>CM039735.1:5990343-7353676 GCA_022539455.1 Dendrobium nobile | reverse complement strand
GAAAATCACACACCAGGCCGAGAAATCATGGTATTCTTATATGATAATCTATTTCTCTTTTTTTTTTTTAATTAACTTAAGACAGGTTTATCATTGAATTTTGTGGAGATGTATGTATCAGCTAGCCACACTGGGCTATATCCATGTGCTTGTAATATTCTTTCAAGAATTGCTTCATAAGTTTTTAATAGTTTTTGGACTTGTCATCTGTTGAATATAAGCTTATAGAAAGCAAAATTTTGGGTGTTGGAGTGTGCCGTTGGTGTGCACAATTGAAAGTATAAGAGTATCATAAAGGTGAGAGTAGATTAATGTGAAAGCCATAGTCCAGATAAAGGAATGCAAAAAATAATTTGCATAGAAATTGTTAATACACTCAACCGAGTGGAGAGAAAGAAGACAATTTGCAAAGCTAACCTCATATTGGAAAACACAATGATGATGTGGATAATTTGAATTAAATTATATGTCTAGAAAACAATAATGTTATGCAAACTTATAAGGTTTATTTTCCTAAATGACTATTTTTGTTCATTTTTATGATAGATTTGTTGGTTTCCTACTTTCATGCCATTTAATTCTTGCTACAGGTCTCAAAGTCAGGTACTGTAAATGTGGAGAAGCTAATGAATGTTGAAAGATACTCTCATGTGATGCATATTAGCTCCACGGTTTGACCCTTGCCATTTAAGAGCAAATTTTATTAAGTGCTGGATTGATAATTAAATTGGAATTTTCAATGTTAATGGAGTTGAAGTTGAATATTTGTTGTGGCTGCATTATTGACTATATATTAGTTTGGGTTGATGGCATGCTGGTTTCTACAGTTTTAGTTTGTCTAATTGTGAATTTACTTCAATAGCTTTCAAGTATCACTATTTCTCTTTTTTTAGTATTGACATTAATGAGTTTGTTGTACGTTTTAAAATATATGCCCACAGATTACTTAACGGAGTAGGTGTGTTCCTGAACAAGAAACATTAACATCTTGAGATGCAAAAGAACTGATCTATTCGAAGATCTTTAGGATTGTCTATTTGGTCATTGATTCCTTCCCTCTCTACTTCTAATCTATGTTTGGATGACTACAGGAACAAGAATTGGTAGCATCTATGCATGAACCCAATATGTGAATGGCAACGCCCAGGATGTTACGACGACAACAACAACATCAAGCCTTTGTCCCACTATGTGGGGTCGACTACATGAATCCTTTTTTGTCATTGTGTCCTGTTAAAAGTCAAATTCTCATTTAAATCTAATAAAGAAAGATCATTTTTAATATTTTCTAACCAAGCCTTTTTAGGTCTAGCTCTACCTTTATTAACATGAGTCAAATTTATTACCTGAACTTTCCTAACAGGGTCATAGGAAGGCCTCCATTTAATGTGGCCAAGCCATTTAAGACGACTCTCTCTAATCTTATCTTCCCCCAGGATGTTGAGAGATTAATATTACTGTCTTTTGGAGAAGAAAAAAAATCTAATTTATTCATCCTCCTGCGTAACATTTCAAGATTAATGATTTGCACTTCTAAGGACAAACTAATTGATGCACAAACCAACTATTTCCTACTGGCAGCTGCTTTAAGAGAGCATATATGATTTTTAAACCTTCAATTAGTGGGAGCTCACTTGCGTACGCATATGTTCCTGATTTTCATATGTTCAGAATCATAAATGCTGCATTTATTTTTTTTGCTTAACATTTACTGGTTCAATGATGAAGGGGAATGGGGATTCTGCATGCATTTAAATCCACTGTCGACCATATTTTTAATGCTTGTTTATTTTGTCGTGCATCTTGTAAATTTATGCCACGCTATATTATCCTTCTCCTGCATTAGTAGTGGGGTTATCCAAAGCTAGGATTAATTTCCTGATTTTTTGTTGGCCTCTGCAGGTTACTGGGGAGCTGTTTGAAAATCTCACATGCTGGGATGCTTTGCGTGCTGCATTGCCTGTAGGAACAGTCAGTGGAGCTCCTAAGGTTTGCTTTAACACGGCATATTGTCATGGGTTTTTACATTTTGATTTGACAGACTTCAGAATCATTAATGCTGCAATAAAGTTCTCATTTTTGATACGGAAAACTACTTTTTTTGCAACTCATTATAACATTCATTAACATCGTCTTCATCCAGCAACCCTGATGGAGCCCACAATTTATTATTTGTAGGTAACACTTACCATAGATGCATTTGGTGTCATTACAGAATTTTGTGATGTCTCTTTTGTAATCACCTTCTAGTTTGACCCACCTTTATATTTCGCGATTAGCCAACTTTTATGGATGTCAAAGTACATGCTTTAGACTACTTGAACGTAATCAATTATGAACTCAACAGTCTCTTAACATCCTTAAATTTATTTTATGTATATTGTTGAATACAATTTGTGTGCGGGTGATACCAGATACTAATAAGAGTACAAATCAGGCCTAATAGAGAGAGGGAAGTGAAAGAGTGAACTAGCGAAAAGAAGCTTTGGGATTTTGCTATAAGTTATTGTGATTTAAAGTAGTTAGAACATGATTGAATATTATTGAATGTATCTAACTCGTTATTTGACCCCTATTAATATAAGCACAACTATATAGCAATGCTCATTAATGCTTTCTGTGAAAATATGTTTCAAGATTTTTTTTTTTATAAAATTTAAATGTATGTATAACTGCTGACATGTCCAAATGTTGAGGGCAAGATTATTTGAGGAAAAGCGTCCTTTAGAGAACTCTCTATCGAGCTCCATAGTGAGATCCCATAATGAGAGCAAAGGAAAGTTCATTCTGAATGAATGAGTAGGCTTAGGCTACTTATTAACTCAAGTTGACAAGTTCATTGTCGAGTTGATCCTTCCGTCTAACAACTTTAGCCACGTGACTTGTTGATTTAGATAAGTTAAATCGAATACTTCCTTGGGTGACTAAAAATTCTTAGCCAGTTGGTTCATGTGTTTCAACTATGTTTGGCAAGTCGTTGAATCGGATTCATAATGGTGAATCGACTCGATTAACTCAACCCAAATGGCATTAGTCATACAAGCAGCTACCCTATTACCTGCGGTTTGCTGATGATAAATAGTTAGATAGTTAGTACTGGCGTTTCTAGGAATTTAGAGCCGGAACTCAAATATATTAAATATATATAAAAAAAACTATCCTGGTCACCGAAAAGAATAGCTTGATTGAATACAACTTGAACCTAAACGTTAGCCAAAGCAAAAGATAGAACATTCCCATAAAATAAGAAAGAGAAACAGATTAACATTCTTGATTAGGATAAAGAAAAGGTGGAGGGGCATACTCCAACCGCAACTACTTCAGTTTTTGCCTTATGGGAGTTTTTCTGCCTCCAAAAACAGGTTCCTTTAACTAGGATAAATCTATGAAATTTAAAATTTGAAAGAATATTCTAGAATGCTGCACTGAAATTTAATTTTTTTTTTGGATGGTTAGTCCAATTAAGACAACAAACTCACACACACATCACATACTTAAAACTAAAATCTAATATCTCTTGGTTGATAAGTCAAAACTTTCAAGCAACAGACTAAGATAACTTCCTATCACTACAGGTAAGAGCCATGGAGTTGATTGATGAACTGGAGGTCACAAGACGAGGGCCATACAGTGGAGGATTTGGAGGAATATCATTCAATGGTGACATGGACATTGCGCTTGCTCTCAGAACCATCGTCTTTCCAACCGGATCCCGTTACAACACAATGTACTCCTACAAAAACCATGATCGGCGACAAGAATGGATAGCACACTTTCAGGCCGGTGCCGGCATTGTTGCAGATAGCGATCCAGATGACGAACAACGTGAGTGCGAGAATAAAGCTGCTGCCCTCGCTCGTGCCATTGATATAGCTGAGTCTACTTTTGTGGATGGGGAAGATTAGTTCTGTTTTATAGGCCACTTACTGTGTTTCTCAGATCACATTTGGAAGCACTTGCTGAGCAGGAGCCGCTATGTTAGCTTGTTATCGCTATTCAAATTCTGCAGCATTGAAGCTTGTTTAAGAGATCTAATAATATGCGCTTAGGTGAAGGAGTTGCTTCTTCTGGACTTGTGCTATTTATCTGCTAGGATGATTTTGAGCTTCCAGTTTGGATGTTTTTTCTTGTTTATCTTCAAATAAAAAGCATGTTTGTAGTGATTAATTGCAAAAACCGACAAAGTGAGGGACTAATTAAAGGGGATGAAAAAGAGAGGCTTTTTTATAGATTTTTTATTTTTCTCCTACCTTGTTTTCCAGTAATTGATTCTATTATCTTTGTTTGGTTTGACGGAAAATGAGAAGAAATGTAAACAGAAATGATTAAAAAAAAAAAAGTTATGTTGAAATTTTGGTTGAGGATTGGTTACTTTATCTTTTGTCAGATTGATGAGAACTGTGTAGAGAGATTATTACTAGCGGAGTTTGGACATAGAGAACCGTTCGATTTTATGATTGTGAACAGTAAAAATATAGTTACTGTTCATCATTGTGCTTTAATTGTTGACTAAGCGCTTTTATTCCATTTTTATTGGTCACAATCACTAAAACAAATAGTTCTGTGTCTAAACTCTGCACGTAATAATCACTCGTGTATTTACTGGCTGGATGTGTAAGGAGAGCCACATAAATAAACATACAAAGTATACGTTGAATTAAAAATAGAAGGGTTCCTTACCTAGGAATTTTGCAGGAAACTAGCAGACTTTAGCTTCGTTGAGTACAGCGTTTTTTTATTTTTTGTGTTGTTTCTTAAATCAATTTTTAAATTAAAAAATTAAATACTAAAAAGCTACTTTAAGAACATAAAAAGCCATCACAAATAAAGTTTGGAAAATTAGTCAGGTTTAAAAAAATATTAAAATTCTGGTGCAGTAAATTTTTTTTAGAGTTGTCATAATTATTCAAATGTATTTTATTTATATTGAGCTTGTTAATATATATATATATATATATATATATATATATATATATATATATATATATATATATATATATAGGAATATTTAGGTCAATTAAGTCAAATTCACATCCATAATATATACTTCAGATCTTTTAGTTGATAGTTAAAGCTTTCAACTAACTATCAACTAATAGATCAAAATGAGTTGTGTAATTTTTTATTTATAATTAAAAATGCTAAATTTGTAAATAAGTATTTTGCATTTTGATCATCATATTATTATTTTTAATCTAATATTAGGTTGTGAAAATAGAGAAACAACCTTGAATTATATAATAGGATGATTAAGGATTTGTTTGGGGTAGAGGATATTTGTAGTTAAATGTGAAGTAATAGAAGTTATATAGGAAAAATATATATTTTTTAGAGTTATTATAGATATTATAAATATTAAAATAATAATAATAAATCTTTTATAACTAATACACTAATAAATATGATAACAAAAACCTCAGAACACAATGAAAATGCAAAGCAAAAGTTACAAAAATAATGTGACGTCTAATTCATCAAATACTTTCAAAGAAAATAATCAGACAATATATATTTCTTATCAAATACTTTTGATATCGATTTGATCAGGCAAATGTACGTGACACATAATTAAGCGAGTAATTAGTAGAAAATTTTGATTAAAAGCTATAACATTCATGTCGATTAGGTCATTATGCAAAAAATAAATAATTATAAATCAGTTAAAGTCCAGTAATGAAGGTTATATAGAGAGAGAGAGAGATAAAAGTAAAAAAAAGGCTTACATGTTCATTAAAAGAAAAGGTTACAAAAAGTTTAGTGATAAAATTGGATGTTGGTAATCAGAGGATAATAATTGGATGACAGAAGTCAGGAGAAGGTGACGGCAATTGTTGACGGTGGCTGTTGGTGATAATCAAGGGGAAATGCAAAAAGTTTTTTATTCTTGTTCAAATCATAAATCTCACTTATGTAGAAAATAATGCTCTATTTAGAATGTTACTTCAGTGAATTTAACTAGAATAAAAAAAAAATACTCCATTGAATATCACATATTGATCTTTTTTATCATAGATTGTTTATCCAGCATTTTAGTGTCTTAATGAAATAAGAATAGAATTGTGATATCAACGGGTTCATTTAGTCAATATATTCAGATCAACAATAAACTACTTAAAATCAAAGCTATGATAATCTTAAATTTAATTCAAAAAAATTCTATTTGAATATTCTTGATAAAAATAAATTAGGGCTTAAGCAAGTCAAGCCGACTCGTTAGCCGGCTTAGATTTGATTAGATAAAAGGCTCCTAAGCTAAGCTCGATGAGCTAATGAATCAAGCTTAATCATTTTCTCTTTTATATTAAGTGGTTCTTTTTTTTAATCATATTTTTAAAACAATTTATTAGAATAACTACATAAATCTTAATCATTTTCTCTTTATAATAAACGTTGGCTCGAACTTGTAAAATAAGGTTCAAGGCCAAGCTCGAACTCAATTAATTAATCAAGTTCAAGCTGATCAAGTCAGAGATGACTCGACCTCGACTTGACTCGACTCATTTTACACGCCTAATTTTAATGTTCTGCTTGACACTATTAGTGTTAATTAGGGAGCCCAAGCAAAGGCGCTCTCGAAAAATAATGCATACAAATTAATTCGAAGGAATTTATTCAAATAATTTAAAAAAAAAAATAGCCGAACCTATAATAAAATTACTTCAAATTAATTCTTTCGTTACTTTTTTTAGAGAGAGAATATTTGCTGCTATTGTATATAATTTTTTAAGAAATTTTGTAAATAATTATAAAATTAATATTCTATTTTTAATCACAAAATAATCTGCCTCACATATTAACCTTGTATGTAAATTCTGTGAGTTAAGAATAGGGTTTCATTTATTTAGGATGATTCTCTTACTATTTTTTAAAACAAAATTTTAATAAAAAATATCATTTAAAAAAAATGTTATAAAAAGTAACTTTATAAAGCAATAAAAAAACTGTCCTAAATGAAACCTTAATTTTATAAATAACTAAGAAGCATAATCACCATCATCAGATAACTAAAGAGCTTCACTCAATAAACTGGTAATACACAACTCACATTAGTCTGTTAGTTGGGAGTTTAGACTAGGGGTTTCAATTTTGGGGCACGAGTCGAGTTTGGGTTGAACACGGAATTGACTCGGGTTCAAATAGGTCGAGCCTAACCCGACTGGTGTAGGTAAACGGGTCGGAAATTTGAACTCGAACCAGAACCGGCGGGTTGCTAGGTTCACTCGACCAAACACGGGAAGGTGGGCGAGCGCGGATGCGGACAACGGGCGGGTGGGGACTCTGGCACAGATGCGAGCGGTGGGCGCGGCCACGCGGACAAATGCGCATCCACAGATGCTCGCGGGCAGGGTGCGTAGGCAGCAGCAGTGTGCGTGCGGGCAGCAACACAGGCAGCATCGGGCATGCTGTCATGTGCTAACAGGTTCGGGCAACTTTAGCAAGCGTGCGTGCTGCTGCGCGGGAAGGGCGCAAGCAGGGGGCAGGCAGGCTCGGGCAGATCCACGGGCAGCAAAGCAGTCATTTCAAACGGGCTTCCGTGTTGACTCGACAAACCGTCGGGTCAACTCGAGTCCGACCTGTTTTTCAAACGGGTCGAATCCAAGAACCCGAACGCCACCTGTTTTGGAAACGAGCTTTTGGAAACGAGCCAAAACGGGTCAGGTCTAACCCAAAAACTCAATGTCGGGTTCTTGTGTCATGTCAAATATTGACACCCCTAGCTTAGGCTACCAACTAAGAGATCTTAAGCCCGAGTCTTGTGAATGCGATGTGTGTGTGAATTTGTCTTAATTGACCTAAAGTCTAAAAAAATTAATATAAGAAATATCTAGAATATATTAAAATAATAAAAAATTTAATTATAAAAGTACTAAAAATATTTGAACATTACATATAAATAGTTTATATCAAATAATTTCTTTTTATTGCCATTCAAATAATTTGGCTTTAATTATTAGGACAACTTTTAACGACCACTTGCTTAAAAAAATGAATATCCGAGTTTTATTTAGGACAACTTCCTTTTTATTTTTAAAATAATTTTTTGGGACCCGCAAGCCAGCTCGGTGGTTAAGTGCAGGTGATGTCTCTCGCCGGCTTCTGTTCGATCCCTAAATAATTAAAAAAAAAAAAAAAAAAAATATTATTTTATTATCAAATTTTTAAAATTAAAATGATACTTTAACTAAATGTCCTCCATCATCTTTTGCCTTTTTTTAATGTAAGATTTGATACTCCATAAAAATCTCAATAATAGAAAAACAGCATTCTTCATTTTTTTCCACTTAATGGCGGTCCACATCACCGGCCACAATAATTAATTAAAAAACAATCTAATTAAAATTTAACTAAAATTAATTTAAATTTAAATGCTTTTTTTGAAACCACTGGAGTTAACCAACTCTTTATATCTACTATTCATCTTTAAACTAATTCAAAACTATAAAACTAATTGATACGTCACCAAAAATTATCTTGATATATCGACCATTGACGAACCACTAATCGGCCGCCGAGCACTGCCAGGCGGAACAACTAGACTTCCGCCCAACCATCATATTACCACTACTGTACTGTTGTTCATCGCCGCACTTCCGACAAACCATCATCGGTATACCACCCGGTTACTGACCACCTCCAGACTTTCTGGCCGGACCGCCATCATGCCATCAACACCGCCAAACTTCCACCCAGGCACCAACCACCACGCGGACTTCCACCTAACCACCAACCATTGTCGGACTTTCACCCGACCATCGACAAACAGCCGCTCAGCCCCCGACCACTACCGAACTTCCACCAAGTTGTCGAACATCGTTGAACTTCAGTCTAACTATCGTCTAACCACCGCTCATCCGCCAATTACAGCAAGACTTCCGCCCGACCATCATCAGATCATTCTCGATCAGTTGAACTTCTTTCCAGACGCTATCACACTTTCACCTCACCTTTGCCCAACCCTCCAATCAACCATCTTCAAATCATTCTCCATTAGCTGAGCTTCTTTCCAGACGCTACACTTCCACCTCACAATTGCCGCGCCTTTGCCCAACCCTCCAATCGACCTCTAAGTCATAGTACTTGTTAAATTATAAGTCAATCAAATTTAATAAAATCTTTTCGCATTAATGGGATCCTATGATTTTTCCCTTTTCAAAATTTCCGCGTTAAGAAAGCTTGAATGTTTTACTATTCTCTCTTTGTTTGTATGTCCGCATGACTTATTAAAATCAAATTATACTTGTCTGCAAAGTTTAAATATAAAAATCATAGCATTTAAATTATTAATATAGCAATAAATATTTTAACATAAGAAGACTATATCTTTGACAAAATAAATTGAATATAATATATATCTCTCTCAAGGTTTCAGCATATGGTATAGTGGTGGGTCTGTTGGATGGGCACTGAAAGAACAGGTACAAAGTGGCTCTGCAGAAGAATCCTTACATGAATAGGACTGATGTATATAATTCACCTCTCTCTCTCTCTCTCTCTCTCTCTCTCTCTCTCTCTCTAAAAAAAAAAGTGGAAGACAACTTATATGATGGTAGAACTGTCAAATGACGGGATAAATGTGTGCAAATAAAACTTTTTTTACTTATCTTTCTTTCTTCTAAGGCCTCATTTAATGTTTTATAAATATAAAAAAATAAATTTATAAAACAATATTTTTATTAATTTGCTCAACTGTTTACAGTATGTAAAAATAATAATTTGTTCAATTTATTCAAAAAATAATTTAAAACTTTACTTAATCAAGATAGTGATTTTGATTTGACACTTCCATCTACTTTGATTGCTTGAAGATGCAATGAAATTTAAAATGTTACAATTATTAAAAATTTCAATCAATTTCATATAATTTATGTATATCTATTTAAAATATATTCAATAACTTCAAAATGCATACTGCTGCAAATGAACCGAGCCGAATCGAGTATGAGAATGTTCATATTTGTGTTCATTTAATATCTTCTTGTTCAAGTTTGGTTCATGTTTGTTCGAGCTTTATTATTTTTGTTCATATTTGGTTCATTTAAATTTATGTGTTCATATTCGGTTCATGTTTAGTTCATGTTTGTTTAGTGCTAAACATTAGTGCTTATCGAGCTTGATCATGAACATATTTAACGAATTTTTTTAACTATCAAACAAACACGTTCATGAATATATCTATGGACAAACATATTTATAATAAAAACAATTGTCTATATAATAAAGAAAATGTTTATTTATATTTATTAATTTTATAATCAAATATTAATTATTTTATCGAGCTTATTCACGAGTTCAAAATCGAACACGAATCGAGCTTTTATCGAGCTTATTCACAAACTTCAACAACACTAGTGTTCAAGTTTGTTTATTTAAGAATCGAGTATTTAAAATTTTGTTCAAGTTTGTTTGTTTAATTAATTAAACGATCACAAACAAGCTTTAATCGAACCGAACAACGAGTAGCTCATCGAACGTTTGATTCGCTTGCAGCCCTAACTACAAAATTCATATTCTTATTCAAATATCTTCTAATTCTAAATTCCATAGCCAACTTTTTTAAGGTTGTTTACTTGAATAATTATTTTTCTTAAAGAATCAAATTAAAGATGAAATGGATCAGCCAATATTTGTCTAATTAACTTTCGAATATTTATTTAATGTAAATATTTTCTAATATTAAATATAAATTTAACAAAATGTTTACGCTTCTACAGAAATAATAATTTTATCTGTACAGTCAAAATAGCAACACTAAACCCTAAATTAAAAATTGAACAAAAATATCCCTTTTTTTAGAACTGAACGAAATTAAGAATTATTTTTTTCAATCAGTTCCTTCTCAGCATATATTACAGGCAATGCTTAAAAGCTCTATTTACACAAAAAATAAAAGTCGAAGGCTTAATTCAGAATTACGAAGACGGTTAAACGTCTTCTCATACAGAGTTTGACAGAAAAACATTATAGCTCACCAATAATCAGTAACTACAAATACACTCAGCAGTTTATATAGCTAACAGTTTTAATTAGTACATCCTTACCAGTAAATCAGCTAGTTAACAACAAATAAGTAGAAAATTCCTGCGTATAATAGTTGAGAAAATAATTCAAAAAATTTTATGCTTAGTAAAACGGAAAAAATAACACCAATAATCAACGATATCTCCATAAAAAATTAGCCTAGAGATCCTGAAATAAATATTTATGTAAGAAAAATCATGAAGTATCAAAGCCAAATTTAAAACTAAAGAGCTGAATGTAACTGTCAAGGAAAAAAGAAACGCCCTTGCTGATACATAGAATAGCATGAAATAAACTTGCATCCTTTCAGAAGAACCTAAAAGTAATTATGGAAAACTTTGAAGAACAATAAGAATCTGTGAAAACAAATGCCAAAGAAATGGAGAGAGAGAGGAAGAGAGAGAGATGGTTGATGATGTTTATGAAGATGATGAGAGTTTAGAGTTTTGGGTAGTAACATGCAGAGCTCCCTTCAATCCAAAGAAGGTTCATGGAGGATCAATAAAGCTCCTGAGTTATGCAAACCAACGGCCTATCCCAACAAAATATATACTTCTCTTCCCATATGGAATAGGACAGTGGTATCCATAACCAAGCAGCTCAATTAAAAAACCCTCCAAGGCCCTCATTTGGACAAAAGAGAGCTCTACCACTGAGCCAATTCTCCCTCAAAGGCTCAAACCATCATCATATTAATCAACAGAGCAGAAACTTCATCCATGAAAAGAAAAAAAAGCTCCACAAAACACTTCACCGCTGCAATAATAAACATAGACAAAGAAGAACTTCAAGGCCAAGGTAATGGAGTTTCCTCTTCCTCTTCAAAAAATTTTGAATCTCCAAGAGAAATGGGGTGTTTTTTTATAAGAGGGGAAGTAGATCTAGTGGAGGTGAGCTTTCTCTTTCTTTAAATTTTATGGTGGGGCAGCGGCCCATGTTGAATTTCTGACCTTGCTGCTCCCCCACATGGCTGCTGTCTTCCACTTATCTCTATTTCAGTTTTCATTATTCCCCCAAACATGAGAGAGATAGATAACGCTCAAGAAAGAAATAACCATAGAGAGAGAAAAGGGAAAGCGAAAGGCAATGGTGAGAGAGTTAATGTTTATGTGTGTATTAATAATATGCATAGTTTGGGAAAGAAGATTAAAAATTAAAGGTGTTTTATTTTTTAACAGTGTTCTTTTTTAAAACTTAAAATTATTAAAAAGTTCAATTTTATTAATGTTTTCTTTAATTTAATTTTTACTATTATACTATTCTAGTTTCAAGTCATTTAAAAATGAAGTTAAAATTTCCTTTGCTAATTATTTTAATGTTTAATCAATTTTAAATTATAAAAAAATGTTCTTGCTACTACACAAGTAATCAAGCATTTTTTTGAAGCTTCATTAGGAATGACTTCTTTATTATTTTTTAAAGTAAATTTTTAATACAATAAATAAATAAATGAAATTTTTATTCTAAAAAAATTATTTTAAAATGAAGTGAGAAAGCCGTCCCAAACAAAGCTTCAATCATTTCACCACTATTTTTTATTCCAATTTTTTCGTACATTAATTTCATTGGGATAGCTTTTTGCTATTTTTTAAAAAGTATTTTAGAATAAAATGTTCAAAATTTTAAAATTTGATGCTAAAAAACTATTTAAAAATAATAATAAAACTGTCTCAAATAAAATCAGAATATCTCTAATACTTTTCTTAGTAATTCTCTTTCTGAAACCATTTACATGTCCTAATCATAAGGTTTTTATAATTCCCAATATTCTAATTGGGTGTTTTTATTGAAGAAAGCAATATATAGAGGCTCAAATAAGCTCTGCATCAATGTTTTGCCGCTTTATTTTATCTTACTATTTCTTAAAATAATTTTTTCATATTAAAAATTTTAATTTATGTATTAAAAAGATGTTTGAAGAAACTGTATGAAAGTCATCCCAAGCGATCGAAGCATTAGAATTCATTTGGAATGATTTTTTTATTATTTCTTAAAACAAAATTTAAAATTTTTATACTAAAAATTTATTTTTTTAAGGCAAAAAAAATCTTAAATGAGCTGCGTCTCAACCCATACAATCAGTTTAATATAAAAAACTCAATTGATCCGAATCAATAGACGGTCAACTTTAGGAATTTTTATTTGGTTCGGTTGACCGGATGCAAGAAGCATCCGATTGTAGGCAAAAAAAATACGATACCAAGGTGTACCGAGTTTTTCAAAAAACACGCCTACGACCGGATTCTTCTCTGCATCCGGTCGGAGGACGTAATAACGGCTCCAACTTTAGAGGATGAGATTACACTGCCACAACACAAAGAGCATTTTGCCTACAGCATCATCCTCGCCGTCTATTGCAAACAAATTAATGCATCCGAGCCATTCAAATGAATCCATAAAGCTTTCCTTTATTCTCCTGTCTTCTCTTCTTCTTCTTCTCTGTTATTTCATCTGCATTTAAAATCCTCCTCGCCCCATCTTAAATAGAGATTTTGACCCGCACGTCTGCGCAGCCAGTGGGCTTTTCTTTTTCGCATAACCATCACCATTAGTTATCCATAGCTTTCAATTGACATCACCGTTACGGAATCG
Source organism: Dendrobium nobile (assembly GCA_022539455.1). Taxonomy (NCBI): domain Eukaryota; kingdom Viridiplantae; phylum Streptophyta; class Magnoliopsida; order Asparagales; family Orchidaceae; genus Dendrobium; species Dendrobium nobile. The sequence continues at coordinate 7,340,065 of CM039735.1, read as the reverse complement.
CTCAGCCCTTCTATCCTTTTCTTCGCCCTAAGCATTTGTGATGAGCAAGAACTTCACTTGGCAAGATAATATTTTTTATTTCTTGATAGCTATATATGCTTTTTAGAGTAATTTAATTATATCTTTATAACTAAAAAAAGCTTCATATTTATGCTTACAAATTATAAGATTTTAATTTGTATTATGATATCAGTGTAATATATTAGAAAATTTTAAGTAGCCACTACCATGATTTTAGACTTTGCTTTATAGTTTATTTATTTATTATTTATTTTTATAAATGCAATAATATTTTTCCCAAAAAAAATGCAATAATAATTTTTATTTAATCATTAATTTTTAATTATTTTTTAAAAAAATTGATACTAAAATTTTATTTTTTACGACCACTTTAAAAATTTATTTTTTTACATTAACTTTATAAAAAGATAAAGACTTTACTTGGGATAACCTTTTACTCTTATTTTTTTGCTACTTTTAAAATATTTTTATATTAAAATTTACTTTAGTAAATAATATTAAAATTATTTCAAATGAAGTATTTACACTCTTGAACGGGGAAAATTATTCTGTGCGGACATCAGACACTATTTGGAGACGAGCCAGGACAAGTCATGTCACTTTACTAATTTGACTCCGAATGTCTGGACATAATAATTTCTCTTATGAGCCTTAATTAGAGGAGTTCATTTATTAAAGAAGTTGAACAAACGTTCATTTTTTTTATTGAAAGTTAGGTCACAGCCCTCATTTAAATATTGAATATAAGTTCTCTTAATTAATATATAATTAAAGCTAACCATTATCATCAGATCAAGATTAGCAATATAGCGAATTTATTTAGGTATAATTATTAGAGTCCCTATTCACCAAATCAGAGGATCTTACGCAAGATCTGTCTTTGTAGATTGAAGATGGATTTGGCAGAACAATTATCGGCCCGAACAAAAGCAAAGGTCTTCTCAAGAGGTTCAGAAAAGGGGGAGTCTTTCGACTCTTTTCATGGAAAGTTTTATGCCAGACGCTAAGAGCATCGTATCTATCCAAATATTTCTTTAACAATGACCTGACACCTAATGGAGTCTCTTTCAAATAATTTGCTGTGAGGCCTGCTTGTGGTTGGGTGTTCTGATTTCAATTATATTTGTATATCTGCATTGATTTTTTTTTTTAATTTTATGTAATTTTTAGTTAACTACTATTAGAAAAATATTAAAATTTTAGTATTTTCATGTAATTTATTAGTACTATTTAATCAGATAGGTCAGTTATCGTTAGGCCCTTGATTCTGAGAACCTGTAGCGGCTTCCAGTTAAAGGAACTATAGGAAGAGCAAAGGTAAAGAAAGATAGAACATAAATGAGGAAATAATTTCATTCAGTTTTGATTACCTTTCTGTTGTTTAAAATACAACTAGACTAAAGTTTTGTTTGGGACTACTTTCTTCGTTTTACTTTAACACAATCACGAATAAAGTGGTAGTTGATTGCGGTGAAACACAATCACGAATAAAGTGGAAGTTGATTGCGGTAAAACACAATCACGAATAAAGTGGAAGTTGATTGCTATGTGCTTTGTACGAGCATGAATAACACGATTGTTGGCAAGTGCATGACTGAAATGTTATCATAGAACAAGATAGTGGAAGTCTTTATGGAGATACGAAATTGGAGTAGAAGACGTCTCAGTCAAAGCAAGTCTGCGACACTAGTAGCAGGGAAAGGATATTTGCCCTCGGTGGATGAACGTGTGACAAACTTTTGTTTCTTAACTTGCCAATAAATTAATTATTCCCAAGATATGCACAGTGTCCTATTGTTGATTTATAATATGTAGGATCTCTCTCTCAATCAGAATCAGAATATGCATGAAGTTGGAGAGGACTCGGTTGTATCAAGTCTCAACGACAATGTCCCTTAATTTGATATAACGAAGAAATCTTTTGAGCAAACAAAAATTTGCAATTAAAAGTTGTTGCATAAACTGACCTAGTTTGTTTACTATATAGGAAATAGCATGCCTTGTGATATTCAAATATTGTAATGACCCTACAAGATGTTTATAAAAATTTGGATTTGGATATGGTTCTTCACAGTTAGTGGAATAATTTTGATTGCCCTAGGTGTAGTAAGTGGTTTGCAATCCTGCATACCAGCTCGATTAAGAATAGCTGAAGCATAGGTTGCTTCATTTAAGCATAAACCGATTGAAATTGGAAGAATATGAATGCCAAGAAAATGATGAGTATATCCCAAATTTTTAACTTAAAAATGCTTATGAGGATCCGTTTGTGATGATGAATGAGTTATTCATCATTATCGGCTAACAAAATATCATCACTATAGATCAAAATATAAAGAACAGCAGAACCACTTTTTTTTTTAACAAAACCTGAAAATATATTAATAAAAATTCCACGGTTACAGACACAATAATTGACATAACAAAACCCAACAGAGAAAGGAGAAGACAAAATACAGCTAAATACGGGGCTCAGTATAAGAACTGCCGAGACTATCAGCACCCCAGAAATCTGGCACGGACCTTCCAAAAGGAAACAGCGACTGAACCAATGGTTGCCACACGCAGACCAAAGGGATGCGAGCCCCAGCCACATCACAGCCCAAAACAACCAGCAAACGACCAAAACCAATAAAACCAAACAACACCATCACGGAGAGAAAATAGAAATTATCTTCTACGACGTCCCCTACCACGAAAGCTGCAACGAAATCTATCGCGAGAGGCCACAGAAATCGGCCTAACAGTAACCAAAGAAAAATCATTTCCAGGATCCGACCCGCCACAGAAATTCGGGGAAACAACACCAGCGTCCGAAAATTCAGATCCCGATTCATAATCAGATGAAGCTTCTAGCCAATTCATCTGGCAACGCAAATCGCTACCAGAAAACTCCCCCAAACGATTAAGCATAGTTTGTGAACCAACCACATTAACAGGAACACTAACAAATTTGTTTGAGCAAACCGAATTAATTTTCACACTATCCTCACAATCGGCAGAAAAATTCACATTCTCAACCGGATTACAGGCACCCATCACACCCGGCGAAAAAGAATCAGAAGCAGGAACTTGAAACGGAACAACCACAGACGGAAGCACAGCAACCTCTTCCGAAATACAATTACCAACCAACGAGTCCACCGGCAAACCTCAAGAGGAGTAAAAGGAATAGCATTAGGAGACAAAACCATAGTGACACCACCAGACTTTCTCCCAACGTCCGCCCCAGGTCCATCATTCACAGCAACCTCAGGAATAACACCATCCAAAGTAACATCAACAACCTTAGCAACATGGGATACCGATCGCTCGATAACCAAAGCATCGGTATCATTCGCATGAGCAGAATCCCCCCCCAACATTCACACAAGAATTAGAATGAGGAATAATTAGAGAAGCAACATTGTTCTCAGTTAAAACCAGAGGAACATAAGGGGCAACAACAACACCAGCTTCATTACCGCTATCACCAAACTTCCTAACACCCGAAATCCCTCCAACCCCCAAAGCAGAGGAAGAAACAAGATGAGGGTGAAGAATTTTGCAACCAATTTTCGAATGACCTAAAGAAGAACAATGAATACAATATTCCGGCAAATCTTCAAAGACAACCGACTGAACATAGCCTGAAACTTCCGGGCCAACCCAGATTTTCTCAGGAAACTTTTTAGACACATCCATTTCTACCAAAACTCTCGCTACAGAGGGGCGCGAACCAGTAGAAGTCGCGTTATCAATTTTTAAAGGGTTCCCAAAAATCCTACCCAGACCATCAAGGATTCGTGAAGCAAACAAATGTGGCTTAAGATTAGGAAAGGAGATCCAAACAGGAACTACCGGAGATTCGAGTTCCACATCTAATGTATGAGACCACTTAATCATTTTCATGAAACAGTTGTTAACAAAATACGATCGATGGGCAAAAACCCGGCAATAATCTATGCCACCTCGAATCACCCGGAAATGATGATTCTATGAGTTTTAATATCGTAACTTTTATTACATTTAGAAGTTGAAGCATAGCAAAAGTAAACACAAGGATATGATTTAGGATCACGTTTATGTTTGGAAATATGTTGTAGCCATGTATAAACAAACAACCAAATGTTTTTAAATGAGTATAGTTGTGTGGTTTCTTGTAAAGTAATTGATAGGGAGATGTTTTAGGAGTATGTGAAATAGGTAAATGATTGATTAGATACAGTGGTGAGCAAATTATCAACCCAAAATTGCAAAGGAAGTTTGACATCAAATATTAAGCAGCGTAGAGTTTCAATAATATGATGTTTTTTTTTTTTTTTTTGCACAAAACTATTTTGTTCCGATGTATAGGGGCAAGTTAATTTGTGAAGGATGCCTTCATTTCGGAGAGTAGCTTGGCACTTGGAGTTAATAAAATCACCATGATTATCGGATCGAAGAATTTTAATAGGTTTATTGAATTATTTTTCAACAGAAACTTTAAATAGTAAAAATTTAAAGAGACCTTTAGATTTAATTTCCATTTGAAACACCCAACTATAATGGGAATAATCATCCACAAAAAGCATATAATACTTATATTATTGAATTGAAGGGGAAGGACTCATACATATGTAGGTATCAATTCTAAAGGTTATTGGCCATAATTAAAAGAACAAGAAAAAGAGCACAAGAAATACAATAAAACTTTTTAGAATAAGCTCGAAAATCATAGGAAGATTGGCTTGTGTAGATAAAGATATATGGTTTAAACGATGATGCCAAAGGGTGCTGAGCAAAGTAATGGAGGTTGATGAGGCTGCTGGTAGAGCTGAAAGTCTATGAAGTCCTTGATGAGAGTGACCTTGAAGAAGAGTTTGATTGTTCATCAAATTCTTAATAGAGAAGTCAGATTTATCAAATATAACCGAGCAAGGATTATTATGAACTAATTTATTTACATAAAGAAGATTGTGTTAGAGAGTTGGAAAAGGTAATAAAGGTTTAAGATGAAGCTTACGATGTGGAGTTGGAAGGATTCCTTCACCAGAATGTGTTATTGGTAGTATGTCTCCATTTTCAATCTAAACCTGCTAGAACTAGAATATGGTTGGGGTTGTTGAAGAATATTTATATCATGCGTGAGATGCCAAGTTGCTCTTGAGTCAAGTACCCAATCCAAGGTATCTTGATCACAACTAGCGATCATAGGAGAGGAAAAGAGATGTTGATATTGCAGGTTTGCTCTATGCCAGCATTTAAAGGCACAACGACATAGTTTTATATAGACATTCAATGTTGGCTGAATTACTTCTTCAACTATGCGGACCATCATTATGCATAAAATTTGTAAGTGAAGCAACAAATTAGGAGTGTCTTCAGATGGAATAAAATCGTGAGCGACCACGCCCACCAGAAATAATAAGAGCTAAATGTGGATCAGTGGTCATAAGAGTGGAGCCTTCATGACCAGATTCAGCTGCAATATTGTGTTCTTCAATTTTCACTACATATGTTAAACATAAATTAGAAGAATAGATTGCAAATAAATAAAATAAAAATAAATTAGAAGGTGAGATAAAAGAGAAATATTAATTATATATATATAAAAGCAGAGAAGACTTTTCTCCCCATAAATAATTTTTTATTTTATACCACTTCTAAATGCAAGATCAAAATAATTAATATTAATCTACAACTTAAGTGTAAATTAGTTATTTATTATCATTTAGTATGAAAATTTAATTTGCTGATCAGTTACATAAAAAAATAGAGGACTTGAAATAAGCCACATTAGAAATATTGATTTTTCTTTTAAAATTTTAAAAATTAAATTACTTGAAAAAATCTTCTTATACAAATTAAAATATATAGAATTTTATATTAAATTTTAGGTGAATATTTTGATTTGTCAATTAAATATTGAATAATAAAAATATATTTATTTGTTAAAAAAATAATATTCTTAATTAGTAGCCTAAGTTTATATATTGTATAATTAAAATTTAGTTGAAAATACATTTAGAGTACAATTATTAAATTTTTATAAAAATAAAATTTATAAAAATGTAAAAGTTTTTTGGGTAAGTAGATCATGAAAAAGTAAGAGTAAGAAAACAAAAATCCGACTGTAAATGTAAAGCACCATCGTGATCCAAACTTGTCAGAGGCACGGAATCCAGTGTTAGATCTCCTCGTCGCCATCAGCTCTCCAGTCAAAGCGGGGCCCACTGCATTAACTTTGCTCGGACGTTGAGATTCTGCGAGACATGACCCGCTCTTTTTTTTTTTTCTTTTAAGGACGGTGTGAAACAGTAAAATATATTATTTACAGTCACGGTTACTTTGGTTGGTGTTGAGGAATTTTTTTTTTTTTTTTGGAAAATTAAGGGCTTGAGCCCATATATTACTATGAAAAAAAGTTACAAGTAAGGTATAATAAAAAGATTTATCCTCAAACAAGTGGAGGATAAACCAAAAATCTATACCTCCCAAAAGAGCAATAAAAGAGCATGAAGAAAACAGGTAAAAAACAACAGCAGCTCATAGAGAGCAATAAAGTTTTTTGAACACCCAAAAATGGACTCAGACTGCTAATCGCATAACAATCCGAATTCCAGCATAACCGTGCAGTTGTCTCCTGGTTGCCCAAGAGGCCCTCCAAGGAGATGATTAGCAGCTACATCATCGTCCTCCGCCCAAACATCCAAACCTATCCTGGTTGCAAAAATGCCATCCAGGAACATGAAAATACCAGTTGCTACTCAGAACCGAGATGATAGAAAAACCAGCCAAAAGAAGAACAACATCCAGAAATGCTGCCTGGCCCGGACAAAACAGAGAAAGTGCAACCGAGAATTGAAAGGCAGATAAAACACCATCCATCCATAATTCAGACAACCAGAACAGCCTGAATAAGAATCTGCTTCAAGATGGCCAAGAGATGCTCAAGTTTTCTTTATACTTCCAAGAAGAAATCTTCTCCTCAACAGCACGTTTAATGATATAGCATAAGGTGGATACACTACTAAATTTAAAGTTGAATCTTCTCTCGTTTCTTTCCCTCCATAGGTGATAAGTGATACAGCAAGTCGTAAGCAAAGCAAATTCTCTTTGATTTTTATGCATATAACTTCTCTCACCCAAAAAATGAATTACTTGAATAAGCCTAGGGCGCAGGAGAAAATTCCCCACAGCAGGGACCAGATTTTTCAACACAGCAAAAGCATAATCACATTCAAACAAAATGTGGGAATTAGACTCATTGTTAGAAGAGCATAGAGAACAAGTAGGCGTCACTACAATATTCCTTTTAAAGAGCTCATCAGCCGTTTTAAGCCCACCATTAACAGCAATCCAGGTATACGTGGAATATTTCAGTGCATGCAGTTTATGCCACACAAGTGAGTGCCATTCAGAAATAGTGTCTTCCCGGTAGTAAAAAATTTTTGAATGAGGAAAAAGATGGCTTCTTCTTATCAATCCAACCAATCGTGCATTTAGGGTCATTATGCATAGTAAATTGCTCAAAAAACTGAGATAAAGCCTCATGAACATAGCTCGGGAAACACCAAACTCCCTCCATCCAAAAATCAGAAATCCTGGCTTGACTAGGTATGTAAGATTGAAGACTGCAATTGGGAAAAACAGACAATAGAGACCTTCCCTGATACCAAGGATCCCACAGCAATGCAATTTTGCTATTAGAGTTAATATCAAAATGGATACTGGAGGAAGTAATTCTAGCCACAGTCCCAATTTCCCGCCACAAAACAGAAGTTTTCATATTAGACGGAGTCCAAGGGGTGCCATATTTAGTATTCAAGTATGAAAAGAGAAGGGAGTTAGAGTTATAAAATCTGAATAGCAATGAACAGTGGTTAGCAAATTGAAGAGCTTGAAGGTCCAGATTTCCCAACCCTCCATACTTTTTGGGTTTACAAGTTCTCTTCCATGCTATAAGTTGCATTTTTTTAGCCTCCAATTCTCCAAAATAAAGAAATCTAGAGCATAACCGGCTCAAGTTTTTAATACATGCTTTTGGAAAAATAGCCCCCCTAATCCAATAGGCAATGGTATTGCAAACTGTATACTTAAGAAATTGAAGACGACCTGCAAATGAAAGGAGTCTAGCTTTCCAACCTGATAAATGTCTAGTAATAGTTTGCATAAGAGGTTGAAAATCTGCTATGCCAAGCTTTTTAGCAGATATTGGAATACCCAAGTAAGTCATCTTAGAACAAGATGTTGGGATATGTAAGGCTTCACAAACAACAGAAGGATCAGCAATGTAATTGGAAATAATGAGCTTGCTCTTATCATGATTGACCAAAAGCCCAGTCATCTTGGCAAAAGAGTCTAGAATGTTAAGAAGTACTTCACAATTGCTTGGCGTAGCATCTCCAAAAATGAGAAGGTCATCGGCATATAATAAGTGTGAAATATGCATGTCCTTCTTTTTAATGCCAACAAATCTATCCGGTCCCGAAGTTTTATCAATCATACAGGTAAATGCATCCATAGCAATACAGAACAAGTAAGGGCTAAGGGGACAACCTTGTCTGATCCCAGAAGAAGATAAAAAGTAACCCTCCAAAGCACCATCAATAGAAATTGAGAAATGAACATCCGAAATACAGGCTTTAATCCAATGGATAAAAGTTATAGGAAAGCCTTTATGTCTCATTCTGTCAAGTATGAAATCTCTAGAAACAGAGTCAAAAGCCTTACGAATGTCCAGTTTGGCACACAACAACTTGCTTTTGGCAGATTTTTTAAAATCCATAAGTAATTCAGAAGCAAGTAAGATATTTTCAGTAGCAATACGATTTTTTATAAAACCAGCTTGGTTCTCCCCTATAATAGTAGGCATAATGTCCTTCATTCTAGTAGCCAAGATTTTAGAGATAATCTTATAAAAGACATTGCAAAGTGCTATAGGTCTAAAATCCATGATATCATAGGCATGAGCAGATTTAGGAATTAAGGCAATAGCAGTAGCCTTGACTTTGTTGGGAAGATACCCCTTATAGAAGAAAGATTTAACAGCTTTACAGACCAAAGGACCAGTAATGAGCCAAGTAGATTTATAGAGCTCAAAATTGAACCCATCAGGTCCAGAGGAGGAGTTAGAGTTCCCACAGAAAATAGCTTCTTTAATTTCATCATCTGATACAGACACAGTAAGCATGTTAGCTAAATGGGAAGGAATAAAATTTGGATTTGAAATCCCATATTTGAGAAGAAAGAAGGGGAGAACCGCCTGATTTTTCTTCAGGAAGGAGACAACAGTTGAAATCACCAAGAATGAGACAAGGGGAAGAAATATGGCTACCAATAACTCTGAGATCATCCCAAAGCAAAATTCTATCCGCTTGAGAATTTGAAGCATATACAACCGATAGAACACCAAGAAAGTCCTTCCCCCTAAAGAGATCTCCAGAAATCAATTGCGGAGTGAAATAAGAAGGTTTAAACTGAATCAAAAGAGGATCCCATTTGATCCAAATCCTACCAGAACTAGCAAGATTGAAGTTATGACAACTTTCCTCATTATCATAGATTTGGTGGTTAAAGCAAAACCAAGGATTCAAAAGGTTATTTTCATGAATCCTGTTCTCCAATACACAGAATAAGTCTAAATGGTGCTGACGGACCAACTGTTTGCAAGCCCAAACCTTTTCTGGGCTATTGAAACCTCTCACATTCCAAGCCGCAAGACGGGGCGTAATCATTGGGATTTAGTAGATTGGGTAGGAGCTTTTTTAGATTGCTTACTCCTAGAAGCTTTAGGTTGTGGTTGTGATGCCCCAAGATCTAACTTGGAAAGAATGTCAATCAATTTCACAACAATTTACCAGAGTTATCTATAAACCTTCAGTAAGCAATCTATCAAACATCTATAAAATTTAAACATCAATATTCAAGTCGATTCACATCTCAAAACATCATATACAATACTCAGGAACTAAACTATCAATACAAGTAGAGAAATCTATCCTGTCCTGAGTACAAAAGAATCATCTATCGATCAAAAGAAACTAAAACCTGTCGATCTGGATCAATTCCTATCTCCTGCTCCCGAGCCCTGACCTGAAAATATCAACCACATATAATGAGCTTTACAAAGCCCAGCAGGTCACCTTAATACCTATAACTGAAATCAAAGCACGGCTATGCTATCAATATGCATGTCAGTCAATCACAGCCAATCAATCTATATCAGTCAATGGTCAATGAGTCTATGCAGTGGAAATCAAATCAGTAATCGATGCAATCCGAAAATCAATAGTCAATAAAACCAGTCAATGCAGCGGCAGGCAAATCAATCATTTCAATTCAATCAATCAATCAATATCCGTCAATCAAATCAATACGGTCAAATCAATACGATCTATTTAATGAAATCAATCGAGGAAAGCAATACGATAAATTTCAATCCATTCTGACAAGAAATCTATACAACAGTCAATACGGTGTAGAACAGTAGCAACAGCGAGTCTATAAAATCTATAGGCAGCAATATCAATGAATCGGTAGGCAGTAGTCCAAATCCATGCTATCAATGCAGTATCTATATCTATCAATGTCTATATCAATGCTCAGTAGTATCAATGTTCAATAGTCAATCGATGAAATCAGTGAAATCGTACGATACAGTAATTCTGATCAAATCAATAACGTAGAAATCGATAAAGCAATAGATCCGTGAGTCAATACAGTAAACATGCATTTCAATACTATATACTGAACAAGTACAAACTACTGGCTATGTTGCTGTTGTAGATTCTATATTGCTGTTGTAGATTCGTACATTGGTTCTATCAATAAGAGTCGTCACTCTTTTCGCCCGTCGGCATATCAATAAACTCCTTATGTCTCCCTTCAATAATCAATAATCAATGTTTAAAGGAAAGCCCGTCGGCCCACCATCCTGTACAGGTATCAATATCAATCTCCAACCAATGTTCAACCAGGTTCCACTTGCGATCAGTATCAATAGTCAATTCAATCAATAAGCAATTCAATAGTCAATATTAAAGCAATCATATCAATAATCATATCCATATCGATTCAATCTATCAATTCCAGACAATTCAGAAATCATACGAAAATCGGGCAGAGTAACGGCAGTCTATCGAATTTACACAAAAATCCTGCAAAAGATACAAATTCCAAATCTTTCCAAATTACAGACGAAGATCCACGGCATCAATACGAGACTACCATTCTATAGAAACCAAGTCAGAAAATATCCTGATAATTTTCTATTCGATAAAAACCGCGTAGAACCAATTCCGACCGGAAGAAAATTCGTAGAGTACAGTCAAATCGTGTAGAATAATCATATCTATAACACTCTAAAAGTTGTGCGGTGAAAGTTGTGTCAATATCAAATCACGTCAAAAGTTCGACTACGAAAACACAAAACAGATCTCAACTCGGTCAAAACACAACATCTTTGAAAACAGAAACAGGGTTCGGAGTCCTTACCACGAGATCTTCACTTTTCCCAACAGCAGCGTCGGACAAAAAGCGCTCCGCGGTCTCCGAAAACCAGCTTTCCTCTTTTTCCTTTTCTCCTTCTCTCTCCTCAGATATTTCTCTCTCTTCAAAATATCTCATTTCCATATATATCCACACTGATCGTCCTGGACGATCGAGCTTCGTACAGGACGATCCATGAAGAGAAGAATTTCGTCCAGACGAAAAATCACATATCGTCCCTGGCGAAGGGTTCACTGACTTATTTTCGTCCAGACGATCCTGATTTCGTCCAGACGAACCATACAGCCAAACATGATTTTTCTACACAACCTGCACCGATCGTCCCGGACGATCCAACTTCGTCCCGGACGAACCTGAAGCAAAAGCTGATATTACAATCTCCCCACCTTAGAAAAATGTCGTCCCGACATTTCCCTAAAGGTACGGAGCAAAACACGAAGCAAACCAAATCGATCGAAATCCAAATCCAAAACAAAACTCGTCGAAATCCATACAATCACACAATGCAATCAATCAAATGTCAATGTGCAATGTTCATATGTCAATATCAATTGGTTAGTCAAATCAATCTTACCAGTAGAACCTTCTGGTCGTTGCTGATCCTCACGATGCTGTAAACTCTGTAAACTGTAGATGCGTGGCACCACTGGAGGTCGTGGCGCAACTGTCTCCCTCTGATCCCTGACAGTCCTATCATCCATCCGGTTTCCTGATCTTTCACTGTAGGCCCTCGAGCCAACAGTCCTCTGATGTCCTGTACCTGTGCCAGAATCAGTCCTTCCACCCAGTCATTTCTGAGGACAATCTGCTGCTCTGTGTCCTTGCTGTCCACAGTGAAAACACTGTCCCGTCAATAGGTAGCACTGACCTGCATGTCGTCTACCACAGTGAATGCACGTGCCAGAACCACCAGACGATACTATCGATGCTGATCGTGATGCAGATCCCGATGCAGATCCCTTCGAACCCTCATACCTGCTTCTCTTCTCTCTATCTCTGTCTCTATAAGAATCATCTCGTCGTACTTCATCTCTCCTCCTTCTGGTATCCTCGTACCTCGGTACCGGTGTTGCTAAATCAATCTCTATCAATCGAGCTCGCTCCACTAGCTCAGAAAACTCATGGATCCGGAAAGGTACTAGTGGATGCCTCAGCTCTCTATTCAATCCATGTAGAAATCTATAGCACTTTTCTTCGGGAGTAGGAATCAGATGAGCAGCGTACCTCGAAAGTGCAGTAAACTCGGCCTCGTACTGCATCACTGACTTACGGCCTTGCTCCAATCTCATGAAAGCTTCCTGCATCTGTCGCTGAGCTGACGGTGGTACAAACCACATCCTGAACACTGCAGTAAACTCATCCCAGGTGATCTCAGCATTGGTCTTCCCCTGGAATTTCTCTCTCTGCTGTCCGATCCACCATCTCTCTGCCTCACTCTCCAACATGAATACTGCCAATGGTACTTTTCTATTCCCCGGACACTGCATGCTATCAAAAATCTTCTCCACCCTCATGATCCAATCCTCAGCAGCCTGTGGTCCTACAGCCCCTTTGAACAACGGAGGCTTCAGCTTGTGGAACATCTGCAAGTGTCTGTCTACCTCTTCTTCCTTGCTTCCACTCATCTTGCTCTGGGCATCCCCCATAACATGTGCAATCGCAGTAGCCAACTGCATCATACTCTCTGAAGGCACTGGAGCTGCGCTGTGTTGCTCGTTTGGTACACTGGATTCCACTGGAGGATCCATATCTTTTCACCTGCACAATTCAAAACAAATGATACACACATGCAACGATGTATGCCAATGAAGCTCTTAAAGCTACCCAATCTACCCAACTCTCAATCCAAACCTACAACTCTGGTAACAATCCATTCTTCCAATAACACTGCTCTGATACCAACCTGTGATGCCCCAAGATCTAACTTGGAAAGAATGTCAATCAATTTCACAACAATTTACCAGAGTTATCTATAAACCTTCAGTAAGCAATCTATCAAACATCTATAAAATTTAAACATCAATATTCAAGTCGATTCACATCTCAAAACATCATATACAATACTCAGGAACTAAACTATCAATACAAGTAGAGAAATCTATCCTGTCCTGAGTACAAAAGAATCATCTATCGATCAAAAGAAACTAAAACCTGTCGATCTGGATCAATTCCTATCTCCTGCTCCCGAGCCCTGACCTGAAAATATCAACCACATATAATGAGCTTTACAAAGCCCAGCAGGTCACCTTAATACCTATAACTGAAATCAAAGCACGGCTATGCTATCAATATGCATGTCAGTCAATCACAGCCAATCAATCTATATCAGTCAATGGTCAATGAGTCTATGCAGTGGAAATCAAATCAGTAATCGATGCAATCCGAAAATCAATAGTCAATAAAACCAGTCAATGCAGCGGCAGGCAAATCAATCATTTCAATTCAATCAATCAATCAATATCCGTCAATCAAATCAATACGGTCAAATCAATACGATCTATTTAATGAAATCAATCGAGGAAAGCAATACGATAAATTTCAATCCATTCTGACAAGAAATCTATACAACAGTCAATACGGTGTAGAACAGTAGCAACAGCGAGTCTATAAAATCTATAGGCAGCAATATCAATGAATCGGTAGGCAGTAGTCCAAATCCATGCTATCAATGCAGTATCTATATCTATCAATGTCTATATCAATGCTCAGTAGTATCAATGTTCAATAGTCAATCGATGAAATCAGTGAAATCGTACGATACAGTAATTCTGATCAAATCAATAACGTAGAAATCGATAAAGCAATAGATCCGTGAGTCAATACAGTAAACATGCATTTCAATACTATATACTGAACAAGTACAAACTACTGGCTATGTTGCTGTTGTAGATTCTATATTGCTGTTGTAGATTCGTACATTGGTTCTATCAATAAGAGTCGTCACTCTTTTCGCCCGTCGGCATATCAATAAACTCCTTATGTCTCCCTTCAATAATCAATAATCAATGTTTAAAGGAAAGCCCGTCGGCCCACCATCCTGTACAGGTATCAATATCAATCTCCAACCAATGTTCAACCAGGTTCCACTTGCGATCAGTATCAATAGTCAATTCAATCAATAAGCAATTCAATAGTCAATATTAAAGCAATCATATCAATAATCATATCCATATCGATTCAATCTATCAATTCCAGACAATTCAGAAATCATACGAAAATCGGGCAGAGTAACGGCAGTCTATCGAATTTACACAAAAATCCTGCAAAAGATACAAATTCCAAATCTTTCCAAATTACAGACGAAGATCCACGGCATCAATACGAGACTACCATTCTATAGAAACCAAGTCAGAAAATATCCTGATAATTTTCTATTCGATAAAAACCGCGTAGAACCAATTCCGACCGGAAGAAAATTCGTAGAGTACAGTCAAATCGTGTAGAATAATCATATCTATAACACTCTAAAAGTTGTGCGGTGAAAGTTGTGTCAATATCAAATCACGTCAAAAGTTCGACTACGAAAACACAAAACAGATCTCAACTCGGTCAAAACACAACATCTTTGAAAACAGAAACAGGGTTCGGAGTCCTTACCACGAGATCTTCACTTTTCCCAACAGCAGCGTCGGACAAAAAGCGCTCCGCGGTCTCCGAAAACCAGCTTTCCTCTTTTTCCTTTTCTCCTTCTCTCTCCTCAGATATTTCTCTCTCTTCAAAATATCTCATTTCCATATATATCCACACTGATCGTCCTGGACGATCGAGCTTCGTACAGGACGATCCATGAAGAGAAGAATTTCGTCCAGACGAAAAATCACATATCGTCCCTGGCGAAGGGTTCACTGACTTATTTTCGTCCAGACGATCCTGATTTCGTCCAGACGAACCATACAGCCAAACATGATTTTTCTACACAACCTGCACCGATCGTCCCGGACGATCCAACTTCGTCCCGGACGAACCTGAAGCAAAAGCTGATATTACAGTGGTGGCATTGGCATTTGGCATGTTTCCCGTTGGGAGGAGGAAGGAGGGGGCATTAGATCCTTTGAACCTTCTTGTAGAAGTTCAAAACGGTTCGGAGATAAAACCTTGTCTTGCTGTTTAGGGAGAGTGGTAATGCTCGAACTAGGAATTTCTTCCGTGGGAGAATTCAAGTTAGGAATGTTGATAGATGGCGGCTCCTCTGTGGTAATAGGGGTGGGAATGACAACCACTGGTGGTTTAAAAGAAGAAGGAACATCAATCTTACAAACCGAAGATTGTTTGGAGTAATATGATTTTTCAGAGTTTTGCTGAGAAGTGGAAGCTGCAGAGTGATGCATGGGTTGCTGGGCTTGAGGAGCAACATTTCTGTTAAAGGTCCTTGGTGGTCTACGGCTTGTGCTCCTACCACGTGGAGGAGGCTGAGTTTCAGCTTGCGTAGATGGGGGCTTGGATGGACAGAATTCTGGAATATGCACGATCGAACCACAATGCTCACAGGGTACCGGTTTCCACTCATATTGAAGTTTAAGTGAAAAAGGCTCCCCTAAAACAGTGATGGGAATTACTTCAGGATAGACACAATCCTTTGAAACCTGAACACAAACTCTGGCATAAGTCAGCCTAGATTTTTCTGCAGTTAAATCATCCACAGCTAAAGGAATTCCGACTTTACGGGCGATACACGATATTCTTCCGGAGTCCAACAGGGAAGGGGCAAGTCCAAAATTTTAAACCAAATGGGAATAGAAGTGAATTCTTCTCTTACTGGTTTAAAATTCGGAACCCATTTTTGTAACACAAACGGCTTTCCTAGAAAAAACCACACACCACCCGCTAGAGCCATCTCATAATCTTCATGTGAGGAAAACTTCAGCATAAAAAAAACCATCGCTGAGAGACAACAGTTTCATCATACCTTTGAGTTTCCATACCTTACGAATTGCAGCCAGCAGAGATTCGTAAAATGGTCTTCTTCCGATGGAAGAACCAACCAAGGATAGACCCCATTCTTCCTTCGCGATTTTGACTTGTGCCTCATTAAAATCCAAAGGGTCATCCGGCGAAGAGGACGAAGAGAGCACAAAAGCATTACCTGGTCTTGGAGTTGCTACAATATTGCTGTAGCTGAGAGTAGGCGCTGGGGAGGACAAAATGCTCTTAGAAGAAAGAGGAGGGAACTCCTCAGGAGAAGAGAGGTTGGCCATCGGGGAGGACGAGCTCCCCCGGCCAAGCCGGGAGAAGAGAGCGAGGAGATGAAGTCAGGGGCAGAAGTCGGCTTGGGCGGAAAAAAACCCTAGCAAAACTGTTGAGGAATTTTTATTAGTTCAAGTGTCCTGATGTAGCTCTACGTTCGGATGTCAATAAAATGGTGCTATATACTCTTTCCGACGACCTGACCCGAGATTGTTATGTATTGGCTGATTTGTGCAGACCGGGGTATTGCTAGATATTGCTCAGCAATAACGAAAAATACCATTCTGTCAAAACCAATACCTAGCAATACCGATCAATACCGCAGTATTGCTCGGTATTGGTCGTGACAAAGTGGTATTTATCGTTATTGTCAAGCAATACCTAGTAATATCGAGCAATACCTAGCAATACCCGAACATAGCAATACCGAGTTCCAGTACGGGTCGGGTCGTCAGATCGTGCGGTAAAGAGTAAGAGCACGTGGCGATATGTTATTGGCCTCCGGATGTAGAGCTACGTCCGGTGTCCGAACCTAATAATTGCTCCTAATCAAATGCAAGCATGAGGTTTCTAGGATGAGTGCCTTTTTTAGATTAACTGAGAATTAATCACACCAGCAAACGCTCTTTCGAGAATGATATTTGATGAATACCCCGTTCGCAAAAAAATATTACGAAGATTCCTTCTTTACAATATTATGATGTAAAAGTAAATAAAAAAAAAAGAGATTTACATACATACTTCTTTATTTCATGCTATTTACATATCTAATATTATTTTATTATTATCATCCATGCTATCCTATAAATTTTTATATTTTATTTCATGCACTCATATTTGTTTTATAGATGATATATATGTAATATTAAAGTTTTAAATATTATATATTTAAATAGCATGAAACAAAATGATACGTATGTAAAGCTCCCATAAAATAAGCAAGTTTTAATTATTTTTTTAATATGTTCGCTAATTAAATAAGCAATGCCATAAAATATTTTAATATATTTAATTTTCGCCAAATAAATAATTATTATATTTACATTTACTCTGTAATTATTCCCCGAAACCGTAAAAAATCAACCCAAGTTTACGGAAATTGCGGTGAGGCCCAATGGGTTGGCTCTAGTGGCCCAAAAAAACGTTAAAAGGTTCTTGGCCCAATAGCAAGTCATATTCACGTCCGTGTAATAATACTGAAATATCTCAAAATAATTCTTAGTTAGTCATCTTTGATCAATTTAGGCTTTATTTGAGCCAACTTTCTTATAATTTTTTAAAGCAATTCTTTTAATAAAATTCAAAAAAAAATTTACACTAAAAATTATTTTAAAAAGTAAAAAAAAAAAATGTCCCAACCCTTAGGCTTCTTTTGGAACTGCTTATTTACTGCTTTATAAAATAACTTTTTAATATATATATTTTTTGAATTTGAAATTTTTCTATTAGAAAATTGCTTTAAAAAACAATAAGAATGTTATCTTCAAATAATTTTTGTACTAAAAATCTATTTTTAAAAAGTAGTAAAAAAGTCATCCCAAACATAGCCTTAGGCTTCGTTTGGGACGGCTTTTTTATTGCTCTCTAAAACGGAGTTTTAGTACAAAATATTTTAATTTTTTACTAAAACTCCGTTTTAGAAAGCATTAAAAAAGCCGTCCCAAACGAAGCCTTAATCTGAAAACATTATATTACTCTAATTTAACCCATCAACTATTTAAAATTAATTTACAATGGCACATCATCTCAAAGAATAAGGTTAGTTCGTGATAGTTTTCAGATTACTTTCAAAAGTAATAATTTTTCTAAAAATTTTCTCTCTCTCTCCCTTTCTCTCTCCTTCTCTCTCTTTCTCTAAGAACTTGTCTAGCTAACTCCCTTAATTCAATTTAACATTTTTCTGTTAAAGGTTTGAATAAATTTGTTGTAAAAAATTTACCATAATATATGTTACTATTACAAAAATGACTTGTGATTCTTCACAAATTATTTCATTTATGTAATCAATTAGAATGATTTTGATCTTTTTTTTGCATCCAATTTCTTCATTAATTTAAATTAAACAAATGATTAAATCATTTAGCTCCATAAATTTAAGCCTTGTCAAGGTATCATTAAATTTATTAATTTAAAAAATGTTTAAACATCCTCAAATAATAAAATAATTTTGCATACGTACACATATGCGCATGCGCATACATATATTCGTTTTTCTTCTTGATAATTAGTTAGAATTTAATTATATTTATTTATCTAAAGAAAAGACAATTATGAAATTTGAATGGGAATATCATTATATTAAACTCTATTTAAAAAATAGTTTTGATTGTCAATAGTGACTTTGGAAACATTTTTATCATAACTCATATACATTTCGGGTTCGGGTTTATTTCAGGTTTGGTTTTAATTTTTCTATCCGATAGAAATATTAGGTCGGGTTCGAGTTAACCCGGTAACCCAAACACGACTCGTTTGACCCATCCATCATGTTTGATCCGTCCATTGCTCGCTCGCGCTCACCTGTTTGTCCTTGCCCGCTCACTTGCCTGCTCAACCACTTGCACTTGTGCACCATCATACTCAACCATATTAGCAGGTTGGATTCGGGTCCCACCTTATGACTCGTTTTCCTAATCTGGACAGGTTCAGAAGATGAAGCATTGCAAATTTTTGGGAAAGAAATCATATGTGATATTCTAATGCAAAGCATCTAACTTTTAAAAAATAAAATAAAATAGATTTGTGCTGAAATTAGTGCAATTCATGATATCATAAATAGTGTTAATCTCCTTTAAAAGAATCTGATGCTCAACCTATAGTCCTATATATTTTATAGCAAAATCCAAGCTCTGTTTTTTTTATTTTCGTATACACAACCTATATATTTTATAGCAAAATTTGATGAACTTCTTTTGTTCCTCATAATAAAAAGAACATATTTTACCTAATAAATACTTACTGGTTATTGGTTTCTTTCTGGCTATTTAGAAACTCATCCGCTTTGTGACTATTTTATTTGTGAAGACTTGGCCACGCTGATGAGGTAATATTTTGATGTGCCTTTCAGATTTGTTCAAGTTGTGAAGGTCTATTGGGTTTGTTGTAAAAAAATAAAATAAATATTTTACTTCCTACATAAATTATATAAGAAATTTCTTATAGAAAATTTGCCCCTCTAATTTTATAAAATTATCAAATAAACTCACTTGTCAAATAAAATATTATTGATTGTCATGCTCATAATCATTTATAAGGGCACAATCTAAAAGAAAATTATTATGTGCGATGAGGTGAATCAGGATGCTCCATATTATTTAGTACACACAGGGGCGGAACCCCTTTATGGCTAGGGGGGCGCATTTGCACCCCCCCCCCCCCCCCCCAAAAAAAAAAAAAATTTTTTTTCATTATACTATTGCTTAGGTAATTTTTAGACTTTATTATAAGAGTTTTTAGACAATTGCCCACCGTAAAAATGTTAAAATACTATGATCTTTTGGCAATTGCCCGCAATATAATTAAATACATTGTGTAGATATGTTATTCTTAAAGAAAGATGAACCAAATATAAAGAGAAATGGTAAATTAAAATTTGTTCAGGGGATGTTGCCCCCGGAAACGCCCGCAGGGGCGCTGCCCCTTGACCCCGCGACCTGACCGGGTAGGTCGAACCCCGCCAGGGGTCGCTACCCCCTCGAACCCCCGACATATATGCGAACAGTTACTTATAAAATTGCTCCCCCCCCTAAAAATTATGACTGTTCCGCCCCTGAATACACATCAAAATGATAATGTGGTAAGTCTGAATTCTTCTTTGGACTGCTTCGGATGACAATTTCTCCATATATTCACATGAGTACGTTGAAAGTAAATATAAGCCAACAATCATCATCTATGAAGGATATATTTGTAATTTTTTTTGGATACTTAGGCCTGAGTTTCTTCTACCATGGAACTCGACCTGTAGACTTTGCACTGCAATCAATTTCTCCGTAGTTTGTATTAATTCTAGAATGTACTATCAACGACAAACATTAATCAGCTATCATAAATTTGGTTCAACAATTATATATAACAAACAAAATTTATTGCTAATTGAAATTGAATCATGTTTTTTTTTTTTTAGATGAAAAATCATATATCTTGAATTCTAGACTTTAAAAAACAGTTTAATCTTAGAATAAGTAGGCCCACTACATGAAAAATGTAAATTATTGACGGAATTTCTGACAAAATATTTATCATCGAAAATTCAGTGGATTTTACGACAGATTTATGGCGGAATTTTTCTGACACATTTCCGACGGATTTTAGATTGCTTTCTAGTGAATTTCTGGAGCATATTCCAAGGACATTTTTCAGGCAGATTTTCAATAGATTTCGAATGGAATTTAAATTTCATGGGTAATAATCATATATTTAAAACGTACAAAAAAGAATAATAAATTAAATAAATTAATTAAATTAACTAACTAACTAAGTTATTAAATTAAAATAATTAAAAAATTAACAAACATAGTAATTAAGTAATTTAAATTAACTAAATAATTAAGTTAAATAAACTAATAATAGTATTAATTAATTATATTACAAGCCCACAGTTAAATTAAATTTAAATTAAGTTAACTAATTACATTAAGTTTAAATTTGTTAATTATATTAAATTTAAATTAACTAAGTTAAAATAATTAATTGATACAAAAAGTACAATATATTCATTGAGCACGTAATATATATGATATATTGAGCATCTGATTAAGATATTGATTTAATATTGATATAGAATAACTAAATAGTATGCGAATATTTTTATATGATTTTACCATATTAATTTGTTTTCAACTATCTTTACTGATGTTTTGATTTAATACTTTATCCTATTTCTGTACTGTTGATATTACAAATACAACAATTATTTATTTATTATGAGAAAAGAGGAAGAACGTCCAAGAAGTTGGACGGCGACAGAGGAAGCAGAGAGAGAAAGAAATGAATTGTATTGAATGAATGAATTGGCTACAGTACAACGAAGCTTAAATAGACTACAGATGGCATAATAGTAAATACATTTAGTCTGGTCGCTTATAGCCTCCCTCAAATTAATCATTCGGATCTTGAATGGTTAATTTGTGTCGGAGTTCTTTGAAGCGAGCAGGTGTAAAAGATTTCGTGAAAATATCGGCTATCTGATCGGTAGAAGAAATGTGGCTGAGTTGTATGCCTCCGTTATTGAGATGTTGCCGAATGAACTGATAGTCTATTTCGATGTGTTTGGTACGAGCATGTAAGACCGGATTTTTAGCTATAGCCATTGCGGAGATGTTATCGCAGTATATAGTGGTAGGGACGGTTTGGGGAGTGCCTAGTTTGTCCAGTAGGCGTCTGAGCCAGAGAACTTCAGAGGTTGCTGCGGATAGTGCACGGTACTTGCTTCGGTAGACGACTTAGCAACCGTTACTTGCTTTTTAACGGTCCAGGAGACTAGTGTTGAGCCCAAGAAGGTGCAGTATCCAGAGATTGACTTGTGATCTAATGTGTTGGATGCCCAATTGGCATCTGTATAGGATCGGAGAGTGAGATCGCCGGGTTTGATTGGAAGACCATAGGTGACCATGCCTTTGATATAGCGAAGAAGTCGTTTGAGAGCTTGATAGTCGGAATTGGTCGGTTGGTGCATGTGTTGACAGATTTGATTCGTGGCGAAGGCTATGTCCGGACGAGTGATGGAGAGATATTGTAGTGATCCGGCAATGCGACGATAGGTGGAAGGATCGGAGAATGGTTGTAGGTCCGGCGGTGGCTGTTTCGTTTTGAGTGTGCTTGGTGTAGGAGCAGGTTTGCTGTCGGTGAGGTTGGATTCCCGTAGTAGCTTTTCGGCATAATGTTGTTGAGTTAAAAATAACCCGTCTGCTTGCTGTATTGTTTGAATGCCCAGGAAAAGTGAGATATCACCCAGCTGCTTTAATGCGAAGTTGGCTCGGAGTTCTTTGAGCAGTTTTTGAATGATTGTTGTGTCATTCCCTGTAATGAGAAAATCATCAACATAAATGAGAAAGAAAATATGAATATTGTTTTGTTTGAAAATGAGAAGCGAAGGGTCGGAACGACTGAACCTGAATCCTTGTGTTTGAAGAAATTGAGTTAGTTTTTCAAACCATTGGCGCGGTGCCTGTTTCAAACCGTAGAGGGACTTCTGCAGCTTGCAAACCAATGTCGGCGAGTGAGGATCAGTGAACCCAGGTGGTTGGCACATGTAGACGTCGTCGGGTAAGTCTCCGTGCAGGAAAGCATTGGAGACATCTAATTGTAGAATTTGCCATTTTCGATGAACTGCCAATGTGAGTAAAATGCGAATCGTTGTCATTTTGGCCACTGGGCTGAAAGTCTCCGTGTAGTTGATGCCTAGTTGTTGATTGTAGCCAATGGCTACTAGTCTTGCTTTGTAGCGGTCTAGTTTTCCGTTGGGTAAGACTTTCTTTTTGTAGGTCCACTTACAGCCAAGAATTGGTTTGTTGATTGGAGGAGGGACAAGGATCCAGGTGCCTTGTTTCGTTAGAGCCTGAAATTCATCGAGCATTGCCTTCTGCCAATGTGGAACTTGAGCAGCTTGTTTGTAATTGCACGGTGTATCCTGCATAGGATTATTAGTCACAAGAGAAAAGATGTGTTTTGGTTTGGATATTCCAGCTTTTAGACGAGTGGTCATGTGATGGGAGGATTGCTGTGTATTAGGTTGTGGTGGATGTGTGATTGTGGTGCAAGGATTAGTAGGATTGGGAGGTTCAGCATTAGCTGGATGAACAGAACTTTGTGTAGGAGGGAGGTGTAATATCAAGAATCTGCTCCAGGATCGTCCAGGACGATCTGGATCGTCCTGGGACGATCAGTGGAATTTGCTCCAGAATCTGCTCCAGAATTTGCTCAAGGTGATTTTCTGTACACATCGTCCAAGCCGATTGAAGAAATAATCCAGGCCGATCGGCACTGTAGAAAATATCGGCCTGAGAATAGTCCTGGGAACCGTCCAGGACGATCCTAAATGGTCTGATCGTCCTGGGACGATCTGGCGATCGGCCGGGCCGATCTGAAGCTTTTAAAGCTGAATTCAGCTCATTTGGAGGAGAGAGAAAAATCAAATAAAAACGAAAATATCAGCCGAGGAGAGAGAAAGTCGAGGGCAAATTTGGAAAAGTTGATTTTCGGACAACGCGGAGCCGTTTTCGTCCGAGGAGACTGTTCAGGATATTGCTGTACGCAAGGTAAGGCACATTCCGCCTTTCTCAATTTTCAGAACCGTCGTGTTTGGCGGTATATTCTGTCCGGATTTCGTTTCCGTTAACGATTTTCGTCCGTATCTTTTGATTGGCTCAGTTTTTACCGCGTAACTTTCTGTATATTGTCGGCGTGCCGAGTGTGCACATTTTGGTTATTTTCTGAAGATTTTTGTCGGGGTATTTTTGATTCGACGGTGTTTTTCGTCGATTAGATTTTTCTGTGTATTCTGAAACTATCTGTGCAGTAGAATAAATGTTCTGAAATATGATTATCTATATTCTGTGCGAATTTGGTGAATTTTGATTTTCAGAAAAAATTGTGTAAATTCCGTATACTGCCGTTGTGCTGCCCGATTTTTGTTTGATTTCTGATTTGCCCGGATTTATTCTGAATTGAAATGCTATCTGTATAAGCTATAAAAAGGGAGTTATAAGGGGCCTGGATCCTATGAGATTCAGTTAGTGTCTGGGAAATCTAAAATGAGCTCAAATATGAAATCTGATATCTGTTCTGTTCCGGATCCGAGGAAATCTGTTTAGGTGCTATAAGCACTATATATATGTATTCTGGTACGATAAGTTCATTTGTTCTGGTGCTATAAGCACATCTGTTCTGGTGCCGTGAGCACAAAGGGAGGCATAAGGGGCCGGAATCCGTAGAGATTCCGTCAGTGTCAGGGAATTTAGCTATTAATTATATATATATATCTGAGATCTGATATCTGAGAAATGATTCTGATTCTGATATGATTCTGATTCTGATATGATTCTGATTCGATTATGATACGATTCTGTTTTGATACGATATGAGCTGAATTTCTGATTTCTGTATGATTCTGACTCTGTTGATTTAATCCGTTCTGATTTGTACTCTGATGTGATCTGATCTGTACGACGCTGATTCTGATTTGATATATGATTTTAATTCTGTTCTGATTCGAGATACGATTCTGTTCCGAATTCTGTACGGATTATTGTCTGATGAGTTGGTTTTGGATTCTGAGAGTTTTGATTGGAGGTTTGTTGCTTTGCTGAGCTGTTGAGCTCACTCTTATTTTCTGGTGGTTTTTCAGGTTCTGGAAAGGGAAGGAAGTCCAGGACTAGATTTCAGAGTCTGATCAGTATAGGTATTTTGTACTTTTTGATTTTTGTACAGTCATGGCTATTTCTGTTTATTTTTCTGTCAGCCATGCACTGTATTTGTAAGATGATTGTTTTGAGGAAAAGAAAGAAAATATAGATGATTTGTTCCGCTGCATTTGATGTTCTATAGTAGCTCTGTGTGTTTGTTTTGTGTATAACATTTTGGAAGATTCAGTTTAGTAACCAATTCCAAAGCTAGATCCTGGTTAGTCTGTTTAGGCTGGTCGCAATCCGGCTCGGGCGGGATCCGTCCCCGTCGGGTCCGGTCGTGACAAGCCCTTTTGAGTGGTATCAGAGCACTAGTTTTGGAAATTGGTTGGATTGTCAGACAGAGCTATAGGAAGTGATTAGTGAGTTTGTCTGGGGGTAGTTTTGGGTCGTTTGGCTTTTTATTGTGCTATTTTTGTGTTGTTTTTGTGATAGTTTTCCGGATTTTCTGGATTTTTCTGTATGGATCAGCCAGACCCAGACATGACTGACGGGCAGAGTTCCAGTCAGGCAGCACCAGTGGGGAGTACAGCCCCAGTGGCCGGTGCTGACACGCTGTCACAGTTTGCTACGCTTGTTGCTCAGATGATGAGCGAGACTCAAAGCAGAGCTTCTACTGTCAGATCTGAGGACATTGATAGACACCAGCAGTTGTTTCTGAGGTTGAAACCTCCGAGGTTTGAGGGCGCTGTTGAGCCCAGAGCTGCCGAGGAGTGGTTGAGGAGGTTGGAAAAGACTTTTGACGGGATGCAGTGTCCTGCGGACAGGAAGGTCCCGCTAGCAGTGTTTTTGCTGGATGGAGAGGCTGAGCACTGGTGGGAAGGCCAGCAAGCAGCCAGATTTCAGGGCAGACTGAACTCTTTGATCACTTGGGAAGAGTTCACTGAGGTATTTCGAGACTGGTTTGTTCCCCCTTCTGCACGACAGCAGATGCAGGAGACTTTTCTGAGACTTGTTCAGGGGAGCAAGACGGTGATGCAGTATGAGGCTGAGTTTACTGCATTAGCCAGATACGCTCCGCAGCTGGTTAGCACGTCTGCTGAGAGGTGCTACAGATTTCTGAGAGGACTACGAGATACTTTGAGACAGCCCCTGATACCATTCCGGATCACTGATTTTGCTGAGCTTGTGGAGCGAGCTCGATTGATAGAGAACGATCTGATGGCTACTCAGCAGCGGTGGACTGCGAGTAAGAGGAGATTTGGAGGCGAGGCATCGGGCAGTGGTTCCTCTGGGAAGAGGAGATTTGTATCTGGACCTGGTTCTGGATCTGGTGATTCTAGGAGGAGTGGAGGGTCGTCTGGTACTGCTACCAGTACGACGAGTTCTGGATCTGTTAGTACGGCACCTGTGTGCCAGAGCTGTGGACGACGACACTTGGGCCAGTGCTACAGGATGGCTGGTCTGTACTTTTGATGTGGTCAGCCAGGACATCGGATTGCAGAATGTCCACAGATGGGTTTTGATCGACGTTCTAAGTTTCGATCTGAGGGCTCTGTTAGACCTACTGGTTCAGCAGGGAGACCGAGGATTGTTCCTCCTCGCCCTGAGGGATTTTCTGGTAGAGGTGGTGGTACTAGTTCTGCACCACGGAGACCACCTACGGTTCAGAGGGAGCAGAGTAGTTCTGTTGCTTCAGCTCCTGCTCCAGTTCAGCCCCGAGTTTACAGTTTGAGTCAGCAGGAGGCTCGAGATGCTCCAGATGTTGTGACAGGTGCAGTTTACATTTCTGATCAGCCCTGTCGTGTTTTGTTTGACTCTGGAGCTAGTCACTCTTTTCTGTCCGAGCACTGTTTTGAGATTTTACATTTGGACTCGCTTTTGTTGCCGATTTCTTTGTCTGTGATTTTACCGGCTGGGAACCCTTTGATTGCTCGGAAGTTTTCTTTGTGCGAGATCAATATTGCTGGCAAGAAGTGGAAATCTAATTTGATTTTGTTGCCGATTTCATCGTATGATGTGATTTTGGGCATGGATTGGCTAAGTCGATATGAGGCTCAGATTGACTGTCTGAAGAAGCAAGTGAGCTTGCTTGTGGCTGGGGAGAGAGTTGTATTTTAGGGCTTACGAGGTGTTCTCTCCAGTCTGATTTCTGCATTAGAGGTGAGCAGAATGTGGAAGAAAGGATGCCCAGTGTTTTTGGCTTCGGTGCGGGATCTGAACCTAGAGGTTGGTTCTGTTTCTGAGATCCCAGTGGTACGGGAGTTTGCTGATGTTTTTCCTGAGGAGTTGGTTGGTTTACCTCCGGATAGAGAGGTGGAGTTCTCTATCGATATTTTTCCGGGTACAGTTCCTATATCAAAAGCTCCATACAGGATGGCACCGAAAGAACTTTCTGAGTTGAAAGTTCAGCTTCAGGAGTTGGTTGACAGAGGTTTTGTCCGTCCTAGTGTTTCGCCCTGGGGAGCACCTGTTTTGTTTGTGAAGAAGAATGACGGGACACTCCGTATGTATGTGGACTACAGAGATTTGAATAAGGTCACGATCAAGAACAAGTATCCTTTGCCTCGGATCGATGACTTGTTTGATCAGCTTTCCGGATCTTCTGTGTTTTCGAAGATTGATTTGAGATTCGGATATTATCAGGTGAAGGTGAAGGAAGCTGATGTGGTGAAGACAGCTTTCAGTACTCGGTACGGGCACTATGAGTTCTTGGTTATGCCTTTTGGGGTAACCAACGCACCTGCTATTTTTATGGATCTGATGAACCGCGTATTCAGGGAGTTTTTGGATCAGTTTGTAATTGTTTTCATTGACGATATTCTGGTGTATTCTACTTCTGAGGATGAGCATGCCAGACACTTGAGCATTGTGTTGGAGACTTTGAGGCGGCATCAGCTGTATGCCAAGTTCTCCAAGTGTGAATTCTGGCTGAAGAGTATTTCTTTTCTGGGGCATGTGATTAGCGGAGAAGGCATTTCTGTAGATCCCCAGAAGATTTAGGCGGTTGCTGATTGGCCAAGGCCGACTACGGTATTTGAGGTACGTAGTTTCTTGGGCATGGCCGGGTATTACAGGAAATTTGTGAAGGGATTTTCACAGATTTCGACGCCTTTGACGAGACTGACGCAGAAGTCAGTAGCTTTTGTTTGGACACCGGAGTGTGAAGTTAGTTTTCTGAGATTGAAAGACTGTTTGACTTCAGCTCCAGTGTTAGCACTTCCGTCAGGTACGGAAGGTTTTTAGGTGTTCAGTGATGCTTCACTGAAAGGACTGGGTTGTGTTCTGATGCAGCATGGTCAGGTAATTGCTTATGCTTCTAGACAATTAAAGCCACATGAGAAGAATTACCCGACGCATGATTTGGAGTTAGTTGCTGTTGTCTTTGCTTTGAAGATTTGACGTCATTATCTGTATGGCGTCAGTTGTGAGATTTTCACTGATCATAAGAGCCTGAATTATATTTTCACTCAGAAGGATCTGAATTTGAGGCAGAGAAGGTGGCTCGAGTTAATCAAGGACTATGATCTGACTATTCAGTACCAGCCTGGGAAGGCGAATGTGGTAGCGGATGCTTTGAGCAGGAAGTCTTCTGGCTTATCAGGTTTGCAGCTTACTTCTGATGATTTCCTGATTCGAGACATGGAGCGCTTGCAGTTGGAGGTGATTTCCTCCAATGGTTTGGATTTGGCTCAGATGAGTATTCAGTCTTCTTTGGAGACAAGGATTCAGGAAGCCCAGAAGTCAGATTCTGACTATTCGAAGTTGATTGCTCAAATTGGATCTGGTAAGACTCCTGAACTTCGAATTTCTGATTCTGGTGCTATTTTCTGCAAGAACAGGTTGTGGGTACCTGTGTTTGGGGACTTGAGGCAGGAGATTCTGCATGAATCTCATCATTCAGGCTACACTGTTCATCCAGGCAGTGGTAAGATGTATGCTGATATGAAGCTTTTGTTCTGGTGGCCTGGGATGAAGAAGGATGTGGCGGAGTTTGTGTCGAGATGCGAAGCCTGTCAGTTAGTGAAGGCAGAGCATCAGCGACCAGGTGGACTGTTGCAGTCGTTGCCTATCCTTGAGTGGAAGTGGGAGGAGGTGACGATGGACTTTGCTATGGGTTTTCCTCGATCACGACAAGGACATGATGCCATCTGGGTAGTCGTGGATCGATTGACGAAGTCAGCCCATTTTCTTCTGATCAGACAGACTAACTCAGTAGAGCGCTTGGCACAGGTTTATGTTAAGGAGATTGTCAGATTGCACGGTGTGCCTCGCGTGATTGTATCTGATCGAGACGGACGTTTTACTTCCAGACTTTGGAAGGGCATTCAGCAAGGCTTGGGTACGAAATTGCATTTCAGTAAAGCTTTTCATCCTCAGACCGATGGACAGTCTGAGAGGATCATTCAGGTGCTGGAAGATCTGTTGAGACTTTGTGTTTTGGACTTTGGCGGAAGCTGGGAAGATCATATCCCTTTGATTGAATTTGCTTACAACAATAGCTTCCAGTCCAGTATCGGTATGGCACCGTACGAGGCTCTGTATGGCAGGAAGTGCCGTACTCCTTTGACTCTGACGGAGGTCGGAGATAGACAGACTTTGAAACTGCTCAGAAGATCAGCTTGATTAAAGAAAGATTGAAAGCGGCTCAGGACCGTCAGCAGAAGTATTACAATCAGAAGCACAGGTTTGTTGAGTTTCAAGTTGGGGACTTTGTGTATATCAAAGTCAGTCCAATGAAGGGTGTGAGCAGATTTGGTCAGGTGAGTAAGCTGAGTCCAAGGTACGTTGGACCGTTTGAGATTTTGGAAAGAATTGGAAAATCTGCTTACCGACTATTGCTTGCTGATTCGATGCCTAACGTGCATAATGTGTTTCACGTATCCACTTTGAGAAAGTGGGTATCTGACTCTGGAAAGAAGGTATCTGCTGATGAGGTTGAGATTCAGGAGAATCTGGCGTATAAGGAAGAACCAGAGTTGATTTTGGCGTACGACGTCTGAAAACTATGAAGTAAACAGATTCCAATGGTTAAAGTCCAGTGGAAGCACCGGAGTGCACGAGAAGCGACTTGGGAGAAGGAGTCTGATATGAGACGGTCGTACCCGTACTTGTTCTGACTGAGTTTGGATTGGATAATGTCGAGGACGACATTTTTCTGAAGTTGGGGAGATTGTAATATCAAGAATCTGCTCCAGGATCGTCCAGGACGATCTGGATCGTCCTGGGACGATCAGTGGAATTTGCTCCAGAATCTGCTCCAGAATTTGCTCCAGGTGATTTTCTGTACACATCGTCCAGGCCGATTGAAGAAATCGTCCAGGCCGATCGGCACTGTAGAAAATATCGGCCTGAGAATAGTCCTGGGAACCGTCCAGGACGATCCTAAATGGTCTGATCTTCCTGGGACGATCTGGCGATCGGCCGGGCCGATCTGAAGCTTTTAAAGCTGAATTCAGCTCATTTGGAGGAGAGAGAAAAATCAAATAAAAATGAAAATATCAGCCAAGGAGAGAGAAAGTCGAGGGCAAATTTGGAAAAGTTGATTTTCGGACGACGCGGAGCCGTTTTCGTCCGAGGAGACTGTTCAGGATATTGCTGTACGCAAGGTAAGGCACATTCTGCCTTTCTCAATTTTCAGAACCGTCGTGTTTGGCGGTATATTCTGTCCGGATTTCGTTTCCATTAACGATTTTCGTCCGTATCTTTTGATTGGCTCAGTTTTTACCGCGTAACTTTCTGTATATTGTCGGCGTGCAGAGTGTGCACATTTTGGTTATTTTCTGAAGATTTTTGTCCGTGTATTTTTGATTCGATGGTGTTTTTCGTCGATTAGATTTTTCTGTGTATTCTGAAACTATCTGTGCAGTAGAATAAATGTTCTGAAATGTGATTATCTATATTCTGTGCGAATTTGGTGAATTTTGGTTTTCAGGAAAAATTGTGTAAATTCCGTATACTGCTGTTGTGCTGCCCGATTTTTGTCTGATTTCTGATTTGCCCGGATTTATTCTGAATTGAAATGCTATCTGTATAAGCTATAAAAAGGGAGTTATAAGGGGCCAGGATCCTATGAGATTCAGTTAGTGTATGGGAAATCTGAAATGAGCTCAAATATGAAATCTGATATCTGTTCTGTTCCGGATCCGAGGAAATCTGTTTAGGTGCTATAAGCACTATATATATGTATTCTGGTACGATAAGTACATTTGTTCTGGTGCTATAAGCACATCTGTTCTGGTGCCGTGAGCACAAAGGGAGGCATAAGGGGCCGGAATCCATAGAGATTCCATCAGTGTCAGGGAATTTAGCTATTAATTATATATATATCTGAGATCTGATATCTGAGAAATGATTCTGATTCTGATATGATTCTGATTCGAATCTGATATGATTCTGTTTTGATACGATATGAGCTGAATTTCTGATTTCTGTACGATTCTGACTCTGTTGATTTAATATGTTCTGATTTGTACTCTGATGTGATCTGATCTGTACGACGCTGATTCTGATTTGATATATGATTTTGATTCTGTTCTGATTCGAGATACGATTCTGTTCCGAATTCTGTACGGATTATTGTCTGATGAGTTGGTTTTGGATTCTGAGAGTTTTGATTGGAGGTTTGTTGCTTTGCTGAGCTGTTGAGCTCACTCTTATTTTCTGGTGGTTTTTCAGGTTCTGGGAAAGGGAAGGAAGTCCAGGACTAGATTTCAGAGTCTGATCAGTATAGGTATTTTGTACTTTTTGATTTTTGTACAGTCATGGCTATTTCTGTTTATTTTTCTGTCAGCCATGCACTGTATTTGTAAGATGATTGTTTTGAGGAAAAGAAAGAATATAGATGATTTGTTCCGCTGCATTTGATGTTCTATAGTAGCTCTGTGTGTTTGTTTTGTGTATAACATTTTGGAAGATTCAGTTTAGTAACCAATTCCAAAGCTAGATCCTGGTTAGTCTGTTTAGGCTGGTCGCAATCCGGCTCGGGCGGGATCCGCCCCCGTCGGGTCGGGTCGTGACAGGAGGAGTGGCGATGCAGTAGCTGCGGGTTTGTTCGGTGTAGGTGTGATGGTAGAGATCGGTGTTAGAAGATAGGGAGATGTGGATGTTTGCGTGGAAGTGATAGGAACAGAGACCGGGTGATTATTGTTTTTGTATGGAAAAATGGTTTCGTGAAAGACAACATGTCGGGAGATTTGAATCTTGTGTGTGGTTAGATTGTAGCATTTGTATCCCTTGTGGGATGTGGAATAACCAAGAAAAATGCATTCTTGCGATCGCGGCGAGAGCTTGTCAGGTGCGTAGGGGCGAAGCCACAGAAAGCAGAGGCAATCGAAAGTGCGGAGCACAGTGTAGTTGGGTAACCGACCATGAAAACGTTGAAAGGGGGTGTTGAGGTTTATAGATTTGGAGGGAAGCCTGTTGATGAGATAATTGGCTGTGGATAAAGCTTCTACCCAAAGCGTGTGCGGAATGTTGGAAGCATGAATGAGAGTGCGTGTAAGTTCAAGTAAGTGGCGATGTTTTCGTTCGGCCACGCCATTTTGCTCAGGGGTGTGAGGGCAGCTAAGTTGTCGTTGAATGCCGTGAGTAAGAAGAAAGGAAGTGAACTCAGTGCTCAAGAATTCGCCTCCTCCGTCAGAGCGGAGGACTTTCGATTTTGTGTTGAATTGAGTTTTAATAAGTTTGTAAAGAATCTTGAACTTAGAGAAAGTTTCTTGTTTAGTATGCATTAGGTAAATCCATGTAAAGCGAGAATAATCATCTGTAAATAATGCATAATACCAAAATTCGTCA
This sequence comes from Dendrobium nobile, assembly GCA_022539455.1. Taxonomy (NCBI): domain Eukaryota; kingdom Viridiplantae; phylum Streptophyta; class Magnoliopsida; order Asparagales; family Orchidaceae; genus Dendrobium; species Dendrobium nobile. The sequence goes on along the minus strand of CM039735.1, from coordinate 7,307,246 downwards.
AGAGACGGGATAGGAGCTGGTCCCCAAATGTCCGTATGAATTAGTTCAAAAGGAAATTTTGAAGTAGAAATAGTTCTATTAAAAGCAATTTTGTGGCTCTTGGCCACACTACAAGATATACAAGGTAAAGTAGTAAAATTTTGCTTGATGTCAGGTATGTAGCGAGACAAAATTGAGAAGATCTGCCGGTTCGGATGGCTTAGGCGGTCATGCCATACGTTGCCGGTGATATTGCTTGCGTGTAGAGCTGTAGGGATAGCAGCTTGAGGTTTGGGAATCTTGTAGAGGCCGTCATGTAGATTGCCACGAAGTAGTGGACGCCGATCCTGGATATCCTTTATAACAAAACCATTCGCGTCAAATTTTATAGAAATGGGGTTGTCTGCAGTTAACTTGAGACGGATAAAAGATTTTGAGCTAGAGAAGGAACATGCAGAATTTTGCGTAAATAAAGCTTACGAGGTGCATCGGGAAGAGGTAAGAGGCCCTGACTGGAGTTCTGAATAGGAATGGTTGATCCATTTGCTATGGAGACACTATCTTGTCCTGCGTAAGAGTGAGGATACTGAACATTTGAGATGTCCGGTGTGAGATGAGCCGAAGCGCCTGTGTCCAAGATCCATTCGTTCGAATTGTTTGGAGTTGTCTGAGTTTGAAGCGCTTGCGAAGATCTTGTGGTTGTAGGAGCATATTTAAAGTTGCATCGGTGCCAACAATTGATTGCTATGTGGCCGGTTTTTCCACAAATTTGACAGATTGGTCTAGGGTTGTTCACGGTGGAAGGCTGAACCGTGACAGGGCTGATGGAATTCTGGACTGGTTGCTGAGGTTTGTTCTTGACAAAACGTTTCTGCATTCTGCCTTTATTCGAATTGTATGAGTTCGAATATAGAGCAGTATTACCTGTGGCAGTTAAGTTGTCCTTGGCGAGTTCTTGAGAGACATTGATCTCTTCGCTGCAGAGCATGGAATAAAGATTGTCTAAGTCTAGCGGTATGGGGTAGGTGGGGATTGCGGCTTTAAAAGAGTTGTAGGAGGCGGGTAATCCGTTGAGTATATGTAGGATTATGTCTTCCGGGTCGATCTTTGAGCCAGAGGCCGCGATGCTGTCGACTATGGTTTTAATTTGCGTGAGGTATTGTTGCATGGTGAGGTTTTTCATTTGAACGTGGTGGAGTTCGTTCTTGAGTTGGATAACTCGAGAGCGACAAGTGGGTTGGAGGCGGCGTTCAAGAACTTGCCAGACTTCTTGCGCAGAGGTGGAGGAGATAATGTACGGCAAGATAGCGGGTGAGATGGTGGAAAATAAAGCTGAAAGAAGATTGTTATCTTCAAGTTGCCAGCGGTGGAAATCAGAAGACGTGGTGTCGGCGGGCGGTGGAGAAGCTTCGGTAAGATGACCGGCATAACTGTTGGCAGTGAATTGTTGAAGAACCTGAATGTGCCATATGGCGTAGTTATCTGCTTTGAGGGCGTGGGGAATGAGGTTCTTGATGTTGGAGATGAGGAACTTGAGCTGTGGTGGTATGATGATGTCTGTAGACGGTTGGCCGGAGAGAGGAGGGGAGTTGGTGGTGTGGGTGTTGGTCGATTCTTGATCAGCCATTGGAGGCTCTGATACCATATGAGAAAAGAGGAAGAACGTCCAAGAAGTTGGACGGCGACAGAGGAAGTAGAGAGAGAAAGAAATGAATTGTATTGAATGAATGAATTGGCTACAGTACAACGAAGCTTAAATAGACTACAGATGGCATAATAGTAAATACATTTAGTCTGATCGCTTATATTTATTTGGCATGCATACTTATTTATTATTTTACTGGCTTTAGTGTTATAATATTTTATTATTTATAAATTCTGCTACTATTGCATGTGAATTTTATTATTTTCGCACTGATTCAATGTTTATATGAATGATACTTCTATGATTTGATTCCTGACATGCATGTTGCTCATTTCTTGTGCTTTGAATTCAATTTTAGATTTAAATAACCTAGTGGACTTTTTAGCTCATTAAATGTGGTTAAATGATTTCATGCCAGGATAAATGATCAAGAGTGTAAGGCTAGTCAGGATGGTCCACCTGTGTGAGTGAACAATGAGGAACATAGCTGAGGTTTGAATGATGCCAGCAGCTGAAGACGGGGTGACCACATTTTTCACATATTTGACAATCAACTGGAGCTTTGGTGCAGTTGCTTATAGTAGGAAAAACTTATGGATTTGAGGAGTTTCTTCTATGACTGCGAGTAGAGGAGAATCATTTGTGATCTCTACTGTAAAAAGAGGTAAGAGTGAACTGAGAATCTAGAGCGGGAGAACTATCAGAGAAGTTAAGTTCTTTTGTAGCTTCTATAACAAGATTTACTTCCTCGCTGCATAGTAATGAATAAGGATTGTCGAGACATACTTATATGATCAAGCTTGTTGCATGAAGAGATTTTGAATGCTTGATAGCTTGGTGGCAAGCCATTCAAGATATAGAGAATGATATCTTTTAATATCAACTGAATCTTCTACTGAGGCAATGTTTTTAACAAGTCGGTTGACAGTGGAAAGATAATGTTTGCAAGCTTTATTGAAATGCATAAATCAATTTGAGATTATGTTTTTTTTGAAAATTTTTTATTTTTAGAATTTCTATTTTGAAATTAAACACATTATTATGAAGGATATTTTATCTGTGAATGTGAAATTCTCTAATGATTTCAAATTGCAAAAATTAGAAGCTTCATCTTGGCTATTATAGTTAAATTCAAGAAGGAACTATATATGACCACAAAAGGTCAAGATGATATTCAATCGAGTATTAGTTATTATAATTTGGATCTAATATCATTAATTTCATATTTTTAATCATAACGATAAATGATATATCTTCCTAAGGAAAGAAAATATTATTTATTATCAATCATTTGAATATGATGAGAATGATTGATTTTGATTTTTTTTTCCAAAATAGGATAATTTTCCCAGTAAATAGAATGGAATCTTACTTTTATTGCATCTTGAATCTCTCTACGAAGGCAAATCGTAGGGATTTTAAGTTTCCTATGAATTTTCTCAATTAAAATAATGATAAAATTAAAATTGTCAAAGAGTGGCGTTGGAATCTCAATAGGGATTTGAGCAAATTTGAACAACTATTTTGGTGGCAAAAGAATGAAAAGTAGGTATTTTGGGATTCTGAATAATTCAGAAACACCCCAATCTATCATTTATGTTGGGCTTTACATTTTGGTTTAGAGAAGCTATTATTAAAGTTTTTGAGAAATTGGGATCGACATCTAGAGAATGATCGACATCTAGAGAAGGATCGACATCTAGAGAAGGATCTAATTAGCCTATTTACTTATGTAAGGTGATTATGCTCGAATACAATTAATTTTTTATTAATTTAATTAATTTCTTATACAATGCATGTTGATTGACTCTGAATGTAGAAATCACATATGATTAACTTAAAAAATTTAGGCTTAGAAAATAGATTTTTTCCAAAAGATGCAAAACATCCCCTGAACAGAACTATACCATAATAAGTCAGGTGATCTGTCACGACCTGCAGGAGGGGAGGGGCTTAGAAAGGAAGAAAAAGTAAAATTTGAATGCATGAGAACTCCTGGGCATTATAGGGCTTACTTTTTAGATATCATTTTTTTTTCTATGTGAGCCTAAAATTTTTATTTAATTACACGTAAAAAAAATTTTCGTTATCCTTATGAGCCTAAATGCGCTTTTTTAGGCTAAAACAAATCACGCACAAAAAAAAAACTAAGAAAATATGCATTCTCTAATGCACAATTAATTTAAAAACATCATCATTCATATAAAATGTTTAAAGTCAATGTAGCAAGTGTCACTTAATTTATAACATAGGTCTACAGAAATTAAAATTAAAGTGACCGAGTATCACTAACAATAACCTGGATTCTAATCTTATAGAATGATGTAAGTATTTTTGAAAAGGGGATATTTTTAGTCTTCATTTTTTTCATCTTCTTAGATTCGTCGGGCCCTAATATCCATGTAAAAATAATTCCTCCCCGAAGTGGTGTCTCATTTCTCTTTGGACCTCAAATCATCATAATATGAATTCCCAAATGAAAGGAACTCTCCCCTATGGGATGTTCCCTTTCTCTTTGGGTTTCATATTGAATATTTAACATCCCTTTTCAAAAAACTTTCACAACACTTTTGAAATTTACAATACATATATAAAAAGAAAAAAAGACTATGATACAACATGTACGTTCTCCTAAGCAGTAATATTCAAAATCATCAAAATCATCCAAAGCAGTTATATAAGTTCATTTTTGCGGGCGAGTAATTGCTGCTTTAGCAGACATTGAATGCTCATATTTTTTCTTGATTAAAGATTGATTTAAATCTTTTGCGGTGGAGCTTCCGGGTTGGAACTCGGGCATATCAGCGAGTGGTGTCGATCGGATTTGGTGTTGAAGCCAGGGTGCGACAGGGGGTCAAGAGCATGGTCGCAGGAGTTCAGATCCGGTGGGCGAAGGCGTGCAGCCGGGGCAATAGGCTAGCGGGACAAAGGCATTGCATAGGGCTTGATGCCCGGGTGGATATGCGCAGGGTGCGATCGGAGTAGGACAGCGTGAGTGCAAGGCGCGCACGCGAGGTGCAACAGGCGAAGGGTGTGGGCATGAGCCGCAAGGCTTGGGAACAGGGCACAAGGCAAGGGCATGCATATTAGGGGAGGAACAACGATGTGCATAGGCGTGCGTAGTTTGGAATGCGCGGGAGGGTGAGCTAGAGCCATGGACTGGAAATCACAGTGGACGTCAAGCACGAACAAGATTGGGCTCGATTTGACAGGTTTGTTCGTGGAGTTTGTGCAGGAAGCAAGAAGGTGCATATTCTTATGTACAAATGTTTTCTCAAGATTATAAAGTCTGGACCAAGGTGGAGATTGTTATTAATTGGTTCAAATTTAAGTTAGTTTCTCTTTGTGCTTTCTTTAGTTTTATTGTATGGCTTGTATTGCCATGATTTGGCCATTGCTGTTTATAAATAAGAATAATAGGTTGTAATAGGAGTATGATTAAGCAATAAAAAGTTCTAATTTATATTCTCTCCCTCTCCCCTTCTCTCTCTCTCTCTCTCTCTCTCCCCCCTCACCCAAGAAGCTCAAAAGGAATAGCTTCTTCTTCATTCAAGATCCTAACAAGGATATTAATCATATATTTAAAATAAAAACATCAATTTTGGTAACAGTGGTTGTCATAACTTGTAAATTACAAATGACAATCATGATCTTATATTTGAATCTACCAATAAAAAAATGTATATTATAGAATGACAAATAATAATATATAGATAAGAATGCACATAATTTATGTTTGAAGGACATGTGGTTACCAGTAGACCCCTGCTTTTACATAGATTTTGGTCCATTCTTTATTTCCATCTCGGCAAGATTCGATGGCCTTCTGTATAGACCTAAAGTCCCCATGGGCTTCAAGATCGACGACCATTGTCTTCACCATCGGCATCACAGCGACAGTTATGGTAACTCTCTCAATAAAAGAGAAGGTGCGGCAAAGTCACGTAGAGAAGGAATTTCATCATAATGAGCTTACTTTAATTGTGTAAGTTAAAATATAATATAGGTTGAAGAAATCATAATAGAAGTGTACAAAATCTGAATAATATTGCTTCTATATGAATGAAGAGTTTAAAAGATGGCAAGTGTTCAGAAGTAATTTTGTTATTGGAAGACTGCGAATCTTTTAATATATGAAGTTGCATAATTGCCTTTTTTTTTTGTTACAGGTATGCTTGTAGTCCATGCAATATTTAAGGGCTAGTGTGATAAATTGAGAGAATGCGAAGAAATTTATGTTGAAGACATAAAAAAAATAGTGAAATTGCTAGGTTCCTTCGCTTAGTACATGGACTTACATCTTTAAATTTAGGGCTGCAAACGAACCGAGCCAAGCCGAGTATGTGAGTGTTCATGTTTGAGTTCGTTTATCATTAGCTTGTTCAAGTTCGGTTCGTGTTTGATTCGAGCTTTAATGTTTGTGTTCATGTTTGGTTCATTTAATTTAAGGGTTGTTCATGTTTGGTTCATTTAATTTAAGGGTTGTTCATGTTCGGTTCATTTAATGCTTATCGAGCTTTAAACAAATAAGCCTTAACGAGCTATGTTCGTGAACATATTTAATAAACAATCTATTGAACAAAAAGCATTAAATTTGTTCATCAACATGTTAAACAAACAATATAACAAACATGGACAAATGTGAAATGTCTTTTGTTCGTAAAATTAAATTTATAATAAAAACAGTTGTCTATTTAAAATGAAAATATGATTAATCTATTTGAGTAAATTCTTAAATGAAGCTTACATGTTGCATTTCTCTCCATTTGAGCTTTTATCGAGCTTGTTCACGAACTTTAAATGATGTTGTTCGTGAACATAAATGAACCGAGCCTATTAGTGTTCAAGTTTGTTTATTTAAGAATCAAGTATTTAAAATATTATTTAAGTTTGTTTATTTAGTTAGTTAAACGATCACAAATGAGCTTTAATCGAATCAAGCATCGATTAGCTCGTCGAACTCTTGGTTCGCTTGCAGCCCTATTTAAACTCATTCAAAAATGATAAATTTATTTTCCGTATAAAAAAATTAAATATTTATTTAGGTTCTGTTTAAGATAATTTTTTTTGTTTCTTTGTTTCCAGATAAATCTTTTTTTTACTATTAATTTTTTTATTATTTTCTCATAATTTTCAAAATTTTATAACAATAACAAAAACAACAGGTATTCGTCCCACTATGTGGGGTCGGCTACATGAATCATGTTTCTCCATTGTGTATTATTAAAAGTTAAATTCTCGTTTAAATCTAATAAAGAAATATCGTTTTTAATATTTTCTAACCAAGTCTTTTTAGGTTTTCCTCTATCTTTCTTAAAATGATTCAAATTTACTACATCTACTTTACTAATCGGGTCATCGGAAGATAGCCGTTTTATGTGACAAAACCATATAAGGAGACTCTCTCTAATCTTATCTTCCAGTAGTGCTACTACAACCTTTTCACGTATATGCTCATTTCGTATCCTAACTCTAAGGGAAAAGTCACTCATCCACCTGAGCATCCTCATATCCGCAACACTTAACTTAGTATTATGCTTTTCTTTTAATGGCCAATTTTCAGCATCATAAATCATTGCAGGTCTCACCACTATCTTATAGAATTTTCCCTTAAGTTTGAGGAGGGCTTTTCTATCGCTCAACAAGCATGATGCATTCCTCCACTTCAATCATCCAACTTGAATTCTGCTGATTATATCCACATCTATTTAACCATCGTTCTGAACAATTAATAGATCCAAGATATCAAAAATATGTACTCTTATTAATGACTTGATCCCCTAAAGACTAAAGTCACAATCCCCTCAATAGATCTATTACCACTAAAATTACACTCCATATATTCAATTTTCAGATCTACTCAAACGAAAACCTTAATGACTCTAAAGTTAGCCTCCATAATTCAAGTTTACCTTCAACTCTCTCTCTAATCTTATCAACAATTTCAAAATTTTATATCATAAAAAAATTATTTTTTTTCCATCAACAAAAAAAATATAAAAAATCGGACGACATAATAGAAATTATTGTATTAATGAAATGATATTACAAGGCTTAATTTAACATAAACCAGACGTTCATCCAAGCACATATAATAATAACTAAAAAAGCTCAGCCCTTTGACTACAACAAAGCACACATATTGACACATACGTAAATTAACAAACAACAATCAGTGTACTGTCCGCTCTTTATAGGCGTATCAGATCAGACTATCTCCTCCATGATCTCCTGGAAAGTGACCATCGCCGAAGCCGGCAGACCCAACAGCACATTGATACTCCTCCTCTCCTTCCCATGGCTCAGAAACAGTATAACCTCCTTTTCCGGCAACGTCACCGGCCCCGACTGCACCGCCTCACCCCACCCAAAATCCGTCACATGAAAAGCCAACCTCGACCAAGTCGTCAACAACAGCGTCGCCGCCAACGAAGGCCTCTCCCTCGTAGCCTCAAAATAATCAATTGCCGATCTCATATACCCATCCGTCACCATCCTCACCGCCTCCTGCACTTTACCCACCGCAAAACCCACCGGATTCCCCAGCAGCTCTCCCGCGCTAGCCAGCGAGTTCGTCAGCACAATTCCGTTCCCGCAATACCCTTTGGGCAGCGGCGGCTCGAACCGGGAACGGCCGTCGACTGCGAAGAGCAGTTTAGTCTGTTGGTCGGGGTGGAGCTCCAGCGCTTGGGTTCGCGCCCGCCATACGAAGCCCGATAGGGCTTCGAAAGAGGTGCATTTGGAGATGGGTTCGAATTCCGCGGCCTTGGTTTTGAGAAGATTGAGTTTTTCCGGCGTGAAGGTGAAGGAGCGGTAGAGCATCGGCTGGGATTCGTAGAGCTTGGCGGTTTCGGAAATGTCTTCGATCTGCCGGAATTCGTGGTGGGGAAATTGGATGAGGGGAGGGGTGCGGGCGGCGAGAATGCTGCGGTCGAGGAAGGGGGGGATGCTCAGGGGGAGATTTCGGGCAGTTTCGCCCCACGAGCTGACGAATTCCATGGCGCCGATTCCGTCGAACATGCAGTGGTTCATGGCTAGACCCAGAACGAAGCCGCCGCAGTTGAATTTGGTCACCTGTTTAATTCATATGGAAATTTTTAATCATCATAATAAAAATAAATTAAGAAAATAATTTCTTTGATCATGAATAAAATCTAATAAATTTAAAAACTTTCTTTACAATATCAAAATAATTAAAAAAATGTATTTTGAAATCAACCTGTCTTCAAATTAATTAAAATTAATGCTTCATACTGTTAAATTACTGTGCTCGTTGGAGAGGAAACCTCAGCCTTCATGAACCAACCACAAGCATTTATAATGTGACTTCATAATAAATGATAGTAACTTTTTTTTGGCGAGCCTATAATCAATCAGCCCCACAGGAATAGGATTATCAGTTATTTTCTCTGCATTTAAGGGGTTACGCCGCATGAAAGGGAAATCGAGTCTGTGTTGGCCGGGGGGTCCCAACCATGCTCGCCCACCAACCTAGCTAAGCATGATGGGGTATAGTAACCATTTTTTTAAACCGAGGAATCTGTCCAATTTTGCTTTGCAATTAAATATTGTCAATGTAGCCATAAAGATTGAAATCCAAAGTATTGACTATTGACATATAAGTTATAAGCATTTAAAAGCTACATAAATCTCTTTATGAACACATGGCTTTATTCATTAAATGAAAAACAGAAAAACTATATTTTTATGTAAAAATATCATAATTTTAGTTTTTATAATACTATAAAGATTTCCATCAATATTGTACATATATTCTATATTATCATATCATAGAATGTAAATAAATAAATAAATGATAGCTTCACTCTAGATAAAGATTAACTGAATGAGGTCCAACATTTAAATATAAGAAAATATTTTAAATATGATCATATCATTTTATTTATAAAAAATAAAGTGGTATGAAAGAGTTTAAAATCAGATGTAGGCTTTCGTTTGAGACGGCTTTTTAATGCTTCTTAAAACAACTTTCTAGTACAAAAGTTTAAATTTTGTACTGAAAAGCTGCTTTAAGAAGCAGTAAAAAAGCCGTCCCAAAAAATTGTTTTAAAAAATAATAAAAAATTCGTTCCAAACGAAACTTTAGACAGCAATGTATTCATTGTAGAATGGAATGATGTCCTCATTTTTTCAAATGAATTTTATTGAATTCTAATTTTAATATTCCTCTGAACCTAACTGGGTTAATTCTAGGTATGTGAATCTACTAAAGTGTTCATATTGATATTTTATGTTAAAATATCATAATATTATTTTATTATAATAATACTCTATAAAGATGTGCTAACAATATATATAAATGTATGAAGTAATATATATATATATATATATATATATATCACTTGATCATATGCTGCACATATTTATCATAGAGTGTTTCAAAAAGCCGACAATATGCCCTACCATGATGATATGATCGGATTGAAAATAAATGAGATTTGTACTGTACAACTCAGATAAGAGTATGGATGGACTGCAATTTTGTTTTGGTGGGTTAAGGCTTTTCTTTTAGTAGAAATTATTCTGTGCGGAATCTGAACAGGATGAACCGTCTCGATTGTAAGTGTACATTAAGTTAACGCAGAGTGTGTGCAAAATTTTGATATATATTATATATAAATTTATAGACAGTATGTATACTTATAATTTATAGACAGTATGTATACTTATATTTCCGGACGGTTCTTTCCGTCCGGACTCTGCACATAATTTATCTCTCATTAATTTGAAACGGTTTTTTATTGCTTTTTAAAGTTATTTAATAGTAAAAAATTTATACTAAAAATTTATTATAAAAATCAAAGAAAACGGTCCCACATGAAACCTAAATTAGATGCATGCACATTATAAGAATTTAAGTATATGAATTTTTGTAATAGAATAAAGATATTTTTTTCAAATTTGAAATTTGTATAAATTTGATAATTTAGAGAACGCAATAAAAAAAAAGATCAATAGAGCTAAAGTATCTACGGTGGGAGCCGTTATTACGTCCTCCGACCGGATGCAGAGGAACATCCGGTCGTAGGCAAAAAAACGTCTGTATCGAGGTGTACCTCGGTATACCTCGGTACAGGCATTTTTTTGCCTACAACCGGATGTTTCTTGCATCCAGTCAACCGAACCAAATAAAAGCGCCTACGGTGGCTATATAAAAAATGATAAAAAGTATGTCACGAGTATAAATAATCAAAATAGAAAAATTATAAAATAAAATTAATATATCTTTAAATAAAAAAAAGTTAGCATCATTTTACCATTGAAATACTTATATTATATTTATTAAATATTTTTAATCAATTTTTAAATTTATTATACACGTTTAACAAAATATATATTAGAAGTTCCAGACACAAAACTACGAGCAAGAAGTTTAAGTAATATCGTATTCCCAAAAAAAAAATAAAAAGGTTAGGTGAGTTCCTGGACATATGTGGCGTAATGAAGATTTAATCATTTTTCAATTGCATTTTTTTATTTTTTATTTTGGGGAATGAAAATTGCAGAATTCATTATCAACGGTCAAACTTTTAACTTTGTAATCTTTTAAAAATAGTAAAATTTTAATTAATGAGTTTTTTAAAAGTAATAAAAAATTAAAAGTTACGGTATCCATCCTTATCGTTGAATCAATTTTCGATAAGTGTAATATATAGTTTACATAAATTATAATTTTTTTCTTAAAAAATCTTATTCAGCCAATTTAACATATAATTTAATAATATAATAATTTATAGTTTTCTAAATATTTCAAAAAATAACCTTTCTTAATTATTTTACATACATGCCATTAAAATTTTATAAGTTTATATCAAACATAAAAATCTTAATATTTATTTTAGCGTAATTTAAACTATAATATATTATATAAATAAATATCAAATTTAGATATTAGATATATAAATGCGTAATAACTGTGATAATGTATTTTTTTACTTGTTTTGTATGAAAATTCAAATTTCTTTTTCCTAAATATAAAAGCTTCGACTAAACTTGGATAAATGTTTTTTATTTATTTAGTAATAATATTCAAAAATAGTTTTAATAAACCGTTTGATATTTTTTTGAATTAATCAATAAAATCACATTATAATTTATTAAGTTATCTTTGAAAATTAGATTAGTTATTGAAGATTTAGACCAAATAAGTATATAATCACTTGATTAGACTCGAGATCAATTTGCTTTACTCAAGACAAGATTATCTTGCTCAATGATTGGAAAAGTTAAAGATCAAATCATTTAAAAAAAATTAGAAATATAAATATTTATATTATAAAAATATACGTAAGTTCATTTTTTATCCTAAAATAAATAAATCGTTTATATGTTTATCAAACAAGTAGCTCTTTTGATCATTAATTTAAGAGCTATAAATATTTTTTTTTTTAAGATTTACATATTAAATTCCTATCTATATCTAATATCTAAATCTTAAAATATATATATCAAACATTAGAATAAATTAATATTAATAGTATTTTTTATATAATTTAGAAATTATATATAAAATTACATTAAAAAAAAGTCAGTACGATATAGCTATTTCTAAAAAAAAATTATAAGGCAATCTTAGCTAATAATCAGTTTCTCACCTGAGCAACCATGGGGGGTATTTCCAGTATGTTCTTCGCATCAGGAACATTATAAACAAGCTTGCCAAGCGTAGCCGGATCAGGCTTGGCGATATCGCCGATGTCCGCCATGTCGCAGTCTGCCTCGGCTTCAACGAAGACGGCCCCAACGCCATTGCAGTCCACTATAAGCTTCCCTTGCTCGCTAATCGTCAGCCGCCCGGCTAACGGATAGTAGTGAACCAATACCTTCGCCAACGCATCCTTTATCACCTCAGCAGCTTTCTCGTTCCCTTTCTCCTCTGCTTTAAAGCAGTAGATGGTTTGAACTATAACGGCTATATTCTGGTCCAGATTTGACAGAAAGTAAAGACCCTTTGTGGTTTCCTCAGCGGGAGGAACAAGCGTTGGTTCCCCTTGTTTCACTCGGAGCTCAAAAGCTTTGCCGTTGCCGTTGATGCTGCCATTCTCTGTGACAGCCATGATCTGCTCAACCTGGGAGATGATTAGAACAGATTACGTTAAGTAGTCTAAAATATTTACGAATATTAAATCTTGGGAAGAAGAAGCTTACAGTGAGGGCTGAGGATTTGAAGAAATTTAATGGTTGAAGAGGAAGGATTGGAGATTGGGATGGTTTGTGAGAGGGGAGGAGGGCTATATGTATGTGAAGAGAGGAAGAGAGGAGGAAGGGGTACTTCCAAGACGGTTAGAGTAGGAGACCAAAAGCCATGGAGATATCTTTTTTCTTAGATTTGATGCACAGAGAAGAAAATTTTGCGTTAATTAAGATATTTTAATATGATAAGCTTAAAATCATCAGTTTTGATTTTATATAATTAAGATATTTATATAATTTAACTTTATAGAAATAGGAATGAAGGTGATATGAGAAGACTTGGCTTGTTTCTTTTCTGGATAATTTGGTGGAGTTGGCCACTGGCAATTGAACTACCCACAATAATATTTAGATATATCGTGTTGGTCAGATAGGTGAGGTTGGCCTCCCAATTAAATTGGTCTATTGAGTACGTATGAAATTTATTAAAATTCAGTTGTTTTAAGGCGCTGATTAAAATTAATTGCATGGTCAATGTTGTGACGACCCATCCGTAAAATTGGCAATAAATACTTGGAGATCTTCAATTGAACGAAAAGTCAAATTGAAGATTTTTTTATTTGGGAAAAAATAGATCAGATATTTAGATCAAAGTTTTCATTGTGATACATTTTAAATGTATTAAACTTATTTTAAGATGGATGTAAATTTCACTTTAATTGTTTTTTTCATTCATTGTGCTTATTATCACACCTCGCTCTACAAGGGTTCTTCTTACCTCTTATGGGGTCGCACGGCAAAGGTTCAGCTCAGGGCAGTTTCTCTCTATCCTTAATAATTTTTTCCCTGGTGTTGTCCGATGGTTTTGATTTTTCCTAAACATTGTTGTCACCATCGTTCCGGCGGATGGTGGTAAATCATATTAAGTTGGATGATCCCAATTTTATGAACTGTAAATCAAATTCTCGCTCTTTTCTTGATGTTCTGTCTGGGGATATTTCGTTGCATGTTTTTGTGGATGTTAAAATCTCCAATTTTCAAGGAATGCTTTCGCTGTGGATTTTTGAAGAGGAAGTATTAGCAATTGATGCCCCATTTGCTTTCTCTCTTGTAGACTATTTCCCTAATCACCGCCCATCCAATCCTTGGAGTTGATTAAGAGGTTCTTCTTTAACTTGAAATTGACCAGTGAGTTCTCTGTCAACTTGTTGGATTCACGTCATGTTCTAATAAAATTGAGTTGTGATATGAATTATTGCAAAAAAAAATTCCATTGATAGTAATTGTTTTATGAAGCTGACAAAGTGGTCTCCTTTTGTGGATATTGCAGAAGAGTCCCCGATTGTTCCGATTTGGATTTCTCTTCTGAACTTACTCCCCATTATTTTTTGCACCATGTATTCTTCACGGCATGGGTTCCATTTTTAGTCGTCATGTTTGTACTGATACTACCATTGAGGTGGGCTCTCGTCTATCCGTTGCAAGGGTGTTGGTGGAGCTTGATATCACAAAATGTTATCCTAAAAATGTTTGGTTTGGACCGTAAAAATTTTTTTTTACTCAAAGTGTTGTGATGGATGAGTTTCCATCCTATTGTGAGCATTGCAAAGTCTTAGGTCATGCTAAAAAAGAATGTACTCGGCTTCATCCTTATTTACTTAAGGACCCTAATATGATTAGGGATAATTTGAACAATGTTGTTGGAGCCTCAATCACTTAATCATCCTGTTAATGTGGATGTTAGGCTTACTAATGAGGTACATGCATGATAATGTCCAAGGTAGTGGTTGTGTCAATTTAACTTTGGATGTTAATGTTGAGGCTACTACTATAGGTTTTGTTGAAAATGAATATTTGCTTTTACCCTCTGTGAGGGTGGAAATTTTTTCGATCCTATCGTTTTGGGTCCTAAGGATTGTGGTGTTTCTATGTCGGTTAAGGATCATACTGAGAATATGGTACTTGATAACTTGTTATCTATTAATATTGTTTGTCAGCCTCCTACTTCGCCTGCTATTATTGAGAAGGATCTTGCTTTGTTAATTTGGTGGTTCTGAATGATTCTTCTAGCAATGTTCATGATAAGCGACCACATTCTTCCTATGAGAATAAGTTATCGCCTAATACTACAAAATCTATAGATTATGTATCTATCATAGATGTACCGGTTTCTCTTATCTGTCAACTGTTGTTGAACCTGATGTCTCCCTCTTTTGATCATTCTTACGGCATGGATGGGGCTCTTTACTCGCCTTGCGGGGGTTTTGGGGATGAATTGGATGATCCGGTGGATGAATTGTATAGTTTAAATGTTAGCCAAATCATTGATAAAGCGTTTTGTCATAGATGTGGCAAATGGGGTAAGAAAAAAGAAAAAAAAGGAAGTAGTCTTGTTTGGTTGTGGTCCTTGTATTTTATTGTTGTTTCCTTTGACAATATGGTACTGATGTTGGACTTCTTTCAGTTGTTGGCTTGAGTTTATTTGTAGTGTGGGGCCTGTTGTGTTGGCCCACCCTTTTCTGATTGCTATTTGTTTTGTCTTGTAGGCCTGTTGATTGGAGATTTTGGTTATTTACTTTGGGGATTTTTTTTTTAACAAAGCAAATTTTATTAGAAAAAAGACCATTACAACATTAGGCCAAAGCACAAAAAAGGCCGATGAGGATAAAAATACATTCATATGACTACAATAATCATAAGGTTCTAATAGTTTGAACATAAATAAGTCTAACGGACTCAGGCCGCTACTTAGTTGCGAGGCTTGGGCCATCCAAGGAGGAATAAAAGGTATTAGCCAAAAAATGAAATCCAACAAAACATATATTGAAAACCTCCACCTAGGTTGCCAACCATGTCATGTCCATCCAAGGCGCATGTAGGAAACCTGCTTCTTCATTGTCCATACCCAAATTTTGTGCAGCAACTTAAGCAAATCCCAAAAAAAACCAACAAAGCCAAAATCAAGCAAATACCAAAAAGAGAGGTCATTTCTTTTTGGCCTTACGTTTTCTATGCTTATCATTCTTTTTGAAAAAAACTAACATATGTAATTTGAAGAATACTAAGTTCAAAATTGTCATGAGCACCCAATTCTAACTCATTAGTCTCCTCCCCTCCGGCTGAAGAAAATCCATCATTAAGATCTAACTAATCTCATTGCCCCTTTGCGTTATCCCTAGCAAGGTGAGCTAATATTCCAGCACTAGAAGCAACAACTAAAGGAACATCAACCAAAGGCCCCGCCCCCAACACCATCAATATCCTCGTCATAACTCACATCATCAGAATAACCCAGTCCATCCGAAACTCGAGCACCCCCTGAACCATGAATTGAGCACGAATTCCCACCTGTAGGTAAGTCTCAATGACGAATTAGGCGATAACAAAAGGTGAAGGAATAACATAAGTAGAACGATTAAGGTAAGGATCGATGCAAAATCTGAAATTCCACCTTCGAATGACCCAAACATGTGCAATGCACACAATAAGCAGGGAAATCTTCCAAAATCACATATTGCATGTAACCTACACTATCTGGGCTAACCCAAATTTTATCAGGAAATTGTTTGGTAACATCAAGTTCTACCAAAATACGAGCAACGAACAGTCGCAAACTAGAAGAAGTCATGTTATCAATCTTTAAGGGTTTACCGAAGATGGAGCCAAGGTCATGAAGAATATGCGGAGTGAAAAGTGAGGCCGAATATTAGGAAAAAAAACTCAAATAAGGATGATAGAAGATTCAACATCAATGTCCAAGGACGGAGTCCATTTAACCAATTTCATATAGCAGTTACTCACAAAAATGACTGATGAGAGAAAACCCTACATTAATACATGTCGTTAAAGAGTTTAATCAAAACATTATATTGGTTAAGGACAGTGACAAAACATTCACCATTCAGTTTGAGGTTGAAGAAAAAATTCTAAATAGCATCGAGAGATGGCCTCCAACCAGGGAATTTGCCGACTAGGGCGAATTCAAACAGAGCAGCAAGAGAAAGGATTTTCGCTTCCAAAATCCATAAGGTCGGCATACCACGGTGGGAAGAGACTTAAAGATCAAGAAAGAAGACGGAAGTAGAAGACACGCCAGATAAAATTTCTTTAAAAGAAAGAGATGTAGATCCATATAAAAAATCAGGATCTTTGAAGCGAGGAGACGCCATAAATTCAAAAAAGATGACACCCAACAACACAGGAAACGAAAAAATAACAAGGGAAGGAGAAAAACTTCCCTGAACAAGCGACGGAGCTCTTCCAGGCGAAGATAGCTCCCTTATATTGAGGAAATCAATGCTTACAATTGCTATAGTTATTGGGAATTGGTTATTTTTCAGGACCGGACAATGATGAGGCAGGTTCATGCTCGCTCCCCTGAATGGTCATGTCTTATTGGCAACCTTGGTGGTTGATTCTTATGTTTGGTCTTCGGTGATTGTTTGGTTCTTCTTGCTACTATTCTCTTTGCCTCCAATGGATGACCCAAGCTTGACAGTTCGGTGACGTTTTTGATTCTGAATGCCTTAGGGCCTTATTTACATTCTCTCTATTTTTGGAATTATAATGTATCACTTTTCATGACATTTTCAGCTTTGTAATGTCCTGTTGTGACTTATGTATTTACTCCTCTTTCATCTATAGACTATAAAAATCTTATAAAATCAAAAAAAAAAAAATCATTGTACTTATTTTAAAATAAGTTCAATAATTTGGGACATTGCTTTACCATATACTTTTTTTGGCTAAATGATGATGGATTACATTATTTTTTAGCTCCGGCTAACCTGCATCTTTAAATTAATGAAATTAATAATATTTTTAAAATTTAATTTTATAAAAAATGGCCTTACTTAGGCACGAATCTCAATTGAAAGTTTTTGTAATCAAATTCAAGGCAATTAGAACTATAATTTCAACAAAATTATTATGAATTTGAACATTTTGATTAGATGAACACATAAACACCAATGACGATTAATCTTAGTACGAACAAGCTCATATCAAATATTTTAAATATAAGTGAAAGTTTTAAGCTATTAATTGTAAAACCAAATGATCCGGACCCCAAATCTCACAAACTTATAATCAAATTGAGTATCTCAACAAGAACATGAAGAGCCTACCTTTGCTTAATTATGACATCATTAAGGCATTTAGAAGCCAAAAGAATTTTATATGATCAAAGAAATCAATATAGGACATTGTGATTTGTTGCATGCTAGAAAATTTGATTCGGTAGAATTTATGTTTCACATCTTAATAATGTGCAAAGATTCATGATGAACATATAAAAATACTAGTAGGACCAGATAACTTTTTACGTGAAAACCCCAAAAGGAAAAAACCATAGTATTGGTCTAGTTACAAAATTAACTATATACTAAGTGATACATTGATCATCCTTTTTTCATTGTTGAAGAAGAGGAAGAGTACAAAGATCAAATGTCCACAGATGGATGATATATACCCAACAACAAGGCTTAATTTTATCAAAAGGGATTAAGGAAAATTGATGTCCATAGGTGGACAAATATACCCAATAGCAGGTTTAAATCTTCTTAATATTCTCGAGAAAGTGATGGATTTTTTAAGCTGACTATCGATAGTGATGTTGGCAATAGTTAGTGGTGGTCGTCGACAATGATGACTAGAAAATGCAAGAGAGCTCTCACTAATTCTCTCTTTTTCTTTTTTCTTTTTTCCTCTTCTCTCATGTGAAGAATGGGGGTCTATTTATAAGTTTTTGGGAGTGTCATGCTCTATAAATATGGAGAAAATGCAGAACAAATTAGCAGTACTCCATCAAACGGTCCATATTGATTCCTTTGATCATAGTGCTTTCATCAAGCATTTAAGTGCCTTAATGATATCAAGATTAAGTTGTATTGGGCTCATCGGATTCGTCTAGTCAAGCTACTCAATTCGACTATAAAAATGACATGTTTGGAAATCATTTTGTTACTAAATTAATGCTTTTAAGTTTCCACATATGCTTCAGCTCCTTGATTCGCACCCATTTGGACTCGTATTGGACTGATTTTGGTGTCATCGAGTTTGTCTTATCAAAACATTCTTACTGAGATCGGTGTTTGGATGGTTGTAAATTAAAATTTGAAGGTTTCTATTTCAAATATGCCTCAAGATTCATGTTAGATCAAGGTGATTTTTCATGATGTATTTGATGCATTTTGAATTTAATTTGACCATATTTATGGAGTATATCACTCTAAAAAATCATAAATAAGCTCCAATCATGATGCATAACTTGCTGGAGATTCAAGAAAGCTTAGATGCTTGAAAATCCTGAAGCACCGATGAACCATCATTTGGATGCTGTCATTGAACCCCTAGTCATCACCATAGCATTGTCATTAGATCATCACCAATAATCATCGATGAACCATCACCATCGAGCTTCCAATCTCTGTCCACCAACTACAATTCTTTGACTATTGACTATGGCCCTCCAATTTTCATCGCCCAAATACGATCTTTTGATCATTGTTTCCTAGCCATAATCTGTAATTCCTTTTCTCTAATGTGAAGAATGAGGGCCTTGACAATGGTCTTTTTTGACCACTGTTTCCTAGCCACAGTCACTTGTTCATTGTCATATAACTACACTAATGCTTGTTAACCTTGATGCCCACCATCACCAACAACGTCAATGCAAGTCAACACTAATTTTATTAAAGCGCATTGTCATTAAAAAAAAAAGGGTAAAAAACCATTGACTTCATTGCCACTAAAATTGATGCAAAATATCACTTACAAAATTGATATAAGTCACTAACATCAACTCTGACTTCTGACGTTAAGACCCAAATTTAATGTAAAGTTCTTAATTTCTGGTCTCACCTACATAAAAGAAAGTGAACAAACACATAGTAAACGATCTCTTAAAGATAGCTCCTACGTTATAAAGCTCTTCAAATTTGCACCATATAATCCATTATGTAAAACTTTTATCTATTACATTGTATCAATATATTTCCCATTTATGAAGAAGGCTATCATTTATAATCGATAACACATATTAATAAGCAGATCTATATATAGGATCTACTTATAAAATTCAGACAATAATTTTTTGTTTTATTATGTTACGAATACTCTAGCATGGGCAACAGTAATGAAAATTCATTTTTATTCAAACTAAGCCTCTTTAATAATATAATATATAATAATAAATCTGGTTTTAAATTCAGAAAAGCAAACAAAAGAAATATTCTAAACAGTATATTGCGTGGGGTTGCCATCTTGCCGGAGAGGGTTGCGCAACCAAGCTGGTTTTGACTTTCCAATGAAGCTAATATTTTTAATTATTATTATTTTTGTATAGCGTGCTTAAGAAACAAAGTCAACAGTGATTTTATATTGCAATTTGCCCTTCCAGCTATCACTTGATCATGGAGTGTAATTTTATTTGTGATCGATTACGTATTAATGAAGGTTTATAAAATTAGCGTCGGTATAAAGTACTTAGACGTAATTAATCAAGTGATAATTACTGTTTGATAATTTCGAAAGTAAGTTTCAATATCGTAACTCTACTAATTATAATTACAGTGATTTGTTAGGTGAGAAGGGTAATTAGGAAATTAAGCAGAGAAATGTAATATTTTGCCCTCCGCTCGCATAAGATATTGAAAATGACTCGTCGAGGCTTAGGGTGGTTGGTGGGCGAGCATACTTTGGAAACCCCCATCTCGGGTTTGAATTCTCTCTACTACGGCCTCGCCTCTTCAATACGGGAAAACAGTATGAGCCCGATGCCGGTGGGTGGCCTCGCTAGGTTCTGCCGAGAGATTAGTTACACCACCAAACACTCCCTTTTGAGTGGCTGCGAATATATAGATGCCCAGTTCCAAAAAAAAAAAAAATATTGAAAATGTGATTTATTTCTTTGCCTTCCAAGAGATTGACGAGTCTATCAGGAAAATGCAATAATATAGTGAAAAATTTTGTTGTGTTTGGGTAGAAGAAAAAAGGCATTTAATTCTATTTGGGGAAGATGAATTCTATAAGGATATTCCTAGCCCAGGTGTTAACATGAGGTAGCATGAAAGATGTGGAGCAACTACCACGCGTGGTGTTCTTGGCTGGAGAAATTATTTTGTGCAAATACCGACTGTTCGGAGGTCAATTACCACGTCATTCGGTACCTAACGGTACTCAACACTGGTACCGAGCAAAAAAATTGATATGGTACATTCTGGTTGGCCTTCAGAGGACGTCCAGTGTTCGCACAGAATAATTATCCGGTGTTCGCACAAAATAATTTATCTATTGGCTGAGCAATAAATTGACTTAATTTTTATACGGTGAAGATCATGTTGGGACGAGATAACATATATTAATAGACCCACAAAGTCATCTATGCTTTGACACATCAGTTAGAGCTTCGCCATGTGAAAGCATTCAGGTGGCAGCTGGGATCCATTGGAACTTTGGTTAGCTTGCTGGCGCGAGCTCTGGCATCTTCTAATTATTTTGAAGTATTTTTACTCGATCGGTCAAAATTCTGTGGTTCAAAACATATAAGATAAATATTTCGATATCAAATCATAGCAATTACTTGTTGATAGTATCTTTTATCGAGAATTTGGTAGAAATTATCCTAAATCCTTATTCTTGGATTAGTTTGATTTCATCTGCATGAAGTCAATCAAGTGGATATATCCGTGCAATTTGAGCGGACACCGGACGGGAGAACCGTCCGATTTACGCTTAGGTACCGAGCAGTATTGAGCTGCGGTACCGCTTGGTACTAAGCTCGGTATCAAACATGACACACTTTTATTAGGATCTGAACCCCGCACAAAATAATTTTTAGTGGCCCTGAGACTTGCAATAGCTGCATTACGAACACGAACACGAACTGTCTTTATTGTGAGTTTGTCATAACTGGAATGGGAATTCGGAGTCCCACTTGGATTACTTTTGATAGCAAATGCCATCATGTAGAAGTTTGTGGTTTCGAGCTTTGTCCAATGTGACGGTGTTGTTCTTCTTGAGAAATCAGCCAGAACAATTGGTTGATAGGACCCATTACAAGCATTTGTCTGCGAATTTATTATAAAGGGTCATCGAGTCTCATTTTGAACTGCTGGTGAACCTCTAAACGTGCAAAAAGGTCAAAAGTTGTTGAACTCTTCCCATAGGGTTTTTAATTTGGTGAAATATTTAGGGACAATTTGTTGATCATGCATTAAATATAATAGTTCATGACGTTATTCAAAATTTTTTGGACTACTAATCTGTAACAATTTATCTTTAACATTGATCCAAAATTTTTAGGCGGCTTACGAGAGTATATATCTTTGTTGGGTCCTAAAAATTTGCGGCGGTAGAGGGAAACGGAGACTAGTGTACTAGTTTTGTACGAAGATCCAACATACAAACAAATAAAAGATAGGGATATAACATTCATAATAGATATATACCAAAAATTTTTACGTGGAAACTCCTGAAAAGGGAAAAAAATCATAGGGCTTGGCCCAATTTGAATGAATCAACTATTATTGATAGTTGATTACAAATAATATTCCTCCTCGGAAGAAGATGTTGACTTAATGTATATATTGTATATAACTCGTTACATGGTATTGTTCTTAAAAGATTGTTGACATGTTTGTGTTGGCTATCAGACTATGGTACGTTGTGCAACAATGGTTAGAGTGGTCGAAGTTGGCGGGTGACAAGAGGTCGAATGAACCGTAGTCGGTGGACAAAGGTGGTTGAAGGGACTGTAGTCGGTGATTAACGTTGGTCGGAAGGACCATAGTCAGGGGACTACGGTGGTCGAAATGATCAGAAGGGTTGTAGACAGCAAGCATTGGCTATCTGAGGGATCATAGTCAACAGGTGGGTGAGATCGCAAGGTCAGCGGGTAACGTTGGTCGGAGTAGCCGTAGTCGGCGAGCGATGGTGGTCACATGGACCATAGTCGACAGACGATGGTGGTCAAATGGACCGTAGTCAGCGAGCTACGATGATTGAGGGGATCGTTGTCGACAGGGCATGGTGGTTGAAGGGACCGTAGTCAGTGGATGATGATGGTTTGAAGGGTCATAGTCGACAAGCGATGGTGGTCTGAGGGATCATAGTCAGTAGGTGTTGGAGGTCGGCGGTCAAGAGGCGGTTCGATGATGATCGAGCAAAAGTCCGACAGAGGTCGGCATCTACGTGGAAGTATGGCGACGACCGATAGACATGAGGTATTTTTACGGTGGGCGGTAGTCTGGCGACGATTAAGCGGAAGTTTTGCGGCGGTCGACAGTCGGGTGGTAGTCCGGTAGCAGTCAGCAGCCAGACGTTGGTTTGATGATGGCTGAGTGAAAGGTAGGCGACGGTCGAGTGGAAGTCCTTCGATGACCAGGTGAAAGTCCAACGGCGGTTAGCGACCAGGTGGTGGTGCTGGAGCTTTTGAAGCCTTAGAGCTTTTTCAAATCTCTAGCAAAATGTCCAAACTCTCAGCCCCCCTTCATGTGAGAAGTAAGAGTCTATTTATAATCTTTTGGAAGTGTCATGTCTCGTAAATATGAAAAAAATTTGAGACAAATTTGAAGTACCCCATCAGACAGTCCATATTGATTCCCCCGATCAAAGAGCATTTTTCAAGTGTACAAGTAACTTAATGATGTTATGATTCAATTCAACGATCGATCTTGAGCTCATTGGATTTGTCTCACCGACCCGCTTGATTCGACTATAAGCATGCTATATTTTGATATTATTTTGTCATCAAATTAATGCTTTGAACCTTTCTAATATGCTTCATGCCCCAATTTGGACTCATTTGAACCCGGATTTGATCGATTTTGATGTTGTTGGGTTCATCACTTCTAAACATTCAATTTGTCTATAAGTTGCTAAAATTGGAGTTGGGATGATCCAAAATTTAGTTTTGAAAGTTTTCAATTTAAATACATCTTGAGATTCATGCCCGATAAAAACTATTTTTTGGTGGCGCATCAATTCTAAACTCATAAAATTAATAACCAGGAAATTATTATATACTTATTTCAAATTCAAATTCAACAATTGAGATATCATATATACATGTAGGTTGTGGGATAAAGCTATCAGTGCAGCCCAATATATTTTTTCACAGGAGAGGGCTATCATCATGGCTCTGCTCTAAGAAATATAATTGTCTCCCATCAATATCTGCAAGCTATGACTGATGTCAGGGCTATTTCAATGACGAAAATAGCAAAAATTTAGAGGATCTTTTATACCTGTCCTATCAATGGAGTAATGAAGCGACGGATTGAAGTGTGGCATCTGATAAGAAATATGCTAATAAGCAAGCTGCCGGATACCAAAACGAGGAGGAAAGGAAAGCAGAAGTACAAGCATGGTGCAACACAACTCTCTTTGTCCTATTGTTTGAAAGCTTAGGCTTCCATCTAAGAGATTCAGGATTCGAGTCTATGTGTATGCGTTGTGTGTGTGAGTTTGTCTTAAATGACCTAAATGTTCCAAAAAAAAAAGCACGGTGCAATGATCGGCTAGATAAGAGACAAATTATTAGTGGGCGCCCAGGGCGGATATCGGACATCATCTAGAGATCAATAAAAATGCTCCATGTCACTTCAAAAATGTATTGCACTCGGTACCGAGTGTCAGTAACGCTCGGTACCAAGGGCGCAGTACCGAACGGTTTTGCCATCCGGTGTTTGCACAGAATAATCTCGCTAGGTAAGAAGGGTAATTGGAATAGTTGGGAAAATAGTAAAACAAAGCCAATGAACGAGTCTTCATATCTTAATTTTGTATTCAAAATGATAGTCTCTTCAAGAAAATTCCACAAAGTCCAAAATCACATAAACCTGAATTCATTAGGATACTGAAATGAATAAAAATAGCAAAATTTGCATTCCATGATCAGCTCCTTCCTCCGACCTTCAACTTCATTTTGCACCTTCCTATACATAAATTATGCAGCCACCATCTTCAAAAAGCTCTCTTGCTCAACAAATGTGTTGGGCAAATGCATCCACTACATGAACACTGTTCATTTACTACAAGATTTATTACAAGAGCTCCCTAACCCCTTCTTGCTTTAATTTCTTATTTCATTCTTTTAGGTACTAAGGGCATCTCCAACCGAAAACTTCATTTTTCACGGCAAAGTAACGCAAAACTCCAAAATGGCGTGAAGATGTTCCAATCGAACGCCATTTTAGGTGTTTCGGGAAGGTAGCGATCGCTCTCCCTTTCGCGCGTTTTTCCGGTTGAGAGCAGAAAATGGCGTGAGTGAACAGTGCAACGCCAATATTGGCGTCGCACTGTTCACCTGCAATTAAATGGCGGAAATTTTGGCGTTCCGTTGGAGCGACGGATCGACTCCATACACTCGTTTAGCGTTCGGTTGGAGATGCCCTAAGGATGCTCAAATCTAACTTTTTTTATTTGACAGTTGTGGTAATGACAGTTGGTGGTGAGAGGAGACTGGCAGTTGATGGCAACCACGATGGTTACCGACGGTTATGAAAGTGGGTGATCGTTTTATTTTAAATATCAAATAAATATCAGATGACGTAAAAGTTGTTTTGAGGGTTATGAAAAATAATTAGTTTTATTTTAAAAATCTGTCCATATTAATGAGTGGTGGGATTAGTTATTATTGGAGGTAAATTAATATAAAATATATTTAAGTGATTTTGAAATCTACGGTGATGCAAGAAGTAGATTTAGGCTTCGATTTGAAATCTACGGTAATACAAAAATTTATGCTTTAGAAAGCATAAAATAAGCTGTAACTTCATTTCGGATAACATTAGAGTATTAGACCACAGTTTTTTTATTGTTTTTAATAAAATTTTGTACTAAAACATCGTTTTAGAAATTAGTAAGAAAGTTGTCCCAAACAAAACCTTAGAGTCTCATTATATTTTTTTTAATTAAGCATATGAGCCTCTATAATTGCCTTTATAATTTATATCTTTGCTTTATTTAATTCACATAAAAATATGAAAATTATCCTTTTGCAAATTAAGTAAAGTTTTAAAAATTTGAAATATGTTAAATTATCATTTTGGTGTTTTCATGATTAAGAAATTTCTATAAGGTTACTTATATTTACTTGTTTATTAAAAAATTAATCAAATAAATTTGTTTTTTGTTAAGCTAACTTCAAAACTTAATTAGATCTTAACTTTTAATTACATTTGACATTTTATTTTATTTTATATAAAAACTTTCTAGTGATCATGCATGAATATATTATAGTTTTGATCGTATTGATCATTTGCCAAATGATTTTGTAGCATATTTTTTTTTTAATTCATTTTTCTCAATTATCTTGTTGTGGATCTCAAGATACAATTATGTAAAATATTATTGACTAATTTTATTAAACTATGATAAAATGTCTAACTATTAAGTGTTTTTTTAGAAAATTCCTTATAATTAAATTTTTTTATACTTTCTAATTTTTTTAAATTAAAGATCTATCTCCTAATTTTGTTATTTGAAAATTGGTCGCACCATCTTGACCGGCGATATATTTTACTAGAATAAAATATTTTTGCAGCCAACCACCCATGTATTTTAATTTTTAATTGAATACAATCTTCTTACAACCGACCGGCTTAGGAAGGATACGCGGGAGAGTCGGCGGAACTAGCAACGGAGGCGAGGAACATCTCCAGCGTTCTGCTCCTCCACAACGCCTTCATTGTGACCATGGACTCTGACTCCAGAGTCTTCCGGAATGGTGCCCTCGTCATCGCCGGCGACAGAATCGAAGCAGTCGGACGCTCGCTGGATATTCTTCGAGACTTTTCCCATCGTGCCGATGAAATAATCGACCTCGCGGGACGCTTCTTGCTCCCAGGTATGCATTTCTCCTCTTCCGCTTCCGGCTTGTCGCCGGTGCTTTTGCTTCGGGTGGTGCTCACATTTGATTCATTTCGTGGGCTAGGATTTATCAATACTCACGTCCACACCTCCCAGCAGCTCGCGAGAGGGATTGCGGATGATGTGGATCTGATGACGTGGTTGCACGAACGAATCTGGCCGTACGAATCCAACATGACAGAGGAGGATTCCTACATATCGACGCTGCTCTGCGGAATCGAACTCATTCGAACAGGGGTCAGCATCTTTTTTTTTTTTTTTGGAAGAATTGTGGGCTTAGCCCGTTTTCATATAATGAAAGAAGCTTATATGTGTAATCTGAAAAAAGAAGCTAAAACAACAGCAAAATTAAGACAGACTACTAGGAGCTAGCTGAACAACAGAAATAGCTGAAACTCCTACAAAAAACAACTACAAAAACAATAAAGAAGCCTCCAAAAAGCTGACTGCCGAAGAAGGAAGGAATATCCCCACACATGGGCTCAGGAATTGCCAATGCTCTGACAACCCGGTAGCAGAAGACACCAATTCTGCCATCCAAAGGGAGAACTTAGGCAATCCAATCATCATTGCCCAAAAAACAGCAACATCACAGCACAGAAAACCATAGCAGCAGCATCAAAAACGGCTCCCGAAGGCACAACAGCCAGATCTAAAGCAGTTCCATAAGAGAATGTCCATTTTTCCATTTCAGCATTTTAGCAAAAACTGCACTCTTGATTTTTAGACCCAATGTGGTAGATGATGCATAAGAGTCACCAAACTTTCTATCATTCCTTTCTCTCCAAATATGATAAATAGCAGAGCAAATAATAAGATGATAAAGAGTCGTGGACTTGCTATTAGGCATAGCAGTGCATTCAAAAGCTTGTAGAATATTGGGCCTGAGAAATTGATTCTTCATACCCGGAATAAGAGTGGTCAGCACAGCAAAAGAATATTGACATTCAAAAAACAAGTGAGAGATGCTTTCATTTTCAATATGACAAAGGCAACAGGTATTCTCCACCAAAATACCCCTTTGATTTAAAATATCAGACGTTTTAAGTCCATCCCGTAATGCCAGCCAACCAAACATGGAATATCTCAGTGAGAAACGTTTATGCCACACAAAATGATACCAGGGGACCTTGGGCTCATTATTGTATAGATAACTAATGAAATTGCTATGCTTAACATTACCATCTCCCCAAATCAAACAGGCACTGCCAGCAGTAGTGATAGGTGGGAGCAGGCCTAGCAGAACATCTGATAGACCAGAAGGAAAAACCCACCCGTGCTCATTAAGTACGGTAGAAATTTTAGCATTCCCAGGAAAATGTTTGAGCAAGTCATATAAATGAGGAACCTCATTAAGCGTCTGCCCGTTAATCCAATGGTCCCAAAAAAGAGAAGTAGGTGCATAATAAGAAGCAGAGAATTTGTAGTTATCTTTGACCATAACAGCAATTTTACATATATATTTCCAGAAAGAGGTTGCCTTGGAAATAGGAGGTTTCCATGGTCAAATGTAATGGTGTAAAAGCCAAGAAGAGAGTGGAGTGTTAACGTTGTAAATCCTCCCAATAAGAGCACAAGCATAACTAAATTGCACCGAGAAGAGAGATGGAATCCCCAGTCCTCCATATATTTTAGGTTTGCAAGTGTTTTTCCAAGATATGAGGTGTAATTTACGAGCCGACGTATCCCCAAAATAAAGAAACTTGGAGCAAAGCTTCTCAATTTGCTTAATTAAAGTTTTAGGTATTATTGCACCTCGAATCCAATATGCTATAGAGTTCCATATAGTGAATTTCAGAAACTGTAGTCTACCAGCATAAGAAAGTGCCTTGGCTTTCCATCCTGCAAGCTTGTGGTTGATTTTCTCCATGAGAATGGAGAAATCTGAGATTTTAGGATTGTAAGAGGAAAGGGGAATCCCAAGATAAGTAATCCTTGAAGCTAAAGGAATGTTAAGTATGCTACTAAAGTTTTCAGAATTGGCACAGTTGCTTGGAAGAATCATAGAACTTTTCCCATAGTTAACAACCAGACCTGAAGCTTCAGAAAATTTTTGAAGAAGCTTATGGATAATGACACAGTTAGGAGCATCAGCTCTAGCAAAGAGAAGGAGATCGTCAGCATAAATGAGGTGAGAAATCCTATTTCCATCAACATGAGGAGCTTCAAACATCACTCCATTAACAGTACTATCAAAAAGACAAGATAGCGCATCCATGACAATACAGAAAAGATAGGGACTTAAAGGGCAGCCCTGCCTAAGCCCAGAGGTGGACGGAAAAAAACCCATCAAAGCGCCATCGATGCATAAGGAGAACCAAACATCCTTAATACAAGCAGATATCCATTTAATAAACAAATATGGAAAGCCTTTTTGAGCAAGTCGGACAATGAGAAAATCTCTGGAGACACTATCAAATGCTTTTTTTATATCCAACTTTGTGCACATGAGTTTATGCTTAGCAGAGTTTCTGGAATGGAAAAGAATTTCCCTGGCTAGAATGACATTATCAGTGGAAATTCTTTTGTGAATGAACCCAGATTGATTGCCTTGAATGATAGAAGGCATGAATGGTTTCATCCTAGCAGCTAGAATCTTAGCAATGATTTTGTAAATAGTATTACAGAGGGCAATAGGACGGAAATCAGTGATAGCCTCAGCATGACTTGTCTTTGGAATGAGAGTAATGGCAGTAGCGTTTGCGGCACGAGGAATGTAAGCATTGTGAAAAAAAGATTTGACAGCCTTGCAAACAATGGGACCCGACACCAACCAAGTAGCTTTGTAGAATTCAAAAGTGAATCCATCTGGTCCCGGAGAGGCATTGGAGGCTCCGGAAAATACAGCTTTTTTAATTTCTGCCTCAGAAAAAGGAAGAGTTAGAGAAGTAAGGTATTCATAAGGAATAGTTTTACCCACCGGAAAATGATTGATGTCAAAAGCCTGCCGGATAGTAGGATTGAACAGCCCATGGTAATAGCTGATAGCATCATTAACAGCTTCCTTATAAGAATTGGAGGCATTGGACATAGAGAGGGAGATGGCAGTACTTCTATAATTCTTCCTCAACCGTATCTTAGAATATAAAAATTTAAGATCATCTTCACCATTTGAAATCCACTTAATTTTTGCTCTTTGAGAAATCCAAGAAAGCCAACTAGAAGAGACCTCGGCTATTTGCTGATTCGTGTTTTTAAGAGATAGAGAAATCTCATCTATATTGCAGCCCAAGCTCAGAGAGTTAATACAGGAATTTTGCTTTGCATACAAAGTATTAAGTTGATCAGCCATAAGATTGGAGTTAGCCCAATTCTTCCCTTTAATGCCAAGCTTTAATTGCTTTAGAAGTGTGCAAAGAGCAACAAAAGGCTGTTCTCTACTATGTCCAGAGAAAATAGAGAGAAAAAGATACCAAAAGTCTTTGGATTTAGTCCAATAATTATTGAATAGAAACCTGTGATGAGTGACATCCTTTTTCCCAGTCATGAGGACAATGGGGCAGTGATCAGAACAAGCAGGAGGCTTAACAACATAGTGTGAGGTAGGAAAGGCTTCCAACCAGTTATCATTAACAAACATCCTGTCTAACTTAATGTGAATAGGATTAATGGTTCTTTGATTGAACCATGTGTAAGAGGGACCGACGGAAGCCAAATCTTTAATATTAGTATAAAAAATGAGCCCATTAAAGTCACTGAGTTGATTTTGATGGAGAGGATTACCTCCCAATTTTTCAGAAGGATACCGACAGCAATTGAAGTCACCCATGATTATCCAAGGAGTACCAGCCATCGGTGCAATTATTTTAAGATCTTCCCAAAGGGTTTTCCTCTCATCCTGACTGTTGGAAGCATAAATGACTGAAAGCAAGAAAGGCTTAGTAGATCCGTAAATAATGTTACCAGTTATCATTTGCGAAGAAATGAAAACTGGATTGAAGCAAATTTTCTCAGGCGCCCATTTAACTCAGATCCTGCCTGGCACAGAACAGTGGAAGTTATTGCAGCTTTCTTCCACGTCAAAAATCTTATGTTGGTTTAGAAAAAAAGGTTGAGTTAGAGAAGAATTTTGAATTCTGGATTCTAAAATGCAAATCAAATCCAGTTTTAGAGTTTGAATGAGGTTTTTCAGAAAAACACTTTATCAGAGGAGTTGAATCCTCTGATATTCCACGCAGCTATGGTGGGAGTAGTCATTTGGATTTTGAAGTGGATGAGGGTGGCTTCCTAGTTCCTTTACCTCTGGCGGATTTAGGTAAGGTGGGGTTTTTGTTTTTGGAATTAGATGAGTGGGATGGCTCATAGTAAGAGCACTCTGAATTGTTTCCTGTAGATAGGATTTGCTCTTCACAATTTTGAAGAGAAGAGAATTTATTTTTTGAAGTGATATTAGAGTGAACTTCAATGTTTAACTGAACCCGCTCTAAATGATCAGAGCTTTCCTCAGTAGGGGAATTGAGTTTGGGTATAGTGGAGGGGAGAGAACCAGCAGGAACAATAACAGTCTGACTGCTATTGGAGATAATACAATTGGTGATAGTAGTATCCGGAGCAGGAACTTCCTTTTCAAGATTTACCTGATTATCCTGGGTGTTGACTTGCGGAGGGATAAAAATCAGAGAGGAATTGGCGGATTTTTCGGTGATGGGAGTGTTTGTGGGGATAGAAGGAGTTGCGTGGGATGAAGTAGTCGCATCAGTGAGAATTTTCCCAGGGGAAGGAGGAGGCCGGGAATGCTGGTTGTTGCGAGTTTGACGAGAGGAGCTGCGACCTCTATAGGGGTTATGTGGAATTTGTGGATTTTGAGGATTTGACGGACAGAGAGAGGAAGTATGAGCCAGAGAATTACATGAAGCACATGGTGTAGGTTTCCATTCGTAGTGGACCTTAAGCTTGAAGATATCATCTTCAATAGCGATCGGAATAGAGTCCGGAAATGTCGAAGTAGTAGATACTTGAATAAAAATTCTCGCATAAGTAAGTCGTGTTTTAGCCGCTGTTAAAGCATCGACAACAATAGGAATCCCAATTTTGGAAGCAATTTTGGAGATTCCTTCAGAATTCCAACACACTAAGGGTAAGTCATGGATCCTAACCCAAATAGGTACAGAAGAGAAATTTTCCCTGGTGGGGTGGAAGTTTTTTGTCCATTTTTGGAAGATAAAGGGTTTACCATGAAAAAACCAAGCTCCTTTTGACCAGACCATATCAAAATCTTCACCATTGGAAAATTTGAAAAGGAAAAATCCATCGCTAAGAGCAATAAGCTGAAAGGTACCTTTGAGCTTCCAAACTCTTTTAGCAGTAGAAAGAAGCGATTCGTAATACGGGCGCTTACCAACTGAGTACCCGACCAACGAAAAATTCCATTCCGAAGCAGCAGCATCAGTAAAAGCTTTGTTGAAGGGCACAATGTCTTCTGGGGTTTCTATGAGCGAGACTGGAATGGTGGGAGCTGAGATTTCCGGAGAGGAAATGATGTTGGACCAAAGGCGATCCAAGGAAGGCAGGGCTGCAGACATAGGCGCAGAGCTGGGTCCAAGCGGAGGGAAGTGGAGGGAGGATGAAGCATCCATGCAGGGTGGAGCGAGCAGTGCCACCGGCGAAGGCCGGTGGCGACCAGAGAAAAAAAGGTTCGAGCAAGCGGAAAGGGGTGGCGGCTAGGGCAACCGAAGCGAGCACCCGGATCTCTCAAACGAGAGCGAATGCTTACTCTCCGGGTCAGCATCTTTAACTGCACGGAGTAGCTCCTTAATGTTTTCTTGATCATTGAGCACAATGTTTTTTTTTTCAACACATCTTTGTTTGCTCTTTTTTTTTTGGGTGGTCATTTTCAGCTTTTTATAATGATACTAACAAATGCTGTGATGACAATAAAACTAGGTTTTTATAGTTGTGCTTCAACTTCTGACACGAGATGGCAAACAATGAGGACTAGTTTGTTGAGGGTGGAAGTTAATCGCACATGGAAACAAACAAGGAAATAGAAATGCAGTAGAAAGTGAAGAACGCCATGTTTTAACATGAGAAAATCCGAAACTAGGGAAAAAACCACAGAGCCACGCTACACCAAAAAATCCACTCTAGAATTGGGAGAAATTTATACAGATCTCTTTTCTCTCTCGCTCTCTCGTTGCTTCTCTTCTTATTTGCACCATTCTTATACAAACATAATAACAAACAAAGAGATACAATACATACCACCAAGGGATGCCACCCTTAAAAAACAAGAAAGAAAAACTACCCGGCCTCGCAGTGTTGTAGTGCCAGTTTGGAGCTCTACGAAGCTCAATGCTCTGTCTCTTGTGCACCTGATAGAGCGGCGACGCCAGATCTTGAGCACTGCAGTGCTGTGCTCTCTATCTTTTCTCCAAGAAAACTATGTAGTGCTTGGGTGCTCGGGTACACAGTGCTGGGGCGCTCGAGTATGCAACACAAGGTACACCCAAACCCAAATAGGAGGACCTGCGCACCCCCACCCATCGAGCACGATAAACTAAGTTGAAG
Source organism: Dendrobium nobile (assembly GCA_022539455.1). Taxonomy (NCBI): domain Eukaryota; kingdom Viridiplantae; phylum Streptophyta; class Magnoliopsida; order Asparagales; family Orchidaceae; genus Dendrobium; species Dendrobium nobile. The sequence continues at coordinate 7,274,089 of CM039735.1, read as the reverse complement.
TCTGTGGCAACAATACAACCCGATTGATGGACACAATCAGATTCCACGCAGATTAACATAGTTTGTTTCACTATACGTTTATTTAGGCCTCAGTTTCAGAAGTGGCTCACATGGAAGTTAATTGCAAAGATATATATTTGTTTGTAGGAATTCACTTATTATAAATCAATCATGTGTTTGTTTGAGATGCAATTGCTTTCAATTTTATCCACCCTTATGTTAATTTTTCGTTACTTTATTACTATTTATGTAAAATTAATATCGAATCCATCATGTTAATGATTTGATAATATTTTATTTTTATTAAAGGTAAATTGTCTAGCTTTGAAGATTGAAACTCAGTCACTTTTTGAAGGTGAGTTTCTGGAATTAGAACTCATTTCCATGTAGTTTCCACCAAACAAACACTTGAACTCACTTTTGGATGTGAGATCCAATAAGTTCCAACACTGACTGAGAATTAAGTTGGCCCTTATTAGCCCATAATGAATGAGTTTGGCTCACTGGTGTGACCCACCTCTTTGATAATGGTTATTTGGATGCCTATAAGGCCTATATGGGAAAGTAAAGCACTTCTAAAAAAATTAGTGATTATTCACAAAATCCTGTTATGTAGGTATCATGTTGTAGGCTTTATAAGAAGTTTTTGGTTTATTTGAATTGAAAATTATTTTCAAGAGGCAGATTAATTAGTTAATAAACACTACCCATAGGATTTTTCACCTTTATGCTCAAAGGAGATAGGGAATGATAGAAAACCCTATAAAGATTCCGTGGTTTATTGTTCAGGGACTGTTGATATATTTTGATATAAATATTCTAAAGAAATAGTTATTCTTCGAGTACTTGACTTGAGGAGCCTTGTGGCAATTATGAGTTATCTCATCTATGGTGACCTTATAGATCTATGTTGGAAGAAAATAGCACGAAGGCTAATTTTATAACAACTCTCAATCAATAAAGGGCTTCATGGCTTAGACTCATAAATATTACAATTAGAGAATAAAGGTAGCTTTAATCTTGACTAATAACTGTTGTTTAGTAGCCAGTAAAGCATAATCATCCTTTTTTAAGGTCAAAACTGTCACTTATAAGTTTTGTAAATTATTATTTAATCTTCATTATAACACTACCTAACTATCAAGAATGTAATGTTAGTCTATGTAGCTGCTGTTTAGAACTACATTAACATTAAATTTAAATTAAATTTTAATTAATAATTTAACTACTGCTTAATCTTTTTCTGAGAACACTTGCTTGTACTTCTTCGGCTATACTACTCAGTTCTTTCACTGTCCAAAATAACATCAACAATATTAGTTAACATTAAAATTCACCTTGGAGAAGTCGAATGTTGTCAAGGCAGTGCTGAACGCCTCAAATGTCTTCAGGGTAACATCAGATGCATCGCGGATCGTCAAAAATAGCACCAGGCACATTGACTTTTGTCAAAAACAACATCAAAGATATCCAAATTATTAAGTCTCGTTTACAAATTATTAAGATGTTTAAATAGTTTATTTTGCATACTTCTAATTTCCTTCCTTCATGTCGAATTGAGATCACACAAATCACTGTTTATGCTTTCATTTTCCCTATCGAATATAAGCGAACTAATTGATTCATTCACAATTGGAAATAAAAAATATCTTCATCTCTACATTGAACAAAAGTTCACTTTTTCTCCTTTGCTTATGTCAAACAATATTGGAACGATTTGATAAATTTCTTCGTCCTTTGATTTGTTACTAACTTATGTTTCTCTTTCATTGAATATGAAACTCAACAACTCTTCTTATCTATCTTCAATCAAACTCACTGAGTATGTTTGTACCTTCCTTCTCTTTCTCTGATTCCAGTGAATACACAAAAAAATGTAACTCTCTTCTCTTAACACTCTCCCTCTGTGTTAAATAGGAGCATCCCCTACAACTAGCCCAAATTTCCTCTCTGCAAATCAAAACCACAACTACATGCAAATTCCCTCTATCTTCATCTTCACTGAACACACACAAACACAATCGAGTCGGAACTTAAACATGCAAGCAATCTCGTTCTTATGAGGGAGAAGTCGGCTGCTTGTGCTCGGTTCGCCGCTCACTGCCTCCCTTATTTGCAGCTATGCACTCCGATTGTTTTAAGTGGACTGATTCGGTTGAACCGTTTCACATCTAGCCAGTTATATCAATAGCCATCACAGTACGTATAAGAGAATAATATAAGGATTCAATCCCTTTTTGTTTGTTGAAGTTGGCGGTTACAAAGTGTATGAGGGATTGGTTAATTGACTTCTCTTACTCCATAACCGCTCCATTATGTGTAGAAAGTTGAGAGTGGGTAACTGACTTGTTGGTTTTTGCTGAACTTGGAATCAAATTTAGAAAGAGTGGCTGGTTTGTATTGGAGGAGAGAGTTTTTGAGAAATGTAATTAAAATTCTATTCAACCCAAAATTGAAAGTTGGCATCCTCTTGGATCTTGGCAACAATGGTATCTAGATAACATTGAACTAAACACCCCTAAGGTCTTTATTGTTGATCTACATATGTGCTTTATGATCTATTCGAGCAAGAGGGATGAGAACGTCGACAAATAGATGTCACGTTGCATGAAACAAGTTTGAATCATCAACATCACAATTGAAGCCACTAAAATGTTGTCCGCTCACAAAATGGACTGATCAGACATGTCTAGAGTATCGAATTCACTAGAGTCCCACAATCGATTCAAATGAACGCGGCGAAAATGGACCACAGGCGTGACGTCATGTAGAAGTTGCCTAACATTGCTTGCTCACGAAATAGATTGTGTCGACACGTTAGGAATATCAAAATTATTCAATTAGGAACCCATATTGCTTGGGTTACTGCATGAATGTGAAACACAAAATTTGCCTATGTATGAGGTTCAATAAATTGAACAAGAAGTCAATTCCATCTATTTTGTACCTTTTTATGTAATTTTAATTAATTTTATTAAAAAATCAATAAACATTTCAAAAAATAATTAAAATAAAAATCTTATCATATCCTTCCCATCCCTAAAATTTCCCATGCAGTTTGATGCCATTATCCCATCCCGTTGTAGTGATGGGCTTCCCTCTAGAAAAATTACAAAAAAGGGTAGATCCCTCTCTTTCTCCTCCACATTTTCTCTCCTAGACAAGCACATATCTAACGTAATTTCCATTCCTCCTATATTTTCTCTCATTGCGAACCAACTCCCTCCTGTAGCGTAAGTGCACAAACTCATTGTGATTCTTGCTTCACACTCCACCATCGACGAACACTTGCTTCACACTCCACCGTTGACAAACTCGACTCATCTTCCCTTACTCACTTGATGCCTCGTTCTCCCGTAGCCCCCTTCTCACCTATTCCCCGACTCCCAGTCGCCCAGTGCACTAACTCCACTCCCTCAACCTCTTCACCAAAACTCTACCCCACCTTGACCTCTTGTCAAACTTGGTTGACCAGGTCAACTCATGAGCTGACCAAAACACATCTAAATGCTTCAAAAATTCAAATCCAAAGATTTTGACCAATAAATGAACCAAACTCATGGGGACAGTCTATGGGGTCACCATGAGCCTCCTAAAAAAATTTTAGCCCATGGGCTCACCTTGTTTAGCCAGATTAGTTGAAACAAGTGGACCCAAAGTAGTTTTCTTGAGCCAAATTCTCATCCTTGTGAAATTAAATTGCACCAATGGCTTTAGCAGGGATTCCTTGTCCTATTACATCAAACTCAAAAAGCTCAACTCATGGGTTGACCTGGGTTAACCAATTGAGCTAATCCAAACTCTCCAAAATCTAAATTCATGGACCCAAAGCCAAGCCAACCCCAAATTGGTTGCTGTAAACATTTCAAATAAGTTCTAGAAGCTCCTTCTCATCTATCTCAAGCAGCCCATTGGCTTAATTTGGCTCCATGTGCATAAAACTCTAAAATCCCTCTTTCCATATCACTTGTTCTTACATTTTCCTTTACTTGTCCAAAAGGACTATCCCCCAACAACTCCAACCATGTGGCAAACATCAGGGGAAGCCTCCAAATAAATCTCAGGCCTTAGTGAAGGCTCCATGGCTTGAATTAGAGAGAGGAGGGAAAAAAGTTGATAGAAGCAATATTCCCAGTCCAAAGCCTCATTTTTTTTTTCTGGGAGTCAAGGGATGCATTATATTGCATGGTCCACATTATGCTTGTCTACAAATTCTGGTGGATTTGGTATTCTGGGAGCAGTGGAGAGGCAAGGCCCATTCAGAGCTAGACTTGCTTGGAAGTTTCTACATAACCAAGAGTCACTCTTAAGCAGAATTTTGAAGAGCAAATATGGGGATGCCATTTGGGAAGAAGGTGTGAAAAGATTTTATCTCCATCTTGGAAGATTATGAAAGAAGGCGCAACTTATCTAAAACCAATAGTAAGATGGAAAGTCAACAACGGAGAAAAAATTAACATCACAAATGATACTTGGATACTTGATAGAAGATTGAATTCTTGGCCGGCTACTTGTAATGCAAATGAACTTAATGACAAAAAAGTTGCCTTAACTGAAGAAAATGGAAGCTGGAGTAAAGAGAAACTGACCACATATTTCTCTGAAGATATGGGAAATCTGATTCAACATATTAAAACAGGGGAAGAAGGTATAGAAGATGAGGTAGAATTAATCAGCACAAATTCAGGAAGATCAATAACTTCATTGTCTTATGAAGCAAATAACTAAAGTCAAGAAGGTAATATCAATAATACAAGTTGGTTGAAAAAATTTAAAGTAAACCAAAGGGAAACAATGTTTTGGTGGAGATTGTTGAATGATGCTTTGCCCACAAATGAATGGTTATGCCATAGAAGATTATTTTGTAACAGAGATTGTCCTAGAGGATGTCAAACTCCGGAAGATACATAACATGTGGCTGTAAGATGCTTCAAGCTAAAGGAAATTTTACAAAAATTGAGACAATGGGGAATTAATATTTTGTTGTTCCAAAGCGTCTCTAATTGCGTAGAGGAACTACAGCACAGAGGAAATACTAATTGTGGTCTAGCAAGAATCTATGTTTCAGCAGTATACTTCAACTGGAAGTTTCGGAACCTATCTAAGCATGGAAAAACAGAGCCACCTATAGCTTATATTGCAGCAGAAATCTTATCTAATGCTTGCTTTATACATTTAGCTCCAATCGAGAAGAACTAGAACACCAATCAGCAAAAGCTGTCTAAAGCTTGGTGTCCCCCACCTGAAGGTTGGATTAAATTGAGTGTAGACGCGGTATTCTTACCATCAAATGCGGCGGGAATGGCAGGGGTGTTAAGATACCATAAAGGGAGAATGTTGTGTGCTTATGGAAAGAAGATAATACATTGGGAGATTGCATTTTTGGAGCTTAAATTGATAGTGACATTTGGGGATTATATTCAAGATTGGATGTGTGAATATGAGGGAATAATCATTGAAGGAGACAATGTAAATATCATAAGGAAGCTCCAAGATTAAATCAAGAGGAGATCAGTGAAGAATAATAAAGCTATAAGGTAGGATCTCTCATTTCTGGAAATCTTCAGTAATATCATTTTTAATTTTGTTCCTAGAGATTGTAATAAGGCAGCAGATTATTGCGCCAATCTTACTTTATTAGGTGATTTTTATTGGGATACCTTTTTAGATACAGAACTTTCATCAAGCTTTTTGGACTTGATAAGGAAGGATTGTCATAGTTTTATCTTTCTTTAATAGTTTGTAATTAGTTCCTTTTTTTTAGCATTAATGCAATTTGCATCTTTATTAAAAAAAAACATCATTTTTCTTCCTCTGAGCTCCAAACAACTCCCCAAGCTTCCCTATAGCCTTTCCTAGCTCAAAAAAATCTCCATTTGAGAAGAGACAGAATAGAGAGAGAAGGAGAGAGAAATTGATAATTCTTAAACAACTTTTAATCCAATGGAAATCAGAGTTTGGGGTCTTCAAGAAAGTTGTAGAGGACACCACTAGGAGTCCATAGAGCCAAAAATTAAGGAAACTCATCCATAGTATAAAGTTATTTTTGCATTTGAACTTTGAAGGTTTAAATTTCAATTTGAAATTACTTTAATATTTCAATACATGGAGCCCCCAAACTCCATGAATTGGAAGATTAGTTTACCAACAAAAAAGAGATAAAATTAAAAAAAAATTGTTTGTTTCACTCTCCCAATCTTAATCCTCACCATCAATCATCATCATTCTTGCATGTGTAATGTATGATGTGAGAGCTTAAAAAATTAAGTACATTTGTACGTTGTATTGCAGTGAAATTTGCAAAATAAGTATTTGCGCATGTTATTCCAACACGGTGGAGAAATTCTGTACTGTCACTCATGCAGGTGATGAAGGCTTGTGTACATCTTTTTAGTGCGATGGCATAGAAAGCTCCCCTGGGCTCTTAGTGTATCAGGACATTGATTATGCATATTTTTTAAGCATAATGGGAAGTCTTAGCACCCCTGAAGGAGACCCATACTTGGGGAAGATGCTATGTCGTCAAAATTCAAACTAAATAGATTTACAAGGAACAAAACATTAAATGGCATCTTTAAATGGAAGTACAATCCAATGAATGAAAAAAATTTCAAAATTAGAATAAATATCAAACAAAAAAAAGATCTTAAAGGAGACTTATAAAGAACATTTGACTCACTTACAAGTATGAACAAAACCTCCCTGCCACACAACAAACTAAATTAATTCAAAATTAGAACAAATTTCGAACAAAAAAATAACTTATAGGAGGCTTATAATGAATGTTGTGACTTACTTACGAGTATGAACAAAATCTCCCTATCACACAACAGACTAAATTAATTTAATGAATGTAAAAATGATTAAGGCAGTGTCCCTACTTATAGGAAAGAGAATGATTCCTTGTGGGGCTTGCTAAATTACAAACACAGTAGGACAACCTTGTGACATTTTAATGTATTTAAAGGATTCTTATCCACCATTTATTCCCCCAGATTTGCAACATGACATGTAAGTAGACAAACGGTTGAAGGTATTTTTTAATTCTAAAAATAAGATTTTGTGTGCATTTCAACAACAATCTTTTGTGAAAATAGTTGAAATTCAAACATTTTCAAATCATGCATCCATCATAACATAATTTTCAAATTCAAGCATGATGCATCGAGAAGTCTATAATTGTCTCGAGAAGCATGCATATGCATCTGCATTGAGAAGCATGCATCTGCATCTGCATTGAGAAGCATGCAATTGCTTCGAGAAGTGTGAAACTTTCTCAAGAAATGTGCCATTGTGCAATAAGTGTGCAAATGAATCAATGTCAATGCGGTAAAAAATGCATAAATGTCTCATATGAATGCACAAAAAGTGTGAAAGCGTATGGTGTAAATGCATGAAGGAACACACAAGTGCATCATTAAGTACATTGAAAGGTATGCAAGTACATCACGTATTTGCATCGAAAAGCATGTAAGTGCACAATACAAGTATTTCAAAGATCATGCAAATATGATGAAAATAGCATGGGTACATTGAAAAACATGCAAGTAATGAGGCAAATGCATCAAGGAGCATGCATGTGCACCATGATATACATTAAAAAGTGAGAAAGTTTTTTGTAAACGTGTTATTCCACATTATAAATGCATAGAAAGTGTGTTTGACATATCAAACCTCAAAAAATTGTTAGTTTTGTATGAAATTTGATTGTGTTGATAAGTTGGATTTAATGTTCACTCATACCTCAATTCCATCAGTCGAGCTGGACGAGGAGCTCGTTGGATGGGTTGTAGGGGGTAGCGCGCCTCAAAAATTTTTTTTTTCTTGTTCATATAGGGCGCGACACTATAAATTCAACGCCAAGGTGCTATAGGTAGAACTCTTAGACAAATAACAATACCACGACACTATAGTTCCAGCATTGCAACGCTATAATTCATAGCGCCTCAGTGCTGCAAAATAGAGAAGTTAGCGCCGAGGTGCTGGAAGAACAATGCAATAGTGCTAGAAGTCGAGCTGAGCAGTTTTTCTTATTTCACTTAAAGGGTTGTGTCTTTTGGTGTAATATAAGTGTGTTTCTTTGTTTGTTTTGAGTGTAAAATGGTGTGAGAAGTGAAGAGAGACAATGAGAGAGTGTGAGAAGAGTGATTTGTACAATTTTTTTAATTTTTATAGTGAATTTTTTTGGACTTGCAGCTTCATTGTTTTTTCCTGATTTCAAATTTTTTCATGGTAAATCATGGTGTTCTTTTTTAGTTGTTTTCTTTTTTCTTGTTTGTTTCGTTGTGTGATTTTATTCCAACAAAAAAAATTTACTTGCATATTCTGTACTAAATGTACTAATATTCAAATTTGAATATTAGATTACTGTGTGGGCTAAAAATAAATTGAACAAATTTTGTTACTCTGAAAAAGCTTACAATTACTTTACAAAACTACATTCATTTGAAAATTCACACTATTTTTCAAACTCGAGCACACTTGCATGTGCTTTGACTAAATACGTTATAGTTTTAAATTTGAATTATGAGAATGTTGCGTGGGTTAAAAAAAAGAATTTAAATTGTATTTATCTTAAAAACATTCAAGTATGTCATATGCCATCGTACAAGTATGCTAAAAAACATTCGAGATATTGTGTAAATGTGCTAAGAAGCATACATGTATATTTTGTAAATGCATCAAAAGTACCTAAAAAGGTGTGAGAGTATACTTTGCAAATACATTTGAGCGTGCGAGTGCGCATTTAGATGCATTGAAAAATGTATAAGCACATTGAAAGTGTGCAAGTATGCTATGCAAGTGCACCGCATATGCACATCAAAGAACGTGTAAGCATAACATGTGAATGTACCAAACTATAAAAATGTATCAATAAACACATGACCCATCAATTTGTTGAAGTCAAAATACTCGCATATGCTCTAATTAAATTGCCAAACTTCTAAAATTGAGGTACGAAAATGCTACATGGGCTAAAATAAACGATGAATTTAAATTGTATTCATCTCGAAAAACATACATCAACATTGAAAGATGTGTAAATCCATTGTATAAATGCATTGGAAGTAATACACACCATCTAAAATTATGTTCACATCCTTAAAAATTAAGTTTGTCTGCATGTACTTTAACAAGCGTACTAAGCAATTGAACTTGTTAGAGAATGCTATGTAAATGAAAAATAAAATGAAATCGAATCAAACCCGATCCTCTACAAGCAAGTTGGTAGAGTAGACCAGCTCAAAATTAACGAAATAAATATATTAAAAAATGCCATTGATTGATGCGTTGATAGAAAATATCAACCAATTGAACTATATCTTCTAAAATTCCCCAAAGTCCTAATGTAGATCATTTTGGGCCACATTTAAACATAAATATGAAAAATAAAATAAAATTCAAAATATTTTAAGCAAAATCTATCGCTTGCCCACAAACTTAAAGTTTTATCCTTTCTCTAAAACCATTGTTTGAAGGTGATCAACTCAAAGATAATCTCAGCTCATAAAGATGTAATGTCTTATTATGCGTTTCACCATTATTTACTCTCTAAAGGTCTCTCGCTAGTAAGAATGTGAAACATGTCATCTAACTAGTAGTCTTACAACCAAATGTCATCATAGGTAAACAAATTTGACCAAGGCCCTTTGATCGTGTGATTTAGTTGCAAAATCACATCATTAAACTATAGTTACTGCCAAATCCAAAGTTCTCCAATGACTTAAAAAATCATAAGTAGTGAATCATGTGGTGCACTTGATAGGATATAAAATTTTTTGTTAGCTAAGGTCGACTTAAATTTATCCTCTTAGATAAAATTTCACCTTGTATCTACTAGGTTCCCTTAGACAAACCAATCTATGGTTTTCGATAAAGATCCTTCGGTCAAAAAGGGTTAACCTCCTCTACTGACTAAGTAGATCAGAGTCTATGACAATCTAGAATGGCAGAACCATGAGATCTTGATTAGGTTTGATATCATTCTTCCATAATCCGCTTTAAGTTTAATGTAGTAAATTTTGAACTATATACCAAATTTGTGACTATGATACTCTACACATTTAGCTTATGACAACTAGCTTTATGGGGTAATTAGTCATAGAAGCTTGCATCTATGGATATCTTGAAGCCATATCATGAAATTCTTGTAAAATGATGGCAAAATTTTTAGGTAATGTCTTATCTAAAACCTAACGTGCCTTCTGAAAATTTAACTCGAAACTCCAAAACTCTCTCAATAGAGCTGGGACATGAATTTTCAAAGCCCACATCCAACGTTGGTTGAAAGCTCGAGCAATTTTTAATTCATGATGCATGCTTTATAAGGGTGGCATGGTATGTTCTTCGGTCATTCAATTTTCTTTTAAAGTAGTTTTAATAGGCCCCTAGCTATGAAAATTACTAACTCTCTCTATTGTGGGAAGTAAAACATAAAATAAACACAAACAAAAAAGATAAAAAATGCAATAGAAATAAATAACACAGTAGGATTTAACTTGGAAAAATTCAAAATCGAAAAAACGACAGAGCCACACACCACTAAGAAATTCACTATAAAAATTTGGGAAAAATAGTACAGAACTCTCTCTTCTCTCTCTCTCTGCTTCTTTTCACTCTTTCATTGTTCTCACACTAGAAAATAAAAAGAGAAACTAATAAAACCACAAAGGGACACAACCCTTAATGAAAAAAAATGAGAAAGCAAACCGTTAGCCCGTCTCGCAGTGTCAATTTAGAGCACCGCGGCGCTCAACTCTGTCTTCAGTCTGATGGCAACACTGTAGCGCCGAGGCATGGAGTGCCACAGCGCGAGGTTTGGAGCGCCGCAGCGCTCTGCTCTATGTTTTTCTCCAAGCAAGTTGTGCGTCAACGGGGCACTCGGGTACACAGCGCCGTAGATCTATACAGTTATACGAAAAAAAAAATTTTAGGTGCAATGCATCCGAACCCAAGCAGGGGGAGGACCTCCTACAACCCTCCAACGAGCTCAACAGATTGAATTGAGGTTTGAGACAATAGTACAACCCGATTGATCAACACAATCAGATTCCACATAAAACTAATACTCTCCTTGTTGAAACTCAGCTTGGACTTAAATGTTGGATTACCTTTCAACGGGAAACCTTCTTTGTGGGATAGTCTCTTATCTATTTGACTTTGTGCGGGAAAGGACTTATCTAGTTGATGTCATTCCTAAAGTGAAACTTAACCTGCAGATTGCAATTTCTAGCAAGCAGCACTCGTATTGTTGATTTAAAAAGTTTTATGGTTTTGCATCGACCCATAATGTATGTTTGATATAAAACCTATTTGTCAGCTTAACTTTAATTTGCTAATGGAAGTTTCAGGCTGGTTGTGGGGTTTAAAATGGAAAATGATTAAATTCGTATAGCTTTTCACAAATATAATATTCTTACTGGAAGTGCAGCAAATGACTTAGTGTAATAACTTTTTTTTTTGTTCGTTTGCTAAACATGCTTTGAATGATATTAGATCGTAATGCTTGTATCAGGTTACCTGTTTTGCTGAAGCAGGCGGCCAGCATGTTAGCGGGATGGCAAGAGCAGTCAAATTGCTTGGTTTACGTGCATGCTTGACACAGTCAACAATGGACTCAGGGCAAGGTCTTCCAGCAAACTGGAGTGCGCTGTCTACTGATGACTGTATTCAGGTCAAACTTAAAATTCTGAATTCTTGTAATGCTTTTACTTGTAAGTTATCTTGGTTAAATAACAATGATCATTTACCCTTTCTCTGTTCCAATGGAATTATGTGTTGTCTGATTGATGCTTACGCCTAATTCAGGGGCGGATCTATGGTGGGGGGACGCAGGAGCACGGGCCCTCATTGGCCTAACAGGGAAGACAGTGTTGTGTTGCAGAAAAGATTAAGTAAAATTATGTTGCAATAGGTTAATTAATTAATAAAAAGTTTTAATCAATCTTAATAAGTAAATTAATTAATTTAATAAAATTAACTTTATAATTTTATATTATTTATGATTTTCTTTAACTAAATGTGAACCATTGTGTAAAATTAATTTAATAAACAATTAATTTAGAATTAGATAGAATATGGGGGTAGGGGGAAAGGCAAGACAGTGTTGTGTTGCAGAAAAAGATTAGGTAAAATTATGTTGCAAATTTAATTAATTAATAAAAAGTTTTAATCAATCTTAGTAAGTAAATTAATTAATTTAATAAAATTAACTTTATAATTTTTTATTATTTATGATTTTCTTTAACTAAATGTGAACCATTGTGTAAAATTAATTTAATAAACAATTAATTTAGAATTAGATAGAATAATATCTTATACTAATTTAAATTTAAATATAGTTCAAAATTAAGACTTAATTTAATTAATTCAAATAAACTAATCTTAAGTATAAAAATAATTTATTTGAACTAAATTCATTAACAATTTTATGGGAAAAATATTAATTTCTTAATGAATAATAAGACAGAGAGTGATATATCTATGCCTTTTTAACGAGAACAAATATAATTTTGGATGTATTTTTTTATAATTTTTTATTAAAAATATATCTCATGATTTGTGCTTAGACTAAAGAAAAATGGTATTTTGAGAATAATTTTATGGCCAATATTAATTTTTGCCCCTATTCAAAATTTTTTTTGACTCTGCCTATGCGTACTATTTTGGATTTCCTTTTTGTTTTTCTTTAGCCACTAAAAATTTCAAACCCATTTGATTTACCCGAGCTATCTTTAAGTACTTTACATGAATGATTTATAGCCTTTGGCATAGACGATCGTATGAAACTACGTATGGTGTTGATATCACTAGGTAATGAAACGAGCTATCGTATACTGAAGTTAGTAAAATTTAAATTTATAAGTAAAAATACCTACCATATTAACTTTATAGCATTCTGACCAGACTAGACCTTAAATATGACATTTTCTCAAATTTGGAAAATAAGTGGTAAATTTATTAATATTCTTTATATTTTGATTTTGTTTGAATTCGTGCAAAACTAGAGATTGACATGCTAGTGGCAAGTGCAACAAAACTAGAACTAAAAAAGCTAGTGATGCAAGACATATATGAAACTATGATTTAGATAAGGATTTTGCACGCTTGATGATTAAGAGCAAGTTAATTAAAACGTTATGGTGAGTTAAACAATAAAGTAAAACACAAAGTGCGGTAAACACGAGCTTAGGCCAAGTTACTTGCGAAAAGCAAAACCACATAACAATCAATTACTTTTGACGTTGCATACGAGATATGTTTCAACAAGAAATCCCTAATCTAACAATAAGAGTAGTGCTATGAAATATCTATAATACAATTCCTACAAAATACTAGGCTTTAGCAGAGCGTTGCAAGATTTTGCATGAATCAATAAAAAACACAAGGATCAACGAGAAAGGTAAGAGAAGAGGTAAGAGTTCACCTTTGTTAAGATTCAACCTTCTCGCAAGCTTGGACAGCAGTGGGTGGCTTCTTGGACGGATCGTATAGCAACAAATCCAAGCTCGAACCTTCGTACAGCAAGTAGCCAACCTGGGATAGCGATTCCTGACAGTTCCAGGCAGCAACGGTGGCTCCCAAAGGGGACAGCAAAGAACTCCTGGAATCACTGGACAGCAAACAGGAGGTCTTGGACCACAGCTCTCTAGGGTTTGGAAGGGTGGACAACCACTATTAACATCCATAATTTCTGGACAGCAAGGAAACTTGGTGTAGGGGAGGGTAGGGTTTGATGTGGGTGGCGGTTAGAGAGAGGGAAGAAGGGGATTGGCCAAGCTAGTGGAGAGGGGAGAGGAAGAACAGGGTTCGGCCAATGCTAGGAGAGGGAGTCCCTTTCCAAATCTGAAATTTACTTCTTAGATTTCTATTTGGAGGGAAATGGATTTAAAGATTTGAAATTTACTTCTTAGATTTCTATTTGAGATCTACGTGTATTTTCTATCAATCTTTGAAAACAACGAGAATTTTTCACAAAAGTCCGCACAAAATCATGAAAACAGTAGATAATTTGTATTATTTGATGAAAGGAAAACAAAAAATGGCAAGATACAATTGATCCTCAATTCAAGAGGAGGATCGATCTCTCCCAAATCTCTAGACGCTGCTAGAGCCCAAAGAAAAACCTAATTCTAAGAGATCTCAAAATTTTCCCAAATTCAGGATGTCCTAACCCTAGGAAAACAAAGTGTTTAATGCATACAAATCAAAAGGAAATCCCTAATCAGCCCCTGCATTCAAATTTCCCTCTTAATTCCCCCAAAATTCTTTTCTATTTGGCTCCCGAAAGCATGCAGATCAAGCGGCTGTAGCAGGAGGCGGAGACGCCCCCGCCTCATTCGAGCTTGGGCCGGTCCCGCGTGGACCGGTTGGACCGGTCCAATGGATCGGTCTAACAAGATGTCACTAGGGGTACCTAGACCGGTCACTGTGCCATCGGTTGCAAGCATGGCATAGGCAGACAATGACCGAGCAAGCAGTGCTCTTGGGTAGTATGAATAGATACATCTCTAGTGGTTAACATATTATATTGAGTTTGTCTCATTGATCTTTTGGTATGAATCGTGCCGTTATTATAGTATGCATTCATAGAGTAAAGTTTTAATGATACTTGTTTTGATACTTGCCCTTGAACATGTTTTAGTTTTTTATTCTATTTTTCAGCTGATTTATCAGAATTCTTTAAGGATTAGTTTTAAGTTAGTTAATGCAAACCTGTTCTAGCTGAAGCATGTCCAATATGGATCTCTGATTTTCCGTTGGCAATTTCTTCGTCTTTTCTCAGCACGATAAAATAAAATGCATGATTTTTTTTGGCAAATAAGTTGGTTTCTTAGGCTTTGTTTGGGACGGCTTTCTTTCTACTTCTTAAAGCAACTTTCTTGTACAAAATTTTTAATTTTTATACTAAGAAATTGTTTTAAGAAGCAATAAGAAAGCCGTACCAAACAAAGCCTTAGTCATTCTTTGATAAGATTAGAAGGATAGTTTGCTTCCTTTTTAAGGCTTTTTTATTTCTTTTATTTCTTAAGTGGCTTTCAATTTTTATTTTTCATTGAATTTTTAGTTTATTATATGCAATCTAAGATGAAATACATTTCCTTAACGATGTTCAATATTGAGAATTATTTATTCACTGAATTGCAGTCACAGATTGAACTTTACAAGAAACATCATAATACAGCAGATGGGCGCATCAAAGTATGGTTTGGACTAAGACAAATTATGAATGCGACTGATAGGTTACTTACTGAAACAAAGAAGGTGGCACAAGAACTAAAAACTGGCATCCATATGGTATTTATCTATGTACTAATGGTTAAGCATGCTCTTTTTAACTGCTTTATTTCTAGATATTTTGCTGCTGTCCTCAGGCAAATACCTAATGTTATTCCTCTTTTTTTATTTTTTAATATTCTATCTGTTCAAATAATTATATCATGGTCAATTAACGCTGAGAAATTCCTCAAGGTTTATGTTAAATTCTCTATTTTTTTATATATCTAAAGAGTCTAGATTGTTTTAATAGAAGCTCATTAAGTTTCCAAGCTTATGGTTATTTATCTTTAAGCTCAATGCAGCATAGATTTACCCACTATGTCTAAGGATACTACTTGATCTCCAACCGCTTCTGTTTGTTCGTATCCGCTGAAGTTGCTCTTTAACATTCTAATTTAGATTTGGTATCATTTGTTTTTATCATCAAGGATCCATCAATTTAACATTATTAGTTAAACATGCATTGACCAATTGATATCAATTTTATGCTATACTGTTATAAACCTAATTGTGAGTTATATGTATACTTTGTTGATGACATCATGTCATCACCTATGCACTGACACACTTTTTCTATGCCTCGTCACAAGCCATTGAGATAATAAACTATAGTTTGCTTTTTGGGCTCCTTGTTGCATTGCGTACTGAATTGATCATTCTCCATGGTATGGTCTTCTACCGAGAAATTTTATTTGGCAGTCCTACTTATGAAGTTGTTGAAGTTGGCGATGCAATTTGTCAGGCTTGAAATGTCAGACAAGTCAAGAGTGCAAGGCGGCATCTTGAAGCACGCAAATTGATAGAAATGTACCAATATGGAGGTAGGACTTAAAATACAGATGAATACAAGTGTATGGTGGTAATAATATGAATGAATGAGTCATTTGCTCTTTTTTATTTTTTATTTTCTGAGATCAAAATATGGGCGGATGAAAGATGGATATGATAATATTAAACATTTGCCGGCAGGGTTACTGTACCTTGATGCTGAAACATACATAATGGTGAAACTAAATCAATAGGCTCAGATTCCTATTAATATCAGGTGGGGTTGCGTGCGATGTACTCGCTAGGTAGGATAGGATGGAATGAGATTTGTAAGTTTAAATCCTTGCTAAAAATTTATATAACCTATGGCAGGTGAATGTATTACCATGAAACCTACTTAAGAATACAACAACCAATGACTGTTGTAACCTACCATGATGAAAACGGGAAAGGAGAAATATCTACAGTCAGGGAACCTTTTTTATTTGTGGAACTTTTATTAAAGTGCTCATGGCTGATCATATGGGTATATGAATTCGAGGCTATTTCATAGAATTGATGAGGAAAAAGTAATCATTATTGGAGTTTCGATGGTTCAACCGATGTTTCTTGCATAACCTAATATTATTTATATAAATTAGCAACTAGCAAGTACCCGTGTTGTGCAAGAGGGAAAAAAGGTTAATTTGATGTATAATGTCAAAATTTTATCTAATCTTAAAAAATGAACAAGTTCATTGAATTTTTATATAAAACTGTATGAATAAGATCTAAGCAGAACACTGTATCGCAGTTGTCAAAGGCACATGATTTTGAATTTGGCACTAAAAAGCATGCATCTCTTAATGCTCTTAAGCAGAACACTAATCTGGCCTGATTTTCTCTAATTTTGATTGTTTTGTTTTCAATGAACTAAAACATATAGCAGGGGCCACTGGCTTTTTTCAGCCATTGCACTTTGATTTTTGGAACGCATTTGTGTGGAAAACTGGAAAGGTGAAGATATTCTTGAAGATGTGTGTACATTTCAGGTTGTTCTAAGCTTTTGAATTTGTAGATATTCAATTTGTTGATGGACACACATGAGTTTATGGTTGCTTGGGCTATACAAAAAGCTTTTTTTTTACTCATGACCTCATACTTTAGTTGAAGTTCTTTTTAGAGGTTGAATTAGCTTAGATGTATTTTTGTCTATCCCATGGTATGGGCTGAGTTGATAAACTTGCTCTGCCCAGCAAGACCAAATTTTCACTTGGAAATGCTTTATTGCGACTTTATCTTCAAAAAGCTTGCATACCACTCTTTTTATTTCTGCGAGAAGTATGTAAAAGAAACGATCTAATAGCACACAGCTTCTCCATGGTTTCATAATAATGGTAACTTACTTGCGGAGCATCTTAGCAACGACTTTAGTTCCTACCACATCAACACAAACAAAATAACATTGCACTGCCATTACTCTTTGAAAATGGAAATCTTATGAGGAAATTAATACTCTGATTGCTCTTTGATCTAAGATGTTTGTTGACCTATTTTCAAGTGATAGCTCTTCCTTTGAATGACCTTTTTGGCAACCAGGGATCATCACCCGTCCTCTTTTGATTCGAACATATCTCCATTGTGATGTTCTGAGATCTTTTGTTTTTTTGTCTGTTCAAAGCTGTTGATTGGATTTGTCGGCTCCGTTTTACTAACCTGCTTGCCATTGTGCATATTTTCTTGTGCTCTAGGACTTATTATTTCGTCCCCAACAATGATTATTTCTTCGACTGAGTTTTGTTGTGTTCTTTCTCTGGGGCATAACTGCAATGATGGTTGTTGGTGGGGGTTCTCTTCTGTTTTGCATTGGGACATGATTTTCAGTATTACTTGGATGGGATCACATGTTAATAGATTTATTGATTATTGAACTTGCTGCCTTTTTCGTTATCGAATTATTTTGGCATTCTGGAGGTGATCCATTCAGGATGGATGATGATGAATGATTTTGCAACTCCAACCTTTCCCCTTGGATGTTCGTCTTGACAACCGGGCTCTTCCTCTTGGATGGTCGATTCAGCAACCAGAGTGTAGCTCCTATAATGATATATTATGATGTATGGATTTTTCTTTTTGCTATTCTAAGTCATGTGTTTTAGAATCCAGTTTGCTTTGCTTTTTCAAGGCTCTTCTTTGGTCACAATTTAAAGTTGGTTAATCCATTTGTCTTTGAGTTGTAAAGTGATCTCTTTTTTTTTGTAATTATACTTTATAGTTAATGAAATTGGGCTTTGCCCTTAATATTTCTCGGAAAAGAAAAACATAGCAATGCCAAAAGAAACTCAAATTTGCAAGCTTTCTGTTTAGTCTTACTGACTAAGGTCATCTTTCATTAACTCATGTTTCAATCTTTCTTTCTTCCGTGCTTACAAATTCAACAAGCTTATAAAGATTTTCATTTCTTCTGAATTAATGCATGACATTTGCTTTTATTTTTATTCATATATATTTTTATTCAAACACAAGGTGGTTTGACCAAGTATTTCCCTATTTCGGTTGGGTTACATCAAGGATCAGCCTTATGCCCATATCTTTTTGCTTTAGTCATGGATGTTCTCACTAGACATTTGCAAGAGGATGTACCTTGGTGTATGCTTTTTGCTAATGATATTCTTCTTGTTGATAAGACTAGAGAGGGAGTTGAAAGTAAACTTGAATTATGGAGGTCAACATTAGAGACTAAAGGTTTTCGCTTGGGCAATCAGGTCATTAATAAGAGTACACGTTTTAGATATCTTGAATCTATTGTTCAGAGTGATGGTGAAATAGATAGGGATATCATCAGCAGAATTTAAGTTGGATGGTTGAAGTGGAGGAATGCATTGGGCTTGTTGTGTGATAGAAAAGTACCCATCAAACTTGAGGGAAAATTCTATAAGATGGTAATGAAACCTGCAATGCTTTATGGTGCTGAATGTTGGCCATTAAAAGAGAAGCATAATACTAAGTTAAGTGTGGCAGAGATGAGGATGCTCAGGTGGATGAGTGGCTTTACCCTTAGAGATAGGATACGAAATGAGCATATACGTGAAAAGGTCTGAGTAGCTCCAGTAGAAGATAATATTAGAGAGAGTCGCCTTAGATGGTTTGGTCACATAAAACGGCGGCCGTCCAATGACCCGGTTAGGAGAGTAGAGGTATTAGATTTGACTTATGTTAAGAGAGGTAGAGCAAACCTAAAAAGACTTGGTTAGAAAATATTAGGAATGACCTTTCTTTATTAGATTTAAACGAGAATTTGACCTTTAATAGGACACAATGGAGAAAAAGGATTCATGTAGCTGACCCCACGTAGTGGGATAAAGACTTGATGTTGTTATTGTTGTATATATTTTTTAATAACGGAGATAGATGCTTCAATTACCAAAATGTTTTTATCAACTAAAGAAGCTGTTGCCAATTCCATCGAGATAGCCTTGATTAAATTAGACCTTTTTAGCTTATATTTGATTTTTTTTACATCCTTTTATCTTAGCTGTTATATGAATTATAGTTATTATGGGTATTCTGTATGCTGTTTAGAAGCTAAGAGCACAGTAGATTTCCGATTCCCAACTCAGTGTCTATTCCCATCATCACAGCATAAAAAGACTACCACTCACAATTCTAAGATCCTTTTTAATTTCAGTGATTCTCTTGCAATGAAGCAAGTAAAGGGTTGAGGAGAGCAGAGATTCCTACTTGCCTTAACAAACTTAACTTTATCTTCATTATCTTCATTCTCTCGTCTTTGAGTAAAGGATGTGAACTCTCCTACAGTATCGCAACAGCAACCAACTATAGTTAAATAGTCATTTTATTACTTGCATAAATTATCTTCACGCATCATTCCGTTGTTACAAATTCCAGCAAAATTGCTAGCTTCGACCCTTACACTATAAAGCTTTTCCAACAAGCTTGCTTAAAGCAAGACATTTACTTTTGAAGTTGGAGATATTAGCAGACACTTCAATGATATAAAGATAATAAATTTGTAAGAAAATCAAACTGTAAAATAAATACTTATACCATAAATTCCTAATGGCAATGCTCATGATAAATAAAATACTTATACCCTTTCTCTTCCTCTCTTTTCTTTTAACTGAGTTGAACTGGATTAAAAAACATTTCTTTTTTTGCACCAAATATGAGATTTATGTGGGTTTGTTCACACAGAGCTGAGGCGTGGGTGGCAGATCGCTCAAAGCGGAGATCGCAATTGTGAAGGCAGATCACGTGCTGAAGGGAAACCTTGGGTTCGTGCATGATTATTGCCCAGGAGGTCACGCGAGTTCGATACAGAGGCCAGGGGTCAAGCATGGCTCGGAAGCAGTTTGTGCAAAAGAAGCATAGGCCACACCTAGGTTAGACTGCGAAGGGCATAGAAGGCGTGTGAGCTCGTAGTGGCACGCGAGCTTGCAGGCTTGTGGCACCGAGGTGGATCCTGCACTGGAGCAGATCGAGCGAGAAGGATCGTTTGGACGAAACAGACCAGGCATGTGCAGCCAGGAGTGTTTGAGGCGCAATTTTTAGGATTGAGCAGATACGTTCGCACGGGAGATAGCCTGGAGGCTTAAGTCCATTAAGCACAATTTCGTACGTGAGCATCTTGATCGAATCTGGTCGTTGGTTGCGAGTGTTGTAGCAGGCAGATTGGGTTGCAGACAATCATGCACGAGGCACTATTTGCATTTCAATTTTGCTCGGAGATGTTCAAGTCACTATGGGCAAGAAGTTTGGACAAATCAGACGCATCAGGCTTGATTGATTGCTGAGTTGGATTGGTGTAATTCTGGCGTCATAAGGAGATTGCAATTTGGTAGATGATACAAGATTTGGTGGAGCTATGGATAGATCCACCTCGATAGTGGAGAAGGCGACGATTCATAAAGTTGTTACACATCCCGACAAAATCGATGTGACAAAATTTGACGGCAAAGGAAAATTTGGCATGTGGCAATGTAAGGTGATGGATGCGCTGTGCTCTTTGAATATGGAAGATGTTTTGGATGGTGATGAACATTCTGAAGAGATGTTTAAGAGAGACTGACTTAAGATGAATCGAAGTGTTTGTGGCTTGGTCAGAAATTATTTATCTCAAGGTATCAAGTATTTGATGATGATGGAGACTTCTGCTGTGAAGCTGTGGCAGACTTTAATTGGAGAATAAGTATCTGACAAAAAGTGTGAAGAATCATCTCCATATGAAGCGGCGGCTCTACAGGTTTTAGATGAGACATAAGGTTACAATTGATGAGCATTTGAATGACTTCACAAAGCTATTGTCAGATCTTTTGAAGTTGGACGAAGAGATTATATATGAAGACGAGGTGCTCCTGCTGAATTTGCTCCTAAATGAGTACAAAAATTTTACTATGGTGAGGTGACTACTGTATTACTGAATCATAAGTTTCAATGTCGAGACGAGGAGTCTGTAAAGATGGATTCAACTGAACCTCTCACACTCCAACAAGAAAGATATGAGAAATAGAAGAATAAAAGGGGCGACAGTGGCGAGCAGGGCAAGTCTAGTAGGCGCAGTCTTGGGAATAATTAGTGTATTTTCTACTTAGAGACTAGTCATTGGAAGAAAGATTGTCCAAAATTGAAGGAGAAGGGAAAGGGAGTTTCCAAGGAGGCAAATTTCAGCGTGGAAGAGTGTGACGAAGATTAACATATATCACTATCATAGTCTCTCAGAGTTTGTGTTCAGATGATTTATGATGGATTCTGAATACCAATGCTATCTACTATATTTGTCCCACCATGGAGTGGTTATGTACTTACAGGGAGTCATTATGGTGTTGTAACCATGAAAAATGATCAAGCTTGTTGTACAGTTGCTGTAGGGAGCATCTTCATCAAGATGGATGATTGTACTATAAGAGAGCTAACTAATGTGAGGCATGTTCCAAATATCATAAAGAATTTGCTGTCTATTGGGGCTTTAGAGACTAAGGGCTATAAGGTAGTCATTGAGGCAGGAGTTCTGAAGATATATCATAGAGCATTGATTTTTCTAAAAGGAGATCATCATCACAACATTTACTACCTTCAGGAAAGAACAGTGATTGGAATGGCTATTGTTGTTGACGATTCTTCTGACGCTACTACATTGTGATATATGCAGCTAGCTCATGCTGGAGATGTTTCTCTTATGGCTTTGGTGAAGTAAGGATTGATTAAAGGAGCAAACATCTGCAAGCTCAATTTTAATGATCATGATATGTTTGGCAAGAAGATACATGTATCCTTTGATACTGCTATCCACAGTACAAATGATATCTTGGAGTATGTTCACACATTTATTTAGGGCCCAATGAAGAGAACATCATTCGGCGGGCAAAAATGAGATACCAGAGATCTTCAAAACTTGGAATAAGTTGATTTAAAATCAGACTAGCAAAAAGATTCGGTGTATCAGATCAGACAATGGGAGCAAATACACTTCGAATTTATTCTTGTAGGAGTGTTAGAGATTTGGGATAGAGCACCACTTCACTATTAGAGAGACACCACAGTAGAATGGGGTGGCAAAGAGGATGAACTGAACTTTGGTGGAGAAAGTTCGGTGTATGTTATTCAATACTGGGTTGGAGAGTCTATTGGGCTGAAGCAATAGACTGTGCTTGTCACTTGGTGAACAGTGAATCATCTGCCTTATGTAGCTATTGGGAAGAAGACCCCAAAGGACATGTGGTCAGGGATCCTTCTAGAGATTATGAGCACTTGAGAATATTTAGGTCTCCAATTTACTATCATGTTCAAAATGATAAATTGAAACTAAAGGCAAAGAAGGCAATCTTTATTGGCTTCAGGTGCGGAGTTAAGGGCTTCAAACTCTATGATCTAGTAAAAAAGAAGATTGTTATCAATAGGGATGTTACTTTTGATGAGGCAAGCATGTTGAAGCCTCAGGACTCAAAGCAGGTGGAGAGTTTTTTTGGGACAATAGATGCGCTGCAGAAGTTGGAATTTAATGCAACTCCATTTACTCCACAGAGACAGATCACTTCTACTCAGGTAGCTGATTCAGCTGAAGATCATGAGGTAGAAGATGATATAGAGATTGAGATTCCTATTGAGGAATCTATTGTGAAGAACAAGTCCAGACGCTAGAATATTCCAAAACTAGCTTGGTTGAGGGATCACATTGCATTTTTACTTTCATCCACGGAGGTTGAAGTTCCTAGTCACTATAAGGAAGCAGTGGACAGTGCAAATGGTGATCTTTGGAAGAGGGCTATGGATGAAGAGATGGAGTCTCTTCAGAATGATGCTACTTGGAGGTTGGGAAAGATTACTCCAGAAAGAAAATCCATTGGGTGCAAATGGATGCATGCAAAGAAGGAAGGATCTCTTAGAGCTAATGTGCAGTACAATGTTAGGTTGGTGGCAAAAGACTCTGCGCAACGGGAAGGGATTGCTTATGATGAGGTGTTCTCCCCAGTGGTTAAGAATCCCTCAACCTGTGGTTACTTGGCACTGTAACACAATATGATATGAATCTGGAGTAGCTCGATCTAGACATTGCACAAGCAGTTGGCGTTGTGAGCAGGTTCATACAAAATACATGAAGGAGTCATTGGCAAGCTGTGAAGAGTATCCGGAGGTATCTGAAGGGTACAATTGATCTAAGCTTGGAGATGCAGTCACCATGGCAGTGGTGCATGACTAATGATTGATTGTACACTTGTTTGAAAAGCTACGCTCTGCTTGATCGCTTGGGAGGGGGGCACATAGGCAACCATCTGGGTATAGTCGTTCTAATATTGGAGTCTGGTTTGTTATCTTCCATTACTTTCTGAAGTGAAAGATGGGGTGGAGATTATTGATTTGGAATTATTTCTAAAATTAAATCAGCTTTTTTTTAAGCTTTGATATTCATTTAATGTATTAATTAGAGAATTAATTATATCCCTAAATAGTTGATTTGATTGGGATTTAATTGATGCATAGATTATGAAGTTTTTCCTTTTTTGTTAACCTAAATCTTTATAAATTGTTTAAGGGCTGTATGAGAGTAAGAGAGAAAAAGCTTGAGAGCTATTGTAATTCCCTTGTTCTCCAATTTAGTGAAATCATCCCCTCTCCGTGGACGTAGCCTTCTTCGCCGAACCATATAAATCACTGTGTTTGTTGTGTTTGTGTTGTGTGATTTTGTTTCCACTATGTTTATTGCACAACATCAATGATATCTTGCCTTGGCATTTGATGACAACTTCCTAGTGTTAGTTCATTTTGTTAACCCGTGGTTGATAAATATTTGCCTTAGTATACTACATCGACTATTTGGCATGATCTTTTCATGTTGGTCCTTTGCCGATAACTTACCTCCTTGATGCTCAGCACCATCTTTCCTTATTGGCGCTTGGCCAACAACTTCCCATCTTGGTGCTGCTTTCTTGACATGTTGTCTACCCTTGCCTCTTCGAATTCTAGGGTGATTGGTCAACATTCGGTGGAATCTTAGCCTAGCACTGGCAGCAATTTAGTAGTTTGCAGGCTCTCAAAAAACTAGCAGGGGATCTTCATTGATTCTCCTAGAACTGACCTGGTATGTAATGTTGCTTTGAAATTTCTACAATAAACCAAAATAGATATATTTGCTTGGTACTTTTTACTTCTTTCCGTAATTATCCATTTGTGTAATTAAATAATTGTGACCATTGCCCGTCGGGTGGCTTTTCTTCTTTGTGTTTTTAAGAGCTTGAAGGTTTAAATGCTTTGAAGCCTAGTGATGAGGACATCAGGACATGAAAAGTTTATCAGAGGCATGACCGTCAATCTACGACCACGATTGCACCGCTCTACTTCTGATTTTACATATTTATTATTTATGTATTAGTTTTGTTATGAAGTTTTATTATGTTTATTTTTCATTTTTGCCCTTACTTAAGGGTTTAGGCATGTGTACGCCCTAGGGGCATAGTAGTACTTTGTATTTTCTCATTGTTTGGGCTATTTAAAGCCTTCCCTTCCTTCTTTGAGGGTTAATGAATGATAATAAAAAAAAAATCATGCAACTCTTTGTTTTGAGAGCTTGAGAGCGTGAGAGCTTTGCAGAGAGCCCTTGGAGAGGGAACCGGATCACCCACCAACCTTAGAAGCATCCAGGTTCATGGCTTTTATTTTCTTTCCTCCTTTTCGTTTGGTTTCTCCCTTCCCCTTCCTCCTAGCTGCCGGCCTAGGGACCCTTAACCCCCTTAGCCGCCGGTTCTCCCTAGCAAAACCCCCACCTTGCCGCCGGCCAACTCCACCCCACCAACCTACCTCCCCTTCACACCCAACCGGCCTTCCCTCTCCCACAACCAAGCCATCCAACCCACAAACCCTAACCCTAATCCTAGTCTAGTCGTCGGCCATCCCATCTCCCTCTTGCCTCCAAAATTCAAATCCCTCCATTACTTCTTTCCTTTTCCATACAAATCATTTTGGAAAAGCTTTCAATCCAATCAACTAATCAATATTTGAAATTCGAATTGTTTCCTAAAATAAAGTTCTATTTTAGGAAACTTATCGAATCAAATCCAAATCAAATTTGAATTGGATTGGAATTAATTTTTCCCTCCTTAATTGGAATTCTCAAAGAGGCAAGCACTAAAGACCTTTCCCCAATCCCCTCCACTCCTCTTGAAGCCGCCGGCCCCATGCCTCCTTCCCCATTTAATTTCTTTCCAAAACCTAGACTCCAATCAAAGGAATTAATTCCCTAATTCCCTCCCTTCCCCTCTTCCCTCTCTCTACCCTCCACTCACATCAAACCCTAGCCTCCAAAACATGCTCCACTACTGTCCAAAAATATCAAAATCAACAAGAGAACTGTCCAAGAAGATCTCCTAGTTGCTGTCCAGTAAAGATCAGGGAGCTGTCCTGAATTTCTGCACTTCTTCCCGGCTGTTCATTGGTTCATGAAGGCTCTTGATTGCTATCTACGGATTCCTGATTCAAGATACTTGCTGTCCACTGTCCCCTCCTTTGGTAACTTGCTTCTAAACCCGGACAAAGTTGAGACTCTTCCTCCAAATCGTTTATCCTTCTCGTTGCTTTCGATTGTAGCTCTAATTGAATCATGAAAGTTATGTTAATCCTTTCCGCTAAAGCTTAATGTTTAGTAGGATTGTGTGAGGGATCTTTCATAGCACTGCTCTCATTGTTAGATTAGAGATTTCTTGTTGAAACCTATCTCGTAGACAACGTCAAGAGTAATTGGTTGTTTTGTGGTTTTTACTTTCCGCAAGGAACATTGGCCTAAGCTTGTGTTTACCGCTCTTTGTGTTTTATTTCATTGTTTAAATTACCATAAATATTTTAATTAACTTGCTCTTAATCATTAAGCGTGCAAAAATCCTTACCTAAATCATTTTCATATATATCCTGCATCACCTAGTAACTCAATTCTTTATTGGAGCAACCCCAAAATTTTATTAAAGATTATTTAGTGTTAGTATCTATTGTGACAGCAGATATCTTATTCCGTTTAAAAATCAAGAATGGAGGGAGCTAGTCTGCAATTGTCCTTCAATTCCATTTAAAAATCAATACAAGACAGTTGCCACATTGTTTCACTTTTGGAGTTACATAATTACTTTTTTCCTTTTGAATATCTTATTCCGTTGTATCTATGGATATATTAATGTCACCCAGGTTGCAAAAGAGTAATAAATCCATTGATGCTTGTACTTTTTTTTTGTGATTGCACTTAAATACAATGTCTTTCTCTTACTGTCCTCTTTATCTTAATTCTTAACATTATTGCTTAAATCAAATTTTGGATTTTGATACATCCGTGCAAAGCTTTGGAATTTACTAAATATGTTATTTTGGCTTTATGATTCTTGCCAATGGCACTAACTGTTATTGGATGTTTATCTAGCATGTTGCAGAAATACCATATGAGAATGAGCTAGTGATGGATACACGACAAGTTGATCACGGTACTGTATCTTACTTGGAGACAATAGGGCTGTTAGGAAGCAACTTGTTGGCAGCACACTCTGTTTGGGTGGATAAGGATGAGGTGAGCATATCCACTGCTCCGAAGGCCAGGTTCTAGTATTTAATTTTTCTAAGGTGGAACATCAGCATGTTATTGATGCTTGCTATCAATACATGCACCTCTGCTTGTCTCTCTTTTCTATATTTTATTTTATCTTTTTTTTTTTTTCATGATGAAATATGATAGCTTCGAAATTCTACTAGCTTGTCTAGACATGATAGAGATCCAATCGTACAAATTTGTGAACTATTTCAGATTGGTTTACTAGCCAAGGCTGATGTCAAGGTGTCTCATTGTCCTGCTGCTGCGATGCGAATGCTTGGATTTTGTCCTATAAAAGAGATGCTTGATCTTGGTGTGTGTGTCTCACTAGGAACTGATGGAGCACCTTCAAATAACAGAATGAGCATTGGTTTGTTTTTTCTTCCTTTTTTAGCTGATTATCTTTATGCTGATTTTGTTCTAATGCTGGGTGTTATAACAGACTCTTAGGTTGATGACAACACAATTATCCCCACTTGAACCAGCCTTAAGCTAGATTGGCTTTTTTTCTTGAATCCTCTTTTGACATTTATTATTTTTGAGAGTTGCATTTGATGTCAACTATTTCTGTTATTTCAACTATAACAATGGTTATTCTCAATGTTTGTTTGTTCATATTTCTGTTTTAAAACAAAAGAAATTTCTCTATTTTCTCTTTGAAATGTTTTTTCTATTAGGCTGGCTCAAGCTTTTGGCTATAACCATTACCTTCTTCCAAATGTTTAATGGTCTGTTTAGAGAAAATTGCAGATCACCCATGGTACTGTTGTATGGTTATAAATGTCCAGTGAGTTTTAATTGCAACCTCATTCAGCGCATTGAATTATTTACCTTCCAGATACTTGACTTTCCCTTTCAGATATTTTTGACTAACCTGCTAAACTACAATGACTTGGGATCGATGTAGTTGGAATCTGTGTTTCTTCATTCCATAGGATGCCTTGAGCCACGAGCTAGTCTCGAGGTCAATCATTCTCAGCTCTACTTGTAGTTGTTTTGGACGACAATCATACAGTCAGTATATGTGAGGATTAATTGTTTGTGAACTTTTTCACAAACGCAGGAGTAAAAAAAGTTTCCATCCCTTTTAAAAAAACTTTTGAGTGGTAGATAAAAATCCTTCTAAGATTTTGACATGTAAATGTCTGTTTGCAGTAGATGAAATGTATTTGGCCTCTCTCATCAACAAAGGGCGAGAAGCTTATATTAAAGGAACAACTAACCCGACTGCTCTTCCTGCTGAGGTGGTACTAAAGATGGCAACGATAAATGGTGCAAAGTCAGTTTTGTTAGATAATGAGATAGGTTCTATTGAGATTGGTAAAAAGGTGAGACAGCACCATGCCCCCGCACCTTTTCCACTGGACTTCTGACATTCTCACTAAAAATTGTGATCTATTTCCTTATGACTTATTCTAGAACTGCAGTAGGATATTTTTGGGACTAATTAGGCATGGTTAATAGTATAATGTTCTTATTGATTGATTATTTAATGATGTTTTAGAATATTTTCAAGGTATTATGATGCTTCGATTCAAATTGTAATTTTGTTATGTTTAATTTTGATATTTGCATATCTTTTTTATACCGCTTCTCTAAATGTCAAGTTTAAATGAAATCATTTATGACATATCTTCTTTTGCAAAGAGGTAAGCATGTGAGTGTCTTCTGAGGTTATGATTTAAAAGAACAAAAACGCCTCTCTTCAGCATATTTGCATATCTTTTTATACCGTTTTTCTAAATGTTTGCGCCCAAGTTTAAATGAAATCATTTATGACTTGCGTTCTTTTGCAAAGAGGTAAGCTCCTACATGCATAAGGCTCCATGCACCTGCAAGTAACAGAACAGAAATTGATTAGTACCAAAATAACTGCTAAAGAAAGTAAAGCAGGCTAATGAAAGTAGAATAGGCTACTGGTATATTAAAGTAACTAATTGTACAGTCTACAATACTGAAAGGAAAAGAGCAGGGTACTGTAGTAGAAACACTAGTGTCAAACAACAACTGCTGGCTAGTAAGTGTTGAACTAGTAAATAAACAGTTGGCTAGTAAGTGTTGAACTAGTAAATAAACTGCTAGTAAATCACTAAAAACCAAAGTCTAGTGTCAGACTAGTAGACAACTACAAATCAAAACTATTATCTAACTGATCTACCCTAAACACAAATCTACAGGCAACTTCTAAGGGAGTCATAAGACCTGTCAACAAATCAAAACTAATAGGCAACTTAGCATATAGGGTTAGGTTATAAGACTCGCTAACGGGCAACTTCTTAGTGAAGTCATAAGACCTACACATGAAGGAAATTGCTAAAAAAAATTGCAAGATCCTAAAACCCAAACAAATAAACTAATGGATAGCTTGGCCTATAAGGCTATGTTGTAAGACTCACAATTGGGCTACTTCTAAAGGGAAGTAGTAAGACTCGATCTACCCAAATAATCGGGCAACTTCTAAAGAAAGCCGTAAGACATTCTTTGGAGAATTTCTAAACAAAACATCAAACCCTCAAACAAAACAATCGGGGATATTAGTTTAAAAGACTAGGTTGTAAGACTGACCAGTGGACTACTTTAATAGAAGCCATAAGACCCACTTTATAGACTACTTTCAATGGAAGCCGTAAGTCCCGACCCAAATTCAAAAATCTAGGCTACTTCTAAGGGATGCCATAAGACTCGCTTCAATTCAAACATCTAGGTAACTTCTAAATGAAGTTATAAATCTCAAATCAATCTAACTTATGAGTATTCTAATAGATGTAAATGTAAACCCCAAAATCCAATAAAACTAAAATATACATCTAACAACTTCAGTTTACTCGGGATCCCTTAAAGGAGGTAATCCATGATTGCTAATCAGATTCTTTGGACACTACGGTCAACAATTGTTAATGTTGGTAGACTGAAACCTTTGGAATACCCGGGACGACGGAACCATGGGATCTTGATCGGATTTACCTCCATTTTTTCCTACAATTGAGACTAAAAATACATAAAATTATTCATCCTTAATCAAGAGTTTTCTTTTACGCGTTAAGAGGGGTAATTAACTGTGAGTGCTTGCACTCATGAGAAGATCTAACTAAACCCTGATACTGCCCTCAGGGAAAATTCGGTTAACTACAATCTGACTTAAGGGGAATGGAATCCTTTGTCTGCAAAGTGGAATTCATGCCAATTTGCCATTTTTCTTGAGCCAACAAGAGTCTCTCTCCAGAATAGGTAGAAGGATAAAATTATCAACCAACCCCTCCCCCCTCCCAATAAAAAAATCCCTTCTTATTTTTGCAAAGCCAAGATTTTGTTGTTTTGGCCTGGTTTGTCATGTATCTTAATGAATTGTGATTGGTTAAGGAAACTCATATATTGTTGAATTTGATGTGATTATAAAACCAAACCAATTAATCATGACGAAAGTGACCAATGATGAACGTGATGCCATGACATGAAAAGTATCTAAACATTTGCTCGTTTCGCAAAATGGATCACATCATTCCGTTCAAAACATCAAATTTATCAAGGATCCCTCTTGATCGATTCGAGGGAGCACAAGTGAAGGTGACAAACTGTAAGTGCGATGTTGCACGAAATTGCTCAAATGTCGTTCGTTTATTAAACAGATTGTGCTTTGCATCTTAAAAATAGCTAGAAATGATATGTATATTTTCTAGGTCACTGCATGAGAGAAACAACTAAAAAATTCATATATGCGCACAAAATAAGGGCAAAATTTGATGTGTGCGAACAATGAAAGTTTGGCATGCAAATCATTACACAATTTAATAAAATTTGTTATTTAAAATATTATTATAATAATTATTATTAAAACTTTATTTTTTTAATTTAAAAACAGTTCATCCTCTTTAGTTTTAATTAGACAAAACATAGTTAAATATAAAAAATATAAATGTATTATGTATATATATATATATACACACATCTCAAATTAATTTAAAAAAATGGAATCTTATGGTATACTTACACTTATTGCAATGCTATAGTAAAAAGGGCAAAAAAAGAAAAAAATTTAATAAATAATTAAAAAAAAACTAATTCCCAAACAATCTCTCTCTCTCCCTCATGGCACTCTCTTATACAAAAAAATGCAACCGCCATTGCCCTTCTCTCCCTATCTCTTATTCTCGTACACAATGATTGTTGCGCTTCCTAAGATGGTATCTCTAAGGAATTTGAATTTTCTTCTCCAGGAAAATTAAATTTGACCGCCTTCTTACATTAATTTATAGTAACAATATGGCTAGATGACCAATCCATTCCTAAGATTGTATCATATTATTTAGTGGAAATAAAATCAAATATGCCTCAAAACTTTTCTTACAAATTTCTCCAATAGCTTGGTATATTCTATTAACATATGTATGGTTACTATTTGACAAAACGACCAATGAAATAATGAAATGTTTTAGAGTAAAAAAAAATTGTGGCAATGTTATTTTCAATTGAAATTCTAAATGTGATGACATTTGGTGATTCTTTTTCCTATTGTTGTGACAAAGCATACACCCGAGGTTAAATATTCTAGTGGTTCTAATTCTAGCTTAGATTTAATGTCGTCAACTCTATTAGTCTCTAGTTGCAAAAACTTTTGTTATATGGTACAACATTTTCTTGAAGGTATTTATTTTCAAGTGTAGAATAGGGGTGTAAACGAGTCGAGTCGAGTTTAGTCCCTTATCGAGCTCGGCTTGTTAGATGGAAAGCGAGCTCAAGTCAAGCTCAAACTCGAGCTCGCCTCACTGTAAACGAGCTCGAGCTGGCTCGCCAGCCATGGGCGTGAATTTTTAAATTTATGCAGGATTTTTAAAACTTAGACAAAAATTAAAAAAAAAATATGAAATGTTTAACATTTAAATAAAATTTAGGTGATTATTATTATTATTATTTCAATATTTAAATTTAATAAATAAAATAAATTTATTTTAAAAATATTAATATTTATTCGAGCCGGCTCGCGAGCTCACGAGCCGAGCCGGCTCAAGCTCGAACTCGAGCTTGTTTACTAAACGAGCTCGATAAACTCGGCTCACGAGCCCATAAACGAGTCGAGCTCGAGCTGGCTCGTGAGCCGGCTCAGCTCACTTACACCAAAAGCAGGCGTTGTGTAATAACCGGTTTGGCTTGGCCGGTTCAACCGAACCAGCCAGCCTTCTATTATTAGCCGCGACCCAACAGAGGGTCGCTACAGATCATTCGCGCGAAACAGAGAGGGCGGCGACGGCTTCGTGCATAAGAACAAGGTGGGTTTTTCTTTTCTCCGATTTTAGCAAGTGATTATCTTCAAGGGTAAGAAATAGTAATTCCTTTTCATTCTTATGGTTATCGGAGAATTATTTTGGGAGAGATTGAAGAACGAGAGAAACGGTCGAGAGAAAGAAGGAGAAAGGTTTGTAGAATTTTCTTCCAGATTTTTTTTGTATAAATTTATTTCGTTTACTTCGTTTAAAGTGAACAATATATTTCTTAAAGGTAGAGGAAGAGAATTGAAGCAAGAGAGAGAATTTTTGGAAGAGGAAGAAGGATTTTTGGGAGATTTGGAAAATCCCATTGTAAGAAATTTCTATCATGAAACTATTCTTGAGTTTTATTTGATAAAGCAAATTCATGAAAACTTTATTTCTTGATGATAGAGATTTGGAGAGAGGTTCGAGGTAACACCCTTCGTCGAAGGCCTGAAAAGTTCAAAGTGGGTAATTATGATTATGAAATTCAAAATTTAGCATTTTCTTTTAGTACGATAAAATAGTCTGCTTTACAGTATTACTTTCAAAGTTTTATCTTAAAGACTACTACATATGAAGAGTTGAAAGATTAAATACCTAATGATTGTAAGTATTATTCTAATAAGAAACAAATGAATTGAATAATGAAAAGAAAATACCGTATGTATTAAAGAGATATTGAAAAGAAACGACATATGAAATAGAATGGAATTGTTATGGTAAATGTAAAAGAAAGGAAAAAGGATATATATGAATAATTCAGGAGTTCACCCCCTTATGGTACTAGCTGGGGACGCCGTACTCGTGCACGAAAAAGGAAAAGGAAAAGGTTATGGAAATGGAAAAGGTAATCAAATAGAAAAGGTTGTACCTTAGGGTACTTTGAGACGGTGCTCCTGTGCAAAGCAAATGGAAAGAAAAGAAATATGAATGAAATATTAAAGCTATAAAATATTTTAAATTGTTTTGAAAGAAATTATCTAGAGATGTAAATTATTGAAAAGAATGAATTAATGTAAAGAAATAACACGATGTCTATTAAAGAATAATAATAATGATTATTAAATAGTTACCCACTTAGTTTACTTAGTAAACTCAGCCCACGAGTTTAAATGTTTTAGGTAAGTTCCTAAAGAAGTAATGGCTGAAAGAGAAGAACATGTTTACAGAGACGAGGTGCAAATGACAACAGGTAAAATATATTTTGTGTTTTTTTGTGACTCTTTATCATGAATGATGTAGTATTATATTTAATGAATTTTATCGTCCGACTTTTCGTACCCGCCTCGTTAGATCGAGCATCCGGGCCGGGTCGTGACACGTTGGTCCCAAAAGGACATTACCTCATGTGTGCTCTCTCAGACTTCTCACATTTCTTAACATTGATACCGTGTATTGTAACTTGATTTAGATTTAATTTCTTCTAGTTTGAGCTCTTGAACTGTGAGAATTACACCCTCTTTGATCCTTCAGCATTCTCCCATCTCTGAAAATCTCCGCATCTCTTGATGGCTTGGAAATCCATCTCTAGTCTCTTAGCTCTTTCCACAAATTGTGTAATTATCAATTCATAAATGAACTAAAGGTTGTTTTATTACATCCTTTAGCTCTTATAGGAATTGGTGGGACTTCTCTTCTACATTTGGAATTAGTTGTAAACTTGTGATGCATATGATGTGAAACTACTAGGAGTTACGTTGTGAAATTAA
Organism: Dendrobium nobile; assembly: GCA_022539455.1. NCBI lineage: Eukaryota > Viridiplantae > Streptophyta > Magnoliopsida > Asparagales > Orchidaceae > Dendrobium > Dendrobium nobile. The sequence goes on along the minus strand of CM039735.1, from coordinate 7,240,028 downwards.
AAGGCAAAAGGGTAAAGCTTTGCTCATTTTAAATTTAAAACTATCACATGAAAGTGAGTTACGAATTTGAAAGTTTTAACTTGCTTAGGCCCAAAGATATGCAATAGAGATTAACCAAAACAATTCATTCAAAATCCATGGAGATTTAAATGCAAAGTACAATTAACAAAACCCCACGTTTAACAATGAGAGGTTCACCTCGGGGCCGTCTCACTCAAATATTAGTAGGCTTTTAGCGGAGGAAGAAGATCCAAGCGATGAAGGATATTACCACTAGAGAAGCGACACCAAGAACCTCGTTGGTGGAAAGGTAGCCGGCGGAGATGGATGTCGTGGGTGGCCGACGAGGCTCCAATCGTAGCTTGAGAAACGTCGATCGATGATGCCTTGTTGACCTTTGTGTAAAATCCAGAAGAAACAAAGATGAAAATCCCAAAAATCATACCGTGGCTCTGTCAGGATCCCCGAAATCCCGCTACCTACCTCGTATCGGTCGAAGACATCCGCGAATCCTGCTGAATCGGCGCCGCTAGCATCGCTTCTCCGCGATTCCTGCAGAAGTTCTGTTGAATCGTACCATCTTCGCGTCGTTAAATAAGAGTCGAAGCCTCCTCTGCTCAACACTACTTCCCCACTCGATCGCAAATCCCACACGACCCCAACTCCACCTCCAATCCTTCCTCTCCCAATCTCGTTCGCTATCTGCAGCTCCAACCCGACGCCAGAACTCCTTCGACGGCGTCCCTTCCTTGTCCGATCGGAAGCTACGACACTTCGATCGGAAGCGACGTTGGAGCTCGCTCACTGTGAAGTTGTTTCTCCGCCTCCTTCGTGCCGTCCGACCCCACTCCGTCGACTTTCCCTTCCAGTGGATCGGAAGCAATGACATTTTGATCGGACAAGAGAACAGGAGCTCGCTGCTTCCCCGTATCCTTCACAGCTGTTCGACTTTGCTCACCCCGACGCCGCCGCCCCTTCCTTGCCCGATCTCCGGTCCTCCCGTCCAGAGAGAGAGAGAGAGAGGACTTACCTCTCAGCCGAATCTTCCTCTCCCTACCTGGAGCCGGAATCCTCCTCTCCTCTGCCTTGCTTCTTCGGTTCCTCCAGTAGGATCGGAAGCTACAACATTTTTGACGGAAGCAACAACAGGAGCGGCCGGCTGTGAAGGTAACTTTGCCCCCTTTCACGAGTTTCTCTTGGCCAAATCCTGTAAATTAAAACAAATGGAATTTTTTTTAATTAATTATAATAATTACTAATTATTTTTAATTATTATTTAATTATATACATAATCGATTAATTAATTATAATTAATTAATAATTAGTTATTAATTATAAATTATAATTATCTGATTAATTATAATTAATCTTAATTAATTATACTTAGTCATTATTTAATTATAATTATAATTAATTTACTAAATATAATTAATTAATAATTAATAATTAATTATAAATTATAATTAATTAATAATTAGCTATAATTAATATTAATTATAATTAATAATAAAAATGAAAAATGATTGGTGCTTGCTCTTTCCCTCGATCCTCGAGCCAACATCATCAACCCGCGAAGGTACGAAATCTCCTAAACTCAGATTGTCGTTTCGTTGTAAGCGGCGGACCGGAAAATCGCCTATACACGCCTTTATTGCGCGTGGTGGGAAGGGACCCCGGTCCGACGCCTACAACGAGGCGGGAATCGCCTAAACTCTACTTCGGTGTTCGTGGCGCACCGGAAAACCGCCTATACACGCCTTTATTGCGCGTGGTGGGAAGGGACCCCGGTGCGGCACCTACGGCGAGGCGGGGTCATTCATAAGTACCCCCGAGCGGGGGGAAAGCAAACTGTGCATCTTTAAACCGCCACCATCGAAGCCCGCAAAGGTACGAACTCTCTAAACTCAGATTCTCGCATTGTTATTTGCAGCAGACCGGAAAAACTCCTATACACGCCTTTATTGCGTGTGGTGGAATGGGACGTCGGTCTGATGCTGACGACGAAGCGAGCAATCGCCTAAACTCTACTTCGGTGTTCGTGGCGCACCGGAAAACCGCCTATACACGCCTTTATTGCGCGTGGTGGGAAGGGACCCCGGTGCGGCACTTACGGCGAGGCGGGGTCACTTATAAGTACCTCCGGGCGGGGGGAAAGCAAATTGTGTCTTTTAAACAGGTACCGTCAGAGCCCCATACACGCCTTTATTGCGCGTGGTGGGAAGAAATATCACGGCCGCGGTGTCCTCGCAAGAGGACACCTACCATACACGCCTTTATTGCGCGTGGTGGGAAAGGCCCAGTTTTCTCGTAGTTTTCCCCTAAACGGGGGAGACGCCGGGAGGCTGCCGAAATTTCGGGTGAAATCGTACCTGAACTTAATTGAACTCAAAAGAACGACGGATGACATGTACTTGGACTCTTGAAACAAAATCTAAATGACTTAATAAAGAGTTGAACCCAAGTAAAATGGAGATGAACTTGAACTTGCAAGATCTCAAAGGACTTTGAATAATCATTTGAACATTCATTCATACTCAAATTCAAAAGAACTAGGTGTGGAGGACACTAAAATTGAACAAGGCTTGGACTACAATGAACATAGAACTTAAGCTCATATATTGAGCTTGTGGAATTGATAGAACGCCAACACAAACAAATACAAAGGACTACGACACGAATATAGCATCAACACTAAATTAAGCCTAATCAAAGGATGCTAAGATGGACCAAATATTTTGAGCTCGTATTCGAACTCGGGTCATACGACATTAAGCGAGGATTTGTAAATGTGATGAATTCAAGTTTGGATGAAATTGAACTTGGACTCAATACATGCAAAGGTCGAAACTTGGATCACACACAAGGAAACTCAAACTACAAGACCTCGATGAGCGAACTCCTACGACAATCCCTACAACGCCTGTAGATTGAGATGGCGAAACTGGCTTTTGATAGTGGAAGATCCGCCTCTACAAACAAATATAATCAATGAACTCACCCGAGATAGTGCAGAAGCAATGAGTCTTCTACAAACATTTTTAGGAGCTCGTAGCGGATACAATGGGTCCCTGTAAATAACTACAAGCCGCTTGTGGATAACAACAGTGGGTATATCGTAGGTACAATGAACCACTGTGGGCACGAGTTCAAGTATCACCTACGATAGCGGTGATCAAAATCTTCTCGATCCTGTATTCAGGAAGGGAAACAACTTTGCATCTACAAATACCAGAAACATCAAATCTACAACATTGAAGATCTTAAAAAGAGTCCATTTCAAAGCAATGTCCACGGACTTCAAGAAGAACCCTCCCTCGGTGATTGAGAAAGGGGAGTCAATATCAAGACAAACTACAACACCACGCCACCGGATCTGCAACATTCGTACGAGCAGACAGAAGGCGTCTATCCCAAAAATACCCCCTGCACGTGCACTATAAATTGTATACACATAGGTACACTAAAGGGGGAAAATATATTTTCAACCCGCATGGGCCCCGGCGAGCGTGTTATTGGTACACACGTGACGTCTAGGGATGCTGCGCGGGTTGACAAGTGAATTCAGGCTCGAACCTGATCCTCCTATACGGGTTAATAGGAGTCGACAAGGTTCGAACCAATAAATAAATATGTGGCCGTGGCGACCAGAATATTTATTTTAATACATTCATATTAGGCCTTCAATGCCTAGAATCAAAAGAATTCACTTTCGAGGGTACAAAGCCTACGAAACCCGATCCTCTGTCGACAGCCCGACAGAGTTGACAAGGTTCAATCCATAAAGGGAATACCCCCAAACACCCCGATGAGGGCCGTGTTGAATGATTATCTCAACCGGAGGGGTTTCACAAATATTTCTCAAAATTCCACCCAAATACCCAAAAACTCCACAAAAATCTCAAAAGCCCAAATTCCAAATATTTAAATTTGAAATCATCCATCCATACTTAAAGCAAAATCCATCCACCCTCCGCAACAGTTTGTCGAGGTGGACAAATCAAAAACTACTTTAGCTCACAAAAGAGCCGAATGCCTAGTCGAAAATATCACTAGGATCCATTCTCAAACAATCTTTTGCCAGTAAGGACGTGGTACGTGTCCTCTAACCGGCAGTTTCGCCGCCAAATGGCACTGCAGGTAAACGGTTATGACCCGGGGCCCTCTGAACCGAGTGGTTTTGCCGCCAAATGGCACCACAGATAGCGGTTATGGCCAGAGCCAATACGCTCCTTAATGGCGTTAAATCCTTGAGATATGAATCAATAGGATATGATTGATAGGGCACAAAGCCCTCTGTAAGCTAAGGTGGATTCAAATTTGTCCCCTCAGACAAACATCCAACCCCGGTCTACAAGGTACCCTTGGACGAAGCAACCCATGGCTGCCGACAAGGATCCTTCTGTCAGGTTGGGTCGACTACCTCCTCTGACTAAGTAGACCAGGGACCACGATGGCCCGGGACGACGGAACCATGGGATCTTGATCGGGCCCATCATCCATTCCCCCACCATCCGCTTTAAGTGAACGATGGTGAAATTTCTATTTTAAATATACGATTTTTCCAAATCTTCCGAAACCCAATTCTTCAATTCTCAAATTCAATCCCAAATCCATTGCTGCTACTATATGCCAGATAACACGTACACTCTACGTATCTGATTGATGACTAGCCTTAATCGAAAGTTCTCTCTCATGATTGAGAGGGGTAATTAACTATAGGGGCTTGCGCCTATAGGAAACCAGAACTCAGATCATAAAGTCCTCACCAAATGAGGGCGAAATCTCTGGGTAGTGTCTTATCTACAAACCCATCTGCCTTCCAAAATTTACCTCGGAACTTATTCAGTTAAAACTCCCTCGTCGAAACAGAAAAGCGAGCGGAGGCCGGGGCCGAATTTTCGGAGCCCACAGATTTCTGGCGACTCCACTGGGGTCTGGTTTCTCTTTCCATCTTTGGCTAGTCGTCTCAGTTCTATAGTAGCTGTCATATCAACTCGTGCTCAAGATTTTGAGTCTTTCAAAATGATCATTCAAAAAATATTTTTATTGAAATAACGTATTTAGCAGTATTTTAGATTTATATTATTTGAACTGCTCGCTAATGTTATTTTCTCTTATTTTTGTGTTCTGTGCAAGTCTCTGCATTTTGAAAGTGCGGGGTGATGTATCAGATTCTGATTACTAACCCTTGCCTTTCATTTATGCAGATGGATCTACAGAACACCCCGATGACCGTCCAACTGGGACGAGGAGCCAGGATCCAACTGGCTAATGCTGTTATTGAGACCGGGAATGCTGGAGCTACCATCCAATTTGGTAGTGTTGATTTTCCAGCTGTTGTCGCAAGAGCTTCCGGAGCTCCTAACCGTCGTGCGCATCTGTCAGCGTCGCGACCTACTGCTGAAGATTCTCCCAAGAGGATTTCTGTGTTTAAGAGGCTGTCACAGCCTGAAATCCCATCAACCAAGAGGATTGTGGCTGATGGAAGAATCTCTGTGGTGACTGCAAACACCACTACTCTGTCAACCAGGTTATCTGCACCTGGGAATTACAATGCTGAAGCCTCCTCATCTGGAGGAAGGCCTACAAGGAGGCAAAGAAGGAAGATGAACGCTGAGCTCCGAGCTCAGCATCAACAACTCCCAGTCCACCCATCAAATCTGCCGGCCCAAGAGTCTGAAGCTAACATTCCAACCCGGAATGGATTTGCAAATCTGAAGTGGGTCAAAAGAAACAGCTCTACTGGTGAGCTGAAGAAATCCTTTTGGGATCGACGGCCTGAAGCTCCAGTCCCTCCAAGGAAGAAAGAGCCTGAAACTCTTTCAGCCCGGGTATACAGAGTACTGAAGACTGTAAAGGATAAAGGTCTGAAGAAGAAGTTTCAACGACCTTTAGTGATCGAGACTAGAAGAACCCCGCCAAGGGAGCGTCTATCCTTTGCTGCAGAGAAAAGAGAAAGACAATATATTTCACGCGGTGAACATCGGGGTGTGACACCTGAACCATATGTTCAGGGATCCACCGCTGAAAGGTCCCGGTGGAAAGGAAAACAAGTCTGGAGGCCAATGCCTCGGAGAAATGAAAAAGACAGAAGAGAAAGAGGAACTGATCTGGGCGTGACATCTGGTGAGGCTTCCCGGAGATCCGCCCCCATCTACAAACAACGTCAGAAGTGGGCCCCAAAAAGGACCCATAATGATATTCCTCCAAACGGTAGACACCTTGGAAAATCCTCCAGGGGATCCCGTCGCCTTCCATCCCCTCCAAAAGAAGAAACCAACTTTGACCGCAGTCCGCTGGTTGAAGAAGTCCCCGTGCCTAACCAAGAGCCGGAAATCCAGTGGCGGCGCCGGTCGGAGATCCGAGTACTAGAAGATGAAGGAAATATGCAAGGGGAACACAACATCGAAGAAGATGAATTCCTTGAAGAGGATGAAAATATACAAGAATACCTTGAAGGGGACGAAAATATTGAAGAATTTATGGATGGAAACTTAGAAGAAGAATTGAAAGAAATAAATGACACTCTGGACATGGAAGTTGTCTATATGGTGAGACACACCAATGCTAATGAGGAATCTTATTATGATGATGGTGAAGATGAAGACGAGCAACAACCGCCAATTAGGCGAGTTTATCAACGTCGTCGTGAAGCTGGGTCCACCACTGGTAGAGGTGGTCGTTCACAAGCTGAGGAAGAAAGAGAAGAAGCCGAGGAGAATCCCTTCGCTGACGAGAATGTCACACTTGCAGAAATGCAAAGACATATGAGGCGACAAATGAGAGCCAAAGACAGAGAAATCTCTCAGTTGAATGAGAAGATGACTGAGATGATGACTCAAATGGGGGCAATGATGCAGATGATGCAGAGAACTGCCGCTGTTGGCGCCATGCCCAATCCTCCTCCGGATCCTCCAAATTTTCAAATGCCTCAAGCCTCGGGAGTACGAGGTATCCCTGAAGATGGTCATGAGGCTCATAATGTCATCCGTCAGCCCACCCCACAAAATGTTGCAAGTACTTCTGAACCAGTGACTGCTGCACAGTTAGAAGGAATTATCACCGAGAAGATCAGGGCTATTATAGCTGTTGATCAAGCAGAAAAGTTGGTGGGCAAAGGTCGTCCGTACCCTGCTGAGTACGACCAAGTACCGTACCCAAAAGGGTATTCTGTACCAAAGTTCAATACTTTCAACGGTAATAACAACCCCAGGCAGCACCTGGCACAGTTTAAAGCCACCTGTGGAAATACAGGAGGAAATGACGCCCTACTCTTCCGACAGTTCGTTAGTAGTTTAACAGCAACTGCTTTCGAATGGTACGCTGAACTGCCAAACGACTCTGTGAAGACCTTTGCAGAGTTAGAATCTATGTTCGTGAAGAGATTCGCTAGTGCAACTGAGAAGATCACGATCGCTGACCTCGCTCTGGACAAGAGAAAAAGAGAAGAATCAGTGACCAAATACATCACTCGCTGGCGAAATCTAAGTATGAAATGTGAGCAGCAGTTAGAAGAAGAGCATGCCGTACAGTTGTTAATGGGAAACATTGATGACAAGATGCAACCCTTCCTGTGCATGGCTACGATAAACACATTTCAAGACTTGCTTGACAGAGTGGCCAAATTTGAGAAACTGAATTTGTCCAGATCAGAAAATCACTCAGATAAGCCCAAGAAGGCTAAGGCCCCGGGTGCTAGAAGGGGTGAAGCCGACTCTACGTTTTTCTCTAGAGCTGATAGAGAAAAACAAGTGATTTACAACGTAGACAAGGGCAAACAGCCGATGCAATATCAAGAAAAATCTAAGCAAGTCTACAACTCCAACCCCCAACCGAAGCTGATATTAGGGGGAAATGATAAGCCACGAACTTATCAAGGTGGTGGAGAACGCCCGAGACAAACAACAGGAACTGGTGATAGAACGTTCCAATCCCTTAAAGATAAAATGAATAAAGAGTATTCATTCAAAAGGGAGAGTGTTGCCAAATTATTTCGACAAGTGTCGAGATCGGGTTTAGAACTGCCTGAATGCAAGAGGCCCGAAGAGTCGAAGCACACTGGTGATCCAAATTATTGCCCATACCATCGGGTACTCAGCCATCCTATTGAAGATTGCTACATCTTCAAGGATTGGCTTGAAAGAAAATATCAAAAAGGGGAGATAACATTATCCGACAATGTGTTGTCTCATCCTAAGAAGGAATCAGCTCGGGTGGTCACGTCCTCTTCCGTACCTCTGGTTGAAGAAAGAAGAAAAGAGAAGAAGCCAGTTCAAGAAGAACAGTGGGAGACTGCGGTCTCCAAGAAGACTGTGAAAATGTTAAAACAGCTTGAAGGAGTTCCAGGTGTAAAGTGGAAGTCTCCTATTGAGCCAATGATAGATTTGAAGGCACTGCCAGTGGTACGACCTTCTACTTCAAAACAGTTTTCCAATCAAGTTGGTTCTTCAAAGACTGAAAAGAAGAAATCATCCAAAAAGAAAACCAAGCTGAAGAAGCCAAAGGAGAAAAAGACTGCAACTCAGAGGGTTATTGATAGTCTGGATGAGTACTACCAGACTGTGAGGCGACCTATCAAGCTTGCTGACTTCATGTCAGAGCTTAAGATAGACGAAGCCGGAGAAGATGATGAGAATTCTCTTCCAACAGAAATATGTCGGGTCATCTCGGTGACACCAAGTATATTGACAAAAAGAGAATGCATAGAAGTACCTTCTGAATCCTGTATGATGGTTTTGCCAATGGATTACAGTTCAGAGGAGGATTTGTATTTTCCAGAAGAAAATGAATCAGACCCTGGAATAGCGTCTCGGATGGGACATGTGAACTTGGGAGGCGATTCTGAATCAACAGATGAGTCCCTAGACGTGACGATGGCCGACTCTGAAGAAAATGTGCAGTTAAATGACTCTGAACCGGAGGAGATTGCTCAAGTGCAGTTAAGAAGTGGTAAGGTACTACCGCCTCCACCGAAGAAAGGGGTCTCCAATAAAGATAAGAAGAAAGAGATAATCATCAATGACGATATTATCCCTGAAGATACCAAGAAGAAGAACACTTCAGCCAATGGGATAGATTACAATATCTTATCCCATCTAAGAAAAATTCCAGCACAACTCAGCATATACGATGCCCTGGTAATGTCTAAAGACCTTCGGGAGACTCTGATTCAGGCTCTCAAAGATCCCGAAAGATACGAGGCGTATTTCGCTGAACGTAGTTTGACTGAGGTTCTGCAAGCTCGAAATGAGCCATTCATTACTTTCTCCGAAGAGGACATGATGCTCGGAACTGCAGACCATAATCGTCCTCTGTATGTTACTGCAGAGAGCGATAAACTGATTATCAGTCGAATCCTTATTGATCCTGGGTCCTCCGTGAATCTGATAAGTTTGAAAGCACTAAGATCTCTCTGCCTTGATGTGGAACACCTCGGACCAGATAAGCTTATGGTGCATGGTTTCAACGAAAAAGGGCAGAAAACACTGGGATCATTCATGCTCCCTCTTGTATTTGGAGAGCTCCACACAGAAGCTAAATTTCATGTGATTGATGCGGATACTTCATTCAAAGCGCTGCTAGGTCGTCCTTGGTTGCATGAGTATGGCATTGTCCCGTCAACACTACACCAGTGTATGAAGTATCTCAAAGATGGAGAAGAATTCAGGATCTCTGGTGACATTCAGCCTTTCACAGTTCATGAAGCAACAGTTTATGAAGATGCACGATATTTCATGCCAAAGAAGCAAAAATCTTCGAGCTCCCTCGAAGCTAAAGCATCAAACTCAAAGGCTGCAAAACGACCAGAACGGGAAGGTGAAAAAAGGCAGGTGGGGAGAAAGAAGGCAGCGCCGACTCTTCCCAAAGCACCAACCATTCCAAAAGAAAAGAAACATGTACCTCATCTTGGAAGTGACACGGATGAAGAGGATGTTTCTCCTGCCAAATCTCGAAAAGTATGTCAATCCACGGACGAATGGAGTAGGCAAGTCGAATATTCAAGTGATGATTATGACTACGACTCCATCTACATGAACACGGTGCAGAATGTGTTCTCTAGAAGAATTAACAGCCTATCAATTTCTGATAGTGTACTTGTAATCACACGTATTCCCCTACAACACTTCAAAGAAATCATTCCGCGCGAGATGCATAAAGTTGAAGAACTCGCCACCCTTTATCTTCCTCCCCTCAAAAATGGGACTGTGCTAGGGAATGTACTATATTCTACAGGAATACGTGAAGAAGAGAACCATGATTGGGATTGCATGCTCCTTGACTCCGAAGAGTTACTACCTACGAGGCTACCTAGGTTCAACACCAAGAATATTCGGAGAATGTTACGAAAGCAGATCAATGTTCCTACCACTAAAAGACAACTTCGTACATGTCTGGGCCTCTGGTACGGAAGGAATCCGCGTCCACTACGGCAGAAGGATACAGATGCATATAGAGGTATCGGATTCATCAAGCGAAAATTCCTCCAAAAAGAAATTTGTCGGGCAATCACATGCACAGAAATTGAATCCGAGGAAGATGATGCTGAAGAAACATACGAAGCTGATGATTATGATGAACAGCCCTTGGAAGCCGAACCGGCACCAGAAGAGCTTGAAGATGGTGGACAGGCAGCCACTATGGATGAACTAAAAGAAGTCAACTTGGGGACTGAGGAGGATCCTCGCCCAACCTTCATTAGTTCTCTCCTACCCGAAGAACAAATAGAAGAAATAAAAGAACTTCTCTGTGAATTCAGGGACTGCTTTGCCTGGACATATGCTGAGATGCCCGGCTTATCCCCTGATGTAGCGGTTCACAGATTAGCAATCAAACCGGATGTAACACCCGTCAAACAAGCTCCAAGAAGAATGAGATTGGAGATCGAAGAACAGGTGATTGCTGAAACAAAAAAGCTTATTGATGCAGGCTTTATTCGTGAAGAAAAGTACGCCGATTGGATCGCAAATATCGTCCCAGTGAAGAAGAAGAACGGGCAGATTCGTATCTGCATCGACTTTCGGGACCTCAACAAGGCGTGCCCAAAAGATGATTTTCCACTTCCTGTATCCGAACTCTTAGTGGATAATACGTCCAACTACGACATGTTCTCCTTTATGGATGGATCGTCAGGATACAATCAAATCAAAATGGCGCCCGAAGATGAAAAACATACATCGTTCAGGACACCCATCGGAATTTTCTGCTACACAGTCATGCCCTTTGGCTTGAAAAACGCTGGTGCCACCTACCAGCGGGCAATGACTCACATATTTGATGATTTGATACATCAGAAGGTTGAGTGTTATGTAGATGACCTTGTCGTCAAAAGTCTTGGCCGAAATGATCACTTAAAAGATCTTAGAATTGTATTTGAGAGAATCAGAAAATATGATCTGAAGATGAACCCTCTCAAGTGTGCATTTGGGGTCTCCTCCGGTAAATTCCTGGGGTATGTTGTTCGTCATCGAGGGATAGAGATCGACCCCAATAAAATTAAGGCAATCACGGAGATGCCACCACCAAGAAACCTTCGACAGCTTCGCTCGCTGCAAGGACAACTGGCTTTCATTCGGAGATTCATATCAAATCTATCGGGTAGGTGCCAGCCATTTTCAAAATTAATGAAGAAAGATGTCCGTTTCAAATGGGACGAAGAATGCCAGGAAGCATTTGACAGCATCAAAAGATATCTGTTGAATCCGCCCATTCTAGCAGCGCCAATTCCGGGGAAGCCTCTTATACTGTATACGGCTGCACTAGAAGAGTCCCTCGGAGCACTATTGGCCCAGAATAATGAAGAAGGAAAAGAAAATGCACTCTACTATATCAGTCGGAGATTGATTGGAGCAGAAAGTCGTTATTCTCCTATTGAAAAGCATTGTCTGGCGCTGATTTTTGCGGTTCAGAAACTCCGCCACTATATGTTATCCCACAAAATCACACTGATATCAAAGATCGATCCGTTGAAGTTCTTGATGACAAGACCAGCGTTGACAGGTCGTCTAGCCAGGTGGGCAGTATTGTTATTGCAGTTTGAAATCATATACATGCCACAAAAGGCAGTGAAAGGTCAAGCATTGGCAGATTTTCTTGCTGCACACCCAATCCCGGCTGATTCTCCACTAAATGATGATTTGCCCGATGAGCAGATTATGCAGGTCGAGGAGAATGAAAGGCTACCATTCTGGGAGATGTATTTTGACGGGGCATCGTCGATTAGACCTGTCCAACCTCCAAATATTGCAAGAGCCCGAGCCGGTATCGGTCTTGTTCTCATACCACCTGAAGGAGGCATAATGAGGTTCTCATTCAGTCTGACTGAACCTCGGACCAACAACGAAGCTGAGTACGAAGCTCTAATAGTAGGGCTGGAGATTGCAATTGACGTCAAAATTCAAAATCTTCAAATTTTCGGCGACTCTCAACTTGTGATAAATCAAGTCTTGGGCATCTACAAGATTTCCAAGGTTGAGTTGGCTCATTACCACCGGCGAACCATTGAGCTCCTGAAGCAGGTGTCGAATGTTAAAATAGTTCAAATTCCTCGAGGACAGAATGCCAAAGCAGACTGTTTGGCCAAATTGGCCAAGGAAATGGCAAATTCCAATGAGGAGAAGCCTATATTCATCGGAGTTTACAACCGTAGGGTCTTGGAACCCGCTTTATTACAATTCCCGATGGTAGAAGAAGTATCAAATTCAAGTCAGCAGGATGAAACTCCAGTTGACCCTAAACTTCTCCATCAAATCATCATGGAAAATTATCCGGAAGGATATCATACGGCCAAGAGACATAAAGCTAGTCAAGCTTCAGAATCGTGGTGGCATTGTTTAGATATTGAAGTCGAAAATGATTGGAGACAGCTATTCATTGACTACTTCAAGGAAAACAAACTCCCGACAGAAAAGTCTATGGCCGCACAAATTCGAAAAAGGGCGTTGCGATACGCATTTGTCAATGATACGTTATACAGACGAGCTTTTGATCAAATGTGGCTAAGGTGCCTGGGGACCAAGGAAGCTGATAAAGTGGTGACAGAAGTCCACGAAGGGCTTTGCGGAGCACATCAGTCAGGTCCTAAGATGGCTGCTAAAATCAAAAGAATGGGTTACTATTGGCCGACAATGGTAAGAAATTGTATTGACCACGCTAAGAGGTGTCACGAATGTCAAATCCACGGTGATGTTATACATCAGCCTCCAAATCCTCTGCACCCGACAATAGCATCTTGGCCATTTGAATGTTGGGGCACTGACATAATTGGGCCAATAGATCCGCCGTCATCATCAGGACATCGCTTCATTCTGGCAGCAACAGATTACTTTTCCAAGTGGGCAGAAGCGGCTCCATTCAGAGAGGTCACATCGGAACATGTGATCAATTTCTTTACCCATAATGTCGTTTACAGGTTCGGTGTGCCACGCCGGATAATCTCAGACAACGGTACTGCATTCAAAAGTACAAAAATTTACAAGTTCGTTGATCGGCATAAAATTGATTGGCGATATTCGTCCATATACAATCCAAGGGCTAATGGTTTGGCTGAAGCCTTTAATAAGACGTTGGTGAAATTATTGAAGAAGATCCTTACCAAAAACAAAAGAGAATGGCATACGAAAATGACAGAAGCGCTATGGGCATACCGTACAACCTACAAGACGCCGACCAAAGCCACTCCTTACTCTTTGGTATTTGGAGTTGAAGCCGTATTACCGTTGGAGATTGAACTACCATCACTCCGGGTAGCAGTTCAGAACGATCTCACTCGAGAGCAAAATGCCCGCCTTAGAATGGAAGAGCTCGATGCACTTGATGAACTAAGGTTACAAGCTCAACAAAACCTGGAAATCTACCGAGGAAGAATGGCAAAGTCTTTTGATCGAATGGTGCGTCCTCGATCATTTCAAGAAGGAGAATTGGTCCTGGTGCTGAGAAGACCAATCATCCCACACAGAAAAATTGGTGGCAAATTCGTATCGAATTGGGAAGGCCCCTTCGTCATCGAGAAAGTGTACCAAGGAGGAGCATATCAGTTGATCGATCTGAACGGTCAAAGACCCATGCCGCCTATCAACGGTCGACATCTAAAGAAATATCATGCATGAAAATTTCATGGCCAATGTACTTCATGATGATCAAATTTTTACATGCATATTTATCAATACATGCTTATATTTTGGAATTCTCTTGTATAGCAAGAATGCATTTCAAAATCCCCCATCAGACTGGGGGCATTTTAAATATTTATTCGAGCCGACATCGCACTGCGTGCCGAGATCCTCAAATAAATATTTAAAATCTCAAAGATACAAAGCCTATCCAAAATGTCCCTACAAGACAGGGGGCATTTTAAATATTCATTTGGATCGATATCGTGCTACACGCCGAGATCCCCAAATGAATATTTAAAATCTTATATTCCAAATCTATTCCATTCTAAAAATGACCCTGCGAGACAGGGGGCATTTTAAATATTTATTCGGGTCGACATCGCGCCGCATGCCGAGATCCCCGAATAAATATTTAAAATTATCAATACAAATATTCTTTTGTGCTAAAGAATACAAATATTTGTTTTCCAAAGTACATGCAGGTGATCTCTCAAAAGATCGAGACAACACATTCTCCAACAAACCAAGACTCAAAGGTCAAGAAAGTGACTTTTGTGGCTCACACTCCTACAAAATTGAGCCGAAAAAGCTTGAAGTCTTTCAACAGCCTGAAGCTTAAGGTTCGAATGGGTGTAAAAGGTCGGATCCAACAAGCCCAAATATGGCCGGATCACTGGCAGCTCTGTCTACTCAACAAGCCATAAGAAAGGCCGTAGTAGCGGAACCCCCACTTCGTCAACCCGTCAGTAGGGACTGTAGGAAGAACGAAGGCTAATTTGACTCGACCAGTTCGAGTGATCGTAGTCTGCAAAGTTCTCCAAAATGACTGGAGAATCAAGGTTCCAGTGGGAAGCTGAGTCTCGAGCAACTACCAAATGTTCGTAGGCTCTAAAATCCAAAACCACGAATGATAGACTCCAAATCTACCAACTTCAGCAAAATCAGCATTGGGGAGCGCAATTCCCATAGCTCAAGTCTGAAGCCTGAATGGGTGTAAGAGGTCGGATCCAACAAGTCCAAATATGACCGGATCGCTGGCAGCTCCATCTACTCAACAAGCCATAAGAAAGGCCGTAGTAGAGAAACCCCCATCTCAGCAACCAGAGGACAAAGGGCTATCAAATTCTAGCTCTCCCGATCTGACGAACTCAAGTGATTCAGATTAAAGTCTTCTCAAGTGGTTAAGGATCAAGATACTACCTACGTTCGGTACTATCAACTGAATCCAAAATCTGCAAATCCTTCAACAAATCCGTAAAGCACAAAGCGAGGATCGAAGGAATTTTTCTTCAACAAGTCCACCAAAGCACAAAGCAAAGGACCGAAGAAAATTATCCCAAAGTTCGTGAAAAGCCCAAGGCTGAACTAAGAGGATTTTGTCATCAACAAGTCCGCTATGCACAAAGCTCTGGACCGATGACTTTTCGCCATCAACCTAATACAAACCTAGGGGTTTAGGTCATTGGCATCTACTCCTTCAACAAGCCCGCCAAAGCAAGAAAGCATAGGGCCGAAGGTACAAAAAACCACCTGACAAGTCAACAAAGACAAATCGGGTAATCCTCCATCAATGTCCGCAGCACAAAGCACAGGGCAAAGGAAATCAGTATCTCAACCATCTATTAATACATCCAAGAGATCTATGGAGAAAGAAAGTTTTAGTGTGACATCCAAGTGAAAATTTGGAGATCCACTAAATGAAATTCCTTGTGTGACATCTAGAACAAATATCTAGAGATCCGCAGGGTCAAAGACCTTACAACAAACGTGATTCGCTCTAGGCGCGAACCACATTTGTTGGGGGGCATTTGTTGACCTTTGTGTAAAATCCAGAAGAAACAAAGATGAAAATCCCAAAAATCATACCGTGGCTCTGTCAGGATCCCCGAAATCCCGCTACCTACCTCGTATCGGTCGAAGACATCCGCGAATCCTGCTGAATCGGCGCCGCTAGCATCGCTTCTCCGCGATTCCTGCAGAAGTTCTGTTGAATCGTACCATCTTCGCGTCGTTAAATAAGAGTCGAAGCCTCCTCTGCTCAACACTACTTCCCCACTCGATCGCAAATCCCACACGACCCCAACTCCACCTCCAATCCTTCCTCTCCCAATCTCGTTCGCTATCTGCAGCTCCAACCCGACGCCAGAACTCCTTCGACGGCGTCCCTTCCTTGTCCGATCGGAAGCTACGACACTTCGATCGGAAGCGACGTTGGAGCTCGCTCACTGTGAAGTTGTTTCTCCGCCTCCTTCGTGCCGTCCGACCCCACTCCGTCGACTTTCCCTTCCAGTGGATCGGAAGCAATGACATTTTGATCGGACAAGAGAACAGGAGCTCGCTGCTTCCCCGTATCCTTCACAGCTGTTCGACTTTGCTCACCCCGACGCCGCCGCCCCTTCCTTGCCCGATCTCCGGTCCTCCCGTCCAGAGAGAGAGAGAGAGAGGACTTACCTCTCAGCCGAATCTTCCTCTCCCTACCTGGAGCCGGAATCCTCCTCTCCTCTGCCTTGCTTCTTCGGTTCCTCCAGTAGGATCGGAAGCTACAACATTTTTGACGGAAGCAACAACAGGAGCGGCCGGCTGTGAAGGTAACTTTGCCCCCTTTCACGAGTTTCTCTTGGCCAAATCCTGTAAATTAAAACAAATGGAATTTTTTTTAATTAATTATAATAATTACTAATTATTTTTAATTATTATTTAATTATATACATAATCGATTAATTAATTATAATTAATTAATAATTAGTTATTAATTATAAATTATAATTATCTGATTAATTATAATTAATCTTAATTAATTATACTTAGTCATTATTTAATTATAATTATAATTAATTTACTAAATATAATTAATTAATAATTAATAATTAATTATAAATTATAATTAATTAATAATTAGCTATAATTAATATTAATTATAATTAATAATAAAAATGAAAAATGATTGGTGCTTGCTCTTTCCCTCGATCCTCGAGCCAACATCATCAACCCGCGAAGGTACGAAATCTCCTAAACTCAGATTGTCGTTTCGTTGTAAGCGGCGGACCGGAAAACCGCCTATACACGCCTTTATTGCGCGTGGTGGGAAGGGACCCCGGTCCGACGCCTACAACGAGGCGGGAATCGCCTAAACTCTACTTCGGTGTTCGTGGCGCACCGGAAAACCGCCTATACACGCCTTTATTGCGCGTGGTGGGAAGGGACCCCGGTGCGGCACCTACGGCGAGGCGGGGTCATTCATAAGTACCCCCGAGCGGGGGGAAAGCAAACTGTGCATCTTTAAACCGCCACCATCGAAGCCCGCAAAGGTACGAACTCTCTAAACTCAGATTCTCGCATTGTTATTTGCAGCAGACCGGAAAAACTCCTATACACGCCTTTATTGCGTGTGGTGGAATGGGACGTCGGTCTGATGCTGACGACGAAGCGAGCAATCGCCTAAACTCTACTTCGGTGTTCGTGGCGCACCGGAAAACCGCCTATACACGCCTTTATTGCGCGTGGTGGGAAGGGACCCCGGTGCGGCACTTACGGCGAGGCGGGGTCACTTATAAGTACCTCCGGGCGGGGGGAAAGCAAATTGTGTCTTTTAAACAGGTACCGTCAGAGCCCCATACACGCCTTTATTGCGCGTGGTGGGAAGAAATATCACGGCCGCGGTGTCCTCGCAAGAGGACACCTACCATACACGCCTTTATTGCGCGTGGTGGGAAAGGCCCAGTTTTCTCGTAGTTTTCCCCTAAACGGGGGAGACGCCGGGAGGCTGCCGAAATTTCGGGTGAAATCGTACCTGAACTTAATTGAACTCAAAAGAACGACGGATGACATGTACTTGGACTCTTGAAACAAAATCTAAATGACTTAATAAAGAGTTGAACCCAAGTAAAATGGAGATGAACTTGAACTTGCAAGATCTCAAAGGACTTTGAATAATCATTTGAACATTCATTCATACTCAAATTCAAAAGAACTAGGTGTGGAGGACACTAAAATTGAACAAGGCTTGGACTACAATGAACATAGAACTTAAGCTCATATATTGAGCTTGTGGAATTGATAGAACGCCAACACAAACAAATACAAAGGACTACGACACGAATATAGCATCAACACTAAATTAAGCCTAATCAAAGGATGCTAAGATGGACCAAATATTTTGAGCTCGTATTCGAACTCGGGTCATACGACATTAAGCGAGGATTTGTAAATGTGATGAATTCAAGTTTGGATGAAATTGAACTTGGACTCAATACATGCAAAGGTCGAAACTTGGATCACACACAAGGAAACTCAAACTACAAGACCTCGATGAGCGAACTCCTACGACAATCCCTACAACGCCTGTAGATTGAGATGGCGAAACTGGCTTTTGATAGTGGAAGATCCGCCTCTACAAACAAATATAATCAATGAACTCACCCGAGATAGTGCAGAAGCAATGAGTCTTCTACAAACATTTTTAGGAGCTCGTAGCGGATACAATGGGTCCCTGTAAATAACTACAAGCCGCTTGTGGATAACAACAGTGGGTATATCGTAGGTACAATGAACCACTGTGGGCACGAGTTCAAGTATCACCTACGATAGCGGTGATCAAAATCTTCTCGATCCTGTATTCAGGAAGGGAAACAACTTTGCATCTACAAATACCAGAAACATCAAATCTACAACATTGAAGATCTTAAAAAGAGTCCATTTCAAAGCAATGTCCACGGACTTCAAGAAGAACCCTCCCCCGGTGATTGAGAAAGGGGAGTCAATATCAAGACAAACTACAACACCACGCCACCGGATCTGCAACATTCGTACGAGCAGACAGAAGGCGTCTATCCCAAAAATACCCCCTGCACGTGCACTATAAATTGTATACACATAGGTACACTAAAGGGGGAAAATATATTTTCAACCCGCATGGGCCCCGGCGAGCGTGTTATTGGTACACACGTGACGTCTAGGGATGCTGCGCGGGTTGACAAGTGAATTCAGGCTCGAACCTGATCCTCCTATACGGGTTAATAGGAGTCGACAAGGTTCGAACCAATAAATAAATATGTGGCCGTGGCGACCAGAATATTTATTTTAATACATTCATATTAGGCCTTCAATGCCTAGAATCAAAAGAATTCACTTTCGAGGGTACAAAGCCTACGAAACCCGATCCTCTGTCGACAGCCCGACAGAGTTGACAAGGTTCAATCCATAAAGGGAATACCCCCAAACACCCCGATGAGGGCCGTGTTGAATGATTATCTCAACCGGAGGAGTTTCACAAATATTTCTCAAAATTCCACCCAAATACCCAAAAACTCCACAAAAATCTCAAAAGCCCAAATTCTAAATATTTAAATTTGAAATCATCCATCCATACTTAAAGCAAAATCCATCCACCCTCCGCAACAGTTTGTCGAGGTGGACAAATCAAAAACTACTTTAGCTCACAAAAGAGCCGAATGCCTAGTCGAAAATATCACTAGGATCCATTCTCAAACAATCTTTTGCCAGTAAGGACGTGGTACGTGTCCTCTAACCGGCAGTTTCGCCGCCAAATGGCACTGCAGGTAAACGGTTATGACCCGGGGCCCTCTGAACCGAGTGGTTTTGCCGCCAAATGGCACCACAGATAGCGGTTATGGCCAGAGCCAATACGCTCCTTAATGGCGTTAAATCCTTGAGATATGAATCAATAGGATATGATTGATAGGGCACAAAGCCCTCTGTAAGCTAAGGTGGATTCAAATTTGTCCCCTCAGACAAACATCCAACCCCGGTCTACAAGGTACCCTTGGACGAAGCAACCCATGGCTGCCGACAAGGATCCTTCTGTCAGGTTGGGTCGACTACCTCCTCTGACTAAGTAGACCAGGGACCACGATGGCCCGGGACGACGGAACCATGGGATCTTGATCGGGCCCATCATCCATTCCCCCACCATCCGCTTTAAGTGAACGATGGTGAAATTTCTATTTTAAATATACGATTTTTCCAAATCTTCCGAAACCCAATTCTTCAATTCTCAAATTCAATCCCAAATCCATTGCTGCTACTATATGCCAGATAACACGTACACTCTACGTATCTGATTGATGACTAGCCTTAATCGAAAGTTCTCTCTCATGATTGAGAGGGGTAATTAACTATAGGGGCTTGCGCCTATAGGAAACCAGAACTCAGATCATAAAGTCCTCACCAAATGAGGGCGAAATCTCTGGGTAGTGTCTTATCTACAAACCCATCTGCCTTCCAAAATTTACCTCGGAACTTATTCAGTTAAAACTCCCTCGTCGAAACAGAAAAGCGAGCGGAGGCCGGGGCCGAATTTTCGGAGCCCACATGCCTGCAAGAATAGGGATGACTCGCTCCAAGTATTCTTCAACAGTAGTTTCGTCCTCAAATCCCACGTCAAAGCACGGAGATCTTAGAATGTTGATGCTTCTGTCGGCGTTGAATACAAGACCCCACTCAAGCTCCGAATCCGTCATGCGTCATTGAAACGGAGATAGAAGACGTCGCCTTCGTTCCCTCTTGGACTCTTGATTCAAGAGACGGGAACAGAGAGGGTGAGGGACGGCAGAATTCCAAGGGAGAAAAGGTGGCCGGCGGGTGTGGGAGGAGCAAGGCTTGAAAACCAATTAGATTTAGTTGGCTTCTAGTAGGAAATTAATCAAAATCTGAATTAATTTCCGTTTTGATTAAGTTTGGAGGGAAAAATGACTTGAATTTGAAATTTCAAATCAAGCAATTAAGACATTAATTGGGGGATTAATGGGGAGCATGAGGGGGAGGCCGGCGGTTTCTAAAGGAGAGAGGGAGGAGTTATGGTAACAAATTCTGAAATAAATTTCAGAATTTGAAAATTTAGGAGGGAGTTTTATTTGAAATTAATTTTAATTTCAAATGAGGGAGTGATTAGTGGTGGCAATTAATGGGAGGGGAGCTTGGTGAAGCCGGCAGCATCAAGAGGGAGAGGGAAGTGGGTGGAGCAATTTACACACCTTCCAAAATTGATTGTTTGCATGAGAAAGACTAATTATGAAATTCAATTCGATTCAAATTTCGAAATGATTTTAAATTGAAAACTTTCCATATTTGGCTTTGACAAATTTGGCAAGTTTCAACCCAAAATTTTGGATTTTCAAAATTCGATTAAGTGAAGAGTGGGAAGGGGCCGGTGGTGGAGGTGCACGGGACGGGTGGTTGGAGAGGGGTTGCCGGCGGCCAAGGCTGGACTAGGGCTGGCGGTTGTGAAGGAGGAAGGGTAGGAATGAAGGGGATAGACCACGAGCCACGGACTCTTCCAATGATTGGTGGGTGTTGCTTTTCGCCCTCACCTTGGGCTCTCGCTCTCCTCTCTAACTCTCCACAAGAAGAAGAAGAAGACAAGACAATCAAAACAAATTTTCATTCATAATATTCATTAACCTCAAAACAATACATGAGACCACTATATATAGGTCTCAACTCATACAAAGAGAAAATACCAAATTGCCCTCTGGGCTACAATGACAAAATAACTCCCTACAAGGGTAAAAATGGAAAGACAGTAAATAAAACAAGATAATAACAAAAATACATCATGACATCTAAATCAAAAGTAGAGGCGCTGAATCGTGGCCATCGATCTGCGGTTTCGCCGGCGATAAACATGTCGGTAGCGTCTGTCGATGTCCTCATCAGCATATCTCGAAGCATAATATATAGGTGGCTTCATCTTGCATAATAGATCATTCTCTCTACACCAATACCATAGGCCTAAGATATATAGAATAACATTACTTAATTAAGCTATAATAATGTATAACCAATTCTTATAAATAAATATTGCTTATTGATCATCATATTGGCTCTTTTCTGTTGATGATTATTGTTTAATCTTGCCTATTTGACTCTGAAACTACTTGTCTTGACTCTGCCTGAAAGTTTAGAGTATCAACATAGGAATAGACGTTCAGATTGAAATTTTTAACACTTTCACTTCGAATATCTCACAAAATCTTTTAATTCAAAAGAGCCAACTAAACGATACAAGTTTATTTGTGAAAACCTCAAAAAAGTACAGCATTCTCTTTCATTTTTCCTCTAGACTACATATTTTCAAAAACATAAACTTATATATATGATTTTTCTTTTATAATACCTAACTCCCGATGTTATCCTTTTGTTGTACATGAACTCTTTTCCTTTGCCCGTTTAGAAGATAACAGACATACATATCTTTATATTAAACATTTCTTTATCATGAACACTAATAAAAATGCATTTCTTAAGTTCAATTTCAGATTTCCCTTAATTAAGGGATTTGAATTTCAAATTCAAATAAGATGGAGGGAATGATAAATAGGTGATTAATTATTCCCCTAATTGGATTCCTTGATAAGGAAGGAAATATTTAAAATAAGGGAGAGATATATGGTCGGGAGGAGAAATATCCACATACAATGTATGTCAACCAGAGCATTAAATGTGATGGGGTAATTAAATCTGAAATTAATTTCAGATTTTGAGATATTTGAGGGGTTTCCTAAATGAGAGTTGGTTTAATTAGAAAGCTTTTGGAATTCAAATTATTTTGAATTTGAAGGAGGGAAGAGGCTAAGGGTGAGGTGGTCGATCAGCTATGGAGGTAGAGGGGTTGATGTTTGATCTAAAAGAAAAGTTAGACAAAAGAAAACGAAATAAAACAAAAATGGATGGTGAATGGTGGAGACTAGAGATAAGAGGATGGAGAACAAAGAAAAAAATAAAATACAAACGATACAAACCACAAGACTGGACTCTTCCTGCGGCTGGTGGGTACTACGTTGCCCTTCTCCAAAGGACTTCAAGACACTAGCACGGACCCATCCTACGGCTGGTGGAAACTCTGATTCCCTCCCATAGGAATCTCACCCAAGTTCTCTCCAAAGAACACAAGTGCAAATAAAATTTCTTTTCATAATAATTCATCATTACATTACACAAGCAAGGGCCTCTATATATAGGCCTAAGAAACTAAAATAAGACATATGCCCCTAGGGCTTACATAGGACGACCCTCTTAAGTAAGAGTAAAATGAGAAAATTTATAATAAAAATAAAAATTACAAATAACAAATTAAGATAAGGTGGAATGATCTCGGTCGTCGATCGTTGTCTCCTCCTTTAAAAATCTTTATGACCGGATGTCTGCATCATTCTCCTGGGGTGAAAAAGAGCTCGACTCTGTCGAGTCCGCACCCCGTGTAACCATGCTTTGATACCAAACTAATGTAGAACGAATGGGGGGTAATAAAAAAAATTAAATATCTGAAATTCAATTTCAGATTTCCCTTAATCAAGGGATTTTAATTTGAAATTCAAATAAGATTGAGGGAAGGATAAATAGGTGATTAATTATTCCCCTAATTGGATTCCTTGATAAGGAATGAAATAATTAAAATAAGGGAGAGATGGGGCCGGCCATATGGGGAGGGAGGAGAAATGTCCACATACAATGTATGTGGACCAGTGCATTAAATGTGATTGGGTAATTAAATCTGAAATTAATTTCAGATTTTGAGATATTTGAGGGGTTTCCTATATGAGAGTTGGTTTAAATAGAAAGCTTTTGGTACTCAAATTATTTTGAATTTGGGGGAAGAGGCTAGGGGTGAGGTGGTCGGTCGGCTATGGAGGTGGAGGGGTTGATGTTTTTGATCCAAAAGAAAAGTTAGCCAAAATCAAATGAAATGAAACAAAAACGGATGGTGAATGGTGGAGACTAGAGATGAGAGGACTAAGAACAAATAAAAAATAAAATAAAAACGATACAAACCACGAGCCCGGACTCTTCCTGTGGCTGGTGGGTACTACGTTGTCCTTCTCCAAGGGACTTCAAGCCACGAGCCCGGACCCATCCTGCGGCTGGTGGAAACTCTGATTCCCTCCCATAGGAATCTCACCCAAGTTCTCTCCAAAGAACACAAGTACAAATAAAATTTCTTTTCGTAATAATTCATCATTACATTACACAAGCAAGGGCCTCTATATATAGGCCTAAGAAACTAAAACAAGACACATATGCCTCTAGGGCTTACATAGGATGATCCTCTTAAGTAAGGGTAAAATGGAAAAATTCATAATAAAAAAAATTACAAAAAACAAAATAAGATAAGGTGGAATGATCTCGGTTGTCGATCGTCGTCTCCTCCTTTAAAATTTTCATGATCGGATGTCCACATCACTCCCTTTATCATTTTAACGTCTTAACTTATCTTATTGTATAATACACCTATCACAAGAGCACTATCTCTATATGTATCATTGAAGGCACATTCATCTTAGTAAGTTTTTCTTAAGCCTAACCCTAAGAGTAGATGATCCTTTTTATTTTTCCTTACGATACATGTATCCTCAATTAGTATCATAAGAAGATGAACTTCATCATTCATGAACATGCATTTACTCCTATATAACATATTCTTTACATTCTTCTCATCATATATTTACTTTAAATAATAATTTTTATGGACTAATCCATGAAATAATTTCTAGGGATTGAAATGTGAAAAAGTACTATAACATTCATATCTTAGTAAGTTTTTTAAACCTAACCCTAAGAGTAGGTAATTCCTTTTATTTTTTATTTTTAGTGCAGGTACATGCATCCTCAGTTAGTACCATAAAGAAGATGAACTTCATCATTCATGAACATGCATTTACTGCTATATACCATACCTTACATTATTCTCATCATATAACAATTGTTATGTACTAATTTATGAAATAATTTCTAGGGATTGAAATTCGAAAAGTGCTACATGACATTCTTATCAATACGAGAATTTCATACATGACAGAAAAACAGTTTAGATATTTTTCATTGGCTAATTTTTGTACTAATTGGAACATTTTTCTATGCCTATAATAGTTCAAAGAAATCATTGCAGTCAGTCTAGAGGAAATGAAATTTATTACTACAAAATCGAAATATAATCACACATCTTAGAAAACTATTTTGCCACTTGAATTTCTCTTGATGTGATACCTTTATCAACAAATATTTCATACATAAGATTGTAATAAATTTTCTTTTATTTATAACATGCACAACTCTCTGTTTATAATTCTCAGCATCTCACTTCTAAATAACTTTTTATTGTTAAATAATTCATCTTTAATTTATTACTTTTCTAAGCATTATATATATATATATATATATATATATATATATATATAATTAAATTTTTATTTTAAAAATTATAGAAAATTATTTAATATTTTATTATTTTTAATTTCCAATTGTTTTCATTTAGTTGAATTTTTTTTTTTAAGTTGATACGTGGTATGTGTACTATATGCCATTTTGAGATATGTAAAGCATTTCTTATTTGGATTGAATTTATCATGGTAATCAGAAACTAGTTTCTTAGTTGAAAAGGCAAGTGGGTGAACATGGAGCACAATATTTTGATGGACCCTTTAGCATTATCTGATATATTCTTTTTGGATCATTTAATGATGAATAGGCTATGAGAAGTGGAAATTTTCTTTTAGTAAATTCTCATGTTAATCTCTCCATGTATAGCTTTTTGTAAGCCTAAAATCCTAAAACTTGGCAGCTTGCATCTCATTCTTTAACAGGAATTCCTATTTTAGACATGCATATTTTTTTGAGATGGACAATCGGCAAATAATCTATATATTTCTTACTTCTTTCCTATTTTATTCTCACATTCTGCTGCAAATTATATTACCTTGTCTCTCATTTCTAATGAGTTTTCATTTCCACCTAATTTCCTGCATTATTTACGTAAAAAAAAAGTCTACATTGCAAAATATTTTTGCTCCCCACATAGTGGGATAAAGGCTTGATGTTGTTGTTGTTGTCAATTTTTTTTGGCTGTCTTCTGCTATCATGAAATTTCTGGTTCTTCACAACGTTTCCCTAGTGTTTATAATTTATTGGATGTAAATAATGAAACTTTTTGAATCATTCAAAAAAAGAACATATTTTGATTTGCTTCCTCTGCTTCTTGCAATGCAATAAACCTCCGATCCCTTGTTTTTAGTGTTTCAACAATATTGCTTTGAACCTGATGTGGAGACAAACAGATTGTCACGCTATCGTCTGCGTTTTTCTGATTTCTATCTCCTCTGACATTGATAAAAATGCAACTATAAAACCCTAAATATTATGATAGCTTGTTGATGATTCTACATGTTATGATGCAATTGAACGAAATGATGAACTGTTTGTAAACTTCTCTGCCATGAATCTTATCCCGTCGTACTCATGTTAGCTGTTTTCTTATTGCAATACCAAGAACGTTATATGCGTGGCACAATTATCTAGATACAAGAAAAATCTTTCAAATGAAAGCAGATACCTATTTTTCTTAAATTGTTCTTACGTGCTATTAGACAACATAAAGTTCTTTGGATGTTAAAATATCGACTGTTTGATTTATCTTTATCTGCAGGCTGACATGGTTATCATCAATCCTTTTTCATGGTCCATGCTTCCTCTGCACGATAGGTATGAACTGCAAATAGTAAACCCTTAAGTTCCAACTAATTCTTTCATATTTTAAATCTAAATCCCATGTAATTGCCACGCATTCAAGTTCCAAATTCGTGTGCAGTTAAGTAAAAGGGTAATGAATTATGCAACTTACAATACTTCAAAACCTATGCCTTTTTTTTTCCAGCTTTCATTTCTGCAATGATTTTTTGTTATGGGTGGTGACGCGTGGATTATCTACCATGAACAGAAATTAGATTGTAGTATTGGGTAGTTGCAATATTTGTTTGGAATATATACCAAAAAAAGTGTTGGTCGTTGACATAAAAAGGGGGCCATGATAAATGATCTGTGGCTGCCCCAATTACGGGAGAGATTAATATGTGTGGACGTTGGACGGGAGAACCGTCCAGTACCGAGCGTGGTACCAAGCAGTACAGGCGATTGGTACAGCTCAGTACCGAGCGCGGTACACTTTTGGAGTGACGTGGCGTATTTTAATTGGTCTCCGGATGACGTCTGGACTCCGCACAGAATAATTTGTCCAATTCCGGTGGCACCATTGTTTTGCGTTTAGATGATTCATTTTGGACCAAAATGGTCCCTGATCTTCTTTCTTGCATATGTCGGCTAATCGAGCCGCACATAATTTTTGGCTATTCCATTGTATCCACATTTCCCGATGTGAAAAGAATTTGATCGTAACTTTAATAGCGATATTTAATCAAATAAACTGTTTGTGATATTACCTCTTCACTAGAAAATGTCCTACGCATATATAACTTCTTACAGGCTTTCCAAGCTTAGTATACTCGGCATTATTTGAGTATTTCTGTAGTTCTCTACTTGTAACGGCTCATAAAAGGGTGTTTCTAAAATATCTATTAATTCCATGCGTAAAGACAAGTTTCTATAAGCCTAACTATATTAAGAAAAAAAAAAAAGACGTGGACATTGGAGGTTCTCCAGGTCATGTTCTGGACATTCGGCCACTCAGTCACTGTAAAAGGGCCATGTTGGAGAACCAACTTGTGTCAACCTACTTTTCTTTTCTTTCTAAATATTTCCTTAGCTTTTAAAAACGTTTTTAGAGAAGATCTTTTGGTACTTTGTGAACACATATTAGACATAACTACAGGTAAACTCTGCCACTCTACTTATCAAAATTATAATTTGTTATATTTAATTTAGAAGTTCCATGACATTGTTAAAATTATGATTTTAATCCTAGTAGTTATTGTGTTTGAACTATAACTTTATTATGATTATGAAACCATTTTTTTTATAAAAAGCATATATTTTAAATGTCACATCAACTGGTGTTACTTTCTATATATTTTTCAAGACTTCATTGCATCCTATGTATGTGTTCCGACGTTCATATCAGACCATCATCATAGAGAGTTTATAAGCAGCTGCAAATAGTTGCATCAAAAGGACTGTATATATTTATGTTCTATGGTAATATATCATGCATGGAGCTTAGGCTTTGTTTGAGATGGCTTTGTTACTGCTTCTTAAAGTAGCTTTCTAGTACAATTTTTTTTTTTATTAAAAAGCTGCTTTAAGAAGCAATAAGAAAACCGTCCCAAACAAAGCCTTAATGTAGCTGAACTAGAAGGCTCGTCTCAACTATATGATTTGGGCTTGTCTTTGTTTTTTAGTTGTTATCTTCGGCGATATACCTTTCCTGAGGCACTTGTTTGTGATTATTGCCTCCAATTCACAGCATTTCCAACCTGGTGTATTGCATGCGAACCGAGAATATTGAATCTGTAATGTGCAATGGTCAA
The DNA here is from genome assembly GCA_022539455.1 of Dendrobium nobile. NCBI lineage: Eukaryota > Viridiplantae > Streptophyta > Magnoliopsida > Asparagales > Orchidaceae > Dendrobium > Dendrobium nobile. Next base: position 7,211,647 of record CM039735.1, on the reverse strand, counting down.
TGGATTTTGAAGGATAAGAAGATCACAAATCTTGATGAGGTTTGTGTTCCTTTTTTATTTCCTCATAAAATTTCAAATTATGATTATTTTTTCCCTCAGTTAATACATTATTTGAGCGCTTCGTCCTCTTGAACAGGAAGAAATCTTTTCATTAGCAATGAAAGCTTCAAGCGACATTCTCAGAAGGGCGGGAATCAGCCTTCCTGATAGGTTCAACTGTTTATGATGTCTCTGAATTGAAGTACTGTCTTATCGATTCTAGGTTCGTGTGAAATGCCTTTTTCCTTTGCTAGCGTCATCTTGGTGTCCCCTTCTTCATTGCCATGAAATAAGCAGACTTTTCACTTATTCTGAGTATTTTGAGTTTTCTTTTTATTTGAAGTTTATTTAACTTGGGTGAATTCTAAATTTATCACAATAAATATTTTGGGCATTTGCCAAATAAAAAAATTTAAAATTCATGTATATATTTTTATTTTACATTTATAATACTTATAATCAAACAAACTAGTCACTGTATTTCTCCGGGAAGAGAGATCCTGTTCTTTCTCTTACAATTGTGACGTTATCACATGTGTCAGATATCGATAGGAAGAAATTAGCTTGAGACTTTTTTTTTTAATGATTACTTCAAACTTTGGAGCTGTGATATTTAAGTTGCCTTAAACGATGCTGTAGTTCCAGATGGGTTGAAGTCTTCCTCCCGTCTTAAATTAAAGAGAAAGGAATGACTAAACATTCTGAAAAGAGAATCCTTCCAAAGAGTTGGAAACGTCTGGTGCATAATTTTTAATTGTTGAAATGGACTTATTTAACACTGTCATTGTTAGGTCCCAAGTCCTAGAAAAGAAAAGTGGAGGGTTGGGTTAAGTAGTCGACAACCAGCATAAAATTTATCGAATAATCATGACATGAATTATTTAATATATTGTGTTAATGCTATGATGTTCCCGGTAAACGACATGTTGTATTGCTTGAATACAGCGAGAAGTGTGAAAGAGTTGCTGTATCGGCGCCCGGGTGCAGTGTTAAATAGGCAAGAGTTCACACATCATAGACAAAAATAGGCAAAGAAGCTAGTCCATGAAACTAGAAGAGAAAACTAGTATTTGTTTCTATTGCTTTTGCATGCTGCTTATCTTTTAATCATTGGTATCAATTCATGCTCATCACACCTTAGAGAATATTTGATCCAAGTTTGTATGTGGTTGACACCTGACTTTACCAGCAAGTTTGGTTAATTAGAGTGAATTAACGAGTATGGATAGAGCATATATGTAGCTAAGTAATTTTTGTGAACATGAAAGATAGCATGAATTATTAATTATGTCTCTTGATCCCATTTATAGGGTTTAGAGAGCTATATAAAATATTACACCCGGAAAAAATACAGAAAAATAATATATTATTTAAACAAGTAAAGGCCAACGAAGACATGTTGACTGGAATGAAAGGTGCACACATGATCCTCTGCCTTTGATGTTGCTTTGGGATGCCCCTTACAAGTACCTTAAGCAAGTCATTGAGAGTGAGTGTCTTGGATGAGTCTTTCGATCCAAGCATCTTTTGCAATTTTGTGAATGTGAGTCATTTGGGATGAGGGGTGAGTCTCATGGATATGTTTAGTTGTGAGTTGGGGATGAAGTTAGTTGACATAATCATAACTATAGGCTTTATATGTGTATGCCTTTTATACCTTAAATTGGGACATCCATGAAAGGGGGACAATCTTAGCTAAGGAAAATTTCTAAGAGAGTTGAATCCTCCTTGGGCAAGCAACCCCATGATAAAGGCTTGTTGAGGTAAGTCCTCTAGATGAACTCGCCATGACTAGGTGCATCTTTAATCTAATCCTCCAAAGGTGAGCTTAAATGTTGTGAACTTCACTATGACAATCACCTGCTTTCTTATAGGCTAGTTTTTGTGATTATTCTTAAAGCAAGGGTTACTTTAGGTGAGTGTTCCGCCTGGTCATATCTATTAGGATTAAACTTATTTGAGTTTCTGCGAGTCATTTATATGTGCATGTGTGGACATACCTCTCCCTTGATATTCAATATTAAAGTTTTGCTTAGCTAATCTCAGTACTTGTTAGAAAGTTCTACTCGTCAAAAATGGATGATTTATAGTTTAAAACACTCCATCCAATCTTGATACGTTGGCAAACGAACTACAATCATAAGTTTAAGATTGGGCGGGCGAAATTGTTCTCAATTGAAATGTATGATAGTTATTTATAATATAATTTCAAGAATAAGATCAAATAGAAGGCATATGTTTGAAAGTTTATGGATCGAGTTAAGTTCTATCATGTCCTTTCTTCAAGGAAAATTCAGCAACACGAACAAGTAAAGGTTCTTAATCAGTCCAAAAGTGTATGATTAAGTTGGAAGATATTTAAATATCACTTAATTCCATCATTGACTCCTCTATGCAAAAATAATATCCTTACTAATGATTCTCATAAGTAAAATGCCCATGTTAAACCCTTGGCTTTGTCTACTGAAGATCGTATTATTCACATCAAATCTCAATTGAAAGGGATCATTAATTACTCTTTTCATAACTACATTTTATGCTAGAGGATGACCTCAAAATATATTACCACAAAGCTTCATATCCTCCCTTTGATAACCCTAAATTCAACAAACTTCGTGATAATCTATCTCCACGCGTGCGTTGCTTGCTTGAAGAGGCTATTTAGGGGAAGAATGAAGAAGGGTTGCTAACAGTGTCCATTGTCCCCTCCCATCCTAGCATGTCCTTCTCGGGAAAAACTATTTGGTGCGGAATTCAGACCTATCTCTACGTCTGGACTAAAATTAAATTTTGACAAGTGTAGTGAACACGTGGAGATTTAATTGGTTTTCATTTTTTAGGCCATTTTATTTTTCAATGATGCATTTCACTACTCACAAAGCAAAATGGCAGCAGAAGCGCAACAAAAGAACAATTAAAACGCAGTGAATTACACATTGTAAATTTCTAGAAAATTTTCCTTACAAAGGAGAACAGTGAATATCCACGTTTCCAAATTTAATTAGAGTCCGGACGTAGAGCTATGCTGGACTAGCGTCTAAATAATTTCTCCCTCTTCGCACTCAACTATGGAATCAAAGCTCGAACTCAACATCTCTTAATTGATAATCAAAACTCTCAACCAATAGATTAAAGTGAACAGGTGACCCTTCCGTCTGTAAATTTATGTTATTTAGAGCAATCAATTAGACACAATTGAGTTTCGTGATTTGAGCTAATTTACTGTTTGATTAGATGAAATTTTAAAGTCCCCATATTAATAAAATTCTTAATCCCTAAATTTTGTGTAATTTTTTTAATTCTCTCCGATATTATATGATGTTAAATTTTTGGCTCGCACTATTGGTTACAGCGAACTGTTTCAAAAAAAAATTTAAATCTATTTTTGAGTCTTGAATCGGCTCTGAGGTTTTTTATGAAGCTCGGACTCTCCATCCTTTGAATGAATAAAAAAATTAAAAAAAAAAGAAATAGATCAGATTATTTTCATTAAAATTCATTGTGATAAAACTATTAAATTATTAAGATTAATATAGCACATAAATAATTAATTAAAATCCATACAGCATTAATTACAGGCATGATAAAATATTTGTGACAGGAGAGAGATATTAATGTCTTAGTTTTATAAAAGGTTTCAGCGCAGACATATAAAAAAAAAAAGTTGTAAGAGATACAAATGAAAAATTAAAATAAAAAGAAAAATAATTATTATGGTCTAATGCAATTAAAATAAATTTATTAGCATTTTTCACCGTTGCAAATACTGCCTTGGTTTTTTATTACGTCCTCTGACCGGACGTAGCTCTACGTTCGGTCAAAGGATTGTTTCTCAGTTTTTGCTCGGTATTTGATCGGTATTGCTAGATATTATTTGATAATAACGAGGAATACCGCTCTGTGAAGATCAATATCGAATAATATCAAGCAATATCGAGCAATACCGAGTAATCCCAAAAAATACCGAATTTTTCCTAGGTATTTTGCTCAGTATTACCCAAAAAATACCGAGTTTTTTCTAGGTATTGCTTGGTATTACTCGGTATTTTACCTTCACATAATGGTATTTCTGATTATTGTTGGTATTGCTCACTATTTGCTCGGTATTTCTCGTTTTGTGCCTGCGATCTTAGTGCCGGCCGAACGCTCTACGTACGTTCATCGGACCAAATAAAAATACCTTGGTCATGATTGAAGAATGTGTACAGATAATATAGTAGATATAACTATTTTAAAAATTTGACCCAGCAACTACTCTCCTGCAAGCGGGAGAAACATCGCGAGATTTCCCGAAGAAACTCCCAGCATCCAAGGAAAAGATACCGGAAACATCTCGAACCATCTCTGCTGACGGTATAAATAACACAGCTATGATCAAACTCGCAGCAATCAACGATCGAAATCAATTTTCTGAATCTTCAAACAATTTTCGTTTACTTCGTAAAGAATTCGGTGGCGGATGGCGAACCCCTTCTACCGCAGCCATTGGAATCCAATCCGCAATGGTTACTACCCTCAGACCCAAATCCAGCCGGAATCTACCAAGCCAAAGGTCATTAGCATACCCGTCCAATTCGTCGGCTCTGACAACGCCACTAGAAAGAAGACGCCGGCGCCGGCGACTACAGCTAATACAGCTACGCCGACGGGGGAGGCGAGGGTAGCGGCCACCGTAACGATCCAGAGAGCTGTGCGAGGTTTCCTGGTGAGGAAGAATGTACGTTTAGTACGCCAGATTGCCGGGGAAGTGGAGGAGATCGAGCGGAAGGTGAGAGAGGAAGAAGGTAAAATTCGGCTGGACGCTAGGGAGCGCCTTTTGGTGAGCGAGACGCTCATGGCGTTACTCCTACGTCTTGATACAGTCCGTGGGGTGAGGGATTTTCGAAAGAGGGTCATCCGACGGGTCATCAGTCTCCAGGAGAAGATCGATTTCCTCTCTGCTGCTGCTGTTGATGGTCCGATCACATTATCTGAGGAATCATCAATAGATCTGGAAAAGACTACAGATCAAACCCTTCATCTGGACGAGATGGAGGAGGAGAAGACGGAGTTCGACATGGAAATGTCCGAGACAGTTGAATCGCCTAAGATAAGCAGTGATACTATCGCGACAGTGGATGGCACAATTTCTACGAGTTGCGCAGATCAAAACCTCGATGGTGAAGAGGAGACCCGCGAGGCCGATACAGAGTTGGAGATGGAAATTCTGGCGGAGGCTGAGTCATCGGAAAGGCAGAGTGATCTAACTGAAGCAGCTGATGGCCCGATTTCCTCAAGAAGCTTAGAGGATGATCAGAAGAGTTTCGTCGAATTAGCGGAGGAATCATTGATAAATCATGAAAAGATAGCAGATCAGACCCTTGATCTGGAACTGCTGATGAGGAATGGGAATGATGCATTTTTGGAGGTGAATATTCCCGCCACTCTTGAATCACCAAAGAGAAAAAGTGATCTGATCGATATTGACCTTGTCCAAGATGGATCAAGGTCATCGGAGTTAGAGGAGGAAATCCCCAAGGCTAATGAAGAAGGAGCATCATTGGTGGTGGAGTCACTGGAAGCAAAGAGGGAAGATGAGATGAGGATGAGGGAGATGGTGGAAAGGATGGCATTGGAGAACGATAGACTGAAGGAGATGGTGGCGCAGCTGTGCTCAACGAGCTCTAAACAGTTCCAAGTAATGGAGGGTTTGGCAGACCGGCTGGAGCATCTCGAGCGTCTCGTTCATCATCGGATGGATCGCCGCAAGAAGAGGAGGAGCATCGCTCCCTGCTCTGCGCTTTCCTCTGCTAAGTAGCTTCTGCTATCAGTTGAGATCTATTAAATACTGTATTTTCTTTCAATTTCTGTATAACAAGGTTCTTTCTTTCCCCCATTGGAGTCATGGAAGGAGTTGTTCCCATGTTATTTGGATATATAAAGATTTACTAGATGTTGCATTTTATAGCTCTAGCAATTTGATACACCTCAAAAAATCATCTTGGTCATTCATGAATCTCAAAGCAGCAAATTTATAATAAAATTGCATGTCATAATAAAATGATATCAAAATCAGTCTGATCGAGCATAAATGAGTCCAAAATTGGACAATCGAAGTATATTTGGAAGGCTCAATTTGATATGAGATGTTTGATGGAGTAATTTGAATTTGGCCTCGGTCATCTCCATATTTACAGAGCATACCACTCATAAAAATCTATATATATGCAAAAGCATTTTTCATAAATAATGAGCATTTTGGTTGAAGATTGAAGAGAGATTTCAGACTTGAAGGATCCTATTGTTATAACCAAGCACGATCGTTGGCAAATTTCTATTGACCATCATCGGACCACAATTTCTATTGATCACCATCAGGCCACCACTGCCTCGCCGTCGACCACTGGTGGATTAACTCTCATTTGCCAACTGCCATTAGATCGCCTCTAGTCTGCTGATCACGGTCGGACCTTCGTTCGACCATCGTATAATAACCGCCTGTCTAACCACCAACCGCCACCTTCCCGTTCACTGATCTCCGTCATAGTTTTGCCTGGCCATCGTCAGACCACTTCCTAGCACCCAATCGCCACTAGTTCGCCGCCCAGCTGCCATTGACACGACACTACAACCATCGTCGCCATACTACAATCCTTCCAGCCTTTATCGCCCACTGACCACCATTGTCTATTGACTACAGTCCCTACGATCACCGTCGTCTGCCAATTGCAGTCCATTCAACCTCCTTCACTCGTCGATTACGATTCTTTAGACCTCCATCACCCGTCGAATGTCGACTATAATCCCTCTTACTTATAACGCCCACGAACTACGGTCCATTCGACCACCATCACCCGACTACGATCCTACTGATTGAATGAACTTGCTAACACTCTTTTGGTAGTAATTCTTATATTACTATATTCTTCCGACTCCAATCATGTAACATGCTCTATAAGATGTATATGTGTTATATCGAGCCAAGGCACTCCCCCAAAGAACGGGCCTCATTTATAATAAAAAATAAATATTAATAGAATTATTTTAACTGGGTCAGACTCCGTAATTTTTTTCCATTTTAGAGTTTTCCCTATAAAAATTTATGTGTCTCTTATAACTCTTGCACCCCTCTCTTATATCTATCTGTCTTTGTGTTGGATCTTCGCTCAAAGTTAAGATATTAAGCTCATTATCTCTCTATCACCGTGAATATCCAGCCCGCAACACAATTTATTTTAAAAAAGTAAATTAAATTTGAGGGTTTGTTTCTTCTCTAGTTAATCTATCTTGATTAGAAAATTTTCTCTACCGATTAAGTTATTGGGTGCATCATTTCATTAATAATTTATTGACTATTGTACTCATATCGCAATAATCTATATTATTTTTATTGTATATATAATCATATTTTCATTAATTACTTTTATTAGTTTATGAAATTTCATTTAAATTTTATACGGTCTCTCTAAGACTAAGTAGTTTATTATATGTATATTCAATTCCAATGAGGAAATTCAATTTTTTTTTCTTTTTTGAGTATTCATATCATTAACCTTTTCTTATTCATTTTTTATTAATAAACAAAATTGGATATTTTTTTTTATTATTCATTGATAATTGAGATATGCCCTCATATTGTTAATATTTTGATGTTTGCATCTAATTGAGATATGCCCTCATATTGTTAAAAAGAAAAGTAAGCTTCCTTTTTTAAAAAAATTGTTCTATGTCCTCCAAATCCTCTTTTCTTCTAATTTTTGTTTTTAACTTCTCTATATTGTGCAAAATGAATTAAATGGAAAAATATCAGTTCTGTAGTGAAGAATGATATTTATAATAAAATAATATAATGATATAAATGTAATTATTTTATTTGTTTAATTTTTATCATAAAATTCATAAAAAAAAATTTTATATCTTCAAATTTCATATCTTTAGAATATACACGTCGATGGAGTTAGAATAAGGTAGTATAAATTTTTTATGGGCTTGTGGCACAAATTTGATTTTATTATTTTATATCTTCAAATTCTATTATTTTATTTGTAAAAAATTTGGGCACAAATTTGAATGCCAAACCTACAACAAATTAATAGAGGTATTCTTATTAAGATCTCCTTGTGGAAGAAGTATGATGAAGTCGAGCATTGCCTCATCTGGTCTTGTAGGATTTTCTACCAATCAAACGAAGATTGGGAACTATTTTCTGATGGGCTTTTTTTGAGTTCAAATAGCTTGTTGCGGACTAGAATATACGCGGCGATGGAGTTAGAAAATTTGCATCGTATCGTTGTACGGATATCTAGCACACAAACAAAGGAGAAATAATAACACCAGGATTTTTACGTGGAAAATCCTGGAAAGGGAAAAAATCATGGGGTCACGCCCAGTTGAAATGATTCAACTAGTATTTGTTTGAGGTACAAGAGGCTGACTCGTCCTTAAAATTTAGGACTATCATATTACAATGCTTCACTTATGGATTAAAGTCTGATTACAAACAAGCTGTGTATTCGAGCTGAATTCATAGTCACTTAGAATTCCGACGTTACTTGGGCGTCGGGCAGAGTTCCGGCGTCACTTGGGCGTTGGGCAGAATTCTGGCGTTACTTGGGCGTCGGGCAAAATTCTGGCGTCACCTAGGCAGAATTCCGGCGTCACTCGGGCATCAGACAAAACTCCGACGTCACTCGGGCGTCGGGCAAAATTTCAGCTATATGCTGATATTTTGTGGATTGATGCTATTTCACTCTGACATTTCTCTATCAGAAGAAAATTTTGAAGGATAAAGATGAATGCTAGTGGTCTACCAACTCCGCCCCTTGGATGGGAAAAATTATTCTGTGCGGATGCCGAACGCTGTCTAGATATCAATCATAATGCGTCATGTCACTCCTTAGCTCAGTACAACAGCTCGGTACCGCGACTTGGTATTGTTGATGTGGTTGCACTTGATTCGTCTCCAGATGTAGAGCTACGTCCAGCCTCCGCACAAAATAATATCTCCCTTAGATGGGTCATTGTGGTAACCAGGGGTTAATTTTCTACATGAAAAGTCTGTTGGCTCATGATCTCGTTATGTATGACATTCTGAGTCATTGTGCCTAACGACAGTTTTTTACTTATATATCTTCACTTTCAGTACATGCAAGTTTAGTTTTGTTGCTCATTTTGTTGGGAGTAATAGCTTTTCTTTATCTTCTATTGCTTATCTTTTGTCAATCGCTTGTAATCTTCTTACAATTTGGTTGTAATTATCTTTTTACCTAATTCTTCAAAAAACGAAAAACAAAACTCTTATATTAATTTAAGAAATATTTATATTTGTGATGAGCATCATTATAAAAATATCTTTATGCGTTTAGGTCATCTCCAACCCAATAACTCATTTTCCACTAAAAACTACAATAACACTCCAAAATATAGTAATTCGTCTCTAATTCAACTTCATTTTTTAATACTTGATACGTCGTCAAAAAATTATCTTAAACGGGCGCGAATCTCGATGCAAAATCAAGTTGGAAACTTCAAAAATTATTTCGGAGACCATCCGAACTTCGATTTCAACAAACTTGTAGTCGAACTGAGCGTCTCAAAAATACGAACCCAACGACACCAAATTCGACTCAATCCGAGCCCAAATGGATCCAAATCAACGGCCCGAAGCGCTGTTGGAGGGTTCAAACCACAAATTGGATTTCCAAACGATTTCCAAACATAACAAACTTATACTCGAATCGAGCATCTTGATGAGACAAATCCAACGAGCCCAAGATCATTGAATTCCGACATCGTTAAGGCCTTCAAATATCTAAAGAACGGTGCATGATCAAGGAGTCAACATCGGCCATTCATTCGACCACTCCCCATTTACCCTTGATCTCTCACCTATTTACGGGCCATGCCACTCCAGAAATCTATAAATAGAGCTCCCTCTCCTCTTGAAAAGGGACCCCCCGAAGCCTAAGGAAAAAAGAGAGAGATCGGAGATCGCTCTTGCTTCCTTGCCTCCTCGACCACCACCGGAGCTCCGCCGGACCACCACTTGAAGCCCTCACCTCTGCCGGACCACCGCCTAACGCCGTTGTTCCACCGAACCACCGCCTAACGCCGTTGTTCCACCGAACCACCGCTTGAGGCCCTCACCTCTGCCGAACCAACGCCTGACACCGTTTCTCCGCCGGAACACCGCTTGAGGCCCTCACCTCCGTCGGACGTCGTTGCTCCGCCGGACCACCGCCTGACGCCATTACTCCGCTGGACCACCGCTTGAGGCCCTCACCTCCGCCGGACCACCGTCTAACGCCGTTGCTCCGCCGGACCACCACTTGAGGCCCTCACCTCCGCCGGACCACCGCCTAACGTCGTTGCTCCACCGGACCACTACTTGAGGCCCTCACCTCCGCCGAACCACCGTCTAGCGTCGTTGCTCCGCCAGACCACCACTTAAAGCCCTGTGCTCCACCAGGCCACCACGTGAGTCCCGAACTTCGACCAGACCACCACCTGACACCCAGACTTCTTCCGTGCCACCACTTCAAGCCGAGAGTTCTCCTGAAGTACCGCCCTCTTATTATGGTCTTTCAGACTCTAGTCTCTTGCCAACTACGATCCTCCCGGCCTCCGTCGCCTACTATGGTTATTCCGACAGCCATCACCAAACAACAGCCTTTTAGACCACAGTCTCCTGCTAACAACAGTCTTTCAGACTCCTATCTCTTGCCGATTACGGTCCTCCTGACCTCTATCGCCTACTATGGTCACTTCGACCTCCATCACTAGACAACAGTCTTTTAGACCCCAGTCTCCTACCAACAACGGTCTTTCAGACTCATATCTCCTGCCGACTACGATCCTCCCGACCTCCGTCGCCTACTACGGTCCTCCCGACCTCCGTCTCCTACTATGGTCACTCCGACCTCCATTACAAGACAACGGTCTTTCAGACCCCGGTCTCCTACCGACTACGGTCCTTCCAACCTCCATCAACAGACAACAGTCTTTCTAGCCCCGGTCTCCTACCAACTAAGGTCTTTCGGACCCCGGTCTCCTACCGACTACGGTCCTTCCGACCTCCATCGCCTACTACGGTTGTTCCGACCTACATCGTCAAATAACGGTCTTTCTGACCTCTGTCTCCTGCAGACTACGGTCCTTCCGACTTCTGTCGCCTCCAATGGTCTTTCCAACCAAATAAACATGTCTATGTTGATTATTGTAACTCCCACCACGTAATGTACTCTAGATGATGTATATTTGTATCATCAAGCCAAGGCCTTCTCCCAAGGAAGGGCCTCATTTGTAATCGACAACTAATTCTAGTGGATTTATTCAAACTGGGCCAGGCCCGGTGGTTTTTCCCCCTTTTCAGGGGTTTCCACGTAAAAACTCTGGTGTCTCTTATGAATGTTACACCCTCTCACTTATCTGATTGTGTGCTGGATCTTCGTATAATGCTAAGACGTTAAACTATATATTTTCTCTACCGCCGGGAATACTACAGGACGCAACAATACTAAAAAAAAAATATTTTGTATATTATCTCTCATTATTTATATATATTTTAAATCATAAATCATACATTTGACCGGGCATAAGTCCAGTGTCAGTCGGTGATCAGGCATAAGTCTGACGACAATCGGTGGCCGGGCGAAAGTCCGATGATGGTTGTTGAGGAGTCCGATGGCAAAAAAAACTCTAGTTTCCCTCTCTTCCTTGCTGGAGTTCATCTTTCATGAGTAATGATGGGTTTATTTATAGTATTCTGAGAGTGACATGACCAATAAATATGAGGGAGATAAGAGTAAGTTAAGAATTGTTTGAATGGAAGGCCGACGTTGATCCCCTTGATCATGGATCGTTTAATAAGCATTTGAATGTCTTAATGATATCATAATTCGGCGATCTTGGGACTCGTTGGATTCGTCTTGTCAAGCCGCTCGATTAGATTATAAGCATGTTACTTCTTGAATATGTTTGGTTATCCAATTTATGATTTGAACTTTTTAAATACCATTTGGGTTTTCGATTTGGACCCATTTGGGCTCGGATTGAGTTGAATTTAGTGTCGTTGGGTTCATATTTTAAAGACATTCAGTTCGACTATAAGTTTGTTGAAATCGGATTTCATGTAATCTCATATTTAATTTTAAAAGTTTCCAACTTAATTTTGCCTTAAGATTCCTACCCGATAAACAATTTTTTATGATATATCAAAAATAAAAATTACATTATAATGCATAAAGAGGAACAAAAATAAAATACACATGGAACTCTTCACAATGTATGACTCACATATATATATATATATATATATATATATATATATATATATATATATATATATATATATATATATATAATAAGAAATATATTAACATTATAAAATTAATCACATAATATATTAGGGATACAACATTTTACAAAACCAAAAACATAATTCAGCATTTTAATAATATAGTTTAAAATTTAATCATTTTACAATTATTTTTTTTTTAAAAATAAATTTATATTTATAAACAGTGTAACGTCTTGGATGGAGAAGCTCGCGGCTGTTCGGTTAGGATGGCCTTAGAAACACCGCGTGAGTTCTAGAAAGTTCTTGTAGCTTCCAGCCCTCCACCCAAGCATTTGCATCTTCCATCTTCCATCTTCGGCAAAAATATCTAGAAACATCTTGAACGATCTCTCCTCTCTCCTAATCTTATAAATCCCATAGCTAATCTCCGCACCCGACATCAAGACGATCACAGCAATCTAACAAAATTCCAGTTCAGTATTCTATAAGTTTAATTAATTTCGTTCCGAAGAGGAGGAAAGAGACCCACAGATGGCGAACTCGTTTAACCGTTACCATTGGAATCCAATCCGCCACGGCTACTACCCTCAACCCCAGGTCCTTCTCCAATCAATCAATCCAAAGGTCATCAATATCCCCGTCCAGTTCATCGGCACTGACGAAAGAACAACCAAGATGTCACCGGCGACGCCAGCATTGGTGCCGTCTGAGGAGGCTAGGATGTCTGCAGCTGTCACTATCCAAAGAGCCGTGCGAGGGTTCGTGGTGAGGAAGAATGCTCGAGTTGTCCGCCAGGTCGCAGCGGAGGTGGATGAGATGGAGCGAATGTTGAAAGAGGAGGAAGCCAAGATTCGCATGGATGCAAGGGAGCGGCTTAGGGTGAACGAGGCACTTATGGCGTTGCTCCTCCGCCTCGACACTGTTCGTGGGGTGAGGGAATTTCGGAAGAAGATCATCCGACGGGTCATAACTCTCCAGGAGACGATTGATTCTATCTCTCCGGCCGCTGATGGCACTACACCTGCGATCGGCATAGCAGAGGACAGGGAGTATTCGAGCAGCGAAGCAGCTGAAGAATCGTTAATTGATAATGAGAAGGAAGCAGATCAAACCCTTGATCAGGACGAGGAGACGAACGGGGCGGATAAAGAGTTGGAGATGGAAATACACCCGTCGGTTGGATCACCGAATGGAAAAAGTGATCTCGTCGCAGCAGGCGATGATGGCACGATCTCCATGAGCGCCATAGCAGAAGATCGGAAGGATTTGATGTTCGAAGCTGCTGAGGACACAAACGAGGCCGCCACGGAAATGGAGATGAAGATCCAAGAGCTAGACGAATCGGCGAATAGGCAAAGTAATTTGATCGGTTTAGGGATCGGAAGTGGAGTCGATTCACTCGATACAGAAGAGATTCCGAAGGGTGATGATCTACTATCGTCGAAGTGCTCTTCTTTGATGGTGGACTCGCTGACGGAGGAGAAAGGTCAGGAAGGAATTGGGATGAGGGAGATGATGCAGAATATGGCTGCTGAGAACGAGATTCTAAAGCAGATGGTGGAGCAGCTATGCGCGACGAGCGCGGAGCAGTGCAGCCTTATGGAGGGTCTCGCTGGCCGAATCGAGCGCCTTGAACGCTTCGTCGTCAATCGCATGGATCGCCGTAGGAAGAAGCGTGGACCTGTTTCCTCCGCCAAGTAGATGCTAAAATACGCAAAAGGAAGAGTTCATCGGTCTTTTTTTTTTTTTTTTCAATTCTGCTGAACAAGAACATGGTACAATCGGCTTCATTACATAAAACATTACAATATCTATGGACATTGCCGTGTTCAGATAATTGCAAGCTTGATTGGTAGAAAAGATTCATGATGATCTTCTCAGAAGTAACAATGCAAATTTGATCTCTTTTTATAATAACATGTATTTTCAACCATACTGGATTGAGTCGGTCCTGCCAATAAGCCTAATATGATCTAATATGATATTGCATATCGGCCTTGTCATCCTATTAAATTTTGAAGGCTAATCAAAGGGAGCGAGGAAGGGGAGTGATGGATAGGAGAGTTAAGGAGAGCAATTTAAGTGGAGATAAGTAGGGAAAAATTTATTATGTGCGGAGTGTAGATGTTGGTCGGATTATAATCATGTGAAGATGTGTAAGATTTTTCTCTCTTCTTTTGTATATAGGTTGTGTACAAAAGAGAAAAAAAATTGTCACCTGCCTTCATATGATTATGAATCCGCAATGAATGTATGATTTTGTAAATATTATTAAATTTGAATTATCCCAACGAGTGTCTCTAGGGCTTATAACTCCTAGTATAGTCTTCATCATATAAAAATTTAAAATAAATTTAGAACTTTGTATATATTCAAGTAAGGATTATGATTTACTTTTTTGTTCATTGTTAGATTTCTCGTTTATCACTATCTTAAGAATCTATGTTATAGATTCAAATAAAAGAATTAAACTAACAAGTGAATTATAGTGGGAATTTATTAGACATGCTGATTGGACCAGTCCAATCAGCCCTATGGTATTGACTCGTGCAAAACAGGCAGAAAGTGTTCGCCTCTTGTACATATTGATCACATGCCCGGGCCAAATCGCACTATTTTGAAAAGATCTTGGAGAGTTAGGTTGAAAATTTGTATGTAGGGGCAGCTTAGATTTTATTTTAGATCGTATGCATTCAATAGTTTGTTTTCTTAGGTTTAGGACATCTTATAATTGGTTGAATTTGATATCGCTTAGTTTCTTTGGGCTCAGTGATGTCTAGAGATTCGGGAGAGATATTTTCCTCTCGAATGGAGGATCAATTGTGTCTTTTATTTTCGTTGAGTTTGGAAGAGTTTTTCTATTAGTTTTTTTTTCTTCAAAATTGAAAGGAATTAATTTAAAACTTCAAGTGTTTCCTATAAGAATCCAAACATGTCTCCTGATCATTGAAGAGCAATTTGTTGATTTAAACCTCAATCTTTCATAACTCCTTCACTTTTTAATTACTTAATAATTTTTTCATGATATTTTTTTAGCATATCTTTTCTTTTACATGAACTATCAATAATATTTAATAAATTTGTTACATTATTAAAGAAACAAGTAGTATGAATATGATCTTTTGTGAATGTAATTAATGATAGTTGGAATTGATGTGCAAACTAATACACATAATAAGTTGAACAATTTTTTTTTCACGATCAATATTTTTAGTCTATTAAACTCATCCCGCATATTGTTTGCTCTGTCATAATCTTGTCCCTGCAATTGTGTCAAATTCAACACGTACTTCTCAAAAAGTGTTTTAATAGTCATCTTTAGTATTGGAGCTATTATGCAAAGAATCACAATAAAATGCTCAATAAAACACAACTTGTTCATTAATTGTTATATTTCAAGATTCATAAAGTAAAATTGTGATTACATCATTTTTTAATTCATCGATTATAATATTTGAAACCTCAATTGCAGTATCTTTTATAATTTATTTCTGAATTTTTGGAGCTATTAATTTATTATTTCAAGGAGTATTATTCAAAATAATTTTACTTATGTCTTCATAGCACAAGTTCAAGAAAGTTATCTTGATTCTCATAATCCTCTAATTCATTATGCCCACGAAATGCTAATCCATGTTGTAAAAAGAAACGAACATAATCTATACTTACATTAAATCATATACAATAATATTTGTGATTTTTATCAAAAGGTCTTTCAAAAACAAATTTGATATATCTTTTTTTTTTGTTTTATTAAATCTTCACATTTTAGTTTAACATTGTTATATGCATCATTGATATTGCCAACATGAATATGAAATCCATCTCTCTTTTTTCCAATTACTAAAATCATTTTTGTCAAAATAGTCACTGCTAGCATGTTCTTTAATATGAAGTTTATACATATAATAAAATAAATAATAAGCTGCAAACTTGTTTATATTATATTTTAATCAAACTCTGTGATCTTCAAACCATGCAATATTAAATCTATGAAATTTATCTCCAAGCTATATGCGAGGAAATTCAGGTCACACGGTTCACATGGTCCTTTAAACAAGTAATATCTCCGAACACTCTCTCTTGTTAGTATTATAATCTAAAATATTTTTTCTCAATTTGGGATCGGTGGGGGTATCCGTAAAATTTGCACGGCTTTGTTTGATTTGTGTGTTATTTTTCCCATATTAATTTTTTTGATCATCTCCTTCAATTTTTCTTTTAAAATATCTTTACATACTAATTGAATGAAAACAAGGTTAACAATTTAATCATAAGATATAAAACAAAGAACATGTACAAAATAAAATAGCTAAAGGAGATCTCTAATGTGGCTCGGACATTAGTGCTTATTGGAACATAAATTTAAAGTAAAGGAGCAAACTAAGAGCATATGAGCGTCAATGGGTTCAAGTATTAGGGGAATGAGAAAAATTTTGTATTTCGACATCAAAGTATCAGATACCTGCAAAGCCGAGCGCTGACCGTTGACCCGTAGCGTGTTCAAATGAGATTAGAAGGGTGGGTGAGGGCCATTGAGAGTTCGAAGGAGATTAGAAGCAAAAAGGGTGTTTGGCATTCTGACTCCCCTGGCTTCCGGTCTTTTTGGTTTTAGTCCTTGCGTTGTAAGAGAATTTTTATTGTGTCCGATAAAAAATATCGAGCATATCGAGTATATCGAGCATGTACTGAGCGTCTGTACCGAGCACGGTACTTGATGGAATAATCACTCGTTGTAAGAAGCCTTATACAAAGAGTTCAACTATTAGGGAAATAATTAAAATTTGCATTAAAATTTTATTTTAGAAAACAATAAAAAAGTTATTCCAAATAAAACTTTAAGCAAGCACCTAGTTGTTGCCACCTCCTATTGCCCATTTGCCCCACGACATCATATTTGTTGATGTTAAGGGCATCTCCAATCGAAACTCTCATTTTTCACTGCAAAATATAGTAAAATCAAAAAGTGCCGTGATTCATCTACAGTGGAACGTCATTTTGCCCCCAAATCATCCTCGTTTCTTTCGCGCCTTTCTCAGACAGAGTTCAGTAGAGAGAAAGATATGACGAAAGTGAACAGTGCGACGCCAGTCGAACTGTTCATCAGCGACTGAATGCCGGCAAAAATGGAGTTCGGTTGGGACGTCTGAGGCTCTCCATTCGCCTGTTTGGCGAACGGCTGGAGAGGCCTCATAGGCGTCATCCTTGGCAACATGCCGGTGTCCCATTACAAAAATTGAGATTCATATACACCATCATTATCACGGTTTACATTTATTAATGCAACATTTAATAAATTTAATAATGAATTATTCTTAAGACATTAGATATAATTTAATTTATTTTAAATTATAAATAAGAATAAAAAAAGTGTTCCAAAGTCGGTCAAAACTCAAAATATTTTCCCATCTAAATTATTTCCAGGCAAGAGAAATTCTCCGAGCTGAATCACCGACATCATCCTTAATTAGTCTGGAAAACAATAGAAAGCTGCCCAATACACCTGTACAAAATTACGAAGCTGCCACGCTTGGGTTGCCCATGGCGGCGTCATCCGCTGCTTTGATGTCTTATCTGTTCGCACCCAAACCGCTCTTTCCCTCTACTGGGAGAAAGCTGCTTCTTCGTTCTTACGGGCGAAGACGTGCTTCTACCATAGGCATGGAATTAGAGCCTGGAAAGCCGATTTCCCAGTTCAAGGCTGTGGATTCCCATGTCCATGTCTGGGCTTCACGAGAAGAGGTGACGCAGATTGCTTCTTGAAACCAAGGTTAAAGCGAAAAAGTATAAAAAATCTCTTATTTATCTTAAAATCCCCTGCCCTATGCAGGCTTCGGAAAGATACCCATATTTTCCAGGGCATGAGCCCTCGCTTCCTGGTGATTCCGAGATCTTGCTCAAGGTAATGTTGCAGCCCTTTTTCTGATTTCAGTGATCGTTATATTTTTCTTGCGTATATTTTGACCTAATCTTGTAATCTATGGTGTTATTATTTTAGCAGAAAAGAGATGCTCCATCGCTACTGGTAATCTGATAAACAGTATAAAATTAGGGACAATGCAGGCTGAAAATTGATTTTTATGTTGTATTTTCTGAATATCTGCTTGTCTTAATACATCAAGGTTTTCTTGAAGTCCGTGTCTTTGCAAAGTGCAAACTGTTTATTGTAGGTTCTACATTTTTTTTTTCCTAGCTGAAGATCTGTTTGCAAGGAAGGATAAAAAGAATTGAGAAATTGGCACGTAGTTACATTTTTAATTTCTCAATTTTTTGATAATCTATGCTATCTCCGTTGATATGCCTTGATGTATTTTGTGATGAACTACAAATAGGCTGTTTAAGTTCATGAATATGAGTTTTGGGCAGTATACTAGTCATTGATATACAAATTGATTTTGCCAAAAATTAGAATATTAAGATGAATGTGATGTGAAACGTAAATGCCGTTTACTTGCCTTGGTGGCAAGATTAATTAAATCCCAAATCAATTTGGGGAGAGAATGAAAATCTGAAATTAAATTTCAGATTAAGTGAAATTGGCGGGATGAATTTGAATTTAAATTCAAATTTAATGGGGAGAATTAAATTGGATGAGAGGGAATTGTGGGAGGTAATTAGGGAGGCTTAATGAGGGGCTATTAATGAGATAGGAGAGAGATTATGCCAAAAATATTTCAAATTTTCTGAAACTGAATTCTAATGGAGAGGGGGGGGGGGAAATTAATTTGAAAATCAAGTTAATTTCCAAAGGAGGGGCCGACGGTTAATGAGGGCTTAGGGGAGTTAATGGGAGGCAATTAATATAATTGGAGAGAGAAGAAAAGCCAAGGAGAGGGGTCGGCCAAGCATAGAGGGAGAAGAGAAACAACATTAAACCGGTGGGGCCCACATGACTAAACAAGAAATTGAAGAAAATCTGAAATATATTTCAGATTTTTATAAAAGGGAAGTTTCCTAATATGACTATTAATTAGGATTAATTTGAATTTCAAATTCAAATTAAAATCTAATTAATATGAGGGCCTCAAATTAAGGAATTAATTTAGGAAAGTAGTAAATGACTCAAGGAGAATTTGAAATTTGAATCCTTGCACCATGGGAGGGGGCCGGTAGCAAGCCTGGATGGCTGCTAAGGATGGGCGGCCGGGCCTCTTGGCCGGCGGTGGGATGCAGCCGGCGGGCAGTTGGCGGCCAGATGAGAGGGGCGGCGGGATGGAGGTTTGGGGGGGAGAGTATTGTGAGGGGAAGTTCAAAGGAGAGAAGGTCACGATCTAGGGAAGAGAGGGAAAGAAATTCAAGCTTGCAAACCACAAATCTTTCTCCACTAGAACTCACTAAGAGATCTACAACGCTCTTTTCCTCAAGAACTCACAAAGAGATCTTAGGAATCTCGGAACTCACAAAGAGATCCTTCCACTTCCTCAAGAACTTACAAAGAGATCTTGGGAATCTCGGAACTCACAAAGAGATCCTTCTCCTCTCATGAACTCACTAAGAGATCAAACAAGTAGAATAAAATTTCATTAACAATTCATCCTCCCATTACATAAGAAAGGGCCTCTATATATAGGCCTAAGAAATTAAAACAAGACACATATGCCCCTAAGGCTTACATAGGACGACCCTCTTAAGTGAGGGTAAAAACGGAAAATTCATATTAAAAATTTAAAAAATTACAAATAAAATATAAGATAACGTGGGACGATGACAACCGTTGATCTTCAGCTCCTCGGATAGCCATGGACAGTTGGATGTCTGCATCATTCTCCCGAGGTGAAAAAGAGCTCGACTCCGTTGAGTCCGCACCCCAGGTAACCATGCTTTGATACCAAACTGATGTGAAACGTAAATGCCATTTACTTGCATAGGTGGCAAGATTAATTAAATCCCAAATCAATTTGGGGAGATAATGAAAATATGAAATTAAATTTCAGATTAAGTGGAATTGGCGGGATGAATTTGAATTTAAATTCAAATTTAATGGGGAGAATTAAATTGGATGAGAGGGAATTGTGGGAGGTAATTAGGGAGGCTTAATGAGGGGCTATTAATGAGATAGGAGAGAGATTATGCCAAAAAATATTTCAGATTTTCTGAAACTGAATTCTAATGGAGAGAAGGGGGGGGAATTAATTTGAAAATCAAGTTAATTTCCAAAGGAGGGGCCGACGGTTAATGAGGGCTTAGGGGAGTTAATGGGAGACAATTAATATAATTGGAGAGAGAAGAAAAGCCAAGGAGAGGGGTCGGCCAAGCATAGAGGGAGAAGAGAAATAACATTAAACCGGTGGGGCCCACATGGCAAAACAAGAAATTGAAGAAAATCTGAAATATATTTCAGATTTTTATAGAAGGGAAGTTTCCTAATAAGACTATTAATTAGGATTAATTTGAATTTCAAATTCAAATTGAAATCTAATTAATATGAGGGCCTCAAATTAAGGAATTAATTTAGGAAAGTAGTAAAGGACTCAAGGAGAATTTGATATTTGAATCCTTGCACCATGGGAGGGGGCCGGCGGCAAGCCTGGATGGCTGCTAAGGATGGGCGGCCGGGCCTCTTGGCCGGCGGTGGGATGCAGCCGGCGGGCAGTTGGCGGCCAGATGAGAGGGGCGGCGGGATGGAGGTTTGGGGGGGAGAGTATTGTGAGGGGAAGTTCAAGGGAGAAAAGGTCACGATCTAGGGAAGAGAGGGAAAGAAATTCAAGCTTGCAAACCACAAATCTTTCTCCACTAGAACTCACTAAGAGATCTACGACGCTCTCTTCCTCAAGAACTCACAAAGAGATTTTAGGAATCTCGGAACTCACAAAGAGATCCTTCCACTTCCTCAAGAACTCACAAAGAGATCTTGGGAATCTCGGAACTCACAAAGAGATCATTCTCCTCTCATAAACTCACTAAGAGATCAAACAAGTAGAATAAAATTTCATTAACAATTCATCCTCCTATTACACAAGAAAGGGCCTCTATATATAGGCCTAAGAAGCTAAAACAAGACACATATGCCCCTAAGGCTTACATAGGACGACCCTCTTAAGTGAGGGTAAAAACGGAAAATTCATAATAAAAATTTAAAAAATTACAAATAAAATATAAGATAACGTGGGACGATGACAGCTGTTGATCTTCAGCTCCTCGGATAGCCATGGACGGTTGGATGTCTGCATCAGAATGTGTGTTAAAAATAGAAATGGTGGTGTTGCGTCCTTGAATATTCATGGCGGTAGAGAAATATAAAGTTTAGTATCTTAGCTTTGTACGAAGATCCAGCACGCAATCAGATAGAGAGAGAGAGAGAGAGAGAGAGAGAGAGAGAGGGTGCAAAATTTATAAGAGACACCAAGATTTTTACGTCGAAAACCCCTGAAAATGGGGAAAAACCACGGGGCCTAGCCTAGTTTGAATGAATCCACTAGTATTTGTAGTTGATTACAATAAGACCTTCCCGCAAGGAAGGTCTTAGCTTGATGTACAACATATACAATACATTACATGGTGAGAATACAAAGAATTACTGTTGATGTGTTTATTTGTTTGGAAGGACCATAATCGTTGGGCGACGTAAGTCGAAAGGACCATAGTCGGCGGGCGATGGAGGTCGGAAGGATTGTAGTAGGTTGGCGACGTAAGTCGGAAGGACCAAAGTCGGCGGGCGACGGAGGTCGGAAGGACTGTAGTCGGTGGGCGACGTAAGTCGGAAGGACCGTAGTCGGCGGACAATGGATGTTGGAAGGACTGTAGTTGGTGGGCGGGACGTAAGTCAAAAGGATCGTAGTCGGCGGGCGATGGAGGTCATAAAGAGTGTTGTCTGACGATGGAGGTTGGAAGGTCGTTAGATCGGAAGGACGACATCAAGTAGAAGTCCAATGATGGACATAAGTCTAGCGTCAGATAGAAGTTCAACGAATGTCTGGCGACAGATAGAAGTCCGGCGACAGGTAGAAGTCCGACAGAATTTCGGTGATGGGCGGAAGTCCGACTTCTGGCAGGATTCCGACGACGGACGGAAGTCCAACATTGGGTTGGAATCCGGTGACGGGCGGAAGTCAATGTCGGATAGGAATCCGGCGATGGGTGCAAGTCCGGCGTTGGGTAGAATTCTGTCCATGGACAGAAGTTTGGCGTTAGATAGAAGTTCGGTGAAAGTTCGACGATGGGCAGAAGTCCGACTTCAGGTAGAAGTCCGACGTCGGGTAGAAATTCGACGACGAGCGGAGGCCCAACGTTGAGTAGAAGTCCGACATCAATCGGCATCCGGGCAGAACTCTGGCGTTAGATGGCATTCTGGCAGAACTTCGGCGTCGGTAGGCTGCCGGGTTAAAGTCCTGCGGTGGTCAAGGAGGAGTCTCTTCTTTCTCTTCATTGCTTCCTTCTCATCTCTTCTTGCTTGAGCCTCCTTCTTCTTGCCCCCCCCCCCCCTTTGGGGTCCCTCTCTATGAGAAATGAGGGGTCTATTTATAGTTTTTTAAAAGTGACATGACCAATAAATAGTAGGAAGATCATAGGTAAATTGTGAGTGGTTTGAATGAACGGCCGATGTTGAATCCTTTAATCATAAATCGTTTATTGGGCATTTGAATGTCTTAATGATATCATAATTCATTGATATTGGGCTCGTTGGATTCCTCTTGTTGAGCCGCTCGATTCGATTATAAGCACGACATATTTAGAAATTGTTTGGTAATCCAAATTATAGTTGAACCCTCCAAATGTGTTTCGGGTCTTTGATTTGGAGTCATTTGGGCTCGGATTGAGTCGAATTTGGTGTTGTTGGGTTCGTATTTCCGAGACGTTCTGTTCGACTATAAATTTGCTGAAATCAGAGTTCATATGATCTTCAATTTAATTTTTGAGGTTTCCAATTTGATTTTTGCCTCGAGATTCATTCCCGATCATGATAATTTTTTGATGATATATCAGGTGGATTGAAAAATGATTAGCTACGATGGATGGTGAGAGTTAAGTGATTTGGGTATGTATGACGATATGAAATAGAAGGGTAATATGAAATATATTTTTAAGTGATTTGGGTATGTATGACGATGGGTGAAAGAGATTCGCTTGAAAGAAAGAAAGATAAAATTAGTATTCAAGGATTTTGAAGGAACGCATCGTAGATCTTAGGTGAAATATTGGTCTAATTCATGCAAAAAAATTTAGCATAATTTTGATAATAAATTTAACACCTAATACAACACTCAATGGTGAAAATGGAGAATTTTGATTCATAAAGTTAAACTCAAGTATTTGGGTTAATGCCATGGTGATGATGATGATGAGGCTTGATGTAGAATGTTCTAGGATTTAGGGATTCTAATTTGAATCTAGCATGCACTATAGAGTTATATGCAATTAATTTGTACAAACATGTTAATTTTACTAGAAAGCATGCTATGGATTTCAAACAACTATTTACTAATAATGAGAGTATAAATCAAATTAAATCCAATAACAATCTTAAGATCTTGGCTTTTTAATATAAATTAATTAATAAAAAAATTAAGGATCATTAAAGTCAGGAACACATTGTAGCTTTTTTGCATGGAAAAAACTAGATTGTAAAATAGTTGAAAGATGCCAATGTTTGAATAAGGTGATCTCTTTTGGAAGAATAATTCTTGGAAGAAGAGGAATGGTTTAAACGTCAAAATGATAGATTTAGAGAACCTATAGAATTGCTTTTCTACGTGGCTCATATCTCATTATGTCTCATGAAAATAAAATTTAATCATTTCGTTAGAATTGAACTGCAATATTAGAAGTTGGAGTAGGAATAATGAACAACTTGCAAGAATAACCAGAGCTGTCAATTGAAGGAATCAAATCTAGGAATAAAGCAAAAATTGTATAGCTGCAAGAAACAATCTCATGAAGAATCGTAGAATCTGCTGGTCAGCGGAAATTGAATGCCATAATCCCCTTGGAATAGGAATAGAGCTGCAAGATTAAGGACAAGCAAGGCAGTACACATGAATTACAATCACGCAAAAGGTTACTAAGGATAATTAGCTTAGGAAGTTCTCCATGAATTTCATTTATTTTGCAATATGCACTTGAAGTAATCTATATGAAGTTTCATGGCAATATTTTGATTCTATTTTTTAAAGTTTCTGTTTTATTAGGATTGATCCATATGTAGCTTTTTTGTTGGAAAAATCTCCTCAATTTTATCCTATTTCGTTGTGGCATTTGTACAGATTCTTCTTGGCAATTTGACATGTTACAGTTATTTAGTATTAGTATTATAATAACGCCTGCTCCTATTTTTAGAAACCCACTTTATCATTTGTTCTTTGTCATTCATGCTTTCTTCATGTTATCTTGCCTCTGCTCAGGAAACTTTATTTTTCCATTCATTTCTTTTAAGAGCAGTGTTACCGGTAGTGGCGCACTATTAAGAAATTTATACCTTAGTATTACATCCTTGCAAGGCAAACAAATTTAAAATGTTTTTCTTTTAGTCTTTATGATGTGAAATTTGCTGCTATTCATGCTAAAGAAATTGGGGCTAGAAGACTCTCTTTGGGAGCTAGAACATCAATTTTGTCATATTCTAGTTATTCTGAACTTGTTTTTATGTGGCATCATTTTCATTCATTTCTCTTCCATCATTCCTACAGTGTATGGGAGAAGCGAATGTTGATGGAGCGCTTATTGTGCAACCAATAAATCATATGTTTGACCATGACCTTGTCACAAGGTAATTTCTTTCACACTTAAATTTTTCTTTCATCTTCTTATTGTATACGTACCAATAATTGTCAAATTAGTGTTCATTTCATGTATTTTGACATGAGTTTCATGATAGATTACAAATTTAACATCAATATTAACCATTGTCCTGTAAACTTGAATTCAAAACAATAAGTTTCTAGGGGAATCCAGCTTACGAGTCATGAGTCACCCTATGAAGTTATAAGAGGAGTTATAAGAGGATGGTGGAATACAGACCCATAGATATTATATTTAACTTGAAGAATCAATTTAATTTAAGCCACAATGATATATTATGAAGATGATTTTGATAAAACAATTAGTTTATAAATATAAAGAGCAATGAAATGATGTTGATTTGACTTTAATTGATCTTGACAAGGCATGCTATTATGTACCGTATTAATTTGATGACCATTAAGGAAAAAAAATTATAGAAGGCATATTAAAGTTACTTAATATAATTATGATAGAGCAATTACTATAATAAACATTTTTATGAGGTGAGTTAAATGCTTACACTAGTAGCAATATTTAGGACACATATGAGAAGGTACCTTAGTGTTTGTTAGTTAAATACAATTTAGATAGGTGAGACCTTGCATGGGGCCAATGCAAAAGTTTGAACATCATCATCTATTAGCATTGATACCCAAAACATTCACCCAATCAAGCACAAATCTCGATGCAGTATTTGAATTTGAAAGTTTTGAGATTAAATCTAGGACAATCTGATTGTGAATTTTAGCAAAAATTTTTTAGTACAATGTTCTAACCTTTAGATCGATACTCTTATGGCCTTTAGATTGCAATCCATATGCCTTCTCTTTCCTAGCTGGGAACTTTTTTTTTAATATAGTTAAATTTATTTTCCTTAAAAATTTTTAGAGAACTCTATATATACATTTATACTTTGTACAAAATAAAAAATAAAAGTTAATGAAGCTTTTTTTCCTTTTTTTACAATAATTAATATTATTCTTCTTTTAATCATTGTTTTCACTTATTCTCTTGTCTTTATTATTGAAATTCTCAAATCCCATTTAACAAATCGAATATTATTTTAGACTTTTTACTATAATTAGATAAAGTTATCTGCTACTTAATGGTGACATCCTAGCCAATTTTTCTCTTTCATTAGCACAATTAGTTTAAGTGGTGACACATTAAGTTAGGGTGATGCCCATGCCCTAGTAATCCTTTACTTCTAAGCACAATGAGGTTAGATTATGACGTATCACTTTAGTGGAACACCCTAGCGAGAGGAAAAAATCAAATTTGGATTCATTTTGTTAGTTTTGAATAAATTTTATGATTGATTGTTGGCCAAACAATTATGCTCATGCTTTCTCATATGAGTTTCCTGATAGTAATTGTGGTTTTAGAAAAGATTTACGAATCTCGGAAAATTATGGAAGGTAATAGGTTTTAATAAATTTAGATGTTGTTGAATTAGCAATGAAAAATTAATAAAACTTTTCTTTTTTATTATAAGTTTAAGAAGGGTTGATTTATTATGCTTGAATTGAGCATATAAATAGGGGCATAATTCTCAAGAGTTAGAGCTATGCGGTTAAAATAGCAAATTACCTAAAGAATATTATGTGATATGAGAATTTTGGAATATATTGAAAACTATAAAGTGCAAAACTTTAATTAGATCATCTATATTATGTGCAAGGATGCTAATGAAAACCAAGTTAAGCATACCAAAGATGAGACTCTTAAGATGAACGTGCAGTAATGATAGCAAGATAGAAGGATAAATGATTTATTAGAGACAATAAATGTAGCACCTATTTAAAACAAGTTGGTAGAAAATGAAGATACAGAAAAGAACATGAATGTATTGATTTACTTGGAAATAATAGGTGGTAAAGTAAGGTGATCAAGGTGAATATGGCAGCGCAAAAAGATGATGATGCTATGTATAAAAACATGTAAATGTTAGATCGGGTCCCTCTTGGACCGGTCCCGCTGGTCCTTTTCTGGACCGGCTCTTGGAGGCTGATTTGGTGGGGATTAATTAAGAAATATTTCCTAATTGATGAAGATATATTTGGTGGCTGATTTGGGGACTCATTTGGAAGGGATTAATTAGGAAATGCTTCCTAACTGAATAGGGCAGATTTTGGGGCTGATTTGGGAGCTGATTTGGAGGGGATTAATTAGGAAATATTTCCTGATTGAAGAGGGCATATTTTGGGGCTGATTTGGAGGGGATTAATTAGGAAATGTTCCCTAATTGAAGAGGACAGATTTGGGAGGAAAATAATTAAGGAAATATGACAAATTTGGGAGGGAATTGGGGGAGGGCTGTTTGGGTATTTGTTGTTTACTGTATGCTTTAAGTTGGGGGTTTTTCCTAGGGTTAGGGGTATGTATTGTTTGCTGAAATTAGATTGTTCTTAGGGTATTTGGGAGCGCCTGATCTTCCTCTCCAATTTAAGATTCACTTGTACCATGTCTTTTATTTCATAAAACTTTCAATAAAAAATGTTCTTGTGTGTTCTATTTCTGATTTTTTTGTCGTTGGTTTTTTGAAATTAGTGAAATCAAGTTTCAGCCAGGGATTTTCCTAAATTTTTGCAAGAGCTTCCTATTAGTAAATCTTAATATTCTAAAACATTTTTGATAGCGTTACAATTTTTTACATAACCCCTAAGCAATTCTTAGATACAACTTGCAAAAAAATAAAGCTTGAATATCACATGATTTGTCATGTTGCGAAACCATTATCATGAATAAAACAGACAAGTCACTATAATGAGATTACTCATCTGGATTATACTCAGATTCTTGAGTAGCCTTTTCAGTTTGTTAATATTTTTTATCAAGATAAACCTTATATTTGATATATACATTAATACTTCTATGTTATAGATTGTGACACTTTATTCCTTGATTTAACACTTACCTACACTGCTTTTATGTCATAGAACTTTGAAGAAGCATCCATCCAAATTCATTGGATGCTGTCTTGCAAATCCTGCAGAAGATGGAAGCGGTATTTTGCAATTTGAGCATCTTGTTTTGAAGGTTTTTTTTTTACCTCAGAAAAAAAAGCTCCTTAACAAATATGAGAAAAGATATTGGCCTTGGGTTAATGCAAGTGCCTCTTTCTTATATTAGGAAGGATACCGTGGAGTTCGGTTCAACCCAAACATATGGCCTTCTGGTCAGAAGGTATCCAAGGAGATTTTAAGGACTCTTTAATTGCTATTTGATTGGTTCTAGGTCTATATTTTTGAATTCCAATGAAAATATTCAATTTAATTCTGTAAATCAAGCAGATAACTAACGATATTGGGAAAGCATTTTTTAGTAGAGCAGGAGAACTTGGAGTGCCAGTAGGCCTTATGTGTGCTAAGGTACTAAACTATGACCCTGCAGTAAGATATCAGAAATCTTTGTAATGTGATCATGATATAAATATCATTACATTTTCGGTACTTCAGGGTAATATTGTATTTACTAAGTTGATGTGAATTGTAGTGTTCTTCTAGTAAAACTTGTTCGTTTTGTTCTGTCTCCATGAATTTTTACTCTCTAGCAGTTTATACTTTATAGACTCGTATATTTCTACCCCACTTTACCTTGCATCCTTCAGCATCATAATAGGTAAAGATCTGATGTTAAATTTTAGTTGGCATACGATACATGCTTATTGGTAAAAAGTCTAGATTACAAATTTGCTGTATTGCACATGCAATGTTGTCTTAGATGGCAGCTAATAGGGCTGTTTTGGACAAATTTATTTCAACTGCATGGTTGGCGTGATAGTGACCAATAAAAGTTCATTCATGGCTAATGCCAGGGCTATAGCACGTTGTGCGGTATTTTTTTTTTCAGGGAAGCTTAGTTTTTCTGGAAATTTCTTATAGTTAGTTGCTATTTGAAGTGATAAATTTGTTGTTCATGCTTCAAGTAATGCACAAAAGAGACGGATAAGCTTAAAAAAAATAAAGTAGGATTTGTTAATCTTTGTTGATAATTTCTGTAGAATATGTTAAAAATGTTAAACACTAGTAACATTTTAGATTAATCCAAATAATGTCAGTATATGATGAACTTTATTTTATAGGGTATCAGTTTCCATTTATCAGAAATTGAGGAGTTATGCTCAAAATTTCCATCGACTTCTGTCATCCTTGATCACATGGGTTTCTGCAAGCCACCAATGTGAGTTAACTTGACTGATGCCAAATGCAAGGAATTCAGTCACTTGTTCAACAAAAAATGATCATCGTTATTTTATGTCTTGAGCATAGAAATGATGAGGAAAGAAAGGCTTTTTCTGGGCTGCTTAGGCTTTCAAAATTCCCACAGGTTTGATTCTTGGCCTTATATACAAATATTTGTTAAAATTGGCGAAAAAGGATTCATGTAGCCGACTCCACATAGCGGGACAAAGACTTGATGTTGTTGTTGTTGTTGTGATTACCTCAATCAATTTCCTTCAGTTGCACTTACACTCAGATTCCTTCATTCTTCTCCGAATGTTTTTTTTATCCCACCACTTCTATTGTCTTCAAATAACCACCATCATTTATATAATCATGATGTGAGAACTGCTTAAAGATCTAGCTTCTTCAATTTTCATGATGTAGTTTTCATTTGTGCATGTGTTAAAAATGATAATTTCTCATATAAAAGCTCGTCAAAGTTACATATATCACTTTTATCACTTTAAATTTCATGATAGTTGTTTAAGTTATGTTGAAGTGGAAGGTTTTTCTTGATCTTGTATTTGAAGCTCACAAACTAGACAATGACAATTTTTGAGAGAGAAAAACTCATCTCATTCTTTTTCTATGTGTGAGTGTGTGAGGGATGGAGAGAAAGTTAGAGAGAGAGAAAAAGGAAACATGATGATTGTGCTCATGTTAGACATATTTGAGATGAAAAGTCTTCTTTTCAAATAAAAGTATATCTCTAGAAGAACTATATAGGGGTGTCAATAATTGACCCGACTTGCCAACCCAACATGGAAAATTTGGGTTTGAGTTGACCTGTTTAATAAATGAGTTGGATTCGGGTTGGGTTTTTCAACCTTTTTATTAAACAGGTTGGGTTCGGATTGACTCGCGAACCCGTTTTTAATCAGTTTAATTTTTTTTACTTAATTTTTTTAACATATGGGTTTAATCTTATTATTTTTTATCAAATATCCTAAATTTTATTGTTAATAGGTTATCAATTTTTTTTAAATCAAAACAGGTTAGCCTCATTCAAGTTGCTAGTCGGTTGGGTTATGGTTGGTATTTTGATCCGCATATTCAATTGGTTGGGTTTAGGTTGATTGAATTCGGGTTGGGTCGATTTTAGGTCGGACCTGTTAGACTATTTTGACACCCCTAGAACCATATTACATATTTCCATGGCAGCCTATAGTACATCCATCTACCACTTTGTTTTACACATAAAAGTATCTAGATAAACATGCATGTGACAAATACAAAGAGAAATAAAGAGAGGGAGGGCGGTCATCCTTAGTAACTCAAACACCATTTTTTTTCAATCAATTATTTCTTAAGTATAGAAGGGTCATCCTTATAGACTAAATAATTCTCATATACATTTTATGTTCCATAATGATTGGCAGGAGTTATCCTTACCAACTAAAATATCATTATCATTCCTATCATATCTTTCGTCATGGTTTACCTTGCAAAAAAAACCATCAGGATATGGGTGAACTCTTCTTTGACATATACTCATATGATGAAGGATTTGTATGCAATATGCTATTTTTGGTCCGTTAATGGGGCTTCGGTAGTTATGAATTGGCGTGTTTTAAAAATAATGTGAAAGAAAAATGCTTAGAAATGTATAGTATTGACTACTCTTGGGACAACACATCGAGCAGTGATACATGATTTTAATAATTTTGGAGCTTTGGTAAGTAGCGAGTAGGCATCAACCTCTAGTTGGAATACTTTGAGAAGGCTACTCAAGTGATGTCAATGTTAACCTCGATATGACTTCGAAAATTGAACCAACTAATCATGACGAAAGTGGTGAACGATGATCGTGATACTGTGCAAAATTGCTCAAACATTTGTTCGCTCGCAAAACCAACTGCGCATTTGCGTTAAGAACATCGAAATTACTATAGAAGGATCCCTCACAGAGTCTCGGTTGACTCAAGTGAGTGCAAGTGAAAGTGACAAAGTATGATTCAACATTATGCAAAATTGCTTGAATATTGTACATCCGCAAAATGAATTGCCTCGTTACATCCAGAATATTGAAATTACTATGTAATTGCACCCATATTGCCCATGTTATAGCACGGGAGAAAGGACAAAAAACTACCTACACATTTGAAATGGGAACAGAGATTCAACATGCACAAGTGATGAAATTTGGTAGGGTGCATCGATACACAATTAAAATAAAGGTTTTTTAAATTTCTCTAAAAAATTATTATTATTACTATAAAATTCTTATTTAAAATTATCATTTTAATTTTAAAAATAGATTAAAAAATTATATATATATATATATATATATACATACATACATACATATTTAAAATTTGAAATCTTACACCGTACACTTTTCTTATTGCTGCAGGCAAAAAGATAAAAGTTAACTAATTAAGGTTAATTAGAAAATATCCTACTTATAATTAAAAGCCCTCATTGCACTCTCTCGCTACTAGTCCTAATATATTCTTCTTCCCCATTTTCCACGCGGCAAGTCCCCAGTAAGGGTGTCAATTTTTGACATAACCTGGAAAACCCGATTTCGGGTCGACCCAGTTTACAAATGGGTTGAGTACCAATATATGACATGTTTGAAAAATCTTGTCGCGTGCTGCGCTCTCGCACAAGCTTATTACGTGTTGGGTCGGGTCAACTCGATAAATCGGTGGGTCGGGTCCAGGTTTGAATTTTTGGCCGTCTAAATTTCTGATCGGTTTACAAAATCGGGTTTGGTTCAAGTCAGTTGAATTGGACTCAGGTCAATTCTGGGTTTGACTCGAACCTGACTCGAATATCCATTTTGACACCCTAGTCTTGAGCCCCTCCCTTTGTGCAATCCTTCTCACATGTGTCCCCCAACTCTCCTTAGCACGGCCTCCTCTTGCAATTTGAACACCCTTGAACGCCGACCAACCCTAGGGGCCTCCAATCATCGCCCTGGACTCCCTCGGCCACAACCAACCTGTCTCCCTTTTTTCTCCTCTCTCAATTAGCTCTCAATTGCCTCAACCACCGCTCGAGCCATCCTTGGTTGCGACCAATCGTTGCCTCTTCCAGCCGCCTCCAATTGCCACATTTGCCTCCCTTAGCCACAATTGACCCCTTGTCTTTTCCTCCTCTCCAACTGCCTCCAACCATTTCCCTAGCTTTCCTCAACAGTGACAAACCCGCCAACCATTTCCCCACTTACTGGCCCTCTCTATCTCTCTTTGTCTCTCTATTTCTATTTCTTTCTCTCTTCGTTTCTCCTTTTATATCTCTTATTTTCTCTCTCCAAACCATAGAAAAACACCTTATATCTTTGTTGCATGTCGTAACATTCGCTGCGGCAGAGAGATATAAGGTTTAGCATTCTAGCTTTGTACGAAAGTCCAATACATACGCGAATAAGAGAGAGGGATGTAAGAGTCATAAGAGACAACAACATTTTTTCATGAAAACCCTGAAATGGGGAAAAACCATAGGACCTGGTCTTGTTAAAATGATTATACTAGTGTTTGAAGTCAATTACAAATGATGCTCTTCCTCGAGGGAAGGCCTTGACTCAATGTAGCAAATATACATCATATAAAACACATTATATTATGGGAGTTAGAAGAATTAAACGATATGATAGTCTTTAAAGAATGTTTGATTATTCGTTTGGTTTGTAGGATTGTAGTCGGGCGACAGAGGTTAGAAAGGTCATTGGTTTGGTTGATAGAGGTCAAAGGGATTGTAATTGAGCGACGGTGGTCGGAGGGACTGTAGTTAGTGGGTGACTATGGTCGGAGTGCGATAGTGGTTGGAGGGAGCATAATCGGTAGGTAACGGTGGTCGGAAGGAGCGTAGTCGGCGAACGACAGTGGTGGAGGGCAACGGAGGTTGGGCGAAGGCCCTACAATGGCGATGTCGGACTGAGATCCGACAGTGATGGTCCAGTAGAGGTCTAACATTGGTAGCCTGGTGGCAGCGGTTCGCCAGTGATGGTGCCAGGGTGGCGCTCCGGGATGCTTCAGGCCTTAGAGCTCTCTTGAGTCTCTAGCCTAAGGTCAAAGCCTCCAAAAGTTCAAGCCGCCCTTGGTTTATTTATAGATTTTTAGAGTGATATGCTTTGTAAATATGGAGAAGATCCGGGGCAAATTTGGAGTGCTCCATCGAACAACCCATATTGATTCCCTTAACCATAGAGCATTTGTAAAGCGTTTAAGTGTCTTAATAATGTCAGAGTTAAGCAATCTTAGGCTCGTTGGATTCATCTCGCCGAGTCGCTTGATTCAACTATAAGCATGCAAGATTTGTAGGGGTGTCAATATTTGACCCGATCTAAAACCCGACCCCGACCTAAAAAAATTTTGGTTCGAGTCAACCC
Organism: Dendrobium nobile; assembly: GCA_022539455.1. Classification (NCBI taxonomy): domain Eukaryota; kingdom Viridiplantae; phylum Streptophyta; class Magnoliopsida; order Asparagales; family Orchidaceae; genus Dendrobium; species Dendrobium nobile. The sequence continues at coordinate 7,178,052 of CM039735.1, read as the reverse complement.
GTTTTGCAAACGGGTCAGGTTCGGGTTTCATTTTCTGGCCCATTTCCAATTTTGGCTTGGGTTCGGGTTAACTTGAAAATTCGAAATCAAATCGAGATTGACCATTTGACCTGGTTCACCCTCTTACCTGCAACGTCAGCGCTTGCATCCACACCCACTCCCTCGTATGCTCCCGTGCCGGTGCCCACACCCATGGTCGCCCGCAGGTGCTTGCCCCCTTCGCCCGCATGCACTTGCACCTGCACTCGCTCGAGCCTCGCTGCCTTGGGGGTTAGCAGGTTGGTCGGATCAACCCGAGTTAGGGGTGGGTCAGGTCCTTGTCTTAATTTCTGACCCGCCTAATCAGATTGGGTTCAAGTTGGTTCAATTGAAGGCAGGTAAGTTTCGGTTTGGACTCGAACTCGACTTAAAAACTCATTTTGAGACCCTTATATATTTGGATATCATTTGGTCATTCAATTAATGAACTAAAGCTTTTAAATTTGCTTTGGTCTCTTGATTTTGGGCACATTTGGGCTCAGATTTGACCGATTTTGTTGTTGTTGGGTTCATCTCATCGAGACATTCGAGTTGAGTATAAGTTTGCTGAAATCGGAGTTTGGATGGTCCTAATTTAATTTTGAAAATTTCCAATTCGGATATGCATCAAGATTCATGCCTAATCAAGGTGATTTTTGGTGACGTATCAGTCTTCTCTATCTAAAAGGTGAGAATTCTTACTTCTTTTTTCCTCTCTAAACATTGAGGGAAATCTCTTATTCTCTCGCTTCCTCTCTCTAGATTGAGAAAATCCCTCTTTATTTTCTCCCTGTCTCTCTCTATATATATACATATAAAAAAGAAAGAAAAACTAATAAATTTTTGTGTGTTGTAGTTGCTATCTGCTTGCAAATTCTTCTTTGACTTCACCATGAAATGACCTTTAGAAAAAATCCTAAATCCCATGGGCGACGTATTTGACATGATGAGTAAAATGTGTATGTACTTTTCTTAGTGTGACAGAGAAACTCGTAGGTGATGCTTGCTACATAGCGAAATTTATATGTTGTTGCAAATTCTCTGGTATAGGTATCTCATGCATGCCTTTCTTGGCACCATGTATTCTTAGAATTCTGGTTGTGGTGTCTTTGTTCATCGACTATGCATGCTTTTTTAGTGTGGTTGTTAAACCCAGACTTCACGTATATTCCCCTTATGTGGGAGAGACATTGGGAGGATTAGAATTTGGACTAAAAGGACTCTAAAGGATAATACTTTAGGGGCTTAATAAAAACAAAATATAGTTAAATAAAATGATGAACAATTAAAATGTAATGCTACAATAACAACAACATCAAGCCTTTATCCCACTACATGGGGTCGGCTACATGAATTCTTTTTCTCCATTGTGCCTTGTTAAGAGTCAAATTCTCATTTAAATCTAACAAAGAAAGGTCATTTTTAATATTTTCTAATCAAATCTTTTTAGGTCCACCTCTAGCTTTCTTAACAAGATCAAAACATCGAATGATAAACTGAAAATTCAGAACTTACAATGAACTATGAAAGACTTGAAAACTCACTAAAAATGTGAACATAATCTCACTACCACACCCTCTAAATCCTCAAGAACCCACAACAAGGAACTCAAGTGAACCTAGAATGTGTGAAATGAATTAGTCCCCTATATTTATAAATGGAGAGGTGAACTCTCATGGGACCTGCTACATTAAAAATAATTATTTCAAAATGCTAAGATTAATAACATGAAAAGGTTGCCAATATTTAAACTCATCATAAATTCACGTTATTTGCAATCGGATTCACTACATTTTTTTATAGGCAGACAGAAGGTGATCATTAAAAAACTCAAAAAAAAAAAAAAATTGCAAGCATCCAAGTGACAAATTATAAGCGCAAACATCAAATTTCAGATAATTTCAAGACTAATGCTAGTTAAAAAAAATGATGTCCAACTCCAATATAATGTCTCAAAATTCATGCAAGTATTAGAGAGGCATGCAAAATGGCCGAATTTGAATATATTCAAGTCATATATATGAATCATTGGACTTTCAAATTTTGCTAAAGCATCTCAAGAAGCGTGTAAATGCAATAAGTGCATAAAAAACTGTATTCCTGCATCATATATGTATACTGAAACTATACAAGTATATGATATACTAGCACTAAAAAATTGTAGAAGTACATCAACTCTTTTAAAATTAAAAAAATATTTGTATGTGATCTAACCAAGTGCATTAACTTCTTAAATTTGAGGTTTGAAAATATTGCACGGGTTAAAATAAAAGTGAATTAAATTTCAATCTGCTCTAGAAATCATACAACTTGTATCTAGAAAGCAAACAATTATTTTAAAAAACTTACAAGCTTCCTTTCAGGCATACATTTTATACAATATCCTTGAGTGGTCTGCTCTGCCTATAGGGTAGAGTCGTAAGTTCCACTCTTCAAATCTGATCCTCCTCCTTGTGAGTATTGGAGTTGACAAGTCTCGAAATATATCATAACAACAATTTTTAAAAAGTTCACCATTATTCTCATGATTGAATGCAATTATAGAAGTCCAAGAAAATATTTGGTTTTACATTCATATTAGACCTTCAATTTATTTTATGAAGAAAATTCATTAAAAAATATACTCTCCAGTCCATCGTTTATATGGTAGCTAACAAAATTACTACTTGAACCCGATTCTTTTCTAGTAAGTGGGCAAAATTGATAAAGTTCAAATAATAAAGTAAAATTTTCAACAACCCCAATGATAGCCATGTTGGAGGGGGCCTATTTTCAAAATGCTCTCAAATTCTAAAGTTAATTATTTAGGGCTTAAATTCTAATGAAATTTAAAATTTTAATATTTATCAAAATTTAAAAATATTCAAGTGAAATCTACTACTTATAATTTAAGATAAAATCAATCTACTCTTCACAATTATTTCTCTAGAGTATTAAATTTGAGAATAACTTTAGTTCACGAAGAGCAAATTTCTTGTTGACAATATGACTATAATTCATTCTAAAATGATTTTTCACCAATAAGGATATGACGCATGTCTTCTTAATAATAATTTTGCCATAAAATGATATCATATGTAAACAATTATGATCGAGGCCCTCTGACTTGCTAAATTTGTCATAAAATGACCCATAAAATTATGGTCATGCCAAAACCTGCAAATTTCTCAATGACTAAAGACCCTTGAGTAATGAATCATAGGTTGCACTTGATAAGACACAAATCTTTCTGTCAACTAAGGTCAATATAAGTTTGCCCCCTTAAAACAGTCACCGTAAGTCTATAAGATTTCCTTAGGCAAAACAAGTCACGACTAGCGACAATGATCGTTCGATCAGATTGTATTGACTACTTCCTCTGTCGTAGAACAGGGTCCATGATAATGAAATCACGAGATCTTGGCCGGGTTCATCACCATTCTCCCACTTAGTTGAAGTTGAAGGTGTAAATTTCTTAATTTTAAATTAAATTGCCGCTACTATACGTCAACTATGCAGCCAATAAAAGTTCTTGTCATCAGGAGAGGTATTTGTATCTATAGAAAACTTGGAATTAAATCAAAATTCCTCTCGAAATCTCTAGGTAGTATCTTATCTTCAGCTAATTTACTTTCTAAAAATTTGACTCAGAACTACCTATACTCTCTCTATAGAGTTAGGGTGTGAATTTTCGGAACCCATATTCAACAAACATTAAAGGCAACAAGTGAGCAGTTTTGGAGGTAGCTGGAAGTGTTTTATTGAATTTGATTACAGGAAATTGACTAAGTAGTTATAAACGTAAATAATTTATACTATCCTTGTCTCTTCCTATAGTGACTCCCCAAAAGAAGGAAACAAACTTAAGAATAAGAATTTAAGAGCACCTTATATTGAATTTAAAGTCAAAATACAAATTTATCCTAGGCATGAAAAATTTAAAAATCTTCCTTACCTATGATTGGTCGATTGGATAAGTTGACCAAACTTGCTTGTCCCATGGTCATTATTATCTAATGGTCCAGATTTTTTTACCTTCCGATCTTGATCATTAGCTATTCGATTGAGGACCCGCTTTTACCCATAAACATCTCTTGATTTGATCTTCAATGGTGTTATTCGAAAATCAACACCATCAAAGATGTGATATTCAAGAGAGAATTTTTGAAACTATAATGAATGTCTTTTTGATCTTTCTATGATTGGATGCATAAATCATGATTGCAAATGATGTGACTGATCATCTACTAGATCCAATCTCTAAATCAAACAATCTATCCTTTATGCCATGAGTAAGAGAAAAAGCTTCACAACACACTCACTTATCAATGAGAGAGTGCAACCCAAATCAGTTTACATTAAAGTAACTACTAAGTGGTCCATGACTTATCTAACAAAATACAAAACAGTTTACATGGAAAATGTATCACTAAGATGGGTCTATTAAGATTAATGTTGAAGAATTAAGAAGGGAAAAGAGGTAGACAAAAAATAATATAGACAGAAGTTGTGCAGAAATTGTGCAAAATAAGTTCATCAACACATACAACACAATAAAAATAATTGAGAATGAGGATTCATAAAACCTTATAGTTGAAATTTTGTTAAAGTTGATGATTGTGCTGTGCGGTGCTATTTGGTCTTTCAGGTGTATCTGAAATTTAGTGCATTGTTTCGGTTGTCAAGAAATTCATTCCCTTATGATGATACGGGTGAACTTCTTTCCCAAGCAATCTCCAGCTATGGATCCAACCGCATAATGTGGGGAAGGTACTTAATTGCTCACTTAATATTTTCTGATTCCTGTTTGCAGTTACTACGATTAGATTTATGTTCATGAAATGGCTAGATTAAGCTGCATATAAAAGCTTCCGTAATGTTGATACTCTCCAACTTTCTCATTAATTCTGATCTCATGATCTTGCAGTGACTTCCCTTTTGTTGTGCCTGAGTGTGGGTATAAAGAGGCGAAGGAGGCAGTCTCTCTCATTGCTAGTCAGATTGCACTGTCATCATTGGATTTGGAGTGGATAATGGGCAGAACTGCGGCAAATCTTTTTCAGCATTCATGGTATGCTTCCTAGATTAATGTACATCTGAATACTGTTGTTTGATTTTTATTCTTTGCCAAATGAACTGGTTTTATGAAGCCAGTTTAATTCAAATTTTAAATTCCTGCATTTATTATTTTGTTTAACCTTGACCGTTGGGCAAGCATTCAACCAAATCTAATCTAGAGAAGTTTTGAGTGTGCTTAGATTTTTTTTTTGTAACAGAAATGCATGAAAACTTACTTATATATGATTTAAGTTTTCCTTCCACTACAGAGATGTTGTTTGGTTTGTATCTTAATGTGGGATGTTGATGTGATGGCGAAACATCTGTGTTTGTGCTTCTGGTTTGCTCGAGTAGTTACAGGAAGTGATATTTCAAGTACATGGAGGAGGTAACTCAGCTGCAGATGAATTTGATCCATATTTCAGCTGTTGCAATTAATACTTGCAACATGTATCAATTCTTGACATTAGATCCCTCCATTAGTGAAATTTCAACTCATCTTCTGGGGACAATGCACCACTATAAATATTGTAGTTAGGATACTTACACGAGGAGCACAACCAAAGTCCAGCGATAAAAGTTTAGAATCTACATTGAAATATACATTTTATACTGGATCCTATTTTATTCAATTTGTTACAAAGTGCTTTTACTCCTGTTCTTCTCGGATATTGAATACTTGTTCCCGCCTTTTGGGTCACATTATAGGGGTGTAGGTTAGAAGACTAAACCACTTAAATCCTCGAGTCTATTTTTCTGCATATCATTCTTTTCTCATGTTTTTTCTTAGAGTAAAATGGGTGTAATTTCATTCCTGTTCTATTGTACTCATGATGCTTGAACTCCTCCCGCCATGATAGAAGTGAGTTTCCACCATTCACACTCGACTTATTTGGGTTTACTACTATGTTTTGCCTCTGGAGTGCTTGTGGCTTTGTCCTCCCTAGTTGGGGTTTGGCCAAATCTCTCGTGTGGCAGGCATTTATTGTACAGGAATAGGTTGAATGTTGGTGATTATCAGGCATCTTCAAAGCTAATTTAGATATTGAGCTGCCCTGGCAACACCAATGTTGATCACGCCATGATAAGAGTGGAACCCCCTCCAATCCTGATCGTAAATGGAGTTCTTGGGAAAGACATTTTTGGAGTAGACGAATACTTAGAAAGTTGATATTTAGATATTTGATTTAAATAATAATCCTGGATTTTTAAGATGATATAACACAACATTATATGCATGTATGTGTGCATGTATTTGTGTCAATTTTTGAGATCTTATGTAATTAACCAAATGTGGAAAATGAAACTTTCTTGAGTGCAATTGCCAAATATCTATCAACAATAGAGTATGGATATAGTGTAGGACAGACTAGCCAATGATATAAATATAATCGAGTTGTTATAAATTTATGTGCTCTCGAAAGCCCTATCTTGATCGCTAGAAATTCTTTTTTTGGCGTGTTGAAATTCCTTTTTAGGAGGCATGCCGATGTGCTGAATTAGTGATAGAGATTGACTAAAGAATTTTCTTTATTGCTAGAATTTTTTTTTCTAGTCTGAAGGTTTCTTAAAAGTTCAATCATCCAAGGTTAATTATATAATATCCAAATTATTAAAAAAGTGTGATGTAAATGTCTCCTAAAAATTATAACTCACTTTTTGCAAATCCTAGAAAGTGTCGAAACTATTTTTATAGAACTCCACACTTTGTTTTGATTATTTTGATATATAGAAGTATATATAAATAAATAAGCATGATAATATTTATAAATTAGTTTAGTTATTAAAAATTTTATGGACTCTAAAAATTCAAGCTGGGCCTCACATTGGGAAAGTTTTAAAGATATGTTTCGGGTTAAATTTTCAGAAGACAGATTAGGTTTGAGATAAGACGCTACCTATAAAAGGTGCCCTCATTTCTCGGGGGCTTTATGATATGTTTTTAGATTCCCATAGGGCAGTCGTTAGATAGATATTGAATATCGGCCAAGGCCATATAATAGAACCAAATTTGATATTGAGATGTAAAATTTAATATCATATTATTAAAATGGATGGTGATATAATGATGACAAACTTGATTAAGATTTTGTAATTCCGCATACCAAGTTGTTATTATACCAAGTCTAGTTAAAGGAGGCAGTCGACCTAGTCTGACTGAAGTATTATTGTCCGTAGCCATAAGTTTCTTCTTCTAACACAATGGCCATCAACTCGCTCTCATAGACTTATTTCAACCTAGCTCTGGTTGTCAACACCTGGCTTAAGTAAGCTACGAGTCTATGATTTTGCATGAGCACTGCCCCCAATTCATACATTAATGCATCAGTCTCTACAATAAAAATCTGGTTGAAATTTGGCAGGGCCGAGACCAATATTGTGGTCATGGTCTACTTCAATCTCTCAAAAGCCTAGGTAGCTGCCTCTCCCCCCAAGAAGCTATCCTTATTCAGCTGCTCTATCAGTGGCCAGGCTATGATGTTGTATCCCCTCACAAATCTCCTGTTGTATCCAGTTAGTCCTCGGAACCCCCTCAGCTTCCTTAGATTCCTAGGTAGAGGCCATTTCAGTATTGTCATTCAGTATTGCATCAATCTTGGCCTAATCAATAGCCACCCCTTCCTGAGATATCACATGCCCCAAGTACTCCACACTGGCCTTTTGCAAAACAACACTTCTTCAGGTTGGCCCTCAGTTGATGTTATTGTAACACTTCTAATACTACTCTCAAGTGCTCCAAATGCTCCTTACTCAACCTGTTGTGGTGTCATCAAAGAAAACTAGTATAAATTTTCTGAGGTATGGTCGAAATGCCCTATTCATGAGAGACGGGAATATATCAGGGGTGTTGGAAATGCCAAACGACATCACCAAGAACTCATAATGTCCCTCATGTAACCTAAATGCCATTTTGATATGATGGTACCCAGACTTCATATCCATCTTTGTGAATACCACTTCTCCATAAAGCTCGTCCTGCAACTCATTTGTCACTGGAAGAAGAAACTTGTATGTCAGTCTCCTTGTTTAGGGTCTGATAATCTACGCAAAATCTTCAACTCACATCCTTCTTTTTGACCAATACGACTGGCTAGAAAAAGGACTCACACTTGGACGGATTATTCCTGCCTACAATATCTCCCAAATCAGCTTATCAATCTCATCCTTCTGGATCTGAGGGTAGCGGTAAGGCCTAGTGCTTATTGATGACACCCCTTGCCTCAAGGTGATAGCATGCTCTTGCTTCCTCTGTGGTGGCAATCCTTGTGAAGCTGAAAAACCTCGCTGAACTGCTGGATAAGCGGTTGTACTGAAGGATGAAGGTCTCTCCCTTCCTCCAATCTGATCCCCTCTAAGCTCTGTAGCTCTATAAAAAATTCTCCTCTCTTCTTCTGTAGGGTCCTCACCATGGTTTTGAGAGACACCATGTTGTAGAACAAACATGTGAAGATGAGTTGCTTAAGGAAAATTGCATGCTTAATATTTTGAGAACAATATCAAATAAAACTTATGCCGATTTAAACGCTAAGATAAAACAATAATGCAATAAAACATGCTTAGGCTAAATCAAATGCATAGGAGTTAAAGATCATAAAACAACCAATTTATTCTAACATTGCATACATGATTGGTTTTCAATAATAAATCCCAATGTTAACAATAAGATTAGTCACTATAATAAGATCCTTCACACAACTCGTTCAATTACTAGGTTTTAGCGGAGAAGATTAGCATGATTTCCATGAATCAAGATATAACCACAATCGAGAAGTAAACTAAGAAGATAAGAGAATGAGAGGAAGAGTTTACCCAAAAAAAGAGGTTATACGAAGTTCTGGTGGTGGTTTGAGGGATTGAGAGGAAGTAGACAGCCAGTGGTGGCTCCTTGGACGTCTGGATAGCAACGCATTCGTTCTCGAACCCTTGAACAGCAAGTAGAAAATCTGGGACAGCAATTCCAGAAAGTTCTGGATGGCAACGGTAGCTTCTGAGGACATTGGGCAGCAAGAGGGCGGCTCTGGTTTTGCAGGACATCAATTTCCTAGCGTTAGGAGGGCTGGAACAGCAAAGGTCCTGGTTGGAAATTTCTGGACAGCAAGAACCTTGGATGGAATTTTCTGGATAGAAAAATCTGGACTGGAATTCCCTGGACAGTAGGAAAATTCTTCCAATGGAGGCTCTGGACAGCGGTGTGGGGGTTCAGACAACAGGCCAGCCCCTTTTCCTAGCCGAAATTCCCTTGATAGCAAGTAGGAGCTTCAGGAAAAGAGTGGAAAATTATGGAGGGAAATTGAGGGTGACGGCTAGGGTGGATGGGGTTAGGGTGGGGCTGAGTTGAAAACTTAGTGGAGTATCTTATTTAGGTATGGGAGGGAGAGAGGGCACGGCAGCTGTAGGAAGAGCTGGCTTGGTGATTTAATTAGGGAAGGTTAATTTAAATTTGAACCCATCCAATTGAGGGAAAGTGGGCCGGTCCTTGATGGGGATTTGATTGGATGCTTTAAAAGGGGTTGTCAAAATTGGATATTTAAATTAAGAAAGAAGATTTAGAAGATCTCTGTTTCAAAATTAAATGAATTTGAATAGTGGGACCTTTCCAAAATTAACTCATCTCATTTAGGAAATCAATTTCAGATTTTAAGAAGTTAAAACCTGATTTGGATGACTTTCCTAATTTAGCTTTCTTAATTTAGGAAAGTATTTGAAATTCGAAATTTGAATTTCAAATTACTTAAATCTTTTCCCAAATCACTTAGGCTTTTTAGGTAGGTGTTATTGATGATTGATTTTATCATCCAAGGGGAATTAGGAAGGGGGTAGCCGACAGTGGGGCTAGGGCTAGCTAGGCCAGTGGTTTGGGGTTAAGGTGGGGTGGCCGACGGCATATGGAGGGGGTGAGGGGTGACCGGCGGTTTAGAGGGAGATTGGGGAAAAAGCCTGGCCGGTGGAGGAGGTGGGCTAGATTGGCCTGCGGTGGTGGGAGGGAAGATAAGGTGGCCGGTGATAGGGGAAGGAAAACGTAGAAAATATTATGAATACTAACCTCGAGTCTCGGAATCCACCGGTGGCTGACGGGTGATGCAAGACCCTCTCCTAGGGTTTCTCCTCTCAAGAACTCACAAAGAGATCAACAAGAAAAAAATCTGAACTTTCATTCATAATTCATCATCCCCTCTCCAAGAGGAGGGAAAAGGCTTAAATAGCCACAGACAAGAAGAGAAATAAATAGACACAATTGCCTGTAGGGCATACATAAGACAAAGCCCTCAAGTGAGGGTAGAAAGGGAAAAAGAACAAACAAATCTAATACATAAAATATATCAAAAACAAATAGACACGATCGTAGCCGTAGATCGTCAATGCCCTCATCATTCTCCCCGGGTGGGAGAGAATTCAACTCCGTCGAGTGGCTGTCTCAAGATCTCTCGTGTATTTGGGTCAATCTGTTGTATCTTCTCGCGCTCTGACCATATATCCTCTAACTCTGGTTTACTTCTCCACCTTATCAGATATCTTCTTTGTCCACCCTCATTTGTGGAAATAATGTCATCACTAGGAATCATGTCAACCTTCTCCATTATGGGTGATTTGGGAATATTTGGGAGTGGAGGTAGGTTGGGGTTCTCACAGGGTTGGATCGCACGAGGCTCAGTTTGAGGTGGATGTGGTGGGTTAAACTCTTGACCCTCATAGGTTACTAAATCTTCTATGTTAATAGAGGGATGAAAGTTGAACTCTGCAGGCAGATCCACCATGTAAGTGTTGTTATTGATTTCTTTGACTATTTTAAATGATCCCACACTTCTAGCATGTAATTCGGGACAAGTCTGCACCATCACTGAATTACCAACCTCAAAAGTTTTACATTGTCGTTTAAATTCAGCATGGAGCCTATAATTATTATTGTTCAGTTCAATTAGGCGTGCAATTCCCTTAAGTAGTTCATGTGGATGCGATGTAAATGCGGCATGTTTTATATGAATGCATATATCTAAAATTCAAGACTTAACAAGATAAATAATGGAATGAAGTAATGCAAGAGATTAGATATTGCATGATGGATGAAATGAGTTGTGGACTCGCACACAAATTTTAAACAGAGGAAAATTTTGGAAGACAACAGACTACAAAAACACACACAAACATACTAACTCATAAGCACACATAGATAGTAATAAAGATGGATCAGTCACAAAATGAGAGGACATAAAGTTTCCATGTTTAAAGGAACTGGTGTAGGAGGAGCAATAAAGACATCTTTAGCTACAAAGGCATTTCTAAAGGGAGTTCCAGCTAGGATGATAGGTGGTCTCCTAGAGGCAGCAGGGTAATCTAGCAAAGTTATCTAGCTAGGAGAGAGATGGTCCTTAACGAGGGAGGACAAGAATATAGAGGGCATGATGGGGGAATCAGGAATATGATAAGATGAAGGGTCTTGACTCACAACCATAATGGGATAGTCAAAAGAGTCATAAGTAGGTATGAGACTCAAAAGATGGGGTAGAGTGCCTAAAACAGATGTTGGCACAACAGTTAGAGAGATAACATGAGAGTATGGGCTAATACACTCTCTAATAGTAAAGTTGGTACGAGGAATAGGGAAATAAGTCTAATCAAGAAAGACAAACTCTTTCAAACTTAAATCTAAAGGAACAACTCCTAAAATAGACTCTAATAAAGCAAGAGGAGGCTCATTGTTCAACTTAGGCTCATAATATTTCAGATTCAAACTACTGTCTTCCGAACTTATATTACTATTCTTAATAGGATTACGTTTGGTTATAACCCTAAGATTAATGGATTCGGCTCACTTAAATCGGGGTTTAATTATGGTAGTAACTTCAATTGACTCACTTCCAACTTGAGATTATCCATATTGCCATCAGAATTATGCGAAAATACATTAAAATTATTCGGAGTCATCTCAGTAGGAGATACAATTAAATTAGAATATTCCGAATTTAATTTTAAAGTGTTCAAGGTCAGATCAGCTTTCAAGATCAAATTAATATCATCCAAGCAGACCTTATCCAAAGGGATATCCTTGATGAGATTAGGATCAGGATGGGCTAAGGTATCAATGCTTAAAGATTCTAAATCTCCTAGATCAGGGCTTAAGTCATGCCGGGGGTCTGCTTCAATTACTTCAGTTTCATTCTCAAAGAAGTCCTCGTTTTCAATGATATCATTAGTATCCACGAAATGGATGTACTCGGTCTCAGGTTCAGGAAACTTCTTCTTTGTCGTGCTTCTTTTGGGTATAATTATACTTGTAGGGTCAAAGATTGGTGATACTAAAGGTTTGGTAGCCTTAGAATCCTTACTGATTTTAAAGGTGGTAAAGTTACTCATGTGGCGAGGTGAATTGAGATCCACTACGTAGAGAGTACGCGTGTTCAGATAATGTTGACTGGGATGGCTAGGAGTCGGCCCAAGTGGAGAGTCATATGGGACCGATTCAACTGAAGACCTAATAGAGGGTCGGCCATCAAGGCTAGGTGAAGACCTACATGGTGGGGCAGCAACCCTGAAGTTACTAAGGGATGGGTGGTCTCGACCATAGTGATGTCCACGGATTATCCCAATAAAAGAGGCAGGGTGGTGTTCCAGATGAGGGTCACTAGGTGTTGGGGTCACTCCCTGATTAGGTACATTAGTGGGAGTGGTATGTCGAACAGGTTTAGGGGTAACCGAATAGGTAGGGACTTAAGTAATTGTCGCTTGGTAAGGACTAGAAGTCACGATATCATATTGGAGTGTAACAGGTGAGTAGGACTATCTTTCAAGTGTAGAGTTCTTGAGAGTGTAGTGCCCAAAAGTTTCATGAACAGGGGGTGACCTAATCTTAAAATCAGATGATTGGCTACAAGTAGGGGAAAGATATTTTACTTCAAGTTCTTGTCTCATGTTTTTCCAATCGGAAGTAGGGTATTCGCCACGAGACTCTTTATGATCTTCCAACCTCATCCAAAATTGACGAGCACTACCGTTCATGCTAGACTTAGCAATACTAACCTAGTGGGACTTAGGAATATCACGTGATTCGAAATAGTCCTCTAATTGTCTAACCCATTCTCTAAAGTAGTAAAGGTTTGAGGAACCATCAAAGGTGGGTAGACGGTAATGTGACTCTAAGTGAGGTTGTTGTGGTTTAGGCTCAGGTCTAGGTTGATAAGCAGAGTGGGGCATCTCCTGACTAGTATGAATGACCGCATGGGGCACGTACCTAGAGTGGGGAGAGTCAACATGTTTCTCCTTCATAGTTTTAGTCATAGAGCCCACTGTGGGTCTCCGAAAGGATTCCGCTCGTGTGGTTCGAATGCAAAGAGTACGATCACACTATCCCGTAGGACAAAATGGTCGTAGACCTTTACAATCGACACAAGCAGGCCGATGGAAGAGCAGATGGAGTTATAGATACGATTAGCCATGGAGGATAGCGGCTTTCACCTACCAACCTCGATGGATAATAATATCTATAACCCAAAAGTTCACGAGATTTCCCCTATTCGATACATCAGCTCGAATAGGGTTTATTTGATTGTGGGGATCGGTTTCCTACGGGCGCAAGCCCCCGTAGTTAATTACATCCTAAGCCTTGACTTAGGAAAACTCTCGATTAAGGATGTTAGATTATCTTCTCCAAATGGGTTTAGTTCAAAGGGGTTTCTAGGCTTTCCTAATCAAAGAGAAAGAGTGTCCCAAGTTGGCTTAATCAATCACACACGGTTCAGTCATCATTCGGATGGCTAGAAGAAGAGAAAAACTGGAGAAAAAGAAAGAGACGAAGCACTTCAAACAAGCACGAGAGAAAGAAGGAAGTGGCGTCATCTGTGTGACGCGGATATGTAGGATTTATAGTCTCCGAAAGAATGGAGAACTTACCCACCAATAAGGTGTATAGAAGTACACTTGTACCCTCCACCTTTAGACCCTAAATCTATAAAAGATGTAGTGTTGTATACACGACACTAGCATCTACGACCTAGCTAATGCAATCTGGACTTATTCCTTGCCTGAAAAAGGAAGCCAGCTAAAATCCTAAGCACAACCAATCGCCCTATATGTATGCAAGATGGGAAGGCTCTATCCTAAAGAAGCAAGGATTTGAAACTCTGTAATATGCAAAGGAGTATATCTAACGTCGTATGATGCATGAAAAAGATGCACAATTAAGAGATGTCCTTAGATCCACTAATGCAATGCATGTAAGTGAAGTGCATTATAAAGAAAAGTATATAAGAACGTATGCATGACATCCAGAGTACAGAAAAAAAATAAATAAACACACCCTAAGGGTATCCTTCAGGCAAGATACCCGCACAGAAAATCATCATAATCATGCCCACTTCGTGTGGGAAAACAGTGATGCCCAATGGCATAAATAGGTGGCCTACTCGACAGGCCTAAATGACCCTAATGGTCTCTAAGGCTCACAGAAAAAAGGGGGAAGGGGGTATCGCACCCAAAACCGGAGAAGGCCAAAATCCTAGCAGAAAAACAACGATGCCCACTTCGTGTGGGAAAACAACGATGCCAACCGGCATAATAGGTGGCATACTCTACAGGCCTAAATGACCCTAATGGTCTCTAGGGCTCACAGAAGGGGGAAAAGCTTTGACCTATAGGGCCAAAGCTTCGTCAGTGCACTAACCTATGGCTGACTACCTAAACATACTAGAATATCTATCAACAATATGTGTGTGGAGTGTAGCAGTTCCGATATGTAATTAAGAGTTTGAGTTGCAGAAGTCATACCTGACCGTGGCGCAGCCAATTAATAGCTCCAAGCAAGTAAATGGTTCATTGATCCCTGATCGTGCAAGACCCAATGTACCTGCTGTGGCGCTGCCACTTAAAAGCTTATAAGCAATTGACGCCGCTTGATCATTAACAATGCAACACCGGATGTACCTCGCAAAGTAAGACAAAAGAAAACATATATATAAGCGTAGATGCCGTTCAGAAAAGAAATGCAAGTAAAAAAAATATATATATAACTGACAAAAAATGTAAGAATTGCATTTATAGAACATGTATAGGTAGTAAATACTAAATAGCAAAAGAAAATGCAAGCCTAACCTAGGACTAGAAGTAGTGTCCTAATCAAACCGGTCTAAGGTGTGTGTAGGCTGTGCAGTTTTTGATAGATCCTATGTAGGATAATTTAGTTGAAATTATTTGCATTTTTATTTGTTTAAGGCCAAGGGGAGATTTTAATTGAAGTTCAAATATTAATATTTTAGGATTGATTTTAGAGATTTTTATTTTAGTATTTGATTGATTACCACCTTTGTTTCACACCGAGGCCGTGAGGTTTATTTCACCCTCCTTGGGGCTAACTTAATAGCCTCGTAGGCCTGGGTTACCCAGTGACAACCAATTTTTGTTGAATTATTAAGTTGGTTGTAAATTAGAAAAGAAAGGTAGATTAAGGAATTTATTACCAAAAGAGGTTTGTTGATTGATTTTAAGAATTGATCTAAGGTTTGATATTTTAGGAGTCATTTATCCTAATAAATTTTAGCTTAGGTTTGAATCTCCTAATTTTAAGTCTACATCTTTTAGACTTTAAATTGGTTAGGAATTAATTATTAGATTAGATAGATTTGATTTAGATTTATGTTTTAGGTTTATAGTTTAATGATTACGAATATTAACAATAACTTGATTGAGAATTAAATATTTTAACACATTTTAAGAATTAGGTTATAAAGGGTTGGTTGATTATTAGTGAATTAAGAAAATAAAAATCCAAATCTAGGAAAGCGTGTCACTAAGTTTTCATTTTGATGTCTCTATCCTATAAGGAACATGCATCCTAAGTCTATGTTTTCTAAGACTCGGTCCTTAATTTTGGTCCTTAGGTGTCACTAGTGTTGTGGGAGACGAAAAGATGTGTTTTTGTTTTCTAACCTTTAAGACTTTCGTACATGTGTCACTAAACTTAAGAATCTATAGCAAAGCAGTGGAATGAAAAAGAATGAAAATCGGAAATAAAAGGAATGTAGGCATTGTTGTTTTGGACACACTTCTTTGAAGTCAAGTGTATCCCGAAGCAACATTAACAACGCCCTTTAATGCTCCCACAATCCAAATAAGGCACTTGATATGTTTGAGACATCTACCTACAACACCCTACAAACGGAGCCTTAAGCAACTAAAGGAAACAAACCTCTAAAATTAAACTTAAAATTAGACTCATTCAAAAATTCTTTTCATCTTTAGAGGCTAACACTAAGTAGAGGAAATCCAAATGAACAAGGACTAATCGAAGAAACTACAAAGAGACACTAGAGACCTCTCAACCCAAAGCTCCCTAATATTTCAAATTCCAAGATCCATCTTATAGAGAGAAACACTAAGGGAATCTAACCCAAAACTATCTAAAGCTTTAAACCCCAAAATTCATCTTTAGAAATAACCACTAAAAGAATTTAATTCAAATAAAAAAGCACTAACTACTTCCCAAAAGACACTAAGAGATCCTACTACACAAGTTTGATCATAAAATTATATCTCTCAAAATAACTTGCAAGGACCTCTAAATGATCTACTACACACATCCTCCCAAAAGTTATCTACCCAAAATCTCCTTTTCTTTTCATTTTTTTTTGACACAAAAACTCTACCCAACAACCCATAATCAAGTGCCTCCTTTCATTTGGAGTGGGGTAGAAAACATAAAGTTTTCCAACGAGAAAGTTTTATAAAGAAAACTCCTCATTGTAAAGCACCCATAAAACTCGTCGCATAAAACAAATCCAAAGCCACTAATAAATCATTCCAATCAAAGCAAAACAAGACGCCTTTCATTCAAAAAACGACTTTCCAAATTGGCAACACAAAGCGACTCATAAGAAAATTTCAATAAAAGCAAAGAGAAACATTTCATAAAACTTTCTAAGTGTAAAACGACTCATAAAACTCTTTAAAAGAAACTCAAATGTCACACTAGCGACGACCCATAAAACAACTACAACATTTCACATAAATATGGATGAAAACATGACTCGATTTTATAAGAAAATATTCTAAACTTATTCCAATCATTTATATGAAATGTAAAGAGACAATATCATGCTCAAAAAGTTTCCAAATAATCATTGTTAATAATCACATCTATGGGGTTTAGCTAAGATTTTGCCAAAACAATAAGAAAAGAGTCTCGTTACAGCACAAATCTAGAAAGAGCTCATTAGGGAGTTTAACATAAGATAAAATACGTGATATTAAACTATTGCATTTCAAACTAATATGCCAAAGTGCAACAATGGGAAGACTCCCATACAAAAGAAAACAAGGCAAAATCACACATGATTATATCTCCAAAGAAAAAGATGCCAACAAAAATACTCTTCCAAACATGTAAGTCTACAAGTAATTCAATGGATCTCTTCCTCAAGACATGCTTAAAGCAAAAGGGTTATTCTCTAGAAAATTTATTCAAAAGAGAATCTCAACTGAGAGTAAACATGGAAAGATGGAACTTGAACATTCAAGAGTGAACACAAAATTTGATTCTATAAATTGACCACAAGTATTAGAAGCTCTAGGTTACTTTAAGTTATCATGCCTTCATCAACACAAAAGGGAAATAACATGTGTTATACATCTCAATCCTTGTTATTATTTTGTTTTAAAAGACATACATAAAACTATTTAGGATAGCATGAACTTAAGGTAAAGAAAATCAAACCATTTGCTAACACCATACTTGGACAAGTAGAGAAGAAATGAAATTCAATAAAGTATCCTAAAATCTGCCAATTCTTTCCTTATGGCCAAATAAGTTTCTAATAGCATAACTCTGTTTTGAAATCATGAGGCTACAGGAATACTGATTAAATGAATGATATAGTCACCACTTATAACGTCATTAAAACATGAAGGGGTGTGAGCTTCTTTACATCAATCATAAAGAGAACTATGTGTAAGTACGAAATTGTGAAGTCAAGGCATATGCATCGACCACTAGAACCATGAATCTCAGCTTGAAACATACGATTGGGTGATCTGAATATGCATGCAAGTTCTCAAGTTCAACCATACTTTGCAATCATTTTCCATATCCAAACTTATGAGGAGCATGTGGAACAACCCCTTCAAACAAGTCTCAAACATGTGAAATTATATGCATATATTCTTTTAAGGTGTGACTTTAATATTTCAGCATATGGAATCCAGAAAACAGTAAAAAAAACATGCATATATTTATTTCCAAAAGCATTTTTGAACATGAAACCGCTAAGAACTGCACTTATAACATTCCTACGACGATCCGGAAGTTAAAAACTATGAAAAAAACTGCACTTATATTGTTACCAAAACAGTTTGGGACATCGAAATAGCAAAAATCTGCATATACCTTGATTCCAACACGATTAGGAAGCAAAAAAACAGCAAAAAAACTGCACTTGTTTCTTACCAAAACAGTGGAAAAAGTTCCACAAAAAGCTGTAGGAATTTCCATAGAAAAGCCATAAAGGATTCACCCAAGTGTTATAGGTATTATTGTAAGAAAACTCTCAAAATCTGCACTCATTCGCTTACGAAAACAGTAGCAAAATCTCTACAAAAGCTGTGGGAATTTTCTCAAAGAAGGAATAAAAGATTCGGCCAAAAGAACTCAAGTCTGTCTTTCAACATATGCTATATGAAACCTATTTGTGCCAATAAGACACCCTCTAAGAAAAGCAAGATTTAACATTTTTCAATACAAAATATTCATCCCCATAAAACCACTTTAAATCTCTTTCTTACACAAAACAAATTTTAGAGTTCTTCCAACCAACTTTCTCCCTTTGTATCACATGCCATCAAGAACTTCATGATTCACAGTTCAAAGAAAATAAGAAGCATTTCGTTATATATATATTTATATTTTTAAGAAGAGGAGAGAGGTCGAATCGTACTCCTCTCTCTCAGTAAATCACAAAAAAAAAGCAATATCAACTATTTGGAGAGCAAGAAAAATCCACAGCAGCTCACATACATTGCAACAAATTAGCACATATTAATCTTCCCCACTCACGGCATGAATCCACAAAAATAAATAAAAAGAAGGCAAATAAATCTTTTTCATCCTTTCATATTATCTCAAGAACATAAATAAAAGCTATCCATCTTTTTTCAAGGAGGAGGGAACACACTCTCCTGTAACGGGCTAGCAAGAGAAAGTAATCCCATTATTCAAAATGATGTTGGATACTTATAAGCACATTCTAACAAGTCTCTATTCATATAGTGTTCAAATGTTTATACCAAAGTTTACTAGTTTAGGAACGCATCGCCATTGAATGAATTTTTTTTTTTTTTCACAATACTCTAAGCATTGCATTGAAGAAATTTTGATACGAAGAAGATCAACGTATAATAAAAAAAAAGACAACTATGGATTTCATTTGAGGCATTTCATCATACACTTGGCATGGAACAGTTGCGAAGTCACACAAAGCAAATCATCATAAGAGTCATGGTTTACACACTTGCTTGATTGAAACCATGTCTTGGGTGTAACAAATAAAATAATAAACATGAGGAATGCATCCATTCTCTCTACAGTACACTTATTTTAGGCACCTTTCCTTTAATTTATTTAAACATTTTTTTTTTCAAATGTATAGATTCATGAGCTCAGTGATTTCAAGAACTCATAGATAATAAGGTGTCATGGTACAACAAGGAATATTACATCTCAAAGTAATCCAAAACTCAAATTTCTAAATGGAAAGTACAGGAAATGAATCACAACGAATCAGCAATATATCCATTCTTCAAAATAAAGCTATATAGATCTCCTCAAACTTTTGAGGAAGAAACGTTCAAGAATAATCTAGGTCATCTTTCAAGCAAGGGCTTCATTATGTAGGATTTCTTGATCCGAAACATTAACAATGCAAGCTCGTTCCATCATTTCATATTACTTCAGAAAAATAAACGAAAGCGGTCTCCAAGAAAAAGAAAAGAAATGATTTTTGTTTGCTTGAGAAGTATAGCAAGAAGCCATTATCATCACCAAATAACAACTTCTATTACTCCTCATACCACTACTAAACAACAATAATCTCCAACAGCAAAGGAGGAGAAGATCTTAACAGCGAAGAAGGAGAAGAGGAAGAATATGTATGAGGAAGAAGATAGAGGATACCTGCCAAGGAGGGGAGTTCACGACCCAGGAAAATGGCTGGCTGGAGGCGGAGCGTCCGACCTAGCTGGAGTCGCCGGGCTCGGTCTCCCCTAGCTCACGCGAGGGAGGGAGAGGGAGCTGGAGACCTTCAGGAGAGGTGACTTTTTTTTTTGTTCTCCTGAGATCTGCGACCTAGAGGAGACGGGGGAGAGGGAGGTCGGTGTGAGAGGGAGAGCAGGGGCTTCAGTTCGGAGGAGGGAGATCGGGTGGCTAGAGCCGACGACGAGGCGTTCAGCCCTAACTAGAGGCGTCGAGATCGTCGGGTTCGATCCTGGACTGTGCGAAGCTGGGAAGGGAGGAGCTAGGGCGTCGGGTTCAGTCTAGGACTCACGGCTGGAATCCAGAGAGAGGGATCGAGTGGAGAAGCCCTTCGACTCCTCAGGCTTCGACCGAAGAGAGCACGGCAGAGAGGGGAATCGCAATCCCCTTGCGATCTGGGAAGAGGAACTGAGAAGAGTCCCTCCCAAGAGCCGGAGAAGGCCAGGGTACCCCATGCGACTGAATACTGACAACGGTCGAATATGGATTTCAGGAGAAATCCCAGCCGTCAATGCGATTACTAGATTTAGGGAATAAATTCAAATGAAATCAAAAGTGGATTGGAATTTATTTGAATTAAATTGAGTTGATTCGAATCAGATTTGGGCTCAAACCGGGCTCAAGACGGTTCGACCTAGTCACGCCGACATCAATTTGAATCAAATTGAACTCGATGCGATCAAAATAAATTAAATTGAGTGCAATCGAGTCTAATTGAAAATCAATTTGGATCGATTCGAGTTTGAATTGGGCACGACGAGGTCTAATCGAATTGATCGAATGCGCTCGACGGTATTCGAGCGAAAAACGAGGTCAACACCCACTAGACTAACGAGGACATCTAACTTCTTTTGAAGTCCTATCGGATCCATTGGGAAGCGCTAAGTGATGCCTAATGAAGAGTGGGTATAAGGGACAACACTCTATAAGGAGAAAACGTCATTATGACACGCTATATGGTTCAGGAAATTACTGGACAACAAGCTACAAGGGGGACTTAAGTGATCTAGGCAATTAGGATGGTTGTGGGGTCGAGGACAACACCTAAACACTTAACCAGACTCACCTAAAGGTCACTAGATGGTACATGAACGGTTTGGACAGCAAACTACACTAGTGGTTTTAAGTCACTAGGCGTTTAGGAAGGCTACTAAGGCTCGAACAGCACTAAGGCACTAAATGTGCACACCTATAATGCAACTAAATGATGCAAAAATGAGAAAAACAGCAAACTACAGCAATTGTTAAGTTAACCAAGTGTCTAGGGATGTCACTAGGGTTAGGGCAGCACCTAAACAATGGGTTATACTCACCTAAACGTTACTTAAACGATACAGGAATGTTCAGGACAGCAAGCAAAAACAGGGATTTATAAAACAAAAGCATTGGTATGCATGCAAACAAGCCAACAGATGGTTAAGAAGACTCCTAGGATAACTTCTAGCATGAATGATGCATGCTAATCATGCTCTGATACCAAGATGATGTAGAACAAACATGTGAAGATGAGTTGCTTAAGGAAATTTGCACTCTTAAAATTTCATTCATAATTCATTATCCCCTCTCCAAGAGGATGGAAAAGGCTTAAATAACCACATACAAGTAGAGAAATAAAAAGACACAATTGCCCCTAGGGCATACATAAGACAAAGCCCTCAAGTGGGGATAGAAAGGGAAAAAGAACAAACAAATCTAATACATAAAATATATCAAAAACAAATAGACACGATCGTAGCCGTTGATCGTCAATGTCCTCATCACACCATGGCTTTGGATAACCCTGCATCTCCCTTGATAATCACTCTTCTTCCCTCCACCCCCAGCTCCATCGTCATTGTTCCCCAATTAACTTTGGTATCCCCTAAGATTTGTAGTTATTTCATCCCTATGATGATATCAGTGCTTCCTAGCTCCAATGGAAGGAAGTCTTCCCTCACATGGACCCCTTGTATAGTGAGAACCACTCCCCTACACACTCTTCTAATCATCTCCACCTTCCTAGTGCTCATCATCACTCCATAGCACCTTGTGTCTATTTATTTCACCCCCAATTAGTCTACGACCTAGTTGAAAATGAAATTATGGGTTGCCCCACTATCTATTAACACCACCACCTCCCTGTATGCTATTTCTCCCTTCACTTTTTAGCAATGCCACCCCCCTTTTTGGGATGATTTGGGGGGGGGGGGGGGCCGGCTGTGCTGCTGTCTTTGGCTTGACTGTTCGGTTTCTGCTCATGCTCCTTGGCTTTCCCGGTTCCCCTTGCTTGGTTGTTCAGTTTTTGCTCCTACTCCCTATGATGTAGACAAACAAGAGAAAACTGACACAATGAGTATAACTTAAAACAAACTTTATTAAATAAAAGCAGACGACCCAAAACTTAACAAACACAACAAGAGATACTATGAGATTTTAAAGAAATAAAGAAATTCAAAAGACGCTATCCTCAGACAACCGTCAGAGCGGGTTCCTCACATGCATCGAATTTGTAGGTTAAATAAGTAAAGTGCATAGAACTAGCAAACTGATGGTCCACCACTGCAAGATTGTCCAAAACTCTTCAATAGATACTTCAAATCAACTCTGATACGACACCCTAAAGTTGTTTTACTTTTGAGAAGAAGGATACAGATGGAGTGACACTTGCGGAGAGACGAAAGAGGTTAGAAGCCCGAGAAGAAAGGTTGGAAAGAGCCCGCAGGATTTCGGGAGGGGATGAGAAAGAAGGGTGGAAAGAGCCCGTAGGATTTCTAAACAAACCCGCAGGTTTAATAGCAAATATGCTCACAAATATCAACTCCCTTTTCTTCACAACATCTTCTCATATTTATAGGCAAGAGAGAGGAATGCCAAGAGCCATATGACTTTTAATTTCCATTAGAACCGAAGCATAATAAGCATAGAAATCCAAATCATAAGTAGAATACTTAGACTTAGACTCATTCAGTTTTTCACTAAAGTAAGCAACATGTTTTTCTTTTTGACTAAGCATTGCACTAATACCAATATGAGAGGCATCGCAATCAACTTCTAAAATGATTTCAAAATTTGGCAATTTAAGAATGGGAGCTTGACTTATTTTTGTTTTAATAATCTCAAGTGTCCACCTAAAAATCTCTTTTTTAAAACAATCAGTAATAGAAGCAATAACAGTACTGAAGTTCTTAACGAATCGATGATAAAAAGATGTTAAACCATGAAACCCTCTTACCTCTCTGATATTCTTAGGAACAGGCCAACTTCTTATTGCCTCGATTTTCACAGGATCTACTTTGATTCCTTTAGCAGATACAATGTAACCCAAAAATGTCAAATTCGAAGTCATAAAAGAGCATTTTTTTCAAATTAGTGTATAACTTCTGTTCTCTCAAAGTTTTCAGAATCTCTTTAACATGAAAAATGTGTTCAGACAGATGAATACAATAAATCAGAATATCATCAAAATATACAACTACAAATTTTCCAATAAAAGATCGTAAAACATGATTCATAGTTCTCATAAAAGTACTCGGAGCATTAGACAAACCAAAAGGCATAACAAGCCATTCATATAAGCCCTCTTTGGTTTTAAAAGCAGTTTTCCACTCATCTCCAGGTCTAATTCTTATCTGATGATATCCACTTTTCAAATCAATTTTCGAGAAAATCTTAGCACCACTTAACATATCCAGCATGTCATCCAGTCTAGGAATTGGAAATCGATATTTGATTGTTATTTTGTTTATAGCTCGGCTATCTACGCACATTCTCCAAGTTCCATCTTTTTTAGGAGTAAGTAAAGCAGGCACAGCACAAGGACTCAGACTTTCCTGGATTAAACCTTTTTCTAGCAGTTCAGATACTTGTTTAGAAAGTTCTTGATATTCATTTGTACTCATTCTATAATGTGATCGATTAGGCAATGTAGCTCCAAGAATTAAGTCAATATGATGTTGGATGTTTCTCATCGATGGTAATCCAACTGGTAATTCATCAAGTATTAGATTAGAAAATTCATCAAGTAATGGTTGTATTTCTTTAGGAATTTCAGAATTTAAATCAAACTCTTTTCCAAATAACAGATATATCACATCAAATTTTGTTAATTCGTTCATGTTCAAAAGCATTTCAGAAGTGGAAGATTTAGCAGGTTTCTTGTTCTTTGTTACCGGATCAGGGATGTTTCTTTGTGGAAAAAGTGTAAATTCCTTATTATCCTTAATTAGAGAGTATGTGTTCTTTTCTCCATTGTGGATGGTTTTATGATCATATTGTCATGGACGACCTAAAAGGATGTGACATACTTCTAAAGGCACAACATCACAAACAATTTGATCTTGGTAAGTTCCTCCAATCGTTAGGTTGACAGTGCATTCTTTAGTTATAGGAACCTCACTTTCCTCTTTGAACCAAGATATTTTATACGACTTCACAAGAGGTTTCGTTTTTAGCTTGAGTTTCTTTACCATATGTCGTGGCACAAAGTTTCTAGAACTTCCACTATCAATCATTAAAGTACAAATCTTTCCTTCAACAGTGCAGGTAGTTCTAAAAATGTTTCTTCTAAGCCATTTTTCTTCCTTTTCAATTTGAGCAGTTAAAACTTGTCGAATTACTAACAATGATTCTCCTTCATCGCCTTCTAAGTCAAAATTTTCTAGTTCAGCTTCATTTTCAAATTCAGTTTCATTCTCTTCCTCTTCTTCCATTTCATTTTCTCCTTCTATGAAATTAGCTCGAGGAGGATTATTTTTTCTGCAGGTAGCTGATAAGTGACCATATAATCCACATTTATAACAAGGTCCAATTTGCTTAGATTGTTCGGATGGTTAATTTCCTGCCACCCCTTTGCCTTTGTCATGATTTTGACTTTCAAAAGTTTTAACTTTTGCACTCGAAGTCCCCACAGAAGTTTGAGTTTTAGTCCCACTCGTTTGCCTTCGTTTATATGTTTCAGTGATTTTATTGCTTCCCCGCAAATGTTGTTTTTCAATTTTCAAAGACATTCGATAAGCTTCATCTAATTTAACCACATGATGTAAATTGAGTTGATCCTGAATTGTCCATTTTAGCCCATTGAGGTATCTCGTTACAGTTTTTTCTTCAGATTCATCCAAATCATTTCTAGCTTGCAATTTGTAAACGTTTTCAGTGTATTCTTCTACAGTTTGATTACCTTGTCGCAAATTGTTAAACTCCTGAAAAATAGTTCTCGAGTTATCAGAAGGTAAAAATTTTCCTTTCATCTTTTCTTTCATTCTATCCCAAGTTTGAATTTTTTCTTTGCCTCTTCTTAATCTGTTGTTTTGTAAGTTTTTTCACCAAGTTAATGCATGACTCGTTAGTTTCAAACTTGCAAATTTAACTTTTCGATTATCCGGAATTTCTTTCTATTCAAAAAACTGATCCAATTTTTCTACCCATTCTATGAATTGTTCAGGTTGCAATTTTCCTTCAAAATTATGAACGTCGATTTTAATTCCGTGATCCCAATTTCTTTGTCGCTTATTTCGATTTCTAGGTTCTTCCTCTTCACTCCCAGAAGATACTATATTAGGATTAACGTTAGCTTGATTGACATTAAGATTAGTAATGACTTTAGCTATCGTATTAATTTGATGTTGCAAATCATTCAATTATTGCATCATTTATTGTCAACCCCCTTGTTCATTAGCCATTTTTTTTGACACAAAAGAGAAAGACTCCTATAAATAAATAAAAAGACGAACTTGCTCTGATACCAATTTGATGACCTATATTTTTTGATCGCGTCATTTGGTATCAGAGCAAGTTAGGAAATCTTAGGATTGTGGTTTGTCAAGTTAGTTTGTCAAAGAGTTTTTATTGTAAGTTTTGTCAAGTCAAGTTATGAGTCTTGTCTTAAGTTTTTAGGGTAAGTCTTTTGAGTCTTTTTTTTTTTGAGTCTGTCAAAAAATGAAAAATTCCAAAAATATGGCTACATTCCAAAGAAAGCGATCAACATAATCCTGATGTCCCACCTCCATTGGACAGATGGTTACCTACAGAAGGAGATTCTACTGACCCACTTCAAGATCGACTATACCAGCTTCAGTATCACATGTTCCTATGTGATCAAAAATTCGAGAAGTACAAAAGGTATCTGCAACAGCAATTTGAAAAGGAACAAGCTGAAATTTTGAAAAGGTTTGGTGATAAAATCAAAGAACTGGATGAACAGTATGCACCGCCTTAAGGGAATCATCAACCAATTCATCAGGAGCTGAATTCGCAAGAAGGGGAGTCTGATGTAGACAAAGGGGGGGTCAACACATGTCAAAAATAATATGATTTTTTGCTTCCCTTGAGTCTACTAGCTCAAAGAATTTTGAGCTGAAATTTTAGCTCATAAATGAGCTGGTCTTTAGTTCACTTATTGAACTAAGGGTTAGCTCATTATTAGCTATGATTTTAGTTCATATTTATCTTATATTAATGTCTTTTATGCTTTTTATATTTGTATTTATGTTTGTCTCTTGGAATTCCAAACCGGCCTTTGGAATTCCAAGATTTTCTTTTCCCCATGAGGTAGCCCTTTGGCTTCCTCCATGGCTTTTCGTATTTTGCATTTTGCCTCTTGGAACTCCGGCCGGCTGCTGGTTTTCCCGTGCCTGGGCTCTTTTCCCGGGCTGTGCCCCTTGGTTCCCGCGCGGCCTCCTTGGCTCCCGCGGCTGCTCTTCGGTTCCTGGTTTGGGGCTGATTTCCGTGAGCAAAGGGGGGAGGATTTTGTTACGCCGGCCCAGGAGGGGCCGGCTGGACCGGTCCAGGAGGGACCGGTCTGGGTCTATTCCAGGTAGGGGTGTAAACGAGTCGAGTCGAGTCGAGTTTTGTCCCTTATCGAGCTCGGCTCGTTAGATAGATAGCGAGCTCGAACTCGAGCTCGAGCTCGAACTCGAGCTCTTGTCACTGTTAACGAGCTCGAGCCGGCTCGCGAGCCGGCTCGCCAGCCATGAGCGGGAATTTTTAAATTTAGGCGGGATTTTTCAAATTTTTAAAATTAGGCGGGATTTTTAAATTTTAAGCGGGATTTTTAGAACTTAAATAAATTTTTTATAAAAATATGAAATATTTCACTTTTAAATAAAATTTAGGTGATTATTATTATAATTTTTTAATATTTAAATTTAATAAATAAAATAAAATTATTTTTAAAAAATATTAATATTTAATCGAGCCGGCTCGCGAGCTCACGAGCCAAGCCGGCTCGAGCTCGAGCTCGAGCTCGACTCGTGAGCTCGATAAGCTCGGCTCACGAGCTCATAAACGAGTCGAGCTCGAGCCGGCTCGCGAGCCGGCTCGGCTCACTTACACCCCTAATTCCAGGCGACGGAATAGACCCAGTGGATTGCCTGGGTTGGGCGGTGTGGGCTCCGAAAATTCGGCCCCGGCCTCCGCTCGCGTTTCTTATTCGGCGAGGGAGTTTTAACGAACTAAGTTCCGAGGTAAATTTTGGAAGGCAGATGGGTTTGTAGATAAGACACTACCCAGAGATTTCGCCCTCATTTTGCGAGGACTTTATGATCTGAGTTCTGGTTTCCTATAGGCGCAAGCCCCTATAGTTAATTACCCCTCCCGATCACGAGAGAGAACTTTCGATTAAGGCTAGTCGTCAATCAGATGCGTATAGAATACGTGTTATCTGGCATATAGTAGCAGCAATGGGTTTAGGTATTGGAAATTTGGATTTGGGGAATTGAAAAGTTAGGTTTGAAAAGTTTGATATTTAAAATAGAAATTTCACCATCGTACACTTAAAGCGGATGGTGGGGGAATGGATGATGGACCCGATCAAGATCCCATGGTTCCGTCATCCCGGGCCATCGTGGACCCTGGTCTACTTAGTCAGAGGAGGTAGTCGACCCAACCTGACAGAAGGATCCTTGTCGGCAGCCATGCGTTGCTTCGTCCAAGGGGACCTTGTAGACCGAGGTTGGATGTTTGTCTAAGGGGACAAATTTGAATCCACCTTAGCTAACAGAGGGCTTTGTGCCCTATCGATCATATCCTATTGATTCATATCTCAAGGATTTAACGCCATTAAGGAGCGTATTGGCTCTGGCCATAACCGCTATCTGTGGTGCCATTTGGCGGCAAAACCACTCGGTTCAGAGGGCCCCGGGTCATAACCGTTTACCTGCAGTGCCATTTGGCGGCGAAACTGCCGGTTAGAGGACACGTACCACGTCCTTACTAGCAAAAGATTATTTGAGAATGGATCCTAGTGATATTTTCGACTAGACATTTGGCTCTTTTGTGAGCTGAAGTAGTTTTTAATTTGCCCGCCTCGGCAAACTGTTGCGGAGGGTGGATGAAGTTTGCTTTAAGTGCGTTGATGAATTTTATTTCATTTTTAAATATTTTTGGGATTTTGGGATTTTTGTGGAGTTTTGGATTTTTGGATTTTCGGGTATTTGAGTGTAGCTTTGGAATATTTGAAATAAAACTTTGAATATTTGGGAGATATTTGAAAATATTTGGGGAACCCCTTCGGTTGAGATCTGCATTCAACACGGCCATCATCGGGGTGTTTGGGGAGCATTTCCATTTTCCGGATTGAACCTTGTCGACTCTATCTATTGGTCGATAGAGGATCAGGTTTCGTAGGCTTTATACCCTTTGATAGTGAATTCTCATTATTGTAGGCCTAATATGAATGTATTAAGACAAATATATCGGTCGTAGCAACCGTATATTTGTTTGAGAGTTCGAACCTTGTCGACTCCTATTGACCCGTATAGGAGGATCGGGTTCGAACCTGAATTCACTTGTCAACCCGCGCAGCATCCCTAGACGTCACGTGTATACCAATAACACGCTCGCCGAGGCCCATGCGGGTTTGGGGACATTTTATAATTAAACCCTGTCGACTCCTTTTTACCTGCTAAGGAGGATTGGGTTTAAAATTTGATAACCCGCGCAGCATCCCTAGACGTCACGTGTGTGCCAATAGCACGCTCGCCGGGGCCCATGCGGGTTGAGAATATATTTCCCTTTTTAGTGTACATATGTGTATACAATTTATAGTGCACGTGCAGGGGGTATTTTTGGAATATTTATAGACGCATTCTGTCTGCTTGTACGGATGTTACAGATCCGGTGGCGTGGCGTAGCAGCTTCTGAATAGAGTGGTTCACTGCTTCGTACAGGTAGACTGTCGTGCACTATTTGTTGATTTTCGTAGGCGGGTCATAGTGCACTAACTAATCTCCTGCTTTAGGGTCATGGGAGCTTGCACTTGTTGTAGTACTTTAATATTTGCACACAGACAATATGTTGGATGCACGACTACTGTTTGTCAAGAAATTTGCAAGCCTTTATAATCTTATCCAACTAAATGTTCATAACTTAGTTGAATTGAGATCCACTCAATCTTGATTTGATCTGATTTTCTCTTTCCAAAACTCGTATAGAAGCCAATTAGTGCTTTATCAATTATGTCATCTTTCTTATTTTCTGTCGTTGGCTTAAATGAAGAATCAATTATTTCAACCTTAAATAATTGTCTTTATTAATGTCTTATATTTCAAAGCTAGTGGCCGCTGCATCAGACCAAAAACTATGGTAGTCAAAGACATATCAAGCCCTCTATCATATTCATTGTGTGCTGACCTTCAACACTCATAGGCAACCACAATATTTATTAGCAAATCAGTATTTATCGGGACTACATCAAGCTTATAACACATCTATCATTGTTGATTGCTGGTATTTGCAAAGAGTTTTGTCATTCACGGAGGATTAGTATATTTGCCCGACGCCAATGTTGGTTGCAAGTGATTTGTTTGTATCGGTTAGAAGATGTTGTATTTGCTGCTTTATGTTCATGGAGGATAGGCCCTCTTTGCAGTATCTCTGGTATTGTCAATGGTAGAGGCACTACTACTAACCAGTTCATAGATGTTGGCTAGTGAACCATTGTAGTTTAGAAATCACCTTGCAATCACTTATAAGCACATTATTGGTCAAAGTAACTCATGATTTGGTTTATTGATGATTGTGCTTTGATCAGTCTAATGATCTTCATTGAAATATTTTTATATTATTTCTCAGAGATTATTTAACTTGAATGTGACAAATCCCTTGGTGTCCTATGAAGAGGATTCGTGTCATACATGATGAACTGACTTCTCAATTTGGAATGAGAGTTCTCTAATGTTGATTGAAGACTTTTTGTTATTAAGCATGAATACGGGTCTTATTCAAATTTGATGTCCATAAGCTTTGAGTTCAATCAAGTTCTAGTTCTTCGTTCTTCTCATTTGACTTTCAAATCAAATGTAGGCTCAAATCTTATATTTTCAAATTTGTTTGGGTTTGAGTTCACTTAGGTCGATTGAATCAAATTTATAAGTCCGAGTCCACCGTTCAATCAAGTCCAAATGTCTGAGTCCAAGTTCGATCGTCCTTTGTTGTTCTTGCATGTATTCGAGTGCAATCAAGTCCAAGCCCACCATTGTTCTTTTGAGTTCAAATGAAGTCCAAGTGTAGCAACATTTTCACCCGAAATTTCGGCAGCCTTCCGGCGTCTCCCCCGTTTAGGGGAAAACTACGGAAAACTGGGCCTATCCCACCACGTTAAGAAAAGCGTGTATGGTAGGTGCCCTCTTTCGAGGACACCGCGGCCGTGTAAATTTGATCCCCCACCACGCTAAGAAAAGCGTGTATGAGTATTTTGAAAACATTTTGCAAGAAAATCATTTTTTGATAGTATTTTTGCAAGAACAGCAGTTATTTCCCCGCAAGCGGGTACTTATGGGTATCCCCGCTTCATCGTACGCATCGCACTGGGCTCCTATCCCACCACGCTAAGAAAAGCGTGTATAGGCGAGGTTTCCAAGGCGATACGAACTTCGAAGAAGGAATTAGGTGATTACCCGCTTCGTCGCAAGCGTCGGGACGCACTCCCTCCCACCACGCTAAAAAAAGCGTGTATAGGTGGTCGTTTTGTCTCGACGTATGCGATGAAACGGGTTCTCGGAGTTTTAGGGTTTAGAAATTTTATACCTGCGCGGGGTGCGTAGATGTCGGCACGAGGATCGAGGGAGAGAAGCATTAATAATATTATTATTATTTTAATTATAACTAATTTAAATTAATCATAATTAAATAAAAGTTAATTGAAAATTAACTTAATTAATTATCATTAATATTAATTAATTAAAATTAAAATAATTAATTTTAATTAAATTAATTAACTATAATTAAATTTAATTAATTATAATTAATTGTAATTGGCATTAATTAATTAAAATTAATAAATAATTGAATCATAATTAATTTAATTAATTATAATTAACTATAATTAATTCTAATTAATCAAATACTAACATAATTACTTATAATTAAATATGATTTAATTATAATTAATTATATTAGATAATAATAATGATAATAATAAAAAATCCCTCTCCCCCTGCTGCTCTTGGTTTATTGTTTTACGGGACTTGGCCGAAGCAGCATGCGAAAGGGAGTAATTTACCTTCACAGTGAGTGAGCTCTCGTTGTTACTTTCGATCCAAACAGGAAGGGGAAGTCGCAGACGGAGCGAAGTCGGACAGGGGAGGCGGGTCTCGGCTCCAAAGGTAGGGAGAAGAAGATCCTCTCTCTCTCTCTCTCTCTCTCTCTCGGCTTCTCTCTGCCGGAGGTTGGACGGACACGCAAGGACAGAGGAGATCGGGTGGTGTTCGTATGAGAGGAGGGAGCTGCTCGTTGCTCTCGGCTTGTGGAATCGGAGAAGGGAGATCGGAGGAGGAAGCGTCGGGCAGAAGGAAGCAGCGACGGGAGCTTGCTGTGTGCGTGGAAACAGAGGGAGAATCGGTGTGTGCGAACCGGAGAAAGAAGCAGTGGAGGTTCGGTATTTAACGACACGAGCGGGAAGAGATCGAGAGCTGGATTTCGGCAGGGATTGCGGAGAAGCGACGCGAACGGCGCCGTTTGCAGCGGGATTTCGGCACGACTTTGTGGATCCGACGGTCTACAGGTTAGCTGAATTTTTTTTGTTTTTTTTGTTTCTTTATACAAAGGTCAACAGGCGGAAGCCTTGTGGAGCCCATTATGGGCTTAATGCAAGATTAGGAGGGAAATAATTTGAACTAAGGGCTGTTTAGGTATTTTGTTCCTTTGTCTTTAATTAGGAGTTTTGGAGGGATTTGGGGGTATCTTGAATTTGAATGTATTTTGGGAGATCTAGGTTTTCTTGTTCTTGGGCTCTAGACTACGGCTAAAGATTTGGAGAGTTTTTCTTTCCTCTCGAATCGAAGGAAAATTGTATCTTGCTTGTCTTTCGCATCTACTAGTGGAATACAATCGTTTGCAATTGTTTTCCTACGTTTTCTCTCAGTTTTTCTCAGATTTTCTGCTGTTTTTCACTGTTTTCTTGTGCGGGACAGCAACTGGCTTGGAGAGTGGTTCAAGAAGGGCAAAGGAAATACTGGATCTCTAGTATTTCCTATCAAATTGGTGGTATCAGAGCGAGATTCGGGCGGTGGAGGGCTGTTTTTTCCACTGTTTCGCTGCAGTTTTACGCGGATTGGAAGGGAAAACTTAGTGAAAAACTGCCGTTTCCAGTGGATCGGAGGGTGTTTTTCGCTGCGAAAGGAAGGATATTGCTGGAGATCGCAGTTTTTGGGTTGTCGGAGGTTGTTTTCCCCTGAAAACAACAGTTTTTTGGGGTTTTTGAGAGCAGCTTTTGGGTAAAACAGCAGTTTTTTTTTACTGTCGGAGACCGAGTTCTACCGAAAACTCCATTTTTTGGGTGGATCCGGAGGCATCTCTTTGGTTCCCATGGCATCTACGCGGGTAGAAGTCTTGGAGACCGCGGTGGGTCAATTTAAAGCGGATCTGGAGGAGAAGATGGCGACATTGAGCGAGAATGTGGAAGGGAAATTCATGGCCTTGGAGGAGATGATAAAAAAGTTGTTGGAAGGGCAAGCAAGGGCTGTGCCAGCGGAGGAAAGAGGAGAAGGTAGTGGGAGCAAGGGTAAGGAGAAGGTGAATCCATAAGAGGAAGAGGAGGTAGAACTGCTTGACAGCAACGGAAGGATGCCACCTCGGGAGTCCATCAGGCGGGAAGAACATGACAGAAGGAGAGACTTCAGGGAAGGAAGAGAAGATGATTGGCGACGTCGGAGGCCCGACCCATTGGACCGGCCATGGGGGATCTATAACCACCATGGCGGGGCACGAGGGGAAGATGGCTACCGGCGGCCAAGGAGGGAGGATGAGCCTCGATATGGAGAGAGAGGAACTTGGAAAGACCCCATAGTGTGGGACAGAGGAGGCCATGGGGGGAATAGGGCATACGGGGGGTGGACACGAGGGCCAGGAAGCTGAAAATGCCAGTATTTGAGGAGGGAAATGTGGATGAGTGGATCCACAAGGTAGAGAGATATTTTGCAGTGAATGGCCTGATGGAGGAGGAGAGATTGATGGCTGCTAGTATGTGCTTGGAAGGGGCGGCATTTGCCTGGTTCAAGTACATGGATAAGTGGGAACCGGTGAGGACCTGGAGGGAATTCAAGGAGGCTATCAGGGAGAGATTCTGGGGGGGCAGCCCATGGGATATATCAGAACAGTTCTATGCCCTCACTCAAGAGGGAACAGTGGAGGAATACAGGAAGAAATTTGAGAGTTTGGTGGGAGACATGGAGGGCTTATCAAACAGTACTTTGGGGGGAAACTTTATGAAGGGCCTCAAGCCGGAAATTAGAGATGCTGTGAAGGTCATGAGACCGAGAGACCTGAGGGTGGCGATGGAGTTGGCTCAGTTGGTGGAGAATCAGAATACCAACGCCCGAAATTGGCGGAACAACCACTCAAGAGGTCCCACCAGGACAACTACTACTTACTTGGCTCCAAAAGGGCCAAGCCCTAGCTTCCCTAGAGAGAGTGGAAAGGAGAAGAGCGGGTTGACCAGATCTGCTGGAAGCTTCAAGAAATTGACTGAGGAGGAAATGCAGGAGAAGAGGGCCAAGGGCCTTTGTTTCAGATGTGAGGAGAAGTTTGTTCCAGAGCACAGGTGCAAGGTTCGCGCCCTTCGGGCTCTCACCGTCTATATAGACGAGGCGCCTGAAGAGGGTGATGATTCTGATGAGGAGCAGATTGATCCCCAGTTGGAGGTAGCCGAGGTCTCCCTCAATTTTGTGATGGGATTTACTCCTAGCCATACGATGAAGGTGAAGGGGAAGATCCTTGGGAGGGAGGTAGTGGTTCTGATTGACAGTGGGGCAACCCACAATTTCATATCCACCCAGGTGGCGGAGGAGCTTGGGATGGAGCCTACTGAGACAGGCAGTTATGGGGTAATGATGGGGACAGGGAAGATTGAGTCCAGCACCGGGATCTGCAAAGGGGTGGAGATGAGGCTACAGGAGATCAGGGTGGTAGAGGACTTCCTACCCCTGAAGTTGGGTAGCACAGATGTCATTTTGGGCATGAAGTGGCTACAGACCTTGGGTGAAACCAAGGTGAACTGGGGGACCATGGTGATGGAGCTGATTGTAGAGGGGAAGAGGGTGAAGCTGAAAGGGGAATCAGGATTGTCTAGAGCTGGAGTGTCACTCCGTTCAATGGTGAAAATCATCCATGAGGAAGGAGGAGGATTCCTTGTGGAGTTGCAGAGCCTGGAGGAGCAGGAGGATGGGGAGGAAAAGCCCATTCCAGCGTTGGTTCAGCCTCTTCTACAGGAATTTGAGGATGTGTTCCAACCTCCGGTGGGACTACCACCTGACAGAGAGCAGGAGCACCAGATTATCCTGAAAGAGGGAGTATCCCCTATCAGTGTGAGGCCTTACAGATACCCTCAGGTGCAAAAAGATGAGATTGAGAAGTTGGTGGGAGAAATGCTAGGAGGGATCATTCAGCCCAGTGTGAGTCCCTTCTCTAGTCCAGTTCTGCTTGTGAAGAAGAAGGATGGGAGTTGGAGGTTCTGTGTTGATTATAGAGCTCTCAACAAAAAGACTGTGCCTGATAAGTTTCCTATCCCTGTGATTGACGAGTTGATGGATGAGCTACATGGAGCAGCCTTGTTCACCAAGATCGATCTGAAGTCAGGCTACCACCAGATCAAGATGAGGAAGGAAGATGTGCAGAAGACGGCCTTCAGGACTCATGAGGGCCACTACGAGTTTCTGGTGATGCCTTTTGGCCTCACCAACGCACCTGCCACATTCCAGGCCTTGATGAACCGGATCTTCAAGCCACACCTCCGCAGGTTTGTGTTGATATTTTTTGATGACATTCTAATCTATAACAGGACTGAGGAGGAACACCTAGAGCACCTGAGAGTGGTGTTGGGTGTGCTGAGGGAGCATCAATTGAAGGTCAACTTCAAGAAGTGTGACTTCGCTCAGGCATGGGTGGAGTACCTAGGGCACGTGATATCCTAGGAGGGAGTTGCTGCAGATCAGTCCAAGATAGAGGCAATGCTGGCATAGCCTCAACCCAAGATCTTGAAGGGGCTCAGAGGATTCTTGGGACTGACAGGCTACTACAGGAGGTTCGTGAGGGGATACAGCACCATAGCGTGGCCACTGACAGAGCAGTTG
Source organism: Dendrobium nobile (assembly GCA_022539455.1). NCBI lineage: Eukaryota > Viridiplantae > Streptophyta > Magnoliopsida > Asparagales > Orchidaceae > Dendrobium > Dendrobium nobile. Next base: position 7,142,226 of record CM039735.1, on the reverse strand, counting down.
AAGAAGGACAACTTCTTATGGGGGGAAGCAGCTTCAGAGGCTTTTGAGAAGCTGAAGAAGGCCATGACGACGGTGCCAGTGCTTGCTCTGCCAGACTTCAACCAGGTGTTTGTGGTGGAGACAGATGCTTTAGGCTATGGATTGGGAGCAGTGTTGATGCAGAACCACAGGCCCATAGCTTACTTCAGTCAGGTACTATCGTGAGTATCGTCCCGGGCTAGGCTGAAGTCTGTCTACGAGAGAGAGCTGATGGCTATTGTACTGGCCATCCAGAAGTGGAGACCTTACTTATTGGGCAGACACTTTATTGTCAGGACTGATCAGAGGAGCCTGAAGTACTTGTTAGAGCAGAGGATGGTCACAGAGGAGCATCAGAGGTGGTTGTCCAAGCTACTGGGATATGATTTTGAGATCCACTATCGGCCGGGACTAGAGAATAAGGCAGCGGATGCATTATCACGCTGTATGGGGGAGCTCCAAGGGATTGCTGTATCAGTACCAGTACTGATAGATTGGGGAGCCATCAAAGAGGAGAGCATTCAGAATGAGGAGCTAAGGAAAATCAAAGAAGATGTGTTATCAGATGGGAAAAGCCACCCAGGCTACTCAGTTGTGGGAGAAAGACTGTACTATCAGGGAAGGAGTGTGATTCCAAGGTCTTCCATCCACATTCCCCAGCTGCTACAGGAGTTTCATGGGAGTGCCATAGGAGGGCATTCAGGAGTGCAAAAAACTTATAGCCGGTTAGCTGCTGAATTGTACTTGAAGGGGATGAGGAAAGATGTAGAGGAGATGGTGGCGAAGTGTGATATCTGCCAGCGGAGGAAGTACCTGACGATGGCACCAGGGGGATTACTACAGCCTCTGGCCCTACCAGAGAAGGTTTGGGAGGAGATTACTATGGATTTCATTGATGGGCTCCCAAAATAAAAAGGCTACACAGTTATACTTGTAGTGGTCGACAGGCTGAGCAAATATGCTCATTTCATTCCCTTGAGACACCCGTACACAGCGGTGTCTGTAGCAGCAGCATTTGTGAGGGAGATAGTCCGCCTGCATGGGGTACCAGAGTCCATTATTTCTGATAGGGACAAGGTGTTCCTGAGCCATTTTTGGAGGGAGCTATTTAGGATGCAGGGAACAGTATTGAAGAGGAGCACAACCTACCATCCACAGACTGACGGGCAGACGGAGGTGGTGAATAGGAGCTTGGAGACATACTTGAGGTGTTTTGTGTCTGAAACACCAAAGCAGTGGGCCAAATGGCTAGCTTGGGCAGAATACTGGTACAATACCTCCTTTCACTCGGCTACCAAGATGACACCTTTTAAGGTGTTATATGGGAGGGACCCCCCACATTTGGTACACTACAGCCATAGTAGTACTCCAGTATCTGCAGTTGATCAGCATTTGAATGAAAGAGATCAGGTGTTGGAAGAGCTCAAGAGGCATTTACTTAGAGCCCAGCAACTTATGAAGAAGCAGGCGGACGGCAAAAGGAGAGATATACAGTTTGCAGTTGGGGACAAGGTCTACTTGAAGCTCCGATCATACCGGCAGAGGACTATGGCCCAAAGGAGAAATGAGAAGCTTGCAGCAAGGTATTTTGGCCCTTTTGAAGTGGAGGAGAGAATTGGAGGGGTGGCCTATAGATTTTAGGCTACCTCCAACAGCCAGAATACACCCCGTTTTTCATGTTTCACAGTTGAGGAGAGTGGTGGGGGAGCATGCAGTGAGCCCAGAGCTGCCCAGCACATTGAGGGAGGATATGGAAGTGACATTGGAGCCTCTAGCAGTAGAAGGAGTGCACATCAATGAGAAGGGGAAAAAGGAGGTGAAGATTAGGTGGAGCGGCCTCCCAGACTATGAGGCCACCTGGGAGCCACAGGAGAGGATTGTAGAGCAGTTTCCTGCTTTCCATCTTGAGGACAAGGTGGTACTTGGGGAGGGGGGTAATGTTACGCCGGCCCAGGAGGGGTCGGCTGGACCGGTCCAGGAGGGACCGGTCCGGGTCTATTCCAGGCGATGGAATAGACCCAGCGGATGGCCTGGGTTGGGCGGAAGCCTTGTGGAGCCCATTATGGGCTTAATGCAAGATTAGGAGGGAAATAATTTGAACTAAGGGCTGTTTAGGTATTTTGTAATTTTCCTTTGTCTTTAATTAGGAGTTTTGGAGGGATTTGGGGGTATCTTAAATTTGAATGTATTTTGGGAGATCTAGGTTTTCTTGTTCTTGGGCTCTAGACTACGGCTAGAGATTTGGAGAGTTTTTCCTTCCTCTCGAATCGAAGGAAAATTGTATCTTGCTTGTCTTTCGCATCTACTAGTGGAATACAATCATTTGCAATTGTTTTCCTACGTTTTCTCTCAGTTTTTCTCAGATTTTCCGTTGTTTTTCACTGTTTTCCTGTGCGGGACAGCAACTGGCTTGGAGAGTGGTTCAAGAAGGGCAAAGGAAATACTGGATCTCTAGTATTTCCTATCAGATTTCTATGTTTTAATGTTAAGTTTTATGTGTTAAATTTATGTAAGGTGTCTTTTCATATTCTCTTCTCATACCTATAAATATGAGATGTATTATAATGTTTTAAAAAGTTGAATGTTATGAAAAGTTATTTTTGGAAGCTTTAACCTGCGGGTTTGCTTCGGAAATCCTGCGGGCTCTTTCCACCCTTCTTTCTCATCCCCTCTGGAAATCCTGCGGGCTCTTTCCAACCTTTCTTCTCGGGCTTCTAACCTCTTTCGTCTCTCCGCAACTGCCACTTCACCTGTATCCTTCTTCTTCAAGTGCAGCAACTTTAGGGTGTCTTTGAGATCGAGTCGAGTTTGTGTTTTTTAATTTCTTTAATTTGAAATGTAAGAATTTGTTCTCTCTTACACGGGTCGTCATCATCGTTAGTTTTTCGTCTTCTTTATTGTGATAAAAAAATATAGGGTCCCTTATATTTTTTGATCGCATCACCCTGGCTTTCCCGATTCCCCTTGCTTGGCTGTTCGGTTTCTGCTGTTGTCCCTTGGCTTTCCCCTGTTCTGGTTGGTTGTTTTGGGCGGCTGCTTGGGTGTTTTTTAGGCTTCTTTTTCTCTATTTATAGTGATGTTTATGACAGTTCTAGAAGAGTGTTATGTGATGATTTTTGGAGTAAGAACCTAAGGGTTTTATCTAGCTTGCAAGCTACTTCTATCCCCTTCTCCTCTTATAATTCGTCTTGACCTTCTATCTATTTCTTTTATCTATGATTTACACCTCATTGTATCTTTCTTCTCAAACTGCAAAACTTTTTAAGGTGTCGTTGTGTCTTATTTAAATTTGTTTTGTCATGTTGTTGTGTTTGTTTTAAGTATTTAGAAAGGAAGTGTTTATTTGCATACCTAGTAGGATTTATGTTTTTTTTTTTTTGCATCAGATTTGGAGTGAATCCCACCATTGAGTTCAAGGAGACCTCTGCCATGTCTAGATGTAGCTCATCCTTCTCCTCTACCATTGACTCACTCCCACCTCGCTCCTCAACTTCCTTGTCATCGTTGATGGTGAGAACCTAAAGAGTTTGGTCATTCTACATGTGCTATGGTGTATACCTCTCATCACATCTAAAGTACATTCCCTTTGCCCTCTTCTCCTACAACTCCATCTCAGTGAGCTTCTTGAAGTTTCTCCCGATTCCCTCTCCTACAAGATTTTCCTTTGGAGTTCTCTCGAAGGCTACCCGGTGTCATCCCTTTAGGTGTTAAAAAGGTAATATTCATCATATATGAGCCTCCTAAACTACTACATTTGGCCCCCCTCTCTAGGTGCTTCTAATCCTCTTCTAACTGAGCTAGCTCCATAGCATATCCCAAATCATGAGGTCTCATCATTTTAACAGCTGCCCAAATCTTTGGTTTTAGCCTCTAGTATAGTCTCAGAGAGTTGGTCCAGTCGATTAGCCAGGTACTCACATCTCTCATGATTCTCCACCACTGATCCTTGTTGCATCAGAGCAAGAAAATACTCATAGAAGTCCCTTCCCATGTTAGTTCGGAAACTTTTCAACGAGCAATCCTTGAACTCCCTCGAGCTCCGTATGAGCTGTTTCATGTCTCTCCACTGGTACCATGCCAATACCTTCTCTTCTAAACACATGCTAGCTGTCGTCAGCCTTTCCTCCTCCGTCAGCCCATTGACCGTGAAATACCTCTCCACGTTGTAGATCCACCAATGTGTATCATCTCCCTTAAAAATAGGCATCTTCAGCTACTCTCGGATATCCTTCGTTCCCCCTGATTTCTCTATAATTTTCCATTCCCCATGTGGGTGGTCCCATATATTCTACCTATCTCCTCCCTATGAATAGGCTCTAGAGGAGGCCTTCTTTCTTTTCCCTCCAAAATCTCCACATTGTGATCATCCCTTCGGCTGCTAGAATTTGTATTTCCTTCTACCGACATGCTTGCATCCGATGATGTTGTTTGGTTGTGAAGATCCAACACCTTCTTCACCAGCTCTTCTAGGTTGGAGAACTTATCCTCCATGGAGAATATTTTGTCCTCCACCGTTGCTTTGATTTGGCTCATCTCTCTTCCAAGTCGTTCTTCCAAGATATCAACCTTATTGGTCGTCATAGGTACCCGGAACTTGGCCAAACAACAAGAAACGATAATTCTGGTCTTCAAACAGCATAAATTTGTACTTTGGAGGGGAAAACTCCACAGAAATCAACAAGGAAATACCTCAATTTCAGCCTAGGATGCCGTTATGATACCAATTTAATAGGAAGTGCTTGTAAAAATCCTATCTCCCTTAGCTGAAATTAAATTACAACAATCCCAAACACGATCTCCCAGAGGAATTAAGAGCAATAATAAGAGAAAACTCTTTTTAATTGGTGATATACGGAAGAAAACAAGATACAATGGATCTTCTAGTGGAGAGGAAGATCCAACTCTCCCAAATCCGTAGCCGCTGGCTAAAACCCAAAACTCCCTAAGAACAATTTAAATTCAACAAATAACATCATAACCCTAACCCTATGAAAATTACCCATTTAAAGCAACCAATAATGTGTAAATCGTAACTTTTGAATTTTTCCTTCTAATCTCCCTTAATTTTCTCTCCAATCGACTGTTGGACCCACTAATTAGAAAAGGTGGGAGTTCCTGAGTTCCGCCTTTTGTATACATGAGCCGGTCCGGTCCAGGATGGACCAGTTGGACCAGTTCAGGAGGGATCAGTTTAACACAGCCATCATCTGATAAAAAATTGATCATGGTAGGTTGTGATCTCCATTATTTGTTGTGGATAATTACAATGAATATTCTTGTAAAAAACTATAATAACCCTCAAACAATCTGTGAGTAGTACTATTTTAAGTTCACAACAAGTTTTCTTTATGATCGAAAAAGCATTGATGAAATTTCTCATCTAGCATCCATTAATTGGATAGTACTTTTCAACATTATGTGAGTTTTTTCAGGTGACCATTGTGCGAGCCTTTGGGGACCAAATATTGGTCTTTAGCATTTCGTATGTCTTGGTTTTTTGTACACATCAATGGACCCGGCTTTGCTTTTTAACGTCCTCCATGCCTCATATTCTATACGCTTTGCACTCCCATTGGTCATCTAAAGACACCAAGAATAATCTCGTCACATGAGTTTGCCACATTAGCTACGGACAGTTTTTCTTTTTTTAATCTCATCTATCAAAAGTTATATTGTATTTTCCTTGTATTGAAATCCCTATAACTATCTGTATAGGAATCATCTTTATATTAACTTTTGTAGGTTTTTATAATCGAGCAAGGCACTATAAAATTTTACTGCTTAGAGACTTCTTCACAGCCATTTTGACTGTACGTATGCAGATTTTTGAATTGATATTGTATTATCTTGTTTTAAGTACTCGGCATATGTTTTCTGCTTGTATAATAAAAATCCTTACCAGCTAAAAATCTACTTATTATTTGTACAAATTATCTATTCATTGGATTGTTAGAGGCCAAAGATTCATAACCAGCTTTTTACCCACATCGATTATATAAATTTCTTATGGTTGGATAAGTTCGACTAGATTGTCAGCAATTTTATGGCCAATATTATGATCTGTCTAATTTGAAGGAATTGATAAAATAAGATATAATTTTATTTATAAAAGAGTAATAGGTGTATGGTTTCAACATTATTAATAAAAAATGAGATTTATCTAAAACTATAAGAGCAAATATATTTTTTATTCAATTATAATGAAAAAAAAGATTCATCCTTGTAACTATACTCTTTTTATTATAAATAAGGAATAAAAAATTTGCTAAATTTCTCTTCAACCAATACGGTAAAATAATTTTTGATTTAAATATTCAGGGGATCTACATATATAACACTCAAGATCATCCTATTTATATATTTAATATTTAAATCTTACTAACATAACACTGCATTAATTTATTTAATGAAACTCTCGATGATAAAGTGAAAATCCCGTTCGGGTGTGATGGGATCTCATCAGACAATGAGGTAAAAATTAATATTTTTTGTGAGATTTATACATATAGCACTTAAAATCATCCTTGTTATATGTTTAGCACCTAAATTTTACTATTCATATATTATAATACTATATTATCTACCTTAATAAAACCCTTAACGATGAAGAGGAAATCATGATGGGTTGTGATGGGATCTCACCAGACAATGAGGAAAAAATGAGGAAGTTATGAGGGGATGTCATTAGTGTTATGTGTGGAATTTTATTATGTTGATCAATCGGATTGTTCTGTTGCCCCGGACCTCAAGTTTCTTGTGTTCGTTGCAAGGTGCGGGGGTTTACCCCCTGCTTGGGTTCGGGTGCTTTGTACACAAAATTATTTTTTTTCGCACAACGCCCTGGCGCTGTGTACCCGAGCTCCTCAGCATTGAGTACCCGAGCCCCCTGGTGATGTGCTCCCGAGTTGCCCAGCACTGAAAGACATATAGCAGAGCGCCGAAGCGACATAGATACGGCGCTGCAGGGGATCAAGATAGAGGTTCATGCGCCGTAGCGCTGCCAGATGAATTGGACAGTTTTCTTTCTTATTTTTTCTGAAGGGTTGTATCCCTTGGGGTTATTTACTTCGTTTTCTCTAGTATTTTGAGTGTTATATTTTGAAGAACGGTGTATATGAGAAGAGAAGAAAAGGATAGAGTGAGAGAGAAGAGAGATCTGTACTTATTTTTCCTAATTTTTATAGTGGATTTTTGGTTGTAGAGTGGCTCCGTGATTTTTTTTCCCTATTTTGAATTTTTTCACGTTAAATCCTTATGTCCTTTATTTTTTCGCTGCTATTACTTTCTTGCTTATTTTGTCATTATGGACTTTACTCATCTCCCCAACAATTGGGAAAGGCATTAATGGGACCAATGGCTTGGCTTGTGAAGGACAAAGAAGATATGAAAAAATTGCTATGGGTTCTTTTTGGGGAAGGAGATCCATGGAATCTGCGACATATGGAGGAAGAAGAGGTGAATGAAGTGGTGACGGGATTTTGCCAGTGAATGGCATAGGACCAGCATCATGAAAGAGAAGGAATTTGGTGACGGGATTGTAACGGAGAGGGTGAAGAGGATATTATTTTTTTGTGTTATTTAAAATTTTGAGTGTTAAGTGAGTAAACAGAGTTTAAATATATAAATAGAATAGTTTTAGTATTATGTATATCCCCTAATTTTTTAATCATATTCATAATCATTTATTTATAATTAAACATTTTGACAATTCTCCAAACCAAACAGTGCACAATTGGTGGCTTTATACGGTAAAATAGTTTGGTATAAATTAGTTTAAGCACCTCATAGAAACTGTATAAATTAGTTTAAGCACCTCATAGAAACCGGCCATCGATTAAATTTGGTCAAATGCATTTACTGGGGACAGTAAGAGAATTTTCAACAGTTTTTTATTCTCTCTATTATCAAAGGAAAAAAGCAAAGGATAGATATGAATCTGAAGAAGAGTCTCTTGAAAGTTGGAACATTATTAAATAGCATATTGGCTCAAAGTGTACTTACATAAAAAAGGAAATTCTGAGCCCTTTTATTACATTTTTTTTTTTTTAAATTTCCCAAACTGCTGATCTTCTATAATTTCGGCACTTCTAGTTATTGCAAACAAATTCACAATATAAATGCATTGCAGGAACTTACATATTTCCTAGGCATAGACAATCTGTAACCTTAATACAATATATAGCATTCTACATGACACTTGTATAGAATATGAAGCTCATGGTTGCTGATTTTGCTTTTGAGGGTCGCTCAAAGAAAAAGCTGGTATAGGTGGAGATGGCGGGCGAGGGAAAGCGAAGAAGGGAGGCAGAGGTGGAAAAGGAAAAGGAAAAGTTAGCGGCGGAGGAGAAGAAGGTGGTGATGGTGGCGGTGGAAAAAGACCTGGAATTGGGTTGAATGGTGGTAGCGATGGAAAGGGGAATGGGAAAGGAAAGGTAAATTGAGGTGGAGGTGGTGGAGCAAAAAATGGCAGTGGAGGAAATGGAAAGGGAAAAGCAGGTGGCGGTGGAGCAAAGAACGGAATTGTAGGGAAAGGAAAAGGAAGAGAAGGTGGGCTAGGGAAAGGAAGAGGAAGAGGAAAAGGGAAAGGGAAAGAAGGAGGGTTAGGGAAAGGGAAAGGAAAAGGACAATTTGGCCATGGGAAGAAGGGTGGCCAAAAGAAAAGTGCAGAATTTGAATTTTTTGGCTTAACGGTAACTAAACTCGCCACATCTTCACTTTTAGTACCGCATAAGGAAGAATCCCTTTGAGCTGGTTTATAACTGAGTGCGTTCAAGTCATAAACACACGAATTGAATTCCCCAGCCTTGAAAGCCAAATGCTCGTTGGAAGAGCTTAAGCTGGGCACGTTGCAGAGAGGCGAAGGGCTCTGTACAAGGCTTGCTTTGCAGAAGGACTCCAATGCTTGGCCTTCTCTGCACTCAAAGCCATCAACCGGGGGAATGTCGAGCTTGTAAACACCAAATTTATCTGTGATGCGCTCTGTGTTGATGGAGATTTCCTCTCCCGATGCTGTCTCCGCGGAGAACTTGCAGACTATCTGCACCTTGGCACCTGAAAGCGGTGAAAGATAAGTTGGTGATCACATTGAAAGCGAGAGGAGAAAGATTGGATTCTTCACTTGATTTGCACCTTGGAGGAAGTAACTGTGCTTGGAGAAGGTGTTCTCGGAGCAGGCGTCGCAGAAGACGGTACCCACTACAGTGACGTTAGCAAGGGAGCTGCAATGGATGACTGGAACTGAGAAGCTGAGAAGGAGAAGAGAGAATAGGATCAGCCTCGCGGCCATGACTTAATTCCAGAAGGTTAGTTTGGTGAAGACTGTAAGATGCTGAGCTTTTTATTGGATGAGGGTAGCCCGTGAGTGGGTATATTTGTGATGGAGAGAGAGAAGTGGGGAAGAGAGGGGATGCGAAAAGAAGCATCCATTCACATGGAACAAGAACATGTGAAGAGCTGCCTTTGGAATTATGTGAAGTGTTTTAGAGAGGGAGTTTGTTGGGCCTGTGCTCACGGGTGGTGTCAATGACTTCTGATGACAGGAAGTTCTGCGAGTGCAGCCACAAGAAGAAAATTTTTTTAAAAAAAATTTTGTGTGATTATTGTATTGATTGGTTCTATCATCTCTCTGAAGATCAGTAGGACATGGAGAGAAGCCAGAATAGAAGATTTGGCTTGTGGTTTCAGTGGAGAGTGTCACTTCAAATTCGGATTGCAGTCTGTTTTAGTGGATTTTGTGGTAAAAAGTTGTGTGGTGCAGCTGCAATTTTGTTAAAATATGATTATAAAATTATAAGAAAAGATATGTTTTTTGAAAGTTATTATTGGCATTGTATATGTTGGAGTGAAGCATCAATGTTGTTATATAACATAGCTTTTTTAAATGATTTTTACTGTTTGTTGAAGTAGCATTTTAGTAACAAAATTTTTAATTTAAGAAGTTTTTGTATTAAAAGGGTTGTTTTAGAAAGTAGTAAAAAAGTTGTCCCAGAGAAGTCTTAGGCTTTGTTTGGGACAGCTTTTTTATTGATTCTTAAAGCGGCTTTTTAGTATAAAGATTTTAATTTTTGTACTAGAAATGGACTTTAAGAAGCGGTAAGAAAGCCGTTTCAAATGAAGCCTTAGGCCTTCTCCAGCCGTTCGGCAAACAGGCGAATGGAGAGTCTCAGACGTGCCAATCGAACTCCATTTTTGCTGGCATTCAGTCGCTTATGAACAGTGCGACGCCAATATTGGCGTCGCACTGTTCACTTTCGCCATTTATTTCGCTCTACCGAACTCCATCTGAGAAAGGCGCGAAAGAAACAACGATTTTGGGGCAAAATGGCGCTCCACTGGAGATGAATCACGGCACTTTTTGATTTTACTACATTTTGCAGTGAAAAATGAGAGTTTCGGTTGGAGATACCCTTAGGCTTCGTTTGGGACTGTTTTTTGACTACTTAAAGCAACTTTCAAGTATAAAATTTTTTATTTTTGTACTAAAAAAATATTTTAAGAAGTAATAAGAAAGCCGTCCCAAATGAATCCTTAATCTCAATTCATGACATTGACATAAAGAGTCGTGTAAATAAATAATTTTGTATTTAATAGAAAAAATTTATATATTAATGTATGTAAGCAAAAATATTTAGTTATAAATATATAAAATAAATTTAACTGAATCACAAGATTCTTTAATAGTTTTCATCATGTAAGATTGGATTATAAACTAATAGAAGGAAATGAAGCCTCTAGATGTTGGTGTTGCCTTCAAGAGATTGTTGGTGGTTTATTCGATCATTCTTTCTAGAGGGGAGATCAAATTAGGAAAGCCAACATGAGTTTTGATTTGATGTCAGGGCGTTGGTGTCATTGCTAGGCATCGACATTTGTTAGCATTAGCATGCTTTGAAATTGGTGTTGACATTGTTTATTAATCTTATTATCGATGTTGGGTGAAAGATTGATGGTGTTGGTGGGCATCAATCTTATTCACAATGACGTATATCGATGAAGGTGTTAATAACATGCATCATCCTTATTAGTGATAATGGGCATCAGGGTTAGTGTTGAATATCAACAGTTTGGGCAATGGCTTGTGTTGGTGTTGGTGTTGATGGCATGAATCAATTTTGTTGGTATTGGTACTAATGGCATGGTTCAATCTTATTGGAGATGATGTGCAGCAACATTCATGTTGACGGTGTGAACATGTGTATTAGCTTTGTTGGTGATGAAGTGGATTGACAAAATGCATCAATCTTGTTCAAGATGCCTTGTGTTGACATTAATGTCAACGACATGCAACTGCCTTGTTAGGAATGGCAGGCTTTCGAGTCGATGTTGATGATGTGAGATGGGCTTCTGATGATGGAGGGCATTAATGTAAGTGTGGAAAGTGTGTGTTGGCCTCATGTCGATGGCATGCATCGAAGATTTTGACGTCATGCATTAGATTTATTGGTGATGACATGCATTGACATTATTTTGCAAAGGGTGATGTTAGTCAAGAGTGATAATCAGACGATGATGGTTAGATGATGATAATCGGGTGATGGTAGTCGGGTGATGATTGAATAGTAATGATGGTTGTATGATGATAGTCAAGCAATGATGGTTGGTAGTTGATGGCTGTGATTTTTGGCATTAATCATTGAACATAGTTCTATTCAACTCCAAGTTCGAGCCCAGCCCTTCATGTGAAAAATGATGGGCTATTTTTAAATTTTTGGATCAATAATTTTAGATATTTCAGCCAAAATCTCCAAACAATCTAGCAGACAGTTCATATTGATCGAGTGAATCACAAATTATTCTTTAGGCATTATGATGTCATTGAGTTATCATGATGTCATTGAGCCCAATTTGAGTGCCTTGATTCTATCTAAATTGAGCTATCATGATGTCATTGAGTTCTTCTCATCGAGACATGCACTTATTTTGACTATAATAATGTAGTACTTACATATCATTTGGTCCCTCAAATAGTATGTAATATTTTTACCTATACTTAAAGTAGGTTCATGTCAACTTGAATTAAGACATTTTATGTCGTTGTGTTCATCTCACTCAAATGTTTGTTTCGTCTTTTAAGTTTGTGGACATCGAAGTTTAAATGATCCCAAATTTAATTTTAAAATTTTCTAATTTAAAATTTTAAGTCAACTCTTGCTTGGTCGAGTGGAATTCCTTGTTATGTATCACTTATGATGGTCCGTATGCCTTTTTAACTTGAATTATTGATCCACAAGCTTTTCATGTCTCCAACGGTTCCTTTTTTGTTGAAAAGCTAACTATTAAAGCTTCCCATTCTGTTCTTTGAAGTTAGAACCAATCAAGTGTGTAGATGGGTCTCAGTAAAGGTTAATAGTTTCTTCCATCACAAGCTGCTTATAGCTCATAGCTCATGTGCTTGTATACTGCTTTCTTACCCTATAAACACCTAATATACCATTAACAAATCATTAGCCACACTAATGAAAAATTATGAATCATTAATAAATCTTAAATTTTTTATTTAGGATTCGGTTGTGATGGCTTTCTTAGTGCTTCTTAAAGCAGCTTTTTAGTTTAAAATTTTTAATTTGTGTACTATAAATTTGCTTTGAGAAAGAGTAATAAAGCCGTCCTAAACGAAGCCTTAGTAAATCATGTAAACTATAGAATCTAAGAATTTGAGGGGTTTGAGAATTTGATAGCTTAGTTTGTCATGAGTGAAATGGGGCTCATGCCAATCCCAATACACTAATAGATGATATACATCAACTCAAAAGCATGAGCTAAGAGTGGCGGTCTTTAGTACAATATTAAAAATTTCATCCATATTCTATTAATAATATTTAGATGTTTTTTTATTCATGTCAACATTCTAAATCTTATCCTTTTATGGGAGCTCACTGTGTGTCTATCATTCTCTACTGAGTAAAAAACTTTCGCTATTATCATGTTTGATTCATCGAGATATCACTCTACTACTAGTGGTTTTCCCAATTATCTCTTATTAGGGTAGATGGAATATCGGGGACCTGAATTAAGTTTAATATGCCAAGGAAAACTTAATAATAATAAGGAATGAGACTATCTAAAAGATAAGCAAGTCTTATTTCATTTATAATGAGATAAAATATCTTTTTTCGTAAGTTCTTTATAATGATTAATCATATAGTAATTATGTATAATGGATTTAATCAATATTTAGTATAACAAATTTTCTACAATAAGTAAAGATTTCAAAGATTTTTTCTTTGACAATAGCATAGTAACTATCATTTCAACATAGAATAATGAATTGAGAAAAATCAAAATGATCAATTGACCAAAAGTCATGAAAAACATCTAAAGAACATTTAAGGAGGCCAAGTAAAGGTAAGCTTTCCGATGAGTGAGAGTAAACAACAGGCTTTGAAAGCAAAAGAGAAGCCTTCTTCATGGCCTCAAAACATGAAGCTGCGAAACCCATTAAGGTGGCCACATAATTTTCAATCATGGGTAACATCTTTGAATTTATTTTCGGCTGTGGAGGCCCAAAGACTAGCAGCCCAACAACTAAGATTAGGCTTGGTAGAAAATTTTTGGTGTTCGACTATAGTAGATGGCTCTGGTCTCTAATTACCTTCAAATTAATTGTATTAATCATAATTCTAAGTTTAATGTCTGAATGCTCTTTATAAAATTTTTCAATATAAATGCTAACAGTGGATCAATTTATAATAAGATATTATTATATTCAGCAGCTACCATGCAGTATGTCTTAGCCAGTTGGTAAGGAGGTTAGACTTCCAATGATGATATCTCAAGTTTGAATCTTATATATATAATGTGTGTGAGTTTACGAGTTAATTTACTCGATCTCCTAAAATATGCTACCACCAATGACGTGGCATGAGTCATTTTATTAAATGGAAGATAATCATATGTGACATAAATACTCTTAGTGTTTTAATTTGATCATGATAGTAAAATATTTATAACAAATTAGTTGTTTCATGTAATCATTGGATTTTTTTTTATTATATATATATATATATATATATATATATATATATATATATATATATATATATATATAGAGAGAGAGAGAGAGAGAGAGAGAGAGAGAGAGAGAGAGAGGGGACGTAATGAAAATGTAAGAAAAAAATTATAAATTAAATTTTCATCAAAAGATCTGATCAGCTAGCCACCAGATTAACTCTAAAAGCAAGTTATGAAGTAAGTCCAAAATAAAATAATTTTTCCAATTTGATTTCATATCACTTAACAATTAAGAAGTGACTCGCTTCATTTTATTTAGGTCAATGAGCGATTTGATCACAAATTTAGTGTGATAGAGCCTACTAATATGTGCTTCGAATGAGAGGTAAATGGGGTTCTTAATAGGAGAGAAAGCTCTTTCCCAACCATCCCACTTCTTATGCACTATTTTCCTTCTTAAGTAAACAATGGAGTCTTATTTGAATATAAAGAAGTGATGTTTGATTGTTCATAGTTCAAAGGAATTTATTATATATAAGGTTTAGATGATATTAAATGGCTAACATTTAACGCGTGATTTGACATGGAAGAGGTGATTGGTTGGATTAAGGGTTTCTTTTATAGTCATATTTGTATAAATAATAAATCGTATTAATATTTTATTCATCACAGTTAATTAAAATATAAAATAACAATTTTGATGAAACAAACGATATGAAAAAAGTAACTCATAGTTTATACATGAAGAGATTGAGAAGTAAAGAAAATAGATCCATAATTTTATTACTCTATATGAAAAATAAAATTAACATATTAAGTCTTTGAAATGTATTTATTGTTACTTCGTATTTATAAGGTTTGTAATACTACAAGAGATGCTACACCAAATGAATAATAAAATAATTTATGATTTAATTGTTACACGTGGACATATATATATATATATATATAACAACTCTAGTAGGTACTGCTAGCGTTTGCCTTTAACGAGTACCTCTAGTGAGTGTCTAATGAATTACCTATTAGGAAAAGATGTAAGCTATATAGGTGTAGTTGCTACTGCAAAGTTGTAATAGTTAAATATCTCTTCTCGATGGGGTTAGTGGTCTTTTGGTAGAGGTGATCGCCCTTACTAGAGTGACTATTTTCACGGTTTACCATTCCTAGAACAACTGACCTCTGAGTGAAAGAATCTCTTGATTTGACTTCTCTGAGGCGAGTGTCTCTCTTTGTGATGAATTAGCATGGTCTTCAATTCTTCAGTGAGTTTTTTTTTTTTTTTTGGAATTTTTGGAGCTTAGCCCGTATATTGAAGAAAAAAGATTACATAAGAAGTCCTACCCAAAAGACAAAACTTGGGAGGAGCAAAGATGACCAAAACAGAAATAAAATTACATCAAAACATCAACTGAGAGATGGACAAAACATAACCAGACTCAGGAAATAGGAACCAACAAAGCTTCCATCAATGAAGATATCGGCAGCTAAGCAAAATCACTCTTCCTTGGTTGCCAGTAAGATCAGCTAGCGCCCAAAAACGAACCCGGAAAGCAAAATGAACATGGCCATCCAAGAAATACAAAGATTCCTGGTTGCCAACAGAGTCAGGTAATCAACGTAAGAGCAGTCTGGTAGATGAAAACAGTCCAGTAATTCCGCCATCCAATTAAGAAAGAGCAGCCTAGGTGATCGAAGCTGACCGTCCAAAAGAAGAGACCTATACAACCTATTTGTCATTTGTGTATGCTGGAGGTGGAAAGCATTTCACATTGTTTTTTTCCATGTGCTTTTACGTTTTCTTTTCTCACTTCGCTTCTCCCTCTACTCCAAAATTTTTTGCTCCCTCCTACTTTGCTTCAGGTTTTTAAGTTTATTGAGGGGAATTCTCAGCTGCAGAATTTTGAAAAAAAATTTTGTTACTTTGTGGTTTGCTGTTCTGTTTATCACCTTTGGAGGGATAGGAATACCATTCGTTTTACTTCTGCCAATGTTCCCAAATCTGCTTCTATTAGAAAAATCACTCAGGCCGTTTCTGCTAAGGCCGCTAATTGGAAAAACATTGAGCTGCTCCAGGAGGCTTTTCCCACTTGCTTCAAGAGTTGTTCTCTTCCTTCAAGAGCTGTTGATTCTTGTGGATTCTCAAGATGACCTGTTGGTTTTATTTTTGAGAGGGAGTCTTCCCTCTTCTACCGGACGGTAATGAGGGGAACTAACATTTTCGGATTTCTAAGACCTTAGATGAGAGCTCACATATAAGAGTATACATTTTTAAAAACTGAAAATTAACAAAATGAATCATAATTAATGGATATATTTATATGAGATTATTTTCAAATTTATTTATTTTTTATATCCAACAAGTTTTGGCCAATGGGATCCTCCTTTGAAGAATTTCTCAGATATTATTTATATTTATAAATGATTGACGGCAACGAGGGAAATGTAAAATAATAATTTAACGACCAGGTGAAAATGGGAGCACGTTGATACCACCGGACCCATCTGACTCAGCAATCGTGGACGTATCAGACACGCGGGTACAGCCACCACGTGACTCGAACATGTGCGCCATCTAGCATTTTTTGCCAATGAACAGTTTTACTGTCATCAAAACCAATCAAAACCGTCCACGTGTATGTGCAGCCATTTAGCTAAATGCGATTCTCGGTACTTAACTTTACCTCCCTGGCGGTTATCATTACCATCAAGAATTCACCAGAGTATTTGTTAGATCCGCCGTTTCAGACTAATAGCAAACAGTGAAGAATAACCACAAGGATAGCGCCAGCATCGTTCTGATATGTTCATTTTACACGTGGCATCCATTGGAGAATTTTAAGAAAGGAAATTTTTATCGGGGCATAATTTGAGCAATGGGTCCGTACGATCCTCGACTTTATGGCCGAGATCCAGTCGTATCGCCCGTGGACCCACCACCGGCGGAAGCCGCCATAAGCGCTGCGACATGGTGGCGCCACCCACAGCCGGCTCGGTGACGGAACATGGCCTCGAGTTTCGTGAGCCGGACCCGCCGGTGAAGGTGCGGGTACCGCCGTTTCTTCATCGGTACTTGAAGCACCGACCTTAGCAGTTAGCAGATCGTGTGCGGTATTTTTATTTTTGAAAATTTTGGGGCAAAATCCATTTCATTGACTATAAGAGCAATTACAGGATATAGAATAAAATTGAAATAGCACCATCAACAATAATAGCAACAACAAAAAAAAAACTATGAAATTACAATTGTGAGTATGAAAAGGCCGTAAGAAATTAAATGGAAGAAAATCCAATTAAAAGCTGAACTCATAATGTTAAAGGTGCATATGAAAAAAGAACAAATTAGTACATCATAAAAAGAATTTCTCAAGTTGTCGAATTTGTCATTCATGGAAAGTCAGATTGCTTAAATTTCCATTATAGGGAAGGAATCATGAATAAACATCATTCATCATTGCCCAGCCAAAAGTCTACAAAAATGAGCCAATGAAGATCGGGTCCAATAGAAATCAACTCAGTATACCCCCAGCAATCAGAAATAAGCCAAAAGAGAAATATATCATTATGAAATTAGAAGAAGTGGATATGATAGCTGCAAAATATCAGAAATTACCAATCAGTTGAACTACAATAGCCCATCAAGAACCTTAGCACAACAACTTCTATAATAACAGCTTAAGTTTGCAACCATTAGGCTTAGCACGCACAGCCGACTTTATGTTATAACATACAACAGGTAATGAACTAAAATGATGCTCAAACCTCCTATCATTCCTCTATTCCAAGGAAAGTATAATGAGCAACAAAAAACCAGATAATAGAACCTCTTATGCACCTTATGATCAAAATTCAACCATTTAATAAACTCAAATAACTAGATAATATTAGGCTTGAGTAGATCTAGAAAAACAATAGGTGAAAGAATGAGAGCAGAACTAATAGCAAAAGAAGAATCACATTAAACAAATAAATGAGAAACACTCTTATCACCATGATAACATAAGCCACAAGTTAACTCCACCTGCAAATCTCTTCTAATTAACACATCAGAAGTTTTTAAACTTCCAGCCAAAATAAGTCAAGTACGCGGTAACCTGACCTCGCCTATAATTATGTGTCCCACTGGAGGCAATTATGAAAAAAAAATGGTATAATTAGTAAAAAAAAGAGATAAAAACATAAAAATATTTTATTTAAAATAGGAATTATAAAATACTAAGATGTTTTATTTTATTTTTTAATAACTTGCGGCAAAATCAAAATCAATAAAATATACTAAAATAAAAAGTAAGAGTGAAATAGGGGTAGATATATTAGGAGATTAGAGCTAAAGCTCATGTCATTTTCTTACTAATGGAAGCCAAATGATAAAATTATCACTAATGATCATGCGTCCCCTGGCCTATTGGCATTGCAGCCAATGTGGGCTCCTTGCAAGTCCTTAATTTGTTTGTTATACCATGGATTAATTCTACATTTTTCTCATAGCTACAGTTGGTGGCATGTGAGCTTCTTTGGCTGAGTTTTATTGGAAGATTTCTTTTGTTGTTCATATCTCATTGATGCTTATGTTGTTATTTGTTCATATTAAATGGTTCTTAAAAGTTTATCATATGCAATATATTTAATATACTCAAATATGATTGTATATTTTTCATTAAAATTAGATTGGTTTGAGCATGTATGCGATCAAGATATAAGAGTGCATAAATAATATAAAATTACTGAATCCTTTTTTTTTTTTTGCATGGAAGATATTTCGTAAGAAATATTTCGTCTGGAATCTGCTGGAAAATCCGTCGGAATTTCTGATGAATTTCTTTTCGTCGGAAATGAGTTGCTTTCCTGTAGTGCTTCTAGTATGTCATGCCAACTATCATGGAATACTAAGAGGCAATCTTAATTAGTTTATAGTTATTAAGACTAAACTTAGAGGTATAATTAATGATTACTTAGTTTTAGGGTTGCTCATTATATAAAAGAGGTGTTAGAATTCTTGTAGTCTATTACTGATATAGATCAAATGCCTAAATTTTTTATGTTGATGGTAATTTTGAAGATATTGATTGATTTGTTGAAAAAAATATAAAGAAATAATAACAACAACAATATCAATACTTTATCTCTATAAGTAAAGCCATCTAGATGAATCATTTTTTCTATTGTGTCTTATTAAAAGTCAGATTCTCACTTAAGTTTACTAAAAAAAATGTCATTTATGATACTTTCTAACTATGCCTTTTTTTGCATCTAAATCTATCTTCTTAACATAATAAGTCAGATCTACTATATCTACTCTTCTAACTTGGTCATCGGAAGGCTGACAATTTGTTGAACCAAACCATGAATGAGACTCTCTCTAATCTTATCTGCCACTAGAGCTACTCCAATCTTACCGCATAAAAACTCATTTTGCATTCTATCTCTAGGAGTGAAGCAGCTCATCCACCTCAGCATGATCATCTTTGTAACACTTAATTTTATGTTTCTTTTTTAATTGTCAACATTTTGCACCAGAGAAAATATAGAGAATACTAAAGATAAAGACTAAGTAGAAATTACTATTGATGGTGAGTTAGAGTAAAATAATTATTGTATACTCTTAAAGATTTTGAGTTTTTTATATTGCTAGCCAAATGTACTCTTTTACTTTTATTTTCAATGTGAGTAGTTTTATTATATCAATTTATTTATTTAAATATTATTTAGCTATAACTTCTTAATGTATATTTATTAATACTTTTTAAAATAGTTTTTATGCATGCCATCTAATAGAAGAAAAAAAAAACATTAGGTAAAACTTAAAAATAAACACATAATGGGGGGGGGGGGGGATTTAACTAAAAATTTTGTAAGTGCCGATGGCGTGTGTGTTGCCGTATTGGGCTGTCGGCCCATAGCTTCTCACGGGTTTTCGACCCGATCCAAAATCCATCTGAGGATTTGTATGCCCTGCCGTTCCTTTTAAATTAGTAGTTTATAAGTTGTATTAAATTGAGTATTTTCTAGGTTCCACTGAATAAATTTTTTTTCTTGGAAAAAAATTAGGTGAAAAAATTCAGATGTATATTTAATCATTAATAAAATTCTTAAATTTATTTTTAGATGACAAAAATAATTAAATTATTTATCTGAATTTGACAATTATCTCCAAAAATAAAAAAAAAATAATTCATTCTAATTAAATTTTAACCAGAATTTATCTTTTTGGTTCTTCTACCCTCTTGAAATTAAAAAAAAAACATTTCTTCTATTTTTTTTTATAGATCCATAATGTTTTATGGTGCAGAATGTTGATCATTAAAATATTAGCATAAAATTAAGTGTTAAAAAGATGAGGATGCTCACATGGATGAGTGGCGTTACACTAGGAGTCATAATAATAAAAGAGCACGTAGGTGAAAATTTGGGAGTAGCTTCAATGGCAAATAAAATTAGTGGTAGTAGCTCCAATCGCAGATAAAATTTGAGAGAGCTGCCTTAGATGGTTTGGTCACATAAAGCATCTACCTTTTGATGACCTAGTTAGGAGAATAGATATGTTAGAATGGGTCTATGTTAAAAAAGATAGAGTTAGGCTTAAAAATGTATGATTAGAAAGTATTAGAAATGGCATTCTTTTATTGGTGATACATCACCAAAAAAAAGTCTTGATCATGCACAAAACTAGAGCTAGGCAAGTTGAAAATTTTGGAAATTAAATTTGGGATCATTTGAACTTTGATTTCAGTAAAATTATTGTCAAATTGAACATCTCAAAGAGATGAACCCCATGGCAACAAATTGGTCTGATCCGAGTCTAAATGAGATCAAATTAAGAGACTAAAGTGTATTCAGAAGATTCAAACCATTAATTGGATGACTAAATGGTATTCAAATATGACATGATTATAGTCAAATCAAGCAATTGAATGAGATGAATCCAACAAGCCTAAGATCTCTCAATTCTGACAACATTGCGACACTTAAATGACTAAAAAATGCTCTATAATTTGTGGAATTAGTACTAGCCGTCTGATGGAATAGTCCGAACATGACCTGGATCTTCTCCATATTTACAGAGTCTATCCCTCAATAAAATATATATAAATAGACCCTCACTCTCTACATGACAAGGATCTTTGGCTAGAGATTAGATAGAGCTCTAAAGCTTCACGAGCTCTAGCACAACCACTAGCAAACCGTCATTAACCGTCGCCTAACCACCGCCTGACCACTGACAGTTGTCTGACTATCGCCTAGCCATCGACCACTGTCAGACTTCCACCCGACGTCCGCCTACTGTTGGTCTTCCACCGATCCATTGTCAGACCGCTATGCGGCCACCGACAACTACCAGACTTCCACTCGACAGTCGACCACCTCTTTTCTTCTGTTCGACCATCGTCAGACCACCTACCTGTCGTTGACAATCGTTAGACTTCCATCTAGCTGCCAATCGTAGCAAAATTTTAGCCCAACCATTGTCAGACCACCATTGGTCGCCGATTCCCACCAGACTTCTACCTAACCTAGTTGGAGCACCATTCGACTACCAACAACCGTCAGACTTTTGCCGCCACTCACGTTGGTGTTATTTGATTGAAAGATTTATTAATATGAAGTGCTCATGTTGATCTTTTAATTAATATAGAACATAGCTTTTATATAATGATTCAGGGGTTATTTGATTGAAAATATTATTAATATGAAGTAAATCAAATGTAGAACTTTTAAACGTAAAATTGGAGTAAATTTTCAATTTATTTGTGATTATCTATTTAGTTCATCATCAACATATTTAGAATTCATCTGATTTGAATAATTTTCAATAATCCGCTTATATGAAACACCAACCACATCTTCATCGCCTACCACTGTAAGGCTCTATCTTCCACATTCTATCATCCAATATCGCCATTCTACTATTAACCATTTCAAACTGCTACCATAGTTAGCCACCATCAGAATTTTCACCACCGCCACCACCCCCGTTAACTATCCTGCCATATCGACCGGCGTCACATGCAGTCAAATTTATGTTAAATATATTTTATTTCAATTTTAACTTAAAAAAACAATATCTAATGTAAAAAATATTTTGAATAAATAGCATTTTAATGAATTCTGTATTTTGAGCTCTTAAAATTTTCTAAATATATATAAAAAAATCCAGTTTTGTAAGGACAATTTGGGCTATCTGATAGGCCCCCACCACTAAAATGTCCTTCCAGCCTCTCATCCAACCGCATTAAAATTATGGGTACAGAGAATAAGTGGGTCTGATATATATGTTTCCTTCATACGCAAATTATTTCTTTTTGGCAGAATGATAGCGAGCACTCAGCCAACGCAATTATCACGCTTTAGCTGTAAATCATCGGCCGGCGAGCTCAGTTGAATGCACAATCATACGCTATAACTTTTACAGGATCCGAATCTGCTGCAGCGTTTGGTTTGTGTAAGACAGAAAATAAAAGTTTATATTTAAGTTTCATTTGTGATAATTTTTTTATTATTTTTTAAAATAATTTTTTTATTATTTTTTAAAATATTTTTTTTAGTATAAAATTTTTATTTTTTAATTCTTCATGTGTAAATTTAAGATTATTAAATTTATTTTAGAATTAGTAGATAATTTTTGTAGGCCTCGATAAATTCCATTAGGATTTGGATAATAGCTTCTCTACTTTTATCCCCAACAGTGAACAGAACACATGCGTTGACTATTATCCTGCCATCTTTAAAAAAAAAAAAATTCCTATCACCTGAGATTTAGGCCTTTTATTTTTCTGCAGTGCTTTATGGCACCGAATATTGATAATTAAAAGTTGGAGTAGGCCGAGTGGTAGATATGAATAGAGAAAGTCGTCTTAGATAGTTTGGTCAGATAAAATGTTGACCTTCTGATGATCAAGTTAGGGATTAAGTATTCTTTACGGAAGTTGAATGTCATCCCGAGACCAACTAGATTGTCCCATGCCATCCACAGCACCACAGCTCAGTAGTGCTCGATACTGTAGCTCGATACCGCTGATGTGGCGTATTCTTGTTGGTCTCCTGATGGCGTTCTACGCTTGATCTCCGCACAGAATAATTTCTCCCGATTATGAGAGTAAATGTCTTAAATTTGACCTATGTTAAGAGATGTAGAGATAGACCTAAAAATAATTGGTTAGAAAGTGTTATAATTGATTTTGTTATTAAATTTAAATGATATTTTAATGGAGAAAATTGATTTGTATAGCCGAACTTGCAAAATTAGATAATGACTTGATGGTGTTGTTATTGTCATCATCTATTATTTTGTTTAATATATTTTTATGTCAAAATATATTTATTTGGAAATTTTTTTATTGACTCAAAATATATTTATTTAAAAATTTTTTTATTGTTACAGAGTCTGCCAATGTGACCCAGCTTCTCTAACTTCTTCAATGCCATCCAATATTTTCGTACAGTGACAACAAAGCATCAGTGGACTGCTGCTGCGGCTGTGGGCTTGAACAAAACGAACCCAGATCCACCAAGTCACGTGACGTGGGCCACTGTAGGAGTTAATGTGCCTTGAATGATTGGATTCTGTGCTGCAAAGATGGTGAAGATTCAATAATGTATTGTATTAATTACTCAGTTATTATAATTAATTTTCTTGTACTATAAAAAATAAAATATTTTTATTTTTATGTTTTAAATAAATTAAAAATGACAGGACCAAAGAGCATTTCCATCAACTGATGGAATATAGAGTCGCAGAGTACATTTGTAGAGCGATAAAAATATTTTGTATGAAAATATATTATTTTGTCGTTTATTTGATAGGGCCCCACGGGTTGAAAATATAATTAATTTGATTGGATAAGTATTATTATGGGATATTTTGATGGATGAGATTTTATTTAAATGTATTTGAAATAAACTTAAATTATTGCAAAAATTATCCTTTTTTTATTATTTATAGGAATTTAATTGGTTTAAATTTGATTTTTTACTAATAAGATAATTAGTTCTCATATTCTTAAGCTGCTCGGAATGATTGTTTTCAATCAAACATTTATTTTATTAATTTTGGGCTTTTCTAAGTTCCTATTTAATTCAATACATATTTTGCTAAAATAATTTTAATATGACTTTTTAATTAAATTATTATTTTCTTAATCAAAGAAAAGGATAAAAAATTCAGCAAAATGATTGATCCAATCGGTTCAATGGTGAACCATTTCCAGACTAGTTCGTCTAACCATTACAATAATTTCTTCTTGGAATTAAAAAGAACCTTTTTTTTTTTGTAAACACAGCAATCATTAATAAAAGGAAGGTACAAAGGAAGACCACAGAAGTGGCCACAGCACATAGTTACATGAAAAACAGTAATTAACTATCCAATAGTAATTATTTTAATGTGCATAATAATAAATAAATTTTTTGAAGCCCGGGACCCTAAAATTCCCAATATTTTATGTTTAACCCCTTTGATTTAATTTCAATTATGACGTCTATAAAAAGGTTAGTCACTTAAATGTAAAAGATATTTGAATTTAAATATAAGATAATTCATATATATATGTTCTATATTTCAAAATTTTAAAATAAATTTAGGTTATTATTATATGTTTTAATTTAAAATTAAATAATTTTAATATTTATTACATCATTTATGCTCAATATTTGAATGTTTATGTGGCAATTCACCTGTTTAGTGCTTCTTATGCTAAAGTATTTTTGTAATTATCTCTTTTATGCTCTAATAAGTATTAGATATTTAAATCACTATCATATTTGTGAAGGGCTATAAAAATTTTTACTAAATATTTCTCATTAAAAGAAAGTGATAATTGCCAAAGTATCTTCCTAGAGTCCTCTCATATGAATGAGAAACTAAAATTTTCTTAAGCAATATCTCAATAATAGTTTTAAATGACTACTGCTTATGTTATTAATGCTTGTTATCTCTAGACATAATCGAGGCAAGAATTCTCAGAGATGGGAGATTTCGATGCCCAATTGATGAAACATATTCTTATCCATTGGTGAAGGAGCAGATTGTATAAATCTGTAAAAAATATTCTATATCATCTTTATCAATTGACTTTTCATGTGCCTAGTTATGCATACGTGGTATAGTAGTTAGGTCACACATTGTGAACTGGTCTCTTCTAAATTTTAGGCTAATCCTTCTTCTAGTTTCCAACTTTACGCATTGGATAAAATTTTTTCATTTGAAGAATACTTTGAAGTTACTAGATAAATGAATCCAACCCAAAGAGCAAGAGGAAGAGAGAAAAGCTAGGTATAAGAGAGAATTTTAGAGTATTAGCATACAATGAACTCAATCTAGCCCTTTTGAACTAGAAAAGCAAGTCAAACAAACATATATATAGAGAAGTAATTCCTAGAGAAAGGGATTTCGCGTAAGATTTCATTTATTTATGTCAAGCCAGTAACCCCATATTCTTAAGAAAAGAATGAGGTCGTTGATTGATGAATACCTTCATTTATTAGGAAGTTTTAGTGAATGGTTACTTTGTAAGTTCCTTTGATGAGTTCATATACATAATTGATACATCGTCAAAAAATTATATTGATCAAGAACGAATCTTGAGGAAAAAGCTAGTTGGAAACTTCATTTCAGCGAGCTTACAGGCAAACTAAGCTTCTCGGAAATACGAACCCAACGACACCAAATTAAACCCAATCCGAGCCCAAATGGGTCCGAATCATGGACCCGAAGCGCTATTGGAAGGTTCAACGCAATTTGAGTTACCAAACGGTCTCCGATTTTAACGAGCTTATACTCGAATCGAACGAATCGACGAGACGAGTCCAACGAGTCCAAGATCATAGAATTCTGACATCATTAAGGCCTTCGAATGTCCAACGAACGGTGCACAATCATAGGATTCAATATCGGCCGTCCATTCGACCACTCCCTATTCGCCCCTGATCTCACGCCTATTTACGAGCTATGCCACTCCAGAAAATCTATAAATAGAGCCATCATTCTTCACAAGAGAGGATCCAAGAAAGAAAGAGAAGAAAAGAAGAGAAGGAAGAAGAGAAGGAAGAAGCTCCTCCTCGACAGTCGTCGGACCACCGCAGGAGCACCGTCGGACCACCGCAGGAACCTAGCCGGACAACCACTGAAACCTCGCCGGACCACCGCCGGAGTTTCATTGCACCATCGCCTTAAGGCCCGACGTTCAGACCCGACGTCCTATTGAAGACCCGACGTCCTGCTTAAGACCCGACGTCCTGTTGAAGACCCGACGTTCTGCTCAAGGCCAAATTATCAACACCCAAACTTCCAAGTAACACCGGGTCTAACACCTGACTCCAATCGAGTAGTTACTAGTTGTAATTTGATCACCTTTGGGGGTGATTCAGGCCTTTGTAACCAGACTCAAATTTTAGTGGAATTATTTTTCAGCTGGGCTAGGCCCTGTGATTTTTTCCCTTTCTAAGGGTTTTCCACGTAAAAAATCTTGCTTTCTCTGTGTGTGAGCTAGTTATCCGTACAACGTTAAGACGCAGAATTAAATCTCTATCGCCGCGTATTTTCTAGCCCGCAACAGTTGGCACCGTCTGAGGGAAACAGTTGGCGCCGTCTGTGGAAAACAGTCAATCCCACTATACTAAGCACTCCGTCAATGGCCAACAGGCATAGCCATCGCATCATGGGAGCCTCCCACTCCAATTCACACCAATCCAGGAATCAGTCCCTGAATCAGGGACGACAGGCATCTGCCTCTTTTCACCCCAATGGTCGAAACCTTGCCGGAGAAGGAACATCAGGGCCATCCCTAGAAGAGCGTATCAGAAAGATGGAGGAATCTCAGATTGAGATCCTTCAACTCTTAAGGGAGACTCGAGGACGATCACTAGAACCTCAGGAAGATATTCTCCTCCCTCGAGCCCAACCAGGATTCGAAGATGTTCTTCATGTTGAGGTCCCTCTTCCTCCGCCCAGAATGCGCCCTTCAACACGTCCAGAGAATGAGCTTGCTGACACGGCAAGCTCTACCCATCCTTCGCGCATAGGCCATCGACATCACATCCCTTCGGACGTACCCAAAGACTTTGACCAACAGCACGTCACTGAACACCCCCGCAATACTCTACGGCATGAGTTGCGGAGGCTAGTCCGAGAGGAGTTCCCCACAGGGGGTATAAGACTGTCCCTTTGCCAACGGGACATTCAGGAGCCATCACCTTTCACCGAAGTTGTCCTCCAATACCCCGTTCCAGCAAGATTCTAATTCCCGAATATTGATTCTTATGATGGGACTTCAGACCCCTATGAGCATATCGACCACTACCGCACTATTATGCATATCCAGTGGGCACCGAACGCTTTGCTCTGTCAAGTTTTTCCTTCCACCCTTAAAGGGCAGGCCCGGACATGGTTCTACTCACTGCTTGCCCGATCCATCCCATTATTCGTTAAATTGGCCAAGTTATTTGTCGAACAATTTGTCGCCAACCGAAGGATGGTTAAGGATTTCTCCCACCTCTCAGGGATACATCAGAATAAGGGTGAATCTCTTAAAGAGTACTTTCAAAGGTTTTTCACAGAAGCCTGACAAATTCCAGGGGTAGATCCCGAATTGCTTAGAGGTGTATTTCTTGGAGGGCTTCGCCCGGGCCCCTTCTACTCGGCACTCATGCGAGAAACGGTCAACTCATATGCAGAACTAATCCATCGAGTACAGGCCCAGATTACTGTCGATTTATCCATCAATGCTCATAGGAAGCAATTTGAGCAGACAACCAGGAAGCGTAAAAATCCCCTAGGGATGGAGAATCCCCCATCACAAAGGAAGAAGCAAGGAAACTACAATCTTCCTCCTCGACCCTCACAGTCGCGACGAGAGCCCCGCCAAAAAAAAAGAGTACACACCACTTAATACATCCCGAGTGAATATAATGATGGTCATCCGAGATTAGGAGAGTGTGAAGTGGCCATACCCTTTAAAGCCCAATGCCGGAAACCAAGAGCAATATTGCCACTTCCACCGCAGTCGTGGACACACTACTAAAGCATGCAGGCAGCTCAAGGAAGAAATTGAGAGACTGATCCGACAAGGATACCTCTGACAATTCATCAAGAATCCAACAGCTCGAGAAGAGGTTGATCCGACTGGGGGGCAAAATCAGCAACAAAAAAAGTCGGCGAACAATCGCCAAATAGTGGGCGAAATTGAAACCATTGCTGGGGGCCCTTCAATGCCTTGTCAAATTCTGATGGCGGAGAACAAAGAGCCACCTACAAAGAAACTTCATGCCGATCACTCAATCACCTTCGAAGAGTCCGATCTAGAAGGCATAAAGACTCCTAATCAAGATCCACTGGTGATTAGTGCAGGAATAGGTGACCCATGCTATAATATTAAAAGGATCTTGGTCGACAATGGGAGCTCAGTAGATATTTTATTCTACTCAACTTTTCTTAATATGGGCCTATCCAAAGAGAAACTCCTGCCCGCTGCCGGTCCACTATACGGATTTGACAACAGACCTGTAAGAGTGGAAGGAACCATCAGTCTCCCAGTCATACTTGGAGAATTCCCCCGTCAAGTTGAACATCCTATTCAGTTAATTGTAGTGAAATCTGAATCAGCCTACAATGCAATCTTTGGAAGGCTACTCCAAACAATCTTCGGGGTATTGCTTCAATTCCCCACTTAAAGCTAAAGTTTCCTACCCCATCAGGGATCGGGACCGTACGTGGAGATCAACAAGTAACCCAATCCTGCTATCTTAGGCAGGCTCAACCACGCTCATCAGTTACTCTAAGCATCGATTACTTCGATCTTCAAAATGAAGATACTCCTCAAAGGGCCTCCCCTGTAGAAGATCTTATTTGTGTCTCTCTATCAGATGAGCACCCTTCGAGAACAATACAAATCAGATCACTCCTCTCAGATGCAGAGAAAAAAGAGTACGTAGACTTTCTACGTATAAACCAAGATGTGTTTGCATGGAGTTCGGCTGATATGCCCGGCATCAATCTTGAAGTAATCACACACTCCCTCAAGATCAACCCAACGTATAAACCAGTGATCCAAAAGAAACGAAACTTTGCACTAGAACGTCAGCTGGCAATCGAGCAAGGGGATAATAAGCTTTTAAATGCAAGATTTTTAAGGGAGGTACATTATCCCGCTTGGTTGGCCAATATCGTGATGGTACGAAAGAAAAATGGAGCTTGGAGAATGTGTGTAGACTACACTGATCTCAACAAAGCCTGCCCCAAAGACAGTTTTCCGCTTCCTCGTATCGACCAGCTAGTTGATGCCACCTCCGGACATCAGATGCTAAGCTTTATGGATGCTTATTCTGGATACAATCAAATACAAATGGATCCTGCTGATGAGAAGGCAACAGCTTTTCAAACATATAAGGTGTTATACTGTTAACTAGTAATGTCATTCGGGCTTAAGAATGTCGGGGCAACATATCAACGCCTGATGAATAAGATTTTTAAGAACCATATCGGGCCTATAATGAAAGTATATGTGGATGACATGCTAGTAAAGAGCCTCAAGAAGTCCCAGCATATCTCAGACTTGGAACAATGCTTCTGCCTCCTTCGATCTTACAACATGCACCTCAATCCCTCCAAATGTGCATTTGGAGTTGCCTCAGCAAAATTTCTGGGGTTCATGGTTATCCACCGAAGGATTGAGGCCAACCCGGAGAAGATCAAGACCCTAAGGGACATGCAACCCCCAAGAAATATCAAAGAAGTCCAGAGATTGAACGGAAGGATTACGACACTCTCTCGATTCCTAGCTCGCTCAGGAGATAAATATTTGTCTTTCTTCAAGGTTCTCAGAGGTGCTCGTTGCTCAGGGTTTCAGTGGACCGATAAATGCTAAGAGGCTTTCGAACAACTCTGAGCGTATCTAGCCTCGCCGCCACTACTCTCGAAGCCAGTACCAGGAGAAATTTTGTATATGCATATGGTCGTCTCCTCCCAGGCTATAAGCTCGGTCTTGGTTCGGGTAGATGACACTGTTCAACGTCCAGTCTATTATATTAGCAAGGTACTTTCAAAGAAACCAACCTTGGCATTAGTCTTATCAGCAAGAAAGTTATGTTCTTATTTCTAAGCACACGCAATCAGGGTTTATACAAACCTACCGTTGAAAAGTATTCTCCAAAAGCCCGAGGCATCTGGAAGGTTGATCAAATGGTTAGTGGAGCTTGGAGAATTTGATATACAGTTCCTACCTAGACCCGATATCAATCACAAGTGCTTGCTGATTTTGTGGTCGAATGCACTAACCACACCTCCAATGAATCGTTTGATACATCGTCAAAAAATTATATTGATCAAGAACGAATCTCGAGGCAAAAGCTAGTTGGAAACTTCAAAAAATAAATTCGAAAGCACCCGAACTTCGATTTCAGCGAGCTTAAAGTTAAACTAAGCGTCTCGAAAATACGAACCCAACGACACCAAATTCAACCCAATCCGAGCCCAAATGGGTCTGAATCATGGACCTGAAGCGCTGTTGGAAGGTTCAAACCTCAATTTGAGTTACCAAACGGTCTCTGATTTTAACGAGCTTATACTCGAATCGAACGGCTCGACGAGACGAATCCAACGAGCCCAAGATCACAGAATTCCGACATCATTAAGGCCTTTGAATGTCCAACGAACGGTACACGATCATAGGATTCAATATCGGTCGTCCATTCGACCACTCCCTATTCGCCCTTGATCTCACGCCTATTTACGAGCTATGCCACTCCAGAAAATCTATAAGTAGAGCCCTCATTCTTCAAAAGAGACGATCCAAGCAAGAAAGAGAAGAAGAGAAGAGAAGGGAGAAGAGAAGGAAGAAGCTCCTCCTCGACAGCCGCCGGACCACCGCAGGAGCACCGCAGGACCACAGCCGGACCACCGCAGGAACCTAGCCGGACCACCACTGAAACCTCGCCGGATCACCGTCGGAGTTTCATTGCACCACCGCCTTAAGGCCCGACGTTCTGACCCGACGTCCTTTTGAAAACCCGACGTCCTGCTTAAGGCCCGACGTTCTGACCCGACGTCCTGTTGAAGACCCGACGTTCTGCTCAATGCCAGATTATCAACACCCGAACTTCCAAGTGACATCGGGTCTAACACCTGACTCTAATCGAGCAGTTACTAGTTGTAATCTGGTCGCCCTTGGGGGTGATTCAGTCCTTTGTAACCATACTCAAATTCTAGTGGAATTATTTTTCAGCTGGGCTAGGCCCTGTGGTTTTTTCCCTTTCTAAGGGTTTTCCACGTAAAAAATCTTGTTTTCTCTGTGTGTGAGCTAGTTATCCGTACAATGTTAAGACGCATAATTAAATCTCTATCGCAGCGTATTTTCTAGCCCGCAACAATAATATAGAAGAGAAAGTTACATTTAGCTTAAGCGACTTGTATCAAAAAAAACTTAACAAATTCCAAAATATAAAAGATTCAAATAGGCTCTTATTTAATTTAGTGACTTCATGAATCAGATTTATATTTCCCTAATGACACATTTTGTATTTTAATCAACATAAAATTTAAATTTATTTAGTTTCATTTGATGATGACTAATTAAAATTAATTTAGTTTAACCTAAAGTGATTATTTTTTATAATGACATAAATTTAAATAAACTCATTACGTACCCTTCTACCTAATGGAACAATTATACCTTCAGTAAATATAAACCTCCTTAAAATTAAAAAATTTACTATAAACTTTAGAAGATATGTCACACAACACATGAGCTACCATTTTACTACCAAAATATTACGTTCAATCTTTATCATCAATGAATCTAAGACTATTTTTTATTATGTGATTATATTTTATAGAGAGACAAAAGAATCAGAAGTTTTAATTAAAAATATATGAAAAATATTAGCAAATAAAAACTAAAATGTGATGATTTATAAAAAATAAAAATAATAATAATAATGTCTACTTTCATCAAACGCACATTTTATTTCAAGAATTTCTGAAATTTTTGAGACAAAAAGGCTGTAGACAAGGTGAATGTTCATATCTTCTTTGAGCAGTTCATCGACATGATTTGAGGAATCTGTACACTCATAGGCATATAACTTGAGGTTGATGTGGACAAGGAAGATCCCATTAATTTGCATTGCTTAATTGGTGGATTTTTTTTTTTCTATGGTATTCTTTCAATAGATGAATCTATTAAAGTCTTCCCTTATTAAGTAAATTGCATATTATTATTATTATTAAATAAATTATTTTAATTATAATTATGATTTAATTCATAAATATTTTGTTATTAATTATTAAACTTATATTACTATTTTATAGATAACACACTTTTAAAAAAAACTTCTTTAATGTGTTTTGTTAGAATTTCTAAATAATGCAGAGCTAATCTTCACTATTGTTTAGGAGCTTTGGCATTCAACCAAGATATATTGGGTTCGAAGCTTGCTTATGTGATGTGTGTGTGATCAGTTTACCTTAAATTGCATGGCCTAAATGTTAAAAAAAAAAAAAAAGTTCATAAATACTTCAAAGCCTTCTAGTTCATGCATAAAAAAACTTTTATTAGAGAAAATAAAGTTATCAATGTCAATGCATTTGAACTATAACACATAACTAACAATTAAGTGGTTTAGTATTGTTGTGTTCCATTTAATTTATCATTGAAGTAAGTATTGAACTATTTTAATGCTCAACTAGTAGAGATATTGAAATATTTGTAAGCATGGCGAAATTGATATGCAAAAGTTATATTATTTTCAAGCTTATGGATGACTGATACATATAATGTGACATGAAAGATGCATGTGAATGTTTATATGCTTTCTTATGACATGTGACACATTAGAGTGACAAACCTAATTGGCGTGATATAACTACTTACAAGATTGATATTCATAAACAAAGCATAAGATAAATTTCTTGGGCATGCACTGGGCATGATAAGTATGATTATTCCTAAATATAAAAGAAAATATTTACCACTGACAGGAGATAATATTTATGAATGTGATTTAGGGGATATGACATAGGATGGCATGAAAAATTTCAAGATGACGTATATTGTTGTTTATGTTATTAAATTTAATGGTTATATCTTTGTGTCTTACAGAGCTTCTTATACTAAATGTGTAATAGGAAGTGATATTAGAACAATGAATTTGAGTAGTTTAATTTGATGCATCTCATAACCATAATTTGATTTACTTGATCATAATTTATCAATAAAGATCAACTTTAGCATTTGCATGACATAATTTAAAAGGGCTATGCATATTTTTTAATCTTGTATAGCCAATGCTTTAGAAATGACTAAGGCTTCGTTTTGGACATCTTATTTATTGCTTTCTAAAATAATTTTGTATTATAAAAGTTCTTGTACTACAAAAATTTATTTTAGAAAACAATAAAAAAGCTGTCTGAAATAAAATATGAGATTTTTCATTTGGGAAGAAAAATGTGAGATCAAATTTCGAATACAAAAGTTAAAATAGGAGTTGACGTTTGAGGTTTTCTTTCTCCTGAATGGATAATGAATAAAAGTTTTTTAATTTGGGCGAATTCTTGACTGCAACAAAATGGTAAATTGTGCTCACCTTATATTTTCATTATTTTTTAAATTTATGTATTTATTTATTTATATTTTATATTAAATAAAAATATATTTAATATCCTTGTTGCGGGCTAGAAATTACGCGGCGATAGAGATTTGATTCTACGTCTTAGCGTTGTACGTATAACTAGCACACACAGAGAACACAAGATTTTTTACGTGGAAAACCCTTAAAAGGGAAAAAACCACGAGGCCTAGCCCAGTTGAAAATGATTCCACTAGATTTTGAATTGGTTACAAAGGACTGAATCACCTCCAGGGGTGAACAGATTACAATGGCTTAAGTAAGATGTTGAGTCTTCGGCAGGACGTAAGGACTGAACGTCGGGTCCTGAGTTGGACGTTGGGTCTTCAGCAGGACGTAGGGACTTTGGCAGGACGTAAGGACTGAACGTCGGGCCTTGAACAAGACGTCGGGTCTTTGGCAGGACGTAGGGACTGAACGTCGGGTCTTAAGGTGGTGGTCCGGCGAGGTCCTGTGGTGGTCCGGCGAGGTTCCTGCGGTGGTCCGGCGGTGGTCCGACGAGATTCCTGCGGTGGTCCGGCGGTGCTCCGACGAGATTCCTGCGGTGGCCCGGCGGTGGTCCGGCCAGGTTCTGCGGTGGTCCGGCGGCTGTCGAGGAGGAATTCCTTCCTTCTCTCTCTCCTTCTCTTCTCTTCTTCTCTCTCTTGCTTAGGATCCTCTCTTGTGAAGAATGAGGGCTCTATTTATAGATTTTCTGGAGTGGCATGGTCCGTAAATAGGTGTGAGATCAAGGGCGAATAGGGAGTGGTCAAATGGACGGCCGATATTGAATCCTACGATCGTGCACCGTTCGTTGGACATTTGAAGGCCTTAATGATGTCGGAATTTAGTGATCTTGGGCTCGTTGGATTCGTCTCGTCGAGCCGTTCGATTCAAGTATAAGCTCGTCAAAATCGGAGACCGTTTGGTAACTCAAATTGCGGTTTGAACCTTCCGACAGCACTTCGAGTCCATGATTCGGACCCATTTGGGCTCGGATTGGGTCGATCTTGGTGTCGTTGGGAGACGCTCAGTTTGACTGTAAGCTCGTTGAAATCGGAGTTTGGATGCTCCCGGATTTAATTTTTGAAATCTCCAACTAGCTTTTGCTTCGAGATTCGTGCCCAATCAAGCTAATTTTGTGATGACGTATCAGTTGCCCCCCTATTTTCGGACGTCGAAGCCCTAGGAGTCCGAAAATATAAGGGTCAACATTTTGCGTTGGCCGAATAGCAAAAATCGCTTCCCATAAGTTGAAATTTTGCAAAAAACAAGTCAAGGAGGCCTCGATGAGCTCTGAAAGTGCCAAAATTGAGTCCGGAACGTCGAAAAACGTGTCCGGGGACCCCAAAAATGTCGAAAACGGAGTTTCCGGGACGAAAATCGGGCCCAAAATGGGCTAGGCGGCCGGACCGGCCGGACCGGCCGGCCGGCCGCCGCCGCCGGCGGCGGCACCGCCGGCCTGCGCTGGAACGCGCGGCGGCCCGCCTGGGCCGCCCGACCCGCCTGGGCCCGCGCTCGCGGGCCCGCGCTGCGCGCTGCGCGGCGGCCCGCCCGGCCGCCTGGCCTGCCCGGCCGCCTGGGCCTCCGGCCCGCATGGCGGCCCGCCTTGGCCGCCTGGGCCGCGCAAGCGGCCCGCGCTGTAGCCCGCGCGGCGGCCCGCCTGGGCCGCCCGGGCCGCGCCTGCGGCCCGCGCTGCAGCCCGCGCGGCGGGCTGCTGGGCCGCCTCCTGGCCCGCGCGGCGGCCCGCCTGGGCCGCCTAGGCCCGCCTGGGCCCGCGCGGTCAGCCCGCCTGGAAGCTTCCCACCGCCTCATTTGAACGAACGGGCGGGTCTGTTCAGCCCACCGACCTAGTGGGCCCCACCTGTGCAGAAAAAGGGGTTTTTTAGGCATTTTTAAGCGTTTTTAGGCCGAAAAAATGCCTAAAAAATCCTAAAAAATTCCAAAAAATTCCGAAAAAATTCCGAAAAAATTCAGAAAAATTTAGAAAATTTTGGGAAATTGAAAATTCTAGAAAATTCTCTCCTTTCTCCCAAAAACCTATAAATAGGGCCTTAAACCCTTTAGAAAATCACTCCACTCCTCTTGCTCTTCTCTTTTCTTCTCTTCTTCTCCTCCTTTCTTCTCTTCTCCCTCTGTCCTTTCTATTGAGGCCTTCCTTCAGTTTTCTGAGGCCCCTCTCTTGGCAAGGAAGTTCGGAGATCTTCTCCCTCTGTTCTTTCTATTGAGGCCTTCCCTCAGTCTTCTGAGGCCCCTCTCTTGGCAAGGAAGTTCGGAGATCTTCTCCCTCTGTCCTTTCTATTGAGGCCTTCCCTCAGTTTTCTGAGGCCCCTCTCTTGGCAAGGAAGTCCGAAGATTTTCCATTCTTCTCTTTCTCCCTCTTTTCTTCGAGAGATCTTGTGGAGTTTTGATGTTTGGTGGTTCGCGATGGAGGTCGGATAAACCGTTGTAAGGAGGGAGGTTGAAATGACGGGCATACTTCCAGCATTGGGGAGAAGTATGATGATAGGTAGGAATTCAACGTCGGGTAGTCATACAGCGTCGGACAGAAGACCGACAAAAGTCTATTAACTGGTAGAAGTACGACATCTAGTAGAAGTACGAAGTCGGGTAGAGGTGCATCGCCAGGTACAAGACCGATGAAAGTCCGTTG
This sequence comes from Dendrobium nobile, assembly GCA_022539455.1. Taxonomy (NCBI): domain Eukaryota; kingdom Viridiplantae; phylum Streptophyta; class Magnoliopsida; order Asparagales; family Orchidaceae; genus Dendrobium; species Dendrobium nobile. The sequence goes on along the minus strand of CM039735.1, from coordinate 7,106,015 downwards.
ACGGGCAAAAGTCTGATGACGGTTAGTAGTCTGACGGCAAGCAGAAGCCCGTAGTCAGGTAGAAGTACGGCCTTGGGCAGAAGACCGATGAATATTCGTCGACGAGCAGAAGTCCAACGACAAGGAGAAGTCCGACGTCGTGTAGAAGTCCGCTGACGAGCAGAAATTCGACGACGGGTAGTAGTTTGACAACGGACATGAATCCAACGAAAGGTGGAAACTTAACGTCGAGTAGAATTCTAACGTCGGGGAAAAGTGCGACATCGGGCAGAAGACCGATGAAAGTTAGTCGACGTGCAGAAGTCCAACGACGAGTAGAAGTCCGCTTACGAGCAGAAGTCAGACGACCTGGAGAAGTCCGATGTCGGGTAGAAGTCCGTCGAAAGTCCTGCAAGGCAAAAGTTCAGCGACAGGAGAAAATTCAAAATTTGGTAGAATTTTAATATTATGGAGAAGTAAGATAGAAGTCCATTGACGACATTCTGGCGATGTTAACCAAGGATGTGAGACCTTTCCGAGGTTGTATGCCGGAGCCCTGCTCGACGACGTTAACCTGTGTGGAAGAGGTCGGGAGAATCCACCAAGGATGTGAGACCTTTCCGAGGTTGTATGCCGGAGCCCTGCTCGACGACGTTAACCTGTGTGGAAGAGGTCGGGAGAATCCACCAAGGATGTGAGACCTTTCCGAGGTTGTATGCCGGAGCCCTGCTCGACGACGTTAACCTGTCTGGAAGAGGTCGGGAGAATCCACCAAGGATGTGAGACCTTTCCGAGGTTGTATGCCGGAGCCCTGCTCGACGACGTTAACCTGTGTGGAAGAGGTCGGGAGAATCCACCAAGGATGTGAGACCTTTCCGAGGTTGTATGCCGGAGCCCTGCTCGACAACGTTAACCTGTGTGGAAGAGGTCGGGAGAATCCACCAAGGATGTGAGACCTTTCCGAGGTTGTATGCCGGAGCCCTGCTCGACGACGTTAACCTGTCTGGAAGAGGTCGGGAGAATCCACCAAGGATGTGAGACCTTTCCGAGGTTGTATGACGGAGCCCTGCTCGACGACGTTAACCTGTCTGGAAGAGGTCGGGAGAATCCACCAAGGATTGATTATCTGGTGATTGAGCTACAATAACGATTATGTATTTGTTCGAGTCAATGATATTAAAGTTCACTACTTTTGTGAATTTATCAATATAATTTTACTCGAAGAAGATAAGGAGATAAAGTCTTACAAAAACATAGCTTTCTAAGACAGCTTAAGGAGGGAGAAGCTACAAACACCACAAACAACATTCACAATTAAAGACAGACAGTACTGAAGTCACACAATACTAAAGACATACGATACTTAAAACAAGTAGCACTATTGTGCTCTACGCAATTAAAACTTGGCAAGGCGTTGATAGGCCCCCAGCAATGGTTCCAATTTCTCCCACTATTTGGCGATTGTTTATCGACTGCCTTTGTTGTTGATTCTGCCCCCCTGTCGGACCAACTTCTTCTCGGGTTGGTGTATTCTTGATGAATTGTCGGAGATATCCTTGTCGGATCAGTCTCTCAACTTCTTCCTTGAGCTGCCAACATGCTTCAGTAGTGTGCCCACGGCTACGGTGGAAGTGGCAATATTGCTCCTGGTTTCCGACGTTGGGCTTCAAAGGGTGTGGCCATTTCACATTCTCCTGATCCCGGATGGCCATTAATACGTTTGTTTGGGATGTATTAAGTGGTGTGTACTCCTTTTCTTGGCGAGGTTCTCGTCGCGGCTGTGAGGGTCGAGGAGGAAAATTATAATTTCCTTGCTTCTTCCTTTGTGACGGAGGATACTCCATTTCTGGAGGATTTTTACGCTTCCCATTTGTTTGTTCAAATTGTCTCCTGTGAGCATTAATGGCTTCGTCGGCAGAGATTTGGGCCTCTACTCGATGGATTAGATCAGCATATGAATGGACCGTTTCTCGCATTAGTGCCGAGTAAAAGGGGCCAGGACGAAGCCCTCCGAGAAATACACCTCTAAGCAACTCGGGATCTACCCCTGGAACTTGCCGGGCTTCCGCGGAAAACCTCTGGAAGTATTCTTTAAGGGATTCACCCTCGTTCTGACGTATCCCTGAAAGGTGGGAGGAATCTTTAATCGTCCTTCGGTTGGCGACAAACTGTTCGACAAACAGTTTGGCCAATTTAACGAATATCGAGATGGATCGGGCAGGCAGTGAGTAGAACCATGTTCGGGCTTGCCCTTTAAGGGTGGCAGGAAAAACTTGACAGAGCAAAGCGTCCGGGGCCTGCTGGATATGCATAATAGTGCGGTAGTGGTCGATATGCTCGTAGGGGTCTGAAGTTCCATCATACGAATCAATATTCGGGAGTTTGAATCTTGCCGGAACGGGGTATCGGAGGACAGCTTCGGTGAAAGATGACGATTCGTGAACGTCCCGTTGGCGAAGGGAGTGTCTTGTACCTCCTGTGGGGAACTCTTCTCGGACTAGCCTCCGCAACTCATCCCGGAGAGTATTGCGGGGGAGTTCAGTAACGTGCTGTTGGTCCAAGTCTTCTGGGACTTCTGGAGGCATATGCTGCCGGTGGCCCGTGTGTGAAGGATGGGTAGAGCTTGCTGTGTCAGCAAGCTCATTCTCTGGACGGATTGGAGGGCGCACTCTAGGCGGAGGAAGGGGGACTTCAACATGAAGAACGTCTTCTAAGCCTGGCTGGTCTTGAGGGAAGAGAATATCTTCTTGAGGTACTAATGCTGGTCCTCGAGTCTCCCTTAAGAGTCGAAGGATCTCATTCTGAGATTCCTCCATCTTCCTGATACGCTCTTCAAGGGATGGCCCTGAAGTTCCTTCCCCTGCAGGGTGTCGGCCACCAGGGTGAAAGGAGGCAGATGCCCGTCGTTCTTGATTCAGGGACTGGTTTCCTGATTGATGTGAATTGGAGCGAGAGGCTCCCATGATGCGATGGCTACGCCTGTTTGCCATTGAAGAAGTACTTAGTGTAGTGGGATTGATCTTTCCCACAGACGGCGCCAATCTGTTGCGGGCTAGAAATTACGCGGCGATAGAGATTTGATTCTACGTCTTAGCGTTGTACGTATAACTAGCACACACAGAGAACACAAGATTTTTTACGTGGAAAACCCTTAAAAGGGAAAAAACCACGAGGCCTAGCCCAGTTGAAAATGATTCCACTAGATTTTGAATTGGTTACAAAGGACTGAATCACCTCCAGGGGTGAACAGATTACAATGGCTTAAGTAAGATGTTGAGTCTTCGGCAGGACGTAAGGACTGAACGTCGGGTCCTGAGTTGGACGTTGGGTCTTCAGCAGGACGTAGGGACTTTGGCAGGACGTAAGGACTGAACGTCGGGCCTTGAACAAGACGTCGGGTCTTTGGCAGGACGTAGGGACTGAACGTCGGGTCTTAAGGTAGTGGTCCGGCGAGGTCCTGTGGTGGTCCGGCGAGGTTCCTGCGGTGGTCCGGCGGTGGTCCGACGAGATTCCTGCGGTGGTCCGGCGGTGCTCCGACGAGATTCCTGCGGTGGCCCGGCGGTGGTCCGGCCAGGTTCTGCGGTGGTCCGGCGGCTGTCGAGGAGGAATTCCTTCCTTCTCTCTCTCCTTCTCTTCTCTTCTTCTCTCTCTTGCTTAGGATCCTCTCTTGTGAAGAATGAGGGCTCTATTTATAGATTTTCTGGAGTGGCATGGTCCGTAAATAGGTGTGAGATCAAGGGCGAATAGGGAGTGGTCAAATGGACGGCCGATATTGAATCCTACGATCGTGCACCGTTCGTTGGACATTTGAAGGCCTTAATGATGTCGGAATTTAGTGATCTTGGGCTCGTTGGATTCGTCTCGTCGAGCCGTTCGATTCAAGTATAAGCTCGTCAAAATCGGAGACCGTTTGGTAACTCAAATTGCGGTTTGAACCTTCCGACAGCACTTCGAGTCCATGATTCGGACCCATTTGGGCTCGGATTGGGTCGATCTTGGTGTCGTTGGGAGACGCTCAGTTTGACTGTAAGCTCGTTGAAATCGGAGTTTGGATGCTCCCGGATTTAATTTTTGAAATCTCCAACTAGCTTTTGCTTCGAGATTCGTGCCCAATCAAGCTAATTTTGTGATGACGTATCAATCCTAAAGGCATAAATGTTGGAGAATTCATACTTTAAAAAAATTGAACAATTTAAAATTATTTAAAAATTTAAAAAATATTTTGATTTATTTTTAAAATAAATAACCAACATGCTAATCACATATATTTGTACAAATTAAAACAAAAATATTTAAAATAGAACCTAAATTTATAATGTAGATCTATTTTGAAGTGTTAGAAGGGAGAGAGAGCTTGGGTCAGTATAACCTCTCAAATTCAAAAAGAATAGTTAATATTTTTTGTTGGAATCAAGGTCCCATAAAAGAGGAGAGATTATTGGGTCAGGTCACCGGATAAAGCTTATATTCGGTAACCGAGCTCAGTATTGAGTATTGAGCGTAGTACCGAGTAAGAGGTGATGTTGCGCATTTTTATTGGGCTCCGAACACGTTCGGTGACCTAACCCAATAATTCGTCCATAAAAGAGAAGCTTCTAGCAAATTTTTAGAAAATTCTAAAAGAAAATCAACACATGAATGAATTAAATCTTACATATAAAAAGAACGAAAATAATTAATACTTATAAATAAAATATCAAATCAAATATGCTTACAAATTTATGTATATATAATTTGATAAAATTAAATTTCGGAAGGCCTTAAAATAATAATAATATTATTTATATATTAAAATCAAATACTTTATGTGATCGAATAATTGACTACCCATCAATTCATGGAATATCTCCCGCTAATAAATGCGATTCCTAAGGTACAAATAATAAAAGAAATTTAATAAATTATTTCTGTAGACCGGCTCACCGGCGTAGTTCCCAAAGGCACAGTGTCTCTGTTCTTAAAGCTGACTCGGATTCAACTCCTATGAGCTATACCCATTACCAAACCACACCGCCTCCTTTCCAATTAAAATAAAAGGTACTTTTAAGATTGACAAAACACGCCGCACCAACCTCCCGCTCCACTATGAAAAATTATTAGGTGCGGAATGTGCACCGTCTTCATAAGCATTGGATATCTAGCGATACCCAGCAGTATCTAGCGGTACTGAGTGTAGGTACCGCTAGGTACCCAATACTTATGCAAATAGTTCTCCCCGTCCGCACTCCGCACCTCCACTACACACCATCGGGCAAACTTCTGCCATTAATATTTTACTAAATTATTTTCTTGTACTAAGAAAAAAATATTAGTGCAATTAATAATTATATAAATAATAAAAAAAATTATATCATTAGGGTCATAAACTAGTATATTATTTAGAGGAGAATCAGAATGCAGCACATCATTTTTTTGCTGTGTATCACACATGTACCAAATGAGGTGAAGAATTCTGATTAACCTCTAAATCGTCTGATGTCCGCACAAAATAATTTCTCCAAATACAAAAAAATCGAGCTCAAATCATCTTTAACTTGGACATAATTAATTAATATAGTTCAAACTCGAGCTCAATCCACTAATACAAACCATCTCATGAACTCATGGCGAATACACCTTAAGGCCGGCGAACCCCTAAAAAAGAAAAAAAATATTATTATACAATTCTTTAGGTAATTTACCACCATCCATTTATTTTTTAATATTTATTACAAGGGATTTTACTTTAATATTTATTACAAGGGATTTTATGTTAAACCCCGCCATGAGAAGCTACCCACTTGAGCCCCCGATGTATTTCCGTAACATACAATGATGAACAAATAAGGGTCGAAAAACAACGCCCTCGAAACAATTTTTTATTGTAAGAATATTTATGAAAAAAAAATTTTACACTTTCACTTATAAATTTGCCCCCCTAAAAATTAAAGCTGAATCCGCCCCTGCATGAACTGACGAATTAACCAACTCGCAAATTGAGTTGAAATGGACTCAAATTTGATTTGTTAGCTCATCAAAATCATCTCGCAAGCTATTTATTGAGTCATCTTCACAATAAAAAAAATGCAGGAAGTTATATAATACTAATTCTAGTATAAATTAATATGAAAAGATAATTAGATTCAGGCTGTAATTACAAAGGAAAATTAGAGATCTGCAGCAAAAGAAAATAAGTTTGATTTGCATTAGACAACCAAAAAGAGCTTACTTATTAAATTTATACTTGCTGGTGCATTATAGAAATGTCCCTGTTCTTTAATTTTTTTACATAACAGAGCAGGCGTTCGGGTTCTCGTCACTGAAGAGCTGCGGAGCGTACGATTGATACTCCGTCGGGTATCTCGGATAGTAATAGTAAAACTCATTTTTCTTCAGCTCCAGGACCTTTCCGACGGTCGCCGCATCCTCCAGCGAGCCACCTTCCTTCTTTTCCTTATCTTCTCCACCTTCCCCTACTACGCCAGCCTCGACCTTTTTCTCGCCGTCGGTCTTTTTCTCATCTCCGGCGCCGTCACCGGCTTTCTTTTCATCGCCGCCGCTGGACTTGTTTTTGCCGTCAGCCGGCAATGCGGCGGCTTCTTCCGGTTTTTTTTCGGCCGTGTCGGAGTTGACGATGACGGAGTGTTTGCCAGTTCGCTTGTAGACGTATTCTACGAGTTTTGATGGGTCCATTATGCCTTTCACAGTTACCTGAGAGGCCTTCAGATCCGGATCCGCCGCCTGTACTCCTGCTTTCAGGATTCAATTGTCATTGATTTCTTACTGAAAAATATAAATTTTATTCTTTTATCCAACTAAAGAGCGACTTGATTCATAAAAAATACAATTATGATGGAACAAATCCAATCATACAAGCAGTGATTTGCGACAATCCAATCAAAATTGGGCGACAGGGTTACAATCATGCTTGCATCTCTTTCAATAATTGCCTGCTATGGCGAATTAAAGAAAACTCGGATGAAAAAATGGTAAGAAAATCTGAGCAATTAACCGCTCATTCAAGCTTTGAAACAGATCCTCCCACCCAGAACTATTGCAAATCTGCTTGACATTCAAGCACAGTAACATGAAAATAATGTATTTTGAACAAGTTGGCATCATTAATGCCTGGATTGTAACCAGGAAGACAAAAAAAAAAGGATTAGGTTTAGTTAATAATCAATAATAAGGGCTAAATGAAATAAAAATTGTGAAAATTAATATATATTCTTAACATTCCTTAAAGAGGGAAAGCTATAGGAATTTTTTTACAAAAACCAAAAATCATATTTTTAGCCTTTGTATAATGTCAAAATGGAATGATATTATCGAAATATGCAGAATAAGAACAGAGGGTAAAAGAGGAAGGGGTAGAACTTAAGGATTGGAACGTCCAAGATCTGAACTTTGTTGGGTTCTGAAGCACTAAGAAGAGTTAAATGAAAGAAAAGGATGTTTCAACTAAGAGTAGTTCCAGTTTCTCTTTCTAATAAAGTTATTAATAAGGATCTGCATTAGAATCTCCAATAGATCCCAAAACCAAAAGAAAAGACGACTGGAGTAAATTTAAAGATTGCCAGATACATTACAGGTTATGGAAAGAAAGAGATGAAAGAGAGTTAAAAGTCAAACCTTTCATCTTCAGAATCCTCTTTTTGATCTCCTGCGCGCAGGCTTCACAATGCATGTGGACTTTAAGCACCACAGAGATAACCGGCGGCTGAAAAACACGAAAGCAAACCACAAGAACAGTAAAAAAACAAATTTTAGTTAAAGAGTGATATGTATTCTAGAAATGTTAGGATAAAGAGCAAAGCAACCTCCTTCTTCTCCTCCGGTTTGGGTTTCTCTTCCTTTTTCTCTTCTTCATTCTTTTCCGGCTTTGGTGGAGGCAGGGGAGTTAGGAGCTCCACCTTACGACCGCTCTTCTTCTGCACTCTCTCCACCACCTTCAAAGGATCCTCCGCCGCCTTCTTCCCCTTAACCACTACCTTATGCGTTTTACAGTCCGTCGTCACTTCTTCCACTCCTAACCAAAATTACAAAAAAGTAAAAAAAAAAATTTACCTTTGAAGAAAAAAAAACAGAGAACTTGAGATGTGTCAAAAAAGAGAAAACAGAAGACTGTAAAAATCAATGCTAAAGATACCATCGAAACCCTTAAGGCTCCGCTTAACTTTGCGGGCACAGCCTTCGCAATGCATGTAGACCCTCATTAAAATCTCCTCCGGAGGCGGTGGAGGCGCCGGCGCTGACTCTGCCTTGCCGTCCTCACCGCCTTCCTTCTTTCCCCCGTCCCCGCCGCCTTGTTCGACACCACCACTTCCACCCTCTTTCTTCCCTTCTTCTGCCTTATTTTTTTCCCCTTCCGTCTTGGTTTCAGCTTTCTTTTCTTCAGCCTTCTTCTCCTCTGGCTTTTTCCCTTCCTGCCCAAAACCAAGAAGAAAAGCGATAAAAAACAGAATTTTATATTTATATTTGAGAAGTTGAATATGAAAGGGATGACGCCAAAGAAGAATGAGACCTCTCCCATTATCCTTTCCACCTGCGGCGATGCGATGCTCCGGCAATGCTTTCTCCTACTTCCCTAAACCCCCCGCTCCCTCTCTCTCTCTCTCTCTCTCTCTCTCTCCGCACCTCTCGTCTACCTCAACTCGCTGTTTCTTTCTGTTGCTACTCGGGAGATGGAAATTTAAGTGGGGGACACGTGCACAGTGTGAGCATCGCACGTGCCAAAATTTTTTACCTACGATTATCTGCTCCGCGGAATATTTTTTGAATTAAGATAAAACTTGATCGGACGGTCATTCTAAAACAAAAAATAGCATATATCTTCTTCTTCTAAATCTAAATATTTTTAAATAAATATTTTTTCTATTTAAATTATATTTTTATCCCCTAATAATTGTAAACTAATTCAAATTCTCATCAAAAAAATATAATGATGTAAGCTTCTCAATTTTTAACCTAATGTCCAAAATCTGTAAAGCTGTTAGAAATATGGGGACCAACGTCATGTGCGATTTAAACTGTACCGGCGGTGTAGAGAAAACCACATGCATGAGACGTCTCATACGGTTATACGCGGTGAAATGGGAGCTTTTATTAGGGGTGTCAAATACCCGAAAATCCGACCCGAATCCGACCCGAAAATTTCGGGTTAGGGTCAACCCGAACCCGAAACGGGTCTGGTTCGGGTTCAACATTTCGACCCGTTTCAAAAATCGGGTTGGTTCGGATTAACCCTTTGACCCGAAAGCCCGATTTTGACCCGCCAACCCGAGATTGACCCGATTTTGACCCGGTTTTGACCCGAAAAGAGGAGATTGGCCCAATTTTGACCCAAAAATTAGCAATTTTTTGGTTGAAAACGGGTCATCTGGGTCGGGTCGGGTTGACCCGGACCCGAAGCGGGTCGGGTTCGAGTCCAGGAAACCGACCCGTTTTTAAAAACGGGTCGGATTCGGGTTAACCCGAATAGTGCCGGGTCAGTTTCGGGTTCGACCCGAACCCGACCCGTGACCCGAAATTGACACCCCTAGCTTTTATTAGGTCCTCTGACCGGACGTAGCTACGGTCAGAGGATTGTTACTCGGTTTTTGCTTGGTATTTGGTCGGTATTGCTTGGTATTGTTTGGTAATAACGAAGAATACAGCTCTGTGAAGATCAATACCGAGTAATCTCAAAAAATATGAGTTTTTTTAGAAAAAACTCGATATTTTTTTTGTATTGCTCGGTATTTTGTCTTCACATAATGATATTTCTCGTTATTATTGGTATTGCCTGGTATTTGCTCGGTATTTTTTCGTTTTGTGCCTGCGATCTTAGTGCCGGCCGAACGTAGCTCTACTGTATGTTCACCGGACCAAATAAAAGTTCGTGAAATGGACTCTTTCATACGGGACATTTTCCAGACTTTACGGATACACCCATATAACACCCGCAGATTCATGGCTAGGAATGTGCCACGTAGTGGAGGTGAACATGGGTGTGGCTTTGGAAATTCAAGTGATAGGCCGTGAAATAATTACAGTACTTGCTAAAAATGAGCAGCAGTAAATGAGAAAAAATCTAAGAATTGTTTAACGAAAATTTATTTTTCTTTTCTACATTACAGTGGATAAAGAGACTTTCCTTAAAATGAATTGGAAAGCTCCACTTAACGGTTGCATTTAATAAATATTTTGGCGTTTGAATGAAGATTTGTGTGCCTTTATCGGTATAGGTTTGTTCAGATATTTTACAGGCACCAAACATATTTCGGGTAGATAACTTACTCAAAATAGTCATATCATGCATTAAGATACTAGCAAAAAAAAATATGTAACCAACTTAATCCATAGAATCAAGGAAAATGTGTCAAATTATTTTTTTGATGTGTACCATTTTGTACCGAGAGATGTGACACGTTCTGATTCGTCTTCAGACAATCCAATGTCTGCACAGAATAATTTCTCCTGTCTCCGAACCAAGGAATTGTCTCAAGTATGTGTAACTGAATCAGGGAGTTGTGTGTGCATCAAGAAACTTGTGCATATTCATCCAAACCCACAAGAATAACTTACATCAGTAAAAATTGATCTCTCGAGATCACTAGCCATCATTCATACTGTCAAACTACCATTGATGTTCCTCGATTTAGCTGCAGGAAGTGCACACCTTAAAAAGTTTGATATTACCCTCAAGACTTGTTCAATCCTCAATTTACGGCCATCATTATCCTAAAGGACTCCTTAACGTTTAGAGGCATACAAGTTGTGCTTAGCAACTCGTTGTCATAGTCACAGCACTCAACTCGTCTCACAAATCATATCTTGAGAACTAGCCCTTAGTGATCATAAGCATTCACCCATGAGAGTTGCCTTGTAATAGAGTTATAGAGGGTTATGTCACGAACAATGAGTTATGTGATTCCTACTAGTAAGCCACATGTCAAAAACAGCACGTGATGAGTAATATTGAGCAATAGATTTTTGTTTCGTTTTGTTTTTTTTAGTCGTCTTTTCAATAGCCCTCTAAGTTTTTTTTTTTTTTTTTTAATCTTTTTGATATTTTCTTGATTTTTGACATACTTTGAGCTTTTATCTCTCTCGCACTCTCTATGCTTACTCAAATGTCTTCGTTCTTTAATTTTTGACTAGAAGATTACTTGCCATTATAGTCGGTTGTTATTCATATGTAAATTCAAATCAATAATGCGTACTTCATCACCTTTTATATTAAGTTATTTGAAAATTTTAAAAATAAAGATAATATTAAGTTATTTAAAAATTAATAAAGATAATAATTACTCTAAATGAAAAAAAAGAAGCTTATTCTTATAAGTAATATAGATGTTTTAGATAACTATGAGGAGTTGAATGTAAGTATTTTTTATTTTATTTTATTTTTTAATTATCATAATTTTCATTTATCTCGTCATATATGAAAAAATAAAAAATAAATCATTCTATGCAAGAGTTTTGTAAACAGCCGCTCTGCTAGGGTTTTCGTTGGTTCCTTGGCGCCGGAGTGTCCCCGCCCCGCGGGGGGCTGCTTTCGCCGGATATCATCTGGTTTCGGGGAAGTTTTTTGTTCCATGCTCTTGTTTCTTTGTTTTGTAGTGGTTTTTTCGGGTTTGTTTTTTCTGCTGCCGCCGGTGGTTCCGGCATGGTTTCGTCTAAGCTTAAAGACCCCGGTTTTTTAGGGGGGTTTTCTCATTCGCGATCTTTCCTTCAAGCTTTGGCTGGTCAGAAATCATCTTTTCCGGACCTGCATGTCTCTACCTTCCGTGGTCTCCCGTCTCTTTGGGTTTCTGATTTGGAAATTAATGATCTTGCAGCCCCTTTTCAATTCTCCCTTGTTGGTTTTTTTCCCTCTAAAAGACCTTTGTTGGAAGCTATTCGTAAATTTTTTTTAATTTGAAGTTAAAGAATGAGGTTTCTATCACAATTTTAGATCAGTCGCATATACTGATCAAGTTAGCTGATGATCTTGATTACTGTAGAGTTTTCTGTCACCGTTCCTACCTTGTCTTTAACTGTTTTATGAAATTGACGAAGTGGTCGCCGACTTTGGACATTGGTGTTGAGTCACCGGTGATACCGATCTGGATCTCCTTTCCTCGTCTTCGTCCCCATTTTTTTTCGCCTCGGATTTTATCTGGCCTTGGCGGTTTGTTTGGGAAACCTCTTAAAATTGATGAAAATACGGCTATAGGTTCCCGTCCGTCGATAGCTCGTGTACTTGTTGAGTTAGATATTACGAAATCCTATCCTAAGCAAGTTTGGTTAGGGTCGGAAAATCAGGGTTATACGCAGGAAGTTGTTTTTGAGGAATTTCCCAATTTTTGTGCTGGTTGTAAATCTTTAGGTCACTCGTATGGAAACTGTCGACCTTCTGCTCCTATCTCTCAGATCTCTATCCCTTCCCCTTATGTTAATGAAATTTCTGACAAGCCCAGGGAAAGTGATATTTTGAAATGTCATGTTAATTGCAATGATGTTCTAACTTCGGTTGTTGAGGGGAGCCCTGTTTTGCTGAAAGAAGTGAATGATGTGTTTTCTGTTCCTGTTGCGCAGGAAGTTATAAATGATTGTTCCTTTGCTTTATCTCCGAATGCTAGACCGTTTCTTCCGCATGTTGTTGCTCCTGATAACAATGTTATTTTGGCTCCGATCTATGCGGGAAATTTATTTAATTCTGTAGGTGGTGATTTATCGATGGAAACTGGTGTTGTGGGTTCTGTCTTGGATGAGGCTCCGTCTGGTGCGCAGGCGATTACTCTGGGGACGGAGGTGGTTTCTATTGCGGGGAATGATGGTTCGCCTGTACTAGGTATTGTGAAATCTAATGGAGATGTTCATGCTTTAGAAAATGAGGAAGGTGGATCTGATGTTATTGTGTCTGTTGCTGTGGAAATGGCTAGAGGGGAAGGTATTTCTATCATTAACAATCTAGTTGAGGTTCCTGTGACTGTGGTTGATACTCATAAGATGGCAAACTGTGTGGGTAATCCTGCGGGTATGGAGATTAGGAATCAGAAAAATTGGTTGATTGATTCGTCGGATGATGAATCGTATTCTGAGTTTTATGAGTCGGAGAATGATCTTTCCCTTGTTCGTTCTTCCAATGTCGCTAATAGGGGAAAATTTTGGGGGAGAGGGCGACGTAAAAGGTGATTTTGGGTGACGTTTTGTTGGTTGTCTTGATGTTGATCCTAAGTTCTCATGCGATTTTGTTGCTCTTTTGGCTGCTACGTGAGGCTATGGGCAATGATGTTGTCGGGGCTCGCGTCCCGGTCGTTTCTGCTGGTGGCAACCGTAGGTTTGGATTTTTGGGAGGCTCGTTGGGATTGAAACTACAACTTTCTGGATGGTCCGTGTGGAACGTGTTGGATGCTGGAAGCCCTGACTGATTTCTGAGCTCGAGTTTAGCTTGTAGCACTACCTGTTATTTGGTCTTTTATTATGTTCTGTGTATGATTTTCTGCTGTAATTTTTTTGGTTCATTAATATATTTTTATTTCAGTCAAAAAAAAAAAAAGTTCACCGAAAAAAAAAATGAAATAATAAATTATTAAGCTAAAAAAATTAACTAAGTTTTTTGGGTCAATACGCATTCCATGTTTTGTAAGGAAAAAAGTTCCATAGAATTTTATATTTTTAATAAAGTAGAAGCAAGAAATTTAAATCTTATTTGAGCAATGATATTAATAAAATATCATTTTTTATGAGTGAGTGAATTTGGATATTAATAAAATATCATTTTTAATAAAGTAGAAGCAAGAAATTTAAATTTAGATTTTAAAAATTTTTATTAGTAAAATACCTTTGGTACACTTTTCATTATCAATTAGTTTTTTTTTTTTTCATTATCAATTAGTTGATTAACTAGTTGAACCTTGAATGCATATTGTAAATGTTTGCATTCATTTGCATTAATTGATCAAATACTATATTTTTTTTAATATAGCTGAGTGAAAAATCATAAAATATGTAATTCAAATTTATAATCTTGAAAAATAATATTTTTCTAACTACATTTATAGAAATATGCTTAGTATTAAAAATACTAAACTATGCTTATGTTAGAATTCATTTTGTTAACAAATAATAATAATAAGTCATTTGATTAATTTTAAGATTACATGTCATCTCTAATATAGTTTTGCATAACTATTTAATAATCTAATTGAAAGTAACATAATAAGGTATCATATATTTTTTTTATTAGAAAAGAACCTCTTTTATGGGTTGAGTACATGGTCATATGCATTATTTTGAAATGAGCAATTCAATATTGATGTTATCTTCTTCATATGTGAAGTATTTGTGAACCCCATTAGGTCAAATTATTTTGAATCTCTTTATCGAACAAACTATAGTGTTATGAAGAATTAAGATGTTACATGTGATTTAGGGTCAATTTGGGATGACTACAGTGTTTTCTAAAGTATATTGTGAAATTACTGTGGGAAAGTGACTTAGCTACTTTGGTTGCAAAAAATAACTTTTCATCACAAATTGGTAAGAAACGGTGAGAAAGCAACAAGATAGTGGTTGTTAAACTAAATTGTGATTGATATGTGAAAAGTAAAATCGTGAGAAAGTTATTCAAGACAAACCCTTAATATCAAAAAAACAAACGTATGTCTATAAAATATAAACAAAAAATTGGAGAATATGTTGAATGTTACTATAAAGTATTTAATATATTTGATGATAAACCCCCTAAGTTGAATAATATAAATAACTTTCCCAATAGTTTTGACACTAAGCACAATTTAAAATTGTTTTTTTTAGACTATAATAAGAATGTAAATGAGTATAAGAGAAAGCATAGTTTTGAAGAATATTGAACTTCATTCTATATTATCCAATGTGGAAATAAGACAATAGATTAAATGGAAAATAAGAACTATGATTTTAAAGTACTCAAACCTTTTCCAACAAAAAAAATCACTTAAAATGAATAATAAAAAAGTGTTCGTTTTGGAGAGCTTTTTTATTTTATTGTTTTTCATATAGCCACCATAATTATATTTGGCTAATGTTTTCTTACTGCTTTCTCACTGCTCTTTAAAAAATTTTATGATGGAAAGCTATATTTTGCAACCATAGTAGCTAAGTTGCTTTCTCCAAAGCAATTTCATAACCACTTTCTAAAACACTACATCCGTCCCAAATAAATCCAAAAGTCTTGCTAAAATAATTGAAGAACATGCATGGCCATTCTCAAGCAACTTTGTTAATTAGGAAGATTGTAACTTATATGACTTTTTAACCTCATTAAAAACTTAATGCAATTTCTCTTCATTTTTCTACCTGGCTGTTGATAATAAGCAAGCTAAACTGACCTCATAAAGATGTTTTACATATAATAATTAAATGAAAAATAAAAAATAAAGATGGAACTTAATAAGGCAAATCATAAATTTCAATGATTTTGAAGGGAATGGAGTTTCAAAATTATATTTTGTACAAAAATTTTATTCTATTATGTCTAAATCTTAGTTTTTATATCCAAATTATTTCTCTTCAAGACATTCCTTAAATATATTAAAAAAGATTGGTACACATTACTTTAGAGTTCTTTCTCATGAAAGTAGCTCTTGTTGTTGTATTCTTGAAATCAAAATAAATTCAAAAAAAATTGGCATAATCAGTCCATTTAATGGAAGGTCAATTTAATTTCAAATATCTAACCTTTTGACAGATGATTATACAAAATTTACAGTGAATTAAGCTCATAGTGGAGCATTAATGATGGAAGATTTAGGGTTTCCTTATCTAAAACAGTCAAAAAAGTGTTGAATGAATGACTGCCATTTTGCATATATGGCTAGTTATACTCCATGCCCAATATTAATAAAGAAAGAAAGAAAACAAAATCATTACAACTTTATTGAGATAAGATTATCAATAAAGTCAAGCTGATAAAATAAAATCATTGAAACTTTATTAAGAGGATGATAATGACCTGCTGTGCTTATGATGAGTAGGTTCATGCAGCTATGATTTTGAGCAGTGTGTCCTCTTGAGACTCACAAACCATTACAGTGTACTCTCTGCCAGCTTTGTGAAAAATCAACAAAGAAAAAAAAAATTTATAGGCTTTCTGCGAATGTAATGGAGAATATTGGAGAGAGCATTATTGAAAAGTGGTGGCAACCATCAAGTCATGATGATTAGAAGGGCCGAGCATCAATATCCGGATGAAAATAATCAGAATAGATTTATAAGGTGATGACAATCATATAAGGATGACAAATGATTGTGATCAAGCAACAATGGTTATGTCACAACGGTTGGAGAGATTATTCTATGCGGAATTCGAACGCGTTCGGAGGTTAATTCTGACATGCCATGTCATCCAATACACTATGCATTCGGTGATATGGCGCGTCCGGATTGACCTTCGGACGCATTCGGACACCGCACGTAATAATTTTCCAACGTTTGTTAGCGGTGATCATCAGTGTGGATCACACGGAATGGCTCTTTAAATCTTTAGATTTCTGATCTCTCTAATGCTATATCTCATTCATGTTGAAAATGAGAGTCTATTTATTATATTTTTAGAGTGACATTTTAGTAATTTTAGTCATAGTCCTCAAACACTCCGTAAGATAGCTTTATTGATCTTTTTAAATGTCTTAATAACAATAAAATCTGAGTGGTCATGAGCTCCTTAGATTTCTCTTATTGAGATACTTAATTTGATTAAAGCACACAAGATTCAGATGTTATTTATTCACTCAAACAATCTCTTAAAGTTTTCAATTATGCTTAAAGTGTATGATTTAGGCTTCATTTGTGAATGCTCTCTTACTGCTTCTTAAAATATCTTTTTAGTATAAAAATTAAAATTGGTGTGCTAGAAAGATGCTTTAAGAAGTAATAATAAAGCCGTCCCAAATAAAGCCTTAAGACTCATATGACTCCTTTAATGTCATTGGGTTCCTCTCATTGAGAAAATAGTTTACGCCTATGTATCTACTGCAATCAAGCTTTGGTTGGTTCTGTATTTAACTTTGAAATTTTAATTTCAACTTTTAAATTCGTAGCTGATCTGTTGAATTTTCTTAAAAACGTTTCAAATATAAGCCTTGATTCCTTTTATTGCAAATTTTGACAAGCGAGTAAGATATCTTAGATTAGAGACTTTAATCAGCACGCATAGCTTTAAGCATCATATCTGATAAAATAATGGCATTTTAAGTGTTTTTTCTTAATTTCTAATGGCCTTTTAATTCTTTTTCCTTATAACATATTTCATTATAACAAAAAAAGTTATTTATTGCACTCATAGAAAAGTATAAAGCTCAATTTATAAGTAAAGTTGATGCCATTTAAATTATATTTTTAGAGTGACATTTTAGTCATTTTAGTCATAGTCCTCAAACACTCCGTAAGACAGCTTTATTGATCTTTTTAAATGTCTTAATAACAATAAAATCTGAGTGGTCATGAGCTCCTTAGATTTCTCTTATTGAGATACTCAATTAATTTGATTAAAGCACACAAGATTCAGATGTTATTTATTCACTCAAACAATCTCTTAAAGTTTTCAATTATGCTTAAAGTGTATGATTTAGGCTTCATTTGTGAATGCTCTCTTACTGCTTCTTAAAATATCTTTTTAGTATAAAAATTAAAATTGGTGTGCTAGAAAGATGCTTTAAGAAGTAATAATAAAGCCGTCCCAAATAAAGCCTTAAGACTCATATGACTCTTTTAATGTCATTGGGTTCCTCTCATTGAGAAAATATTTTACACCTATGTATCTACTGCAATCAAGCTTTGGTTGGTTCTGTATTTAACTTTGAAATATTAATTTCAACTTTTAAATTCGTAGCTGATCTGTTGAATTTTCTTAAAAACGTTTCAAATATAAGCCTTGATTCCTTTTATTGCAAATTTTGACAAGCGAGTCAGATATCTTAGATTAGAGACTTTAATCAGCATGCATAACTTTAAGTATCATATCTGATAAAATAATGGCATTTTAAGTGTTTTTTCTTAATTTCTAATGGCCTTTTAATTCTTTTTCCTTATAACATATTTCATTATAAAAAAAGTTATTTATTGCACTCATAAAAAAGTATAAAGCTCAATTTATAAGTAAAGTTGATGCCATTTAAATTATATTTCTAGTAGCCAACTCATTTTATAACTTTTGTTTTTTTATGTACATGAGGAAGTAATCCACTCATGAACACAAACAAAAAGGAGAAAATATAGAGAAAGGAAAGAACACCATAATTTAATGTGAGAAAAAATCTTAAACAAAGAAAAAATCACTGAGCCACACCATGCAAAGAAATTTACTATAAAAATTTAGGAGAAATAGAACTGATCTCTCTTCTATCTCACTCTTTCCTTATCTCTCATCACCCTTACAATGATCTCTTATATGATCAAACAAAGAGACACCCTTTAAACCATCAAGGGACTTAACCCTTAATAAAAAATGAGAAATAAAACTACAATGCCCTACTCAATGGCAAGAAAGAGTGAAATATGAAGCACCTCAAATCTGAAAAGAACATAAAATAACCTGCAGAAAAGGTTAGAAGCCGGAGGTAGAAGAAGATGAATAGTAATTCATGATGCAAAAAGCTATATTCCATTATACTCTGAGTTGGCTTTTATAAGCCAATGAATAATCATGGTAAGCCGTTAGGATCAGAGTAGTGGACCCGTACGGTGGACAAAGCAGAAAAAACAGAGAAAAAGCTGAGAGCGGTAGTGGCCTTAGCCACATGTAGTTTCTTTTTCTTTATTATCTTTACATGCCCCCGCAAATTGAGCCTCTAGAGTGCTGATGCTCAATTTGTTGCGCAGAGTAATGAACCTTGTGACCGGTAATGGCTTGGTTAGAATGTCGTCGAGCTGTTCGTCGGAGGGGACATGAGATACAGTCACGGTTTGTTGTTGGATGTGATCACGTATGAAATGATGATCAATTTCAATTTGCTTCATCCGAGCATGAAAGACTGGGTTGTGAGCGAGGGCTAGTGCCGAAAGGTTGTTGCAGAGCATTGTGGTGGGAGAGGTGAGAGCGATGTGAAAATCAGAGAGAAGACGACGCAACCAGATCACATCGGAGAGTGCTGAGGACAATGCTCTGTATTCTGCCTCGGTGGAGGACTTAGCCACAGTCGTTTATTTCTTTACACTCCACGAGACGAGGTTGGGACCGAGGAATGTGCAAAAGCCGGATATGGATTTCCTGTCGGTCGTATTAGCTGCCCAGTCGGCGTCACAGTAAGTTGTGAGTTCAAGTGAACCGGAGGAAATCGGTAATCCCAAGTGTTGAGTCCCCTTGATGTATCGTATCAGTCGTTTGAGCTTGAGAAAATCGGTGATCGTCGGATTGTGCATTGATTGACATATCACGTTAGCTGCAAAGGAAAGATCGGGACGAGTGATCGTAAGATAGTGTAAAGAACCTGCAAGTTGTCTGTAGAGCTTGGGATTATCATATGGTTGAAGATTGGAATCGGCTGAGTGCCCTACCACGATGATTGGAGTGCTGGCTGACTTGCAGTCTTGAAGCCCCGAGGCAAGTAATATATCCCTTGCATAATGAGATTGGTGGAGGAAGGCACCGTTCTTGGTATAGGCTATCTGAATTCCAAGAAAGAGATTTGCTCGGCCCATTTGTCTTAGATCGAATGTGTCATTCAGGTCTTTTAGTAGAGCATTGATGGTGGGCTGGTGATTACCCGTCAACAGCAAATCATCAACATATATGATTATGTATAACTGTATAATGCCTTGGCTGTAAACAAGCATGGAGGGATCTGCCCGGCTGAAATTGAATCCGAATTGAACAAGAAAACCTGTCAATTTGTGAAACCACTGGCGGGGTGCCTGTTTAAGACCATAGAGAGCCTTATGAAGTTTGCAGACGTGGTTGGGTCTAGCCGGGTCAGTGAAACCAGGTGGTTGCTGCATATATACGTCTTCCTTGAGGTCTCCATGAAGAAAGGCGTTGTTTACATCAAACTGAAGTAAAGGCCAGCTTCTTTGAAGAGCAATAATCAGTAGAATTCTGATTGTGGGCATTTTGGCCACAGGACTGAATGTGTCCTTGTAGTTGATGCCGTATTGCTGCGTGTAGCCTTGAGCCACCAGCTGTGAGACCTCGTTCCTTTGCTGTAGCTGCTGGGAAAAGTGATTTTTCCCCAGGATCGGCCGGGCCGATGGTGAGATCGTCCAGGCCGATCTGCACTGTTCAAAATGTCGGCCTGAGAACAGTTCTGGGAGTCGTCCAGGACGATTGACTTTGGTCTGATCGTCCCGGGACGATTTGGCGATCGGCCGGGCCGATCAGACTAAGGATATATGAAAATGAGCTCGTTTTGAGGAGAGAGAAAACATTTTATAAAAATCAGATATTTTGAGGAGAGAGAAAGAGCGGAAAAGCAAAGGAAGAAATCCGATTTTGGGGCCCGCGGAGCGATTTTCGTCGTTCGTTGCTGTTGGATATTGTGTTTGTCTCGCTGTAAGGACTCCGAACCCTATTTCTGTTTTCAAAGATATTGAGTTTTGACTGAGTTATGATCCGTTTTGTGTTTTCGTAGTCGACTTTTCGACATGATTTTGATTTGACACAACTTTCACCGCACAACTTTTGGTATGTTATAGATATGACTATTGTACACGATTTGAGTATTTTCTGCGAAGATTTTACCGGTCGGAATTGATTCTACACGATTTTAATCGAATAGAAAAATATCAGGACTTGATTTGATTTGATTTCTATAGAATAATAGTCTTGTATTGATGTCATAGATATTCTTCTGTAATTTGGAGAGATTTGGAATTTGTGCCTTTTTGCAGGATTTTTGTGTAAATTTGACCGACTGCCGTTACTCTGCCCGATTTTCGTACGATTACTGATTTTCCCGGAATTGATAGATTGAATTGATATGTGCATGACCATTGATATGATCGTTCTAGATTTCTTTAATATTGTTTATTGCATCGATTATTGCGTTGACCATTAATTGACCTGATTGATTCTAAAAGACAAGTGGAAACCTAGTTGAACGTTGGTTCTAGAAACCAACGTATGGATATCTACAACAGCAATATGGATTTCTACAACAGCACTATTGATAATGACCAGTTAATCTGGTTGATTTCTACAACAGCACTATTGATAATGACCAGTTAATCTGGTTGATTTCTACAACAGCACTATTGATAATGACCAGTTAATCTGGTTGATTTCTACAACAGCACTATTGATAATGACTAGTGTTTGTGCTTGTCGAGTAAGACCATGGTATGAAATTGCATGTATATGATATTGCATCGCATAGATTTCCCGATCTGCATTGATTTATTGATTTCCGATTGATTTGATCGACTTGATAGTATAGACTGGATTTGATTGATTGATGATTTGACGGATTTATTGATTTTATTGATTTATCGTATTTCTTTTTTGATTGGATTTATCGTATTACTTTTCCGATTGATTTTCTCGACTTGATTGATTCATAGATACTGGCACCGATATTGATATGGATTTTGCGTATTGACACTGATATTGATATAGATTGTATCGATTGATAGATACCGATATCGACATTGATAGATATGATATTGACATATGGATACTATTGATACGACAGATCCTGATAGGTTATTGATATACTGATACATTGATTCGTCGTGCCGATTATCGATTGATTGATTGAATGGATTGTTGCCGTATGGATTTGATTTATCGTAGGATAGATTTGATTGCTGTGGCGTATTGATTTATCGATGTTTTACCGTTGTGATTATTGCTTATTGATTTCCGTACCGCATTGACTACTGATTTGATTTCCGCTGCATCGACTATTGATTTCATTGACGACGGATTTCCATACTACATAGACTCATTGACCATTGATTGATTTGACTTGATTGACCTGCATATTGATAGCATCGCCGTGCTTTGATTTCAGTTGTAGGCTTTGGTGACCTGCTGGGCTAGTAAGCTCATTATATGTGGTTAAAATTTTCAGGTCCGAGCAAGACAACTGGAATGGAGTTCGATCAGAATGTCAGACGAATCCTTTCACTATTGACACCTGGGTCGTCACACCAGCCTAGCTTTGTGTCGATCAAGTGTGCCGTTTGGTTTGAGCTTAGTTTTGTAGGTCCATCGGCAGCCAAGAACGGGAGGTTTGGGTGGTGGTGATGTAAGAGTCCAAGTGTTTTGTTTGTTGAGAGCCTCAATTTTCGCGGACATAGCATCTTGCCAGTGGGAGTGAATGGAGGCAGCTTTATAGGTTGATGGGGTGGAGGAGACGTTTTCAACAGCAAGTAAATCAAAGACTATCTTGGGTTTGGAGTGGCTTGTCTTAGATCTGGTTTCCATGTGATGTACAGTGACAGGTTGTTCGATGGTGTCGGACTGGGAGGTGTTTGGGAGGATTGGAGTTTCATGAAGGGATAAAGTGGGCTGTGACGGGATAGGATCAGAAACGGATGGAGTAGTTTGTGTTGTAGTTAAGGTGGATGTAGGCAAAAGAAGGGGTGGTGGAATGTAAGTGTTGGTTGGTTTAGAGGAAGTTGGGTTGGGTGAAGAGGAAATGAATTGTTGCTCTAGGAATTTGGCATGTCTGGATATGTAAAGTTTATTGGTAGGTAGATGAAAGCATCGATAGCCTTTGTGATTAGGAGAATATCCGAGGAAGATGCACTGGAGTGATCGGGGAGCGAGTTTATGTGGAGTGTAAGGTTGAAGCCACGGGAAACAGATACAGCCGAAGGATTTAAGGTGATCGTAGGTTGGAGATTGGCTGTGGAGAAGAGTGTAGGGAATTTTGGAATTGAGAGCAGACGTTGGAAGACGATTGATAATATAATTCGAAGTTTGAAGAGCTTCTGCCCAGAAGCGGAAGGGAAGATGAGCGGCATGAAGAAGGGTACGGGTGGTTTCGATTAAGTGTCTGTGTTTTCATTCCGAGACCCCGTTTTGCTGAGGGGTATGGGGACAACTGAATTGATGTGTAATGCCGTGAGTGACGAGAAGGTCTTTAAAGGCGATGCTGGTGTATTCACCTTCAGCATCCGATCTAAAGTTTTTGATGTTGGTGTTGAATTGATTTTTAACCATTTTTATAAAGTGTAGAAATTTTGTTATGGTTTCATTCTTAGTATTCATTAAGTAGAGCCAGCTAAACCGAGTTGCATCATCTATGAAGATGACATAATACCTGAAACCATTTACAGAGGTGACCGGAGAAGGACCCCAAACATCCGAGTGTATTAAAGTGAAAGGAGTAGTTACATGATAAGCGTTACTAGGAAACTTAAGACGATGGCTTTTCGCCATGTTACAGGAATTACATTCAAAGTTAAAAGAGCAATGCTGAAGAGCAGAGATAGTTTTGGAGAGAACTGCCATCGCGCGGGGGTGAGCGTGACCCAGACGAGCGTGCCATAGAAGAGCAGAACTCGGAGTGGTGTGAAGAGCAGAACTAGTTGTGGTGGTGGATGTTTGGAGAGGATAGATGCCGTTGTGATTAAGGCCATGATGGAGAGTTGTGTTGTTCCGAAGATCCTTAATGACGTAGCCGCCGGGATCAAATGAGACAGAACAATGATTGTCAGTTACGAGTTGAGAGATTGAGAGAAGGTTGTGTGAGAGAGAAGGAACATGAAGAAGGTTAGAGAGTTTGAGCTTACGGTTGGTATCGGGTAGAGGAAGGAGACCAGATCCGCTGTTCTGAATAGGCAGAGACGATTCGCTTGCTGTTGATATGGTGTCTCCTCCGTGGTAGGATGAGGGATGCTGAACGTTGAGGAAGTCAGGTGTAAGATGGGTGGACGCCCCGGAATCCAGAATCCAATCAGCAATGTTAGTGGGCTGGGATTGAGCCATATACGCTCGAGAGTTGTTAGCCGAGGACTCTGTGTAATTCGTATTGTATCTGTGCCAGCAGGATAAAGCAGAGTGCCCTGTTTTCCCGCATATCTGGCAGGAGGGGCGGGAGGTGGTACGATTCATGGAAGGAGGTGTTCTTGGATTTGAGTTTATTGGACTTGGATTTCCTCCGCGGCCTCGGTTGGATCTGGATGAAGAGCTTCTACCTCTTCCACGAGAGGAATACATTGCTTGGATGTTACCAGTGGATGTTAGCTCTTGTTGGATCTCCGACTGAAGATTTATCTCCTCACTGCACAACAAGGAGTAGAGTGATTCAAGAGTAATGGTGGGGGGTGAGATGCGTATTGCAGCTTTGAAGGGATTGTAAGAGGGAGGCAATCCCTTTAGTGTGTAGAGGATAATGTCCTCCGTTTCAATGTGAGACCCGGCAGCTGCAATATTATCAACCAAAGACTTAATCTGAGCTAGATATTGGGAGATGGTTTGGTCACGCATCTGAACATTGTGAAGTTCATTTTTGAGCTGCAGTACTCTTGATCGGTTTGAAGGTTGTAGGCGAAGTTCCAGTGTGATCCAGATATCATGACAAGTCTTGAGATGAAGGATATATGGTAGAATCGATGGGGAGATGGTGGAGAATAAGGCCGAAATGAGGTTATGGTCGATCAGTTTCCACAGTTTCTGATCGCTCGGAGAGGTGGGATAGACCTGTTCACCGGTGATATATCCTTCAAAGCCATTTGCAGAGAAAGCTTGATGTATCTGTAGCCTCCAGATTGGATAGTTCTCAATCGTGAGCTGAGTGTGAACAAGAAGTTTAAGGTTGGACATCAGAAACTTGAGAGGTGGAGGAACCGTGAAGTCGACCATGGACGCGGATAAGGTAGACGTGCTCATTGGCTGAGAAGCTGAGGTTTGAGTTTGCGAGGAGGCTCCCTGTTCCATCTCCTAGCTCGTCGATGTTGCGGTTAAGCTTCACGGCTCTGATACCATGAAAAGAACATAAAATAACATGCAGAAAAGGTTAGAAGCCGGAGGTAGAAGAAGATGAACAGTAATTCATGATGCAAAAAGCTATATTCCATTATACTCTGAGTTGGCTTTTATAAGCCAATGAATAATCATGGTAAGCCGTTAGGATCAGAGTAGTGGACCCGTACGGTGGACAGAGCAGAAAAAACAGAGAAAAAGCTGAGAGCGGTAGTGGCCTTAGCCACCTGTAGTTTCTTTTTCTTTATTATCTTTACAAAATCAGGATTGTTGTGACCAATAAAGAGTGAAATATGAAGGGGGAGAAGACAAGTGGGTGAGAGCATATGAATGGCAAGAAAGAGTAGAAGCATGGAAGGAGAAGTGCTTGAGAAAGATAGAGTAGAAGGAATAATAAGAATAGGGAAAAGGGAGCCGGCTTAGTTTTGAGAGGGTGGAGATGGAATACGAACGAAAGAACAGAAAGTGGGATGGCAATGCGGCAAAAGCAAGACATACATAGATAGACATAGATGAAGAAGATGTAGGGTTCATGGGAGACGATTTTTTACTGCTTTCTAAAATAACTTTTAATATAATAATTTATAAAACAAAAAAAATACTTTAAAAAATATAAAAAAAATCACCCCAGATAAAATCATACTCGCATCATACCGAGTCAACAAAGTACTATATTTCATAAATAATAAAATTTAAATATTAAATATATAAATTGAACCATCTATATAATATTTCTAAGCAGAGCAATTCAGTAAAAGACTTAACACAGTAGATATGTACTTTTTAATAAGATTAAATATTTAATAATTAGATGTACATGAATCTTAACAGTATGGCTTACAGTATGCAATGAAGATGAACAATGAATGCACGAAGTAAGTCGAGCCCACAAATAATTCATCGCTTAAAGCGAGCTAACCCCACACCTTCGAACGACGTACAAAGTTGTAGCTGTTCGAGGCTCCTTCTGCTCACCAATTACAGCTTTATGAAAACTATACAACGTAATAAATTTTATCAGATTAACGGTTCAAAAACCCTAAAATTCAAACTGATATATTTTGAAATTATTTTTTATTCTTTAACATAGGAAAATAGTGTAGAAGCCAAAGCTTGAGAAAGCTTAGCACATGTAGCTCGACGACCGATTAAGATTTCGTTTGAGACGGTTTTCTTTCTACTTCTTAAAATAAAATTTTAGTACAAAAACTAAAATGGAAATTTCAATTTTTATATTAGAATGTTGCTTTTTAAAGCAGTGAGAAAGTCGTCCTAAACGAAGCCTAAGTTTAGAGTATTCCACCCAGATATGATTCCCTCAAGGAAGGATTTTATTTGTAATTAAATATAAATATTGGTGAAATTATTTTAATTGGGTTATGTCCCATTATTTATGTGGGGTATGTTTAGGGTCGACCACCTAAACCCTAAAGAGCTAACAAATATTGAGGAATACCATCCAAAGATGATGTTGCACCTTAGATCCTTCACCGTCATAACCGCATCTGATAGAAATTATTTATCATTATATTAGAGACATAATGATCAACCAATTAATTAAAATAATTACTATGTGGACCATCTTTATTAAAAATCTAAAAAAAGATATATGCTTATTACAATAATGTTACCACAAGAGTGACATACACATTTAATGTCAAACTACTCAAAAGCCCTCACCCTATCAATTAAAGATTTATAGATATCCAGAAGGAAGATCAAGACCGACCTTCCTCAATCAGCTCATTAATGCCCACTTGATTAATAATTAAATTCAACATTACATGATCAATAATAGACATCTCAAATTCATCAAGATCTCAAACGAAATAAAACATATTACTCTCTAAGAAATCCATAACTTCTCCCCCAACACAAACATAACATAAGGCCGTTTTATTTAAATGTTAATGTTCGTATCTTGATCATCACTCATAATGGAAGGTAAGTTAAATACATTCGCAATATTTTTCTCCTTTTTTCCGCACTATTTCATGATCCATACTTGTAGCCACTTACCTTGACCCAAATTCTGAATGCAAAATAAAATAAGATAATGAATCGTGATCAAGCAACTAATAATGAGAATAACAATAAAATATATTCTCAAAAAATGACTTTAAACTAATAAGAATTGTACTCCAAATCATTAATCAATATCTCCTAAAATTTTGAGAAACATTTAATTCAAAATGAACTTACGCTATAAGGGACTATCACTATTAATAAATCAGACTTTCGCAGTACTTTTTAGGACATGCATGAACATAAAAAGAAAGGTCTCGATAGTAGGAGAGAGCTATCAAGTGATTTACTGCATAAGAACATGCATGCATAGGGTAATATGTTGGCTATTTGGTCAAACTCTCCAAATAATAATTAAAGAATTATCCTTTTTAGCTTATGTCCTTACTTTATGGTGGTCCATAATGCTATGAGATTAACAACTAATTAAGATCAAGGATTAACAATGTGATGCAGGTTAATAGCACTAATTAGTCTATGTTATAGTTTGTTTATAAAATAATCAACCCATGATTCCTAAATATGCTTCTCAGACTTTATTGCTCACATGCAGCACATGACATAGGAATGTTACTATTTTATATATATTTTTTTTAATAAAATGTTGAGCACATGGGTTTCCCATACAACTTCTGTTTAATAATTTGTCCTCAGCTTCACTATTTTGCATTACAAGCAAATTTTTTTTAAAAAAAGCTTTTGTAGGGATTGTACTAACAAGCAAAAGAGCATTATAAAATTATTTGTCTTAGATCTTACACTGGTTGACAAACGTGCATGAAAGACTATATTAAAGTTTCATTGATAGGTAGGATACAAAATAAAAACAAAGTGAGTTTGAATGTATAGTGTACTGGTTGGAAAAAGTTGTGAGAATCCTAGTGGGTCGGGTTCGAATGCACATCTTGCTCACAACAACAACAACAACGAAAAATATTGTACAATGCAGACGACTATTGGATCTTCATTCTCGATAGGAGCAAAACCCCCTTTATGTCAGTGGGGACAATAGCCCCTTGACCGTGCGAGTTAAGCGAGGGGGCTGGCACTTTGGACCCCGGCCCGATATATCTGCGAAGTATACGAAGATCATTGTGAAAAAACTAGCATTTAATTAAGGCTTGTTGCGCCCCTCATTCTTGGTGAAAAAACTAGCATTTAATTAGAGAAATAATTGAGAGTTGATGAATTATTTTAAGTAATAATCTTAATTGATAAGGGATGTAGTGAGTCTCTCATGTGAGTTCACCTATTTGGTACTTAGAGCCAAATTAGAGTTAACCTTTGAGAGACTTGTCGAGATTTAATTGTGAATAGCTCGAAGCTTTGAGCGACTTAATGCCTAACAAGTTTTAAATCTCATGCAATTCCAACATGTTTACAGTCAACAACTTCTTGAATTCTGTTCAAACTTTCAAAATTCACTATAGAAAAATCATCTATTACTGACAGAAATTTCTGGCGGATCATTCCATTTACCGGCGGTTTATAAAATTTCTGACGATTTTCCAGTGTTTAGAGCACCGCCGGTATAAACCGCATAGGAAATTAACATCGGCGATCTTTTTCAAGAGATTGTAATCACCGGTGGTTTTCCAGCGACTATAACTGCTTCAAATACCCTGCGAAAAAAATGGCAGTGAAACCGCCAGAAAAGCCTCTGGTATTGAGTGAGTTTCATATAGTGACTGCTTAATTAACTAACCCATTTGATCTAAATATAATCAAACATAACAACCAATTTAAAAATCTAAATTCCTTTATAAGTGGTCCATAAAATTTATTTTTATGCTAGAAAAAAATAAGAAGAGACAAAATCATTAAAGTCTAAGTAGATACTATGTGACCACCTTCCATTATCAAATTCATAAAGAAGACTGTTTACTTCCTCTTAATAGAATGCATATTAAAAAATATAAATATAAATAAATTCTGCATATAAAACACAATCATAGATACTTCATCATACCAATAATATATTCACATAATTTTATATATAAAAAAAAATTTACTGGTCCATGTGATCATACCTTGTAAGTATCAATGAGCACATGAGTGGCCTGGGCGAGTAAGGCCACCTGCTATACAACAAAGGAGATAAGCCTGTATTGATCAAATTTCAATTGATTTATTTGAAGCAGTTGGCTTTGAACTGATTAAGATGAAGCAAGCAGAATCTAGACTGAATCAGCTATATTCCTTCATCCTATTTTAAACTAACTTCGGCTGAAAAAAAGTTCAAAATTATACAAAAATATCAGTGCAAGAAAAAAAATGGTATGTTCATACTTTTTTTGCTTTTGATTCTGAATTGATCAATGGCTTTTTCTTGCGTTTGTGGTCCTCCAATTTATGTTTGTTTTTATGAGAAATTGATTTTGTGATAGCTGAGAGGATTTTATGATTGGTATAGAATTGATGATGATGGATGGATGTGGCCCATTGTGAGCTGTTGGTTGGAAATTTAGATTTCGTTCGGGATGATTTTTTTACTGCTTGTTAAAGCAGATTTCGTGTACTAAAAAGCTGTTTTAAGCGGAAGTAACAAAGTCCAGAGAGGTCTCGATGTCGAAGCTTGCATATATGATGTTTGTATGTATGAGTTTGCATTTAATTCACTCAAAAGTATAAAAAATTTTGATGATTGATAGAGATTAATCACTTACAGTTAATGTGTTGATTGAAAATATTAGGAATTTTTGGTGAAATTTCAAATATTTTATGTATATTATCTTATTCTTATTATAGTTATTGATATTTGTATTGTACCACTTTCATCAATTGGAGTACACTAAATAAATATATTATCCTAAAATTTAAATGCTTATTTTTCGTATTTTAAGAAAAAAATAAATGATTTATCAAAATAATATAAAGTTAATAAAGTCACTATTTCTTTATAAGGATTTTAGGGTGGATGATTTGGAGGATGAGATCTATGTGGCACTATTATGAGAAAGAAAAATTAATAATTTCATCAGTGGAATAGAAAGAATAAGAAATATAAAATTAGAAAATTTCAGAATTAAAAATTTAAAATTAGATAAACAAATCGTATTCTACACCCACAACTTGGCTGCTCATCTTTGTCCGACGTCGTCATAACATCGTCGACCAATGCCCTCTCAATATCGACAATAGACGCTCTCTTGACATCGACGTCCGATAATTACTACATAACATCGATGCTCGACAGTCAACAAGATTATCGTCCCCTCTCTCAATGTCTGATGTATGACTTCGTCTCTTGACTCTCAAAATCCTAATATTAATCATTTTAAGCATAAATTCTCGTTAAATGACTTATTATTTTTAAATTATCTTTAATATTATAACTATTCAATTTGTATACACTATTTTTAAAATATTAAAATTATAATATCGTATCCAACATTCCAACCCGTGTCTGTATCATATGTTTTTAATAATTTACGTGCCTCATATACGTGTCATGTCATATCCATGTCGTCGTGTCTGTATTTGTACATCATAGTTTTCAGTATATTTGAAATTTGATTAAAAATGTATGAGTTTTTAACGTATCAAAAATGAAATAAGATATCAATTTGAAATTCATCCTATTTTGAAGTTATATTTTATATTTATATCCAAAAAATAATTAATACATTTAATTTTATTATTTCTCAAATTATATTTTGTAACATCAAGCAACTAAATGCATGGGACCTCGATCACTGTTTTCTACAATTAAACGATAAGGATCAGAAGCACCAACTCTGTTGGTATATGTTCCCCCATTGACCATATAATTGCTATATAGCTGCATTCCATAAGATTTTTTTTTTTACATACATAATTTCATTATTACTGAGGGGTTAAATGCACACCACAATAAAAATTTTCAAACTTTTAATTGCTGGAATGTTTCAGCAATTTTCATTTTTGCATTAATTCTTTTTGTAAATAATTATTTCTTTTGAATTTGTACGCAAAAGGCTTAGAACCGGCCAACCGGGCAAGTTTCCTTTCTCCTCTTCCCTCTAAGAAAATGGAAATTTCTACTATTGATAATAGTTCTTATTCCAGAAATTTTGAAAGGTTTGTAAGCAGTTCTTCACTGCTTTTCTGGGCTGCAACAAACCGAGATAGTCATAATAAAGGCTCGCTGGAAATCTCTGTGCTCTGCTCTTCTGAACTTTAACTCCTCCATTAATGGGGTTTTTATTTTGTTCGGTCAACCGAATGTCGGTCGCAGGCAAAAATCGCGCGGTACCGAGGTGTACCGAGTTTTTTGAAAAACTCGGTACACCTCGGTACCACGCGATTTTTGCCTGCGATCGGATGTTTCTCTGCATCCGGTCGGAGGACATAATAATTGTTCCCATTAATGACGCAGCAATTATTATGGAAAAAAATAATTATCATATATAATTTATATCAAAATATTTAAACTAAACAACATAAAATCATAAAGTCATGCACACAATGGGAATATAATAAATGAATTATATACTTCAACTGGGATCTTCTCCTCTCCTTGGGACATTTCTTCTATGGTTATTCAACTTTTTCCAACTCTATTGACATGCATTGTGTTCTTTGCTTATTCCTCCTCAGTTCCTGGCCCTGTTGGGTGTACATTTGAATTCAACGAAAAGACTTATGGTATTATTCGTGTTCAAGTTGGTACTGCTATTAAACACTTTTTTCTGATCACATGTTCTATGCTTAAGTGTGCTAAAGTCCCTGCCATTACTTTAATTCCTAAGCGCCCTCATACTAGAAATATTAGAAATTATATGCTCATTTCTCTTTGTAATATTTTTTCTAAGATTGTGGCTAATAGGATGACCATGTTATGCCCCACATTATCCATATTGGCCAAGCTGCATTCATTATGGGCATGATATCCAATTGTATTGAGGTTGCGTACTTCTCAATTAACATTGCTCATAATTTAATATTAGACAGGGTTATCTTTTATCCCCTGACCTCTTTTGCATTATCATGGATGATCTTTCTAATTTATTTAATGAAACAAGTTTTGATATGGCATTTCATGGTTCAAACTTGGAGGAAAAGATTATTACTCATATGTTATATGCAAATGACCTGTTTATTTTTTGGAAGGCTTTTGTTGACAATGCATATGCTTTAAATAATGTTCTTTCCCATATTGCATCTGCTTTTAGGCTTCTCATAAATCATGGTAAGAGCACAATTATATTTTCTAAATGTTCCTCTAATAGTGATGTTATCTTCAATATCCCAAATATTAAGTCCTCTTCATCTTCCTTCAAGTACCTTGGCTTACCTGTTTGTATTAAGAAACTCCTATTTGCTTACTTCTAGCCCTTAATTCCTTCAAATACTACTATTCATCTGGATGGCTAGAAAGTCAAATCATTATCTTTTACAGGCATAATTCAATTTTTGAAGTTTACCATCTCTAACACTTTAGCCTTT
Source organism: Dendrobium nobile (assembly GCA_022539455.1). NCBI lineage: Eukaryota > Viridiplantae > Streptophyta > Magnoliopsida > Asparagales > Orchidaceae > Dendrobium > Dendrobium nobile. The sequence continues at coordinate 7,073,731 of CM039735.1, read as the reverse complement.
TGGATTAGATGGTCGATTGTACCTAAAGGTTGTTGTAAATTCATAAATAAGATTCTTTCTAAATTTCTCTATGATGGGAATATTAGTTTCGGAAAAATTCACACAATTTCTTGAAAAGATACTTGTAAGCCAAGGTCCTTAGATGGGTTGGGTATTCCTACCATTCAAGAATTGAATCGATTCTTTGAATAAATTATTGATTTGCAAAATATTGTCTACTAACATAAAATGCTATACTTTTTTACTATTTGTTACTCTCTTTATTATATTTTGAGAGAGAGAAATGAAAGGGGATTTGATATCAACTTGAGTAGCGCATTTTCATTGTTTTATTTAATATTAAGAAAGCTTTCCTACTTAAAATTTATTGTTGGAAAAGATTTGAGCTTATAAGTTGATGTTGGAATTTTTTAGAATTAAATTTGTGGCTGGTGTGTTGGCAAGCCTATTTGGATTCTATTGGGATTTGGTTTGGTTTTTTATGGCTGATTTATACATGGACGATGATGAATGCTGGCAATTCGCTCCATACTCCTCCCCTCGGATGATCCTCATGGCACCAATTTGCCTTTTTTTTTATGACTCGTTTGGCAACTATGGGAATCTCATCATAATTGATTTTTGCATCTTTGGTAGCTTTTTTATTTAGCATTCTAATTCTTTTTTTGGGCTTTTTTGTGCCTTCTTTTGGTGTAGTATCTACTCGTTTGTTGATTTTATACTTGTTGGCTTTCTTTCATCGATTTTTTGACAGCTCTGTCTTTTAATTCATATGTTATATGAGTTATAACTTTGAATTTTAGATTGTATTTATTTTTTTATAGTGAATGAAATGGGGAGGTGCCCTCACTTTACCCAAAAAAAAGAATGCTATCTTATGTAGAGAATGCTTTGATAAATTATATTTATGCTTAAATTTTCCTTTAGTTTAGCATTTGCAAGCCTCAAAAATCATTCATTTCTCTTCTTTTTTTACACTAATTATTGTCTTATTTTCATTAAGGAATATTGCATGGAAGAAACAAACAATCCACTTTACATGATTGGCATGGTAGGTCTGCTATGGGCTCATTCAATAAATACAATAGGCCAATTTGAACTGAGCAAATCTTGCAAACCATTCTTTGATTTGTCATCTCCATCACAACATTCAGGTGAAACTCATACTTCAATCAACAATCTTTTTTACATCACCTCATGTCAACTTCAAACAAAACCCTTATCTACATTTTTTTCAAAAAAATTTAAAAAAAAAAATTTGTGTTGATGAATATTTTGAAATTTATCTTCAACATTTATGATCAAATTTATATTTCAACACTCAATATTATTTTTTTAAATTTTATAAATTTTGTGCTATATATATATATATAATTTACATTAGATAGTACACACAAACTCTCCATTTGTAATTTAATGTTAGATAATGATGATTGATTTTTTTGCTCTCCATGGAACAAATTATATTGCATGCATGCTCATCTCCATGCAACTCATCTTGGTCTGTTAGTTGAAAATTTTGGCTGTCAATCAAGAGTTCTTAGGTTCGAGTATCACATGTATGATGTGTGAGTGAGTTCGCCTTAATTGACCTAAATGGTCAAAAAAAAAAAACACACACACACCTCTCTTGGATGGTGTTGGTACTTCACTCAGCTAACCAAGGGTGGTGAAATTATTCTGTGCGGATGCCAAACACCGTCCATAGGCCAATTAGAATGTGCCAAGTCACCCCTTGCTCGCACTACAAGAAATTCAACTATTACCGGCGGCCTAGACTGGCGATTGTTTAGCCGCCGGTACTAACGGCGGTTTAGCCGGCAATTTGGCCGCCGGTTAATACCGACGGTTATGCAAACAGTTTGGCCGAAAAGTTAGCCGGCAGTTTGGTCGAAAAGCTGCTGATTTGTTTAAGAACCGCCGGTATTTTCAAGTAAACCGTCAATAATGGCTAAATTTCCTGTAGTGTCGGTACCCGGCTCGGTACCGTGACTCAGTACTGCACGGTACCTAACTTGACGCTACTTATGTGACATATTCTGATTGACCTCCAAATGATAAACCGCATTTGACAGCAGAGCCCTACATGGGGTCCTGGTTGGGTACCCATTGGGTACCCACGCTCTGTGCTAGCGGGCTTTACCCACCCATGCCCACCTATGATGACTTTCGAGATGTCATACCCACCCACACCCACCCACTTTTCACGCTTCTTGAATGCAATCTGCCATGGATTAATGGCCTTGAGTTTTTTGCCATTTTCTCTGACTGCAAACTTTCAAGCAACATATCAAAATTTATCGTGGTCACGATGCGGATCAGTGTTGCACACTTCGTAATAAGGATTACTGTAATATACTGCAACATATGATAATTAGTAATGTAAATTAGTTTGTCCTCTAATATTGAGTACCCACTCATACCCACCCATGAGGCCATGGGCGTACCCATACCCACCCATGCCCATTGGGTATGGGTGGGTACATGGGTGGGTGTGGGTATGGGCGCCCAATGCAGGGCTCTGTTTGACAGCCGCACAAAATAATCTCTCTCAAAGTTAACATTGGCTACTCAATTGCGCTTGATCTTCATTCATAAGCGAGCAAATTAGTAATGGCAAAGAGCTAGCAGGACTCTCAATTTACTTAAAAAAAAATTAAAAAAGATAGTACTCACATGAATTTATTAAAATTTATTTGGACAGCGACATTTTATTCTAAAACATTTATTCTGTTTCTTGAAGCTAATATGACAATTATGGGCCACTTCTGTCATGTCAGCCATGAATGCCTTCCAGCTACGGCATATACGTCACAGCCTTTATCAACATTTGCCCACCAAGATTTCTGAAACGCTACCCAACAAGTTTGATTATGGGTACTATAGTTTGAAAATTTTCAACATATTCATATATAATAATGCTGTTGCCAATATGTTTATTGGCTTCCTCTTTTAATATTCTCACCACTTTAATCCCCCACATGAATAGCTTTCTGTTTATGCCTAAGCTGCTACAGGTCTTTGAGCATATATTAGAAACTACTTAATTTTCGGGTTCCATCAAACTACTCTATTATTTAAGGGCGTAATCGACCTTAATTTTCAGGGGGAGGGGACAAAACTCATATTTGTTTATCGTTGTATGCTTCGCAGATATGTCGAGGGTCCAAGGGGGCTGCGACTCCTGACGGGGTTCGACCTTTACTATTTTTCTTTGTATTTAGTTCTAGCTTCATGTTTATACCTAAGCTTCTACAGGTCTTTGAGCATATATTAGAAACTACTTACTTTTCGGATTCCATCAAACTACTCTATTATTTAAGGGCGTATTCGACCTTAATTTTCAGGGGGAGGGGACAAAATTCATATTTGTTTATCGTTGTATGCTTCGCAGATATGTCGGGGGTCCAAGGGGGCTGCGACTCCTGACGGGGTTCGACCTTTATTATTTCTCTTTGTATTTAGTTCATCGTTCCCTACCAATAACATCTCTACATAGTGTGTTTAATTATATTGGGGCAATTGCCTAAAGACCATATTATTTTAAAACTTTTAGGGGGGGGGGGGGGGGGGGGGTTGGATTCCCTAAAAGATTGCTATTTTGCTTGTTTGAGGGTTGCGTTTCAAGGAGACAAGGATGAATGCGGTCCCCTCGAAGGGTCGTAGTGGCAATCTGGAATCTGCATCTTAGAAGACCCAAAGGTAACCAGGGGACACTCTTTTAATGACTATTCCTTTGAAGCCCTTGAGCTTGTTATTTGGTTCCTGAATTTGTGTTCCATCTAGTAGATCCAGTATTCCACCTATCCACTACATCACATTCACTATTTTTCAATTGTTTTTAGGGTTTTTAGGACTCTTTGAGCTTTAATGGGCCGATGCCTATTCTCCTCTAGCCTCTTCTTCTCATGAATGGATTCCCTAAAAGATTGCTATTTTGCTTGTTTGAGGGTTGCGTTTCAAGGAGACAAGGATGAATGCGGTCCCCTCGAAGGGTCGTAGTGGCAATCTGGAATCTGCATCTTAGAAGACCCAAAGGTAACCAGGGGACACTCTTTTAATGACTATTCCTTTGAAGCCCTTGAGCTTGTTATTTGGTTCCTGATTTTGTGTTCCATCTAGTAGATCCAGTATTCCACCTATCCACTACATCACATTCACTATTTTTCAATTGTTTTTAGGGTTTCTAGGACTCTTTGAGCTTTAATGGGCCGATGCCTATTCTCCTCTAGCCTCTTCTTCTCATGAATGGAGTTATATTTTTTGTTTAAAATGATGTATAAAAAATATGATATATTTAAAATATTTGGATAAGAGTAAAATAAATGCAATAGATCCAGTCTTTCTTTTGAAGGAGAGTGATATCTAATTAGTAATACTCTTAAATGAAGGGTTGATTATCAAGCACAAAAAGTTTTGATTTAGATTTCATTTGAGATAGCTTTCTTACTGCTTTCTAAAACAATTTTCTAGTACAAAGATTTCTAATTCAAGAAATTTTGCACTAGAAATTCGTGTTTGAAAGCAACAAAAAAGTTGTCCCAAACGAAGCCTTAGTCATACGTTCAGTTAATGTTTTAGATACATATATGCATAAGAATATTAAGTGATTGATCGCCATCATAAGTACAAATTTTTTTGAGGTAAAAATGAATCCATCTTGACTGCCCCTTTTATTCACTTTCACAAACAATTATATTTTATATTTATTAATTTATTTTCCATTTAACAAGATTACTATCTCCAATGATTGATTTGTTGTTAGAGTGGCTCAAATAGATGCTTGACTATAAATTCTTTTCCTAGGAGCATATTAAAGGTAATCTCTCAAAATAATAATAATTATAACCATAAGATGTATAATTCATTTTATTATGAAAGTAAGAATCATTTATGCTTCGTTTGTGATGGCTTTTATACTGTTTCTTAAAACAACTTTTTAGAATAAAATTTTAAAATTTTGTACTAAAAAGTTACTTTAAAAAACAATAAGAAAGCCGTCTCAAACGAAGCTTTAAAAATATTTTGAAAAATATAACAATGACATATAATCCAAAAGTTAAGCAAGTTGAAATTCATGCTAGCTAATGTTATGAAATGATGATGCAATGATACATTAAAAAATATCAAGCATATAATATTATGATCATAATATATATATGCATTGCACGGCCTAACATATAATATTGGCACCAAAATTAGAAAGATTGCATTTATCACACCCTATGATGAATGTTCAGTCTACTATGAAGGCATGACATAAAACACTTAACATGCATGCATGGATGCCATTAAGGAAAACATTACATAATACAATTTAAGAAATGTGATAGATATATGCCATTATGGTATGTGATACATTGGATTTGGAACTTTGAAAGATCGCTTGGCCATTGGTTCACCCATAAGGTCGCTCCACTGGTCCCCTGAGCTGCCATGGATTCTATAGCCTTGAGCCACCAACTCAGCCCTTTTCTCTGATTTATAGGCCATAGCTCTCTTGCCCGAATCCAAATTACCTCTGCTTAAACATATATATCATATGATGATTAGCATGATAGCATATATACAATTGCACAAATAAATATCCAATATTTATTTCTTCAATTTAAAGGTTATTTGGTTATCAAAAAAAGAAATACAATGTAAAAGAAATACATTTTCGTTTCGAAGTAAAATAAATGCAATATGAAGTTCAAAGAGTGTGTTGGTTGGTGGCCGACACTAGCTAGCATTGGTGGTGGTTGAAGGCTAGTGATGGTAAGCGCTGGTCTGGCAGAGGTGGCCTAAGGCCAGCGCCAACGGTAGTCAGCATGTGGGACCCTGATCACAACGAGTGGTGGAGGTGATTGTTGGTAGTGGAAGGTAGGAGCATTGGCTAATGAGGGGCGGGGTGCAATGGCTAATGATGGGAAACATTGGTGGCTGACGGTGGGGGTTGCTGAAGGGTGGTTCAGCTACAACAGTGATGGTGGTCGATGGTAAGGAGTGACGGTGGCCGACAGGCGGTTCATAGAAGAAGTAGGTGGTGAGAACGGTTGTTTGGTTTCGACGATAAAGATTTTCGCTCAAAATTAGACTAGTACTTTACATTACATTCCATTTTCATCCAACTAAACACCAATATTTTTTAAACTTATACAAAAATGAATACTTTACACCTAATTTACTTCCAACCAAACATCTTAATAATTAGAACAAGTTACCTTAGAATGAGCTTTTCCCACGAGTGATACCCAACAGCGAGTAGGTTTTGCTCAGTGGAGTTGCGGTGGGTTTCCTTTCGACCAGTCAATAGGATTAGCTGAAACCCCATTCCCTGTAGCTTTTTGTACAGCCATAAACTCCACGGCAAAGCTAGCGACTTTGTGGAAGCCGCCCACTGCTCCCGACCTGTCTCATTTGTGGCCTTCTTCCATCTAATTTTTTTATAATAACAGCAACGTTTAGCATATTAATTGCTACGAAAATGGTTAAGAGCTGATTTGTTTTTCTTAATTTCCGTTATAAACCTGTAAGCGCCATGAACGAAGTAGTGGTGAATGTTGGATATTAGGGTCTCGTCAACATCGAAAATCCAAGCATCCATGCCGTCGCCGGCGATCTGGATATTCTTAGCGTAGGCCTGCGCAAATCGCGCCACCACTTTGGAGTCCAGCGCGTACTGAGCCCCTCTAACGTACGCCTCCACCAAGCTCGAGCACCGGGCAGAGATCTTCTTCCAGTTCCCGGCATTGTTCGTCTCCACTGAAAGGCGCCAGCTTTCACAGTATGCCTCGTTCGGATCGTCGCCGAGATCGCCGGAGCTCAGCCCTTCGTCTTGCGGCAGAAGACGAAGCAGCGTATCAACAGCTTTATCTGAAGTGTTAGAGTAAGTACAGAGGCAGGAGGAGAGGAGAAGAAGAAGGAACAGGTGAAGGGATAACATTACTCCCTTTTTTCTTTTTCTTTTACAAGCAGAAGAAGGAGGAAGAAAAGTGGAGTTCAAGCGTAGAAAGATCGCCATGGAATGGCATTTTAACGTGAAATGGATGAGATCTGGAGACAGAACGGAACTGATCATCACATCACGTGAATGCATGCATGAAATCAACATTTTTTATGTTTGCTTAACATGTGGAAGTTATTCCTGTTATTATGGAACAATTGCATTGGGTGCTCTCATCTCTGTGGTAGAGGTAGCTGCACGGTTTCTGCTATAATTGTTGTGCTTTCATTGAAATGAGTTATTTGAGGGAGCTTTAATGGAAAATGAGGGGGAAATTTGATGCTTTTTTTTTTTCGCTTGTCTATTGTATGAGCATCAAAGGATTATATTAATACAGCAATAATGACTCTCACTAATGATAGAACAATGATGTAGTAAAACTATCTTAGATCATATCGTAGTAATACTCATTTTTAATTTAAATTATCTTTCTTATGTGTTAATAAGGGTGTGATTATAATGTATTAATATAATGAGACACCCCATGGTGAAGAATGTATAAAAAATAATTATAAATTCCATGTTAATTGGATAACTCAATATAAGAGTAAGAGCACAAGTGCTAATAGGCAAAGCAATAAAATAATAATGCGGAGTATTATTGACTTTTTTTTTGGTATTGATCACTTGTATGAGCTTCTTGCACACTTTGTGGGTCGGTTCATCTTCCTGCATGTTGCACCACTTTGTTTGATAAAAGATTCATTTTATGGATGCTTGATTTATACATTTCAACACTCAGTCCCGTTGGCTATGTGTTATGACCAGTTTCTCCTTGAAATAATAGAACCAAAGGCCCATGAGAATTCAGGATATTTATTATGTATAACGATTAACTAGCATTTTACTGTCATTTCAGAAATGCAACTATCAGTTTATGATTCCAAAACTTGTGATATCAAATATGAGCTATTGAGACTAATGACTTAGTGTTGGTGGTAAGCAGTTTGTTTTAATTGTAGATTTTCTTTAATTTGTTGGGCTTCTTGAAACTCTGTTAATTTTTTTCAGAAGAATCGAGTTTATCTGAAATACTTCAATTGTATTTAGTTGATTATCTAAACAAGTGCTCTTACTAAGGACTCGTTTGGTAGAACTTTTATTAGGTCAGGACACCTGACGTAGCTCTACATCCGGACGCCAATAAAATGTCGTCACGTGCTCATACTCTTTACCGCGTGGCCCGACGACCCGGCCCGGACCGGAACCCGGTATTGCTATGTATTAGTTAATTTGTGCAAACCAGGATATTGCTAGCTAGGTATTGCTCGGTATTGCTCGGTAACGAGAAATATCATTATGTCAAGACCAATACCTAGCAATACTGAGCAATACCCCGATTTTGCTAGGTATTGCTCGGTATTGGTAGGTATTGCTCAGTATTGGTCTTGAAAGAGCGATATTTCTCGTTATTGCAAAGCAATACCGAGCAATACCTAGCAATACACGAATATAGCAATACCGGGTTCCGGTCCGGGTCGGGTTGTCGGGCTGAGCGGTACGGTAAAGAGTAAGAGCACGTGGCGACATTTTATTGGCGTTCGGATGTAGAAATACGTCAGGTGTTCTGACATATTAAAAGTTCTGTTTGTTGGCAGAACTCCCTTCTCGATGAGAACAGTTGTTCCAAAAAAGTCTTTTACTAACGGCGAAGGAAAAAAGAAAAGCTTTGCAAATCCGTAAGATAATGAGGGTCTTAAAAATACAATTTTGCAAAAAATAGGCTTCCAAACCGCGACCCAAAATATTTTCCCCGTATTGAAACGAAAACAGTGCTATAATGCCGTCCCAATTCCCCAGCTAGTCCATTTCAATTTATTCAATCCTTAAATGATTAAAAGTCAAACTTTTTAGTGAACATACAAATGGAAACTTCAATATTAGTTGAGCTACAGAATGTAATCATTTCATATTATTCAGATGAGCTTGTGTTTGTAAGGAAACACATTCTGCAGGCTTAGGAATTCAGTGAACATTTTGTTTTACTTTGAAAACTCAGATCTCAGGATGGAAGACCGTAGTGGTGCTTTTAGAAAAGGCTTGTTAGAACTTGTCATCAAAATGTACAGTAGTCTTGATGCGCCTTGGCTCTGTATGTTTAAGTGGTACAGGTCCTGATCCCCATTGTTTCTCAGAAACAATATCTAGTTGGATTGGCTGTATTGGATTGGTCCTTGATCTGGCATGTCTCACTCTCTCAGCGAATTATTACGTCCAGACATTCAATCCAGACGTTCCACGTCACCCGAATACATTGGGTCCCAGTATATTTTGATGATGTGGCGCGTCTGGATTGGTGTCCGGACGAATCCGGACACCGGACGTAATAATTTTCCCCCTCTCTCTCTTATATATGCACACACTTTAAAAGGGTTACTGTATCTTATAATAGAATGCGTATTATAATAGAAGATAATGCCTAATTAGTGGGAACTCACTTTTTCATCTGTAAATTCAACACGGTCCACTGGGAAGTGTTATCATTGATTTGATAAGTTCTTGCACTAATTTTAGATTATGTTTGGGACAGCTTTTTAAATGCTTCTTAAATAAATTTTTTTTACAAAAGTTTTAATTTTTTTACTAAAAGCTGTATTAAGAATCAGTAAGAAAGTTATTCCAGATTAAGCTTAGACTTCGTTTGTGACAATTTTCTGACTACTTTTTAAAGTAGTTTTTTAGTACAAAAATTTATTATTCAAGCAATTGTTATGCTAAAAAACCACTTTATAAAAAAATAAGAAAGCTATCTCAAACTAAATCTTAGGTTTTGTTTGAGATAGCTTTCTTACTGCTTTCTGAAGCAGTTTTTTAGTACAAATTTTTATTTTTTATGTTTGTATTAGAAAGTTGTTGTAGAAAGCAATAAAAAAGCTGTCCCAAATGAAACTTTCATTGCATCCTTATTAGGAGTAGGAATGAATGAAAAATAAGAACTTCTAACGGTAAAAAAAAAAAAAAAATTTATAACGGTGGCTTAAAGGATATAACAGCAGCAGCCATGAAGTTCATGATGAGAAAACAAGAAAGGAGTATATAACAGCAGCAGCCATGAAGTAAGCTTTAAGAAGTTATCTGAGCAGAATTTCTTTGTTAATTAAAGGAAAATACTCTATGAATAAATGAAGTTATAGATTCAGATAATTTATGGGATAAAATAACTTTTGTTGATTGATACTTTGAAGCTGGTCAAGTTCTGTAGAGTTCAATGTCTAAACTAAAACAATAATGGATATTCATTAAATTGGAGTCTATTTTACATCTTGAGCTCATCTTCAAGTGGAAAAGGCTTTATGTAGCCTGGTGATTACGATAATTTTATATGGTTGTTGATAATTAATTTAGTAGGGAGAAAACGCTCAACAAATTATCAAATAATGTCACATGATATTTATTATTATTAAATAACTGATGAGAGATATGTTGGGAAATAAAGCACACAATGAAACTAACAACAAAAGAAATCAGCAAAAAAGAAAACCATGATTTAACTTGGAAAAATCTGAATTGAAAAAAAAAATTATGGAGGTACACCACACTAAGAAAATTAGAAGAAACTGTACAAATATCTCATTGTCTCTCATCACTTCTTCACATTGTTTATCTTAGAACTAACAAAAAGATACATGTCTACAATATGAAGGGACGCAACTTTTATGGTTAAACATCAAAAAAGAGAAAGAAAACTGGCTAGCCTGACTCGCAGGCTCGCAGCGTTGTAGTGTCAGGATTTGGAGTGTCGTACATCTTCACTTTCCATCCCAGCCCGACTCGCAATGTTGCGGCTCGAGTTCTAGAGTGTCAAAGCACTTCGCTCTCTGTCTTTAAGTCAAGATTGTAGCACCGTCACGTTATAATCTAAGATACTTCATCACATGAGTATAAATCGATGCAGTGCTCTAATGTGCAGGGCTATGACGTTGTACGACTATACGGGGAAAAATTTTCTCATTCGACAAAAATATTAAGGTTTAAGTAAGTAGCAAAACCCGATTGATGGATACAATCAGATTCCACATAAAACTAACATCACATATGAGTTGTTTTTGGCTCATGGGATTAACAATTATGACCAACCATTAAAATTTGATGTCAGATTACATAATTGTTTGCTCAATTTATGCTCATATTTAGCATATTGAATTGAGCTCGCTATGAAATAATTTTTTAATGATTTTATCTACATCATAGTTGTGTGGAAAGAAGATAAATTTTTTGTTAGAGGGGATTCTATATTGTGAACTTTGAAGCTAGTTTTTATTTAACCCTTTTGGGCTAATGATTATTCATGTTCCATGACATTTTAAAAAGAGTAAAAAAGATGATCAGAGTGTTGAGAGATCGAGTAGTAGAAGGAAGGAATAGGAGAAATCATAGGAAGCTTTTGTTAGGGGGTTTTGGACGGTATTCTTTTTAGGATTCTTCATCCTTGTATGATAGGATACTCTATAATTTCATGTGAATTTATATTTCATTCTATTGTCTAATAATTTTAAGTGGAAATGCATCAAAGTATTTAATCATTTATAACTGATACGTCACCAAAATTCGTCTTGATCAAATATGAATCTTGTGGCATATTCAATTTGAAAACTTCTAAAATTAAATTTGGGACATTCAAACTCAAAATTCAGCAAACTTATAGTGATGAACCTAACAACATCAAAATTGGTCCAAACCGAGCCCATATTGGCCCAAATCAAGGGGATTTAGCATATTTGAAAGCTCTAAAGTATTAATATGATGACCAAATGATACCCAATTATGGCATGCTTATAGTCAAATCGAGTGGATCGACAAAATGAATCCAACGAGTCCAAGATCACTTAATTCTTACATCATTAAGGAACTTAAATGATGAACAAACTCTCCATGATCGAGGAAGTCAGCATGAGATGTCCGTTGGAGCACTCTGAATTTACCTTGGATTTTCTCTATGTTCACAGAGCATGCCACTCTCAAAATTCATAAATAGACTTCCATTCTCTACATGAGGGGACCCTAGGACAGAGAAGGCTTAGACCCCATGCTAGAGACTCAAGAGAGCTCTAAGGTTTGAAAAATCCCGGAGTTCCACCCGGGTACCATTGTCAGCAAACCCTTGCTGCCCTGGCACTACTGCTCGACCTTCACCCGACCATTGCCCTTGGACATTTGACCATCCGCCATCATTGGGTCTCCACTCTAACTTCATCGCCCACCGACTACTTTCCCTTCGAACTCAGTTGTTCGATTATGATTCCTCTGACCTCTATTGCTTGAATGTTGTCCCTCTGATTATAATTGTCCGCTGACTACGGTCCCCCTACAACCTCTATCACACTTTAATGGTCCCCTTAACCTGTGTTGCTCAACTATAATCCCTCCGACCTCCATCGCCCGACTAACGGTCCATATAACCTCAGTCACCCGATTATGATCTCTCCAACCACAGTCACCTGTCAACTACAATCTTTCCAGCCACAATTACCCACAAACTATGGTCCCTCTAACCACAGTTGCCCCAACGACCACGGCCCCACCAACCTCTGTACCCCGACAACTGCCCCTCTAACTTCTATCACTTGACAAAGGTCTACTCGACCTCAGTCGTTTGAGTACAATCCCTCATACCTAAATCGCCTGACTATGGTCACTCTGGCCTTAGTCGTTATACTACAGTCCCTCTGATCGCAGTCGCCCGTCGACTATAGTCCCTCCAACCTTCGCAGCCTAGTAACAATCCCTCTGTCTTCTGCCACTAAAAAACGGTCCCTCCGATCTTCGTCGTCTGCCGACTACAGTGCATCCGACCCCTACCGCCTGACTACGATCCTACCGACCGAACAAACAGGTCAACATTCTCTTGAGAACAATTCTTATGTCATGAGATTCTTCCAACTCTAACCATGTAACAAGCTCAACATTTTTTTTTTTCACAAACAAAAATATATATTAATAAAAACCAGCAAAGGTTATAACATGGAAATAAGAGAACGAAAAAATAAAAGGAAAATACATCCAAAAGGCGAGCTCATTAATCGGCTAGGACTACCAGCACCCCTGAAGACAAGCATAGACCATCTAGTAAGGTAGGAAACACCAAAGGTTGCCACAAGCTGACCCACAGGGGCGCGAGCCCCAACCACATCATAGCCCTTTTTTCTCGACGCAAACAGCCAATCAAACAGTGACATAGCAACTGAAATCCGAAAACAGAAAAACCAAAAAAGAGCCATTAGCGTCTACGACGCCCTCTCCCACGAAATCGCCCCCGAGATGCAGCAGATAAACTAGGTATAGAGCGAACCAAAGTGAAATCATTGTCAGGATCCGAACCCCCACACAAATCCGGAGACGCCAAACCACACTCAGAAAATTCAGATTCCGATTTATACTTAGAAGATAACCAATTAATCTGGTTCCTAATGTCCAAACCAGCCGAAACGCCCAGTTGATTAACCAAAACATGCGAATCCATCAGCTTAACAGGAACCTAAATAAAATTATTACTAACAGTATTTTCCTCAACTCTCGCATCAGACGAAGGAACCACACTAGTCGACGATAAAGCAGGGGGAAAAAAAGGAAGGGCATTTGGTGAGAGACCACCCAAAACAACATCCGAAATAATGTCGCCAGCCCCTAAGGCAACAGATTCCTCCACCATTATTGCGTTCACCAACCCGCCATCAACACCAGGTAATTGGGATAATTCGGGTTCTGAAACAGCAGGAGGAATCACCACACCACCCAAATCCGGTAATTCAGAAACAGCAGGAGAAATCACAATACTACCCAAACCCGGCAACATGACGGGTAAAGGTGCATCAACACCAGCAGCCAAAGTACCAGGGGAAGAAACAACCTCAGGCACAACAGCGGGTAAAGCCTCAAAAACGTTCACAGAGTTAGCGACAACATTACCCAAAACTTCCGTCTCAGGGGGAGAAACCTCCTTATCGACATTTAGAGCACGAATAGGAGCTAGACTATCAATCGAGATAGGCGAAACAGCAGGATTCCCATATGCAGTATCAGGACGACATTTACCCGATACATGCCCTAAGCATTTACAAACAGCACAAAATTGAGGAAACTCATCTAAAACCACATCCTGAACATAACCTAAAGAATCAGAACCTAACCACACTTGCTTAGGGTAAGTTTTAGTAACATCAAGTTCAACAAGAACACGAGCATTCGACGGACGAGATCCAACCGACGTAGCTTCATCGATTTTCAGAGGTTTACCAAATAATTCACCCAGACCAAACAGAATCCTTGGCGAGAAAAAATGAGGGCGAAGATGCGGAAAGGAGATCCATATCGAAACAATCGGCGACTCAAAGCCTATGTCCAAAGAAGGTAGCCATTTGGTAAGTTTCATAAAAGATTTGTAAACAAGATAGGAACGGTGACAAAACACCCTGCAATAGTCTAAGTCGTTTGACAGTTTGATCAAAATATGAGAATGATCCAGAGCTGTAACAGACACATCTCCGTTCAACTTCAAATTAAAAAAAAATTTGCGAATGGCATCAAGAGGCGGCCGTTTAGACGGAAAAAAACCGACTAAAGAAAAACGAAACGGAGCAGCAAGTTCTTGGATTTCCTCATCAGAAACCCAAAGTGACGGTAAACCACGAAAGTTAGAACGCCTCAAATCCGGGAAAGAAGAAGAAGACCCAGCTAGAGCTTCAAGAAAAGACTTAGAATGAGAGATCCCACAAAAAAAACCAGGATCTTTCAGTTTACTCGGCGCCATGCCGAAAGGCTGGCGAAAAAGATAGAAAAACCAACCGAGAAGCTTACCAGAAACACAATACAAAAGCCAGAAATGAAAACTTCCCTGAGACGAGCGATCAGAGTGGAGAAATCCCCCCCGCCGGCGGGAGAAAATCCCCAAGCGAGAAACCCTAGCAGAGCTCGGGGAAAAAAGATAAAATAACAAGCTCAACATGATGTATATTTACATGTGGCAATACCTCTCCCTTAGGAAGGGCGCCATTTGTAATCAATAACAAACATCAGTTGAATCTTTTTTACTAGGCAAGCCCCATAGTTTTTCCCCTAATAGGGATTTCGACATAAAAATCTCAGTGTCTGTTATGACTATTGCACCCCTCTCTCTCTTTATCTATCTACGTTTGTTCTAGATCTTTCATACAAAAGCTAGAACGATAAATCATATATCTCTCTACCGCTGTTAATGTTCCAATACACAACAAAAACTATGAACATTATCAAAATAAATTTGATTCATGTAATGTTTATTATTCATAGAACTCTAGTATAATTCAAGATATTATTTATTTAGTCGTGTAACTTCACATGATCAGATTTGTTATATTTTCATAATTCATGAGATCACTTTTGCATGTTATGTGAAGCGATGATTCATTCAAGATGATGACAGATCAAACCTTATCATATTTTTTATGACATGAAAGTGATTTTAGTTATTATCTTATGAGAATTCAAACTGTTCATATTAATCTTTAGGAATATATTCAATTAGACGGTCAAGCATAAGCTAAAAGCAGCAATGAAAACTTAACGACGACATTAGCTGGGAAATTTTAATTTATATTACCTATAATGTCGAAAATTGAATAAATACGTCCATATATAGTTTATTTCACGACAGAATATGCCCAAAAGTTCATTTTGAGCTAAATTATGACTCTCTTGTGCATTTTGGAATGCTCACTGCAGTGTTTTACAAAGTTGGCTATGAAATTATTGTGAAGAAAGTAACTTCGCTATTATTGTTGCAGAAAGCAGCTTTTTGCCGCAAAAATTTCAGATTTACCTCTGGACGGTCTAGCATCCGCACAGAATAATCTCTCCATATTACGATATCGTTTTCATCTAGAAGTTGATCTTGTCCACAAACTCCCAATTTCATTGGTCCTATTCGCAAGCTCTCTATTTCGCATGCCCCGCTCGCTCCAATTCACAATCCCATCATGAAACTTTATATCGCGGTCATGATTCCTACTTTAATGTGCTTCATTGACCTAAGCTCAAATTTTATTTAAATATCTTCAAATTATTTTTTTTAAGATTCAAATTCAAATCATTTTAAATAAAAATTTTTTTCTCAATACCGATTTGAATAAATCATTTTTAAATATAATAAATAAATCATTTGATATGAAAGAAATATTCAAAACAAAATTTCAAAAGAAAAATCCTTAAACTCGAATATTACATCAAGTTTCACTTTCGATTTGATTAATTATTTGAAAGTTATGTTTCATCGAACCCACTGGAAAATAAAAGAACGATGCCTTGGCCTATTGGTTAGTAGTTTTGGTTATTAACTTATTGGTTTGAGTTTGTCGCTTACATATGTGTTATGTGTGTGAAATAACTGAATTGACCTAAATCTAAAAAATAAGAACGACGCCAAAGATTATTAAGTGCGGAGTCCGGACTTAGAGAACTGTTCGATTTTGTAAATGTGATCAGTAAAAATATAGTTACTGTTCACCAATGTACTTCACTATTTACTGATTTTCTTTTATTATTTATAGTCACAAAATCAAACGGTTCTCTCAATCCGAAGTTCGAACTCCGCACTTAGACCTATCAATACTAGACCCGACCCGAACCCGAAGTGGGTCGGGTTCGGGTCCAGAAAACCGACCGTTTACAAAACCGAGTCGGGTTTGAGTTGACCCGGGAATGACCCATAATGACCCGGAAATCCGTCTACCCAAAGTCTGCCCGCCTGCCCCGAGGTCGCATCGCGCCATCGCGTCCGCCGTCCACGTGACCGTTCGTGTCCGCGTGACCGACGTCCGCGTGATATCAGCCATACGCCGTCCGACGTCCGCCGTCCGCGTGGCTGGCGTCGACCGCGACCAGCGTCCGCGTGACCGGCCTCCGCATGACTGGCATGACTGGCATCCGCATGATCGGCGTCTGTGTGACTGGCGTCCACGACTCAGCCGTCCGCGTGACCGGGACTCTTCGCACGACCCTAAACCCTAAACTGGTCGTGTCGGGTTGACCCGAACCCAAAGCTGGTCGGGTTTGGGTCCGGAAAATCGATCCGTTTGTCAAAACGGGTCAAGTTGATCCGAACCCGAATAGTGCCGGATCAATTCCGGATTCGACCCGAACCCGACCTGTGACCCGAAATTGACACCCCTATCAGCACTTAATAATGTCTCCCAGATTTGTGTGTGAACGCGTTCAAAATCCGAATCTCCTGATTGCTGACATGGGCCAATAATGCATCCGTGGCCGGCGGCCTGGCCAAAATCTATTGGTGCTCTTGTCGGTTTTCCGCATCGGATAATAAAGGAATATTTTTCTTCATAATTGAAATAAAAAATAATTATTATCTCCTCCATAATGACAAAAGTATCTGTGCAGTGGCCCCCATTAATGAACCATTTATGTCAGCGGCTTCAGATATATTTCTATTAAAAGCATTATTATTATTATCTTCTGGATAATTATATGATATATAATAAAAGAGTTGTTTGGTTATATTTGTATTTAGAGTATTTTTTAGGGTTGAATGAAAAAGATTAAAATGAGCTTGAGAAAATTTTATGATTTTTTTTTAGGTAGATACTTCAAAAAAGATATTTATAAAAATTAAAAATTTTCATTAATAGAAATTAAAAATTATTAAAAATATTATTTTCTCATATTTCAAAAAGATATTATTATAATACATTAGATATGAGATGCAGATGATATTTATCATGATGGAAATAAGAGAATTGCGGTGTTATTTTGGGATGACGGTGTGATTAGTTTTGCTGGAGATTGATTATAAATAAAAAATACTTTAAAATTATTTTATAGGATGTTTAAAATTTTGAAGTATGTGTTTGATTAAGGATTTATTTGGGAGAGCTTTAAATCAATATTTTTTTTCTACTTCTAAGATATATTTTACTAAAAAATAGTTTTTACAAAGCATTAAGAAGGTCATCCCAAACAAAACCTAAGGCTTTGTTGGGATAGGATTTTTAATGTTTTGTAAAGCTGGGAGGTTTCGTTTGGGACAATTTTCTTTCTGCTTCTTAAAACGACTTTTCAATATAAAAAATTTAATATTTGCACTAAAAATTTGATTTATGAAGCAATAAGAAAGCTGTCCTAAACGAAGCCTAAGTATGTCATGACAATGAATTTATTTGAAATTTATAGAATATTCTAAAAATTGAATTTATTTGTTCTTAATAGGTGACCTAGCCTTGTGATAGATGATGATTTTGCAACTTGCATAAATCTCTATATTACTCATAGTTTGTATAAATCATTTTGTGAGATCTAGTCAAGCAACAATAGTATTATTTTTTTTAAATTGTCTTATTGCTAACTTTAGATCTCATTTACCTTTTTATGTTAATTTCATTATTTTTTTGTTAATTTTAAATTTTAGTATTTTATCCAACGATTAAAAAATCAGATCGGATTGGCCAATCAGTTCAACCGTGAATTAATCGGTCTGAAGGCCGATCCAGTTCAACCTTAAAAATCGAATGTACTCGAATCGGCCAGAACTGGTTTGAACCATCGGTTCAACTGGGAACTGGTGAATCGGTCTTGGGTTTTCTAAAACCCGCTGGTTCAAATTTTTTTAATTTAAATAATAAATTATTTAATATTAAATAAATTTTAAACTTAATCAATTAATATAATTATAATATATTAAAATCCTTAAATAAGTATTAAATCCTATGATTAAGTATTACTTGCGACATTCCCATATGACTCAACAAATCCATATGAGCTCCTAACAATGAGTAAAAGCGAAAAGCTATATAAACTATACAAACCCAAACTTCACAAGTAATGTAGGACTAAACATACAATGTAAAAAAACTATCTTAGGTTTCATGTATACACAATACAAAACAAAAGTGCAAAACATCTTTTTTTTTAATAGTTTTTTAATTAATTTTTATAATATGAATAATATTTATCTTTTAGTTGATAATATTTATTTTTTATTTTTTATTAATTTATTTTCTATACATTTGATTATATATTATAAAAAATTATTTTTTATAATATGAATAATATTTTATTTTTTTGAGAAATTTTACTTTTTAGTTACTAATATTTTATTTTTATAAATAAATATTTTTATATTTAATTATATATTATAAATAATTAATTTTTATTATGAGTTTTTAACATAATTATATTTTTAATTTACATTTAAATATGTAATAAAATTTAATAATAATTTATATTAAAGTATATGGTTATTATATTTCATTATTATGCTAATTTTGTTAATTTTTCATAATAATATTATTATTTATTATATTATCTGATTTGACCCCGTTTTGACCGGTTGAACGTGAACCTCTCATTCTTTTTTTTCATTGTCCAGTCCGATTTTCACAATCTTGATTTTATCTCTAAAAATTGGTTTAGATGTAAAATTCTGATAATTAGGATAGATGTAAAGAGGCACATAGATAATCTAAGAAAGCAATATATGATGCAAAGATTTTAACTTTTAATTATTTATGTAATAGATTAAATACTAAGTAGAGAGAAAGATATATGTATAAGTTAGCCAAATAAAGAGATATGAGTAGTAAGGATTTAGTTCAAGTGAAGTATATTAATGATTAAGATCAAAAAGTTTTTTTTTTAAAGAAGATGATATTCAACAAAAGTGGATGCATGAGATATTTTGCTAAACTTTTCAATAAAGATTATGAAAATACGATTGACTTTAGTGATCTTAGCACCCTAAATGACAAATAAAGATTTCTCTTTTATCGACATATTAGTAAAATCGAAGTTAGAGATGCTTTAAAGTAAATGAAATATGAGGTGTGGAAATGCTTGGGAGATGGAGTTTTTTGGCTTACTAAACTTTTTAATATTGTTTTGAATACTAAATGGTGTCAGATTAGTGGAGAATGAGTATGTTAATTCCATGACACACCAAATAAGGTGATGAACAAGATTGTGCAAATTATAGAGGAATTAAGTTAATGTGTCATACTTTAAAATTATAGGAGCGAGTTATGGAGCGTAAGTTGTGCTGTGATACTAATGTTTATCAAAATCAATTTGGATTCATGCCATGTAAGTCTATTATAAAATCCATACATTTATTGAGAGGTTTGATGCAGAAATATAGAGAGAATAAGGAGGATCTATCTACATATGATATTTATTGATTTAGAACTATTACTTTTGGATTCATGCCGGGTAGGTCGACTATGGAAGCCATTCATTTATTAAGAGGTTTGATGGAGAAATATAGAGAAAATAAGGAGGATCTACATATGATATTTATTGATTTAGAAAAAGCATATGATAAAGTTCCAATTAAGAGAAGTGCTATGGAGAGTTCTTGAAAAGAAAGGAGTCAATAATGCTTATATTCAAATCATTAAAGATATGTATGCATGAGCTATTACTTGTGTTCAAACACAAGGTGGTTTGACCAAGTATTTCCCTATTTCGGTTGGGTTACATCAAGGATCAGCCTTAAGCCCATATCTTTTTGCTTTAGTCATGGATGTTCTCACTAGACATTTGCAAGAGGATGTACCTTGGTGTATGCTTTTTGCTGATGATATTCTTCTTGTTGATAAGACTAGAAAGGGAGTTGAAGGTAAACTTGAATTATGGAGGTCAACCTTAGAGTCTAAAGGTTTTCGCTTGAGTAGATCTAAAACGGAATATATGGAGTGTAATTTTGGTAGTAATAGACCTAGTGAGGGGATTGTGACTTTGGGCGATCAAGTCATTAATAAGAGTACACGTTTTAGATATCTTGGATCTATTGTTCAGAGTGATGGTGAAATAGATGGGGATATTATCAGCAGAATTCAAGTTGGATGGTTGAAGTGGAGGAATGCATCGGGCTTGTTATGTGATAGAAATGTACCCCTCAAACTTAAGGGAAAGTTTTATAAGATGGTAGTGAGGCCTGCAATGCTTTATGGTGCCGAATGTTGGCCATTAAAAGAGAAGCATAATACTAAGTTAAGTGTGGCAGAGATGAGGATGCTCAGGTGGATGAGTGGCTTTACCCTTAGAGATAGGATACGAAATGAGCAGATACGTGAAAAGGTTGGAGTAGCTCCAGTAGAAGATAAGATTAGAGAGAGTCGCCTTAGATGGTTTGGTCACATAAAACGGCGGCCTTCCGATGACCCGGTTAGGAGAGTAGAGGTATTAGATTTGACTTATGTTAAGAAAGGTAGGGGTAGACCTAAAAAGACTTGGTTAGAAAATATTAAGAATGACCTTTCTTTATTAGATTTAAATGAGAATTTGACTTTTAATAGGACACAATGGAGAAAAAGGATTCATGTAGCCGACCCCACGTAGTGGGATAAAGGCTTGATGTTGTTGTTGTTGTAGTTGGATTACATCAAGGATCAGCCTTAAGCCCATATCTTTTTTGCTTTAGTCATGGATATTCTTACTAGATATTTGCAAGACTATGTACGTACATTGGTGTATGCTTTTTGTTGATGATATTATTCTTGTTGATAAGACTAGAGAGAGTTGAAGGTAAACTTGAATTATGGAGGCCAACCTTAGAGTCTAAATGAGTTTGCTTGAGTAGATCTAAAATTAAATATATGGAGTGTAACTTTAGTAGTAATAGACCTAGTGAGCGGATTGTGGCTTTGGGTGATCAAGTCATTAATAAGAGTACATGTTTTAGATACCTTGGATCTCAAGTTTTAGATACACTGATGTACATTATATTTTCGTTGTTTCTCTAATACTTTTTACTATACATAGGTCGAGCAAACAATATTTTGTAATCTTGTATTCTTCAATTAGATAAAAATGTGAACTTTTGTATTCTTCACCTAGATACTGAATTACTTCGCCTCCATCAAACGACATGATGTTTTTTCTTTTATTTTCAAAATTTCATGTCAAAGGGGCATTTTTTCGCCACGCACCTGACTTGGCGCCCTTGGAAGACCTAGCAACAGATGGGCAGATTGGGCCTGAATTCAGAGCAGATCAAACTATTTTTAATTTCAACAGTTATCTCTTAAGAACTTTTTGTATTTGTGCGTGCACAAATGTTTGTGTAAAATTAAAATTTAAAATTCTCACTATGCCATTAGAAAATTTCAAACGTACGACAATGTATAGATTTATTATTATTTTTTTATTTTTCCATCTATTAATATGTCTGCGGGAATTTAAATCGAGAATGGCAGATTATTAACAAAATAAATTATTTTTTTATTCAAATTAAAATTACTGAGTTGAACAATCAACTGAATTGCTCACATTGATTTTGAATTTAATTATATCTTAATGAAATCGAACAAAGCCAGAGATTACTTCAAAAATATTTTTGTTTTAAACTAGAGAACACATTAACTTGAGTATATTTTTCTTTTTTCATTTGTCTTTCAACCACTCCGGTTCACCTGAACCGGTTTGGGAAGTCGACCGTCCCGCAAATTTCAAACGTGAAGAAATTGGCCACTTGACAAACCACGATCATATTAATTTTTTATTATGACAATTGACAGTTTTAAAGTAATGTCACTTTTTATTTAGTATATATTTAAATAAGATTTTAATTTTTTATGACGTTAGTGCTTTTTTATATTTCTTACAAATATCTTTTAAATAGTTTGTCATCTTTTTAAATTTGATTAAATTTAAATACTAATTAAAAATATATATAATATTTTCGTCAAATTTAAATTATTAGTATATTTAAAAATATATCACAAAAATAAATTAATTCATTATATAAGTAATTTAATCATTATTAAATCAGTATTTTATTAAAATTTTAACGAGTTATTTAGCAAATATGCTCAGATATCACTGTATCAATAGATTAAATATATTTATTTATATATTAAATTTTCAGATAATATTTAAATTTATTTAATTATTTAAAATACAAATTATATTTATGTGTATTCATCTATTTATTGAGTGCTTAATTTGGCTAAACCGCACCAAACCTGTTATTTTAGTCGCGCGACCATTTTGATTATCCAGTAATCATCAACCCGATAAATGGCCCATTAACCAATCAACGGCCATGATCAGTTCAAAAGGTTTGGCACACCAATACGTAGTACGGTGTTCCGCGGGACACCATGATTTCGCTTAGGGAGTCGTATTTAAATAATGTATGAAAAGGGCGTAGGACGAGAAATTCGCTTGCCCCGCTCGACGGAATCCGGAAGTGGACTTCCCTGGTTTTCCTTGCACGCTTGAAAGTTGGAAGGTGACGAGTGGTCATCGAGGAAGAAATCCTGGAAGAAAACGTTTTCTTTAAAGCTCGATATTGAAGTGCTTGGCTTCCATTCCTGTTCTGGAATGATGATTTTCTTGCTAGGGCTCTTTGTGTGAGTTTAAGTCCGATTTCGAGTTTCGATTCTGAAGGTTTAGACGCTAGACGACGATTCAAGAGGTTTCTAGGTTTGTTTTCTTCATCGTTTGATTTGGATTTGTTACGATCATGAGGATCACTGAAGTGGAGGAGGGAAGGTCGGATAACTGTGATGAGAATGAGATTGTGCCGATTTGCGCGAAGAGAGTGCTGGTTGGGGCGGGGGCGAGGGTTCTTTTCTACCCGACCCTTCTCTACAATGTCATCCGCAATAAGATTCAGGCAGAGTTTCGTTGGTGGGATGAAGTAGATCAGGTGGTTCTTTGTTTCTTAAATTTTGTTATGATTCTCAGTCGTTTTCTTATGCTAATGCTCTCCTATGTATGATTGGTATTGCCCAATTTTATTTTTGATTTGTGAGAGCTCTCTGCGATAGAAGGTTAATTTTGGCTCTTCTGCTGTTTTTTTCTTATGGACACGCATGTGATTTTATTCCTATCTTTGTTTCCTAATCTTACTTAAAGGCATATTCTTTTAGTCAATATGTTTCTTGTTATTGTAATATTTCAAATTGAGAGTTTTACGGCCTTGGTTCAGCTTACATAACATTAGATCTGCGTAAGTGCATTTGTTTTTTATTAATATAATTATCGAGCTTGCAATCTGCTGTAATCGGTATAATAACCTTTAGTTTTGTATCCGTTCATCAGTTCATGTAACTTGCGATGCAAATAAAATGGAGAAATTATGACATACACAGTAAGTTTCTGAGCTATTATAATCCTCATCGCAGTTCTTTTAGCCTCTTTATCATTTAATAGTAGAAGTTTAGATTCGTAGCTTTTCTTGCTTAGAGTTATTTTCAATTTACAAGGTTGTTAATTTCTGTGCTCACTTCAACCATGATGTGTGCTTTTTTGCGTCTTTGATGCTTTTTTGTTGGGTAGCATCTACTGTGAATACTTTTGGCACAAAATTCTCCGCACTAATTTCATAGTTCCACTGACATTTAGTTCCACCAATGGTAATGATAACATTTGATTGTGCTTGTTAGGTTATTTTTAGCTTAAGCGTTCAGTTATACTATTTTTTGAATTTTGAGTCCTATAAAGCGTTTAGTCATGTTTTTTAAAGATAGTATATGCTTTCAAATCAGCTTTAATGTTCGATTGTGTTTTTTTAGGACAAACCAATACTTAGTCATGGTTTCTAATCGTGGTGTGGACTTTTATAGTGGCAAATTACTGTTTCTTAGTTTGCTTTCTAATGGCGTAGTCATTTGCTAGACATGCAAGGAAGCAGATGATGTTCAATAGTGAAGGCAGTAAAACTTTGTGATAGCTTGAATCTAATTCAAAAACAAAAGCTAAAATCAATCTATCTTTGGCAATTTTATCCAATTTTAGTTGTTCTCCAGCCAAAATGCTCTTTCTCCTTTTTTATTGATAATTTAATGATATGAGCCTGTTTTGTGCATATTTTCTAAACAATTTAACCACTAATTGCGATGGAGACAAAGACAAAGGGCGGACATTTCAGATAAAATAACCCGTCGATGCAAGTCAGGCAAAAGCAAGAGCAATCCAAGTTATGTACTCAATGGGCTGAAGCAAATGCAAGGACTGCGCAGAATAAAATAGGCCATTTAGTGGGTTTTCACAAGTTGCTTGTAGTTTGAGCAGTTTTGGGTCTGTGAGTTCACTGTTTCCAAAATAAATAAGATTGCTATGTACAATATTTTCAAAGTGAAAGAATAAACATATACGCATTCAAGGAATCATTAAGCCTAAGAAATAAATATATAATATATTAGTATTAAAAAAATAATTAAAATTTTTGTATGAAAAAAAAAGCCTAACTATATATGAATCATGATTGGGCCTAAGATCAAACTTTTTAATAGTTAATTGTTGAACGGCAAAAAAGTTTTTGAAGGTAAATAAATTAGTCAAACTGTATTCAAGTTTGGTTCAATTAATCGCTGAACTTGTAAAAAATGTTCGAACTTATTCAATTACTAACTTGAGCGAGTATTAATCGAGTTGAGTTTAGCTATACATCAACTCATTAAGTACATTGGTACACACACATACAACTTTGTAAATCCATAATTCTTTGACCTAGGTGCTATCACCGGTTCTAGAAGTTTCTCACAACCAAATCCCAGATCACAAAGTCTCTCATTATGCCCCTTGGTTGAGCCCTTATTATGGATTCATATGTTGTTTGCAAGGGTTTACCATGTCTGCTAGCCATTCTCACTACAGAATCTTACCTAAAAAAACCTAGGAGATCCAAGAATAAGGTTACACTTACCGATCCAGTAATGGAAAAGCAACTTTCCCTTTCATCCTAGATTGATGGAAGCTCTATTATGTACTGTCAACTCAGTCTTGGATCATTAAGCTCCAACTAGTTTAGTGACTCTCCAACTGATCAGAATGTTTAAAAGTATTTTTATGATTAAACAGTTAAGATAGCACAGTTTTCAAGCCAATTCAAATTTAGTTAAGCTAGCCACACTAAGCTCAAACTCCGCTCAAATTCTATTTCTATGCAAAATGGAGCCTATTTTCACGTCTTGATCTAGATCTGTTCAATTATCATTTTAATAAAGTTCTTGCAATCATCAAGCGGTTTTAGGACACTTTGTTCATTCATCACGTGGACTGCAAATTGATCATATTATTGCATCTGAAACTACAATTTTGGTATTTTAATTGGGTCTCTGACCTGTTTAGTGCTTCACCAACATGATGCTCAATTAGTTTCTTCATCCACATAAGTTTACTATTAAATTTTTCCTCCACTTTTTAGAAAATGCCTTGTAATTGTTTGGTGTAAATCAAGTATAGTTCCATCATTAGTGATGGAAGTTGCTTTGTTAAATTAGAGAAAAACTTTTGCTGTCAGTGGAAAAGAACGTTTGGCCTTCAATTCTTGAAGATTTCTCCGCGTTCTATATCTTCAGTTCTATATAATAAAAAAAAATCGAAGGAAATATGCCTGTTGCTGTTGTTCATTTCAACCTCTTTTTAACGGACCTATTGGGATTATGATTGTTTCAATAAGTGTTAAGTTTTATGAGCACCTAGTAAAGTTTAATTTTGTTGCGAAGGCATAATTCTTTTTTTTCATACGAATAACCAAGTTTAAGATAGCAAGCCAAAAATTATATTTTGATACGCCATCTAATTTGCTGTGAGGTGATATTGTTCAATGAAGTGTTACTTGAATTTCAAAGTTCTAAAAAACTCATTGTATTGATTATTCGGTTTCAGTTTGGAATGCAAAACAGCCTTTGAAGTGAGGATTGTTGAAAAATTTTTGAGCTGTTTTTTATGTTTATATCTGCGTGGAGTGCATGCATTCTTGCGGAATGTGTAGCCATTGCAGTTCTCCAACTGGTTTCCTTAGATTTGGATCACATTTTTATTTTAAGCCTGATGAAAATCTTTATCTATTTATTCTTTCATAAACCAAAAGAGTGAGAAAACACTTGAGCATTCACATAGATTTTTTTATTTTGTTCTTCCAGAATTTATCTTCTGTTTTTTTTTTTCTTTTTATGCAGTACTCTCTGTCTACTTTCCCTCTTATTCTATTTCAGCTGAGTTAAATATTGGAATTCTCCTTGTATTGTTTCTATAATTTGGTTTTTGTTTCAGTTTCTGCTGCTTGGTGCTGTTCCTTTTCCAAAAGATGTACTTCTTTTACAACAGCTTGGAGTTCGTGGTGTTGTCACTCTGAATGAACCATATGAGACATTGGTTCCTTCTTCTCTCTATAAAGTGAGTTTGTTCCAACTACTTATTGCATGTTTAGAATACTCTTCTGCATTGTGAGCGCATATCATGCGTATGCTTCCAAGCAAATGTTGCATTTGATTACACAATTGATACAGATGTATTGTAATCTTTTCTTCCAGGCTCATGGAATTGATCATCTTGTGATTCCCACCAGAGATTACCTTTTTGCTCCTTCAGTTGTAGATATCTCCAGGGCTGTGGATTTCATTCACAGTAAGAAGCTGCTCTTTGACTGACAACTGAGTGAATATTTAACTTTTCTTGTGTAAATTTTAATATTCAGGTGTCATCATTTTTGGTTTTTCAACCTTTTGATGTTGTAGAGCTCTTAAACGAAATTCTTATTGGGAAAGAAAGTTGCTTGGTGGGAATAGGGGCTATTATTTTATAATTTTCTTGTATCCTTGTTTATGGGTAACTTAATCTTGTCTGTTTTTTGTCACACTTGTATTCGAGTGGTTGGTGTGTAAACTATGCTGAAAGTACTAGAAATCTCGGAGTTTACCATGCTGATGCCTTTCTCTATGTAAGATTACTGGTGGTGGGTATTAACCAAAGATTGTGTCTAATCAATTACATGCATTTAACCATTACATTGTGCAACTCAAGGCTATGCTCCATTCTTACGCTTTGGCTATTGTGTATTATTTGAGACCATATATTTCTAAAAGTATCTAGGGGAAGCATTAATCCAACAATGAAACTTCAGAACTCATTATCATGTAATGAAAACATGCTTTCCTTTTTTTATTTTGATTCCTTTGGCAGCTTGATCTTTTGGCATAACTACAGATCCTTGTTGTACTTCCTGCCTAATTTTTATTTTTTCTTTCTTTATGTTTCTAGTACTCTTGATACTATTTTATCTCAAGATCAATTTCGATTCATGCCAGGTAGGTCTATGATGGAAGCTATACATGTATTGAGAGGTTTGATGGAGAAGTTTAGGGAGAATAAGGAGGATCTACATATGATATTTATTTGATTTAGAGAAAGCTTATGATAAAGTTCCAAGATAAGTGCTATGGTGAGTTTTAGAAAAGAAAGGGATTAGTAATACACTAATACTTATAGTCAAAGTCATTAAGTATATGTATGCAAGAGTTGTTACTTGTGTTCAAACACAAGGAGGTTGGACCAAGTATTTTCTTATTTCAGTTGGATTACACCAGCTTTAAGCTCATATCTTTTTGCTTTAGTTATGGATGTTCTTACTAGACATTTGCAGGAGGATATACTCTGGTGTATGCTTTTTGTTTATGATATTTTTGTTGTTTATAATATTAGAGAGGGAGTTAAAGCTAAGCTTGAATTATGGAGGTGAACCTTAGAGTCTAAAAGTTCTCATTTGAGTAGATCTAAAATATACATTGAATGTAATTTTAGTAGTAATAGATCTAGTGAGGAGATTGTGACTTTGGGCGATCAAGTCATTAATAAGAATACACGTTTTAGATATCTCGGGTCTATTGTCTATAGTGATGGTGAAATAGATGGGGATATTATCTGTAGAATTCAAATTGGATGGTTGAATTGTAGGAATGCATTAGGGCCTGTTGTGGGATATAAAAGTACCCTAAACTTAAGGGAAAATTCTAAAGATGGTGGTGAGACCTGCAATGTTGTATGGCGCAGAATGTTGGTCATTAAAAGATAAGCATACAATTAAGTTGAGTGTTGCAAAGATGAGGATGCTTAATTGGATGAGTGGCTTTGCTCTTAGAGATAGGATGTGAAACGAGTATATACGTGAAAATGTTAGAGTAGCTCTAGTGGCAGTAAGATTAGAGAGAGTTGTCTTAGATGGTTTGGTCATATAAAATGTCGTTTTTGATGATCCGGTTATGAGAGTAGATGTATTAGATTTGGCCTATATTAAGAGAGGTAGAGGAAGTCCTAAAAAAACTTGATTAGAAAATATTAGAAATGACTTTTCTTTATTAGATTTAAACGATAATTTGACTCTTGTTATGACACAATAGAAAAAAAAAAAAAAAGAGATTCATGTAGCCAACCCCGCGTAGTGTGGCATAAAGGCTTGATGATGATGTTGTTGTTGTTTGTATGTTGCTGGTACTATTCTTGTTGTCAGCTAAATTATTACTTTTTTTGGATAACATTCCAATTATTCATGTCAACCAATTTATGTCTGTTTGATGTATGACTTTCTTATCTACAATTCTTGTGTTGGTTCACCACTTTTGAGAATCTATGCATGTATGTCAACAATCATGATATTGCAGTCAGTTCTTTCACTCATTTGTATTTAGTTTGCTTACAAAAACAATTGTAGGGTTATAGCTGTCTGCTACTGGTTTTGTTAAACTTATTAGAAAATAATACCTATTTCTAATTTGGTTTCTATAGTTATTCTGGCTAGTATGTGGCAAATGTTTTGTTAAAGGTCCTTTTCTTGTCCCCTTTCATTGCTACAAATTAATGTCAGTATGACTTGATCAGGATTGCATCTTGGATATTGCCGAGACTAAATTAGGCATTTTTGCTTAAGGCCTATACAATCCCTTTAGTAGTTTTCAAGGTGGTTAAAATCAATTTGCTAAGGTTAAAGTTTTATTGAAGATGTATTGTTGATTGCAACTATACTCTTGAAGTTGTTCTAAGGACAGACTTGCAGCTCCTGAAATGTCATGGACAACGTGGTTAGAATCATGATACTTGGTTTTTATGGAAAAAATTGTATACACTCCAATAGATGAGATTCTCATTGGTCATGAAAAGGGCTGATGTACCAGCCTTGCCTCTACATTCTAAGAGGTGGTTATCGTGACTCCAACCTTTATCCTCTCATAGTGGAAGCAATCTAATCAATCCTCCAGGTCTACGGAAAATTATTTTGTGCCGACGTCGAACGCCGTCCGGAAATCAACCAGAATGCGCCACATCACCCCTGCTCGGTACCGCAGCTCAGTACTGCTCGGTACCACGGCTTGGTACTGTTTGGTACCGTGCTCGGTACCGCTGACGTGGCTGCACCTGATTCGCCTCCGAATGTAGAGTTGCGTCCGGTGACCGCACATAATAATCTCTAGGTCTACGGTACACGTCCTAGGTTTTGACAAGAATGCTGGGAATGAGTAATACGGTGGACCTTTTCATCAAGGAAAAGCGAATCAGGCTTATGCTGTGCTGTAGACTTAGGGTCAAAAAACTGGCATTATTATTGGCGATTTGGAGCTATGGATTTATTTTTCCCTATATTATCATCTGGCTTAACTTGTTCTAGAACAGAATACGCTTTGAAGTATAATTATTCTCAAGTTATGCTAATTAACTTTCTCCCTCATTTTAGGGCATGCAACCTGTGGCGGAATTACATATGTTCATTGTAAGGCTGGAAGAGGACGTAGTACCACTATTGTTTTATGCTATTTGGTAAGTTCCTGGTTTGGTAAATGCTGATATATAGAAATTCTTTGAATAGAAAAAGCAAATATCCTTATCTTTCTTATTTTTTTAATTGGTTATGATGAATTATACCTCTCCGATTTATAGATAGAGTATAAGAACATGACACCCGCTGATGCGTTAGAACATGTTCGATCAAGAAGGCCTCGAGTGCTCTTAGCTCCATCGCAGTGGCAGGTATGAAGATTTCTTTCATTTTCTCTGTAACCATCTATTGCATTTTAAGCTCTAAGAACTCGTTGCCATGCTAAAAGTATAAGTCTTCAAAAAGATTTACTTTATTCTGAAATGCTGCTAATGCGTCAGCAATAGTTGAAAGGTAAAACGACAATTGCACCTTAAATAAAGTTGTTATTGAAGGCGTTCATCTGCTTCTTAGTTTTCACTGGCCCTGATATATATAGAGCTTACCAAACTTTCCCCGTTAAAACCCTCCTTTTTCCTCAATTCTGCCACTCCATTAAGGCCTGTCAGAAATCATGTCGGGTTGCCGATTCCTGTCTTCCACATAGAATCCTTCTCCACTAGTGATCGCCGATGTCCTTGTCCCTCACCGTCGCAAAGACAATTGTGGGTATTCTCCACCGCCGCCGGCCACTTATAGCTCCTCCTTTTCCTATCATCTCCTAAACTTACCATCTCCCGCTGACGAGCATTTAATATGCTGGAGCTCCAGAACTCTTCCTTCCAATGCGAAGACATTCTAAAATGGAATTTTCACAGGCTGTTCAAGAATATGGAAGGCGCAAATCAGAATTTCCAGCACTTCAGAGGTGCACACTGAAATGCTCTCCATCAAGTGATGCTATTCTGATAACAGAAGCTGATATACAAGGATATAACAACACCAGCGAGGATTGCTCTGAAGGTCAGGCGATTGCCCTCCATTGCCCAAAAGTTAGGCCAGCTCTGCTTTCGCAGCTCGGTTCGACAATAGGAGACGAGGTTCTGATCACATATGAAGATCTGGAAGGTTATGACAGCATTGTCAATGAAGTTTCTAAAGATAGGAGCAACGAAATTGTCTCAAGGCTTTCCTGCTTCTTTTCAACCTTCAGAATTTCTAGCAGTTGCTCACCCTCTTCTAACAGGCTTCAAGAAGTCCAAGCCTGCTAGCTTTACCTACAGCAGTTTGGTCAGGCATTTCTCGTCTATGGAGTTGTTGGAAAGGAAGAGTATTAAAAGTTCTCCTTTTTTTTTTTTTTTAAGTTGTTGTATGCTTCATCGACTAATATGGATTGGGGCATCTTTGGGAAGTTAAAATAAACATTGTTATTATAACTGTGTTATGCTTCTTTCTCCTGAGGCATGTTATGTAAATCATGTCATTAATTTTGCGTGGATGGTTTTCAATTCTGTCTCAGTTTGTTGCTAACATAAATGTTTTGTTGTGATTGATTTGAATCTGTTTTGCAGCGCATTAGTATGTCTCATGTATTGGGGAAATTATTAGGTCCGGTAACCGGACCTAAAAATAGGCCCGGACATCCAATTAAAATTTGTCACGTCGACTGCGCTTTGACTGCACTTTAACTGCGTTTTAGGTGTGTTCTGATTGCGCTTTGTTGATTGCGCTTTGACTGCGTTTTGACTACGCTTTACCTGCACTTTACTTGTGCTTTTGACGCGCTTAACCTATAATAAAAATTTTTTAGTATCCCGACGTATCTATACGTCCGGTGATTGGACCTAACACTTTTCCCATGTATTTGGTCTGCTGTTGATTGTTCTGACAGTTCTGTGGTGTATTTGTCGAGGCGCAAGGGGATGACATCCCATCAACAAGTTTGTTAGCAAAGTATGGAGAGATTATTTTGTGCAAGAGTTCGGACGAAAAACATTGTTCAGATATGCGAGTTCAGATATGCGAGTGTACACATATTATATACAGTTTGTACATAAATATGATATAAATTGTCGATGAAGGGGGCGGTGAAATCGGAAGCGACGGGAATGGTGTGATTGTCAGACATTTATGATAATGTCACAGATGATTTCACCAGCAGTGTAATGCTTCTCTCTTTGATGAACCGTGAACTTTTCTTTTCGAAGAAATGATTAGAGAATCAATAATGGGTGCAAAAGAAAGTGATAATTTTTGTTCTTTAAAAAAGAGTAGTGTGCTAAATAAGTAAATAATAGTGATTTTTGTGACATGTATTTTATTTTAGTATGCACAAATTGTTGCATATTGGCTGAAAATAAATTTGAAAATCATAATGAGTCAAAGTTATGCTCTCATCTTGGAGAAATTAATTATTTTGTGTGAAAGCTGGACGCAAAATATCGTTCGGAGATTAATCATAATGTATCACGTCAGTTGTACCGAGCCACGGTATAGAATGAAAGGGTGACGTGACGCATTCTAGTTGGTCTTCGGAAGACGTTCGTCATCCGCACGGAATAATTAATCCTCATCTTGACCTAAAAGAAATATATGAATTT
Source organism: Dendrobium nobile (assembly GCA_022539455.1). Taxonomy (NCBI): domain Eukaryota; kingdom Viridiplantae; phylum Streptophyta; class Magnoliopsida; order Asparagales; family Orchidaceae; genus Dendrobium; species Dendrobium nobile. Next base: position 7,040,745 of record CM039735.1, on the reverse strand, counting down.
TGCTTTTACAAATATTTAGAATAGTTATTCAAATAAATGGTTGAAACTTTATCATCATTAATTTGTAGTAATTGCTAATAACGACTTGTATTTTATCCTAAATCATATGCAATTAAGTGAGAAATAAATTAAAAAATAGTGACATTTAAAGTTTTTTAAATTATTATTTTAGGCTATTCATCATATTATATTATGTTGCATTATTGTTGATAATTATTTAATAAAGTTATTATTTGAAGAGTTATAATTATTTGATTAACAAATTATTATCACATTGATATGAGTGATTGAATGACTCAATTACTAAGAGTATTCTACAATAAATTACGTTAAATTACTGTATAATTAATCAAAATAAATATTTTATTTACCTACAAAATAAAATAATATAATGAAAAAAATCTATATACCATGAATAATAAGTTGTTAAATAGTTTTGAGCTTGTTGAGCAAATATAATTAATTGGGAGATTTTGTTTTATGATTTTCAAAAGTTTTTTAGATTATTATAGAATTTAAGGAAATGTTTGCCTAATAAATAGTTTTTAGGTTCTTCTTTTTGTAATTAGAAAATAGATTTTTCATTTCTTAGCTTTTGTTGATTGATATATCACCAAAAAATTATCTCATCATGCAAGAATCTTGATGTAAATATGAATAAGAAACTTCTAAAATTAAATTCGAGATCATCCAAACTCCGATTTCAGTAAACTTAAAATCATATTGAACATCTTAATAAGACAAAACCGATGACGTCGAAATAATAAGCCCAAATCAAGAGATTGAAGTGCATTTAAAACTTCAAAGAATTAATTGAATATCCAAATAATATCCAAATCTAGCATGCTTATAGTCGAGTCGAGCGACTCGACAAAATGAATCCAATGAGCTCAATATCACTTAATTCTAACATATATATTAAGGCATATAAATGCTTGTTGGAAGCTGTATGATCAAAGGAGTACTCCTAATTTGTCCTAGATTTTCTTCATGTTTATGGAGCATGTTATTCCCAAAAACTTATAAATAGGCCCTCATTCTTCACTTGAAGGGGGAGAAAAAAAGGGAGAACAATAGAGGGCTCTCTAGTATTTTCCAGTCATCGACATCGTCGACGACCACCAGTTACTACCACCAACAACCACTATTATCACTATTGATCAGCATCATAAATGACCACCATCTCCTTAATACTAAAAATATTTTGACCCTATTGTTGGGTATATTTGTCCATCTTTAGACACCAACTTTCTAAAATCTCTCTTGGAAAGATTAAGCCCAATTGTTAGGTATACATATTTGGTCTTTGTACTCTTCCTCTTCTTCAACTCTAACAACAATGAAGAGAGAGGATTTTTGTATCACTTGTGGAATAGTAAATTTTGCAACTAGGCCAAATATTGTGATTTTTCCCTTTCCAGGTTTTTCACGTAAAAATTTTCTTGTCCGAACATTTTTATTTATTTGTATTGAATCTTTGTGCACTACTAAAATATAAAATGTAATTTTATCAACTCAAAATTTCTAGTATGCAACAATGATAAAAAAAAAAAGAAGAAAAAAAATATGCATAACCTAACTAAAATAAGAAAAATAAATAATGAAAATACTTATTGTTTTATATTATATCAAGGGTTTATATATATATATATATATATATATATATATATATATATATATATATATATATATATATATATATATATTCAAAAAATTATCTTGAACGGGCACGAATCTCGAGGCAAAAATCAAGTTGGAAACTTCAAAAATTAAATATGGGATCATCTGAACTCCGATTTCACCAAACTTATAGTTGAAATGATCGTCTAAAAAATACGAAACCAAATTCAACTCGATTTAAGCCCAAATGGGTCCAAATCAAAGGCCCGAAGCACATTCGGAAGGTTCAATCAATAATTTGGATTACTAAACAGTTTTCAAATATGACATGCTTATAGTCGAGCGGCTCGACGAGACAAATCCAACGAGCCCAAGATCGCCAAATTCTGATATCATTAAGACCTTCAAATATCTGAAGAACGGTCCACTATCAAGAGATTCAATATCGGCCGTCCTTCCATTCCACTCCACCTTTGCCCTTGATCCTCCTCATATTTACGGGTCATGCTATCCTAAAAAAACTATAAATAACCCCTAATTTCTCTTAAGAGGGGGAAAAAGCAAGAAGGAAGAAGAGGAGAAGAGAAGAAGAGAGGGAGGAAAGAAACTCCTCAACCACTGTCGGAGTTCTGCCCGACGTTTAAGTGACGTCAAAGTTCCGCCCGACTTCCAAGTAACGCCATAATTCTGCCAGACTTTCAAGTGACGTCGTAGTTCCGTCCGACTTCCAAGTAACACCGGAATTTTGCCCGACATCTAAGTGACGTCGGAGTTCTGCCCAATCTACAAGTGACGCCGAAACTCTGTCTTTGAATTCATCTCGAATACACAACTTATTTGTAACTAGATTTCAATCCGGAAGTGAATCATTGTAATTTGATCATTCTAAATTTTAAGGACAAGTCAGCCTCTTGTATCTCAAGCAAACACTAGTGGAAGTCTTTCAACTAAACGTGGCCCCGTGGTTTTTTCCCTTTCCAGTGTTTTCACCATAAAAATCCTAGTGTTCTTTCATCTTATGTTTGTGTGCTAAATATCCGTACAACACTGAGACGAAAGTTTTTTTAACTCTATTGTCATGTATATTCTAGTCCGCAACATATATATATATATATATATATATATATATATATATATATATATTCTTCATTATTTTTCACACTATTGAGCAAAAACATGGCCTCTATTGCGAATTTTGAATGCAAAAGAAGAATTTTCAACTAAAGTCTTAAGGAATTTATTTCTTCCAAAGTGTGCGGATCATTTCAAAGCTTTCATAACGATGAAGTTGTATTTTTACTTACTCTTTATACCATTAAGATATTCTAACACAACAATAATATGTTGATGTCATCCAATATCATTCTCTTCTCATAATGAGAGATTTTTATACCATAAAAATTTAAATATTTACAAAATAAACCCTAAACTAAAAAAATTTTAGTATAAAATTTTAATTTTTATATTAAAAAATTATTTTAAAAAACAATAAAAAAAAAATGATCTTGATGAAAGCCAAGTCAAGTACTTGATGTCATGATGTTAGGTGCAGGTGATCACATCTAATGTATTTTCCAAGCTGGCAGAATGAACGTGCCAGCCTCTTGCTCACATTGCAAGCCATAGCTTTTTCTTTTCCCAACTACTTTATTCCCCTTTTTTTTTAAATTTTTTTATTCCCTTTTATTTTATTACTTAAAAAAAACTCAATATTCAATTATTTTTATTTTATTTTTATGATTCATAAGAGTGGGATATTATTTTCATCATTTATTCCCTTTTATTTTATTTAGTTGAAAAAGGCTCAATATTATTATTTATCCTGGAATTTCATATTATTTTTCCTTAAATTTGATATTATTTTTATGGTTTTATTATAATAATTATTTTAATCATAAATATTTTCCATGTTTTAAAATAAATTAGCCAGCTCGTACACTGACTTGAAGTCATGGAATTAAGATAGAATTTGAGCTTGAACTTGATTAATTAATCAAGTTCAAGCTCAAATCAAAAGTGATTATGGTAGTTTATGATATTGTTATAAGTGAAATTTGCATAAAATTGATAGTTTTTTTTGTATTTTTTAAATAACTGTTTGAGTTTTATTTATTTTTTAATAAATAATTTAAAATTACAAAAAGCATTAATGAGGCCTAATTATTTCTCAATATCGTCTCATCCTCCAATATTCTAATTAATTTTGTAGGCCTTAATGCAATTACAAATCAACAAACCAAAAAGAAAAACCTTCTTTTATCCCTACTTTACATGCTCTTCTGTTAAGCAACATTTCCATAATTTTCTCCTTAACAAAGAAATGCTTATATGAAAGCATTCATTACAAATTTTTATTTTTATTTTACGAATTAGGTTATAAATTTTGTTATTGATAGCTGTTTATGCAGAAAATTACACATCTCAACTCAAAATAAATACAGATCATGATCATAAAATTTTTTATAAGACTTACTAACCACAAAGAATTTGTAATAGATTGATTTTATCATGTGAATCAAACTTTTCAATGAATAATGGCTGCTGAGAGTAATGATTTTGCATGCCACAACTCCATTGATTTTATCTCTCAATTTGGTTTCTTTGTGTTTACATAACTCTTCTACCGTTTAGGACCAACTATTTCAATTAATTTTTAAAGTTTGTAGTATAAATAAAAGCATAGAAGCGCACTTCTTTCCTCTTATGTCAAAGTTTTTTATGTTCTCTTGTTTGAGTCATGTGACTCAATTATATATATAGTTCAATATTCTCTTGTTGTTGTTGTGAATCTCTATGATTTCACTAGTATTTTTGTTTTAGTTACATCTCCTATTTATGTGGGTTTAGATTTTTGTTTGGTGAATGTATTATATTTGTTTTCGGTGGACATTTGGTTTTCGTTTTTTTTAAAAAAAAAATCTGGAACTTTGTAGCGGTTTTAACCGCTGCAAAGCTCCAGAATAGTACCGGTTAAAACCGGTACAATACTGGATATCGTTTTTTTTTTTTTTCATTTTTTGTGGCGGTTATAACTGGCACTATTCTGAGAGCTTTGCAGCGGTTAAAACCGCTGCTATAATCAGCATGTCTACCCCGCCGGTTCTTAAACCGCTGCGGAATGTCATTGCAGCGTTTTGCAATTACAGCGGATATGTAGCGGTTTAGAACCGCTGCAAGAAAAATAGTAGGGGTTAAAACCGCTGGGATAGGTCCAAAATAGTGCTGCTGTAGCCCCATTTTTTGGTAGGATCATCATTTTATTCCCTTTTATTTTATTTAGTTGAAAAAGGCTCAATATTATTATTTATCCTGGAATTTCATATTATTTTTCCTTAAATTTGATATTATTTTTATGATTTTATTATAACAATTATTTTAATCATAAATATTTTCCATGTTTTAAAATAAATTAGCCAGCTCGTACACTGACTTGAAGTCACGGAATTAAGATAGAATTTGAGCTTAAACTCGATTAATTAATCAAGTTCAAGCTCAAATCAAAAGTGATTATGATAGTTTATGATATTGTTATAAGTGAAATTTGCATAAAATTGATAGTTTTTTTTGTATTTTTTAAATAACTGTTTGAGTTTTATTTATTTTTTAATAAATAATTTAAAATTACAAAAAGCATTAATGAGGCCTAATTATTTCTCAATATTGCTTATCCTTCTCCTTTATAATAATATAAAAAATATTTAATAGATTTTGACAAAATTATCATCTTGAGAAGTCAATTATGAATTTATAACATATTTAATTTTAAAAATAGAAAATAGTTCATATTTAAATAAATGACAAATAATTAAATATGAACAATTTGAATAAAATTATAAAAGATAGTTAATCTATAATAAAAAAAACATGTTATTATATAGCATTAAAAACTCAATTATAACAATATAGTATTTATAAATAAATAATAAAAAATATGAAAGGTTTAATTTTTTTATTATGCAAGTTAAAATTATTAGAGATAAATATAATATTCATTTTTTTATTTTATACATTACATTAATTTTAAATTTTATAATTAATTTAATGTCTCATTGTAATTAAAATTTAATTACAATTTCCTTACATAATTTTTTTCCCTCCTTCATTACTACCAACGTGCAAACTTATGGCCCCAAATAGTGCGCATGATATTGCTTAAAGTTTTGGCTTTTCAAAGCCCCTGATGGTTCACAATAATTCACTAGACCAAGTTTGCTGGCTAAATAATGCTTGTGGACTTCCCTCATATATTTATAAGTGAATAATTTTGGTTATTGGGGGCTATAATTAGTACACCTAAAGAAAAAAAATTCAAATACATTTTAAAAATTAAGAGCTTTCATGTATGAATATTTTGTTTTTGGCCCTCTTGGCCATTAAGAAGGGACTTTAGAAGTCAAACCCTGGTTAGCGAGAGATTATTACATGCGGAGATCGGAAGCAGTTGCATCCGATTGTCTCTGTAAATAGTAAAAGTGTAGTAGTAAACGCGGCGCTTTTATTGTTCACAGAGACCAACCGGACACAGCTCTGCATCCGGTCTCTGCACGTAATAATTTGTCTTGATTAGTAGCAATCTTAGGTTTCGTTTGGGACGATATTTTTACTGCTTTCTAAAGCAGCCTTTTAGTTTAAAAATTCTCGAAGTACAATTTTTTATATTAGAAAACAATAAGAAAGTTGTCACAAACAAATTCTTAATTGAGGTATTGGTTATGCACAAACACATGTCATAGATTTAATTTGATCAAATCATGTAAATATTGTGGTGTCCCAAACATTATAACTTATTTAACTTTTCTTGTATTTATTTTACCTACATATTCAATAAATTTTTTGTGATAAATTGATGTGATAGAGTTTATTTTTGTATGATTATCATGATAATTCATACAATTATATTATACAAAGAAAGTTATTTTACTAAAACTCTTAATTACACTTACTTGGAACATACATTTTTATAAACATTTTAATGAGTATTAACTTAATTATAACTTTGGTGTTGTTCATTATATTTAATTGGTCATATATATACTCAATCATATAAATTATTCATTTATTCAACATCTAAGTTGCATGCATTATGCTGTGTACTTTAGTTTGTAATTTTATTTTAAAATTTTGTTTAGCTTCCATTAATGTTTTTGTAAGAGTTTTAATTCATTTAGAAAGTAAATGTTTTTAAAAAGTGCTAGTTCACCCTTTTTTTTGCAATTTTATGGAGAGCCTAATGAAGAATGTGCATAAGGAATATACAATCACAACCACATGAAGTCATAAATAATTGATATGATAAAATATTAAAAATTATTCAAATTGTTATAGAAAGCATTAGATAGAGAATATGTGAGATGCAAAAAAAAAAAAAAAAAATTAATAGAGATTTCTCACCCTCAAGATCTGCTGTGCTACTATGTAGAGCTTGGCCCAATAATGCATACATAAAATTCAGTTTGTATTACTATAATTTAAAGGTTATATTTTCTAGCCTTTAAATTATCACAAAATTATTTACATACATAATAATTTTTTTCCTAAGAGTACTCTATTCGACATGTTTGCTCGGTTTAAGTCATAGATATTGCTAAATTAGATTCAAAGTTATCACTAAATGAATTTTCAATTCAACGAGTGGGTGAGTTGATGATCAAAATAAAAGGTGGGCACCAATACACTGATAAAGGCAATTTGGTTTTAGAGTACTTGGCATATTTGGTTGCCAACCTTGATTCGGCTGGTATGAGGAACAATGATAATTAGCATGCCTTGGTTTGCATGAGCAATGGAGAAAATACAGGTGCAGTGTGATGATAATTTTGAGTTGAAGGATTGAGAATATGTTAGTATTGAGTGAGCAATCGAGTTGAACAAAAGTTTGTGGTTGATGAGCTAGTGAGTGAAACCAAGAGTTGGTGTCATCTCGTGACCATTTAATGTATGGTGTTCTATGGGAGAAAAAAGTCATCCTAATGTGAGACATCTAGACATTGTCTCAAAGAGGCTGACAATGCAATCTCGTTGGTGATGACATTTTTAGTGTGCCTAAGTGGAATCAATAGCTAACACATGCGAAGTTATTGACTTGTATATGCGACAAAAAAGCTGGTAAGGTGGTGACATGATATTTCATGGATTTGCATTTGATGGATGACTTGAATTATCAACAAGATGATATGATGAGTTAAGTTGGCAAAAAGATACGGTAGGTAGAGAGACATTTTTTTAACTCTTAAGATGGGCATTGAAGCTCATATCCAACAATTCTATAGGATACTCATAAGAATCTTAAGAATGGCTTAAGGAGAAGCTAACACCTCTTTATTAATTTTGAGGAATGTCCATTAAAGAAGGGTCTCTAGGTGGATGCCCTAGTGATGATGTGCATTGCATCCCCTTGAAGGGTGCGCAAGAAGACAATTAGAAGACAGATGTAAAAGTAAGGGAGTATTTGTCTGAAAATTTTTTCTTTTCTTTTTGTGCATCTTGACGGCCTATGGATAAATTTGTATGAATACATACTAATTCTATTTTAAATTAGAAAGATGAGAAACAACACATATTATCCTCATACAAGCATGTAACGACATGTATTCCAAAAAGAGTTAACTAGTGTTGTCGATATGAATTCTAATAAAATAACATGAGGCGATAATTGTACTGGAAAAATTATAAAGTCAATTGCTTCAAGATGTTGGGACAATGACATGAGGAGAGAAGACAAGACATTGGGATGCAAATTGATAAGAAATAGTCTGCTTTCTATGGCTACAAATGTTGAGCCAAAATGATGTGATGTGTCACCTAGGCACCTTCATGATACTTTCCCACTCTTTTATCTATTTATTTCCCTTGTTTTTATTTACGAAATACATAGAAACTTTTTAGTAACAAAATAATTAGAAATTATAACTTGTTTTGGGTAAATTGAGGTCATAGTCGTTTCCCATTATATGGAACAAATATTACAAAAGGTGGAGATGAGGCGAATAAATATAGCTTGAAGATAAAAAAATAAATTGATACATAAATGTGGAGCCATAACATAAAAACATAGCTCCTAAGAAAAGGATGTATTAAAAAACCAAATGATGTCAAAAATCAACAAAATGACAAAAGCAAAAAATCAGAGATAGACTCATAGTGTCCAAAAATTCATCCAAAATATATCATAAAGAGATCAGGTTTAGATAAGGCACATCCGATTGCCAACAACCATCAAAGGAGCCGATTGTTGGAGGCCATCCAAGGATTGCAAGAGGAAGCCATTAGATAGACGGGCAAGAGCTCATCATTGTCCTAAAAAGCAACATATGAAGAGAATTATAAAACTATCCCCACATGCAAAAAAAAAAAAAACATTTCTCCACTTCAGAAGTTTGAATTTGATGATGTTTTAGATTTGATTTTTGATTTTGTAGAGAATTGAGATATGATTGTCGAATTTCCTTCAATTATGTTCACGCCAAATGTAGTAAGAAGTATAACAAATAGACAAGAAAAGTTTAAGCACCGGGTCAAATTTGTGAATTCTTCCGAATTGAAAACCTTTACAAGGAGGCTCGAGAGAACTTTGGTTGCGCGGGGAGAGAAGAGTTTGATATCCACTGGTCAAGGATAAAAGAGAATTTTTACTTTCACTTTCTATTTAGAAGATAGAAGAGAAATATGAAAGTGAAGAATGAAAAACAAAAAAGAACTAATGAATATACATGCGATCCCACAGAAAGACATCACGATCCTCTGTGGGAAAAGAATTTGCTGAGATAAAAGTAAAATAACATTTTTTTCCAATCCAACAAAATCATTAGATTCATGCAAATAATCAAAGACCTGAAGAATGTTGAGCCATAAAAGAAAATTGGCAGCATGAGGTACAAAGTGACATAAAATAGAAAAAAAACATTAAAAAAATGATGAATAACAATTTTTGAATCATTAAGAGAAAACAAGATCCACTTTAATTTCTCTCAATAAACAAGCATTAGTAGTTTTTAAGCCTTTCATAGTTTGGAGTGATATGAAAGTAGAAAAATGCTTGGCATGATTTTTGTGCCATATGAATTTATACCAACTGATAGTGGAGAGGTCATCATAGCATGAATTGGTGAACTCCTTAAGCAAAGGATTTTCATAACTTTTCCAATAACAGGATGCAATATCATCAGGGAGAATAAAAGGGTCTTTGCAATAATGTTACAAAGTTGAGAAGGCAAGGGGGAAGAAAGGTTCCATCTGTCACTGTGGATAAGAGAATTCACATAAATCTTAGATGAGAAAAAAGGGAAAGAGAGAGCAGAGATCCCATATTTCATTAATAACTTTCCCTTCACACCAGTAGTCCCAAAAAAATGAAGTCTGCTAGTGGAAGAAATACCAAGAGAAATATAATGCTTAATACTAGCATGAACATTATAAAGTTGTTTCAAAATTTAGAAACCTTCCCGCTAAGTGGTTTTCATAAGGATCAATATTTAAATTTTCACCATCTCAGGAGCAAGCTATTCGATACTAAAAACCTCCAAATGAGAGAGCAGTTGTACGCTTGAGATAAGGCATTAAGAAGATGGGATACCAAGGCCATCAAACTATTTGGGCCTACAAGTATCATTCCAAGATATAAGACATGGTTTTCTTTTTAACTTTGATATCATCATTATATAAGAAACAACCACAAAGCATTTTGAGAAATTTCATGCAAGTTTTAGCTAAAGTGGCTCCCATAATCCAGTAAGCAATATTATTACATATGCTATATTTTAAAAATTACACACGACAAGCAAAGGAGAGGATCTAGCTTTCCAAACTTCAAAAAGAGAAATGACTTTATTGAGAAGAGGTTGAAAACTAATTGTTAAAAGCCTTTTAAAAGAGATTGGGACCCCATAATAGGTAATAACACAATTACAAATAGGAATATTGAGAATGCTACTAAGAACCCTATGAAAGGGGAAATTAATGATGAAGTAAATGACACTTTTGGAAGTATTAATTTTCAGGCGAGCAACAAAGTATAATAAGTCGAGAATATTCTTAAGGGCAGTAATGTTATCACAGTTAGCTTTGTGAAACACAAGTAAATTGTTCGTATAAAGGACGTGGGAGATAATACGCTACCTAGATGTATGCCACGATAAGTGTTACTCGAGATATGACTGCCAAAGAGATTTGATTAAACATCAATTACAATGTAAAATAGGTAAGGTGAAAGGGAGAAGCCTAGCCTTAAACCAAAGGAGGAAGAGAAGAAGCTTTCTAGAGAACAATTTAAATAGATAGAGAAATTAATATCAGAAATATAGACTTTAACCAACATAATGAATGTGTGTGAGCACAATTTAATATTAATGATGAAGTCATGGTAGACAATCTCAAATGCCTTGTGGATATCAAGTTTATCAAAAAAATAATTCTCATGATTTTTGAAAGTAAGCTCCTTTAGAATTTCATTAGCAAGAATGAAATTGTCCATAAAGATTCTATTTTGAATGAAGCCAAATTAGCTCTCATGAATAATAAAAGACATGATGCTTTTGAGCCTTGAAGAAAGGATTTTGCAATAATTTTATAAAATAAGTTACAAAGTGATATAGGCCTATAATATGAAAGCGAGTTGGCATGCTTAGTTTTCGAGATGAGGGCTATAATTGTGGCTTTGACATTTATGGGGAGAGTAAATGCCGAAAATAAGTGTTTGATGGCTTGGTAAAGCAGATCTTTTATGATATCCCATATAGCAACATAAATCTCAAAGAATAATCCATCAAGACTAGGGGTCACATTCTTTGGGGCAGCAAACACAACAACTTTAATTTCATCTTCAGTGATAAGAGTAATGAGATTAGGAAGAAGATGTGTGGGAACCATGTTACTAGGAGGCAGAAGAGGAGGATTGAGGGTTAGAGGGATGCTCGTGTTGAAAAGAACTTTGGAATGGGAAATGGTAGCTTGGACAATGTCACTTTAAAGAGTATAAGTACTTGAATGTATGGAATTTTTTTTGAAACAATTGCGGTTCCTTCTACCTTTGATCTTATCATAGAGAAATTTAAGGCCCTCTTCAATATTGGAGAGCCATTTAGTTTTGTCTCTTTGAACAATTCAGCAGACCCAATTATCATAGTGGAAATCCAATAAGTTTTTAATATTTTAGCAGCAACATTTAATGGAGGGTTTAGGGGATCATAGAGTAATGCAATAAGGCAATTAGTTTGGAGAGCTTCAAGCTTATGAATGGCAATAGTAATGTTGTTGGAAGAAGCTGGGGCCCATTTCAAACACCAAGTTATTATGCTCCCAGAGCTTCCCAGGGGAAAGAGGATTGTCACCCACTTTTTCAGCAATGAATCTACATCGGTTAAAGTCTACCATAACAATCCAAGGGTGATTTGCTAATGAGCCAATGAGGTTAATCTTGTTCCAAAGATGCCCTCTTTATATCAGATATGTAGAGGCATAACAAGCAGTGATGAATATAGGGAACTGTTGCCACAACTGACTTGGCCATGAATAAATTGGGTGTGTGTAGTGATGAGGTTAAAGGATGTGGTGGCTTTTTTCCATTAAATCCAAATTCTCTCAGGTTGGGAGAGGTGAAAGTTGTTATGGTTTCCTGCAGCATTGAAGATAATGTGGTTATTGTAATAACAAGGGTTAAAAACTCGTTATGGGCTAATTTTTGTAGAGAAGCATAAACTGGAAGACGGGGAGGAAGATGATAGCGAAATAAAGACTTGAGTTTCTTATTGTTTTCTTGTACAGCTACAGTATATATAGAGAAAATACAAAATGTTCTAGATAATACAGCTAAGTAGGCCTATCAAGGTCTGCCACGTGTAAGTGGCTAACACCCCCCCTCAAACTTATGTCTGCGGTGTAGAGATAAGTTTGCCGGAGAGTGTGTGGAATCGAGATGCGGTAAGTGGCTTGGTGAATAGATCGGCGAGCTGGTCATTCGTACATATGTGATGAACCGTTCGTTGATTCTTGGAGATGCAGTCGCGGATGAAGTTGCAGTCGACGTCTATATGTTTGGTTCTGGCTTGGAAAATGGGATTGTTGGCGAGTGCGATCGCGGATGTGTTGTCGCAGTAGATGACGGTTGGAGTAGTTTGCGGTATGTGGAAGTCGTACAGAATGCGACGAAGCCATAGGACTTTGGAAGCTTCTGATGCCAGAGCGCGGTATTCAGCTTCGGTTGATGGGCGGGCTATGATGTTTTGCTTCTTGGCTTGCCATGAGATAAGGGAATCACCAAGAAAGTTGCAATATTCTGAGACCGATTTCCGGTCATGAGTATCGGTGGCCCAGTCGGCGTCTACGAACCCGCGGAGAGTTAAGTTGGTTCGGTTTAGTGGAAGGCCGGTGGTGGTGGTGCCTTGAATGTATCGTAGAAGTCGCTTGAGAGACTCGTAGTGAGAGTTTAGAGGCTGCTGCATGTGCTGAGAGAGTTGATGGACGGCGAACTGGATGTCCGGTCGGGTGAGCGTAAGATATTGTAGAGATCCTACGAGTTGGCGGTATAAGTTCGGGTTGCTGAATACAACATTGGAGTTCTCCCGGATGCTGTGCTTGCACGCGATGGGTGTGGAGACGGGCTTGGAGCTGCTCATTCCGGCCCGCTCTATAATCTTGCGAGCATATGTTTGCTGGTGGAGTAGGAGTCCAGTGCTTGTTTTGATTGTTTGAATACCCAGAAATTGGGAGAGGGAACCGAGGTTTTTCATCTGAAACGTAGATTGGAGATTAGAAAAGAGATGATTGATCTCGGTGGGAGAATTACCTGTGATGAGAATGTCGTCGACGTATGTCAGAACGTAGAGTTGGATGTTGCCTGATTTGTAGGTGAGCAAGGAGTAGTCGGTGATTTTGAACCCGTACCGAGTGAGATGGTGTGAAAGCGTTGAGTACCATTCACGGGGGGATTGTTTGAGCCCGTATAATGCTTTCTTTAATTTGCAAACGTAGTTCGGATGAAGAGCGTCTTGGAATCCTTGTGGCTGTTGCATGTAGACGGTGTCCGAGAGTGTACCATGGAGAAAGGCGTTTGATATGTCGAGTTGATGAATGGTCCAGTTGTGATGAAGGGCTATGATGATTAGAATTCTGACGGTGGGCATCTTCACAACGGGACTGAAAGTCTCGGTGTAGTCAGTTCCGTGTTCTTGGTTGCAGCCTTTAGCGACCAGGCGAGCTTTGTATCGGGCTACGGTGCCATCCAAGTTGTGTTTAGTTCGGAAAATCCATTTGCAACCCAGAATATTTTGGTGTTGTTCGGGAGGAATGATCTCCCACGTACCCTGTGTTTGCAAGGCTTGAAATTCTTGTGACATGGCCTGTTGCCATTTTTCGGATTTAGCGGCCTGGGTATACGTGGTTGGGTCGTCCGTGTGAGTTGAGTGAAGTAGATCGAAGATTTGTTTCAGTTTAGATGTCCCGCTCTTGAGTCTGGTAGTCATGTGATGTGTTTGTTGAACGTTGTTGTTCCCGGCCTGCGTGAATTGGGTAGCGTTTGTCTGGGTGACAGGGTCAGTGTGTGAATTGTCAGAGTTGTTGTGAGGAGGTAAGGTTGTGTGCGGTGCGGGTTCGGGCGGAGCTGGTATGGCGGGAGTGCTGGGCGAGATTGTCTTTGTTGGTTTGAAGGCTGAGGATATTTGGGTGGTGGGAACCAGAAGAAGTGGAGGTGTGCCAATAGAGTTGTCCGACTGAGGATTTATGGTGTGAGCGATTTTGGAGTAGGGAAACGTGGTTTCGTCAAAAATGACGTTGCAGGAGGTGTAAACTTTGTTTGTGACCGGGTCAATGCAGCGATAGCCTTTTTGGGTTGTGGGATATCCGATGAATACGCAAGGTGTGGAAAGTTTGTATAATTTGTTGGCTGAATATGGCTTTAGCCAGGGGTAACAGAGGTAGCCAAACACTCGAAGATGAGTGTAGTCTGGAGGTGTGTTGAACAGAATTTCATAGGGAGATTTTTGGTGCGTGTTAGGAGATGGGAGTCGATTGATGAGGTGAGTTGCGGTGAGCAATGTGTCGACCCAAAGAGCATGAGGTAGAGAGGCTTCAAGGAGAAGAGTACGCGTAGTCTCTATGAGGTGACGGTGCTTACGTTCGGCGACCACGTTCTGTGAGGGAGTATGCGGGCAGGAGGTTTGGTGAATGATGTCGTGGTGATTGCAGAGGATTTTGAATTTGTTGTTGATAAATTCGCCGCCGTTATCGGACCGAAGGATTTGGATCCTTTGGTTGAATTGACGTTCTGCATAGTGTTGAAATTCAAGAAATTTAGCGAAGACATCTGATTTATGAATAAGCGGGTAAACCCATGTAAATTTAGAGAAGTCATCAATAAACGAAACGTAGTAAAAGTAGCCTTGAGTGGAAACCGTTTGGACGGGTCCCCAAACGTCAGAATGAATCAAATATAGTGGTAAATGCGTTACAGTTTGAGAAATGCTAGTAGGTAAGCGATGGCTCTTGGCCATTTTACAAGTATTGCATAATGTGTGTTTCGGTGAGATGTTGACATTGCAATGAGTATGAGCAATTGTTGCTAAGGTGTGTCTGGACGGATGGCCTAGCCTTCGGTGCCATAGGTCCGGAACGTGCTGTATGGAGATTAACGCGAGTTGCTTGTTCTTGTCTTGCGGAGAACCTTTGAGCTGCAGTGGATATAGTCCGTTAAAACACGGACCCGTGAGAAGAGGGCACCTGGTCTTCCGATCCTTAATTGTATAGCCAAAGGGAGAAAACATTATATCACAGTCGTTATCCGAGGTAAGTTTGTGAACCGATAATAAGTTGAAAGCAAGATTGGGAACAAGATTGAGATGAGAGAGTTTTAGGCTACCTGCGGGCGTAGGAAGAATTCCTTTGCCCGTGGTGTGGATAGGTATGGTATTATCGTTACCGAGAGTGACTTGAGTAGAGCCATGGTATGGTTGTGGATGAAGAATGTTGGTCGGGTCGGACGTCAGATGCGAGGAGGCTCCTGTCACGACCCGACCCGAGACGAGACGGATCCCGCCCGCGCCGGATCGCGACGGAGAATAGCTAACCAGGATCTGGCTTTGGATTAGGTTACTGAACTGATCTTCCAAATCCTTAACTCAACAGAAACACACAGAACAACAGAGCTACTAAAAACATCAAATGCAGCGGAACAAAACATCTATCTTTTCATTTCCTCAAAATAATCATCTACAGAACAGTACATGGCTTTCAACAGAAAGAAAGACAGAACAGGAAAGCCATGACTGTACAAAAATCAAAAGTACCTAATCTGATCAGACTCTGAAATCTAATCCTGGACTTCCTTGCCCTTCCCAGAACCTGAAAACCACCAGAAAGCAAGGGTGAGCTCAACAGCTCAGCAAAGCAACAAACCTCCAATCTAAATTCTCAGAAAACAAAACCAAAATTATCAGACAGAAATCAGATCAGAAGTCGGAACAGAATCGGAAATCAAAACTTACGGACAGACATCAGATCGCATCAGAGTCGTACAGATCGTATCAGAACAGAACAAATCAACAGAGTCAGAAACAGAAATCAGAATCGTACGGATCATATCATGTCATAATCACAATTTCGTACAGAACAGAACAGATACAGAAAATAGTACAGATACATATAGCTAAATGCCCTGACACTGACGGAATCTCTACGGATTCCGGCCCCTTATGCCTCCCTTCCCAGACACTGACTGAATCTCATAGGATTCAGGCCCCTTATGTCTCCCTTTGTGCTCACGGCACCAAAACAGATGTGCTTATAGCACCAAAACAGAATTCATCGGATCCGGAACAGAACAGATATCAGATTTCAGATTGAGCTCATTTCAGATTTCCCGTTTCACTAACTGAATCTCATAGGATCCAGGCCCCTTATAACTCCCTTTTTATAGCTTATACACATAGCATTTCAATTCAGAAGAAATCCGGACAATTCAGAAATTACCCAAAAATCGGGCAGCACAACGGCAGTATACGGAATTTACACAAAAATTCCTGCAAAGAAAATTTACCGAATTCGCACAGAATACAGATATCAACATTTCAGAACCTTTATTCTACTGCACAGATAAATTCCAATTTCACAGAAAAATCCGGTCGACTAAAAACACAGTCGAATCAAAAATACCCGGACGAAAATCTTCAGAAAATAACCAAAATGTGCACACTCGGCACGTCAACAATATACAGAAAGTTACGCGGTAAAAACTGAACCAATCAACAGATACGGACAAAAATCATTAACGAAAACGAAATCCGGACAGAATATACCGCCAAACACGACGGAACTGAAAATTGAGAAAGGCGGAATGTGCCTTACCTCGAGCACAGCAATTTCCTCAACAGTCACTTCGATCGAAAACGGCTCCGCGTCGTCCGAAAATCCACTTTTCCACAAATGCCCTCGACTTTCTCTCTCCTCAGAAAAATCAGATAATTATTTTTGATTTTCTCTCTCTTCAAAACGACTGAAATCAGCTTTATAATACACAGATCGGCCCGGCCGATCGCAGCATCGTCCCGGGACGATCCGACCAAAAGGATCGGCCTGGTCTCCCTTCAGGGCTATAGCATGGACGATATTTTCTACAGTGCCGATCGGCCTGGCCGATGTCTCCAATCGGCCTGGACGATGCCTGCAGAAAATCACCTGGAGCAAAACTGGGCAAAATCTGGAGCTGATTTCCACTGATCGTCCCAGGACGATCCCAGATCGTCCTGGACGATACTGGAGCAGATCTTGATATTACAATCTCCCCAACTCAGAAAAATGTCGTCCTCGACATTATCCAGTCCAAACTCAGTCAAAACAAGTACGGGTACGACCGTCTCATATCAGACTCCTTCTCCCAAGTTGCTTCCCGTGCAGTCCGGTGCTTCCACTGGACTTTAACCATCGGAATCTCTTTATTTCTTAACTTTCGGACGTCGTACGCCAAAATAAGCTCTGGCTCTTCCTTGTACGCCAGATTCTCCTGAATCTCCACCTCATCAGCTGACAACTTCATCCCAGAGTCTGAAACCCACTTCCTCAGAGTGGATACGTGAAACACATTATGCACATCAGGCATAGATTCAGAAAGCAATAACTTGTAAGCAGCTTTTCCAATTCTTTCCAAAACTTCAAAAGGTCCAACATACCTTGGACTAAGCTTGCTTACCTGACCAAATCTGCTCACACCTTTCATCGGGCTGACTTTGACATACACAAAGTCACCGACCTGAAATTCAACAAATCTGTGCTTCTGATTGTAATACTTCTGCTGACGATCTTGAGCGGCTTTCAATCTTTCTCTTATCAAATTGATCTTCTGAGCAGTTTCATCAGCAAAAGTGGCCCCCAAAGCCTGTCTATCTCCGACCTCCGTCAGAGTCAAAGGAGTACGACACTTCCTGCCATACAAAGCCTCGTACGGTGCCATACCGATACTGGACTGAAAACTGTTGTTATAAGCAAACTCAATCAGCGGAATATGATCTTCCCAGCTTCCGCTAAAGTCCAGAACACAAAGCCTCAACAGATCTTCCAATACCTGAATCGTCCTCTCAGACTGTCCGTCGGTCTGAGGATGAAAGGCTGTACTGAAATGCAGTTTCGTACCCAAGCCTTGCTGAATGCCTTTCCAAAGTCTGGAAGTAAAGCGTCCATCTCGATCAGATACGATCACACGAGGCACACCGTGCAATCTGACTATTTCCTTCACATAAATCTGTGCCAATCGATCAACTGAATCCGTCTGTCTGATCGGAAGAAAATGGGCTGACTTGGTCAATCGATCTACAACCACCCAAATGGCATCATGTCCTTGTCTAGATCGAGGAAAACCCATCGCAAAATCCATCGTTACCTCCTCCCATTTCCACTCAGGGATAGGCAACGACTGCAACAGTCCACCCGGTCGCTGATGCTCTGCCTTCACCAACTGACAGGCTTCGCATCTCGACACAAACTCTACCACATCTTTCTTCATCCCAGGCCACCAAAACAAAAGCTTCATGTCAGCGTACATCTTACCACTGCCTGGATGTACAGTGTAGCCAGAATGATGAGATTCGTACAGAATCTCCTGCCTCAAGTCTCCAAACACAGGTACCCACAACCTGTTCTTACAGAAAATAACACCAGAATCAGAAATTCGAAGTTCAGGAGTCTTACCAGATCCAATCTGAGCTATCAACTTCGAATAGTCAGAATCTGACTTCTGGGCTTCTTGAATCCGTGCTTCCAAAGAAGACTGAATACTCATCTGAGCCAACTCCAAATCACTGGAGGAAACCACCTCCAACTGCAATCTCTCCAAATCACGAATCAGAAAGTCATCACAGGTAAGCTGAATACCTGAGAATCCAGAAGACTTCCTGCTCAGAGCGTCCGCTACCACATTCGCCTTCCCAGGCTGATACTGAATAGTCAAATCGTAGTCCTTGATCAACTCGAGCCACCTCCTCTGTCTCAGATTCAGATCCTTCTGAGTAAAAATATACTTCAGGCTCTTATGATCAGTAAAGATCTCACATCTGACGCCATACAGGTAATGACGCCAAATCTTCAAAGCAAAAACAACTGCAGCTAACTCCAGATCATGCGTCGGGTAATTCTTTTCATGTGGTTTCAACTGTCTCGAAGCATAAGCAATTACCTGACCATGCTGCATCAGAACACAACCCAATCCTTTCAGTGAAGCATCACTGAACACCTGAAAACCCTCCGTACCTGACGGAAGTGCCAACACTGGAGCTGAAGTCAAACACTCCTTCAATCTCTGGAAACTAGCTTCACACTCCGGTGTCCAAACAAAAGGTACTGACTTCTGAGTCAGTCTCGTCAGAGGAGTCGAAATCTGTGAAAATCCTTTCACAAACTTCCTATAATATCCGGCCATACCCAAGAAACTACGTACCTCAAATACCGTAGTCGGCCTTGGCCAATCAGCAACAGCCTGAATCTTCTGGGGATCTACAGAAATGCCTTCTCCGCTAACCACGTGCCCCAAAAATGAAATGCTCTTCAGCCAGAATTCACACTTGGAGAACTTGGCATACAGCTGATGCCTCCTCAAAGTCTCCAACACAATCCTCAAATGTCTGGCATGCTCATCCTCAGATGCAGAATATACCAGAATATCGTCAATGAAGACGATCACAAACTGATCCAAATACTCCCTGAATACTCGGTTCATCAGATCCATGAAAATCGCAGGCGCATTGGTTACCCCAAAAGGCATAACCAAAAACTCGTAGTGCCCGTACCGAGTACTGAAAGCAGTCTTCACCACATCAGCTTCCTTCACCTTCACCTGATAGTATCCGGATCGCAAATCAATCTTCGAAAATACCAAAGATCCGGAAAGTTGATCAAACAAGTCGTCAATCCGAGGCAAAGGGTACTTGTTCTTGATCGTGACCTTGTTCAAATCTCTGTAATCAATACACATACGGAGTGTACCGTCCTTCTTCTTCACAAACAGAACAGGTGCTCCCAAGGGCGAAACACTAGGACGTACAAAACCTCTGTCAACCAACTCCTGAAGCTGAACTTTCAACTCAGAAAGTTCTTTCGGTGCCATCCTGTACGGAGCTTTCGATATCGGAGCTGTACCCGGAAAAACATCGATAGAGAACTCCACATCTCTATCCGGAGGTAAACCAACCAACTCCTCAGGAAAAACATCAGCAAACTCCCGTACCACAGGGATCTCAGAAACAGAACCAACCTCCAGGTTCAGATCCCGCACCGAAGCTAAAAATACCGGACATCCTTTCTTCCACATTCTGCTCACCTCCAACGCAGAAATCAGACTGGAGAGAACACCTCGTAATCCCTGAAATACAACTCTCTCTCCAGCCATAAGCAAACTCACTTGCTTCTTCAGACAGTCAATCTGAGCCTCATACTGACTCAGCCAATCCATGCCCAGAATCACATCATACGAAGAAATCGGCAATCGAATCAAACTCGATTTCCACTTCTTGCCAGAAATCTCGATTTCACACAAACAAAACTGTCGAGCAATCAAAGGATTCCCAGCCGGTAAAATCACAGACAAAGAAACCGGTAAAACCATCGAATCCAAATGTAAAATCTCAAAACAATGCTCGGACAGAAAAGAATGACTCGCTCCAGAATCAAACAAAACACGACAGGGCTGATCAGAAATGTAAACCATACCTGTCACAACATCCGGAGCATCTCGAGCCTCCTGCTGACTCAGACTGTAAACTCGTGGCTGAACTGGAACAGGAGCTGAAGCAACAGAACTACTCTGCTCCCTCTGAATCGTAGGTGGTCTCCGCGGTGCAGAACTAGAACCACCACCTCTACCAGCAAATCCCTCAGGGCGTGGAGGAACAGTCCTCGGTCTTCCTGCTGCTGAACCAACAGGTCTGACAAAGCCCTCAGATCGCTGCTCATATCCCATCTGTGGACATTCTGCAATCCTATGTCCCGGCTGACCACATCTGAAACAAAGACCAGCTATCCTGTAGCACTGGCCATGGTGTCGCCGTCCACAACTCTGGCACACAGGTGCCGTACTGACAGATCCAGAACTAGTCGTACTGGTAGCAGTACCAGACGATCCTCCGCTCTTCCTGGAATCTCCAGATCCAGATCCAGGAACAAATCTCCTCTTCCCAGAGGAACCACTGCCAGATGTCTCTCCTCCAAACCTCTTCCTACTCGCAGTCCACCGCTGCTGAGTAGCCGTCATGTCATTCTCAATCAGACGAGCTCGCTCCACAAGCTCAGAGAAATCAGTAATCCGGAACGGTATCAGAGGCTGCCTCAAAGTGTCTCGTAAGCCTCTCAGAAATCTGTAGCACCTCTCAGCAGACGTGCTAACCAGCTGCGGAGCGTACCTGGCTAATGCAGTAAACTCAGCCTCGTACTGCATCACCGTCTTGCTCCCCTGAACAAGTCTCAGAAAACTCTCCTGCATCTGCTGTCGTGCAGAAGGGGGAACAAACCAATCTCTGAATACCTCAGTGAACTCTTCCCAAGTAATCAAAGAGTTCAGTCTGCCCTGAAATCTGGCTGCTTGCTGGCCATCCCACCAGTGCTCAGCCTCTCCGTCCAACAGAAAAACAGCTAACGGAACTTTCCTGTCTGCAGGACACTGCATCCCGTCAAAAGTCTTCTCCAATCTCCTCAGCCACTCCTCGGCTGCTCTGGGCTCAACAGCGCCCTCAAACCTCGGAGGCTTCAACCTCAAAAATAACTGCAGGTGTCGATCAATGTCCTCAGATCTAACAGTCGAAGCTCTGCTCTGAGTCTCGCTCATCATCTGAGCAACAAGTGAAGCAAACTGTGAAAGCGTATCAGCACCGACCACTGGGGCTGTACTCCCCACTGGTGCTGCCTGATCGTCACTCTGACCGTCTGTCATGTCTGGGTCTGGCTGATCCATACAGAAAAATCCAGAAAATCCGGAAAACTATCACAAAACAACACAAAATAACACAATAAAAAGCCAAACGACCCAAAACTACCTCCCAGACAGACTCACTGATCACTTCCTAAAGCTCTGTTTTACAATCCAACCTGTTTCCAAAACCAATGCTCTGATACCAAAAAAAAACTTGTCACGACCCGACCCGAGACGAGACGGATCCCGCCCGCGCCGGATCGCGACGGAGAATAGCTAACCAGGATCTGGCTTTGGATTAGGTTACTGAACTGATCTTCCAAATCCTTAACTCAACAGAAACACACAGAACAACAGAGCTACTAAAAACATCAAATGCAGCGGAACAAAACATCTATCTTTTCATTTCCTCAAAATAATCATCTACAGAACAGTACATGGCTTTCAACAGAAAGAAAGACAGAACAGGAAAGCCATGACTGTACAAAAATCAAAAGTACAAAAGTACCTAATCTGATCAGACTCTGAAATCTAATCCTGGACTTCCTTGCCCTTCCCAGAACCTGAAAACCACCAGAAAGCAAGGGTGAGCTCAACAGCTCAGCAAAGCAACAAACCTCCAATCTAAATTCTCAGAAAACAAAACCAAAATTATCAGACAGAAATCAGATCAGAAGTCGGAACAGAATCGGAAATCAAAACTTACGGACAGACATCAGATCGCATCAGAGTCGTACAGATCGTATCAGAACAGAACAAATCAACAGAGTCAGAAACAGAAATCAGAATCGTACGGATCATATCATGTCATAATCACAATTTCGTACAGAACAGAACAGATACAGAAAATAGTACAGATACATATAGCTAAATGCCCTGACACTGACGGAATCTCTACGGATTCCGGCCCCTTATGCCTCCCTTCCCAGACACTGACTGAATCTCATAGGATTCAGGCCCCTTATGTCTCCCTTTGTGCTCACGGCACCAAAACAGATGTGCTTATAGCACCAAAACAGAATTCATCGGATCCGGAACAGAACAGATATCAGATTTCAGATTGAGCTCATTTCAGATTTCCCGTTTCACTAACTGAATCTCATAGGATCCAGGCCCCTTATAACTCCCTTTTTATAGCTTATACACATAGCATTTCAATTCAGAAGAAATCCGGACAATTCAGAAATTACCCAAAAATCGGGCAGCACAACGGCAGTATACGGAATTTACACAAAAATTCCTGCAAAGAAAATTTACCGAATTCGCACAGAATACAGATATCAACATTTCAGAACCTTTATTCTACTGCACAGATAAATTCCAATTTCACAGAAAAATCCGGTCGACTAAAAACACAGTCGAATCAAAAATACCCGGACGAAAATCTTCAGAAAATAACCAAAATGTGCACACTCGGCACGTCAACAATATACAGAAAGTTACGTGGTAAAAACTGAACCAATCAACAGATACGGACAAAAATCATTAACGAAAACGAAATCCGGACAGAATATACCGCCAAACACGACGGAACTGAAAATTGAGAAAGGCGGAATGTGCCTTACCTCGAGCACAGCAATTTCCTCAACAGTCACTTCGATCGAAAACGGCTCCGCGTCGTCCGAAAATCCACTTTTCCACAAATGCCCTCGACTTTCTCTCTCCTCAGAAAAATCAGATATTTATTTTTGATTTTCTCTCTCTTCAAAACGACTGAAATCAGCTTTATAATACACAGATCGGCCCGGCCGATCGCAGCATCGTCCCGGGACGATCCGACCAAAAGGATCGGCCTGGTCTCCCTTCAGGGCTATAGCATGGACGATATTTTCTACAGTGCCGATCGGCCTGGCCGATGTCTCCAATCGGCCTGGACGATGCCTGCAGAAAATCACCTGGAGCAAAACTGGGCAAAATCTGGAGCTGATTTCCACTGATCGTCCCAGGACGATCCCAGATCGTCCTGGACGATACTGGAGCAGATCTTGATATTACAGCTCCACTGTCCAAGAACCATTCGACCGACAGATGATTTGCGGGTGACATGAAGAGGGCAGAGGCGGGTTCGCTGTTGTAGTTGTCATCATGATGGTGCCAACATTTGATCGCGGAGTGACCGAATTTACCGCAAATTTGGCATGTAATCGACGGTCTAGGTGCCTTGCCGGTGCGAGGATTTTGATGGGAGTTCAGATTGTCGAAGCGACCTTTGTTGGGGTTAGTTCTACCGCGGCCGCGCCCTCTAGTTGCAGTAAGGGCTGTAGAGTGACCCGATAATTGTAAAGATTGGAGTTCTTTAGCAGTTTCGTGAGCCAGATTCAGCTCTTCACTGCAAAGAAGTGTATATAGTTCATCTAAGGTAACAGGTCAAAAATTTGTACGGATTGCGGTCTTAAGGGCTTGGTATGTGCTGGGTAGTCCATTAAGAGTATAGTGAATCACTTCTTCCGTGTCTAGTTGGGATCCGGCGGCGGCGAGGGCGTCGACTTTGGATTTGACGTCAAGAAGATATTGATTCATCATTTTGTCTTTCATGGAAAGAACGTACAGTTCGTTCTTGATCTGGCTAATCCTGGATCTAGTGGAGGATTGAAGTCGGTGATCCAGAATCGTCCAGATCTCGTTGCAGTGTTCCGCTGAGAGCACGTAAGGTAGGATTGCCGGCGAGATGACTGAATATAGGGCAGCAACAAGATTTTGATCAATCAAGATCCAGGTGTTATTGGACGATTGCTGCGTCGACTGCGAGGAGCTGGTGGAAGATTCTTGAGCGGGGCATTTGGTGAGGCCGGTCAAGAACCCTTCGTAGCCGTTTGTGCGGAAGAGTTTGAGAACTTGGGCCCTCTAGAGAGCGTGGTTTTCCGCCGTAAGAGGTTGAGCGATCACATGTTTGACGTTGCTCATGAGAAATTTAAGGGATGAGGGGATTTGAGGATTAAAGAACTCATCTATTGTGAGTGGGGAAGCGGCCTGATCGGCGGAGGAAGAGGCCACCGTTGAGTCGGGCATGACTGGAGGATCAGTGTCGGACTTCTGATACCATGTAGACAAGCATAAACTGGAAGACGAGGAGGAAGATGATAGCGAAATAAAGACTTGAGTTTCTTATTGTTTTCTTGTATAGCTACAGTATATATAGAGAAAATACAAAATGTTCTAGATAATACAGCTAAGTAGGCCTATCAAGGCCTGCCACGTGTAAGTGGCTAACAATTTTTACTTCAAAGATACAAAAGAAGTCAATGTTAAAAAATCAAATAAGGGCTTGACAGTTAAGAACCCTATCATGACCATTAAAACCCTAACAATTCAAGTGGCAAATATTAGTTTTCCATTAGGTTTTGGGGTTGGGGTTGGTCGGGTTCTTGGCCTCGAAGGACTTAGCATCTTTTGGTTGTCTTTGTAGAATGGCATATAAAAAAAATATAACAACTTGATAATAGAGTTAAAAATACTTTATACTCTTTGGAAAAGTTACAATTCGACGAATTAATACTATATGTGCTTTATAAAAATATGAGAATTATTTTTTCCGACTAATCCGGCGTCGGCAAACGTACACGTTGACATTCCTGTAAATAACAAGTGGCCCTCTTCCAACATTTTCGGCCGATTTAAATTGCCACACCCACAAAAATAACCAAAAAAAAAAAAAAAAACCCGGACGCGAATGATATTATCCAATAGAGTTAACCCGCGCAGGTGCCATCCAGCCCTACCGCATCAAGATTCGTCCTTCCGCTGTCGCCATTTCTCTATTTATTATTCTCTCAGCCGGAAGCAATAGTGAAAGTCCGTCACGCGATTTTTAGCGAAAGCGCGAGAGAGCGAGGGAGAAGACCGCCACAGAAACCGCGATAGAAGATGTCGTGGCAGGCGTATGTCGACGATCATTTGTTGTGTGAGATCGACGGCCAACATCTGACGGCCGCCGCCATCATCGGCCACGACGGCAGCGTCTGGGCTCAGAGCGAGAATTTCCCGCAGGTATATCGTGTGCTTTGTTTTTTCGATTCTTCCTTTGCGTGTTTCTTTAAATTGCTGTTTCGAATCTGATCAGATCTGGTGTGAACTGCTGGGCGGTTTGATCTGCGGGTTTCTCTTGTGGCTGATTTGATCGGAATTTTAATTCTTGTTTTGGGGCTTTGGCTTCGTTTGTTTCCAATATAGACCTTTCATGCATTCCATCCATGCACTGGATCGAACTAGCCTCCTAAAAAAGGATGAGCAAATTTAAATAATATTGAAGAAAACTAAATGCTAATACATAATTCCAAGCAAAAGTCTTGCATTTCATATTTATAACACCGATTCTTCCATGCATCGATGTTTCGGGACAACAAGTAAATGCGAGCATTGGCAAACAACTATAAAAAATCAAGGCAAATCATCGGCCGATTGTATTTTGGGAGATTTGGAGTGCTTCACTTAGTACACGTCAAATTGAACATATAAAATGAATCATAATTAAATAATCGCGTCTGTCCGCACACTGACCTCTTGCCACATGCAAAAAACATGGAGCCTCAAATGTATTTGCTGGAACTGATACAGATTTTCTAAGCATATAGAAATCTATAATTATGTTCCTAAATGCACACCATGAAGAAAGTAACGCGCATTAGCTTGTTTGTTTCTTCTTCAAATTTTTTGACTACCCCAACAAACTATGGGTATAAATTTATATTGAACTGATGCATCAACTTGAAATTGAACAAAAGAATGCCTAACATTTCACTACAACATCTATGTATTCTTATTTATATTTCTGGGATCAAATCATTAAATTGATAAAATTAAAGAGACCATTTTTTTTGAAAAGACAAGAAATTTTACCTTAAATCGACGGTCGCGTTAGAAGAGAGGGAGAGAGGGAGAGATGGAGATGTGTGGGCCTTAACTGTCAGAGTTGGGAGAGTTGTGCAGGCGTTACCTTCCTCGGGAGAGAGGGAGAGAGAGATGTGTGTGTGTGTTGGCCGTTGGAGTTGGGAGAGAGGGAGAGACGTGCGAGCATCGGTATCGGTGTTGGGAGAGAGGGAGATATGTGTGATAGTCAGTCATCAGAATTGGGAGAGAACGATAGAAGTGAGTGTATTGACATCAGGCATAGATAGAGAGAGAGAGAGAGAGTGCTGAGCATTCATGCTTGAAGTGAAAGTTGAAGGGAAAATTAATTGAATGAGTGGGGGGATTACCAAAAGCCCTTATGATATTAAAGAGAATTTACTTTTGAGGATCAGCAGTTATTACACCCTTAATTACCCTGAGCTCCGCCCACGCTTGGTTTGGTTTATCAAGATTCCTTTTAGTGTGATACAGCTGTAGCGTGTGAACTTTTCTATTCTTTTTTTTTTTCTTATTATTACAATTAACTGTTTATAGAATCTGGGCAAGACTTGTGGCTTTTGAGAGTTGACAACCCATAATCCTGATTAAGAGATATGTTTTTTTCTAATGTTGTCAATCTAGCTTGTTTTTAGAGTGTTGGTGTATGAATCTTATTTTCCCTTGGACTCCCATCTGATTTTCTAAAATACCATCTGATTTTCTATAAATGTGAAAACATTGGATAAGAGTACTCATGCAGTTTATTGGAGAGTTTCATGCAAATTTGGATTGTCAAATGACAATCAAATCCATAATCTTGGATCGCAAAATTTTTCTTACTACATCTATACCATAAAGCTTGGTTTTTAGATATCACACTTTAACGAAGTGGTTTTTCAGCGTATTCAAAGTTTCTCCTCTTTTGATGAACATTACTGTCATGGAAAGAAAAGTTGAGCAATATTTGTGTTCCCTGTTGATTAACTATTTATCGCTGCGTATGGAAATCGTGATTATGGTTGGGTTTTTTAAGCAAAAATTGTTATCTTTTGAGCACCTTCAATTTTGTTTGTAAAAAACTTTCAATGTGTCAACATTAAGATATTGGATTTGAGGATGAAAAGGTTCTAGGGTCATTTGCGTTGGAATTTGGGTGTTGGAATAGTTTGATGGCTTTTGTAAAATGGTGTACCCTTTGCAAGAGGTTTCCCACTGATGTGGAGTTTAGAAAGGATTTATCTATGCAATATTACCTCAACATTATAGAGAGTTTATTTCCATAAATGTAACAAATATAGTAATATTAGTGGACAAGTGTCAAAACTTAATCATGTTGAAGGGAGATTTTGAGTTAGCATGTATGGAGGGCTCTAAAGGTTTAGAAAGGAGTTATGCAGGTTGCCTTAATTCTACATTATAGTGAGTTTATTTCCATGAATGTAGCAAATATGGTAAAAATTAATGGATAAGTGTCAAAACTTGATCACATTGAAGGAAGATTATCAGATAGCATGAATGGAGGGTTTTTTTTCTGAAGGGAAGATGAACAAGCATCCCAAATAAACTTAAAGAGAAAATATTGGCTCTTCAAGATATTATATAACATTAGATCATTGTTTTTGTAAGGGTTCATTTTTGGTTCAATATGCAAAACCAGAAGCAAAGCGTCATTTTTACTGACCGGAGCACTCATGACTTGTATGTATAATACTTAAATTTTGTGTATACAATAATTTTTTAACTGGCCAAACTTAAACCTTATCTGAGAATAATTTCAACATATCTAATGATGCATTCAATAATAATATTTTCTTTCTATTCAAAAATTAAAAAAAAGAATTGAAGATTAAGGAATGGAATGATGAAGGAAAAGTTAATAATCAAGAATGTTCATGAGATTTAGAAGCTGTGGGGCGGAGGCAACGTGAAGCAAGAGGGAGTTGGAATATGAGACACTAATAATCATGCAGAGGATATACTGAGGATCAAAAGCTTGTGAATGAGAAATTACTAGAGTCAGCAACAAGAACCAGAAAGAAATGTATTAAAAAAAAACTAATGTGTGAAGTGTGAAGAGAACCACTAATAATAGAGGAGAACCAACGAGCAATGACTCCAACCACCAGAATCATTGAGCAATGAATGTTCATGCCGTAGTGCCGTAGTGGTATTGATGTTTATGAATGCATTACATAATACATACCCACCATGGCAGCCATTGGCAGGTACATACATACTAGTAGAGATGTATACAATTTATGCATAGTTGTTTAAAATCAATGCTGGTTTGTTTGTTAGACCTGCCCAACAAATATTTTTACTGGAGAAAACTAATTGCTCAACTGATTGATTCTGTGTACTAAGATGAAACAAAATGTATCTTGTTAAACTCATTTTTTGTAACATTTGACTGGAGCTACTAAATGAGTGTTAGATTTATTAGGCTGTTCTGATTGATTGTCCTGTTTACTTTTAAGAGCACTTGGCAATTGCACTTGAGAAGATATTCCTATGCAAAGAATCAGTGCACATTTGTGAGGTCATATAATTTAGCTTATTTTTAAAAGGTTTAAAAACAATCGCGAGTAACAAAAATCATGAAATATAGCATGATTCATATTCAAATAATCAGTAAGAGATGAATATTTCAGAAATAAAGTGGTCACAATAGATTTCAAGTTGGATTAGGAAATAATTCCCTTATTACTACTTGATAACTTTATTGTACTTAACCTTCTTAATTTTGAGGTGCAAAGCTTTTGCTCTAGCCTCTTGATTAATTAAAGGGAGGATGACCTTTAATTGCATTTATGGATCCAACCTGACCTAGCCTAGCTTATTTTTTGCTTAAACTTTAGTTGGAGTCATTCTTAGATGATGGAAAGAATTTAGCGAATGATATATGCAAAATTTCAAAAGATAAACTTGAGAAATAGTGCAGTAATGTGATATGCCAAGGGGGGCCCACCAGGCCGAACCGGCCATTTTGTTGGGCGGAATCAAGGGCAGCAGGAGGGGGAATTCCCCCCACCACAAAAAAAAAAAAAAAAAATTCTGAGGCCCAATTGAGCTATTATTTATTATGTAAGGGGGTGGAAACAAGGGGAAGCTGCTTGTGAAGGTTTAAATGTATTTATTGTGTGCTATGGCTATTTAGGGGGGAGTTTTGTCTAGGATTTTCATCTTATGGGTGCTAAGTTTATTTTTCCTCTTTTGGTGTGTGTTTCCTAGTGGCAACTAGGGTTTATAGGAGAGACAATCTGTCTCTCGAATAATAGATCTATTGTATCTTTAGTCATTGTTCAATGAGTAATAAAAAATCAACTCCCATATGTGTCTCTGCATTTTCTTCTTATCAATTTTGTATCCTTTGCTTCCACGTCGGACTAGATTTATATTAGAGTGATGTTTTGGAGAGATGGCAGCAAAGAATGTGGATTTGTTGCAAAGCAAAATGGAGCAAATAAAATTCATGATGGAGGAGAAATTCTCAACCATTGAAGAAATGTTTTCAGTCATGGAGAATTGATTTGAGAGCCGATTTGGAGGGTTAGAGGAGATGATGAGGAAGCTCATGGTGATGCAATCCAAAATTCCACTGGTGATTTCGATTACTAACTCTGACAAAGATTTGATCGGAATTGCCTTTGTCGAATCTAAGGGAAAGGAGATCGGATTGTAGGAGTTCGATGAGGAGAGTTTTTTTTTATCAAGATCCACCTCCTAGGGCTCCGATAAGGGACAAATCATGGTTTTCGGATAGGGGGACAGCAAGGAGGGAATTTTGTGGTGGAAGTGGTTGGGTGGCCGACCATTATGGGAGGCATTTCAGGCAAAAGGAATGGGCGACCAAAGATGGAGGAGGCCAAGCTGAGCCATGGGGATGAGATCATGCAAGGAGGATGGAAAAAAGTTGGGATTCCCACCCTCAATACATGAGGTGAATCGTTGGAGGGAGAGGAAGTTGAAGATGTCGATATTTGAAGGGGAGGACACCCCATGGGTGGGTGTACCATATGGAGAGTTATTTCACTGTGAATGAGTTGAATGAGGACGAGAAGCTTACGGACGTAGGGCTATGTCTAGAGGGGAAAGCCATAGCTTGGTTCTAGTGGAGGGAGGACATATATTCAATCCACTCTTGAGAGGAGTTTAAGGATTGCTTGTTGGAGTGTTTATGAGCCATTCAGAAAAGATACCTACACGAGCAATTATTTGCCTTGACTCAGGAGGGGACCATCATGGAGTATAGGGATATATTTGAGTTGTTGTTGGATTTCGAAGGCGGTGTTGGAGGGAAATTTCATGAATAGGATCAAGCCCGACATATGGGTAGACCTATGATTGTTGAGGCCGATGAGATTACGGGAGACGATGTAGCTAGTCTAGATGGTGGAGGATTGGAGACAGATTGAGAGGATCAATATGAGCGAGTCACGGGAGGCTCCTACAAGAGTGCCTCGACTTCATTTGCACCAAGGACCCGGACGGTGTCATTTTAACAAGAGGCACCATGGGAGAAGACTTGAGGAGTTGGCGTTGGGGCCAACTTCAAGCACCTCACAGTGGTAAAGGTGCAGGACAAGAGAGCGAAGGGTTTGTGCTTTCGATGTGATGATAAGTATGCACCAGGCCATCGATGCAAGGATCACACACTCCAAGTCCTTACGATTTGTGATGAGGAGGCTGGCAGTGAGGAGTTGGAGGAAGTAGAAGGGGAGGAGAGCACTTACACCTTGATGTGGTGAAAGTGTCCCTCAACTCAGTGGTGAGAATTACTCCAAATTACACCATGAAGGTGAGGGGACAAATCAGAGAGTAGCCAATGATGGTCTTGGTGTATAGCGAGGCGTCACAACTTCATCTCAAATTGGGTTGTGGATTAATTGGAATTAAAGTTGGTGGATACGGGGAGCTTTGGAGTCATGATGGAGATAGAAATGGTGGAGAAGAGTAGGGAGATTTGCAGGGGATTGTTGCTAACATTCCATGGCCTATAGATAGTAGCGAATTCTCTTCCCTTAAATTTGGGGAGTACTGATATGATCCTAGTAATGAAGTGGTTACAAATGTTTAGTGAGACCAAGGTGGAGTGGAAATCTTTGATTATGGAGATTCAGGTGGAGGAGAAGAGGGTAGTGCTGCGAAGAGATGCCAATTTGTGCAAAACCATGGTTCACTTAAAACCATGGTCAAGGCGATACAGGAGCAAGACTGGGCTACTTGGTGGAGTTGCATAGCTAGGAGGAGGTTCAAGATTAGGAGTCGGACAAGGTCCCTGAGTGTGTACATCAGCTGTTGCAGTAGTTTTTTGATATTTTTTAGTAGCCCAACGGATTACCACCACCCTAGGAGCACGCAAACGCCATCACCTTGAAGGAGGGAACTTCTTCTATCAGTGTCTGATCGTATCAATACTCGCAAATTCAGAAGGATGAGATAGAGAGGCTAATTAGAGAGATGCTTGAAGCAGAGATTATCAGGCCCAATGTGAGCCACTTTTCCAACTCAATTTTACTGGTGAAAAAGGATGACCTTTGGAGGTTTTACGTGGACTATAGGACCCTAAACAAGGAAATTGTGCTATACAAGTTTCATATTCTCGTGATTGATAAGCTACTAAATGAACTGTTTGGGGTGGTTATCTTCTCAAATATTGACCTGAAGTCAGGGTACTACTAGATCATAATGAAATTATGGGATGCACACAAGACAACATTTAGGACTTATGAGGATCACTACGAATTTTTTGTAATGCCTTTAGGCCTTACCAACTTTGCAGCCACTTTTTAGTCCCTCTTGAACCAGGTTTTTCAATCCTATCTCATGAAGTTCATTTTGGTATTTTTTGATGACTTCCTGATCTACATTCATATGGAGGCAATGCATGTAGGTCACCTGAGGACTGTATTGGAGACTTTGAGAGAGCATCAATTGTATGCTAACCTAAAAAATGTTTCTTTACATAGCCATAGGTGGGGTACTTAGGTCATGGGGTGAGCAGAGCAGGGTAGCAGTAGATAATCCAAGATTGAGGCTATGTTGGATTGGCCTTTATCTAAGAACTTGAAGGAGTTGAGAGGGTTCTTAGGTCTCACCGGGTACTAGTAGAAGTCTATGCGAGAGTATGGAAGGATAGTATGGCCACTGATAGCTGAAGAATGGCAGTTTCAATTGAGGGGAAGTAGCAGAATAGGTCTTCGAGCAGCTGAAGAAAGCCATGACCAACATGCTAGTATTAGCACTTCCTGATTTCAACACACCTTTGTGTCGGAGGAAGATGCATCAGGATATGGGCTAGTGGTAGTACTTATGCAGGATCATCGACTCATTGCTTATTTCATCTAGGTGCTTACGATCAGGTTGAGACTCAAGCCTGTATAGGGGTGGAGTTGATGATGATTGTCTCAAACATCTAAAAGTGGCAACCCTATTTGTTGGGACGACACTTTATCGTCAAAACTGACCATAGGAGTCTGAAATTCTTGCTGGAGCAAAGTATGGTGATTTAGGAGCATCAGAGGTGGTTATTCAAGTTATTTGGATATGATTTTGAGATCTAGTATCATCCAAGACTAGAGAACAAGGCAACAGATGCAAGGAAGATGGACGAACCACAGCTGACAGCTCAATCAGGTGCTATGATCCTAGAGTGGGAAGCCCTGAGATAGGAGAGTAAACAGGGTGAGGGTTTGAGGAAGATCAGAGCTGAGTTGTTACAGGACCCAGATAGTCTTCCTAGTTTCACGCTAGGGGGGGGGGGGGGGGT
The DNA here is from genome assembly GCA_022539455.1 of Dendrobium nobile. NCBI lineage: Eukaryota > Viridiplantae > Streptophyta > Magnoliopsida > Asparagales > Orchidaceae > Dendrobium > Dendrobium nobile. Next base: position 7,007,155 of record CM039735.1, on the reverse strand, counting down.
AACTGCTACATTAGGGGTGATTCATCTTACCGAGGGCATCGAGGTACATTCCCAAGCTGCTGCAGGAGTTTCATGGTTGTACAATTGGAGGACACTTAGGAGTTTAGAAAATCTAGGTTGGTTGTCCGCTAAGTTATATTGCGTGGGGATACACTAGGAGGACCACTACAGCCTATAGCTATACTGAAGAGGATGTGGGAGGAGATGACGATGGAGTTCATCGAGATGTTACCGCGTTCGGGGGATTTTATGTGATACTGGTAGTAGTAGATCGTCTAAGCAAGTATGCACACTTGATTCCTTTGAAACCCCCTTACACCACCGTCTTTGTGGCTATTGTTTTCATACGGGAGGTGGTGCGCTTACATGGATTTTCAGAATCCGTTGTTTCAAATATAGAGAAGGTGTTCCTCAATCATTTCGGGAAAAGATGTTATGTTTACAGGAAACAGTTCTGAAGAGGAGCAGTACAACAGATAGCTAGACGGATGTGGTCAATAGAAGTGTGGAGACCTATTTGTAATGCTTTCGATCGAATAAGCCGAAGAGTTGGGTAAAGTATATTGCTTGGGCTGAGTATTGATGCAATACTTTGTACCATTCAGCAGCACAGACAACTCCTTTCAGAATTCTCTATGGGAGAGATCCACCTCATTTGATACATTATGGGCATAACACTAGACCAATATTCTATGTAGATCAATACTTAGAGGAGAGGGACACATGATAGTAGTAGAGCTCAAGGGATATATGTTGAGGGCCCAATAGAGCATGAAGAGGAAGGCTAATGAGCACAGGAGAAAAGTCCAAATTAGGTGATATGGTTTACTTGAACTTGAGACCCTATCGACATAAAACACTAGCTAGGAGGAGGAATGCGAAATTTGCCCTCATGATACTTTGGGCCTTATGAGGTTTTGGAGCGCATTTGAGCAGTAGATTGTCGATTGGGATTATCACATTCGTCAGCATTGCACCCAGTATTTTATGTCTCACAGCTGAGGCATGCGATATGAGATCACACACCATCTTCACTACCCATGACTTAATAGAAGACATGGAGGTTATTTTGGAGCCCCTGGAAGGAGAAGGGTACTGCCAAGGGGAGATAAGAGCACAGGATGTACTAATCAAGTGGAATGATTTGCCGGAGTACGTAGTCACATGGGAGTCATACGAGATGATCAGGAGATAGTTCTCATACTTCCACCTTGAGGACATGGTGCATCTTTTTTTTTGTGTGTGTGTACGACGAGGAGGGGGGTGGGGGGTTCACCAGACCAGCCCATCCAGGCCTAGGGGTGTAAGTGAGCCGAGCTTATCGAGCCACGAGCTTGATGAAGCTTGGTTCATTAACCGGCTCGTAAATAATTAATCATTTAATAACATTATTATATATTAAAAATAATACAACATTTATTATATATTAATATAATTATTATACTGTACAACAACAACCGTACACATTTTAAAAAAATCCTAATTAATTTTTTTTTTCTTTTTTCAAGAGAAAGCTGTCACAGCAGCCCCAACAATTTATTTTAAATACCTATTATTTTAATTACTTATTACTTAAAGTAGTCCTCTTTTCAAGACCATGTCCGTAATTTCCCAAAAAATAGACTAGCGGTTCGCAAACTTCGCATTGTCCTTCTTCCTCATTTTTTTCGAGCTTTCTTCTCTAGTGACGACGAACAGCGCTTTCGATATTCCTTCTCCACAGTTGGCGCTTCCCCGCAAAGACAAGGCAAAACCTTCAGCCTAGATTCCATCTCGAGCCAAGCTCTTGAGCCTGAGAAAAAATGGGCGTTCAAGGGGGAGTTTTGTAGGGAGGAGGAACAAAAGGGGAGCTGTTTAGTAAGGTTTTAATTGTATTTATTGTGTTATGGTTATTTAAGGGGGAATTTTGTCTAGGTTTTCCATCGCATGGGTGCTAAGTTTATTTTCCCTCTTTTGGTGTGAGTTTCCTAGTGGCGGCTAGGGTTGATGGGAGAATTGATCTACCTCTCTAATAGTAGATCAATTGTATTTTTCGTTATTGTTGGAGTAATAAAAAATCAACCCTCATATTTGTGTTCATGCATTTTCTTCTTATCTATTTTGTTGTCTTTGCTTCCAAGTTGCATCATAATGTTGATATCTTCTTTCATATTTTTATATGAGTTTAAGATGCTGGTCTTTATAAAATTATTGTTTGATGGAATCTTTAGAAATTGTACTGTTTGGTAGAAGATGTATTTTTGCATTTTTTGTATTTTGTAAATGCCTTTTGATTGTTATTTGGTGGTTTGGTTAGGTGTAAATGGATAAGATTGCGTGGATCGTTATTTTAATAAGTACAGATAATATTCTATTTGACTTTGGGATAAATAAATTGTGTTTAATTTTGTTGGGAATTGAGAATTGACGAGTTAATTTTGTTTGGTTTTATTAATTCATCATTTAAACCTATTAAACATCATAGTAGTAAAATATGAGGCCATTACCATTATAATTTTTTTATTCTATGCTTCATCATATTATTTTATATTACTACTATGTTATTATCCTATGGAGCATATGAGCTTTTGATTGACTAGTTAGTCGGTTTGGATTACTGGCAGCTGATATTGAAAGTGGCTTTTATATTTCTGGTGCCAGTTTTTAAGAGTAAAACCTGACTTCGTTTAATTAACTAGAAATAATGAAAATGTATAGCTTATTTAGTTTATGATAATATATCAATTCTACTATTCTTACAAACCTGGTTTTGCTGGTAGGTTTGCTGAGCAGTCCAAAATACTTGTTCTACTATTAGTTACTGTTAAGCAATTTAAGAGTACAAGATCGATGCACATAGTTGAGGAAGCTTTAGGTGGAACATAAAATGAAATATCTGTTTAGTGAGTGACTTGCTTTTTTTCAATGAGTTTGTCACACTAGTAATTGTGCAAGTTAACATTTTCGATAACAAATGGCATAGCGAGGCACACATCAAGCACTATGAAGAGAGGCATAGATGTGTAAAATAGTGCGTGATATTTCCACTTTGTAGGGTAGTGCATGAGCTATCCTGAATCAGGCCAATTGTTTTTGATGATAGATGTATGATGCGGGTATCCCATTACTATTATGAAGTATATTAGCTTGTCGATGATATTTGTAGCTTTTGGACAATTTGGTCATGGAATGAAAACCCCAAGCTATAGTGAGTGGTCTCCTTAATAAAAAAGGAAGTACAACTCACTACTGTTGTTTTGGCCTCATACATAAGATTGTTTCAAATATGATTATTTTCTCATGTATTTTGAAACAGAAAGATTTTGGTGAATTTCATTGATGATGCTAATGTTGGTTTATAGGAAATAATTAGATGATTTGTATGATGAACAGGTTAAACTAATGTTTTGTGAAGAAAAACTCGCATGGGGTAATATTGTAAGAGTTAGCGGTGTTAATGAGAGAAACTACTACATGTTAGACTAGTCTAATAATGGAAAATAAAATGAAATATCATCTAGGCTTTGAATACTTACAGATGAAGATGATGAAGGAGATAACAACGATTATGCTGTGGGAGAAGATGATAATGAGGAATATGAGGCTATTTTGGCCTGTGATGATAATGATTACTCTAAGGTTGAGTAATTTAGCTTTCTAAATTGAAGCATGGGATTTAAATTGAACTATTACATATTTTTAAATGTAGGTATCGATAATTCTTATGATCATCTTTCTATGAGAGATTATAAACTCCATTATTTTTCAAATTTTCCTATTATTATTTTTGTGACTATCATGATAGTTTCATTTGCCAATCTAATTAATTTTTTCTATGATTGTTTTATTTATATTATTGTTTTTAATTAACTTTAATGCTTGTTAAAGTTGAACAATCCTATGTTCTATCTCTCACAAGTTTTGTATGTTTTTGGATAGTTTCTCTTATGTTATTAATAGTAAAAATATTATTATTTTTAATTATTTGTTTTTTAAGTTTTCGAATATTGAGTGCGGTGTATGTGTTGTGTGATATGGTCATGATTTCAAGGGACTCTTGTGCATTAGTACTACGGCTCAAAGGGAACTATTGTACTATAATATGACATTCACCGTCAACAAAAATGGGTTTTTGTTTTTTAATCTACTTCTTTGGAATAGTTTTAGGACATTTGGGTTGGTAGGAGCTATTACGTATAACAGTGGGTTAAGATATGATATCTTTGGTTTAAAAAATTAATACATTGAATTAGACTTGCAAGAGTAATTTTTCCTCGAATACATAATATGGAAATATCAAATTACTCTATAAGGCGTCAGTATCTCGGCGATGCAGATGGGACATTGTTCTTTTGTATTGTTAGACTTATCGCTCTGAATATTCTTTAGTTTATGTTTAGTATTGAATTCATTGAAACCCACCACTTACAATGAAAACAAATTATTGTCCATTTATTTCTTTGTTGTGATGACCTAACCCTTTTTTCTTTGTGCATCTGTGGTTCTTCTAAATCATTTTTTGGTTTATTTTAAACTATTCAAAACTATAGGGTGAAACTACTATTTCAAATCTTGAATTAGGTTTTTTATTTTTTTTGATAAGAATGGTTGACATTATACTTGCTAATTCATGTGCACATTCCAAGCGAACTCACTTTTGGCTGTGGACATGCCAATATGCTTCTATATTCTTATAAAATTAAATGCCTAACACACAATGCTTTTCGTCCTGAGGGACATATAAACAACTAGGACTGTCAAAATAGGTTTTCGTGTCAAATTCAGATCCAACCCGAAACTGACACGGCTTCAATTGACCCAATCCGATTGGACAAATGAGTCAGAAATCCAAACCCGACCCGCTAACCCGCAAGCAACCAAGCACGAATGGTGCGGGCACAAGCAGTGCTGGCGAAGAGGGCGAGCACGTGCGGCTTCGAGCGCCTTAGCAGGTGGGGGTGCAAGAATACTGCGGCCTACGAGAGAGTGCAAGTGTGGGCGTGAGATTGCTATGGGTGAGCGCATGTGCGGGCGCAGTAGTAGCAACGGGTGCAGGATTGCTGCGGGCATGAGCACATGATGCTTCGGGCTAGAGGGGTGACCAAGTTGATTTTGGGGTTTTGGGTTAACCCAAACCAGATCCGTTGGCAAAACAGGTTCTCCCGAACCCGGAATTTTTTGGTCGGATCAAATATTGACACCTCTATAAAAAATTCTTGAACGTGTCTTACATTCTTGCAAATGGTAATGAATTAAAGATTATATGTTTTTTTTTTTTTTTTGCCCGATTACAGCAAATAATGCTGCTCTTATATTTTAGCTTCTTCTACCATAAGACTTTAGTTGTCAATATTTAGGATACTATTTGACTGGTAGATATACTTGTCTAAATTTAGGAGGCTGAGCAACGAATCATGCAATATTTCTATGACTTAAACTTCAAGTTAACTGTATAATACCTAAACTGATTTCAAAAGATGTGAATGTGATAAGTACTAATTTTCTGTGGAATTTAAATTTTGATATTATAATTATCTATCTCGTAGTCTTTTATTGTATTTGATTGTATAAGATTTCAGATATCAAATATTCTGTATTTTTCCATAATCAATTTTCTATTATTCATTTTTCTTGGAATGCGATTTCTACATTGAATTTATATAGCTGGTCCATTTAAACTTGTTTGCACTGCAGATGCATTATCTTAATTTGTTTCTTTGTTTGATTTTTCAGTACAAGCCTGAAGAAATTAATGGCATTATGAATGACTTCAGTGAACCAGGGTATCTTGCACCAACTGGTTTATACGTTGGCAACACTAAATATATGGTTATTCAAGGTGAACCTGGGGCAGTCATTCGCGGAAAGAAGGTAAATTGAAAAGTTCCCTCTGCTACTTTTTTGTTAATACATGATTATAAAATAATCCTGATGGCCATGTAAACTAATCAGTTATATGTCTTGCCAAGATAACGGGACGCTGACAATATGTGTTCATTTGCGTGTGTATAAGTTGGCCCTGGAATAGATTTCCTCCTGAATCTTAGGATAATCCTTTTTTCTGTGAGTTGGCTTATAATAGTGTTCAAAATCTTAGAGTCGAGTTAAGCTATTCTATAAATATATGTGCCCATGCAAAAAAATAATCCCATGCAATGCATGGGAGAAGAAAAAAGATATTATAATTCTTGAAACTAAAGTGTCAAAATAGGTTTTCGAGTCGGTTCAGTCAAAAACCAAATTTGATCCACTCTTAACATGTCCGACCTAAACTCGACTTGTTTATTCAAACGGGTTAGAAATCTAGACCCAAACTCCACCCGACCTGCTAACCCGGTTGAGTTCGAATGAGTGAGGGCGAGTGCGACTCGGACGGGCAAGGCGTGATGCGATCAAGCGAGGGCGGGTCAAACAGGTTGTGTTCAGATTCACGTGTTAACTCAAACCCAACCCAATATGCCAATCGGGTCAAAAAATTAAATCCAAATCTGATCTGTTTGTTAAACGGGTTGACCCGAACTCAGAATTTTTGAGTCGGCTCCAGGGATTTTCGTGTTGTGCTATATATTGACACTTCTAATATTGCCTAGGGCTGAATTTAGAAGAATAAAATTTATTAATGCTTTATCTTTTGAATGAAAGAACAAAAAAATTTAAATACATAGAAAGAAAGAATTTCATTTTGGAATATTATACTATAAAGATGGCGGATATTTATCTTTGTTCAAATTATTCTAATAAATAAATATTGCAAAGTATTTAAAAGAGTCTTTACATTAATTAAAGATATAATGCAATATTTAGAAAAAGTATTCATATTGCAAATATGATATGGAGATTAGATTGATGTGACTTCTTTTTGAAGTTTTTTTTATCTAGGTCTGCCTAGATTAATATTTTTACATAACTGATTTTCTATGAACTGTTGGCAGGGATCTGGAGGCATTACTATCAAGAAGACAAACCTGGCTTTGATCATAGGCATTTATGACGAGCCAATGGCTCCTGGACAGTGCAACATGGTTGTTGAGAGGCTCGGTGATTATCTCCTCGAACAAGGTTTTTAAGTTTTATCTCTGAGATTTGTATTTCCTCCACATGGGCTTGCATCTACACACCAATCAATAACTTATTCGAATCCATTTTGGTTTTTATGGGGAACATGTACTGAAATTTATCGCTTAAATGCCCCCATTTTCAGTCAAAAAAAATTACTGGTTTGCTCGCTATGTATTTTTGTATTTGATGGGTTTTGCTACTTCTAAGTGGTGATAGAGCGCACCTATACCTATTTGATTGACTTGTGGATTGTATTGCACTCTTTTGGTTTCTTGCTCTTGCTCTTTCTAGCAATAATTAATACATTTGTTCTATCTTTTGTCTATTATTGATGTTTTCTTCTGTTCAAATTTCTACTGGCCAACTTTCTAGCAACTTTCTACGAGAAATTATTGTGCAGAGACAGGACGTTGAACACCATTCGGAGACCAATCAGAATGCGCCACGTTAGCGGTACCGAGCCGTGATACCGAGCGAAGGGGTGATGTGGCGCATTCAGGTTGATCTCTTGACGGCATTTGACGTCCGCACAGAATAATTAATCATCTTCTGCAGAAGTTTTTAATCACGTTGATTCGGATGGCTTGTCATCTATTGGATGTTCATTAGTTTTATTGACAGTGCTACTGATATTTGTGCATTGATTTTTAGTAGATCTTTTTTAAACCTTGCTTAGGTGATTTAATGTCTTCTGATATCATATGAAAGCTAAGGTGTACATTTCAATTTAAAATATTTAGCAGTGCTACTTTCTGCTATTAATTTGAATGAGATTAACCACATAAAGCTTTGAAAGATCTTTGATCTTAGCGGAGAATACTTTTTACCCAATTACTATTTTTTCCTAAAAATATTTTAAAAAGAAGTTATGCAAAAATGCTATTTTATTTAATTTATTTATATATTTATTTATTTATATTTAAATTAAACTACATATTTATAATTCATACGGAAAAAATAACTGACGACTTAAATATATGCCAATAGACTGCTGTTATTATAAATATATCATCCAGATTAAAGATTAACAGAAAATGAATCAGACTAGTTTTACTTGATCCAAAGCTTGAGCCTAAAAAATGTTTTCAAATCTTTCTAATGTATTTGATCGAATATGACATACATTGCCAGGCATTGATGATTTGATGGTCTCTATGAATATAAAAAAGTCATATATTACTCTTTTCGCTGCTAGAAATTGCCCTGATGTAAAGGTAATCTAAAGATAAATTTGAATATAGTAGGAAGCTGTGTATAAGGGAGCAAAGTATCTTTGTAAATGTAATGGATTCCATGAATGCCATGACATTAAAAGATAATTATTCTATATGTTTTGAACTGCTTGGAGGTAATTGTAGAAATTTATTTGGATAGAGGGGGGTTGTCAATTTTTTTTTGCAATTGCTACAGATTTCGGGCGGTTTAGCTGCCGGAAACTTCGTTACCGGACAGCCTCAAGTTGCCGCTGGTGGTTTTTGCACCGGAATTTTCCGACGGTTTACATGCAATTTTAGGTTCATTAATTTACGGTTGTTAGAGCCGCTGAAAAATATTGCAGCTAGTTTGCATTTCCTACGCAATTTATCACCCAATTCTCATAAGAAAATCGCTAGAAAATTTACAAACGGCCGGAAAATAGATCTATAACATCGGAAATTATCACCGGTAATGTATGATTTTCATATAGCGTCTCTGATAATCCATTTTTTAGTAAAGAAAATTATACAGATTTTCAGTCACAAACAGTGTGATTTACATCTATAATCATCAAAACAAGACCTGCTATTTTACAAATTATTTTGCTTTACAAATGTGCTAGTTTTCAGTCACAAACTTGTGCGATTTATATGTATAATCATCAAAACAAGATCTACTACTTCACAAATTATTTTCCTCAGTGGTACCAAGCCATCATAAAAAAGAAATGGCGTTTGATATTTAAACTCTTGAGCTTCATATTGCTATTACGATTTCATTTGGGATAATTTTCTTATTTCTGCTTTTTAAAACTATTTTTTAAGTAAAAAACATTTTAAAAACAGTAAAAAAATAATAATCAAACGCTTCTCCAAACGAAGCTTAAGAACAAGACTTGAACAGGTAAGATTAGTTAACTTGTATGGCAAGAGACAGATAGGTGTTTCCAGAGCCACCATGAAAGTCTAAGTTTTCATTCATATCAGTGCAACAAATGCTTGCTTTCATATAGCTAATAAAATACAATTCAGAGGTGCCAAAAGAAAATTAGTCAATCCATCAAGGTAGTTAATCTCATAACTTCTGAAAGTTAACTAAGAACAAGAAACAACAGGCAGCTGTTTCCCAGGCCCCTCATGCACAGTTTGAAGTTTTGCCAAAAGCCAAACTACCAAGGTCATGGACAGATTACTCGATTTCGATTTCGATTTTGGAGCCGGCTTGAACGTCTCAAAGAGGAAGTAGCAGAAGTGTCTGATCTCTCACCTTTATCCGCTGGAACCTATTTCAGATATCACAAAGTTAATTTCTGAGTTCACAACAGAGAAGAAGAGATGAAACATAGAGGGGAAAAAAAGGAAGAGAATGGTGAAGTATGGCTTATCATGCAAAATTCTTCTAAATATCTAATGTACAATGCTAGTTTTGCTTGCAAGATGATAGGAAATACTTGAGTTCGCAAGCAAACCTATCACCAATTGGTGAAAATCAGCGAGAATAACATAAAATCTGGGAAAATCAGCACAAACGAAAGATTGCAATATGAAAATCAAAGTCAAACAAGCACGGAAACAAGATACAAGTGATCGTCAATTCAAGAGGAGGAGATCGTCTCTCCCAAATCTCTAGACAACAAAGTCTAGAGCCCAAGTCGCCAAAGATCCCTAATAGAGAACAAAACAAAACATAACATAACCCCCCCCCTAAAATATCTCATGCTCTTTAATACATAAATTTTTCTAATCTAATTTCCCTCCCAAGCCCTAGCGGCCCCCTCCTCTGCAATTTGAATTCAATTTGGACTAGTGGGGCCCACTAATGATGGCGGCAAGAAGGAAGGGAGGCGGATAAGTGCTGCCTCTTGTAGACTTGAGCCAGCCTTTGGGCCGGTTCACCCTGAACCAGCCTAACACAAGAATATAGTGTAATTTAAGAGATTAAAAAAGTGTCATGATCATTTGACTGATGCATATCTACCTCATCTAAATGCTATGAAAACATCTCATTCATGAAATGGAGATTTCTGTATCTAAACTGAAGAATTAAAACAATTCAGATCAGCTCATGCATGCAACTAATATTTTGAATTACCTTTGAAGAGAATCTGCTGGAAGTTGATTCCTCAGGAGATGAAACTAGCATATTAACCAAGGGAGAAAGCTTCTCCCTTGCTCTTCGTTGTTTGTAATAAGAAACCTGTGAGTTCTGGTACTCCATTTTTTTCAAATTTGAACCAAATCCATTATTGGTGGCCTCTGCATCAATGAGTGAGAATTCCCCAAGCAACTTTACACTTGGTGGTCCAAATCCTGATACTTCCTTAAGTTCAACGGTCACATCATCGAAAGGTGAAGGAACAGCATGTAATCTACTTGGCTTACTTTCTACTGAGATATCCAATGCCTTGTCCAAATTTTCTTCTTTCTTCCGAACAATCTTTTCTCTAGTTTTCCTTTTCTTAAAGAATTCAAATGAAGATAGAAATGGAAAAACATGAAATGAATTCGAATTTGGCCTTCGCACATATTTATGAAAACAACTTAACAATCCAACTACGATGGTCAATGAACCGAGGAAGAAGGAAAAGGTTCGAAGAGCCCCTTCTGAGAGAATATTGGAGCTATAATCTGCCAGTTTAGTATCAGAGGCTAATGTCAAGCTGAAGTCCTCAAGGCCTTGATCACCTGTTGGAGTACTCACATCTACTCTTGATTGAGAGGTCCATGGAAATTCCATTGAATCGAAGCTCTCATTATGAAATCTATCTTCTCTAATTGTGAACGAGCTATCAGAAATTTCCTGGGATAGCGAAACTAGTAAAGATTCAACACTTGAGCTAGTAATATTGTTTTCTTTCAAAGTCAAACCTCTACTTATAGATTTCTTTGCAATGCCTTCTTCCGCCAAAGAGACGGAATCCCTTTGGTTTTGATCGCCATGCTCCCTCTTTTCTTTAACTGCAGTGTCATCATCAACCAAACCTCCGTTTTTTAGTAATAAATCTTGATCTTTAGCTACAAGATATTCAGTTTTGTCAGAAAACTCGTTTCTGATTCTCTCCATCAACCATTCTCTCTCTCCTGAGCGTTGTCTTCCGATAAATTTGTCGAACTCAAGAGAAACAAATAAATTTTCATCAAGGTTACATAAAGATTCTCTGACAATTGGGCACATCTGAGAAAAGCTTACCAAGTTCTCCAAAAAACTTTCAGTAAATAAGCTTTTCCCTACCAATCTAAGAGGAGCCTTGCCCTGAATCTTTTGAATATTAGTTGCAGGGCTCTCAAATCCTTCAAAAGAAGGATAAGAACTAGACCTCATGCAATAGAGAATGAACAAAAACACTCCAAATATAAAAAGCAAACTCCAAACCACACATGAATACCATGGCTTCCCCTCCTCCAACTCTTCTTCCTCTTCTTCCTCTTCATTCTCATTATCATTGTTATTTTCCCTATTACTTGAAGAATTTGGAGAGGAGGGGAAAAATGCAGTTCCTACTTCTTCATTGCCCCGCTTCTCTGCTTCAATGCGTTGAAGGAGTTCTCTACGTTGAATTGGATTGTAGCGAAGGAACTTTGGCCTTGGAGAAGTGTAATTGGTTATGGGATCATAAGAATGCAAGGAAATAGGTGAGTTATGAAAGGATTCTCCACTTGGATTTACACAAGGCGTGTATTTTGAATGTGGCGTAATTTCAAGATTCGAACTTAGAGGAGAAACCGGCAATAGGTCTTCTTTCCTCTCAGCCAAGATCTTGTTCTTGAAAGAGAAAGAAGTATTCGAGAACAGGGCGTTCTTCCTTAAGTCTGTCTTTAAAACCTGCGACTTTGTTGGGGCTCCATCGTGAAGAAAATGAAACTCATTCTCGTCAGTTTCAGCGACTTTCTTACTAAAATCCTTTCCTCGTTGGACTTCAAGAACAAGAATGGGTCTCAGATTTACAACAATGAAAAAGAAGGAGATGGGAAATCCGAAATATCCATACCTGAACTGTTCGAATTTGCCTGTGAATTTAATGAGTGATTTCTCCCGAAAGGATCCATCAGAAACCTTCTTCTCTTTCTCTTCTTCTTCAAAGGAACTATCGGTTACTCTATCCCCCTTGCGGCTCTCCAAAATAACGACCGTTGGGAGGGCTTACATGCGGAAATTTAAAAGTTTCAAATTCCTACCGTTAGATTGCCAGATGGTTTAAGATCAAAACGTACAAGAATTTAAATCATAACAAGCTCATCTTGATCTGTTGATTAGGAGTTTTAACTATCATTTATGAGCTTTGGATTTGAAGTTTATATATGTCATGTGTGTATGAATTTATTTTAATTAACTCAAAAATAAAAAATATTTTTAACAGCAAATTAAAATGTTTTTTACTTTGAATATTTATTTTCTGATTTTGAGTTTGTTTACATACCCAATTTATATCTAATTTTATGATTTTTTCTCAAGCTACTGCCTCCCTATCATGCAATCTATTATTAGAGTTACCAGACCATTTATCATGTTTAAAATTATTTTCATAAAAAAGAAAAATGTTTAAAATTATTTTATTATCAATATTATCATATATACTTAATATCTATTATATGAATCTTCAATATTTTTTATTATAATATATATATATATTATTGAAAAACATTTTATTATATATTTTTAATATGCATAGATAAATAATTCATAATTTTGAAGATAATTTTATTGGAGAAAATGTTCTCCAACAACTTGGAAGAATCTGAAGTCGTAGTCATAAACTTGTTAGATTTATTATAATCATTAGAGTTATTATATCATCATATTAATACTATCATATATATCTAATAATAATAATATAAATCTATAATATTTATTATTGTGATATATTCTCATATATTATATTATTATATTTTATATTAAAATATTAATGATTATTACTATTTTTGCTTTTTAGCAAATTTATTATGATCATATATTAATAATTAAGATATGTGATTATTAGATTAATATTGAGATATTAAATGATGTGATTTGAGTTTAATCCATTTTCTGATAATCGAAAATTGTCTTAATATAGAAATACAAATGATTAAATATATTTATAAATTTAAATGTCTCAATTAAAAATAAGTTTATTTGTTCTAATTTAAAATATAATTGTATAAAATTTTATGAAGAAGTTGATATTTATTTTGGAGTGATCCAATTGCTATAAATTAAGATAAAAAAAAAAAGGAATCCAATCAAAAGATCAAAAGCCCTCATGACTGAACCACATAAGCATGTACATATGAGATATAATAAACTAAAAAGTGGATTATGCATAGCAAAGGATGACTTAAAATAAAAATTAAAATTAAAATTAAAAAACCATCCCAAGACCACCTTCTATACTTGATGATAATAATAATAATAATAATAATAATTATTATTATTATTATTATTGTAATATCTTGATGCCTTTTATATACAAAAAAAATTTTAATTTAAAAATCTTAAAATTATGATTTATTTATGTCATCTTTCTCACAGCTTTACTTTACAAATCATAATCTTAATTTTATTTTGCTACGACTTTCTTATTGTTTTCTCGTTAATTTCTTGAAATTTATGAGCTGCTTTATATAATCAAAGTTGTTAATGTATGATATTTTAAAGAATTTTTCAAAAGAGTTTTGTTGTTGTTGTTGTTGTTGTTGTTGCAGTAGCTTCACAATCACTTATATAAAATGCTACGATCATTCTGAAAAGATCCTTAGAAGACATTTACACTTTTTGGTAAAATAAAAATGATCTTTGATGTTTTTTTTATTTAATAGTTTTTAAGTTTAAATGTTTATTTTTTATATTTAATTATTTTATGTTCTTACATATCTTACCATAAAATATATCATAATATTCTGATATTTTATGTTGCTCAGCTAAAATTATTAAAGCCTTGCATCATATAAACAAAATACTTATTTCTTCATAGAAAAATGAAATAAAGTTTTATATTTGCATGCGTGCGCATGAAACCTAATATTCCTTTCTAGTGGAAATCTGATTCATCTCCTTAAGAAGTTTTATGGTAGACAAAGACGATGAAATTGGTTAACAGCCAATGCTTTATACTTTATTTTTTTTTTATGATTTAGGTTTTATTAAGGATAGTTTCCTTACTGATTCTTTAAGTAATTTTTAATAAAAATAAAATAAAAAATTTATAACGTAAAGCTGCTTTATGAAGCAATAAGAAAATCATCCCAAACAAAATATTTGGCTTCATTTAGGACAGCTTTCTTACTGCTTCAAACAGTTTTTTAGTACAAAAATTAAATTTTTATGCTAAAAAACTATTTGAAAAATCAATAAAAGTTTCATTTGGGACTGTTTTCTTATTATTTTCTAGAGCAGTTTTTTGATTTAAAAATTTTTATACTAAAAACTGATTTAGAAAACATTAAAAAAACTCTCTCAAACACAGCCTTAAAAGCTATCCTATGTCCTCCATACTAAGATTTTTTTTAGATGAAAATTATATCTGTATTTATGAATTTTGTATGGCTGGTAGCTTTTCTTAGTGATTTTGGCACTTGGCAGGCAGGCTTGCTTTAAGTCTGTTAGTCATGGAAGCTAAAGTTTTTAAATGGAAGTGCTCATGAAGGGTGCAGATTTGATCGATTTGATTTGCAGATTAATAAAAGTAAGTGATTTAGATTATAAAGTTAATAAAATTGAATTGATTAATTTATTTTTGAATTGAATTAATTAAATTATTAATTAATTGAGTTGCCGATTAAGAAGGATACTAAATAATTTATGTTAAAATTTTATGATTTCATTATATAAAAGAAATAATATCAAATTGATTTTTTATGTCACTAATTTATTATCAATTATTTAATTTTTAATTTATTAATTTAATTGCTTTAATATATGAATAAATTAGTATAATTTATTTTTTTAATAAGTTTATAAAATTTTATATAAAATAAAAAAATATTAAAAATTCTATACAATAATTAAATCAAAAAAGATCAACTAAATAAGATCAATATGCACTTAAGAGTCTATTTGGATAATTTTTTTTTCTCAGAATATAATATAATTCTAGTTAACTATTATTTTCTTGTTGCTTCTAAAAAAATTTGTATTAAGAAGTTATTTGTTATAGTAGCTTTAAAAAAAATTAGTCTTCATTTAAGGCAGCTAATTTCTTACTATTTTTTAAAATAATTTTTTAGTACAAGAATTTCTTGAAAAAAATGATCAAAACTTATCCCAATAAATATCTTAGGCTTCATTTGGGACAACTTTCTTATTGCTTTCTAAAATACATTTTTTTAATAAAAAATTTTGATTTAAAACTAAATTTAATGCTTCCAAGTTGATGGGCGGGCTCTGAGCGTCCTAGCCCGCCCGTTAAAGGTAAACCGAAACTAGAGTTTGCGATGAAACCAACATAGTGTACGTACATGGAAGGTAGGCTCTTAATTGGGTCATCCGAAAGAGACCCGACAAGTATGTAGGGCCCATCGCCACCTTCGACAGAGCAAGGGAACTTTTATTTGGTCCGGTGCAAGGACCTAGAGGAAGGTTCGGTTTTGCCTAAAAAAGTGCAAATACCGAGTTTTTTGAAAAAATACCGAGTTTTTCAAAAAACTCGGTATTTGCACTTTTTGACCTATTTTTGCCTAAAACCGAACTTTCCTCTACATCCAGTGAAAGGACCTAATAATTGCTCCAGAGCAAGGGGGGCAAGGAGAAGGAACACTCTCGGAGTCACGGGTAGTAAAAACAAACTCAAGAAACGAGAATGCAAACCCTAATATCATCCAAAAAAAACTATGATGTACAAAAAGGCTTAAACAACTTTTTACTATATATATATATATATATATATATATATATATATATATATATATATATATATATATATATTTTTTTTTTAAATTCGAAATTTTTATATGATAAAGATGTTTTAGAAAGCAATAAAAAAAATGTCTCAAATTAAACCTTAGTTTGAGATATTTTTTTTACTGCTTTCTAAAGTAACTTTTTAATATAAAAATTTCTTCAACTAAAAATTTTTGTACTAAAAAATTTGACTTCAAAAACAGTAAAAAAGTTGTCTCGAATGAAGCTTAAGTATTTGTTTAGGATAATTGCAACAATTGTTGGCTTTTGTGCATCACCTCATTGGCCTTCGCTAGCTGGCAACCTTGGTGGTATTTCCTCTTTATTGTTTAGGAGCCTTCATTTGGGTTATGAATTGATGCTTGTTGGTTTTCCTTTGCTTGGTTCGTGGCTTGATACCTCCAATATAATGGATGGTCCTTGTTTGACTTGCGGGTTTGCACGGAGCCTCATTCCTGAGTCCGATTGTTTCTCTGGCTCTTGCTTACTCTTTGGCAGCCTTTATGATTTTGCACCTTCCTGTGAGGTTGCTTTATTTATTGGATACTTATAGCATTGTAATTTTGTTTTGTATTATCTAGATCTTGGATGTATTGTCCTTTTATTAATGAATGTCTTTCATCCAAAAAAAAAAAAAAGATAGTTGCAACAATTTGTAGAGTTGATTATGATTTTGTTATGAGAAAAAGTAATTTTTTGAAAATTGTTGTGATTTTTTTTAAAGTAATTTTTTTTTCTTACAACTACCACATATTCATAAATATTGTCATAAAAAAATAACTTCCTATTGCAAAAATTCCTAAAACATATCAAAAAAGAAGCCGTTAAATAAAATTATGATTGTAATCTAGAAAATAAGACCGTGACAAAGTGATCCCAAATAGACCTTGAATGATGTGCATCTTAACCACATACATAATCATCCTTTTAGTGTTATAGTCATATGAGATATACTGCATTTGATAACAACAATAATATTTTTTTATTGTGGTTTATAGCCTGGTCAACAATCTTTGCGTTCTTCATGATGATCATCATACCAATGCGCATTGCATCATAAATGTAGTAGCATATGGCATAAAGACTATGTTGCCCTCCACCTTCGAAAGGACAAAATAGTCATTTCATGCTCCTAATTGTGGTCTTCCTACGAACACAATTATTAATTTGGGCATGTTTTATATGACAATGCTATAATGTTACCTTCCTATTAAGACAATAGAAGTACTATAAGACATCTTTTATCTATCACATGCATTATGGCTAAGTTATTTCTCTCTTATTTCATATGTCATCATATGCAAATCATGTATTAATAGGAGGATCAAATAATGATAATTGCATAAATTAATACTATTAATTATCATTAAAGTATAGTAACTAAATTAATTCAAATTTTAAATAACTCAAAAATATCAAAATCACAAACATACAAGAGGAAGATATACTAAAAGGTAGGGGTGTCCATATTTGACATGATTTGAAAATCTGACATGAAAATTATGGGTTAGGGTTAACCCGTTTGAGAAACGGGTTATGTTTGGGTTCAAGAAACTGGCCTATTTCAAAAATCAAGTCAGGTTCGGGTTGACCCGGAAACCCAGGAATGACCCAGATTGACCCCCGCTGCCCGGGACATGTCGAGTGTGCCCGCATTGCCGTCGTGTTGAGTCACGTGTCTCTTCGCGTGAACCAAGTACCTATGACGAGTGACGATGCTGCCATTGCGGATGCTGCCACTGTCGTTGTCATGCCGCTATCAGTGTTACCATGTTCGTGGGTCGGGTCAATCCTGTAACTCGTGCGGGTTTAGTCCGAGTTGAAATACCTAATTACCCGTTTGTAAAAATAGGTCGGGCTTAGATTGGATAAACTAGTGACGGGTCAGTTTCGGGTTCGACCCGAACCCGACTTGTGACCCAATTTTGACAACCCTACTAAATGGAGTTAAGCCTTTCCCAAACACTCAACCCTAAAGATCTCAAATCCTAAGGTAAATTATAAATATTTTGATTCAAAATTGATTTACTAATTCATATGCATGACAATAGAAAAATCTCGACTTATCAGCGCAAGATTATCATTTATGTAGTAACATTTCTATCAATGAATTATTATGTTCTTCTTCATTATTCTTATGTCCCGAGTGATTTGGTTCTTTTTTTTTCTCCATTTACATTCTTAAATAATTTAAAACCTAGAATCACAAATGCTTTCTATTGGAATCAATAAATATATTTGGTCATTACATTGAGTTAATAAATATTAGTATTTAATAAGAAGATTAAGTAATGTTAGCATCTTTTGTAGGAATTTTGAGCAAATTTAATCACAAATTCACACGCGCCACATATTAAATAATCTTATGAGACAACATGATATAGATTTGACTAAGAAATTTTGGGTTCAATTTGTCCAAATATAACGAGTTTGAGTTCATATATAAAATATTGATCTGCTCAATATCCCGCGTATCCATATCTTTATAAGAAAAATATTAGAATAATTGAAAAATAAAATAAAATTATAAAATTTCTTTGAATAATTTTATGAAAACCATATCACCTCTTTAAGCTACATAACACATTTTTTAAATTTAATGAAGGTTCATTTGGGCCTGCTCTGTTGCTAATTTTCAAAAAAAAATTATACTGAAAAACTGTTTTTCACCATCAGATCTATCAATTTATGATAATTATATGAAAATTATTATCTGATTTTAAAAAAATATTATTATTATTATTGTTAAAAAAATATATTTTTTCATAATAATTTTACAATTATTTTTATATAAAAAAACTACCGCGGCCCAAATCAATCATAAAAAATTTCAGAAATATTAAATAAAGATTGTCTAATTTCTCCGCAACCTCATCAGTGAAAATGACTTCATCATCATCCGAAACAATATAAAATTGCCACATGCTTTGACTCTTCAGCATTCCCAGCTATTCTCCCAACTAATTGCGTTGCTGTCACAGACGACTGAGAAATTTCTTTTTAATTTTTTGTTAGAAAGTCACCATTTATTATTATTATTATTACTATTTTTTTTTTTGGAAAATGATAGTCGCCAATATCAAAATATGATAGCCAGCAATTTTTTGAAGAAAAAATAATTATTATTTGTTACTTTTTTTACTTTGGTTTGAACATCTTTTTTGCTATTTCAGTACTAAAAATTATAAAAAAAAAATTTAAAAAATAATAAAAAAACTGTCCCAAACGAAACTAAAGAAATAACAAATAATAATCATTTTTCTTCATTTTTTTCAGTTTTGCCGTTCCCATTTTTAAGAATATAAAATATAACTACTTTCATGTTTTTTTTTTTTTTACCATTTATGAGTTTTCTTTTTTATACTCATATATCTATATTATTATCTTGAATCAATAGTTTTTCTTCTTAGTTGAACAGTCAAGCCGTTTATATTTCTAAGAATTTATTAGGGAAGATTGCAATTTTTCATAAATATAATTATTAAATTATTATACGAAAAATAATTTTTGAAAGCTGCTATAAAAAATAGTTGCCTAACACAAAAAGTTTTAGAAAATATCAAACAAAATATTAATTGTAATTTGAAAAGCAAAATAATAAGAACTTTGCCCTAAACAAACCCAAACTCTATTGATCAAAATTGTGGTAAAATTTTCTAATAATATGTCTTTGATTGATTGAAAGTCAATCAAAATTGTATCGCTTTTTTTTTTTTTTTGCCTTAAATTCAAGATAAAAAGTAATTCCTTGCTCAAATTGAAATCTGATCATATCACTTGAGCAACTCCAATCACATATATGCTTATTTGTATCCTGTCTCTAATAGTAAAGCCACTCATCCACCTAAGCATCCTCATCTCTGCAACACTTAGGGGCTATTTGGTAGAATGTAGGATTTCATTTAAGTAGGATTTCGTAAATCCTCCAAAACCTGGATTTACGAAATCCTGAGGGGTTAAATCCTGAAAACTGTTTGGTAACATTCATGATAAATCCAGTTAAATCTTGTGTGACTGTTTGGCTGTTCAATTCAGGATTTAAGGCGGTTAAAAGATTTAACATTCATTTCTTCATTAATTAAAGTAGAACAATCCAAGTTCAAATAAAATACAACAAAGTTTCATTTGAAATACAACAATAACATAAAGCAAATTGCAAATAAAATAAAGTTGATTCCATCTTCAAAGTTTTCAACATTGCAGGTTATCCTGCTGAACGACTTCGTTGGCTTGCTACCTACAAATGGAGTAGTTTGTTAGAAGTTTAAATTATGAATATTCTAAACAATATAAGCTTAATATCAGAGAGACTTACCCGGGCTTCCCACATATTTGTTGCAATTAAATGTCTCAAACCATCACCCAGTACTCTTTCTCCAACACCTGCATACAAATTCGGGTCTTCATCAATTGCTTGAACCTCCCCCAAGTCACTGTTATGATGCATTTCAGTTTGTGACATGTTGAAGTAAATATCATGCCCGTGATAACGTCCGATAAAGTTATGCAAGACTGCACATGCAAGAACAATATCAGCCTGAACCGCAAGTGGAAATTGACGCATGTGAGTCAGAACTTGGAACCTTTCTTTCCATATGCCGAAAGTCCTTTCAACTACATTTCGTAGTTGGGCATGACAGTAATTATATAGCTCCTGTGCAATAGAGCACCTTCGAGAAGCATCTGCACGGTATTCAGCCAAGTGATACCGATACCCTATGAATGGTGCAATTAGTTTATCTGTGTTTGCATACCCAGAATCAACAAGAAAATATTTACCAGCTGGAACTTTAAAATTACCTTCCTCGATTGCCCATCGTAGAACTCTCATATCAGCAGCTGATCCTTCCCAACCGGAACCCACATAGACGAATTGCCTATCAAATGACACCACAGCAATGACATTCTGAGAAGTGAACCCCTTCCTGTTACGATACCGATTTTGCAAGTTTCTGTTTATAACTGCAGGAATGTGAGTCCCATCAATAGCTCCAACAGCATTCTCGAAGAATGGAAAAAAATTTGATTCAAACGTACATAAGGGTGGCATTCTGCTTCCATAGTTGGCATCGTTATGAATTCATTAGCTAAGAAAACTATGGCACGTAGGACCAAATTAAAATACCGACTAACTGTTTCAAGAGAATGCTGAAAGAACTCGCACAACTGTCTGTAACTATGTGCATGTGCTATACCACGTAGAAAAATTGCAAGTTGCTCCTGAACTAAAATGTTTTTTGTATGAGTAAGTAGTGAACGACTCTCTAGCAATTCCCTTAGTTGATGAAAAGCGTCTGCTGAAAGTCTGAAAGAGTTGTAAGCACGTAACGGATGACCAGAAAGAAGGTCAACTACATATTGTTCTCCTGTGTAACATCTCGTAAACATAGGTCTTCGTATGTTGGTCTCTCTTCGGACGAGCTACTATCACTTAAAAGAGTTGGTGCTATATTGCGTATTTCATTGCTCAACTGTACGTGGTCAACTATTAGCTCGCTTAGCTCGTCAGGAAGAACTCCACTTAGGAAATTAGACATGTTGTGCTTCAATAATCTGATATTTATTAGGATAACTCATTAATAATATGAAGAAAAATATCTAACTGTATTGCATCATATAATCATATGTGGATTTCAAGTACAGGTTCATCAAAAGCAAATTTGTATCACTAGGAGTTGTAACAATGCAGATTGCATCACATTCATATTTCATCAAGTTGATAGAGTTTAGCTTTAAAAAAAATAAGTGTAGAGTTACTATAGCAGATCTAAAAAAAAATTAAAAAAAAAACAAGTTTAGGTAAATCAATGCAGATCTCAAATTTTGAAAAGACTTATCTCATTTTCAAAAGACTTAACCAGATATTTGATGGTTGACAAATTAGATACAACTTCTTTTAATAAATCTAAACTTATAGTTCAATACTTTCTGAAATAGAAATAACCACAGTAAATCCTCTACCATATATACGCTTTAACAATTTCAGCATAATTTTCCAACAGAGCACAATCTTACAGTAGATTCTGACTAAAATTTAAGCACGATTACAACAAATTGTGACATCGTTGATACAGAGAACAATCTTACAACAACTACGTGAAGGATACAACTGAAAAAAACAAGTACATAAATTCTCAATCTACCGAAACAACTACACGGATTCATCTACTTAGAAGAAGAAATGCGTCATAAACAAATTTTGTAAATCTAGCTAAACAACAAGCACGTGAAAGCTACAACTGAAATTAAACATCCTACAGTGAAACCAAACTGTATGGCATCACTTTGGTAGCCAAACTGAGCATCCCGAAAATTTTGGATGGTTATGAAGAATGTACTCAATCCACCCATGGAGTAATGGCCTGTCCCAAGTCATAAATGCAATCTTGTGGTCGTTACATTCTATCAAAGCTTGATGAACTGCTATTATAGCTTCCATGGAAATGTTCTCTATATTACTAAGTTTTGCAAGACATTGCGTTGTTGTGTACGGACATATTTTATCAATCTTCTCAATTATCTGATCAGTTTTAACGCAATGCTTGTCTAGTACACTGGTTAACTTTACTTTCTCAGCTCTTCTCCGGGGGCGCCTACTATTGCGAATATCATCATCACTTGAACGCTTGCTACGACTCATTGGAATAGTTTGGGGTTCTTCTGTGTTTTCCCCCTCAGGAATTTGGTTGCTTTCTAAATCTGTTGGTACAAAACTTATTCCGTTACCGGACAAGAAAACATCCTCCTCCACGTCTCCTCCTGGCACAACTTCCTCTATTGATTTATTTGTTTTTCGAGATGACCGTGCTAGTGTTCCCACAGCAATATTATCTCCACATATTTTCTCAAAAATTTCGTATTGGTGGAATGGATTACGACGGTACTTCGCCAGCTTTGGATTTTCCTAGTGAACAAATAGTAAAATATAAAATGACATGAATTTCATTTGTTTGAAATGGTTAATGAAATTATAGTAAACAAAAATACCTGGATTATCTCATCCCATATGTCATCACTGGCTATTGGCAAATGAAGATTTTCATCCCAACCCCAGCCACTTCGATTTGCTAGTTGGAAAACAGCACGAAAATCAACTTTCATATTTTTGAACCTAATCTGTGCACTATTTTCAGTGTAGTTTCCTTCAACTCGACGATTTAGTATACCGACCTAATCCTTCCACTTGTCCTTACGCAATATGCCATCAATAATATTACCACACAAATACTGCTCGAACAACAACTCTCCGAAGACTTCATTATGCTGATCTGGCCATCTAGGTGTCCTCAAAATATTTTTATTACTATTCCCCAACTTCACATCTAAATCATCCATAATGTCCGCTTGAGTATTGGCCGATGAACGTTGAGCCACTTTCCCTTTCAAAAAACGTTTCATTTTTGCTGTACAAATTTCAAATAATACAGTTTAATAGTATCCATAGAGACTGTTTAACATCTATTTCTAATGAGCATGATTACCATTTGAGAAGTGAATTTTACTGTTTTTGTTCCGAGTGGAAGCTAGGTAATTCATGTTTGAGGATTCGTTGTCATTCGTTGTCAACCAACTCGATTTATCCAGTGCAAAACTAATATGATCATGAAGTAAAGATGAGTGTTTACAATTTGTTTCTCGGTAAGTTCCACTACTATCCACATCTTCTTCAGGTGTCATGTTACTAACACAATGTCGGACTATCACACCACTCTAGCAAATGAAATATCACAACACAAATAATATATGCCTGTTCGAACAACTGCCGATAATCATGAAACGGCGATAGAATAGACAACATGCAAATAAGAAAAATTTCGGACATATATTAGCCTAAACCGTGGATATTCTAACAAAAAAACTAGAGAGGAGATAAAGGAATCATACCTGCTGCCGATTCGCCCGACTCACGTCGCTCGTTTCTTCTACAGGCGACTGCTCTACTGCTGGAAGTGCGAATGAAAGGAGGTGAACAGTGGGCTTATAATAGCGAGAGGAGGAGACGAGGGAGTATGGGCGAGCATGTGCGTGAGCTGTTCTGTGAAGATGAGCGAGTGAAGAGATAAGAAAACAGCTAGAATCGTTCGGGCTTTCCTCTGTCTTCTTCCTCTCCTGCGAATAGCCAGGTAAATCTGCTACCTCTCCCGCGGATAACAAGCTAAATCCGCCGAATTTGCGGATTTGCGAAATCCGGGATTTACCGCAAAAACGGCTCTTTTTTCGTCACCCGCGGCTTCCAAATACCGTGAGATTTGGATTTGCATTTTAGGCCGTTTGGCTGGATTTCGCCCAAATCCAGCCCTAAATCCGGCTAAATCCGCGTACCAAACAGCCCCTTAACTTTATATTATACTTCTTTTTAATGGCTAACGTTCTGCACCATAAAGTATTGTAAGTCTCACTAAGAGTCGTAAAATTGTTGTAAGGTTCGTTTGAGATTATTGTAATATTTTATGAAATTGAATTTAAAATTATTGTGGAAAAATAACTTAGCTATTATGATTGAAAGAAGCACATTTCCATCATAAAAATTTCTAAGAAGCAATGTGAAGGTAGTAAACAAATGAAATTGTGATTAATGAATGAAAAACAAAGCATCAAGAAAGCTGTTTCAAACGGACCCCTAATTAAGAGATATTTTTCAATGAATTTAGCTTTAGTAAAACTGCATAATAGTAATTTGAATTAAGGCTTCGTTTAGGATGGCTTCTTAAAACAACTTTTTAATACAACAAATAAAATTTTTATACTAAAAAGCTGTTTTAAGAAGTAGTAAGAAAGCAATCCCAAATAAAGCCTTATACCAAACATAATTTTTTGAGTCATAATAATAATAAAAAAAAGGCTTAAAATCTGCCCTTAGTCCAGCATAAAATGCGAACACGAGAATAGCAGAGCAAAAGAAACAAAACAATGAAATAAATAAAAAATTTTGTATAAAATGTGAAATAAAATAATAAAGTTTTATAAAATAATAAAACCATTATCTGTAAATTATAAAGCGGCCATGACTACAAAGCTCCAAAGCCAGAAAGCCTCATGCCCTGTGAACCCCGCTCTGCATCTCCTCCCTTTATTCTTCAGCAGTAAGAACCCGTGAACTTCTCTCCTCAGCAAATCAAATTTTATTAAAATTTAAAACCATCATCTTCGCCTTCCCTTCTCCATTGCTCTGCTTCCACTTTCAGAGAACAATGCCCCTCTTCTTCCAACACAGAACCTCTGCTTCCCTCCTCCTCCTCCTCCCCCTCATCCTCCTGCTAATCTCCGGCCACTCGCACGGCCACACGAAAGGCCTCCGGCAGGGAAATCAGCCGCATTATTCCGGCAACACGACGCAGCAAAGATTGATAGAACAGCAGTTCATGAGATGGGTAAAGTTCGTCGGAAGCCTCCGGCACAGCCTCTTCGGCCGAGCAATGAACAAACTGTTTCCTTCCTACACTCTCACCGTCGACAAGAATCCAGCAAAGGGAGATTTCACCACCATTCAAGAAGCTATCGACTCGCTTCCCGTTATCAATTTACTTAGAGTTATCATCAAAATCAATGCCGGAACTTACACGTGAGTAGCGGCTTAGCTTAGCTTAATTCCTTGCCCACAAATTTTCATCAAAATCGAATTTTGAAGCCAGATTTGAGCAAAAAGATGAGATATTGTTACAGGGAGAAGGTTAGCATTTCGGCAATGAAAGCTTTTATAACAATAGAGGGAGCAGGGGCGGATAAGACCGTCGTGCAATGGGGAGATACAGCAGACACCATTGGCGCGAAAGGGCAAGCTTTGGGAACTTACAATTCTGCAACTTTTGCTGTTAACTCCGCTTTCTTCGTAGCTAAGAACATCACTTTCAAGGTAATTTCTAGCTTCTTCCAAATTTACCCAAAAAGAAACAAAAAAGTTGAAATTTTTATTTTTATTTTTTGTTTTTCCTTCTGTATCAGAATACGAGCCCAGTGCCAAAACCAGGAGCGGTCGGAAAGCAGGCGGTGGCGATGAGGATATCAGGGGATACGGCGGCGTTCTTAGGATGCAAGTTCTTGGGAGCGCAAGACACATTATATGATCATCTTGGCCGCCATTACTATAAGGACTGCTACATTGAAGGTTCTGTGGATTTCATCTTTGGGAATGCCCTCTCCCTCTATGAGGTTAGTTTTTACCTTCAGAGATTTTATTAACGCTGGCTGCACGGTTACTAATCGTCATAGCATCATCGAGTGCTGACACGTGGCATGTACGAGCTGCATCTTGGCAGGTCACGGGTAGGGCAATTCTCGATCTCCATTGGCCCCATCCTTTCAGTTACTTCCAATCAGATTTCTCTATTTTTGAGGGGAATTTTTGATGCTATGCAGTAATTTCCAGCTAAAATGAAAAAAAAAAAACTTTATAAAAATATATTAAGAGAAATACACAATCATATGAAAATTTAAAGTTTTTTTCTCTCCCTTAATGCGACCAAATTAAAATTTATAATTTTTTTTCTTTGTGCTAATTAACCTTGTAAAAAAGCAATAATTTATACAATCTAAGAAATATTTAAAAACTAAAACTTTCGTATTATATATAATTATATAAATTTTTTTTCTAAAATTTAGAAAAGCGTTGCCGGTACTCTCTTAGGTTTTATTTGGGACGGCCTTTTTAATACTTCTTAAAACATCTTTTTAGTATAAAAAATTTAAGCTTACTAGAAAACTGATTTAAATAGTAAGGAAGACATCCTAAATGAAGCTTTAGATTTCGCTTGGGACAGCTTATTTACTGCTTCTTAAATTAGTCTTTTAGTTAAAAAATTAAAATTATTTAACTAAAAAATTATTTTAAAAAGCAATAAGAAAATGTTTGAGACTTCTTAAATGAAAGAGACTGCAAGATAATGATATTCACTAACTCTTTCTAGAGTATTCTCTTGCCCTTTTTCTTAGAGAAATAATTGATAGTTTTGGATGCATATTATCTTTAAGAAATTATATGAGAATATTCTATTGCAAATTATATGATGATGTTATATACTTATATGTAGGGGTGTCACTTCGGGTCAACGACTCGGATTCGGGTCGAACCCGGAATTGACCCGACACTGTTCGGGTCAGGTTTTCGGACCCGAACCCGACCCGACACTAATGACCCGAAGTTGACCTAAAATTGCTAGTTTTCGGGTCAATCTCGGATTTTCGAGTCAAATAGGAGTTTTCGTGTCAATTTCGGGTCATTTTCGGGTTGCTATGTCAATCCGAATCCGACTCAATTTTAAAAACGGGTTAATTTGTTGAACCCGAACCCGACTCGTTTCGGGTCCGGGTTGACCCTAACCGGATTTTTTCGAGTCGGGTTCGAATCGTGTCAAAAATTAACACCCCTAATTATATGAGAATATCCTATTACAATAATTTAAAAAATGAGCTAAATTTCAATATTCTTTTATGCACAGATACATAATAATTTATCTTGTAATTTTGATTTTATGATGGGTAGGGATGTCATTTGCACGCAATAGCTGAGAGCATTGGAGCGGTGACGGCGCAGAATAGAATGAGCCTTCTTGATCCGACGGGGTTCTCCTTCGTGAACTGTAAGGTAACAGGCTCGGGCGCCCTCTATTTGGGCCGGGCTTGGGGCACCTTCTCTCGGGTCATCTTCGCCTACACGTACATGGACGATATTATAATTCCCAGCGGTTGGTTTAATTGGGGAGACCCTAATCGAGAGATGTAAGCCGCTTCTTCTCTTAATATCACTGTTTTGAGAACAGGACCGGACCGACCGGTTCGACTGTGAACCGGTCTGGTGGCCAGTCCTATCCAGCTTACGGATTAGGCTCTGGATCGGACCGGATCAAACCGGATTGAACCGGGTTTATAAAAAAAATTTATTTTGTTTTAATTAAATTTTAAACAATATATTTTTTTAATTAAATTATTTTAATTTTTTAAAATACTTTTATTAAATATTATGGCAGAATTTTATGATGCAATTATAAATCATTAGATTTGTTTTGAGATTAGTGTTGTACGATATAAATTTGTGTGGGGATGAATTTAAATTTATTGAATATGCTTTGAGATTAGTGTTATAAGTGAAGATTTTTTTTATTGCACTAAGCTCACGGCGTATTTGATTGTTTTTAAGGCCGTCTTAATATAATTTATGTTAGGATATTCAAATATTAGGAAATTTTTGTAATGAACTAATTTAAAGGTAAATTGAAAATTATTTTTAAGATTATTTTGATATAATTTATATTAAAATATCCTAATGAAATTTTCTCTATGTATAAGGTTTCGTTTGGTACAGCTTTCTTATCGGTTTACTTTTCGAATCGATCGCAACCATAATTTCTATATGGCTGCTATTTTTTCATTAAGTTCAAGCAATTTTTATGCTATGAAGCTGCTTTCTGTAGCAGCTTTCAAAAAAACTATTTGCTCCACAATAGTATCAAACAGATTATAAATCTTCGTGCAATTCTCTTTTTGTGTATAATGACATGCGAATTAACCCAAAAAGAAATTTATTTTCCAAATTATTTTTTTTTTAATTTTTGGTACTAATATATGATATTTATTATTATTTTAATTTAATATTTGATATTTGTTGACAGGACTGTGTTCTACGGGCAATACAAGTGCAGTGGGCCAGGAGCCAACTATGTTGGAAGGGTTCCATGGTCACGAGAGCTCACTGATGAGGAGGCAAAGCCCTTTATCTCCTTAAGCTTTATTGATGGAGTCGAGTGGATCAAATTATGATCTTTGTCTTCTCAGCTTTAATCCAATTATTTTTATTTTTTGGGAGAAAAAAATATTGTAACCCACTAATTCAAGTAAAAGCCATCTTGATCAACCATTTGATCTGATCAATTCTATTGCTTTTTATTCAAATTCTGAAAAAATTATTCTGTGCGGACACCCGAACGTCATCTGGAGACCAATCAAAATGCGCCATGTCACATTTTTGCCCGGTATCATGGTTATGTACAACATCTTAGTACCGCTGATGTAGTTGCATCTAATTCGCCTTCAGACATAGAGCTGCATCCGACTTCTGTGCAGAATAATTTCTCTAATTTTTGAGCTGAAATTATGAAGCTGTCATATATTGCATTATTTTATTAATATTATTTGATACGATTTAAATGATTTAATAATTATATAAATATGTGACAAAAAATAAAAAATAATTTTATGAAATGTAGATCATACAGTAAAACAATTTTTCTATAATTTTTAATTAAAATATATTCAATGTTTAAGTGACTAATCTCTTTTTTATAACTATAAGCAAAAATTATATGATATATTAAATCTTCTATTTCCTTGATAATGATTCTATACTAATATAAGATATGATTCTCAAATGTAAAAAAATAAATAAAAATTATTTTTAGTTTTATGATTTTATTCATTTATTTATTCTGAATTCCTTAAATAAAGATTTAATTTTTATTGTTTCATAGAAAATAGAACTTGATAATTTAGACTTTATTTGAAATGACTTTCTTACTACTTCTTAAAGCAGAAAGTCGTCCCAAACAAAACTTTAATCATAACAATTTAGTCTATTAGAAATCTAAATGAAGCTTAGATAACTTGAAAGCAATTAAGAAATGTGTTTGCATCCATGATTAAGCTTTGTGCTCTATCTAATTCTACGAAGCTTTAAAACAACCAACAACCATCAGGAAAAATTAACTATGAAATAACATTCGTGTGTGAAAGATAATCAAGGTTTTGTTTGTGATAGCTTTTTTATGACTTTCTAAAATAATTTTTTAGTACAAAAAATTATAATATAAGAATTTTTTTGTACTGAAAAACTATTTTAAAAAGCAATAAGAAAGCTGTTCCAAACAAAACCTAAGATATTACAAAAAATACATTGATGAAGATCAAATAATGAACACAATGCTTCTTTGGCTTAAGAAAATTTCAATAGTAATAGAGGATGGCTCCATGACTTTGCCTAAACCCTAAACTACCAAGGAAGGAGGTATATTAGCTTGCAACAACAACAACAACAACATCAGGCCTTTATCCCACTACGTGGGGTCGGCTACATGAATTCTTTTTCTCCATTGTGTCCTTTTAAAGGTCAAATTCTCGTTTAAATCTAATAAAGAAAGGTCATTCCTAATATTTTCTAACCAAGTCTTTTTAGGTCGCCTTAGATGGTTTGGTCACATAAAACGGCGGCCTTCCAATGACCCGGTTAGGAGAGTAGAGGTATTAGATTTGACTTATATTAAGAAAGGTAGAGGCATGCAATTACTTTTTTTAAAAAAAAAAAACTTGCAATTAGTTGATTTTGGAGGACTAAACTATAATGTTGAGTCATTTAAGCAACAATGCCAGAGATTATTCGCCCTATTTAATGCAAAACAGCATAAAATATATAATCTATATATATAATGGAGCCCATACTTGATAAATACAAATTCTTTTTTTATATATTTATATGGGAAGGGCATAATAAGAAGAATTTTCTTTCCAAGGCAATTTTGTGTAAAGTGAGGAGTGAAGTGTAAAAAATGTTATCAGTGTAGCTTCTTAACTGTAATTTTGCTCGTGCTTGGTAGGTGACCAACCCATTTCAAATTAAATATTTATTTATTTATTATTAAACATTCAACTTGTTCCTTATATAAACAATTAGAGACATAAAATAAATCATTTAGGATTCAGCTTCAATGATGCATCAATATTCATTTCATGAAGATGTTAGTCAACGAATATTTGGTGGAAAAACTATTGAACCTGATCTAGATTTTAAATAAATATTATATATTGAAAATAAAGGAGACATAGGGGCTTCCAATCTGTTGAAAAATGAATATATACATAGTAAAGAAATATATAGGATAAAAAATATTATATATATATATATATATATATATATATATATATATATATATATATATATATATATATATATATATTTGGAGTTGTTTGGATGAGTGCAAAATAAATGCAAATGATTACCTTTTTGTTTATGCTAAAGAAAAATAATGCAGTGTTAAGTCAAAAGATGGCGGTGGCTTGTAGGCAGTTAGTTGTAAGCAGAGATTGGTGGTGACAGAGGGCGACAATAGCAGAGAAATCGTAGTGCATTTAAATATCAGCTAGATCTAATGATTTTTAAAAACATCAAAATTAAATTAGATGATATATTCCAAATACTTCAAAATTTTACTCTTCATTTTTTTTGACTCGTATAGCCAACCTTATGTAATGTAATGAAGGCCTGTTGTTATTAATGTGATTTCAATTTTTGATAGCATGTCTCTACCCCAACAAGAACATATTCAAGGTCTTCTCTAAAAGACCAGGACGCACAATCTCACTAGCAAACCGCCTACTCTACATGATGGAATTTTTCTCATAAACTCAATAATATATGTGTCTAAGGTCATATGTCTTCATTATCTTTCACTATTTTGATATGACGTTGCTTTCTTAATTAATAAAATATCTCAATTCAAGTATTGTCCAACATTCAAACATTGAACTACAGTAAAACATTTACTCTAATATTTTGCATGACATAATACTTCATGGATTTTTTCTGGAAAAGTACTTTCCTTTCACAATAATGCCTTATTAGATTACAACTAGGCTGAAAATATTGTTGTTCATAGCTCCATTAATTCTTATGTTTTTTTTTTCTTAGCTCAAAAGCAACATCTTAGAGTTCTAAAAAATAAAAAGCTACAATACAATCCTCTTCCAAAGTTGAATATACAACATTCCCCATCAGAACTTCCAAACTACTATGGTAATACCACTTCTCCAAAATTGGGTATTATTTCTTCTAACATGGCTGATAATTTATTGCGAAAAATATCAATGCCACATCTACATGCTAATCTAATATTTCACTCATGCATGAAACACATTGTCATTCATTTTCATTTTGTGTGCGAAAAAAATCTAAAATGATATTATTTGTATTGCTGATGCAAGTTTCACCCAATGATTAGTAAGCTTATGCCTTGATGAAATCTCTTTCATTCCACCACTTAGATGATCTATGTGCTAAGATCAAGTGCATCCCTTGAACTCTATAATGTGGGGGGACTATTGGTGATATCAATACAATATCATATATAATTGTCGTCTTTGCAAATTATAGGCTTCTATATACAACTATTTGATTTTAGTGATTAGTAATAATTCACTGAATTTGTAATTAGTATGACGG
This sequence comes from Dendrobium nobile, assembly GCA_022539455.1. Classification (NCBI taxonomy): domain Eukaryota; kingdom Viridiplantae; phylum Streptophyta; class Magnoliopsida; order Asparagales; family Orchidaceae; genus Dendrobium; species Dendrobium nobile. The sequence goes on along the minus strand of CM039735.1, from coordinate 6,974,844 downwards.
ATATTGTAAATTGCCATCACTATAAATTGTATGCTGCCAAACATAGCTCTCCAATTTTAGTGATTTGTAATAACTTCTTAGATTTGTAATAATTAGGATATATTTACTGCAAGTATATATATACATTGTAATCTATACATCATAGAACATACTAAAAAAAATCAGATCTCTCCCATTCTAATCTTCTCATCATTTGTATCACTTTAAGGGCTTAATGAGCAATATCTTGTACAATTTGCTCCATCATTGTAAATATTCAAAAAATTTCTATTTTGATCAATAATAATGCAATTGCAAATGCATAATTGTATGTCGATGACATCGAATTATTTTATGATTTTATAGGTTTTGATGCCATTGTCAATGAAAAAATCATAAAGAGGCTCATTGTGTTATGATTACATCATTATATTTTGATATAATTGTAAAAATACAATCGATGATGTTTTGCATGGATATTACACATTAAACAATTATCAAAAATTTTAATCAATTTCTTAAATTTATTCTATTTTGATTTTCTTAAAACCAATTAGAGATTACATTATTATTATATGTGAGAAATGTTTTTGGATAATTAATTTTATTAATTTACATCAAATTCAATATCTTGATTTGATAAGGAGAATAAATTAATGTAAGTTAAAGTAATTTTAAAGAAAATCAATATTTACTTAACCTTCATATTTATTAATAATTCATTTTCTAAATGCATATTCTATTATTATGCATTCACACCAATAGCTAGGTCAAAGTGTGACTCAATTTGGAGGGTAAAAGTGAAATTTTTTAGGGATGTACATATGATTATGATTTTGGAGGTTTTGTTTTTGATATGCAAATTAAAAAAAAAAATATTTTAAGATGATGATTTATATAGTTTATTTTTGTTGATTTAATACTTTAATAAATGATTTATATCTATCATTTTGTGGAGAACAAATAATTATTCAAGGCATTTTTTATTATTTATATAATGTTATTAAAATAGATAAGAAAGACCAACATTTCTTTATTATAATATCTACTTGTTTATTAAAAGAAAGATAAAAATTTGATTAGCATGAGATATTTTCATTAATTTTTGTTTAAATGATTTAATAAATATACAAATTAATATGCAATAGAAGATGGATTTAGATACTAATGATAGAATCAATAACTATGATACACAAAATTCAAAATTCTTGATTGTTTTTTTAATTGAAATTACCTCATTTTTACAGTATTGACTATATAAATGAATATTTTTTAATATTGATATTTTGTGGAATTAAAAATATCTGGGTTAAAATATTTTTCTAGATTTTTTATGAGAATGAACTTTAAAGTTTTAAGATCTATTTTGCGATGAGTATATTATATAAATAAATTTGTTATTAAGGGGCTTTGTGGGCTGTCAATGTAGGCAACGCGCAGGCTGCCGCTAGTCACTGACCACCATTGCAGCCTGCTACCCACCACTGCTCGACACCATTGACCACCACCACCAGTCGCTGTCATCCAAAGCCATCATGATTGTCGACCATTGTCCCTCGTGTCAGCCACCAACCACTATCATCTGGGTTGAGATTAATCTGATTATTATTTAATTTGAGTTTGGGTCTTAAATATTAACCCGATTAATTTATTTGATCAAATTTAAGTTGACAAAAAATCTGAAAATTGACTCAAAATTAGTAGATCATAAGTCAAATTCAAGTTAAATAAGTCATATTTGTGTTAAACCAATCATTTTTGGATTAAACGAATAGTATTTGGGTTAAAGGTTTTGTTGGTCCAAAAAAATTGTAGGAAATATTTAACAAACATGTCTAGTTTGGTTAAAAAATTTTAAGTTTTAGTATAAATGGGTCGGATTTGGATCAAATATATTATGATCAGGTCAACTTCGATTAAAAATTTTGACTCGCCGACTCAATACCTTCAAAATAAAAAGTAAAAATTTTATAATTGTATCTCAACTACAAAATCATTAATTAAATTTTAATATTAATGCTATAAATTTTTTTATATATAATAATAATTTAAAAAAAATATATAGTAATTGTCAAGTCCATTTTATCATAATTCATTAATATGAAGATATGGTAAATTGCCCAATTGGTAACACAATATTTTTCTGCAAAAAGTATGCTCCACAGGACCACAGCTAATTCTCCGAGCCTTCTAAACAATCTGAAGTCTACCGTGGAAACCGGTTTTCGGCTCTCCGCCACCGAAACCGTCGGCTTTGGGCTTTCCGATAAATAGTCTCTCTCCTCGGTTTCTCTCTCTCATAAAGCTTCCCCACGTAACGCCTTGCCGTGCCTCCATCCCTCTCCAGCTTGTTTCCGTCTCCTCAGTTCCTTTCTGTTTTTGGAAACCGCTCATCGGACCCAGCCCTAGGTTTCTTCGGCGACGATCCGGCGTTTCCTTTCTTTTACAGTTTTCTCCGCTTAGGATTTGTGCGTGTGTGTGTGGCTTTTCTAGGGTTTCGGGTTTGTGGGATCCGACGCTTCTTTGGATTAGGGCGGTGAGGGCATCATTGTATTTGAGAGTAAGGCTCGTTGGTGTCGGCAAGGGCAAGTCTTGGTATCTTTCAAACGGGAAAAGAGATCTTCAATTGGAATCTTAGTTTGGTGATTTCTAGGTTTATATGTCTATTTTTTAGATAATTTTCTTTGAATTGACTTTCTTGATGTTTAGACGCCCTTGTGTGCCTTGTCGTTACAGAAACGAAGCATCTTTGTGTATCCGACTGATTGGTTATTGATCCCGCTATTTAAGGTTTGCATCTCGCGTAGATCCGTTGGTATGACGATATAGTTGTTCAAAATGTTTGACTGATCTTCATTTCTCGTTGGATTGGAGCGGTATCTTGGGTCTTTTCTTTTCTTATGTTAGGTCTTATCCTTTCTAGTGTTTTGGAACTTTTCTTTGGGGTGAGTTGCCGGACGAGATCCTAGCGTCTTTCTGTAGTTTTCTTTTATCTGTTAGGATTTCAAGATGGGGAGTTCGGAGGTTGGCAGTACTGGGGCACATACCCTTAAGCAGTATGGTGTGACGAAGCCTATCTCAGTCGCGGGGCCGACAGAGACAGATCTACAGAGAACTGCGGAATTAGAGAAAGTATGCTCCTTTCAATTCTTGCCGTTTTTTCTTGCATCTGTGTGCTTGCTTCTCTGCTTTTTCTTCCATTCTTTATATTCTCATGCTAATATTGGCTTGTTCCAATGAAGTTCTTGGTGGAGGCTGGACTTTATGAGAGCACTGAAGAAGCAGCAAGGCGGGAGGAGGTTCTAGGACAGTTAGATCTGGTAACTGTTTTAATTCCCTGTGCTTGTTTTATTTTATGGTTTTTCTAACTTTCATAAATAATATATGTTGTGCCCTATTCTTATAAATAATGGGCTTGTTCCCATATCTGTTTGTGCCAGCATAATGAAATGTGATTCCTCATTGGAATTTATGGAGTTTCTTTGATTTGCATAATTATATCTTTATATAAATACTAAACCAAAGTTCCAAGTTCCTGGATTACGATAATTGTCAAACTTTTGTTATGCCAAATGTCAAGCATCTCTCCTCCATACTGACGATTTTTGTCATTTAACTCTTAAGCATTGGTTACTTTCTTCTCATGGATCATTTCACTTACTAAACTTCTAGTCACTTCGTATAGCCTCCTATATGCCCAGCATCATCCCTTAAAATTTTTAGGCGAAATTTAAGAAAAGCACCCAACTTTCATGTGATTATTTAAATTTGAAACTGACACATAATATATATATTTTTAAGTATATTTATAAAAAGTACAATTATTACATCAGATGTAACAATTATTACATCATTTTTATCATTAGATTTAAGTTTGAACTCAAATTTAATTATATTGAATTCAAATTTATGACTAATTGTTTCATATTAAACTTTTGATCACATTAACTCAAGTCAGCATTTACATTAAAACAAACAATTAAATTTACTTGCTGATTTTTCTTATATAGGTCAAACTTTTTTTTGTATATCAAGATAAATTTATCCGCATTTTCATGTCTATTTATGCTGTTTATTGATGAATTGTATACTTCTTATAATAAACATTTTTTATTGTGGTGTCTGATTGGGTTATATTTAGTTGTCTTCTGCAGTAAATATTTGCTATGCTTATTGATGTTCCCTGCAGATTGTAAAGAGCTGGGTGAAGCAGTTAACAAGTCAACGAGGATATACTGATCAAATGGTTGAGGAAGCAAATGCTGTCTTATTTACATTTGGCTCTTATCGGTTAGGGGTAAGAAAATATTTCAATGTGATTTTGCATATCTTGTAGTGTTTGCAATTCTAAAATGATCAGTGGATGGCCTACGTTTACTAATATTATGGCAAGACTTGTGAGTTCAATAAAATTTATGTTCTGTTTTGTTTATGTAAGGCACTTTTTGGATGCTTACAACCGTCTGGTTGTTGATCCATGAAGAATCATTTGTTCCTTGAACTTCAGAAATACATGTTTTCTCTACTATTGGCCATGCTATGATCCCTGTCATGTATGTTATCTCATTTTGTGATTGTTCAAGGAATTTCATGTCTTTGCCTATGTTACTATTGTAACTGCTATAATCCTATTCTTGCTATATCCCATTATTGGATTTAGTATAGAGGAAAGTTCTAAGACTTTTTTGATTTATTCAAGCTGATTGAGCTTGGCTATGTTTTTAGTTTAACAATTTATCTTTTGTAATGGATGTCTTTTTACTGTTTTTTGTCTGAGACAGCCAATTGTATAATTGTATATTAATCATTTTATCTTGATGATCACTAGTTTTTTTGTCCATTGTCTGGTATGTAGGTTAATGGACGAGGAGCTGATATTGATACACTTTGCATTGGCCCTTCATATGTGAATCGAGAGGTTAAATTCTTGTCATTAGGGTTTTTACATTCATGGATCCTAAAATTGTGAACTTGAGTTAACTGGTTTTTCAATTTGTGCAGGAGGACTTCTTCATTATTTTGCATGAAATTTTGTCTGAAAGGGAAGAAGTTACTGAACTTCAGCCTGTTCCAGATGCTCATGTTCCTGTAATGAAATTCAAGTTTAATGGGATATCCATTGACCTTCTATATGCTAGTGTATCCCTTCTTGTAGTTCCAGAGGTAAGTCTTTGTGGTTATTTTTATGGGTTTTAACCATATACTGTTCATGCTCTTGGCTTTAGAGATCGTAGTAGCTGATTGTTGCCTTCATCTCTATGAATTGTGAGCTGTGAACGCCTAATTTATTAGTTTTTTGAGACATTGAGTGCATGTTGTTATCTTGAATGTGGTTCCATAGGAATTATTCACTTGTTAAGGTGAAGGAGTCAATGAACATATGCTATCGTCTTTGCTTTATGTGTGTTTTATTTATATATTTATTTATTTATGCTTGTTGGGAGAAATGCTTTATGCTTTTTACACTGATATTCTTATTGTTCATGAAATATTGCTTCTTAGTCTCATTTCCTGATTCTTACTCTTTTTGTGGATGATAATTTTTAATGATATTTATAAATTATTCTGCAACACGTATTTACTAATTAAGCCAAAGGAAACAAGCAATACATGTGTGGTCTTGGTTTGAGAATTTAGTGTTAATTTGTCATTTGGAATGCATAGTGTCATAGTGTCTTTGAAGGCGATGCGAGTGTTCTCCTAGATGCCAATGCAATGTGAGGTTTTTGCGATGGCACTTTTTCCAATCCAATGTATCGTCATAAGCTTCCATTGATTAGGCTAGTTCCTTTCCTTGATAGATGTTTGTACTTCAAACTATAAAGGCAAGTTAGTTTTTTATGATGTAAATTTAACACGGATGATGTGGAAAGAGCATCAAGAGTTGGAGAGGCAATGGATGTGTGCTTGTAATCAATCAATACATGTATGGTCTTTACCGTGTGTACTTTTCTCTGTTGGGGTTTGAGAATTTAGTGCTAATTTTTCTTTTGGAATGCATGGTGTGTCTTGAAGGTGATTTTAGTGTTCTTCTATATGCCAATGCCATGTGAGGTTATTTCCATGGCACATTGTCTAGGCAAATGTATCGCCGTAAGCATCCAACAATTAGGCTAGTTCCTTTCCTTTGTAGATGTTTGCGTGTTAAACTTTGAAGGCAAGTTAGTTTTTATGAAGTTAAATTTAACATGGGGTGTTGTGGAGAGGGCATCAAGAGTTGGAGAGGCAATGGATGTGCTTGGAAATAAGTTAAATCAAATTTTAGTGCAATAGTTTCAAATTCTAGAATAGTAGATTTTCATGATAAAGAGGATGAATATGGTGGATAGATTGGTCGGAGAGGGTTGCAAATTTAATGATAAAGAATATAGAATGAAATAGATAATATAGAATACTAGATCATACTTGGTCCAAGAAAGCCATAAAATTATGTACATTGTTTAAAATAACATAATACTAGGCTTGTGTGATCTATTCACCCAAAACCCTAGAACTGATGCCTCTCCTTCCACGCGATCTATTCACCACTTGTCCACTCATGCATGCCGCTGACCATCTCCTTAGCCGCCACCACCGCCTCCTCTTTCTTGCCAATTTATCTTCATCCACAAGGATCTCCTCTTCCTTCTCCACATTCTCCTCTTCCTCCATTACATCTTTTCTCTATTCAATGACAATCCCTTGACCATAAATTTTTTTTCTATAAATATAATTTCTTTACATGGTTTACTTAGGTTTTCTTATTTCTTTGAACACTTGCATTTTTCAAATTTCTTTTTGAATCAAATTTTTTATTTTAGGATTTTGTAAGAAATGGTTAGAGGTATGGATGCATTCACAATGGGTCATAAGAAAGACCCAGCATGGAGGCATAACAAGAATGACAAAACTTATGTTTATCTAAAGTGCAACTATTATAAGAAGGTTGTGAAAGAAGTTTTTATAAGAATGAAAGAGCATTTTCTAGCTCTGACAAGAATGTTGCACCATGTACTGAGTTGCTGAAGGTGGTGAAAGAGGATATTTGTGCATATATGAAGGTTGACAATATCAGAGTATTTAGCACAAACATATTTTCATGATATAACAAATGTTGATTTTTATTATTTAAGTGGACCTAATGGCAATGATTCCTCTTCTTTTTTGCCATTAGTGTCATGTAGACGTGCAAGGTGGCCCATAGACCAATACATAACATTGTTTTCTTAAAGTTTATTCAAGCATCATATTAGGTAAAGGATGTGGAGTACTTTTATTTTTTTGACTTATTGATGTAGTGATAGAGGAGATTTGGGAGCATCTAGTGGTGCAAGTTGTGACAAACAATGCTAGTGCTGATAGGGCAGTTGGAAACAAGTTGATGTAGAAGATGAAACATTTGTATTCGACTCCTTGTGTGACACACTATATAGATTTAATTTTAGAGAAACTTGGTGACTTGCCTCAACACAAGAACGCCTTGATTAAAGCAAATAAGATTAGTAAATGCATCTACAATTATTCATGGATCTTTGCTTTGATGAGAATTTTTTCAAAAGGGGCCCTTTTAGCCTACAACAACGAGATTTGCTACTGTCTATTGAGTTCAACATAGCATGTTGGAAGCAACGCAATCTTAGGAGTTCATGTTTTCTTCAACTTAATGGCTTAATAGTTCTTGGCCGAATATGAGGGGAAAGAATTTAGGAATAATATTCTAAATGAAAGGTTTTGGTTGGGTGTTATGTACGTAATAATTAATAACAATAACAATACTATTAGCTTAAGTTCTGAGGATGGTTGATGCAGAGAAGAAACCAATTATGTTCTTCATTTGTAATGCAATGAATGAAGCTAAGGAGTTGATAGCTTATAACTTAAGAGAAGATGGTATAATTTTAAGGAGATTGGGAAATCATTGATGAGGAGTGGGAGCTTCAGTTTTATCATCATTTATATGTTGGTGGATATTATCTCAATTATGAATTCCAATATGTTGAGAACAAGTTGACCAATTATGAGATCAAATTAGGATTATACCATTGTATATATAGGTTGATAGCTAACTCAACTAAGAGGTTGAGTGCTAATATTCAACTTGTACCATTCAAAAAAAATGGAAGTATTCTTTGTACTATAGAAAACCAAACATAAAGTTGTAAAAAATATTATATAGGTAACTTTTAATATTTGTTTATTCAAATAAGAAAGGATTTTTGTAATTTTAACTACTCTTTATTATTTTAAATTCAGAATGGTGGATCCTATTTAGTAAAAACACTTCAAAGCTATAATATTTTTTTGGATACGAGAAAAATTGGAGTCACATAATCAAGTTCTTCCGAATAGGAGAAATTTTCTAATTGTCTTAAGAATGAACAACTTGGTGTACATCATGTACAATAAGAGATTGAAGGATATAAATTTGAAGAAAAGGCTTTAAAGTATGACGAGGATCTCTTATTTTGTGATGACATTCCATCAAAATGATGAATGGTTTGTGGATGATGATAACAAAGTACATCATTCGATTTATAGTAAGAAAATTTAAATGTTGATTTCTTCGATGGGGACAAAATAAGAGATATGTCTTACACAGGCCAATAAGTAATAAGAAGAAAAGGTATCTAAATAAGGATATTCTTAATTTCTTATTTGAAGTTATTTCAAAATTCAAATAATATTATTTGTTTATTATTGATTAATGAAGATGAAGATGGTTGAGATCGAAAAAGAGGAGAAAGATTGGGAGAATATTGATATAGCTAAAGATAAGGCAAAGAGGAAAAATGGTTCATTATGACAATAGCTCTAATAAAGAACCTTTGAGTGATGCGAGTGGTTAGGACTTTGATTATCTACTTGTGATCTTCTTTGTTGGATGTTAGTCGATAAGAGCTGACTTATTGTGTTAAACTTATTTTTAGTTGTTATGTTTTGAATTATTATGTTTTAGTCCTTATTCTTTACTTTGATATCTTATGTTATTTTGGTGTTTGAATTATACTTATAATTTGCGCAATTTGTTACTTCTTAGTATATTTGAATGTTGATATATATATTTTTAGTATATTAATTGATTAGGATGCTAATATGTTACTTCTTATCAGCTATTTGATGTTGCGCAATTTTTTTACTTTGAGGCTTACACCTTTTCTCATAGACAAAAAATGTCTCAATGATCAGTTGCACAATTTTATATTGTTCTTATGCAATTTAACTTTTTAAGGTCTTTTGATGTTATTTGGGTAATTTGCTTAAGATAACATATTTATCAAGGTTCGAAACTTATAATGCAACAAAACTTTAAGATTTTTTTTCCTTTGTTCATGTGATGATTATTATTTTACTTAAAAAAGTATCACCTAGTATTGAAATAGGTTTACTTAAAGAAACAACTATTTTTTTAGTGTCTTATTTTGCTCAGATGAGAACCTTCAAACGTAGCCATTTTTCTTTAAGCTTGGGAATTATGGGCATTTCTCTAAGTACTTTGTGTTTACATTAGACATGTGCTAGGTGTAGACATGACTCCAACATGCATCCGATAGGTGCAGACATGACTCCAACACGCATCCGATAGGTGCAGACATGACTCCAACACACATCCGTCATGTTCAAAACTGTGTTAGGTTCATTTAAGAGTAAAATTCATTTTTGATGCTTGTTGGATGCAAGGCGAACACACCCGACATGCCTAATTGTTGAAGCAACCATTTGTTTGTATTTTTCAATGCCATTTATCAAAACATGCTACAACTACAAAAACAACATCAAGCCTTTATCCCGCTATGTTGGGTCAGCTGCATGAATCTTTTTCTCCTTTGCTAGTGCCAAATTCCAAGTCTATGATGAGAAAGTGGAGGGTTGCATTAGATAGTCGACAACTAGTGTAAAACTTGTCTAATAATCGTGACATGAATCCTTTAATAGTGTTAAAACATGTGACATCGGAAAAAAATTGATGAATACTCGTGTGATATATATATATATATATATTATTAGTATATGCTTTTCTTTTATCATTATAAAGTTTCTTTAAATTATACTTCATCCTATGATACATGTACTAAAAAATCATAAACATTATTAAAAATTGTAAAATATAGTGTATCTTGTCTGACTTTTTTACTTTTATGCAATTTCATCATGTTCGTATTTTGTTTGTATATTGTGTCGTCTAACACTTCATAGCTTTAAGCTACCTATCATATTTGACGGTGATAATGTGCTTTTTGTTAGCGGCCCTAGAAAGCTTGAGTGGAAGCCGCCTGTTTTTCTATTTTGTGCTGTTTGTACCATTATATTTTGATATTTATCTTCATTTTTAGGTTTATTTAACAACTAATTTCTACATTGGTTTGATCACAATGTGATCATGGTTCACTTCTTGTTTTTGAATGGTGATTGAGTTGCTTGATTACACTAGAAGATACTCCTTATTGCTAAAACTCAACTTCTCTAGCTTTTACAAGAACTGCTTAAACCAATTTTCTTTCTTTGGAAAATTTTCCCTGCTTTTTCCAGCCTTTATTTTCCAAATAATCATGACGAGCTTTATGGAATGCTTGTTGTTCATGGTAACTGCTCTTTTCTATTGGCCAGTCATTGGACAGTTTGTTCATGATGATCTCTTTAATTTGTTACATTGACGCTGTAATGTGGTTCTGCTCATCAATTGTTCAATTATTCAACCTGTTTATTTGAGAGTTTTGAATTAGAGTTTCAAAGTTTGGTGTGGGCATAGTTCAATGTTTTTTATCCAAGCTTCACATGTTTAGCCCAGTTTTGGTGCCAAACCTAATCTTTTAGTTGATCTTCATTCACTGATCATACATACTTCTGTAAGTACGTATTCTGTTTATGTGTTAAGTATACGACTCTTTCATATCTTTTGGCACGATTAAGTTACAATATTTCTCACCTTATTCTATTCCCAAAAGTTTTCAATCACTGCCTGATTCATCAGACGGAGTTGATGTTGCTTATGGATTGGCTCTTAAGCCACCTATGTAATTCTAGATACTGTGTGATGTCTTGGGATGTTTTATGGTGTTTCCATGATTACTGATCTATAATCTAGTTAAAGGAGTTTCATGTGTTGTTTACTCGTTTCGGTACCGTAGGACTTTATAACCAAGTGTTAAACTCATACTGTAAGTTATTTTATTCATTTCTTTTGTGCTATTTGATTTGAATGTAATATATTTTCTATCATGTTCAAAATGCTTACTCTATGTTTGTGGAGTTATGCATCATCAGGGTGTAGTTTTACTCTTCTTGGGTAGTTCATATTTTCTGTTCAATGTTCTTGATTCCCTGTTTCATGTCATGATTAACTCGTTTGTGTTGCTTATAGAACAGTTTAAATTAAAAGCTATTATGGTGCTGTTGCTGTTGCATGTCTCCGAACACTTATACTGATTCCACACAGGATTTGGACATCTCTCATGGTTCAGTGCTATATAATGTTGATGAGCCGACGGTTCGAAGTCTTAATGGCTGTAGGGTCGCCGATCAGATTCTTAGGCTTGTTCCCAATGTCGAGGTTAATACATTGTTGCCATCATTATTTTGCTGGACTTTTATATGATTTTGAATTCATTAATCCTTCTGCCTTTTCTTTTTAGAATTTTCGAACAACTCTCAGATGCTTAAAGCTTTGGGCCAAGAGACGCGGTGTCTATTCAAATGTATGATCTTTATTATGTATTTTTAATCTACTTGACTTTAAACTTGCCACAGTATTTTACTACCTGTCTCATGCTAGGTTACTGGATTTCTTGGGGGTGTTAATTGGGCTTTATTGGTAGCTCGTGTCTGCCAGTTGTACCCAAATGCTGTATCTAGTATGTTAGTCTCTCGTTTCTTTAGAGTATATACACAATGGCGTTGGCCAAATCCTGTTATGCTGTGTGCTATTGAGGAGGATGAACTTGGTTTTCCTGTTTGGGATCCACGCAAGAACCCAAGGGACAGAACTCATCAGATGCCTATAATTACACCTGCATATCCATGCATGAACTCTAGCTACAATGTGTCGACCAGTACCCTGCGAGTTATGAACGAACAGTTCCAGTTTGGTAACAGAATCTGTGAGGTAATAAACATTTGACTGTAAACTATAATATTTGTCTTTACTTATTTATTTCTAACTTTAATTCACCATTGCCAGGAGATTGAGTTGAACAAGGCCAGTTGGAATGCGTTGTTTGAACCGTACCATTTTTTTGAGTCATATAAGAATTACCTTCAAGTTGATATTATTGCCACAGATTCAGATGACCTTCGTATATGGAAGGGTTGGGTGGAATCTCGATTGAGGCAACTAACTCTCAAGGTAAATTCTATGCTTTGGGGGCTCTGATAAATAGATATGATCATGATGAAGTTCGTGGTTTGGAGCTCTTTCTATTGGTATTTTCATTGATGTCGAATAATGTTTTTTGGGCTTTTAGTTTATTCTCCTAGAGAATATATGCGCTTCAAAATGCTAAGGTTGACTTGTTCATGCTGTTATAGTTCTTGATTATAATTCAACTTTTCTATTTTTTATTTTTTTTTTACAGATCGAGCGGGACACTTCTGGGATGTTGCAATGTCACCCTTATCCTAATGAGTATATTGACAATTCTAGGCGGTGTGGTCACTCTGCATTTTTCATGGGATTGCAGAGGACACAAGGGCTTAGGATTCAAGAAGGCCAACAACAATTTGATATTCGTGGAACAGTGGATGAATTTAAGCATTCTGTGAACATGTATATGTTTTGGAAACCTGGTATGGAAATTCATGTTTCCCACGTTCGAAGAAAGCAGATTCCTTCATTTGTTTTTCCAGAAGGCTATAGGCGGCCTAGGCCTTCAAAACCAATTAATACTCAAAATTCTGAGAAAGCTAATACTGTAGAGGATGAACATGATCATGGATCTTCAGAGAGAAAACCTAAGAGGAAAATGAGTGTGGAGGAGGATGATATGAAATCAAGTCCTGGAAAACGTGCATTTGTTAGCCCTACTCAGTTAAAGTCATCTTCGCCCGATCTTTCTAATGGCAGTCCTTGTTCGAAACCTGAAGTTCAATGTGGAGTTATTGTTGGTACACCCCAGTCTGTTTCTTCCAGCCCTGGATGGCAAACACCAACGGCTCTCTCTGACCTTGATGGTTCTGGTGGTAGGTCGTCAACCGCATATCTGAAACCTAAGGACTCATCAGAGGCTCCATCTGGACCAAGCGATCAACGCATGAGGAGCTTAAAGGACTCCAGTGATGTGAATGGAAATGCATCCAGTTCTAATGATATGGAAGATGCTAATCTGGAACCTGTAGTATATAGCTGCAGTACTGCTACCGAACCTATTCTAGATAAGGAGAGTGCGCCGGTACTGCAAAATGGCCTGGTGGATGAACTGGAGGTCCTATCTTCCTCCTTTATATTTATCATATTTGTTTTTTAAGCTGATATTATTACTTACTGAAGCATATTATACTTTTACCACTTCCTTTCATTTGTGAAGAAGAATGCTGCGCTTGGTGCAGTGATGAAGCTTCATGAAGGGGTGAACACTGAATCTGTACAGAAACCGGTGATGAGGCATGCATTTGAATTCTATACAATATTTCTGGTTTTGAAGTATGTAGTGTTATCTTTATGGCGTCCTGTTTCTGGTTTTCTTTTTCCTTTTTTGGATACAGGTTGAGCTTGACAACCACAGCTTAAAGGTCTGAACAATGGGGAATACTGTTTTATCCAGCAGCAAATCTGTTTCAGCAGCAAGAGAGAAAGTGACGGCGGCATTGTGAGGGTAAGTTTTATTCTTGTTTTAAGGTCTTCTGGTTTATGTGCTGAATTGGTTCTGGTGGGGGAGCTAAACAAAGATTGGAAGATGAAACTATCAGAAAATATTCTTCTGCAAACAATTGGGTTTCTGAATGGGAGTTCTAATGGATTCTGTGGCGACAGGGTTATTTATATGGTACTTCTGACCACCCTTGTTGTAACTTCGATTTTTTTTCTTTTTAATTGGGAATTTTAGTTGTGTGAGTAACTGTTGACGTTTGTGTTTTAATCTTAATTTTAGTTTTAGTGTTAGGTTAGATTTAGGGTTTGGTTTTTACTAGAACTTTGTTAAGTGTATTCCCATGGGAAAATTGGTAATACAATGTTATGTTTAGGCTTAAACCTTCTTTTGATCATGTGTGCTTACGGCTACATTTGGTTTAAGCAGCATTAATGATGAGTATTTGTGTTAATTATGATTTATTTAGAACATTTATTGTTCTTCTATAGTTTGATGAATATTCTTTTTAAGCCCAATTTATTGACTTTGATAAACTTTTTCGAGCATTTGCAAACTTATTAGTAGGTTTTCTTAAACTCTAAAATTAATAGATAAGTACTAGTTTAAGTATTATAATGGTATTTTATAGGAAGATTGATTATTAATATTATAATTAATATGAGTTGATTTTTAAAATATTAATATCCTGTATAGCACATCCTGTATAGGAGGATGTGCTGATAAATTTTTTTTTTTAAATAAAATACATGTGATTTAATATTGGATGTTAACATATAATTGATTGAAAGATAATATCAACAGAAGAGAATAACGACCCTTTATTGATGTATGAAAGTCACATGTGAATTATTTTAAGATTTTTTAACATTGATGTGAAGATAAAGATTAATGATTAATTAGTCAATAGTTGGGGTTAAATTAAAGATTGATGACTATTTAGTTAATAACTAGAGTTGAAGATGTTGAAAATATTATATTAAAGTTAGATGTCCTACTTTGTTATTCATAATTAAATTCATATTTGCATTTACATGATAACATATAACTTGATTGAATTGATTGATAGATAGAATTAATAGAACTCACATTGATATTGATATAACATGGCATACCGTATGATAGAAATAACATTTACATTGATATTGATTGATAGATAGAATTAATAGAACTCACATTGATATTGATATAACATGGCATACCGTATGATAAAGATATTACTATATATTGATAGATGCATTGATATAATGTATTGACATGACATATTGATACGACATAATAATTAATTGAAGCTTATGATAGAACCAATGTCATGAATCTATTTAATAGATAATTGAGACTAGTTTCATTGTACAATATATGTTATTGATTGATAGTCTTTTACCAATTTCTTATATATTGATAAACTTCTTTTGCTTATTGAAATACTTTGGTTTTACTGAACATATTGGTTGCCACTTTTTAATTGATATTGATTGGAGCTGGGCACACATATTGATTATATTGTTTTGCATTGAGTTGTATACTTATTATGGAGTTTTTAATGATTTTAGTAAGTGTAAGGAGCTTACAGGCTAAAGGCTAATCCGTGGATGATAGTTTATGATTTTATTTCGCGCTCTTCGATTTATTTGTTATTTTTTAGTATATATATAATCATATTTTCTGCTAATATTGTATCCTGTGAGTTTTGGTTGATGCTTAAAGAATAAAAAAAATGTGTAATTTTTTCAATTTAGATTATGATGTATTACAAAAATTATGTGGGGATTTGCCCAACTCAGATGTTCTTGGGAGTTCTTTAAGAGGATTCTAGGCACTCATAAACTGTGTGATGAACTCATTTTTGAACTTGGTAAAGTGTGTGATGACAGGAAGAAAGAAGTATGAGAACTATTAAAGGGCATATTGCTTGAATGTGGTGAAGAACATGCGACCCTTTGATGCATTATTGCTATTAATTAGCGAGATGGCAGATTCGAAGTAGGTGACTTGGTCGATGGGATTTGACTTTGCTAAGGTATTAGTTTTGATGGTGGCCTAGTTTTTGCGGTTTGTCTAAAAATGCATTAGTTAGCTATAGGGTTATAAATGAGTCAAGTCGAGTCAAATTTAGGCGCTAGTCAGTTTTGAAAACAATGTTAAACTTGAGCTCATAAAAAAAAATGTTAAACTCGAGCTCGTTCCACTGTAAACGAGCTCAAGCTGGCTCGTGAACCGGCTCATGAGTCATGGGCGGGATTTTTTAAACTTAGGCGGGATGTAGAAAAAAAGATGCAATGCTTAACATGTAAATAACACTCAGGTGATTCTTATAAACTTTTAAAATTTTAAATTTAATTTATAAAATAAAATTATTAAAAAATATTAATAATTAATTGAACCAGCTCGCGGCTTATGAGTCAAACTGACTCAAGCTCGAGCTTGAGCTCCAACTCGACTCGTGAGCCCATAAACGTGTCGAGCTCGAGCCGACTCGCGTGTCGGCTCAGCTTACTTACCCCCTTAGTTAGCTATAGTTACCTATTTACTACTCCCCGAGGTAGGGAAGTCGATTCTTCTTCATGAGTATGGTAGTAAATTTCCTCTATCGTAGATGTTGAGGTTAATGCTCTGCCATACTCTCCAAGCTACCAAGTATGATGACCCTTCCGACTCATTCCCACATAGGTTTTCTCTAGTGACTCATTCCAACATTCTCTAAATCATTTTTATGAATCTCTCGTATATCTCCATCAAATCAAGGTGGTTCACAAAGTTTTGATCTTCCACCATGTTGCCTAAACCTCTTTATGTTCTCCTATCTCATATATTGTTTGGCTTCTTTTCAATGGCATCAATCCGTGCTCAATTCATGGAAAACATCTTGACCCTTCTATCAAGACTGGCTAAGGAGATAAATAGAGAAATAGAGAGGTGGATGAAGAAGAGACTTGACATTTTTTATGCTCATTGTATCATAAGATGTGGTCCTAAAGGTCTCAAAATGCACCTCAATCCTTTTTTTTTATAGAGTTGGGAAGGCTACATGAGAGGCTATACCGAAGAAAGCAATAAAATAATACAACATTTGATTGATATATACACCTTTACTGATTGCCCTATTATATCTGACGTAACTCTAGAATGGTTCTATTGAGTTCAATTAGTGAGTATCTTTAATGAATGCTTCTAAAAAGTGCTTTTGGTGAATACTTCTTGTGATCGCCCCTGGTAAATACATCTAGTGAGTGCACTTGACAAGTGTTTCTAGCAAATGCTTGTGACGAGTACCCTTGAAAAATGCCTCTAGCATCTACCTTTGATGAGTGCCCATGGTGAGCACATTGGAAGAGTGCCTTCAGTGAATGCCCCTGTCAAGTGTTTTCAGTGAGTACCTTTAACAAGTGCATTGTGAGAGTTCCCTAAGTGAGTTTTTTTAAGTTAGGGACTTGCGTAACTAATGAGAATGTTATTATATGTTTAGTGGGTGTACATCTTCTATAGTTTGGATGAAGAGCCCTCTAAGAAAGACGAGTTTCCTCAGATGGATTGAGTTTTCCTTTAAGGGGAATTCTAATAATGTGAGCTTATTTGGTTCCAATCCACATTTTCTATGAGATTAGTGACAAACAAATAAGCCCATCGATTGAGAGCATATTTTCCCTCCAATTGATCAAATAATGATACATACCATTTTTTCTTCTAGATTCATTTTAGATCATCTCTTTGATGATAATGGATACCAAATAGTTTGATGGAAGCCATGCCTCAAGATAGAGCTAATGAAGATCAAATGTATAAAACAAGATCTATACTAAGTGCTCTGAAATCAAATTTGATTTTGAACTAAATTTGACAATCATATCTATACTATAACTCGAGCTAGTGCCAATCAAAGATGCTTCATCTCGGTCAATTAAAGTTTGACCTCATCTTTATTTGATCCAATGATGCATGCCCTAAAAGGAGCATCATCCTTTTCATCCCATGGCACATAAATATCATCAATTATTAAACTTTGACATACTTGATTAGATGATCATAATTAATCAAAAATAATTTTGGACCAATGAAATTATTATTTTTTTATTTTTGATGTGGAATTTGACATGCTTGATTTGGTTAGAACATCAATCTCTTCTTATGGATATTATAATGTGAATACAACCAATGCAATGAACAAATGAACTATGATCTTAAAATAAAGGTATTTAAATTATAGAATTCAACAACTTAACTTAAATTATTAGTTAAAAAGGATAAGCAAACAAATAACAACCTACCCAATATCTTATAATAATATTTAAAATAGTTGAAACAGTGAACCCTTTAAAATTAATTACTAACAAGAAAAAAATTATCTTATTCATTAAAAAGTTGATAGAAATCTTTTAAATGTTTAATATGATGTTAAATATTATAATTTATAAAAATAAAAATAATAAAAAATAGACATTATATAATGATTTTTTAAGTTCATTTCTTACTAAGCTTGTTTGGTTGCTTATGCTTAGGAGCTCAATACATAGCAATTAATGGGGAAGGATTTTTTGGGTGATTTGATTACAAGCACTTTAAGGATATGGCTTTTATCAAGGAGCTTTTATAAGCTTTCTCGAGGTAAGATAAGTCAACTAGAATCTTTGTGATGAGGGTTCAATATGTTCATAGATTTTTTTTTTTTTTTTTTGAAGTCATATAGAGTGTATTTATTATAAGTTCAAGCTTGTTAGGGTTGTGAATGAGTCTAACCTGGTTGAAGACCATTCAGTAAGAACCTCGTGAGTGAAGCTTGCTGAGTTACGAGCCTAAATTTGAGCTTAGATTATAGCTCGTATGACATATGAGCTTGAGTCCGAACTTTACCATTTTCTATCCAACAATATTTTCAAAATAATAATAATAATAATAATAATAATGATAAAGCTACTTTTTTTTTTGGGGAAAATAAGATGAACCTTCTAATTGTTGTTGAAAGCTACAACTATAGTGCTATAATTGTTGCAAAAATAAAAAATAAATGTCTTCTCCATCGAGTTCTTGTTGTGACTTCGCCTTTGACGTCTTCTCCAATGAGTTGCCATTGTAATGTCTTCTTTAGCGAGCTATCATATGTCTTCTCTAGCGAGCCATTATGTCGTTGATGATTCTCTAGCGTGCTCATGTCATGCCTTCTGCAATGAGCTATAGAGTTGAGATTGATGTTACAATCACTTTAACGAGTTGAGCTTGAGCTCAATGCAAAGCTCGCCTCGAGTTCGAGCTCAAGTTCGAGCATACCCTTGATTAGATACACCAAGCTCGAGTTAGGTTTGAATCTAGCTTGACTCGACTTGTTTGCATCCCCTAAAGTTTGTTAAAATCTTTGTTGAAGTTCAAGTAGTTGTTGATTATTGATCTTAAAGAGGGTTATTTAGATTCTTTCCCTCCCTATTAAGTCAAGTGGTTTCTAAGTGAATTTAAACCTCTAGTAAACTTACCAAAAGAAATTTTTGTTGGCATTGCAATAGCAAGAAACATGCAAAAGGGGTTTCCCTTCTCTATTTTTCTAAGGCACTTATTAAGAAATTGGATAGCCTAATGCTGCCACCCTAAGATTATATTAAGGTCTTATGACTACCATGATTACAATCTCGGAAGTAGGTATCCATAATAAGATTAGCTAGCAATAGCTACACATCCTTATGCTTGAAGACATGAAGCGATATATTGGTGGGCAATAAAGATTGACCTCCTTGAGCTCAAAGAGTTGAGGAGGCACTATTATAAGTTTGAAGTGTAACTTCTTTTAACATAGAGATTTGATCACCCCTAGTTTTAAAGTAACATAGAATATACATCAAATATTCTATTCCCAATGGAGACTGTTAATCACTAGAAGAAGGGAAGGGTATGACCATTGATTTAAGGATTTACTTGTGATAATTAAGCTTGGTTCGAGCACAACCAGTTAGGGTGTAGTCCAATTAGATTAGAGCTTCAAGCATTAAACAAATGGGATCATCAATGAGTTATACTGATAGAACCATAAATAGAGGATACCACATTTGACATCTATCTATTCAAAAATGATATAACTCTACTTGGTTTAGGGGGTTGGGTTCAACTTAACAAGCATGTAAGGTTAAGATCATTTGAGAGAGGATATTTGAGCATATATGACTGTAGATTATTGAACTTGAGTATATTAGGGTTAAATGTGTGACTACATGCTTATGTGTATATCATTATTTAATTTGGTGGCAGTAATATTATGCGGAGTCATCTAAATTAACTCTAAGAATTCAATGTTATGAGTTATAGAGTTTAGAATCTCTTTAGATTCACAGTAATGATTAAGTCAAAATTTTATCAAGGCCTCAACGGTAATTAATACAAGTTTAATGAATAAATTTTTATAATTGAAAAAAAAACTATAGGTCACAAACTTACAAATTTTCTTGCCTTAAGCTCAAAATAATCAAAATATCATTCATGTGTGCACATGTCTCTCTCTCTCTCTCTCTCTCTCTCTCTCTCTCTCTCTCTCTCTCTCTCTCACGATATTTATTGACAGTAATATTCTGTGTGGATGCCAAATGCCGTCTGGAGACCAACCAGAATGCGTCATGTGACCTCTGTGCTCGGTACCGTTGACGTAACGCATTCTGATTGGTCTCCGGACGACGTTTTGTGTCTAGTCTCCACACAGAATATTTTCTTCTCTCTCTGTCTCACACAAATTATCACATGCTCACACCCTTATTTCCACACATGCACATATTGCCACCTCAACTTGATTTACACACTTGTGCCCTTATCACTATCACTCATCCCTTCTTCATCTATATTCTCATTCAATTATGCTTGTGCCAACTTTTGCGCCTTCATTTTTGCACACAAGTGTGCTCCTGTTTCTTTTTTTTATTAAAGTTGTGAGTTGTTAAGGGACCCAATAAAAAGGCCAAATTCTCTATAACTATATTAGAGTAGATGAGGATTTCCAATTAAGCTAACCTGCTTTCTAATTTTCTTGACAGTTTTAAAGTTTCCTTCAATGATTTCAAAGCTTTCATATAAATGGTCTAGGAATTTAATGGGAAAGTAGCTCATGCCAAAATACAAAACACCTGAAACCATTTGTTGTATTCATCACTCAAGCTAAAGTGTTAGATATATTTTATGCATGTCTAAGGGAAGAAAGTTTATGTGCTCATCCAAATAAATTGCATAAGTGATTCTTCATTTGGTAACTTCAAATTTTCATCTAATAAGTTTATTGTATATACTTTTTTTTCTCTCTTTTGTTATAGGGTTTGATTTTTCATTTTGGAATTTTTTGTTATAGTTTTACAATTTTGTTCTTAGAATTTTGCATATATAAGAGCTTGGGTTGTTGTGACTGCCCAGAGATACTGAGAATCTTAGATGGAGAAGGTTTAGGTTTCGTTTTGGACGACTTTTTTACTGCTTCTTAAAGCAGCTTTTTAGTACAAAAAATTGCTTTAAGAAGCAGTAAGAAAATCATCCCAAACGAAACCTTAGACCTGATTTTAGTCCAAGTAGGTTTCAAATCACGTAAAAGCCTATTATATGATTAGTAATCTATATCGTTACCTTTTTTTGTCTTAATTTCACTTTACATGCATTGTTAAATCTTTGCATGTCTTTATGTAGAATAAGATTAACAGGAATTATGTTTACTAGATAACTACTCTAACTTATAATCATTGTCATCATCATATCATATGTTTGATTTTAATTTTGATAATTTAGATGTCTTAGGTTTCATTATTATAAGCTTGAGTAGTTGAGTTAATCATGCTTAATAGCAATAACTTAATCACTTGTTTGGATCATTTACCCTAATTATCTCAATTAATGCCTAATGAGGCTAATGAGGGGCAATTAGCCCAGTTATTAGGCGATGATGATCAATTAACTAGGCTCTGAGCTTTGTTGAGTAAATGGATAAATTCAAAGACTATTCATAGTCAATCTTATGGGAGTCAATTTCGGGTCACGGGTCGGGTTCGGGTCGAACCCGGAACTGACCCGGGTTCAAACGAGTCTACCCTAACCCGACTCGGGTAGACAAACGGGTCAGAAATCCGAACCTG
Organism: Dendrobium nobile; assembly: GCA_022539455.1. NCBI lineage: Eukaryota > Viridiplantae > Streptophyta > Magnoliopsida > Asparagales > Orchidaceae > Dendrobium > Dendrobium nobile. The sequence continues at coordinate 6,953,006 of CM039735.1, read as the reverse complement.
GATCCGACCCGGCGAGTTGCCGGGTTGACCCGACCCAACCCGGTTTTGGGTTCTGCCGTCGGAACGTCGTCGGGCAGACGGCGGGCGAGGGGGCGGACGTGGGCAGCTAGCGCGGGCAGCGAGGCGGGGGCAGTCGGCAGCGGACGCGACACGGGCGGGGGCAGCGATGCGACACTCAGCGCGTGGGGGAGGGGGGGGGGGGGGGGGCATCGGGCAGCGGGCGGGAATCCAAAATTTTTAAATTAAATGGGTTTTCGGGTTGACCCGCAACCCGCCAGGTCAACCCGAACCCGACCCATTTTTCAAACGGGTCGAATCCCGAAACCCGAACTCGACCCGTTTTGAAATCGGGTCGGGTCCAACCCGGATTTTCCGGGTCGGGTCCGGATCAGGTTTTCGTGTCGTGTCAAATATTGACACCCCTAGTCAATCTAAGCATTGAACCCATTTAGCTTTCTAATTAGTGGGTTAATTAATTTAATAAGGCTCAATCGACATTTACTAAAGATAATGTTAAATCTATTAGGACGATTATGATTGTAATCATCGTCATTTTTCTTCCTAGGAAGATCATCTGTGAATGAACTTTGAAATACTCGATCAAATGACTGGATTTAATCAAGCTTTTGCCCATTGATTTTTTTATTGACATAAGACTATGATGTGTTTGATTGCATTAAAATATTAATAAGTCACTTCTTAAGAAATTTTTTAATGTTAATACAACTAACACAAAGAACAAAAGAGCAATGGTTTAATGCAAATAAAGAAAGGTAATTAAATTATAGAAGAATTAAACATTGTTAATTTAAATCATTTGTTAATAAAACGGTGAGCCAACCTATGCTAATTCTTGATTAACCCACCCAATATCTTCTAACAATATTAAAATAATAGCAATATTTGAACCGGCCTATATACAATTAATTAAGACCATATGAAATAATCAAAGGTTCATAGAAAACTTCGAATTTCATATTAATTATATTTATGATATTGAATATTGTATTATTAAAAAAAGTAAATTTCGAAATATTTTTAAATATCTTTGTTTAAAAAAATAAAAATAAAAAATAATCAAAATCTGAAATCAAACTTTAAAGTAACATATTAAAAATAGTTATGGAAAAAAAAATACTAAAATCATATTTTTTTATTATGGACCGGTACCAGAGCCCTACATGGGGTCCTGGTTTAGTACCCACGCTCTGCAGTGGCAGGCTTTGCCCACCCATGCCCACTGACGATGACTTTCGGGATGTCATATCCACCCAAACCCACCCACTTTCCACGCTTCTTCTGCCACTGATTAATGGCATTGAGATTTTTTATCTTTTTCTCTAACTGCAAACTTTTAAGCCATATATCAAAATATATCGTGATCGCGATGTGGTTCAGTGCTGCGCATTGCGCAGTAAGGATTACTATAATATACGGCATGCATATGATGATTAGTAATGTAAATCGATTTGTCCCTTGATGTTGAGACCCACCCATACCCACCCACGAGGCTATGGGCGTACCCATACTCACCCATGCCCATTGGGTATGGGTGGGTACGTGGGTGCGTGTGGGTATGAGTACCCAATGCAAAGCTTTGATTGGTACCACAGCCAAAATGATAGGAAAAAGTATAATATATGATGCAAATATAATAAAGATGTTAATATGTTATAGAATACCATGTGGATGATTCAATTGAAGGATTTTATTTTATTTTTTCATATGAAGATCACACTACCAAAGAAGTTTTCCTACAATGAGGCCTAAGGCAAAGCTTAGGGTCCTGATGTTTATTTTTGCTCTTGAAAATTGGAAGTGGCTATGTCTTTTGTCTATTGAAAATTTTTATTCTCTTTGCTTGTCTTGCATTGGGTTACTTGTATCCAAACCACATGGAAGCTTTCTAAAATATGAAAGGAGCTAGTTTTGTTCTTTTTTCAAAACAAAAGATGAATGAAAATTTCATATTAGCTATCGTGGTTGAGTTGTCATGTCCCAAAACCTAGATAGGAAGAATTGTATCTTTTTATCATTTTTCAGTCAAGGATCATAGTTGACAAATTGCATTCAAAAATTATAAACAACGAAAAATATTATTGTATTCTATTCATTTAATATTTACATCAAGATCTTGAGTCCCAAAATGACATATGCAATAACCATGACATGCAATCAATAACAATCCATCAATACAAATATGTCATGACTATAGAAGAAAGAAAAATAATGATGGATGGTAAAAGAAATTTCAATCTACAACCCAGAACAATTCAATCTATATGATCCTTATACTTACCTAAAAATATGTAAAAATTATATAATAAGCACATAACCCAATAAATAATCAATATAAGTCACTGAAGTTAATGCATAAAAAAGAAATGATAAATATATAAATGTAAGAACATATAACAATCAATATATTATATAAAAGTCATATCCTTGCCTTATATCATATCCTCATATTAACGTCATATCAGTCTAGCTACATATTAATCATGTCAATCATTTAATTCTATCATCGATTAATTAATCTCCGTATATCATCTCTCACATGTCAGCAGTTTTATCAGTCACCAGCCATCAGTGTTATCAGTTATCAATCATTGATTACATATGTCATAGGCATGTCTATTTTATTTATCATCTATGATGTATATCCTTTGTCTGAATCATCTGTCATATATGTCATGTCTATATCTATCATATTAAGTATGTAAGTATATATGCTATCATGTATGCATATTAATATTGAATTTATTAATGGGGAATATCCAGCTTTAATATGATGTTTTTATTATTTCATTTGTCATTCATATGTCTTATCAATCCATCATCAATCTTTAATCATATCTTTTAATTATTTTTTTTAAACAAGTGGCTTTTAATAAGTCAATGAAGAGTCTTCACTCTCTACTCTTCAGCATAATTGATCAATTGGTTATAGGCTAGCATCTAAGATTACACCACAAATCTTTTATTTAAAGAAAAGTTTGTCGACCTACCCTCCTATATAGGGTATTATATTTTAAGAACTATTATGTATTAATTATAGTATTGACAAACAATCTTTCTTGCTTACATGCAAATGCATCATATGTCAATAATAACATTTTTCCTATGCATATCAACATCATGAAAGGTAATGATTTGTGAAATGCATGATAATATGTATATTATTTATTAAGTTAAAAAAATCACAACTATCAATTTACCGTATATAAGTTTCATATAAACCAGCCAAAACATTCAGAATCACGAAATCTACCATGTACCATATAAACTATATAAAACAAATTTTTTGTTTTTTTAGTTATAGTATAATCTAAATATTATAGTGTTTTAATATATTATTGATCTTCTTTTTGAAATAGGTCAACTGTATACCTAAGGTTTAGGACTATGTGCCCTTGATAGACTTGGACTTAGGTAATCACCTCATGTAGGTAGATCCACTAAAACATTCCCATGTAAACCATATTGACTTTATAAAATTTATTGGAACCTTTTCCCAACTTAATCTAGCTTAGTTAGTTAGTTAGTTGACCCTCAGGCCCATAGTAATCCTTATTTCTTTTCCAAGACCCAAACATGCATGGTGTTATAGACCCTTTGTCGACCATCTTTATATGACCTTAGTTCTTTAATGGACTTAACATCTAAAATTCTTAATTTATTTTGGACTCTTAAGTCTCAATAAACCCTCACATGGTGATGTCAGAGAATATTGCGATATCTTAATCTCTTATCTTGTCTTGACCATTCCTGAGATGATATTGGACTTATCTAGACATTAATGAGCCCCTAGGTTTGACCTAAGTTTTGAAAGTTTGTTAGGGATGTTAAGCCCTTACGAACTAGCCCAAGCTAACCAAGAGAGTGCAGGTGAATTGGTATTTTAAAAAAATCTTTCAATCAAAAATAAAATCTCAATCAAACCAAAATTCACCACAAAGAAATTTAACGTAACGGAAATTAAATTCGAAAAAATAGTAGAAAAAAATACATAAAATTATAGTAGTTTGGTCAACTCGACCTACGTTCACTCCCCGGAGGCGTCCTCCGAGTATTGCACTAAACTCAGTATCTCTCATTTTGCTCCAATAGCAAGGAGGAGAAGCATGTACAAAACCTCCTTTTCACCGACACCGATGAGGCAGAGAACCCAACTCCTTTTTCTTCAACCTGAAGCTGGCAGAGAACCTTGATCGATTGCTGAAGTGGACCTCTCTCGAACCTCCAAGAACAAGGGACGACGATCGGAGAAGACGACTTGGATCTTTGCTTGGAGCAACCCTTGTGAAACCCCTCACAAACTCCCTCACAAGATCTTCTCTCTCTCCCTTTCTCTCCCTCTCCTCTAGGCTCTCTCAGGTCAAGACATCAATAAAAGATGATTTCTTGGGTAAAACAAGAGCTCTTAAATAGAAGAGTTTCGAAATAGTTCTTAATTTATACAAACTGACTTTATCGTCCTGGACGATCAGCGTAAATTTTGCTCAATCAGCCCGGACGGTTTGGGACAATCAGAATATTTTTGTTCATATCGTCCAGACTGATAGTATATTGTCCTGTATGATCATTACAAATTCTTGAATATCGTCTAAACAATCACACTAAAAGGATGTCTGGACAATGAAAAAATAGCTTTATCGTCCAGGCGATCTCACGATCGTCCCAGACGATTAGTTCAAATCCGTGAAAATGTTCCATAGCATTGCCCTGAATAGCAACTAGCCGATGTTGAACATCCAAGAACAACTAAGGTTTTTTGAATTGATTGTCCCGGCTGATCCTGCGATCGTCTAGGACAATTTGATCGAGCAATCAAACCTTAATTGCTTTCCTTAATAACCAGATTAATTTAGGCATAATTGTATTTCATCATCCATGACGATGTCCTGGACGTGTCCAAAAATAAATAATACCTAAATAGATCTGGTAGCTGATTCTTTCTGATTTGAGCCTATCATCCAGGACGATGCGCTTAATAACGGTTGCCTTAACCAGGATGCCCTAATTAGGGTTTCTGTTTTTAACATAACGCATAGGACGATTTGTGTATCATCCCGGACAATGTGACAAAAAACAGAGAACTCTAAAAATAGACAGAAATTTTCCCTCATGTGTGTGTGTGCAAGATTACTTAGCATCATGAACCATATCGTTTACAATATACTCAAGAAAGGAAAAAGTTTACAAACTGACTCAGACCTAGTCTATCCAATCTTGAGCTGATTCAAATTGCAGTTTGATCTTGTAGACCTAAAATATTAGTAGGCAAGACATTTGTAGAGAAACAGAAATATTTGTTATCATCAAAATTATACTCCCTAAAAGCATATTTGCAACAAGTTTATGTGGTTAAGCCCATCAAGTCTACCCCTTACCTTCAACCAAAGCTAATTGACCAAGAGTAAGTCAATTTAGTATATTTGATCTTGTTATCTTATTGAACCCTACATTAAACCTTGATGAGCCAAATTAAATTCTAAGCTTGAATTTGGTGATTAGGCCTATAAAGGCCTTTTATCAGGAGATTTTATTTTGAGCTTAAGCCTTCATGCAAGGGAAACAAAAAATTGTCTCATAAGCTTACATGAGTACAAAATAATAATAATAATAATTAAAATAAATAGTTTCTTGATTTAAAATATTAATTATTTATACAACAACTATAAGATATATAACTATTCTTATAAAATAATATTCATATTTATTTTATCTTAAGATAAAATTATGATATCTTTATTTTTAATCAAATATATTTTTTCAGGCCAAGCTAAACCCAAAAGTTTATAAAATAATTCACCATAAGATTATTTTAAGCAATGATTCATGAAATTTCTTCTTACGAGTATTTTATCGGATGCGGAGCAGGTCAGAGATGTTTTTTTTAAACAAATTGAGTATCAAAGCTTTACTTCTATAAAAAAATATTTATTATTTTTTAACAATTAAATTATTTAAAACCAAAGATGAATTAAATTGGGAGATTTGAAAAGGCAATAAGGTAGGGGTGTCAATTTCGGGTCACGGGTGGGGTTCGGGTCAAACCCAAAATTGACTCGGCACTATTTGGGTTCGAGTCGACCCAGCCAGTTTTTGCAAACAAGTCAATTTTCTGGACCCGAACCCAACCCGCTTCGGGTTCGGGTCAACTGGGCCCCACTTGTTTCAGCCGCGGCAGCAGGCAGCCAGCGTCAGCGGGCAGGCGGGGGTGGCGCATTGGCGGAACGCGTTAGGGCAGACCGGCAACGGGGCAGGTGGCCAGACGGGCAGGCGGTCGACTGCACGACGCGGGGCGGGGCGCGCAGGACTGCGCGGCAGCGGGGCGCGCTCGACTGCACGACGCGGGTCTGACTCTATGACGCGGGGCCGGCAGCCGGGTTTATGTGTTATTCCGGGTCAATTCGGGTCATTCCTGGGTTTCCGGGTCAACCCGAACCCGACCCGGTTTTGCAAACGGGTCGATTTTCCAGGCCCCGACCCGCTTTGGGTTCGGGTCAACCCAAGCCCGAAATTTTCGTGTCGGGTTCGGGTCGAGTCCAATTGTGACAGCTCTACAATAAGGCTTGGTTTGAGACAGTTTTTTTTACTGTTTTTAAAGTAATTTTTTAGTAAAAAAATTTTTAAACTAAAAATTTTGGTACTAGGAAGTTGTTTCACAATACATTAAGAAAGCTTCCTCAAATGATGTCTAAGACTAAGGCTTCGTTTGGGTTGACTTTCTTACTGCTTCTTAAAATAGCTATTTAGTATAAAAATTTTAATTTTTGTACTAAAAAGTTACTTTAAGAGGCATTAAAAAAACCATCCCAAATGAAGCATGAGACATGATCATTTCAAACGAGTTATGTTTCATTTGGGATAACTTACTATTTTATAAAACAGATTTTTAGTACAACTTTTTTTAAAAAAATTATACTAAAAATTTATTTTAAAAATCAGTAAAAAAGTTGATGCAACTATAACCTTATGCTCTAAGAGTCTATTTGTGATAGCTTTCTAGCTATTTATTATTTTTTAAAATATTGTGTAAAGAAATTGTTTTTTCCTGCAATTATAATATCAATGCTATTTTCTTAATAATAACCACTTTACAATTAAATCTATAAAACCATGCAGTCATTTTAAATATATCTTAAATTTTGCTTTAGATCATAATCAAAATTTTATTTGGTAACTAATTTTTTATTTTTTTGTGCTTTTTATTTAAATTTTATTGATATAAAATTACTTTTTATAATTCTCAATTATATATATATATATATATATTAGTTTTATAATAATTTTTATAAAATATTGCAGGCGTCTCGGACGAATACTTTATATTTAAAAATGCAGTTTTAAAAAAATACGTTGTTGATGCAATCAAAGAAAAGGACAATGAATATAAAGACCAGTTTTTTTTTAATCGGAAAAAATATTTTTTTATTGGAAACGTAATTCGCCGGTTTTGGGAACTATATTTAATTAAAAAAAAAGAAAATTAATATTATACCGAGCAAAAAATTTGTATTAAAAAAATAGATTAAAATATTAAATACGATGAATTTCTAAAAATTTTACTTATTTAACACTAATAAAATATTTATTTATATGTTATGATTATCATAAAATAAAATATATAATTTAAATTTATTATTATTAATTTATATTAAATATTCTAATAATGGGACCCACACAGCCTCATCTAGCTTTATTAAAATCAAGTTGTTTTATGTCATCGTTCAGCTGTAGAGAGTAAAATCCTATGCAGCAGTAATCACTAGAAACAATAAAGGACAGTTGCTTTACACAAATCTCAAAGACAAATAGAGTAAAAAATTGGCTAGAGGCGAGTACTTAAGACATAATCTGCCTCCTGGAGAACCGTATTCTTCACTCCAATCTTAATGGCCATTGATTTTGTTCCATCCATAGAATCTTTGAGCAAGAACAAAGTTTCAATAACTTTGAACTTGACTCTTCTGGCCGAGTCTGAATCAAATGAAATTCTACACATCTCTCTCTTTCTTCCCAACTTCTTTCTCCAGTCAGATGATCACCTGTTTCCCTCTCTTTTTCGACTTTAATTGTTGTCATTTTCAATTTGAAAAAGCGGGAGGGAATGCGCTCCCGGCTTCGAGGCTCGCCCCCTTTAACAATTTCAGCTTATCCTCTCGAAATTTTCATACTTGGTTTAACCAAAGAACAGACAACCCGATTCGTCTAAGACTTGATTGTATACTTGTTAATGAAGCTTTAGGTTAATACTTTCCTCGACACCTCTTATAAGGTGCTGGGTAGTTTAATTTATGATCATTCTATGCTTATTCTCAAAGCCGATAGTGATTCAAGACGCACTCCAAGATTCATGTTTAAAAATTATTGGCACAAATTCCTGGAATTTTGGGACATCCCCATATCTATTTTTGCTATCGCATCGCATCTCAAGGCAACCCTATCATCTGTTTTTATAAAAAACTGAAGTTGCTGAACAAATGATAAAATCAAAAAAGTGGAAATGTTTGAACCTTATTGCTGCTAAGTATGAGAATCTGGCTTTACGAGCTAGCTATTGGGCGAGCGCTTAAACTACTATGTGCAGGCAAGGGCTAGTTGCTTAGCTGGTGCGACCGACTGACATGCAAACAAGCAAACGACGAATGGATCGCAACCGTGATGGACGAGGAAAACGGGTCATTAAGGGTTGATTTTGGGTTTTCATGTTGACCTGCATCATACCCATTTTTCAAATGGGTTGATCCGAATCCAAAATTTTCAGATAGAATTTTCGGGTCATGACAAATAATGACACCCCTAATGGGAAGCCTGAGTCAGAATGGTAAAATCACTATAAAGCTAGAGATGCATAATCCATAGAGTGTGAAGTATAGGGTTTAATATTATAACTATGAATGCACAAATAAGCATGGGAGAAAGAGTGCATTTAAACATGGCCATGGTGCAAAGCGAAAAGAAAACATTCATTTTAATTAATCCAAATTAAATAAGCAATAAAAAATAATAGTATATCTATTTTATTCTATATTTATAAAATCATTTGCGGCAATGAAGCAGGGAAAAGTGAGCACGTCTTTTAAAGCATTTAGATTTGATCTTTCAATTAGACTATCATCTGCAAATGTGAAGTTTGTTCCTCTCTCACCAAAAATCTATAAAGAAGAAATTATTCGTGGAGTGCAAAGTGGCCAGTTCATAACGTCAGCTTTTTGTAGTAATCTAATGTCTAATACGGAAGAATTTATAGCCCAGCCGTATTTTGTTGAATCTGGCTGAGGATAAGAATGAGTCATTGACCTTGGGCTGGATGCATAGCTCGTCTTGATCTGTTGATTTTTAGTTTTAATTATCAATTAAGAGGTCTTCGATTTGAGTCTTGCGTATGTAATGTGTGTATAAAATTATCTTAATTGACCCAAAAAAAACCTTGAGCTGGATTGCACTGGGAGCTGGTTGAAGAAGGCATCGATGGGAGACCAGACCAATGAGATCCTAAGTTGCGACAGAAGTTTGCTAAAGAAGGCATTGATGGGACATGTGTCGTTGCTTGAAGAAGAATCGGAGTTCGTGTAACAAAAATTTGTAGAGGGTGGCATCAAAAGATCACCAATAGATTGAGAAATAAATAGAATTTAGGATTTATGAGCCAGCTTGTGAGCCAATGAGTTAAGTCTCAATGAGCTCAAACTCCAGTTCATGTAATATATGAGCACCAATCTGAATGTGAGCTCAAGCCTGCTACTCAATAAGTTTGTTTGAGGAGTTCATTAATAGGTTGAGTATGAGCCAGCTCACGGCTCAGTTATAGTGCTTAGTGATACCTCAATAGGGTGGGTGAAGAATCAATTAAATTGAATTAAACCAACTAATAATTATGTGTATTTGATTTAAATTGATTTACATTTTATCTGCTATCCAAACTGCATGCCTTATTTTATCCAATGAAAACTTAATATTTTTAATCATTATGTTTGCTTATCACTCCTCAAGTCTTTTAGTATCATTATTGAATTATTGATTCACTAGATGGATAATCTATGTAATTTGCATGTCTCCACTATGATTATCATTGATTTAGGTTGTCTAAGTTTTTGCTTGGGACGATTTTCTTACTGCTTCTTAAAGTAACTTTTTAGTACAAAAATTTTAATTTTTGAGCTAGACAACTGCTTTAAGAAATAGTAAGAAATCCATCCTAAATGAAGTCTAAGATATGACTGCGCTAGATATCTTATTTCAAAAGCACTTCTCGAAGGGCTCTCTCTAGCAAGCCTTCCAAAAATATCTTTTTAGAACTCTTCTGGAGGGTATCTCTTGAGAATTTCCACTTCGATAAGTCCTCTAAGCAATCTCAATAGCTTTATTGCCATATTTAGGGCTGAGATTTAGCTTAAAGATAGAAATTCACTGAAATATTGAATCAATTTTTGTCTCAAGTCTTATTTAGAAATTGGTTCAAAAATATGCATTTGTGCGGAGAAATTATTACATCCGGTTAAAAACCGAACGGTGCGAATGTATACCGAGTAATACCGAGTTTTAGATGACATGGCGCGTGGTTATTGGTCTCTGAACGCATTCGAACACCGGATGTAATAATTGCTCGTTTGTGCATGAGGGAGGGCGTGCATACTTAGCTTTTTTTAATTTTTGAAAAGTAAAAGATAAATGACTTTGAATAAACTCAATTCAAATTCAAACCCCTAGAAATCAAATCAATTTGAACCACAAGTCCATTTAGAGCTTATATAAGTTTGATCTGATTCTAGGCCAATGTTGGATCAACTTAAAATCAAATTATTCACACCCCCAACTTCATCTAATGAGTCTCTCAAATCATGAATCTTCCCAAAAATGCATTTAGTTCAATTTCTAAAAGCATTTATTAAAAAATATCATCAAAATATGCTAAATGCTATGGTATATTGAATATTTGTATTTATTGCAGAGAAAAGGTACAATGTGCTCCAGAGAGCTTTATATCGATATTGATTGTCACAGTGTGTATCATACATCTTTATCATTTTACGTGCCACTCCTAAAGAACTTTGACATGTTACTAAACAGGCACATGCTTATTATTTTCATTTTTTGTTTTGCTTTAAGATATTTGCACCACCAGTTGCCCATCTATTCCATCCTTTTGTCACATCGTGTGACGTATCCAAAGCTTTGGACTTAGTACTTCTTTACACATTGTCGTACATCATCTCCATTGATCCTTCATTGAGGCATGCATGATTTGCCTCTAACAGCCATCCTTGCTTCACTAAGCCATCATCAATATAAAATCTTTAAGTATCAACATCCAAATGCACTAAAAAGATCGAAGAAACCAAAAACGAAACATCCAAGTTTATAAATAACCAATGAATGATAAACATTAGTCATCTTAAGATGGCTCATGTCATCACAAGGTCATAGAATCAATATTTTTAAGAGAGTTTAATGCTCATTTTGAAATATTAGATCTGAGGGCTAGGATATCTAATAAGATGCTAATGAAGGGTAATCCACTCCATGATCTTTAATCATGAGACTATGGTTTATGCGACCTCAACTAATGGGATGAGAGGATCTTATTTCAAAAGTTGCTAGCTCACATATCTGAGATAATTAATGGTTTTAAGAGACCCTAAGAATGGACATAATCTACTCTATAGTAGACCATGCCATTCCAAGGTCTTGAAGTCCCATAATGTTAACACCTTAAGAGTGAAATGTCATATAAGTGAACTACATAGAAGTGAATACCCCTAATTGAGTAGATCAAAAAAGCTCACTTGAACTTAGCCTACCCAATATGGTCAAATGTCTTAGACAAAGTCAAGTGGCAGCGCCCATGAACATGATCAGATGGTAACTTGACTAATCACGTGCTTTAGACTATTTTTTAACACTCATTCTCAAAATTTTTAGCTCACAACAATTATGTTTAGTCCAAATTAATCTTAATTAAGTAATTTCACAATCTTATAATATTTGTTTATAATTTCAACTGAAATTAATTAAATATTAAAAGTAGAGTTTTTTTGCATCAGTTCTAAAACCGCTCTTAACAACTGCTGCGAAAAATTCAACTTTCTTGTAGTGAATTAACTGAATAATTATAATCGTGCTTTAAAAAATAGGTCTAATACAAAAATATGAAAGAGTGGGCCATCTTGAAGTTAATAGCAACCACTTCATTCAATGATCTAACACATCTTTTTGTGAGAGCCCCTAATTCATAATCTTATACATAAGAGATTAATAAAATAATAAGTTTAAATAAATAAAATAATGTAATATGTTACAATATTCACAAGCTTCATTTAAGGCAGTTTTCTTACTGTTTTCTATAGCAGTTTGCTAGCACAAATCATTTTGAAAGCAGCAAAAAAAAAAAAAAACAGCCAAAAGCTTTCCCAAACAAAGCCTTATACTTGAATCAAATTTCTATATATTACATCTAATAAAATTGATTACTAAGATCATATATGATCTTATTTTAAAAAAGAAGATTGGCCTTACTCTCTTTTTCTTAATAATATCTTTAACATGCAACCCACGTGACATGCTTTCTCTTTTACCCCATCTTTTGGATACAAAATATATTTCTCTGTTAACTTATCTTGTAAAGACTTCTTATCAACTTCCATAACAAATAGGATGAAATTCTTGATCTATGGTGCAAAGAGGAGCTTTAGGGAGCTCACTATTCTTGTGATATAGTGCATAATGAATCATCTAATGGGGATGTAGGTAATTTATCGAACTACGATAATAAATTTTTGTGTGATATTGTATTCTTCAGCTCTCAAATCTTGTTGTCGTCATATTTTTTTATTGTCTTGCCGCTATATTCTTATAATTTGTATGACAAATATTTTTTATTATTTAATTAATCCCCTGTCTATATATAAAGTTTTTATTGTCAAAAAAAAAAAACAAACAAACAAACAAACAACAAATTAATTAGATTACATTAATTAGAAAAATTGAAACAAATTTTTAAATATTTTTTTCAACACAATAATTATTTAATCTTCTTTTTCAAAAGGGAGGCAAATAATACAAATCCTAAATTTTATTTTTTTGAATAAATAGTTTAAATAAGATGAGAATTACTTATATACTTACAAAGTATTCACCTTTAACTTGAAAAATTCTTCTTTGAATGAATCATATTTCAATTGACCATTTAAATATTTTGGAATGAGAAAAATTCCAAAATTATGAGCATGCATGATCTCTTGAATTCAACTATTTGTGTTGGCTATAGTCAAGTTATTGTCTTCATTGGAATAATAATGACAATCATATCTTTATCATTATGTGCATTGGCATGGTTTTTATATTATTTTTTCATAATATGGACAAACATATTTGATTAGGGTTTCAAAATAAGAGAAGGATTAGTAATTTTATTAAATTAGATGTATTTTAGATGAATATTCATATTTTATAATTTTATATATTTTTAATTAGTAAACTTCAATCTAATTCAAAATGAAATCTAATTGTAATTTTTTTTGAAAATTTTGAATAATTATTTTAATAAATTTGACATCTTCTTATGAAGGTGTTCTTGTATATGGCTCAAATATTTTTTTAGAAAAATATAGTTAAAATATTCCCTTTTTTATGCTCTTATTCTCTTACATTCAAAGATCTATGCTAAATAAAATGTTTGATATTTAAAAATTTTGAGTGAAATTTTCAGCATATTTAATGGCTTGGATATATAACATCATACTATTGTAGATATGAGATTTTTTTGAATAAATTACTATTAAAAAAATAATTATTTCTATTTCTCATTTTTTGTAACTTGCAAACACATATGTACTTTAAATACATTTCATTAATATTTTATTTAACATTTTTATTTTTTATATTTATGTGATGAATTTTTAGAAGGTTATCACAATATTAAATGAAATTTTAGAGATTTTTACATTTTGGCATTGAAGTTTTTTTTTTAATAATTGGTTTAGAGAAAACTTTTGGTTATAATATTTAAAGAATTTTTAATGTAGCATAAATTAAGTAATTTAAAATATTTAAAGTTGTATTATATCATTTAAATACTTGCAAATTAAAATAAAAAATAACTAACTATATAATAAAATTTTATTATTTTATTAGGAATTATATATCATATTAATTATATGCATGTGTGTGAATGTATATATAGCTTTAATGTTTATATAAGCTGGTTTTTATTTGTAAAATTAATAATATAAACATATATGTTAATTTATCAATAAAGACAGGAAATAATTATTTGCTTATAGGTATAAATATTTATAGGCTAATGTAGCTTAAATTTTCAATTCGTTTTTATTTTTTATCATAAAATAATTTGAAATTTTAAAATAATGTAATTAAACTAAGTCAATTATGATTGTCTAAAATAATATAATTAATTCAACTGAAATGTTCAAACATTTAGAAAATGTATTCCGATTTGGATCATTTTTTTTAATATTAAAGTTTTCCTCCCAAAATTCATATCTCAATAAGCCTATACTTTATTCACCAAATCGAAATGGTCTTATATATATATTGAATAGTTGTAACGGGTAAACTACTAATAAAATAAAAGTTATAATGCTATTTGCATAAATAAAGTTTTAGTAGTTTTTGGATTTAAGCTAAGATTAGTGTAATTCATAATATTATATATAACACTAATTTTAATGTAAATATAAAACTTTTTTATTAGTTTTTAAAGCAGCTTTCAATACAAAAATTTTAGAAATAAAACAAAAAAATTATTTTAAAAAATAATAAAAAACTTTGTTCCAAATGAATCCTAAGATAACTTGGTGTATTTTTTTATAAATGTTATTACGTGCTAGAAAATTTATGGCAATAGTATCAGAGAATTTATTTTCTTAGTATTATATGAAGATTGAGTATACACACAGATAAAAGAAGAGTTGCAAAAGATACATGAGTTTTTACATGAAAAACTCATGAAAAGGGAAAAACAACAGAGCATGGCCCAGTTGGAATAATTTCACTAGTATTTGTCATTGTTAGAAATGACACGTTTCTTTGGGAGAAAATGTTAGTACAATGTAATAAACATATAATATATAGAATATATTAAATGGTGGAAGTTTAGGGTTTAGAGAATATGAGCTACTTTAAGTGATTGTTTATACATTTATTTGCTATTACTCCTATGAATATGGGAGAACATAAATCAAAAAGTCTATCATAAATCATGGTGCTGAATTTGAGAGTCAAAGTTGGTGTTGAAGGCACACATCAATTTTCTAACCAATAACATGCAATGATATTATAAAAAATGATAGGGGAAAAAGTCAACGTGCATTAGTATAATTAGGCGATAATAGTCGGATGACTATAAGTCGAAGATCCATAGTCATGCAATGGTGGTTAGAGGACCCTAGTCAAACGATGAAGGTCAGAGGATCATAGTCAAGCAAAGGTGATTAGAGAACTGTAATTGAGCGATGATAGTCAAAAGATCATAGTCTGATCACAATATAGGTCAAAAGCTGTAATTATGTGACAATTCTCAAAGAACAATAGTCTGCCTACAATGGTCAAAAGATTATGGTAGAGCAATGGTGGTCTAAGGACCATGATGGGGTGAAGGTGATCAGAGGACCATAGTTGGGCGTAGGGCTACAATGAACTGAGTCAATCTACTTGTGGCTTAGCTTTATTATAGCTCATTCATGATCATTTGTTTAAGTAATCAAACAATTTTGAACAATTTTGAAACACTCGACTGTTAAATAAACAAACTTGAACACTTATGCATTCAACTTATTTAAGTTCATGAATAATATTAATGAAAGCTCGTAAACATGCTCAATATAAAACTCGTTAAGAAGCTTGATTAAATCTTTTTTATTTATGTATTTCACATAATTTTCATTTTATTATAATAAATTATTCTTATTTTTTAAAAATTTAATTACATTTTCTGTGTTGTACTCTTTCAATAGAATGAATTTGTTTATGAATAAGAGATATTTGTTCATGTTTGTTGTATTTTTAGTTTGAAATGTTCGGGAACAAGCATGTTTATATGAAGAATCATTTTATGAGCTTATTTATTTGTAAATGGGTTCATTTAGTAGCTCGAAAATACTCATTAGATATGTTCATGAACGAGCTCATTTCTTAGGTAAAAAGCAAACACTATATTTTCTTGTAAACATGCTCCGGGTAATTGTTTGTTAATAGGCTCAATAAAGCTTGTTTGCTAAAAGCTTGAGAAACATAAAACAAACTGAATATGAACCAAGCATGAACATTATTTATTTTAAACAAACAAAGCTTGAACACAAATATAAAAGCTCAAATTAAGCTCGAACCAAACTTAAACAAAATAATAATAAATGAGCTCAAAGATGAACAAGCACTACTCTGCTCAGCTTGATTCATTCGTAACCCTAGTTGGTTGCAGATCTGAGGATTGTAGTTGGGTGATAGTGTTCAAAGGGTCGAAGGATCGTAGTTGAGTTATGACTATCATAGGACTATAATTTGGTGACAATGGTTGGAGGATAATATTCATGCAATGGTTGTAAGGGAATGAATCATAGTCAGTAAATATGGTTGATAGATTGTAGTTGAATAATAATGGTTGAAGGATCATTGCCATGAATTGGAGGTCAAAGGATTGCAGTCACGCAATGAAGATCCAAGGAAGGGATCATAATTAGGTGACGACGATTCAAGGGCCATCAAGCGATCAAGTAGAGAGGACTATAGTTAGATGACAATAGTCGAATAATTGTATGTAACATCTTAAGATTAAATTTGAAAAATTATCTATTTATCATTATAAAAATATACCACAATTTCTATAAATCATCAATATAAATAATAACCAGCAAAAGTAACTAATAATTACACTCCTCAAAATATTGTATTATATTTATTCTCTCAAAATTAATATACGATAATCAAGAGATTAGTACAATCACTAATCTATCACAAGCTGCAAAAGAATAAAAAAAAATGCATAACAAAATCTAAAGAAGAACTTGACAAACTTTATCAATGGCATCTGTCACATGACCTTTATACTTATTTACTATGTTTTAATGATGTGGTTGCTCTATTTGCATTTCGTGCCCTAAAAATTGTATGCTTTTTGTAGATTTATTATATGCATGTGAGTTTTATTTTAGCCTAGATTCGTTAGGCTCTTTAAGGAAAAAAAAATTTATTCTACTTGTAACAAAATAAAAAATTTTAAGCTCACATAAAAAGATAATTATTTCTTAGAAGTAAGTCCGAACACGCCGGTAGTTTTTCATGCATTCATATCCTTTCTTCTCTCCTTGTTATATACCTCCCCGCTGGGATTATGGTAAACCGTCTGTCCTATTAGGATGCAGTTCTTTCTAGGAGATGTTGTGCATCTTTAGAAAAAAAAAATCTATTTTTAAGCCTAATTTTCAAAGTTTATCATATAATTTATGCATACAATCTGATTAGCATGCATTACATTAAAAATTAATTAAAATAATAAAAATTTAATTATATTGAGCATAATCCCACTATACATAAAGTAAATGGGTCACTTAAGACCTTTTCTACATGTTGGCCCCAAATTATTCAAAACTTAAATAATAAATTTTTCCTGTCTTTCATAATGATCAAATACATAGTTTTAAAACACCAAAGTTGTTTAGCTGGCTCTCCAATCCAGGCTAAGGTAAGCTGGGATTTGCATACCATTAGTTAGGTTTTGGTCAATATTATTTAGTGACTAAAGTAGATTTAGGATTTAAGGCGGACCCAAAATCGTAAATCCCCAACATCGAGAATCTAATTTCAATATCTAATAAAATATCAATTTAAATTAAAATTTTCTCTCATCCAAAATTTATAGCCCAATATAGGACAGATTGAGGTATTTCTGAATCGTTTTAGAATCTCAAACAACCTTATATTCCTTCTCCATTGAACTCTAAAAATAAGTGCTTAAAATTGATCCATTCCTTATTAAAATTCTCACCTCATTTCTTTCTTATCACATCTTAAAAATTTTAGATAAGATTTCTAGCATTATTTTAATCGAGATTATCCATAGGAAGATTAATCTTCTTATGGTGTAATTAATTATGAAGGTTTGTCATTTTAGGTGATTTAAGACCCCGTATAAACAAATCCTACTTTATTTAGCTTTTAAATATAATGGTGAAAAATTAGTCTTATGGGAAAATTAAAATCAAAGATTATCATTATCGTCATGCTCAACAAGTGATAGATGTCATTTATTATTCCAACTTTGATAATAAAATTAATGATAATACATATGGTTTATCATAGCCCAATACATGATTGAACATTATTTTAATCCTTCGATGTCATATATCGTTCTCCCTTAAAATTTGATTATAATAGTTTAGATAATATATTTTAATCCTGAAATGGAACCCATTAGGGGATGTTATATTTACCTCTTGAGGTGATATATCATTCCTAATTGTATGATCTATTTTAGAATTAGAATCATACAAAAGTATATCTAAATTTTCTCCAAAGAAAATGCAATTACAATTGATTTACACATTCCAATGAAGTTAGCAAACACACAAGCTCTTGACTACAAAATAATTTAAAAAAACGTATAGTAAAACCTAAAAAAGAACCTAACAATCTTTATCAATATCACTGCTCACGATCCTAACTCATTCCTTGACTTGAAATTATTTAAACTATTTATAATGAGCTAAAAAATCCAACAAGTAATCAAAACTCTATCACTACTTTTAATGTAAGGCAAAAGAATCAATACGTATGTTTCAGTTCTAGTCAATATCAATCATCACTTTATATAAGCAAGAAAATTTTTAAAACATTAATAATAAAATTAATATGTTCAATGAAGTCAAAAGGCATACGGTAAAGAGTATTATCACCCAATAAATCATATTAATATGTTATGATATGTTGTATCAATATTAATTCAAATATGAGTTATCAATATATCAATCTGTTTAATATACTATCAATGAGTTTAACGTACTATCAGGTAAATATCATCATGAGTAAAATCATGAAATTTAAGACAATTCATACAGCTTTAATGTGGTATTTTATTATAGATGTTATTTATCATAGCCAATAATCTATCAATCTCATATTATCTTTCATTTATTTTTATTAATCATTTATTTTCGCATGTTGCTTATAATAATCATTTAAAAATTGTCACTCTCTATTTGTCGGTGTAATTCAGTCAATCATCACTCTCTACTAGGATAATATCACCAACATTTTATTCAGAGGAGAGCCCTTCAGCCCACCCTCATACGCAATGTATTATATTTTAAGAGTCAATCCATATTCATTATAATGTTAACAGTCATCCTTCTTTGCTTACATGCAAATATTATCTTTCAATTTAATCATTAAAAATTAAATATTTTGCTGTCAAAATGATCATACTAATGAGATCTATCACATACCAAAAGTTATACAATGAAAGTTTTACCATTACAAAATTATTCTCATTTTTTGGTAAATGAAATACACATTTGATCAGAAAAATATCAAAAATATAAATTATTAAAATCAGACATAGGATAAAAGTTCCTTACAACAAGACGATTAAATTTTTCAATATGATCGACTGTCAAAAACTGTTCTATGATCTCTGAATCTTAGGTTTTATTTTTCTCTCCCTCTCTTTTGTCCCAAATTTGTTTTTGATTTCTCTATTTTAGCAAAACTAATGGAATTAAAAAAAGATTTAAAGAATTTGATTTTATTTTAGTGATTTGGGATATTTATATTAAAATAATAATATAATATTATTTAATTATATAATTTAATCAATTATTAATATAAAATTCATATACATTTTTTAGGGCTTTAAAAATTATAAAAAATATCAATAAATTAGCTTATTTTATTTTAAAAATATTGGTGAAATCAGCTTATAAAATGGATATTTGACGGTCTTAAAAATCCCACTTATACTAAAATGTGTCAATTTTTAAAGGATTTGCACCAATGCTAAAAAATTACATAAATTTTGTTATAAATAAAATACAATAATATATATCTTATGGCGAAGATAGTTTTAAATTTTGGCTTAAAATGTTTTAAAAAAATTAGTTCTTTTGGTTAAAATACAGGCTATTATATTGTAGATGGGCTAATGTGGTCGGATTATCATAATTGGGCAATAATGGGTTATGGCTATAATCAAACAATGATGGTTGGAGGATTCTAATTGAGCTAGGGTGATACGAGGATCATAGTCAAGCTACGACAATCAAAAGAACCTAGTTGGACAAATGTGAATGCTGGATGAAGGACAATAGTCTGGCAGTATTGGAATGTAGTCGGGTGGTGGTGGTCTGAGTATCATAGACGGTCATCAATGGTCGGATGGACTGTAGTGGGGTGATGGTAGCTCACTGACATTCATTAAGCAATGGTTTAATGGTGGTAATCAGGAGATGGTCATATGGCAGTTGTCAAGTGGCATCCTAACAATGACAATTGAGTGGTGGTCCAACGGTGTTAGTCGTACAATGTTTTGACGATGGTGGTTCTAATGGCGTTTGTTAGGCGGTGTTCCAACAATGACAGTCAGATGGTCGTTTGACGATTATGCTCTAGTGGAGCTCCAAGATTCTTAGAGCATATAAGCAATGCAAAGGTCTCATAAGTATAACCCAAATCCATATACTCCATCAAGCAGGTTAGGATTAATTTCAATGAGTTTAAATTATTCTTTCGAATTTAGGCATTTTAATTATGACCGGTTAATGATGTTCAAAATATGTGATTTTGGTCAAATTAGATTTGTCTCGTCAAGTTGCTCAATTTAACTACAAGCATGCCAGATTTGGAGATTAGCCGCCCAACTAATATCCCGATAATT
Source organism: Dendrobium nobile (assembly GCA_022539455.1). Classification (NCBI taxonomy): domain Eukaryota; kingdom Viridiplantae; phylum Streptophyta; class Magnoliopsida; order Asparagales; family Orchidaceae; genus Dendrobium; species Dendrobium nobile. Next base: position 6,932,113 of record CM039735.1, on the reverse strand, counting down.
TTAATTAAGCTTCAAATACTTATTTTTGCTCATTTATGTTTGGATTAGATCACTTTTGATGTCGATAAGTTTGTTTCAGCGGGACGTTTCATTCGTCTATAAATTTGTTGAAACAAAAATTTCTAAGTCCTCTAAAATTAATTTAATCAGATATAAATATCAAGATTTGTAATCAAATAAATCTATTTTTGGTGGCATATCAAATATGGAAATGGATTAATAAAAAATTTTTTTACTCATTTACTTTTATTTTTATCTTATCATTATCATTTGACTGGTATTTTTTTCTATTTATATGTTTGTATCGGCTACAAGAACGGTGATTCCCGCGAGGATTTATGGTATTTCGTCAAAGCCGCATCAATCGTTACCCAAATTCCTGTCGTTTAGTTCGTTTCCGGTCCAAACTGTGCCATATGGCATATGAGAGCAAGAGCTGAGCGTCTCTTCCTCCTCTCCATCCTTCGATTCCATCTCCTTTCCTTTATAAGTGTCGAGGGATCTCCATGGCAATTTGGAAGACCAGCTAAAATTTCAGATCTTTATAGGATTTCATCTTGCCATTACAGTATTTTTTTTCGTTCAACAAGTGATAAGTTGTCACTTTCTTTATAGATTAGAAAAAGAGAGAGTAGGTTAGGACGCGCAAAAGATGAGGAAGGTGGTGATCGGATCGGCGGTGATATGCGCGGCGACGGCGTGTGCGGTGGCAGCGCTTATCGTGAAACACAGGATGAAGAAATCGGGGCGGTGGGCTAGGGCGGAGGCGATCGTAAATGACTTCGAGGAGAAGTGCGCAACCCCGATCGGGAAGCTGCGGCAGGTTGCCGATGCGATGATGGTAGAGATGCACGCTGGCCTTGCATCTGAAGGTGGGAGCAAGCTGAAGATGCTCATCTCTTATGTCGATAGCCTTCCGAAGGGGTAATCCTTTTTTTACTTCATGATCCGACTGGTCTTAAGGGCTAATCCGTTTTCACGGTTGGGTTTCTCTTTTTATTTCTGTAAAAAATTTGTTTTGTTAGGTTCGGCTAGGGTTTGGCTGTTTCTTGCTTCTGGATAAAAGTTGTTGAATAGGTGTTTTGAGTCAAAATTTTGAAGTATTGACTTCAATTTATTACGCAATCGGTTATCTGGTCTGATATTTTCGTTCATAAGAATCTTGCTATTTACGTTAAAAAATATAATTTTTTTCTTAAACTTGAGTATTCTGATTTCGTTCTGCTTCGGTTCTGTGTAAATTCCTGTTTTTTTTTTTTGGGGGGGATTTTTTTTTTTTCACAAAATTTTAAATTCCTGTTTGCGTTACTAGATTTTTGTTCCCCTTTCCTTGGATGTATTTTGCCGAGGTACTGATTCTGGGTTGGTTAATTCAGGATCATGTTGATTGGAATTCACTGCCATTTATTGTATAGATTCTCATTAATTTCCTCTTTCACGGCCGATTGTTTCTTATCATTTTTGAAGTAAAAAAAATTGACTTTATGGCCTTTTTGAGTGTTTGTATTGTTACATTTACATGGACATGATTATTATTCTTTTATTATTATTTTTTTATTTAATACCTTTACGTTGAAGTTTCTCTTTATGTTCTTACTCATGTTCCTTCGAACTCTATAAGTTAAAATGTTTATCTTCTCCCTTTTTAAGGTTTTGCTGTTTCGATTATTGATCTTCAACCCTTTCGCTTAACAAAATCTTTTTTGAAGATCAATTTTCAGTTTTGCTGTTGCACTATCATTCTTTTCGTACGTTCCTTTTAAATTTCTTGTTGAGTGGCAAACATGAATGTGTATGTTGAAGTTTGCCTGAAGAACTTAACAACAATATGCTCTAGAGATATTTTTTTTTGCCTCATTTACAAATCTCTTGAAAGACATCTAGAGCTATCTTTATGGTTCATGTTATACTCATTTGATATAAAATTTGAAAACTAATGAGAACCATAGATGTAAAAAAACAAACTTTTGTATTCTTCCTAGTAATATGCTGGGACGTATTCTATCTTTTGTAGTGGAGGTTAATTTCTATTTTGTGCTGATGATGATTTTCTTATGATGCAACGTTTGTATTAAGAGGTAAGAAAGAGAAATAATAAATTATATCTTTTATAGGGACGAGAAAGGCTTGTTTTATGCGTTGGACCTTGGAGGAACAAACTTCCGTGTAATACGCGTGCAGTTGGGGGGAAAAGAGCGAGGTGTTATCAATCAGGAGGCTGAAGAGGTCTCTATTCCACCACATTTGATGGTTGGAAGCTCCTTTGTATGTGCAGCTCTGGTGTATTTCTGTTGTTTTTTTTTTTCCATATTTTATTTATGCCATCATTTCTGATTCGTCTAATTTGTTTTGGTTTTAGGAATTATTTGATTTCATTGCTTCAGAGGTAGCAAGGTTTGTTACTTCTGAAAGTGAAGAATATCAGCTTCCTGCAGGCAGGCAGAGAGAGCTTGGATTTACTTTCTCTTTCCCAGTGAGGCAGACTTCGCTTGCTTCTGGAACTCTGATCAAATGGACAAAGGGTTTCTCTATTGAGGAAACGGTTAATACTTATTACCCTATTAAAAGTCATCTTTTTATTGAAGATACGGTTTTGACTAAATTTCAGAAAAGACTATAGTAAATCCTGAGTAGTAAGTAGGAGCTTTACTCTTTGGTAACATCATTTAATTTGTTTGAAAGCAATGATTTTCTAATAAAACCTGTGGTTTGCATTGATCATAGATATGATGTGCGCTATTTGTACATTAGCACTTTTGTATTTTCAACATCAAGTTAACATTATGCCTTTTTATCTTTTTTCATTAAACATTTGATGGGCCTCGGAAGGTTTTGTACTATCGATTAATGCCTTGGCATATTTTCTCTTCCACGATAAGGGGAGATGTTTGGATGACATGCTAGTTTTAGCTTTAATCTTACGAGAGCATTGGAGGGGTGAAGAGGGAATTTTGATTATGTTACTGAGTATGTGTCCATATATTTAGGGCTGGAACCATAGATTTAGTGCTATTATGCTGTGATATTGATGAGGTATTGATCTGCTATGCTCTTAATCAAATTTTTTTGATCAAATTGAAGCTATTCACAGAGTTATCCAATACTTTAAACTAGGTCCCACGTTTATCCAGTCATAAAAACGCAAAACATGAAATGACATGTTGATAATATGATACTGAAAACCTTGCAAGCACTTATGGTTGAACTTGCAGTAAAAATGTGAATAAAATGGTCTGGACATAAATTTAGGCAATACGTGAAGAACATTATTCTACAAATAATGGATGGCATAGGTTCAATATCACCTCTGAAACTGTTTTCAGGAGTTGATTTCAAGAAGGGCTCATCATGTTTGTTCACTGTAATAAACTTGAATAATTTACAAGCATTTATGAGATAATTGAATTTGAAGCAGTGACATTATAGTTTTTTGGTTTGTATGAGTCGAAGAGGGTGATGACGGATTGACCAAGGGATTATATAAATGAGTTTGATGTGGGGAAGGGTTATGGGAAGAAGTGGAGGGAATGTAGGTGAAAGTAGGGATGTGTATTGGGTGAAAACCTAAAGTAACACTTAGGGTTTGGAGAGATTCCCAAACACAAGAGGACTTTTCGTTGTGTAATGATGTAGAAAATGAAAGAGATTGTTGGAGAAGCTAGAAGATGTGATATAGTAAAAAATATATAAAAATACAACTCATGGTCAGCCTCCAAACTCTAATGGCCATGAAGGTGAGAAAACCTCATCGTGTCAACTTAGATAGATTTGACAAATGCTTTTGCTACTTGGCTGAAATTGCGTGGGAGTTTGGATTTAATATGAACGCCCTTATCATTCCTTTCCTTAATCATGCCCCGTAGTCCTTATGCATTACTACTCTTCACATCCATTATATTTGTTTCTAAAAAGTTGCGTTTCTTTTAGTTGGATATAAAGTTTCATATTCTTATATCTTGGAGAATTTAGTATAAGATTTTCTTTGGTGCTATAGCATAATTTCCTTTTGCTGATAGTTTGTTACGAGTTATCTTGCTTGATTACTGCACCTTACAGCACATATGTTCATGTAACAATTGACACTGTTGGTTTCATCTATCATATTACAACTTTTAAAGTTCTTAGGGATGGATGATAGTAGGGAAATACCGGTTTGCAGTAACCATACTTATTTCTTTTGTGTTTCTACTTGTATAAAGCAGATTGTCAGTAAATAGAATACTCTGGGTTGTCTAAATTTTAATAATAGTTTACTTATACTTTTTGTTGCATTAAAAACTAGGTTGGAGAAGATGTTGTCTCTGAGTTGACAAAAGCCATTGAAAGACAAGGTCTTGATTTGCGTGTTGCTGCACTTGTGAGCTTCTTTGCCTTAGCTTTCTACAAATCTTTTCTTTCGTCTCATATGGCAATTTTAACGGCAATCATCTTAACATAGGTAAACGATACTGTTGGGACACTAGCTGGGGGACGGTATTATGATAACGATGTTGTTGCTGCTGTTATTTTGGGTACTGGAACAAATGCAGCATATGTGGAGCGTGCACATGCTATTCCGAAGTGGCATGGCCTGTTACCAAAATCAGGAGAGATGGTAAGAAGATTTAATTTTTTTCTTCTGACGCTAAAGTTGAGTTTTTGAAGTGACTATAAGTGTTTAACCGGAGTAATAAACTAACAATCCTCTTAAGTTTGGATGAGGCCTGATGACTAATTGATTGCTTGAAGTTTGTGATTCATCAACTGAAGAACTGTTATTTTGTAGGTAATTAACATGGAATGGGGAAATTTCCGGTCATCTCACCTTCCTTTGACCGAATATGATCTGTCCTTAGATACTGAAAGTTTGAACCCGGGGGAACAGGTATGATTCTTGTTCTCATCTAAGTTACTAGGTACATGAATTAATTATACTGTTATTCCCCCCAAATAAGTCAGCTTCATGCCCCATATAGTGATTTCTATGGGGTTTGTTAACAATTAATTTTTTACCAATGTTGCCATGTGGCATTTTGGAGTTTGAGATATTGTACTTGAAAGCACATCATTTCTCATGTTATAAACTAATGTGCTTATTTGGATTTCCCAGATATTTGAGAAGCTGATTTCAGGTATGTATTTAGGAGAGATTCTAAGAAGAGTCCTCTTGAGTTTGGCAGAGGAAGCTTCTTTCTTTGGAGATACTGTTCCTCCAAAACTTATGGTTCCATTTATACTACGGTATGCTTCACTTTCTCTCTCATAATATGCTTGTTTCATATTGGCCAAATTTTAAGGAGCATATTATTTGTTAAAATTAGCATAAGAAACAAATTTGAGAAATAATTAAAAAAGGAGCAGAATCGCAAAATGATTAGCGCATTCAACTTATAAGGAAAGAGATAGAGAGATGGGAAGAGAGGAAGAGAGAGAGGCAGGAAGGAAGAGAGCTTTATAGGAATTACTTTATTCCTTTATTCATAGGCTATCATTTACATCCTCCTATACATCATATTTATAGGAATTGGACAATGATGGGATGTCTTGCGGAACAACTTAATTGAAAACTGGATTAATCCTAACACATTGAATCAATTTTGTTTGCTTTATATTTTTCAGAAAATTAGTTTTTCACTCTAGAGCTCTTAAACAAGCTTGGCTGAGCTGAGAGATTTTCTTGTCTGCTTAGTTGTGAAAGCACTGTCATTTTTGAGGGATGGAGGTTCTAACTTGCACCTTGAAATTACCAGCATCGGAAGAAAACTAGATTGTACGAGCAACTAACACAAACAACCCCACCATCCCCATCTTAATAAAAGAAGATAAAAAAACCCGTTATGTATAGCATATTTTTTCCATTGAATTAATGATGTGCATGTTTTATTTTGCTAAGGATTTCACATCGATTATAATTTCTTGTGAAAGAGAAAAATATAAGAAGCTACCCGCCATGAAAATGATGGTTGGTGAGTAGAGAGCAGAGAGCAGAGAGCAACATGCTCTAATCAAGTTATGACATTATATTCAATATTTTAGACATTCAAAAATAAGTTTAGAGGGTCTCATCCCCCACAAATTCAACTACTCATTGGCAACTGAAATTAAATCTCTTTTTGTCCTCCACCTTGACATGGCTTTCTTCGAAGGAAAATAAGAAAGGGTCTTAGCACAGCATATTTGGCTTAGTAGCAACTCAGTGTCGATATCAAGATCATCATCAATATCATTTCTATCATTAATATCATTACTATCATCAATATCTGAATAATTGAATTATTGGGAGATAATATATAGATTTTTTTCTTGGGAGCTATTCATCCTTCTTAATTGCAGCATATAACTCTCCATTAAACTATGCTCTTCAACTGGTCTTGATCTCCTCCCTTACCTGAGAAGTCGTTGTGAAACCACTTTGTTGGGAATTAAATAGAAACCATTAAGAGACCCTATGGCCCAACCCTAGACGCCCTTTATTCCTTCAAGTTTTCTCCAGTAAAGAGATGGATAAATCGGTGCTTATCCCCTTTAAGTGCTTGAGAAATATGAATTCATTAGTTGGACCCTAGTTGGGGTCTAAGTTTTATAGTTATCAAGAATGTTTAGAGATGCTTCTGCATCTCTTCTATTTGAGTATGCTCTCTAAAGTTTGTAATACTACTAATGTGATGTAGTCAAGAATTTATGTTTTATGTGTTTTTATTTTTTTCGTTTTATTGGACACTATGTATTTTATTTTTGTATTGCCCTATGATGAAAAATAATCAATAATCATGCTAGGTTTGGTGCTCTCGTGTTGATTCATACCATTGTCCTTTCATTTGAGTTTGATCTTGCTTCCTTTCTCCTTGTTAGCTGGTTGGATATTTAGTTGTGGGTTATTTTTTCCCTTATTGGGCTTGGCCCATTTCCTCCTTTTGGCTGTTTAGATTTCCCTTTTGCTGATCTGGCTGCTTGGGATTCTTCCCCTCTCCCTCTTTGGTTGTTCGGTTTTTCCCTTTGCTAATTTTGCTGCTTGGGATTCTTCCCCTCTCCCTTTTAGGCTATTCAGTTTTCCCCTTTGTTGATTCTTGTGCTTAATGTTCCAGCTTCTCCTTTGACAGTTGATTTGGATTGTTTTTATTAGTTGAATGATGAATCCTTTAATTGAACAATTAAATGCTCTTTTTCCCTCCTATATAAAGTGATTGAAACTATATTGTAAAGAAACATTTTTTGGTAAGAAAATTCAATATGAGTGTTCCTTCATGGCTTGCGAGCTAGTCTTTCTCATGTCCCCTTTTACTTCCTCTCGATCTTCTTTCTTCTTCTTCTCTCCATGATTTCCCTTCCATCTATATCTTTTTTCTCTAAACATTGTGAGTTGTGAGATGGTGTTGTTCCTTGTTCTATTGTTATTTGGCTGAGGAGTGCAGACTTATGCCGGATCAAATTTCAGTAGTGGATTACTGATTAGATCTTTCATTTTAGCACTTTTCCCTAGTTTTGTGTATTGCATGTGAGTTGACCATCCGTAGTTGTTCTGAGGGTTATTATTGTTTATGTGCTTTGTATCTTTCGTTCCTACATGATTTCCTCTAACGTTTGTTTTCTATCAAATCACTCTGTTTGTGTTTGTTTATGTGTTATTGAAAGAAAGTTTCTTAGTTGCATGCCTAAGTGTTCTCCTGAACTTAGATTGCATTACAATGTTACAAAGTGATTTAATTATGTTGACTGCTTCACTCTTGGCTTCTGTTCTTGGTTGGCCATTCAACATGCTAGAGCATATTGATGTGTTTTTTTTTTGTATATTCAAGCACCATTGAATATACTTTAGATCTATTTCCTTAAATTTCAAACAAATATGAATATATTACGATTCCTATTCATGTCAGCTGCTCTATATGTTTTCTGACTTAATACCCCATATCGCATTTTTCACGCTTTGAATCGGTAAATAAAGTGGAACTGTGTTCTTGCAGGACACCGCACATGTCTTCAATGCATCTAGATACATCATCGGATCTCAGAGTAGTTGCTAGCAAGTTGAAGGATATATTGGGGGTATGATTTCATCTAATTCAAAGCTTCGTTTGTGACAGCTTTCTTATTACTTCTTAAAACAATTTTCTAACCTAAAAAGTTGCTTTAAGAAGTAATCAGAAAGCCATCCCATACGAACCTCAATTGCATCTAAGAATGAAGATAGATTCAGATTGTTAATATCGTTTCAATGTTCCAGATTTCAAATACCTCCTTCAAAACAAGGAAAATGATTGTCAAACTCTGTGAAATCATCGCTAAACGTGGAGCCCGCTTATCAGCTGCTGGCATTTTTGGCATTCTTAAAAAGCAGGGAAGGGATGTTCTTGCCACAGAGAAGCAGAGAACGGTGGTTGCTTTGGATGGTGGACTGTTTGAACACTACACCACATTCAGGAAAATCTTAGAGAGCACTCTCGCGGAGATGCTCGGCGAAGAAGCTGCTTCTTCTGTTATCATAAAGCATGCCAACGATGGCTCTGGTATTGGTGCTGCTCTCATTGCAGCCGCACACTCACAGTATCTTGAGCTGGATTCATCTTAGCTTCCTCTTCATTCTTTGATCTCCCACCTCCTTTGCTTCCCTCCATTTTTTTGGGACTTTTAATTTAAAAATAGCTTGGGAGGAAACAAGCATTTTGGCTTCGGCTGGGACGGCTTTCTTAATGCTTCTTAAAGCAGCTTTTTAGTATAAAAATTTCAATTTTTAAACTAAAAAGCTGTTTTAAGAAACAATAAAAAAGACCTTCCAAACGAAGGCTTTGTCTTTAAGTAGAGCAAGTCATGAGGTAGCCAGAATGTGTGGAAGAACAGTAATAAAGCTGTGGCCAGAAGTCATTCCAGCGTGCAAATCCTCCAGTCTTTACTGTAGTTGGGAATCGTCTGTAACTGAAGTGTGACATAAAAGGCAGGTTAAATGTATTTGCCTCATTGCCTATGGTGTATTTTCATTACACTTTTTGCTCTGATCCTTTTGTATTATTTAATTTAAGAAGAATAGCGGGAACTTTACTGTGTTTTTGTTCAATAAAAGCTGGGACGGTTTGTTGGATTACTCATTTTCTAAAGAAACAAAGCTCATTGTTAAGTCTGTGGAGAACTTTTTTTTGTTATGGAGCAATGATCAAATTTACAGTGATTTTTTTTTTTGGGGGAAAATTTGGAGTGAAGCCTGTAATATTAATAACAGAAATTATAAAAAAAAATTCTAAAATAACTCAAAAACCAAATTACATGTAATATGTGAAGTCTCCAAAAAGAGCAAGAAGAAGAAATACTCCTGGCTTGAACCAACAACACGGACTTGATACAAAATTCATGAGTTGAGCAGCTCAGACGCCCGAAGAAGATGCCACGTAAGGAAATAAATAGACGCCCTGATTGCCATTGGATCAGACAACAAAGAATCCAGCTTGTTTTTTTTAAACGGGTCGATTTTTTGGACCCACTTCGGGTTCGGGTCAACACGACCTGACCCGCGTACGCCGGATGCCAAACGCGGAACTGCCGCGGATGCCGGACGTGGAACTACCGGCTGTCGAACGCCGGACACGGAAATGCTGAATGTCAGACACGGAACTACCGGATGCCGGCCGCCGGAAGCCGGAAGTGGACGCGACCCGTGATTGTCCTCGGGACGCGATGCGAGGTAGGCAGGCAGCCTCAGGACGCAGCGGTCGGGAAGGCTAGCTCCGGGCAGGCAGGCAGCCGGGAAGCGGGCAGGGTCACTCCGGGCAGACCGGCAGACATATTTGTGTGCATTCTGGGTCATTTCGGGTTGTTCCCGGGTTCCCGAGTCAACCCGAACCCGACCCGATTTTTCAAACGGGTCGGTTTTCAGAACCCGAACCTGACCCGCTTCGGGTTCGGGTCAACCCAAACCCGAAATTTTCGGTCGGGTTCGGGTCAGGCTTTCGGGTCGGGTCCAATATTGACAGGTCTAGTTAGCTTGTTACAGAAATGATATTTAAAAAAAAATGGATGTGATTAGTTAGCTTACTTGATAAAAATATAAATGTTGTCCTTTTATAATATGACAATATAAATTTGAGTTTTATAAGAGAAAAAAACTTTAAAATAATATATTACAAATGCACTTTAGTTGGGTAATATGATTTTTAATCTCTTAAATGAAGATCATATGTCAGTCCACTTACCTTCATTAGCCTAATATTATTTTAGGGTCGGTTTGGAAAAGTTTTTTAGCAGCTTTATTTTTCACACAGTAATCACAATTTCTGTGAAGTGTTTTTTTTTTTTTTTGTTACTTTCTCATTATTTTTTAGAAATTTCTGTAATGAAAATTATTTTCTAATTAAATAATAAAATTACCCTAAATCTGCAAAGCCAAACTCTCCTTCCGTTTAGGTTTTCAGGTTTCATTTGAGACGACTTGTTTAATATTTTCAAAGTAGTTTTTTTGTATAAAAATTTCTACTTAAAGAAATTTGTATACTAAAAAACTACGAAGCCTTAATCAAACAAAAATTGATTATTTTGAAAAAGTTAGGGTTCATTTGGGACCACTGTAATTTTTTGTTTCACGTGGTTGCAAAGTTTTTTTTTTTTTTTTTTTTTTGACATTTAGGCTAATTAAGGCAGACTCACATACACATCATATACACAAGACTCAAATTCAAGACCTCTTAATTGACAGTCTAACTCAAAACCAATATCTCAAGATGAGTTGTATGTAAAGTTATTATGTGAAAAGTAATTTTTTTTAAGTTATTATAAAAATAAATTTATGGTACAAAATCTTTTTAAAAACAATAAAAAAAAAAATAATCAAAAAATCATGAATGTGATATGAAAAAGTATAGTAATAAGAAAGCTATTTTAAACTAAGCTAAAGTTGAACTATTTTTTTCACTAATTTCAATCACTTCACTGTGACTTATCTGAGAAGATACCAAGAAAAGGAAATATATATTAATATATTGATATATTTATTTACAAGATTTATATGAAAATAAAAAATATTATCAAGATTTGCTGGCATCATTCCTTCTAATAGTTTAATATAAATAAATAAAAATCTTAACTTTTTAGCATTCACACCCCAAGCAAGAAGATCTGCAGGAGCACGCTGTGATCATACTTTTGAATTAAAAATATAGGTTTCACTGTCGCATGATATTTTATTTTAATATTTACCTTTGTTTTTGTTGAAACTATATATTGTAGAATATAATTTAAATTTAGGTATTATTTTTAACAATTTTCTTAATATTTTATAAAACAGCTTCTTAATTTAAAATTTTCAAATTTAAATAATTTTTATAAGATAAATCTCAAACTATTTTATCCAAATGAAACCTTAGTGTTTCAGTGAAGCATTAGAGATAAGATCATTTATTTTAAAAAAAATAATAAATTAAATCAGAATATATTAAATAAATTTTAATTATGATAAATCTCAAATTATTTATTTTTAGATAGAAAATAATAAATTTTATATTACACTCATTTGAAAAAAAAAATTAATAAATTCAAAGTCAATATTATTAAAATAAAGCTTTGAAAAAGTATTCTAAATTTTTTTATTCTTATTTTTTTTTTTTTGGGGAAAATTATGGGCAGAGCCCTTTCCATTAATTATGAACTAGTTACATGTAATAAAGAAGACTATAAAGGAAAAAAACCTTGACCAAAGAGACCAAGGTCCAACAAAGGAGCAATGACAAAACCCCCACAGCTGCAAAAAAACCAGAGAAAATCAAAGCAAAAGCTCAATTATAAGCAAAAGGAGAGCCAAAATAAGCGGGAGGCAACAAGCCTTGGACTCATGAATTGCCGCTCTCTCAACCTGGTTGCAAAAAGAAGACTTCAAGAATCCCTACCATCCAAAGGAGAAAATGGCAATCCAATCATCATTGCCCATTTCCAACCATAATTCCGTGAGAGACTAGATATGTGAGAAAGCAGTCTGGAAGAACAGAACGCAGCAAATCCCTCACATAGTAGCAACACACCTAAATAATACCAGGCTCGAACGACAGAGCCAAATATTACAGCAAATCCATAAGCTTTTCACCATCTATCCATTTGATAATTTTTTAAAGAACTGCAGCTTTGATTTTATGAGATAAAGTAGTGGACGAGACAGAAGAGGTCCCGAATTTCCTCTCATTCCTTTCCCTCCATATGTAGTATACCGAACAACAAACAAGGAGATAGTAAAATTCCTTGTCCCTGGTATGTGTATCACCTATATACTCAAAGATTTGCAAGATGTTGGGCCTGAGCAATAAGAACCCAAGGTTCTTCATAATATTAGAGAGAATAGAAAAGGAAAAATCACATTCGAAAAATAGGTGGCTAACAGTTTCATTGTAGTTGTGGCATAAAGCGCAAGCAGCATTCACATTAATCCCCTTAGCAATGAGGGAGTCAGCAGTTTTAAGCCCTCCCATGATCTCCATCCAGCAAAAAGAAGAGAACCTAGTAACATTTCGTTTATGCCAAACAAAATGCCACCAGTTTACCACATCGTTATCTCTAAAATAATACTCTTTAAAATCTTGATGCTTGCATTTCTTGCCATTTCCCCAATACAGGTTAACATTAGTACCCGAAGCCACAAGAATATCAGAAAAAGCATTATGAACTACTTCCGGAAGAGATGCAGGAATGGCCCAATTGGTCCCCTCAATAATTACTTTGATCCTCTCATTCACAGGAAAGTAAGAAAGTATAGGATACAAATCCTCAAAATCTTTCAGGCGTTTATCTTTATACCAATGATCCCAATAAAGAGCAAATTTGGAGTATGCAGAGACATTAAAATGAAAATTCTCTTTAGCTATATTTGCATCCCTAAACAGATTCTTCCATAATCTAGAAGCCTTGGAGAACGGCTCCTTCCAGGGAGAAATATAAGTGTGAAACAGCCATATACTCAAAGGGCTATGAGTATTATAAATTCTAATAATGAGTGAGCAGTTAAAACTGAAATGAAGTGATTGGAGCGACGACAAACCAATGCCCCCCATCTTTTTAGGCTTACAAGTGTTCCTCCAAGAAATTAAGTGCAATTTCTTAGCATTAGTATCTCCAAAATAAAGAAATCTAGCACTTAGCCTATCAATTTGCTTAGTGATGGTTTTCGGTATAATACCCCCACAAATCGAGTAAGCTATTGTATTCTAAATGGTGTATACCTAAGAAACTGAAGCCTACCAGCAAACGAAAGCGCCTTGGCCTTCCAACCAGATAGCTTAGCAATAACAGACTCCAAAAGCTTAGCAAAATTTGCAAGCTTGGGATTATAAGGAGACAAAGGGAGCCCAAGATAGTTCATGCTAGAGGAGGTAGCAGAGATATTTAAAGATGCACAAATTCTATCAGAATTTGCACAGTTGGAAGGCAGAATAATAGAGCTTTTCTCATAGTTCACATAAAGACCCGAAGCAACAGAGAATGCATTGAGAGTCTGAGAGAGTTTGTCACAGTTAATAGGATCGGCTTTGCCAAAGAGAATCAAGTCATCTGCATATATAAGATGAGACATCCTATAGTCCCCAATCATGAGAGCTTCAAAGCTGTTCTCGTGGAGATTGTAATCTAGCAAGCAAGAAAGAGCATCCATCACTATGCTGAAAAGATAAGGGCTGAGTGGGCACCCCTGCCTAAGCCCAGATTTAGAGGGGAAGAAACCGTCCAAAGCACCATCAATGCAAAGAGAGAACTAAACATCAAAGATACAAGCATCAATCAAGTCTACAAACATTTTAGGAAATCCTTTTGCACCATTCTGGCCATAAGAAATCCTCTGGAGACACTATCAAAAGCTTTTTTAATGTCTAGCTTAACACACATAAGCTTGAATTTTGAGGTATTCCTGGAGTATTGAAGAATTTCATTGGCAAGTAGGACATTATCCGTAAATATTTTATGTTGAATGAAACCAGCTTGATTATCTTTGATAATGAGAGGCATAATTGGCTTCATCCTAGCTGCCAAAACTTTAGCAATGATTTTGTAGGTAGTATTACAAAGAGCTATGGGCCGAAAATCCGATATGGCCTCAGCATGACTAGATTTAGGAATCAAAGATATAACAGTGGCCTTAGTTGAGCAAGGAATGCAGGCATTATGATAAAAACTCTTAATGGCATTGCATACCGTAGGACCAGTAACCACCCAAGTAGCTTTGAAAATTTCAAAGTTGTACTCGTCAGGATCAAGAGAGGAATCAGAAGCTCCGAAGAAAACTGCTTGTTTAATTTCAAAATCTGAAAAAGGAGCAGTGAGAGAGTTTATAAAATCAAAAGGGAAACAGCTGATATCAAAATCCAAATTTGGAGTTGTGTTGAAGAGATTTTGAAAATAAGAGATAGCTCCTTTGATAGCATCAGACATAGAGGCATCAGAGTTCGACATGCCTAAAGTAATAGTAGTTTTTTTATAATTCCTCCTCATACGGATCCTATCATAAAGAAATTTAAGATCATCCTCACCCTGAGTTAATCATTTGGTTTTGGCCCTCTGTTTTAGCTAAGAAAACCACATGGAGGAAGCAGTCTCCAAATGTTTGTTAATATTCTTAAGCTCAAGAGAAGTGGCAGTAATATTCCCAACAGAATCCACGTTGTTAAGAATTGCAGATTGCTTATCCTTAAGCTTTTTAATATGATCAGCCATAATGTTAGAAGAAGCCCAGATTTACTTCTGATAGAAACTTTTAATTGCTTAAGTTTAGCACAAAGGTCAGCTAGTAGATTACTTTAGCTTTGTGAGCAAAAATATCAAACAACAACAGCCAATCTTATTTATATTTCGTTTATCACTTTCATAAAATATCTCTATTATGTTATAAACTTATAGGGAGGAATTGCTACTCACATTAAAATAAATTTGTCAAATATAATGGGAAAGTATTATTTTTATTTTCTTTCATTCAAATTTTTTTAATAATATTCTGTAATTGAAAAAAAAAATTTACTTTCAGTGCACTATTAATATGATGAGATTTTTCACTGACAGTTGTTCATAAATAAACAATTTATTATTAACAGAGGTCAATGCCTACAAACTTTCATTATGAAGCAAGAAATTAAAATATTATGAGATAAATTTAAAAAATATGACATAAATGCTGCATGTTATCCCCTTAATTTGTATATATAATAATTTCAGGTTTTAGGGATATGAATCCAATTGTTTAAGAATTATTTAGGATCTATTTGATGAACTTTAGTACTAAATTATTTTTCAGATGACAATTATAAATTTATTTAACTACTACTCTCTTATTATTTTAATATTTTCTAAAAAAATTTATAATAAAAAACTACTTTTATAATTATAATTATCAACATGAGATTATAATATTAACAATAGTGTTCAAAAAATTACTTTTCCCACAACTTCATAGACTTTAATTGGGGTAATTTTCTTCCGGCTTTTTAAAATAATTTTTTAGTATAAAATTTATAGTAAAAAAATTTTTATGCTAAAAAATAATTTAAAAATTGTAAGAAAATTATCACAAATAAAAACACAATCACTTTTACAAAATGCTATAATTATCTAAAAAATTTATTAATATACATTCATACAAACTACTAAGCATTTGTGAATTTTAAAAGCATATTTTCATTAAACTTTAATTAAATTAATAAAATTTAAAATGCTTTTACTTTAAAATAAATATAATTAATAAATAGTTAATTTGTTAAAAAATACCCATTTAAACATAAATTTGCCCCTGTTCATGGAATTATTTTAAGCTTCATTTGAGACAATTTTCTTATTTCTTTATGAAGCAGCTTTTTACTACAAAAATTTCAAATTCAAAAACACTTTTGTATTAAGAACTACGAAATAAAACAATAAAAAAAAACTATCCCAAACGAAGCCTCAGTATTGATAAAGTTAATACACTAAGTCCACTTGCTTAGGATAGTAATAAGAATGATAATATGACATCTTCTCTGGTTAGTGATACCAATTCTCTGAGCAAGTATATGTTGATCTTGCTTAGTGGCCCCTTATTGGCCCTTGAATCTTGTTAATATTGAAGGAAATTCAATTAATGTAAAGTTCCCTTATGTTGCAAACATTATCTTGCAATAATAACACATTGATGATCATCAAATAAAAAGAACAGTACATGAACAGCACACTGATGATCTCTGACTCAAACAAATACAGGAAAAAGAAGACATTCAGATGTGAGATTAGCTGCTGAAAATAACTGTTCTCTACAGACAAAGTTGAGAACAAGACCCTTAACAAACACTGTTGCATTTCAGAGAATTTAGAGAAGAAACATAACAATCCGAAGTACTTTCTTTTATCAGTTCAAGACTCTGCTGCTCTCTTTCTGTTGACAGCTCCCAGCTGGGGAGAAAGGAGGAAGAAGATAAGCTAAGATTCATCTCATTTGTTTAAGCGGCCAATGAATATAAAAAAGAATATAAAAAAGAATAAAAAAAAGAATATAAAAGAAGGCCACGGTGTGGAGTAGTTGAGAGCTTACAAATAATGCAGAGAGCTCTGAGTTCTTCAACACCCTCAACCTTTTTGCAGTAGAAACAAACATGCTGCATAGAAAAAATTATGAAAAAATGTTTTAATATGTCAGTCTTCTGATAACTTGAATAGAGAATATTATAAATATTTTTTTTATTAGATTTAAATGAGAATTTGGCTTACCATGCACAATGAAGAAAAATGATTCGTGCAGTCAACCCTACGTACTGGGAAAAAATTTTGATTTTGTTGTTGTTGTTGTTGAAGTGTTTAGCATTACATAGATGATGCAATTCTTGTTTTTTTTTCTTTTAGCACAATATATATGTTGAGAGGGACAAATGTTATGTCTTAGGGAAAAGAGAAAGGGCTTTAAATTGTAAGCATATAACGTTCTACAAAATCATAAAATGTATACTATACCACTAATCATATATGAATGATTTCCTAAAACAAGTTAGGCCCATTTTTATTTTTATTTTTCTAATAATTTTCATTAATGTAGCTTTATGACATGTCACCAAATCATATAATAATATTTTATAGGTTCTAAGGGCCTACTAATATCATATACTTTCTACTCTTGAGAATAATTGAATAAAATTATATTTTGCTTATAAAAAATTTATGTGAAAAAGTTTGGTGGTTGCTCTACACTTTGCTGAAGGATATAAATGATCCCTTAAGACCATGGTGAACCATTGCTCCATCTTCTATTTTTATTTTTCTAATAATTTTCATTAATGTAGCTTTATGACATGTCAACAAATCATATAATAATATTTTATAGGATCTAAGGGCCTACTAATATCATATACTTTCTACTCTTGAGAATAATTGAATACAATTATATTTTGCTTATAAAAATTTTATGTGAAAAAGTTTGGTGGTTGCTCTACTCTTTGCTGAAGGATATAAATGATCCCTTAAGACCATGGTGAACCATTGCTCCATCTTCTACTCTCCTCCACAACAAAACTCCTCCCCCCCCCCCCTAAAACTCTTTCTTTCCTTGCGTAAATAACCCTCCACCACCAACCCATGTGGTTACCAATCAAGTTGTGGCCTTCATCACAAAGATCATTTATACCCTACATCAAGAAGCCATGTGTTATCAAGAATAGGAAACCAAAGAGGTAAGGATTGACTAAAAATATGTATAAACTCAAGTCATAGTGAAAGTAAAAAAGTGGATGGCATGATCAATAAGTTTCATAGAACTCCGATAAGCACAACAAACAACCGAATAAATGAAATGAGTATGCGCAAAAGTAGGTAGAGGTTGATGGAGCAGACCAAGACTAAGCGAACATCGTGATGCGGGGCAAAGACAGATGAAGATCTGACTACTAGTGTAAGCAATACTTGCGACAATGGACGAGATGCAAGTGATATTGGCAAGAGATTGAGATTGAGCAAGTCCAATGATGGATTAGCAATGGTTAAATGGGATCGCAATCGAGGGAAATGAATGCAAGCGAAGGTTTGGAGTGTAGAGGTACCTACAAGTTGTGATAAGATTGTGAGGTAAAGAAGCTTCAACAAGGAGTATGGAAATGGATGGGGTAAGCATGGGGGTTGAGTTGGGTGTTTGGGTGGATTGAAAAGGCATTCAAGGCCTCAATATTCAGATGCAACCAAGTTTAGTAACAACACTCCAATACCATGTTGAGAGGGAGAAAAGGTTTGATATGTCCTGAAGTTTTTTTGTTGCAAGTATTTCAAATGTATGTAAATAAATAAAGCATATTTAAATTTCTTTAGCTGGTTGATCATAAAATAAATCCACAAAATTAATTTTTTTGTGCTTGATTGGTTGAAAATGAAACATATTACTTTATGGTGGGAATGATGACCCTTCGACAACAAGAATGGTACACGATGCGCTGCAAGGTCGGGATGGGTCTAGCGGGGAATAAACATCCCGTGGGTTGGGGCCAATGAAGGTGAGGTCAAGGTTGACAATGATGTGTGGTCAAGCCAAAGCAAGCAAGGCCATGGACAATGAGGTTGGGGCTGGCGACAACGTGCAGGGTCAAGCCAACAAGGGCGTGGTTGGAGATAGCGAAATCGAATAAAAAAATGACATATGGGGTCTGGTCGACGAGGCCGAGGTTAAGGATAGCAAGATTAGCTTGCAAGAAAGGCTAATTTGGGGTGGTGCTTTTGAGGAGTTGGTGCTTTTGAGGGAGGCAAGTTCAGAAACTAGTGTTCAGATATTATGCTTGTTTATAAAACCTTTGATCTAACTATATTATTGCTACAGTGGCTGCTAACAAACCTTTTGAATATTGACAAAAGGCATACAATTAAAACTTTTATCCGCATCAATTTCGCTCTAAAAACATCGAAAATTCTCTTAAATTAGCAAAAATTAAAAAAGAAAAAGTAATAATTTAGCATCTAATTTTATTTGAGCTTATACTCTTATAATGTCAGCTCAGTTTATTTGAATTCTTTATTCCCCAAATGAACATAAAAATTTTAACGTTTCCCAAAAATAGATAGAGATCTTACTCCCAAGGAACATCCCCAACCATCATTCTGTCTCCTTCGTTGTCTTCATATACTAAAGTATATTCACCACTTCCATCCAGCAGACCCGTGAATGCCATTCTTTCATTTTCACTGATCTCAGCAGCAGAAGCTGTAGCGTCCCTTTGAGCTACATTGAAGATTAAAAAAGATGACTTTGTTTAAAAAGTATCAACTGCAATTCTGACAAACAGGTCAGACTTTTTATAAGAGATGTTTGATTGAGTGAAAAATTCAACTGTTAGTCTGCTTTTTTTTATTTTAAATAAAGTTCATGAAACTACTGCATTTCCTTAGAGCATCTCCAACCGAAAATCTCATTTTTCACTTCAAAATACAGTGATACTCAAAAATGCCGTGATTCATTTATCTCCAATCGAACTCCATTTTGCAGGCTTCCGCAGAGGTCACCGTCTTTCTCCTCCTTGGCGCGTTTCTTCAGCAAATCCGGTTGAGAGAGAAAAATCGCGTTAGTGAACAGTGCAACTCACCCGCAAGCAAATAGCAGAATATTTGGCGTTCCGCTGGAGCAACCGAACGACGTCATACGCATGTTTGACGTTCGGTTGGAGATGCTCTTAAGAAATCTGCTGTTTAATGTTTACAGATCCAAAAATCCCATATAAAAAAATAGAAGAATCCAGTAGTTATCGCAATCTTCGTGGCTTACCAGCAAGAAGGCCACTGAATAGTTCTCCCACTACTGAGGAGAGCTTCTGATAGTTGTCATAAGCATTAAGGTCCACTTTCCTCCCAATAGGGATACCATCCATGTTAATCTTGACAAACAAACCCTTCTTCGAAGTCTTGACCTTCAATCCATTATCTTGTGCCCCATTTTTGAACTCAGTTGATTGTTTGTTTGATGTGATAGAAATATTCTTTCGAAAAGAACGAATTGGAGGCCACCCAACAACTGGAGCAGAGGTTGCTCTGTTGAAGAAGATTTCAGAAAATTTCCAATGCATGTAGTCCAAAAAAATCTTGGATCAACCTGAATAATGGTTGACGTATTTGCAATCTAAGATGGGAAGCTAAGACGGGAAACCAAGATGAAAATTCATTCACAAATTCAAAAATCTCTCTTGAAATTTACAAACTATAGATAAAAGTTCAAAAAAAGAACTAAACTATGCAAGCATGATAGCTATTAAGTATTCCATGACTTTAATTCAAGATGACCTTATAGTGTAGTTACTTTCAACAGTATCAACAACATTTGTGAAACCACCAAAAGAAGAGGTAATTCTCTTTGTGATTTAAAGATTTAAATGTTATATAAGTAAATATGAAAGTTTAGGTGTTAAGAATGTACGTATATAAGAGTTGCGTGGTTTGCATGTAAATTCCTCTTCAATATGGCTTATTGATTGATTGTTTCACAAAAGCTATAGGTACAAAACATAAAAAACAAGCATTTTATGCATTTTTTTTTGTGCTGAACACATGTTTCACCCAAAGGATGTTGAACTAAACCCAAAACACTTACAATAATTAACAGGTAGTAAGGGCGTCTCCAGCCGAACTCCAAACGACCGTAAGGGGTAGCTGATTTGCACCATTCGAACGGCAAAAAAAATTGTTAATCGGTGGAGGGTGAACAAGGCGACGCCAATATTAGCATTGCACTGTTCACCTACGCGATTTTTCTATCTCAACCGGATTTGCCGAAGAAAGGCGCGATAGAGGATAAAGACGTTACCTTCGCAGAAAATGGAGTTCGATTTGAGACATATCACGGCATTTTTTAGTTTCACTGCATTTTGGGGTGAAAAATGGGATTTTCGGTTGGAGATGCCCTAAGCTCAATCACCACAAAATCAATTTTTTTTACTACTCCCAACAGATTCTAGAAAGAAAATCCTTAATCATGCTGTAAATTGATATCACATAATACAAGAAAAATATTTCATTTCATCTTATGTGAAAAGAACATAAGCAACACTTATAATTGAAGATCACAGAGATAACCAAATCAGAAATTCAAGCAACAACAAGAGAAATTAAAATCCATGAAGGCACAACCCATAGATAAACGAGCACCCCAATAAGTTTTATCATAAACCCATATTCAAATTGGAAACTTTAAATATGCTTCCAAGCCTCATCAACACAATAAAGATAAAATGTACAGGAATAAATTTCTTGAGAAGTAATGGAGGAAATAAATGTACAGGAATACTATGATGAAAAATAAGAAAATCATTAACAGAAACTAATAAATTTCATAGAACGAAAGTTCTTCAAAGGCATTTTGACTGATGGAATGATGTGAAAGCAATTAATAATACCTTATCTGAGTGCTGCCCTTAACCAGAACTCCATTCTCAGAAGAAGGATGCATCCCTGTCACATGAATCTGCTCCATCGCCCCATTTGCTTCTAATGATGATTCTTTAACCAAGCCAGCTATGACCTGCAGCTGGAAAGGCCCAAGTTGCTCCTTTGGAAATCCTGTCACTAATAGAGCAAAGAGAATAAAATGAAGTTATAGATGAATGAAATACAAAATTCAAAAGTTTATACATTCAAACCTTCTGATTTGAGCTCAGCTGAGCCCAAGAATCCCATTTTGGCTCCAACGAATGTATTTTTGTCAAAAGATTTGGGGAATTTTGAGAAGCAGCTCGAAGAAAGATTAGAAGGTGGCCTTTCAAGTTCCTCTGCAACTACTGGCCATCCATCTCCTCCGGGAGGAGCAAGCGTCAGCTCTAACTTCTTGTCTTCTGAAGCTCCTAATCTCTTCCCTGCTCCTCCTCCTCCTCCTGCATCTCTCTTCAACCAATCCTCAATTGAAATCAAATCAAGCAGTTGAGGGCATTCACCTCCCCTCTTTCTAAACTCTGTTTCCATCGTTGTTTTCTTTTACTTCTATTAAAGAGTACCTATTCGAAGAAAAATGACGAAAGAAACTTATTTAGATCATAACTTCACAACCATAATGTTCATTACTAATATATTTCAATTCTCAGCATCAACAATGGAATAAGATATCCAAAAATACAAGTTCAAAACATCAGAAAAACAAAACAAAATTTTTGAACAACTCAAAATTAACACGGATTTTCATAACTTGGCAAACAAGAAGATCCTTGTAAACGAATAATGAAGCAAACTCCACATCTAAGAACGCTATTAAAGAGTAAACATTGTTGAACCCCAGCACTCACCGCCCTCTTCTTTGTGCAGAAACAGAGCAAAAGTGCCCGCCCTTTTCTCCTCCTCTGTTACTCCGAAGCAAATTTCCAGCTCTTCTTGCCCTTCGAGCAAGTTAAATGGAGACCTTCCGAGGAAGAAATTAAAGGAAGTTCTGCTTTCTTCGTCCCTGCTCTCTGCTTCTGTCTCTGCCTGCTTTATCTCCTTGCCCGCGATACCACACCAAAGCCGAAGTAGCAATGAAATAAGATGGCGCAAATCACCAAAGGCGATTCCTTTTCTCTCTCAGGCCTGGAAATGGAATTAGAGCGTCACCCACGCAAGCACCGGCGAGCGGCTCAGTCGAGGCGTGCCCTTGTGAACAAAACAGCTCCCTTTCCCAAGCAACGCAATGGAGCTGATTGGTGAACCTTATTTCTCTCTCTCCTGTCTCTCTCTCTCTCTCCCTCTTTCTCTCTCTCTCTCCTGCTTTGATGAAGAAGGAAGAATACTGCAGAGTACAGACGAGGTTCAAGTTGAGCCGAAACCAGAGAGGAAAGCAACCCCATAAAAAACTGCAAGACCGCTACAGGGAAGGCTACAGGGTTGTTGTGGATAGGAATAACGTAGGGTGAGCTCAGTCTGTAGCTAGCTGCGTTGCCATTTACGGGCGTTATCAGGAACCATATGTAGGCCAACCGGGGGCCGTTGAGGGCATATAGGCCTATAGGAAGCTATAGACCGCTGAACTTTAATGAAGAATAAAATACAATGGATTGTTGTGGGGTTTTGTGTAAAAGAAATTATAATTTTTTAGCATTTTTATATGTAATATTTTGAATTTCTTTCTAGCTATAAACCTGTCATTAAACTCTTATTTTTTTATTTTCATTAAAATTTATAATAAACATTCCACTCTTATTTTTTATTTTCAATAAACTCTCTATGAATTGATTAAACTTACAAAAAAAAAAAAAATTTTACCACATTTTTTTGAAGATAGGCCTTCTTGTAATTTATAAAGATTCATATATTTTCAATAATGTCTAACTTTTTATTTTATTTTTTTTAATTCCTTAAATTTTTTGTCAAAGATTTTTAGGATAATGCTTATATGTCCAAGAAAATTTAAGCACAATTATTATTATAAATATTTACAAATATAAAGTTGATATTTTCGTAAAGATATAGAGGCCAATCTCAAAAGACTACCACTCAATAAAATCTGATGAGCATGGAAACAGAAGAATAAAATTTCAGTAAAATATAACACTAGCTCAATAATCTCTTTAGAGTGTCAAAATATCCAAAAAAAATGTATATTCACTCTTTATTTATAAGGACCTGAAAGCCACGATAAGGGCTATATCAAAATAATTAAAAAAATTACAACAGGCGAGTCCACTTATGTCAAGTACTCATGAGTGAGTAAACGTAAGCAAATATGGTAATGAAGAGCGAATTAAGCATACTATTGCTGACGAGTCATTTGGCGGCGTTCGCAAACTTTTGGAAATTTATTTATGATTATGATTAGAGTTTGATCACTTACTAGCTAGCAATATCATATTTTGTACCCCTCTAAATACACGTTATATATTATCAACAATATAGATCAAAAGGTACAAATAGCTAAATAAATGATAATCATATTGTATTTCACTATCTTATTTATTGTTAAGGTTTTGCTTGTGACAACTTTCTTACTGCTTCTTAAAATAATTTTTTAGTACAAAAATTACAATATTTGTACTAAAATGTTGTTTTAAGAAACAGTAAGAAAGTCATCCCAAACAAAGCGTAATATGTGAGCATTTAATTTGAGTTAAATGAGCTAATGATCATCTAATATATCTATAATTAGTTTGATTAAAATCTTTATATCAATTAAATCATGAACTAATAGAGAAGGCTAATGAGATTAAGGCTTTGTTTGGGACAACTTTCTTATTGCTTCATAAAGCTGCTTTATAGTACAAAAATTAAAAAATTTATACTAGAAAGCAGTTTTAAGAAGCTGGAAGAAAGCCGTCCCAAACGGAACCTAAATAAAATTGTATAAATAGTTGCTTAGCTCTTGCTCTAATAACAAGTGTTAGAATGGAGCCCCAACTTGTTCCAACTATAACAAGAATGGCAAGTTAACTAACTGTTGCAACTAATTTGACAAACAGTTAGAGATGGCTTTTGGATAAGGTTTTCAAGAGTTTTTAAATTATTTTTAAGGGAGTGTTATACTTATACACATCGTATTAAGGCTTTGTTTTATCCGGACAACTTTCTTGCTACTTTGCTTTTCAGACTGCAATCATAATTTTTATTTAATAGCTATTTTTTGCTGCTTTCAAAATATTTTTTATACTAGAAATTTGTTTTTATAAAAATTTTTAAAAATTATTTTATTTATAATAGCTTTACAAAGCAGTAAGAAAGCTATCTCAAACAAAGCCTAAATGTGTAGCATATACTAGAATCATGAACAAATTCATTAAGTGTAATATATTTATAAAATAATGAACTCTTAATTAAGGATAAATAACAAACTTAGATACATTTGATGAAATGAATGGAACATGTAAATTCTAGTTAAGTTTATTAATAAATAAAATATTGAATTAAGAAATATTAATAACATTGAAATTTAGTTTTTATATTCAAAAAATAGGAACATAATTATTATATAATTACGCTTATAAAGAAAATTTAAAGTAAATACTAGAAAGGATCAATTAAAATTGATAATGTGTCAATTAAATTTTGTCAATTAAAAATATGATCATTAAATAATGTGATAAGAAAATAAAAATTATATAAAATAAATAGAAAATTAACCCATTAAATATCTAAAATTTAATGAATTAATCTTTTTATGTTCAAAAACATATTTTGAATAAATCTAATTAATTTTATTTTACCATATGTAAGTTAAAACTAAATTAATTTATAAAGAAGACTAACGCTTCGTTTGGGATGGCTTTCTTATTGCTTTTTAAAGCAACTTTTTAATACAAAAATTTTTAATTCAATTAATTTTTATACTTAAAAGCAATTTTACAAAGCTATAAGAAAGATGTCCTAAAGGAAGCGTAAATTTGATAAACATCAAATTAGATTAAACCTTTGAGGACCTTCATCTTCACTCATGTCTTTTTCACATGTATAACTTAGCTTATCCTCGAAGTGAGTGCTCATTCAATTTAGGCTTTGTCTGGGTCGACTTTCTTAATGTTTTATAAATTAGCTTTTTAAAACTAAAAATTTAATTTTTATACTATGAAGCTGCTTTAAAAGCAATAAGATAACTGTCTCAAAGGAAGCCTTAGCCTAATTAATTCTTACTTTAAATACTAAAAAATTATTTAAAAATAAAGATAATAAAATTATATTATGCATTTAAATGCTTCCAATAATATAAAATGGTTCACATAAGACAATATTAACTTTTTTTTTAACGGAGAGTATCGGCCCGCTGCCACGTCAGCTTATGACGCGCTTGGCGATGTCCACTAGTCTCCTCAGCTGACCTAGACGAGCAACCCACACCTATTACTACTCGTGGCCCGCGCTTATTGGGCCCCCCCTAGAGGGGCGCTGCCGCCTGAGGGAATCTAGCACGGGTTGGGAGGTTCCCAACTGCACTCGCCCACCAACCAAACTAAGCATCGGTGGGTAGACAATATTAACTTAATAAGCTAAATTTCACTTGATTTTCCAGCTAGTGCAGGAATTGTGCAGCTGGAATCTAAGTGCCTGGCTGAATTGGCAACTCAATACCTACCATTTTCTATCTCTACTTTTCTATCTATAAATAGGCACTGCGTATCCTAAAGGCAGGGCATCTATTCTCCAAGCATTCAGAATCCTAGCTAGTTTGAGACTTAGAAACCCTAAGTTTTATCAAAGTGGTCCTTTATGTGTTTTTTCTTCTTATTTTCATAATTGGATTTTTTTTTTTTGGGAGAGGGTAGAGCCTTTTTTTATTATTTTTTATTTATTTTTTTCACATCCTTGATTATCGAAGCAACCATCCAAGGAGGGGCTGTCACACTCCATTATCTATATTGGAAGAATCATATATATATATATATATATATATATATATATATATATATATATATATATATATCTTTTATTTTAATCATTTAACTAGAGCTTATCAATAAGCAATAGAAAGAAATATGATTGTATTTTTGTCTTGTATAGATCCTCATATCATATGATCTTTATCTTAACTTGTAAATCATAGAATGAAATATATACATCAATGTCTATACTGATTATTGAGGTGATCGATCATTCAAGATGAAAAAGATTGAAGAAGTGAATCATTCATCATTGCCTATAAAATATATCGAGAAGAACAAAGATTTCAAGAATATCTAACAATGAAATAACAACAAAACATGTATCAGCAAAATTTTCAGCCAAATTGATTTTGATTGCTTAAGCAATTAATTGATCATATAAATATAAATCTTAGTGTTCTTCGGCGATGATGAAAAGCATGAATAGTATGGCATAATGATTTATATATATTATTTTATAATAAATTTAACAACTTTGAAATTTATTTTAATAAAAAAATTTATTAATATATTTAAAGAAAAATATGCGTTAGTATATTCCCATTACAATTATATCAATATAATATTAATTTTATTAAATTTATTTAGAAAATAATATTATAAAAAATAATAGTTTTTAAATATATCTTGAAATGATATACATTAAATTATTCACATACAATTTTTATTCCATGCAGTGAAACTAACTTTTTTTAATCTCTCTGTCATTCCGCCTGCATGATTATTTTTTCTTAGAATAATAAAATAGGATGATTTTTTTTTTAATTTTAAGAAATTAATAGGCATAAATACAACAATAATAATTATATAATAGTATTTTATTAGTAAATATTAATAACTAATATAATATATTAATAAATATAAAAATAGACGATGCAATATCATAAGTAAAATATTCCTTTCCCATTAATTAAAAAATATTATTATATCTCTAAAATCATATATTCAAATCAAGCTCAACTCTTCAATATGTTTGTTTATTGTTCTCTTATTATTTTTTAGAAATTATTTTCCTCATAATAATTTTACAATCACATATATAAAAAACTTTAGTTAGCCTAAACAAACCTTTAAGCTGATTTGGAATAACTTTTTGATTGCTTTATAGTAAAAAAAACAAGGCTAATATAAATATATTAAAAATACAATTTTTCCAAAATTTTAACTTTAAAAAGTGCTTTTGAGAAGTTATTTTGAAATATTATTGAGAAAGGAGTTTTTAATAAATAAATAAAACTACTCCAAACAAATATTTAGGTTTCCTTCAACTCAACATTCTTCATGCTTTCTAAATGAATTTTTTAGCACAAAATTTTCTTAAAATTAAAATTTTCGTATTATAAAGACGCTTTAAATAGCATTAAGAAAATTATCCTCAGCTTTGTTTGAGAAAGCTTTTTCATTACTTTCTAAAATAATTTTTTAATATTAAAATTTTCTAGAATTAAATATTTTTTTAATAAAAAATTACTTAAAAAAAGTAATAAGAAAAATATCCTACCTTAAATCTTAATTTTCATTTGAGAAAGCTTTTTTTTAATACTTTATAAACAAATTCTTGATTAAAAAAATTCTGATTAAAAAAAATTTACATTAAAAATTACTTTAAAAAATGAAAAAAAAATCCCACATAAAGCTTAATTAGCTCCCATCACCTCACGTAATATTTGTGTGAATTTATAATTAAGAAAAAAAAAAGCTTTTTAAAAAATTATTAAAATTTTGAGAAGGAAGGCCGCAAAGAAAGATTTTCATTACCCGGAAATGCAAAAATCTCTGCCGTCCTTTTTCTCGAAACCACAATCTCATCGATTTTCGTGCCAAACCTCGGGAGGCGATCCGGAACAACGGCTGCCATTATCTCTTTCGAAATGTCCGAATTACCCCTTTCGCTTCCTACTGCAGCATCTGATACAGCTCAGGGACACAATTGCCATTTTAAAATAATGCTTAGGTTTACTGCCTCCTCGAACCCGTTCATCTCTGATCTCGGTCGGACTCTTTAAAGCTTATATTAAAACCTTCGCGGAGGAAGACCGGAACTGTCGGTAATTCCTCGAAGGGGTGACCGGCCACCGGCGACCGGGAGCCGCGTGCGTTGAATGGGAATCAATGGGTGACACGTGCCGTGGCTTTTGGCGGGCCTGGATGGGCCGTGTTGCGGCGCGTGGGTGGCGGCGGCCCCGCGGGCCTCCGCAGTGCTTTGCTTATCTTTTCCCGGTCGGCAATGTAATCATTACGAAAATACAATTTATTACTAATATATTTTATTAATCACAATCATTAAAAGATAAAGCTTCATTATTAAATAAATATTTTAAAAATTAAATAAAAAAGTATCCAAAGTCTTCTATTTAATCATTGATTCATAATATCTATTGAAAAAGAAAATAAATTAGGAGATCCACTTTTTTATAAGAAAAAAATTCATAATATAACAACTGCCTCATTTCAAAAAATGTAAATATAAAATACATTAATAATATCTTAAAATTTAAGAGCCTAAGTAAAAAAATTTGTCAAAAATATTTAAAAATTATATTTGACTTCCTTATATTCAGTATTTTCTCTATATTTCTCATCTAATTTTATATTTTTTATAATGAGTATTACAACAAATATTCAACTCAAAATTAAATTTTCTCATTTATAATAAACAAGCTAACTCTTAAGCTAGCTCAAACTCATTAATATTTCGTCAGGGACAATTTTTTACTGTTTTCTATAGCAGATTTTTAGCATAAAAATCTCTTAGAAAGCAGCGAAAAAATAGTGACAAAAAATTGTCCCAAACGAAACCTTATTGAGCTTGAGCTCAAACTCGAAATTGACTAATGAATCAAGAGCAAGCTTGAGTCAGCTTGACTTGCTCGCACCATACACTCGTACTTTCATCACATTCCAACCAACAAAACTTCAATAACTTGAAAAAAAGGTACTTTTCACTACAATTTGATGGTCAAAAACAAGCAGCAGGAAAATATTTTTTTGTCTATTGGATGTCACAATAAATGCATGGCCAATTAAAGATTTGTTTAAATGTTTACAGCTAATAGGTGGACCTTCATTACTTTGGCAGTTTGGCTCAGTCTCTCACTTACTAAGCTTTTATATCTTTTAAAAGCATATCATCAGTGCCCTCAAATCCTTCATAAACACAAGCAAAAGCTCCACATAGTTAGTCATTATCAGTTCAACAAGATCTTATGCTACTAGCATACAAACAAATGATGTTGTCACATCACTTTGGTTATAAACAAAAAAAGCATATAGTAATTCAATAGATGTTCTCTTATGAGAAATAAGAAAAAAAAAGAGTAAAAGATAGATGTATCTATCACGAGAAATTATTCTGTACGGACACCGAACGTAATTTATCGTCCGAAATTATTCTGTACGGACACCGAACGTAATTTATCGTCCGAAGACCAACCAGAATACGTCACGTCAGCAATATCGAGCCGCGGTACCGAGCCAAGTATCAAGCAGGGGGTGTCGTGACACATTCTGATTGGTCTCTGGACGACATTAATTTCTCCTCTATCGCACATTTTTTAACATTTCTATCTCTTCACTCAATAAAATCTATTAAAATAATGTTGAGTTTAGCCAAACATGAGAGACTTTGCATAAATAAAAACATCAACAATCATCAAAATGGTCATTGCTGTCCAAGTGATATCAAATCAATCATAGATGCATGACAATCATCAACTTTCAATAACACAAAAGATATAAAGTTTCCACAAGCACTTGATGCCAACTCCATTGATTCCCTAGTAATTCTTCACAGAGAGGAGGAATCACTCCACTTGCAAAGTTTTCACCTTTTATTTTACTTAGCTAGCATACTAAAATAGTTAAGAATCAATGTGAGTTTCTTGTCTTCTTGCATTAGGTTCATCATCACATAAGACCAGTGGTCCTTAGGCAAAATTCAAGTAGACACCCATGGTGCATTTGCTTATTTGTAGACTTTATTCAAACCCCGAAGTCTAAAAATAGTGATATGGACAATTATTTGAACGCAGGTTTCTTGTTTTGCCTGAACATTAGAGAGTGATGTGGTCCATTAAGTATTATATGTGAGACCAATAATGCAAGAGAAATCACATGTGAGTGATGAATACCAGAACCTTAGAGCGAGGTCCATCCTATCAAGACATTTAATGTTTTGACAATTATAAGAAGATAGATGCCATTGCTTAAGAAAGATGTACAAAGAAGGTTCAATTCATTTTGGAATTGTTTCTTTCTTTGTTTCTTCAATAAAGAGTATGACAATGGTAGCTGTGCAATGCGTAATTGGGGTAACTATGTGCTTAGGACCATCCAAAGCTCAAAAATTTCACTTAGACTAGAAAACGAATGATGCTTATTTTATACGTTTGACATCATTTTTTTAACTAAAAATAATATTTTGAGCGATTACATATTCTAGAGTCTCATATTATTTCAGCTAAATTATATTATTTTGATCTTCAAATAAATTTATGATTGAAATTACATTCTATTTTGATCATTTTTCAATAATTATGATTCTCATTAAGATTATCTTATTTTCTAATGTTAGATTTTTTTTTTTTTTCATTTTGACTTAAGTGATGTATATGCTTCTCAATTTTTTTTTCAACTTCTTGATATTCTTTGAATCAGCAAGTTATTAGTGATGTTTTTTTCTCTATTTTTGGCTTCCTCTCCATCAATAGTAATATAGGTAGAGTAGGGTATTTGTAGCTTTGTAAGTGTTAGAATAAATATCAATAGAGTTAAAGTACAAATGGACCACAAAACAAGCATCACATATGGACATGCTAGGTCTAGAGTCTATTATAGTGTTTATACATATTGGAGCTTTTCTTTTCTTTTTTTTGAATTGAGCAAACATTTCATTATAGCAAAATTATATGATAAATAGAGTATTTATCTGTTTCCATGAAAAATTATTGTTAAGTATAAAAAAATTACCATATAAAACTATTACTATAAATAAACAACAACCTACATTAACTTAAATTTATTTGAGTGCCTATACATTTTTAAATTTTGATTATCATATCATGCTTTGGGTATTGGAGAACTATATTAGCAGATAAGGTAGTTAAACAAAAAACATAAATTAATTAATTAATTAAAAAAACGTAGTCAGCAAAAAAAATTATAGAAGTAAATAAAATAGAGAATATAATCAAGTATTTAAATAGTGGTGTGAATATTTGACACGACACGAAAATCCGACCCGGACCCGACCCATAAAATCCGAGTTGGACCTGACTCGATTTCAAAACGGGTCGAGTTCGGGTTGGCCCGACGGGTTGCAGGGTCAACCTGAAAGCCCGTTTGAACCCCTGCCCGCCCCTGCCCGCGAACCAGCCCGATCCCTGCCCGTGCGCCCGCGCGGCTGCCCGTGCGTCTGCCCCCTGCCCGCGACCTCCCCCGCCCCGCAAACCGCCGAACCACGCCACCGCAGCGCAGCTCACGTCCGCCCGCAGGCTCACGTTCGTTCGCCAAATCCTGCAGCCAGTTCCTGGGTCGGGTCGGGTCAACCCGGCAACCCGCCAGGTCGGGTCTGGGTTTGCATTTCGACCTGTTTACCTATCCGGTTCGGGTTAGGGTCGACCCGTTTGAACCCGGGTCAGTTCCGGGTTCGACCCAAACCCGACCCGTGACCCGAAATCGACACCCCTTATTCAAATATAGTAAGGTAAAGTTAGATGATCGTAGCACCCTACAAAATGGTTTGATAAAAGAATTTTGAGAGATGCCCTTTCAATCACAATAGATGTTGATGCAATAATGCCATAAGCGTCCTTTTTAGGAGTAATTTTAATTATGAGCTATGTTAGAGTGATAATAATTTGTGGAAATGATCTATTTTGATAGATATTTAGTGGTAGGTTGGAATCTTTTTTTTTTAAGTTGATTAATATTTTGATATGAGCCGCATCTAATTAGTTTGAATCTGAATTTGATTAATTAATTAAGTTTGAGCAGTAGCTTTATTCTATGAGTTTGAGTTGACTTGTGAGCAAACAAGTTTATTATTAAAGAGAATGATGTTGATTTCAACAGCAATTTAATAAAATAATAAAAATAACGAGAAATTAAAAAAAAAAAGAAGAAATCACTTATAAAAGAAAATAAAATATAATTTTTAAGTATTTTTAACAACATTGGACTTAGACTCTTAAAATTATTATATTTAAATATATTTTACAACAACATTTTTAAATGACTCAGCTCAGAAACCAACGGTCTGAATCAATGCTAACTCAACTTGGCTCACTAGTTCAATGAACTTGACTCATGTTCGAGGGTAGCTTGAGTTTGACACCAACTTGACTTGACTTGAGCTTCGTTTGCGACAACTTTTGAATTGCTTTACAGATTTTTTACGCCGTGATTCTGGATTAGTTATATACTATATACTGTATGATGATTGATGAAGCTATTGAACATATAGCAATTCCTCTTCGTTAGTGTAACCAAACACTTGTGCATTTCTAGTCGATGAATCCTTCATCTCCTGATGAAGATCAAAAGGCAATGTATAGCACTCTTTTATGATACAAAAGGCGTAATAGTACCATTGTTTTGAAGAAAAATAATGACAATTTCCATTCGACATAATTTGAGGGGAGAAAATTTTACCAAAGGAATAAGAAAGAATTCAAAAAGTGTAGTATAAGTAACATCAAGGAAGATTTGATGTTAGGTAAGGAGTCATAATCAAAAGGACCAATCAATGTCATTTAAACTTAATCTAGTTAAGTCATTTTAAATTAACCATAGTTGGTTGGCCATTTTGAATTTTTCTTAGGCATCACCACTAACATATATGATCGCCTTTGATTTAGACTATCTTACAAGTGGTGTTATGGCTAATGGTTCTATCATGATTGAGCAAATCATGTGATTTATGACTCTAATGTTTCGTTTGAGACAACTTTCTTACTGCTTCTTAAAGCAGTTTTCTAGCACACAATTTTTAATTTTTAACTAAAAAGCTGCTTTAAAAAGCAATAAAAAAATCATCCCAAACAAAGCCTACGTTTCTTTAATATCTTCAATTATAGTTGAGCAAGATTGAAGAGTGGGTGACTCCTAATGCATCAAGTCAAGTTGAATCAAGTTAACCTAGAAATACAAGTGATTGACTTTCACTAAAAAAGATGAAGCTTTTGAGTTAAAAAAATATTTGACTATTACTTCCATGCAGTTCAATTTTGATCCACTTTGATTTCAGTTCCTAACAAAAACTTTTAAGAGATCTATCTTACATTGATCTTACTCTATTTAGAGTCTAAAAAGAGCTATGTCCATAATAATTTGTCTATATATGATAAGGATCACTATGAGGATAGAGATTCCCCCCATGAGAATGTGATAAAACCAGATTATCGATGGTGACACATCTATTGCCTTAGATTATCAAAGGTACCATTGATGTTGAGCTTGCAATAACCTAAATGGTAGCCTCCAATTTTCTCACTAGCTATCATTGCTAAGCTACATTTCATTTTAGGATATCAATCATAGAGGGAAAATTGGCCTAAACAAAAGTGCAATCAAATGACTTAAGTTTCTTTTGAGACAGCTTTCTTATTGCTTCATAAAGCTGCTTCTAATACAAAAAATATAATCTTTATACTAAAAAGCTGTTTTAAAAAACAGTAAAAAAGTCGTCCTAAACCAAACGAAACCATAGTTTTCTTACTATTTTATAAAACAGATTCTTAGTACAAACTTTTTAAATTTGATATTTTTATACTAAAAAATTCCTTCATAAAATATTAAAAAAGTTATCCCAAATAAAGCTTTAGGTTTCGTTTGAGACAGCTTTCTTATTACTTCTTGAAGCAGCGTTCTAGTATAAAAATTTTAATTTTTGAAACAATTTAAAAACCGTCCCAAATGAAACATTAATATTTCTTAATGATTGATATCACATTTAAATATATTCAGTAATAATTCATTAAATTATTTTAATAAAATTTTAAAATTAAAAAGAAAAGGTGGATGTTTTATCTCATTAGCCCAATAGGCATATAAAATGCCAAAGATAGCCGCCAATTCTAAGTCCTGAAAAGCACTTTCTACTGTCTACGGCTAACTTTTTCCCGTGCTTTCAAAAAAGCTACTATTTATTAGAGCTTCCACGTTTGGAAAATAGAGAGGCAGCTACTGTGAATATACAGTGCACCTATATGATTTCTCCAATCAGGGGGATGTGGCACCTGATCCTCCATAGTTGTAGCTCTTATCTTCATTCCTCTCCTTCCTATTTTTTGCCTTTCTTTTTTTTCTTCTGCCTTATCCTTATATTATTTTCATTTAATTCAAATAATTCAATGGTAAGTTGAATGTTCATTGTGTTTGTGTTGAATTATCCATAGAAAACTTCTAAAAACTATATAAATATCACTATATTATCAAGGTCATTCTATTCATTTCGCTATTTTGTCATTGAAGACCTTTCCCTATGAATTGTGTTTCTCACGCCGAAATTTAGATCGGGACGGCTTTTTTACTGCTTTCTAAAACAACTTTCAAGTACAAAAATTCTTTATTCAAAAAAATTTTGTACTAAAAAACCGTTTTAAAAAGCAATAAGAAAGTCATCCCAAACGAAGCCTTGGTACATCTTTATGCTTAATTATGAATGGTAAAAAGAAAGGAGAAGAAAAAGAAAAGAAACATATAATATTTATAACTACAATAGAACCGAACCAAGTTGAACAAGAGCTTGTTTGAGCTTGAGATTGTCCATGAAAATTCTATTCAAGCTCAAGCTGATCTCGATTTGAGCTTTTTATATTGCGTTCAAACTTAGTTCATTTAAAATCTTAATTATTTGATCTTGGTATGAGCTCAATTTGGTTTGATTTATATTATGGTTATCAAACTTTATACAAGCAATTCGTTTAAAAAATAAATGAGTCTTATCAAGTCAACTAATTAGCCCTCCTATCAAGTTTTTTCATAGCTAGCCAAAACAAGCCTTATCACTACAACTTAGCAAACTAAAGCTTCATTTAGAACGGCCTTTTTATTAAGCTGTTTATTTAAAAAATTATATTTTTTTATAATAGAAAGATATTTTAAGAAACAGTAAAATAAAATCATCCCAAACGAAGCCTTAATAACCTGCTGCAGCCACTCGTAGATTCACTGCTCAGCACCACTCAAAACAGTCCACTATTGATCTTTCCCTTCCATTGCAGACCTACCGTTCGGTCTTCTGCTTATTCTTATGAGATGGACTTCTTCTAAACCAGCGACTCTTGCCTTTGGTTTGTTGTTTGTTCTATAGTATTTATAATTAGTATTCAAATTTTTTTCTTAATTCATTTAACTAAACATGTTTATCTATTTGTAATCATAATTAAGTTAAGTTATAACACGTTAAAAATTTTATGAGATTGTTTTGAAATTCCACTAAAAATATATATAAAATCAATTTACTGAAAGGCTTTTAAAAGCCTCAGTATAAAGCAATGATAGATGCAGAAACATAATTCATCTGACAATAAAATCTTCAAATTCAGAAAAGATTAATGATTATGAATGATTTAGATGCTTATCAGTATATGAATATTTTAAACAAAGATCATACAATAAATTAGTACAAAAGAATTTAATCAAGACATTATTCTAAGACAGTAGGAAATTTTACTTGAACAAAAAAGATACTTACCTCAGCTGCGCTACTTTTGGAAGCTCTGGTGCTGGGTCGAGTATGCCTTCTCCAGCTCTTGGTTTGTTAACAATTTGGTTGTAAGCACTTGTGATGATTCACTAGCATTAATGACGCAATCGAATTCTGTGATTCTAACTGAGAAATGATCTTCAAGAGAAGAAATCGTTCTTTCAATAAAAGTTGATCTTGATGTCAGATAATCCTTCATTCGGCACAAAAATTCAGAATGATTTCTTCCCTAACGAATACGGTAGTCAGTATTAGTAAACATTTCAAAAAAAAAAAAATAAGAAGCAAGAAGATCAAATGACGCTTAACAAGAGAACCAATTGTAGGAAAAGAAACTGCAATAGCTTCAGAAAGTAGGAAAAAAAAAAAGATTTATTATGTTCACAACATCTCAAAATCAGAATAGATCATACCAATCTATATTCTGGAGCTCGCTTGGGTAATCTCAGGTACTCCATGCTCTTGGCATCATAATCCCATAAAAAAGATGTGTGGTGGATCCAGCGATTTTTAGTTATAGATTGAGCATTCCCACCGAATTTGCGGAGACCGAATGCATAATCTAAATAGGTGAAATGCATGTTTTAAGGATATTGGTGTACTGAAAATTCTTAGAGTGGCATAAAATTAAGTGTAGAGAGCAAAGCAGTGTGCTCGGTATTCCAACCGAATTCATGAAGAATGAGGTTTCGTTTAGGACGGATTTCTTACTGCTTCTTTTAAGAAGTAGTTTTTTAGTATAAAAATTAAAAATTTTATACTAAAAAGCTGCTTCTTAAAAGAAGCAATAAGAAGGTCGTCCCAAATGAAGCTTGAATGCATGATCTAAACAGGTGAAATGCATGTCTAAGGAAAGCAGTGAGCGAAAATTCTGTGATTGGCATAGAACATTCTACAAGAACAAATGAAGAATGAGGACTAATAATACTGACCCCAAATAAATGGGATAAGGCAACTAAAGCTAATAAGTAGAGCACATTTATATTCAAATTAAAAACAAAAACATCATTTTAGTAGCTTCAAAACTTGCAACCAGATCTGATTATCTAACTATTATGAATGTGTCAAAAAAAAATTAAAACATAATCCTTTGGTCATCATGTTAACTGGAGAATAACTCGTCATTAATTCAGTTTTTAAAATAAATAAACTTTTGAATTTTTAAAAAGCAATCACAATGGACAAATAATTGATAATAAGCAGGCATACATGACAAACATTCATGAAATATACATAAATGATGAACCATAATCTATGTATACCATTGACACTGGAAAATACCTGGGTTGAGAACTAATAATAATTAAGAATAGCTAAACCTGCAAATAGCAGAATAATACGAATGCCCATCTTTGGAAGCTAACTCACCATTTTCACAAAGCTGGAAATTACCATAAGCTTCAAAGGCATTTTTATACAATTGCCCTGTCCAAGACATAATCGGACGAGGATATGGCTGTAGCCCAGGAATAGCATTTTTATTACAAATAAAAGTGACAAAAATAGTCCTGTCATCAACGATTACTGTGCCTCCTCCAGTGAACCTTCGAATCACAGGAACCTGATCTTGAAGCACCAACTCTACTTCAATAAGCTCTTCAGGCTTCCTGGTTTTAAACAGATGCAAATTTATAAGATTTTCTAGTTGGTCATTGAAAGAAAATCTCTTTAAAATATTACAACTGGGGCCATAACAATCCAATCTCATCTAGATTGTACCCGAACTCAACTTTAGATTGAAGCTGATTTGACACAACCCAGGAATAGGTAGTTTAAAGGCCTTGAACTAATTTAAATCTATGTAAGGCATGATCCAGTGTTACAATCGGATATCATCAAGCAAAAATCTACCCGTGATCAAGTTTGAACTGAGTTAAATTCTTTACCCTTAAACTAATTGACAAATTTGAGCTCAATCCAAACCAGGCCTGGCTCATTCTGAGAACTACGTAAGCTAAAAATTGATTGATTGTAACCTTCAAGTGAATTTGATGGGCCACTTGTCGTTATATTTGTCAAATGATAATCAAAGTGAATGAATTTGTTTAGGTTGTTTAGGTTAAAAACTTAATATTAGCAATGAATGCACCTATCATGATGTTGCAAAAGCTGAGATGTATTTTAGATAGATTGAGCTGCAATCAACAAGAGTGTAGAGCATGGAATTTTGAGTTACCCGGATATGCCCATGACAATATTAGGTTGGTTTGTTCCATTATTAATGATACACCAATTATCTGAAGATGCCCGAAGCAGCCTTTCCTCCATATGTAATTGTTGTAATATGGAAAACCCTTTTGTTCTGATCAAATTCATTATTGGAAGACAAACATCTCTAGATTTAGAAATGATCATTGTTGCAACTGAAATTTTGCAGTTGCTAAGCTCAAATGCTAAAAAATGGCCCAATGCCCCAATTTGATTTCATATACCTGAAATTAGATAACTTCAGTAAGCAAAAAACAAATATTTTTATAACATTATATTTCAACCAACTTAAGAATAAATGCTTCTTTCAAACTTATAAAAAAAACAATAGTACAACATGAAACTGAAACACAAGAGGATGAGGAACAAGGATCATTCTTAGGTACTAATCAATAGCTGCAAGTAGGCCGATGGTGAGATCAAGAATTAGGTTTTCACCCTTTTGAGAGTTTGCTTTTCGTTGTGCCCTCATAATTTAGCCATTGGTTCATCATGGTAGGTTCCATCAACTTGGTTCAGATGTAGTCTGAACCGTTGAAAGCTTGGCAGACTAATGAGCACTCACTGGGCCTCAAATGCTTGCATCATACACATCCACTTACACAAGACCTTTTAATATATGTTCTTGTTATGTTTTTAGTTTTCTATGAGGCTGTTGAAGTAAACTCCAGACTTTGCAAGCTGAATCACCAATAACGCTTTTTTGGATCTCTTTACCTCTCCTAAGGGTTCATTTGATTAATCAGGCCATACTCTATTCACCTGTTTGGAACACTTTCCCTCTCTTTAAACAGTACTTTGATTAATCATGGTATACTTTAATAATTGGGTTCCATATGTGATAAGCCTCTTAAAGCAGATGCAGCTTCAGCTTCTTTATCTCATCCATCTAACATAGAGTTCTAGTTAATTTGGATGTTATTGTTAAATTTGATATGGAGGTGTGAAATGGTAAGTGGCAGATAAGGCAGAAGCTAGGTTTTGAACGTGTTGCTCTCATTGAAAAACTCATGGTCATGAGGATCCCTCGCTTTGTTCTTCATCCTCTGTTAAGAAAACAATACGTAGTTTAGGTCTTAACAAGTAAGGTGTGGATAATGATGTTGTGGAGAGGGACGTTCAGTTTAATCAAGAAGTCATGAATAATTCTCAGGATGTTAACAATGCTACCATCGTAACTCTGCACAGATTAATCATATGTAAAGATGCTAATAATGCTATCACCTGCAAGGATTCCAAATGTTCCTCTGGACCTTGCCTGTAATACTATCGAGGCATGGGATTCAACCAACACTTTAAGGGGCTGTCTTGTAGCGCCCAGTATTTGATTTAAGCAGGATTTCGTAAATCCGCTAAATCCGGATTTTGGAAATCCCGAGGGGCATGAATCCTAAAAACTGTTTGGTAACATTCATGATAAATACAATTAAATCCCGTGTGACTGTTTGGCTATATAATGGATTTAAAGAGCGGACTCTTCCTCTCAAGCCATCAGAATTCGTAAATCCGGCAAAAAACATGATTTCAGAAATCCGGGATTTAGCACGAAAAGGCGGAATTTTCCGTCTACGACGGCTTTCATTTGCCGTGAGATTTGGTTTTGCATTTCAGACCGTTTGGCTGGATTTCGCTCAAATCCTCCTCAAATCCAGCCTAAATCCTGCTACCAAACAGCCCCTAAATGTAGAGGTATCATTATCAAATAAAACTAATATTGATAGAACTTCTCCAATTCAGATCATTGTTAGTAAAGGAGTGTCTGTATGATAGTTCTGACACATCTTATGGAATATCTCCTTGCCATGAGAACTACAACATGATGTTTGTCAATAAGTCTTTGATGGTGGGGTTAATATTAGTTGTTACTCAATAATTGTACAACTAAGTTGATGAGTTTGGTATAACTTTGAAGGCTATGGCTGGAAATGATTTCAATGGTGATGAAAGTTTAGATCCATCTTACACGTCTGCAACTGCTGCTAATGTTCTTGAAATACACATTAAGACTACTTAAAGGAAATCAAATGCAGATAATCTTTCTATAAATTTGGAAGGCTTTGAGAATGTTTTATCTAGATGACAAAAGAATAAGGTGATAAATGCACAAATTTATTTTTCAGCCAAAACTACTATAGCTAGGAGTCCTATGTCAGCTATTAGGAGTGCATGCGAAAATTTCAGTACTGGTAAAAATCGAGTCAGGTTACCATTGATGATCCCAAAACCAGCCAGATTTTTACTAGGATTGGGGATTACCCGGCAAATTTGGGTTTTGGGTTGAGTTGAGTCTAGTTACTACCTAATTACCCGGCAGCTAAATGGATGCATGAGCAATTTTAGAAGACAAAAAACCTGAATGTTACAAAGTTTATGCTGCACTAGCCAAATGTTAGCAATCTATTTTTCCTGAAATATAGGATAAAAAAAGGGATGAAAGTATACAAAATATAGCTCAGTAGAATGATTTTGTAGCACAAACAAAACATTTAAACCGAGATATTCCATGGGTATTCAATAGAAAGTAATAATAGAATCTAATCATACAGTACAAGGATAGATACATTTGACTGCAAGTATACATGCAGTTTACAAATTCATCAGTAGATTCGTACCTTTGCAACAGGTTTATAACTAATAAACTTATGTCAATTCTAGAGAAAGGAGTTGTAAGAGAGTTACCCAATTAAATATTAGCTTTGTTGCCAATAGGAATAACAATGAGGTTGACAGTATTTACATCCATTTCCTAATTGAAGGGAGCTAGGTAGAAATTTATGGCATGCAACGTGTGTCCTCTATGAAAGTAAGAATTTCCTTATCAGTGTTGATGTAGTGGATCGTCGGAAGAATCGACCTGCAAGAAGGATTTCGATCACAATCCAGAGAAGAAGAGAAACAAAGCTTTAAAATGTCTTAATATTCTTCAATGCCTTTTCCTACTACAAAACTTGCTTATATAAGCTAAATAGAATACTCTAGAAGATACTTGTAAGAAGCACATAACAAACTAATTAAAATATGCCTAAGGAACAATTTAGTTAAGATGCTCTGCATCATTCTCCCCTTGCGTCAAAAAGGGCTCGACTCCGTCGAGACGCGTTGTCGGAAGGGAGATAATAATCCTCCTGGGTAGAAAATTTTGTTCTCAATATTTATTCCAACTACTTTTAATAAACTGCCTGCATAGACCAACGTCAGTTCATCAAGGGATTTTCCTTGATAATCTATCAACTTCTGCGCTGGGTCTGGTGTATCCACAACCAAAGGCACCATAGTATTGCAAGCAGACATAGCAAAGAAGAAATTGCTAGCATGTCTTCCTTCCTCCGTAGTTTGATCCGGCGTGATCTCACTTATACTTGTGTCATATCTTGAGAACATGATAGGATTTCCAGGCCACTCTTTCAAGCCTCCAAAAAGCATGTTAATCAATGTATTTTGTGTTCCATCATCTTCTGCATTTTCCTTTGCTATGTTGGCTTGTATCATTACAATAATTGAAGTACCAACAGACTTATCACCAAGCCCAACAAATTTGGTGTCAAACCCTTCATTGACATTACGTCGAACAACTTGGGGGCATTGCATTAGATTGGCTTTGTCGATCAAATTCAGACCAGAAATTTTCACACCTGTAGTAAAAATACTCCGAGTACCAAATCCAGTAGCATTGTCATACACTTCCACATCATTTATATTTATTTCAGGAATGCTAAAGGCAAGAAGATCATGACATACCGTGAAAAAGGAAGCCTCTGATATGAAAATATCATTGTGTTCATCTTCATCATTAACACATTGAGGCGGGTATGGCGAGCTAATGCCTTTGATGGAGCTTCCGCTTCCGGACATGAAAACAACACTATATTGTCCACGCCCTGCATCAGAGAGTATCGATATAGATCGGGCAATGATGGCTGGCATCTCAATCTCCCACCTAGTCATCACACTGGTCGGTGGCATTGCAGCAGGTTTCAACTCCCCGCCTGGTCCAGTCTTTGGGTGCAGCTCTGCGGTGGAGTTTAATCCCAACTTTGACAAGCTTGGAGCATCTCGCTCTAATGCATCGACGCCTTGAGCGATTGGTTGGTTTCTGAAGCTGAAATTGATTTGTTTACGAACCTCAAGAAATTGAAGAAGCTGCTTAAGCTCTTTCACATGGCGCCGCCGACGATGGAGGTTTGGTCGCCCCTTTGTGCGTAAGAGGGAGGCATGAGAGAGCGAAGTAGAGTAAGGTACTCGCTCATTTGCTTCCGCCGGCTGCGTTCAACGGCAATGTGGGTCATTCTCTAGTTCTCCACCTCCTCTTTATTTTTTAAACTCTTGGCTCGACGCCTCTTCTTTCTTCCATTGGATGCCGAAGCTTTGTCTTCCTTGTGTGATGTTTCCGCCATTACTGTGGTTTCTCCAAGATCAAGTGGCTGTGTTGAGCAGATACACACCTGGGCGGAAACGACATGAATGTCTGAATAAGCTTCGGCCTCAGGAACAAACGTGTCGGGGTGCTGAGTGTCTGCTGTCCAATTCTTGCACAACGTCGGACTGATTGTACTCCTTGGAATCGACGGTGGAGTTGAAATCGACGTCGAGCTGTGGTTCTGCTCGATCCGTGGGTACGAGAGCAACATTAAACTGGAGTGAGGAAAAGCAGTCGGTAGATCTGAAGGCGGAAATATAATTGGCAGAGACAGAGTGGTATTGCTTCGCAAAGCTGGTATCACGGGAGCTGAGCGACAGGTCAGGCGGGAGCGAAGGAGTTTTGGCGTTGGTGAGAGGGCTCATTTTTGGGACGTCGTCTGCATCAGTCCTTCTTGAGCTAGAGCAGGTCGGTCCGTGAGCGGAGGAGTTTTGGCGTTGGCGAGATGGGCCTTGGAGGGAATGCTCTCTAATGGCGGGAG
The DNA here is from genome assembly GCA_022539455.1 of Dendrobium nobile. Lineage (NCBI taxonomy): Eukaryota > Viridiplantae > Streptophyta > Magnoliopsida > Asparagales > Orchidaceae > Dendrobium > Dendrobium nobile. The sequence goes on along the minus strand of CM039735.1, from coordinate 6,889,064 downwards.
CGGGAGTGGGATCGGCCAATTCGGGTGAACTAAAGCAAGTGTAGGCTCTCGGATCGCCACTTGAGCGATGGTTTGAATCAACGGCGGTGGTGGGAATAGAAGAAAATGGAGGTTCAGGAACACGGAACTAGCAATGAAGCGAAGGAGGATCGCGTCATCAGAGCGGAAACTCAAGCAGAGGGTAGTCATCAACGACAGTGGGAGAACGGCGGGACCGATGGCGTTTGTGTGGAGAGGACGAGGAGAGCGAAGAAGAAGAAGAATACCTCGGTATGGTTGCCGATGACATTCGCATCTTCCTTATTGCCCGAAGGTTTCTGTCAATCCGATCAAGGTTTCTGTCTACCCGATCGAGTGATTCCTTCGCTTGAGCTTGATAGAAGGCGATCCGGCTTCGAGCATCGTCGACAGCCCACCTTCCTTGGCGTCGATCGCCGTTGACCGCCATTCTTATTCTGCGACTTCGATCGTCGTCGACATCTGACCTTCTTCCGCAGTCCATCGATCTTCACAAGCTCCAGGCTCTGATACCAACTGATGTAGTGGATGGTCGGAAGAATCGACCTGCAAGAAGGATTTCGATCCCAATCCAGGGAAGAAGAGAAACAAAGCTTCAAAGCTTTAAAATGTCTTAATATTCTTCAATGTCTTTTCCTACTACAAAACTTGCTTATATAAGCTAAATAGAATACTCTAGAAGATACTTGTAAGAAGCACATAACAAACTAATTAAAATATGCCTAAGGAACAATTTAGTTAAGATGCTCTGCATCAAGTGTGAATATCTTTAATCAGATTCATATTTTTCATGCATTTTTCTCCTCTAATAAAGGAACTTAAGATCTTCAACACATCTAGAGAACCAAGCAATTTCTGGCACGTTGTTCATCCATTTGATTTCACAGGAGAAAACCAAAAGAAGTAACTCCCTTTTGGAATTAACTTCCAAGAGCAAGTTGTGGTTCCACAATTATTTTATTAAATATTACCTCCTGCTGAGAGCGCAACTCAATAGCCAATAGTAGGTTGGTACAAATGACCAGCCTTATGACAAGAAGCTTGTTTTAGAGCTATTTTAACATATTTCATCTTCTTGTCAAGCATGTGGATGAGGTCCCCCATAAATAAATGATTCTATGCCCATAAGAGAACAACAGAATAACCATCACATCATGTATAAAATTTTTTTAAGAAGAATCTACGCTGAGGAGAGGGAGAAGTCAATTGCATTTTCAAAATCAAAGGGAAGTGATCCTATGAAAGTTGATGGAACACATAAAAAGAGAGGGAAAATTTTTTTAACCAGGAGGCATAACAAAAAATCTAATAAATCTGATATGTGATTGTTGCCTACAATTGTTTGTTGTTTGTTAAACCAAAAGTTATGAAAGGCTAACATTAGGAAGCTCATATAATCCAAAGTTAAGGATGCACTCTGTCAAGTCGATATATTTAGTGAGTAGAGGCATTCTACCACCCACTTTATTTTTATATGACCGAGAATAGTTGAAATCCCCCAAAAAAAACCTAATTATGAGAAATGTTAGAGGGGAGATTACTAATGGCATCCCATATGCCCATTATTACAAAAGAAACATTCTGAACAAAAAATGACTGTCAAGAAGGATGAAAATGAATTGAAGAATATTGCTTTTCCAAGCAAACACAAACAAGAAGGAAAAAAGGGAAGTGAAGTTCACTCAATCCACTAAATCCATATACAACATCAATAGGCATGGAAGAAATTGTTAGAACTATCCTCTAGACCAAAGCCTTGAGATTCTAGTTGAATCTAGAATTGAGTAGAGACTATTTATTTTCTGTCTCCAAAAGGAAAAAAATGTCAATATTGTAATTCTCAATGAAATGATGATAGTCAAAATGCGCTCTTCACTTGAGAGCACACACATTTTATGAACGCATACATGAAGTTGACATAAGACTGAGACAGTTGTGATTTGGATGGTCCTTTTTATAGAGTAAGCTAGGAGGAGTTGAACTTCGGAAGGGGTGTTTTTTCTTATCACGGGGAATGTTATTGGGGGGATGGGGAGGGAAGGAAGAACAAACTTCCAAACCATATAAGAAAGAGATGGGATGGAGGGTAGAATAATCTGCAATGGAGCATTTGTAAGAGGAGAGTCGATTGAGTCTGTAGAGAATAGAAAGGATATTGTAGAGGGAATGGATCCCAACTCAACCACAGCCGAGGGGTTTCCAGAAAGCATTTCAATGGGTATGTGAGATCTAGAGAAAAAGTGAACCTCACCGAATGGATTGACAATATTCAGAGGGGTGGCCATTTTCTTATTGCGAGAACAAAACCATAATTGCGTGGAGAACCACCTTGACTTCTACCACGAAACTCAGAAATGGGTTGAGCTGGTGCTACAGAGCGCAGGTAGAATCAACATGAGTAAATGCATCACACCTTAAGGGCTGTTTGGTATGCAAATTTAGGCGGATTTATGCCCAGATTTGGGCGAAATCCAGCCAAACGGCCTAAAATGCAAATCCAAATCTCACCGCAAACGAAATCCTCCTTGGACCGAAAATTCCGCCGATTCGCTCTAAATTCCTGATTTCCCAAATACTGTATTTTGCTAGATTTACGAAATCCATGATGCTAGAGAAAGAATCCCTCAGTAAATCCTGCTCTATAGCCAAACAGTTACATGAGATTTAAGAGGATTTATCATGAATGTTTACAAACAGTTTTCAGGATTTAAGCCTCTCAGGATTTTCGAAATCCGGATTTAGAGGATTTACGAAATCCTACTTAAATCAAATCCAAGATGCTACCAAACAGCCCCCGGCTTTCAACCATATTGTACATTTTTTAGAAAACTTTTGAAAACATTCAAATTTAGAGATATTGAGTCAGGATGAGGTGAGGAGAATTTGATTTTAACACATATTCCAGCAAAGATTATGCGTGGTTTAGTTGAAGTGAGGTCATCAATGTCTAGTGAAATTCCAAATTTAATCGCTACTTTTGACAAACTTGCTTCATTCCAGCAGCACTGGTTGAAAATTCCAAGTCCAGTTCTTAAAAAGGAATGGCTTTCCATTAATTAAACAGGGACCAGCATTTCATACCATCACCATATCTTTCATGCAAGAACAGTTGAAAAGAAAGAAATCTTCGTGACGGGTGAAATGCTCAAATGTACCTTTAGGGGCTGTTTGGCAACAAGATTTAAGCAGGATTTGAGCGAACGGAACTTGAGCGCCTGGTAAATCTCACGGCGGAATAAATCCTCCGTTTCCGTCTTTTTACCGTAAATCCCGGATTTACTGAATCCTAGTTCGGCCGATTTACGGGATTTAGCCGAAGAAGCGCGCGAAAGGGATAAAGATGGTCACCGTCGCAGAGCGAGCTCTCATCGTGACTTCCGCTCCGACGTCCTCGAAGGAGCCGGAGAAGCTTCTTTAATCAACACACTATTCCAGCACGAAGAACTGGCTACGAGGAAAAGCAATCAGTAACGAAGAAATGCGGAAGATGAAAAACTTTATTTAATAATTAGTATATAACATTATAAAAATATTTAAATAATTAATTAATAGCATAATATTTAAATGATTAATAAGATAATTAATAATATAACTAATAATTAAAACTAGTTAAATAATACTTTAAATTTTTTTAAATTATTAATAGGAGTATTATTTAAATAATTATTTATTTTAAAAAATAATTAACTAATTAATTAGATAACTATTAATATAATTACTTATCAAATCATTATTAAATTAATACCTAAATAAGTTATTTGATAACTAGTATTATAATTAGTAATTAAATTTTTAATAACCAAGCTAACTTCAAATTAAATTAATTATCATTATAACTTATTAATTATAATTAAAATTGAAATGAATAAAGAACCCACATTTAATACGCGAATAAATTCATAATATACTAATTTAATTCTTAAATGAACCAATCGACTTAAATATTGGATTACGTTAGCAGATAATTTAACAAGATCTAACAACTCTTTTGTCAAATAGTTTTGGAGAATTATGTTAGCAGATAATTAAATCTTAATTAAGATCAAATAATATATTAATAATATTGTAGGCCAAGATTTATAATTTTAATTAAACTAAAAGTATTAACTCTCTTTCTTCTCATTCCTTAGCAGACCAAGATTTATCATTTTAATTAAACTAAATAAGTTTTAATTAAGATCACATAATATATTAATTACTCATGAATTAAAATTTTATAAAAAAAATTAAAGCTAATATATTAAATAATTTTAACCTAATCATAATTTTTATTTGTACTATGTAATACGTTCAGCCCATCAATCTCAATTTCTCAAATCCCTCCACATACAACCCCCACCCCTCCGCTTTATCATTTTCTTTGATGATTCAATCAATCAAATTCAAAATCAAAGGCAAATCCAAAACTTCAAACCAAAAAATCAAGGCTCAAGCCCATATCCCATAACCCTTTTTGGGTGATTTTTCAATCACCACAAAACTAAATCAAATGACATTGGATTTATGGTTTTTCAATTGCATATTTATTAGGCATGTCCCTATGATTAGCCCTCTAAATTTGAGGTCAATCCAAGATCTCTAACTCCTAAAGATGAATTGAAATTCAAAAACTATAAAACATTCAAATATTTACAACTCATACCACTGTACTTTGCATCTTGTGGAATTTGACCTTGAGACCTTCCACAAAACATTTGAACAAGTCCATAAACATATTTATGACATGTTAAACGCAAAAGCTAAACTTTTATGGACCTTGGTTGACCCAAAGTTGACCATGGGCCCACTTAACCCTAAAGCCCCTACGGGCCAAATTGAAGTTTTCTCTTAAATTCAATATGGATCAATCAAACTAAGCCATGGAACCTCTTCTAATGCATCCTATACATCATTAGGAGTGCATTGAACTCAAACCCAACTCTTGGTTTGAGCTAGGGGTGTAAACGAGTTGAGTCATGTCAAGTTTTGGCTCTTATCAAGCCCAACTCGTCGGTCAGGTAATCAGCTCGAACTCGAGCTTGACTCGTTGCACTGCAAGCCAGCTTATCGAGCGGCTTAACGAGCCAGAATTAGGCTTCCCGCAAGTGAATCCTATCCGCCCGATTCCCGAAGTCTGAATTCAGCTTTAATATTAAATGTTAAATGCTGTAGTACATTTAAACTTTAGTATTTAATATTAAAGCATAGGCCAAATAAAGCTTTTCTCCCGCTCACCTGATTCCCAAAATCTGGATTCAACTTTTCTCCAACCCGGTCAAAGCCAAAGAATTAATATTAAATGCATTAATGCTCAAGAGGACTAATGTCTCTCTCTCAAAATTCAAATCCATGCGTCCATCTGTCACATTGTCTTCGAGCCCTATGCAACTTCGGTACGCGAGTTGCAAAACCTCGAGCCCAACGTGTTTTGGGCTGGATTAGAAAATAATGTTTCATATAATAATGTTTTAGACCTGATTAAAAAAATAATTTAAATTTAAAAGTTATTTGAGCCGAGCTGGCTCAAGCTCGAACTTGAGCTCGTTTAATAAACGAGCTCCAGTTTGAGCTCGAGCTCGACTCGTGAGCTCGATAAGTTCAGCTCGTGAGCCCATAAACGAGTCGAGCTCGAGCCATCTCGCAAGCTGACTCGGCTCACTTACACCCCTAGTTTGAGCTAGTTAACCAAGTCAAATATGATTGACCAAATGCCCCTTTTAGGGCCCAAACATACATTTCAAATTAAATGGCCTCGTCATTACATGAGACCACCTCCATTGGATCAAATATATAATTTTGAATATGTTAGACCCAATCCTAACCCTTGGTTTGACCTAATTGACCAAATCAATCATATAGTCAACCAAAGTCAAATTAAATGCTTCAAGCACTTCTAAAGAAAATCAAACCCTCAAAATCACTTCATTGCCTGCTCCATGCACATCCAACTAGTAGACTCTCTACTGATAACATTTTCTTGTTGTTGATATTTTAAGGGAGGTTTTTGTAAGGTAAAGCAAAGTATTTTATGAACCAAATTATATATATACAAAGCATTTAACACGGTTTCTAGGGATTTTTTCATTCAAATGCTACTCCAAAAAGGTTTTCCTCCATTATTGTATCATGGATTAAGGCTTGTATTGTTGATGTAAACTTCTCTATCAGCTTCAATTGTGCTCTTCATGGATATTTTAATTCTACTATTGGGCTTAGGCAAGGGTGCCCATTATCCCGTTATCTCTTTTATATTGTGATGGATGGTCTTTCTAACCTCTCAATCCATTTGTTGGATTTAGGTATTACAACTTTCAGGTTTCCCACCTCCTATATATTGATGACGTTCTCATATTTGGTGAATGTACTCTCCACATTACATCTAACATAATTAACATTTTTAATGTCTTTGTTATGATCTATGGCCTTTATCTCAACCCATTTAAGTGTTGCATCTCCTTCTCCAAACATGTGTAAAACTCTCGGGAAGTTTGAGGCATCCTCAGCATCGACAAAGTGGATATCTCTTTTAAATATTTAAGCATTCTCATTTCTTCTAAGAGGCTTTTCACTTTTGATTTTCAACCTTTGTTGTAAAGAATTAGTAATCAATTATATGAGTGGAAAGTTAAATTCATCTTTTGTGTTAGAAAGCTTTAATTTAAGTATTTGCCAATGGGATAAGAGGTATTATTTTGCCCAAATCATATTTCAAGTTTATAAACAGAGCATGTGCTAGATTTCTCAATCATAGAGACATTAATCTTAAAAAGTTACACTTGGTATCATGGAAGAATTCCTGCAAACCCATTGATCTGGGGGGTTATAGCTTGCCTTTATCATGTTTATTTCCCCTCTTTCATTTGGAGACTTGTTTATACAAACTCTTCACTTGTTGGTTGGTGCATACGTAAATATGTTTCTCCTTAGAATGAGTCATCCATTTATGCATATAGATTTTGGAAGCAAGTATCCTTGCTGGTAGTAAAATCAAATGTAATATGACTTAAAATTTTAATTGAGTATCTCTTTTCTTTCCATTGGGATCCCTAGATGCCTGGAGGCCGAAACCTATATGAGCTTCTACATTCAAATCAATTATTATATCATATTCCTCAAGATGTCTATGTTTCTACCTTTATTGTTGGTTTTGGATGGCTCCTTCCACAAGATCTTCATGTGGACCTCAGATGCTTGATTCATATCATTGCTATTGGTGATGATTGTGGCATCTCTTGGAAGAATAAACCTTTCTCAGCTTTAAAACTTTCCTTTAGGATTTTTATCATGATTAGGCCTCGGTTCCTTAGCATCCACTGATATTGCACAAAAAAAAAAAAATTTTTTTTTGAGATATAATGTTTTCTCTTTGCTGGTTGTTGTTGAAGGTTTAAAAATATTAGATATTTTAATTAAGCTGAATATTCATCTTAATCCTCTTTTTTTTTTTGCTTAGAGTCTAATGAATCCACTACCCATCTATTATTCGAATGCCTTCACTCTTTTGGCAGCATTAACCACTTCATCCCTTGGCCTCAACTTTTCTCTTTAGACCTTCACAACTTCAACTGTTGTCTTCAATTTCTGAAATGGAGAATATTGGGATTCATGTTAAGAACTTCTATTTTATTGATGTTTCTTGCTCTCTTTACTACATTTGGAGAGAAAAAATACTAGAATGTATGGGAATGAATTTTGCAGCTCCTCATAGACTTGTTTTAAAATTAAGAAGGCCCTTCATTTTAATTCATCTAAAATTGCATCCTAGAAAAATTATGTGCATATTCGTCATCTTATCCCAAACTTGGCCCTTTGTGTTTGTTTTCAACTTTTGTTGGAAGCCTTGGATGGAGATTGGGGGTTTTTGTCATATGATTGGTTTTTTCTTTTACTTGCTTGCGATATTTTGTCTGCTGATGCCTTTTTTGGAGGTCTTTGGTGTCCCCCTTTTCTAGATTTATAGTTATTTAGCGAACATTCTTCTTCAGTTGTGTTGGCTTGGATGGATGATTTGGATTTGGATTTTGTGATTTGGATACCTTTGACTTCTATCCACGGGATGCTTTTTTGCCTATTGGGAATGTTAGTGGACTGTGATGAACCCTTCGGGGGTGTTTGGTATCGGATTTATTTAGAGTTTTTAGTAGGATTTACGGTAAAACCAGCCAAACGCAAAAAAATGGCGCGGTAAATCCGGCAAATCCGTAAATCCCGGATTTGCACGGATTTGCGGATTTATGGTGTAAAACCCCTAAATCCCGGTAAATCCTAATCCCGCTAGAAGTCGGATTTGCGGGATTTGGCCGAAGAAGCGCGCGAAAGGGAGAAAGTTACCTTCACAGTGAGCGAGAGGGAGCTCCCGTCGTTGCTTCAGATCAAAATGTTGTAACGTCCGATCAGACAGGAAGGGAACGTCGTCGAAGGAGCGAAGTCGAACAGCAGCGAAGTAGCCAAGTCGAACAGCAACGAAGGAGCCGAAGAAGCGACTCGCGCAATCTCAACGCCTCCTGCGAAGCAACGAAGGAGACCAAGAAGCGACTCCTGCAATCTCAACACCTCCTGTGAAGCAACGAAGCCGAACAGCATGGACGAATAAGAGAAGATTAAAAGCAAACCCTAGACGCTTTCATTAATGGTTAACTTAATTAATATAATTTAAAATATTAATAATTAATAGTAGAATTAGTGTATAAATTAATTATCTAATTTAACTTAATAAAATAGTTAGTAATATAATTAGTAATTATAAATTAATATAATTATCTTATACATTATTAAATATATAATTAATTATTAAATATATAATTAATAATATAAATAATAATTAAATAATTAATGAGACGTAGAATTCTTAACTGATTAATGAGATAATTAATAATAAAATTTATAATTAAAACTAATAAAATAGTAATTAAATTATTAATTAAATAATTAGTAGAAATATTATTTAAATAATTTGTTATTTCAAAATATTTAGTTAATTCAATTTTAAATCTCCAATCGTTTTAAATCCTATTATCTCTTGTCAAACGTCTTTCTGGATTTAACAGGATTTAAAAATTGTCATACCAAACACAATTCAGGATTTAAGAGCCCAGGATTTACTAAATCCGGATTTACAGGATTTAGTAAATCCTACTAAAATTGAATCCAATCTTATATCAAACACCCCCTTCTAATGCATTTTTATTCCCCTTGGAAGGTTCTCGATAGCAACAAGGGGATTTCTGGGTTGTCTATTTTTCATTTTTGAATTACTTTTTGGTTATAATCATGTGATTATGAGTGCACTTTTCTGGTTGTTCATATTTCTGTTTTTATACAGAGCAATACTATATATTTGTTTCATCTCTCAATACTTTCTCTCGAGTTGTAATTTTGGCCTTAGCTTTGCTGTAATTAGTTTTTCAAAGTAAAATGAAATTGGGCTCTACCCTAATTAAAAAAAAAACACATTTTTGAAATCGTTGTCTTCCTTCCTCTCCACTTCCGCTCCTACCTGAAACCCTTGACGACAAAGAAGCGAGAAGACATGATGAGAGCTTACTGGCGAGGGCATTGACGGGTCCTCAACGTGTGAAGGAAAGAGGGATTCGTAAGATGCACAGATTTAAGCTAACTCTGTTGATTGCTTTGATTCAATAAATATGAGCTTCGAGGTGAAAGGGTGTAAAACAAGATTTAGGGGTTGTTTGACAAAAGTTGGATTTAGTAAATCATGAAAAATCTTTAGCAAAATAGTTGTTAAATTATGTTAAATCCTATGAAATCGTTTGACAATGTAATGCAGGATTTAAGGCGTTTGGTTTAATTAAAAATTAAATTTAATATGCTATGAATTTAATTACATATTAAGTACAAGTTACTTATTAGTTTTAATTTTAATTATGATTAACAAATTATAATAATAAATAGTTTAATTAGAAATTAACTTAATTGTTAAATAATTTAATTACTAATTTTAGTATTATTTATTAAATTACTTGTGTGTATGTTAATTTAATAAGTATTTGATATCTAATTGTACATATAATTATCCAATTAATTAGTTTATTTTGTTAAGTTACTAATTATTTAACTACTACTACTACTAATGATTTATTTAATTTAAAATCATTATTTAATTAGTTTTAAATATTCATTATACTGTTAATTATCTCATTAATCATTTAAATATTCTAATACTAATTAATTATTTAATTATTATTTATAATATTATATATTAATTATTATACTTGAAGTTATATTTAATACTACTAATAATTTAATTAATTATTTAAGTATTATTTAGTTAGTTCTAATTATAAATTATATTATTAATTATCTCATTAATCATATTTTTTTAATTATCTCATTAATCACTTAAGAATTCTGCTGCACATTAATTATTGATTATTATTACACTAATAATTATTTATTTAATAATTTCTATTTTAAATTATATTAATTTTAATTACTAATTATATTACTAACTATTTAATTAAGTTAAATTATATAATTAATTTATGCATTAATTATAATATTAATTATTTAATTAATTTACTTAATTATTAATATTTTAAATTATATTAATTAAGTTAACGAGTAATAGCTTCGAGGCGTCCGTGTTTCCTTTTTGTCTTTTCTGTTTTTTGTCGTTGCTGTTCGGCTTCGTTCTGCAGGAGGTGTAGAGATTGCCCGAGTCGCTTCTTCAGCTCCTTCCTTGCTGTTCGACTTCGCTCCGACGACGTTATCGGAAGTAACAACATTTTGATCGGAAGCAACGATGGGAGCTCGCTTCCGCCGTGAGATTTATGGGGCGCTCAAATCCTGCTTAAATCCTGATGCCAAACAGCCCCTTAAAAAACTGTACGATTCAACCATTTGGCAAGTTTAAATACTGCGTAAATCCTGCTGCCAAATAGCCCCTTGCGGTCCAAGTGCAAATCAACCCAATGACTCCGTCGACTGTCGCGAGCGTCTCTGTTCCGCTGATCTCGCTCCTTTTCATCCTGGACGGCTACGGTGCTTCTTCTGTAGCCCCTCGTCATTCCGCGGTGATGGATCTCTCAGCAAATTCTCTCAATCCCAATAAACGCCTCAAAGAAGAGTAAGATATTCTGTGATCTTAGCCCCCCCAACACACACACACCAGTCCGTCTTTTATTTCCTCGTCGAGCTGCTCACTGTGATTTCTCTAAATCATTTACTCTTTTACAGTTTCGTGAGCAACCTCACTGGGTCCTCTATGCTGGAGATCGCCGCTCTCTTATTGATCGTACCCGTAAGCCATCCTATTTACATGTTGGTCAGATTGCATCATTTTTATTTAACACGTGATGAGTTTTTTTTTTTTTTCTAGGCATTGGTGCTTCTCCGGCAATTGAGTAGCTTCAGTTCTGAAAGAGGTAGTTTCTTCTTCTCCTTGGTCTATTTTTTACATACCTCCTGTTCTCTTGATAGTCACTGAAGCACGGTTTGCTAGATGATTAGAGATTACTAGGTCCTCACTTCTCCTTGGTCTGTTTTTTACATCCCGCACTGTGGGTATTAAGTGACAAGAGAAGTGCCTTGCTAGGACTATTTAATAGGAGAATATTGTGGAGGATTAAAGTTAATTTTTTTTTTTTAATTTGAACTGCTATGTTTTATGGATTGAAGTGCTGGGTGATAAAGAGGTACAGTTACAGTTAGGTAAGTGTAGTGTAACAAAATGAGAATGTTAAGATAATGGCTCTTAAGAGGGACTACTGGGGGTAGCGCCCATTGAAGGTAAGGTAATTAATATAGACTTAAGTGATTTGGACATGTACAATAGTGGATAAAAGACATGATATAGAATGAAACGAGTAAAATTAATGGTAAAGAATTCAAGTACATATAAGGTAATATGGATGGAATTTGTGCAAAAGAAATTTAGCAAAATATATTCAGCACCTAAAGCCACAACAAACTTTCATAGTACTGACATCTAATAGTTGCTATAAGTCATAAGCAAACATATATGATGCAACATCTTTAACTTATTCCACATTCTCTTAAAAGAAAGAAATCTATTACATAAATAAATTGCAAGGTTATGAAACCACAAACTTGATACTACCCAGACCATATAGTTAAAATCATTGATTAAATCCATCAGCATGCTAAGAGTTTCATTATTTTCCTTACATCACTAACAACTCAAGGACGGTGCATGCGTGCCTTGCATAATTAAAGCCGTAGGATACTTTTAGTACCTATAGTGTTTATATATTATATAATTTAAACCGTATGATACTAATGCATTCATGACAAATGTGTTTTGATCCCTTGAGTTTATTTGAGAAAATCATTTTTGGGACCAAATTATGCGATTTTTACCACTTTGCAGGCCTTGCTAGTACCAACATTTTTGTTAGAAAGATGAATGATAGAGAAAGTTCAAAATGTAAGGATTTGAGGAGTTCTACGCTTGAGTTGGCAAAGGATTTTGCCATTGTTATTGTGCCAGTAATTTTGGTTTTTACCGTAAGTGCCCTCTTCTCTTATTTTAGAATAGACTGTCTTATTGATTTGTACTGTAATATAACTTTATAACACATTAAGCATATCTTCATTACAACTGGTAATAGTATCAAAGTGATTGATAAGCATGAATGTTGAAACTTTTATGCTATTTCTTTGTACATTGTTCCATATAAAAACAAAATTAGCCATGGATAATTGATATATTGATAATCGACTATAATTTGCTTTTATGGTTTCAGAATGCTCAGAGTTATGGTTATTAAGTTATATAGGAATAAGCTTGTAATTAGATCAGTGAAAAAACAAGTTTGCTCCAAAGAAGAGACGATGGCAATAAGCAATGAAGGTGAGGAAGCTTTTAGCTCTTTGATGTAATCATATATTATAATAAAATTAAACTATAACTAACGTCATAAAGGATGGAAGAATTAAGGTAGAAATTGGCCTCATCAATTTACAGCATGCTATGGCATGAATGCAAGAATTAAATCCTATACGCATTCGGTAATAAGAATTGGTGGACATGGCTAAGCGTGACAATAGTGAGAGGAATGGCAGTGGACAACTAGCTGCAGGCATGCAGGTTGGTGGGAGGCAAACTGGCGGGTAGTTGGTGCTATTGCTAAATCAAGATTTCACCTGTGACTATATTATTACATAGTTACCCTAAAGTGGCTTTTATAGCTTCTCTTTTAGATGTTTACTGTAACAGTTTTAACCTTCATTTGTCTTTGATTATAGGTACCCCATTTCTTTAGCTCTTATGTTAGATTCCCTATCTCTCATCTAGTGTCCTTATTTGTTAAATTGTTTATATTTCTATGGGGTTTCTTTATTAGGTGATTCTTGCGATTTTATATTTACGGTCGGGTAGCGGGACAATAGCAACTTTTGTTTCCTATGAGTTCATTGTTACAATCACTTTTTTCGACTGTAGCATGTTAGTTGTGGAAGTACAACAGGTATTGGGTGGGTTGTAGTTTGGTTGTGGCTTCTTTAGTTAAATCCTCTTTTGTTGCTTCCTTGGATGATTTTTTAATTCTTATTCGCTATTCCATGAGATTTTTAAATAATGGTTAATTATGTAAATCTCTCTCCTTCAGGGATTCAGTTCCTTGACAGAGCATGAGAGGCTACTTTTTTGTACAAGCATGAGTCATGATTTTCTAGTGATTTCTTCCTCCTTAATCATGTTTGTTTTCAATTGAAAGTACGATTGAATTTGGCTAGGTTTGCTACTTGGTTCTCTTTCTTTTCATGAAATTTCAATACTGTGAGTTGTTGTTGTGGCTCCATATTTTCTTATTACTAATTAGCAATATGCCACACAACTTCCATCCATTTTGGATTTTGTTTAACTTTTTTGTGTTCATTGAATGTGGTAAATAGTTGTTTAAGATTAATTGCTTTTGTCCCGTGAAATATCCGGTTTTGTTGTGTTTTTTGGCTCTAAATCTCTATAGTGGCAGCCCCCTCTCCATCCTCTTCCACCACTTGAGCTCTCTTGAAGACCTCCAAAATATTAGCTTCCTGCTTCAAAGTTGACTGAATCACTGTTGAGATCTTCTAATTCTCCTTATGCCTGTCATCATCGGATCTTTGATGTCCTTCCCAAATTTTTTATTACAGAAAGAGATTCTTCCTAGGATAATAGAAACTACACCAAAGAACACAAAATGTGACAATTAAACTAAAAACAATTTCACTTTAGTATAAAAGACTTACAAACGACACATAAACAAGTTACAAACTTTGACATAAACACCTTACAAACTTGGAAACATTAAGACTCCTAAAGTTGTTTGCTAATCGTTGCTTTGAGAAGAAGGATACTGAGGGAATGAAACTTGCGGAGAGACGAAAGAGGTTAGGAGCCGAGACGGAAGGGAGACAAGCTCGCAAGCTTTCTCAAAGAGTAGTAGAAGAAGAAGTAGTAGACAAAGCTCTCAAGCTTTTCCAAGAAAAACCTTCAGTTTTTCCATTCCAAAAATAACATTTTCACCTACCTCTAAACATACAAATCAGCCCCTATGTATAGGCAAGAAAGGGGAGTTAAACAGCCACTATATTAGGGAATATGGAAGGCCAAAAGACACCACTAATAGCCCCCCAAAAACTTCACAGAAATCAGCAAAACAGCACTTAAAATCTGCATAGGAAATAAGGTAAAACAACTGCTGGAAGACTGAACATAAATCAAAGAAATTTCCATAGAATCCCCCCCCCCCCCAAAGTAAGGCCAACATCCACCAAACAGCAGCCCCCAAACGGTTCAGCAAAACAGAGAAGGAAACTCACGGAACCAAGCAGGGAACCGCAAAACCGAGCAGCCCAGCACGGAACCAAGCAGGGAACCGCAAAACCGAACAGCCAACCATGGGAACCAAGGGGGCAAAGGCACGGGAAATCACCCAACACAGGAAACCAAACAGCCAGCCACGGAAACCCAAGGGACAAAGGCACAAGAAAACAAATAGACAAAGGGGAGGAGAAGAGGTAAAGTCCATTAAAAATGAATTCAAGACTTAATAGCAAACCTTTTTGGATTAATGAGCTAGGAAGTGCAATAAATCTCCCATTTAATGAACTAAAAACAGCTCATAATGAGCTAAGTTTCAGCTCAAAAAATTAATGAGCTAGCAAGTCCGAGAGAAGTCAAAACCCAAAATTTAGGATTTGGATTGACCAAAAGACACTACTAACAGCCCCCCAAAAACTTCACAGAAATCAGCAAAACAACACTTAAAATCTGCATAGGAAATAAGGTAAAACAACTGCTGGAAAACTGAACAGAAATCATAGAAATTTCCATAGAATCCCCCCCCCCCCCCCAAAGTAAGGCCAATATCCACCAAACAGCAGCCACCAAACGGTTCAGCAAAACAGAGAAGGAAACTCACGGAACCAAGCAGGGAACCGCAAAATCGAGCAGCCTAGCACGGAACCAAGCAGGGAACCGCAAAACCGAACAACCAACCATGGGAACCAAGGGGGCAAAGGCACGGGAAATCACCCAACACAGGAAACCAAACAGCCAGCCACGGAAACCCAAGGGACAAAGGCACAAGAAAACAAATAGACAAAGGGGAGGAGAAGAGGTAAAGTCCATTAAAAATGAATTCAAGACTTAATAGCAAACCTTTTTGGATTAATGAGCTAGGAAGTGCAATAAATCTCCCATTTAATGAACTAAAAACAGCTCATAATGAGCTAAATTTCAGCTAAAAAAATTAATGAGCTAGCAAGTCCGAGAGAAGTCCAAACCCAAAATTTAGGATTTGGATTGACCCCCCCCCCCCCCCCCCCCCGCCTACATCAATCTTGCTCGGTATTATTAGATTTGATGCTTATAATGCTAACTATAAAGCTTCAAGTTGGGTTTTACATAACATGGTATTACATGCACTTAGATTAGTTGTAATATTTTGTGATTTTATTTCAATGCAAGGAATCTGCTTAAAGTTTACCCATATGTAGCAGGTCCTTGCTGAATGGGTTTATTTTCTGGCAATAATCCTGATAGTTGTGCTGCTTTTCTGCATTTCAGCTAAAAGGTAATTCATGCAAAAGAAAGTGATTCTTAGTGGTGCGATCTATTTACTATACGACAACAAAAAACAATCTGTTTGGATTCTGTTCGAAATTAACTAATATTTAACAGATCATGTTTAGGCCAAGCTTTTCTACTCTTAATACTGAAATGGGACCACATCATTTATCGTCTTCTAAGATGAGTATTTTATCATATCGTGTTTTCATGGTATGTTCATTCTTTTCAATGTTTTAAATTTTTTTTTTTTAAATCTTTTGGCTTTGCTAAGCTGTTTTGAATGTGCTGTAGGTGTTGGTAACATGCATATGCATTCTGGCCGTGGACTTCAAAATTTTTCCTAGACGCTATGCCAAGACTGAAACCTATGGCACTGGCTTGGTAAGCTCTCTCCTTTAATTGAGTTCTTCCTGAAAGATTTGCCTTTGGTGGCCATGACAACAGAAAATGGTTTTTGTTTTTCTGGTACTGAATGAAAGTTTTAACGAACTGCTAAATGTTTTACATAAATGTAGGAAATCGATTTAACTTCTATTTTAGCTTGTTCAATTTCTTTTCTTTTTTAATCTGATATGATGGTTCTGAAATGGATGGCTGCCATCATTTGTCATATCAAAGTACAACTAGGTTTTTTGTAAATTAAGCAGGCCTTTGTGCTTGATTATCAGGCATGTGCGTACTTTGTTATGGCAACTATAGAACATTCTTTCTTCTTGAGCTCCTTCTAAATTGCAATAATACCTTGAACACGATCTATAATGGTTTGGCCTGCCTTTGGTCAAACAATTCAGTCTGCCTGTTCCAACGTATCGGGAGCATAACGAAGATAACTATGGTCAAAAACCAAGATGACGTAGAACGGGTATGGGCTTTATGGGAGACTTTGCTGTTTTGAGTTTGGGAAAGTGCCAAATAGCAAGGGAAGTCTTCTTCGTCGAGGGTATAGCAGTTTGGCTGAAAAGAATAGGTGGACAGCAGGTTGGTCTACTTAAAACAGCAGCTTTGCAGCTTCCGTTTGCTGGGCATGGCGGGACAGCAAAGAGTAAGTGCCGGATTGTCTGGACAGCAGTCTTGGTGGAATGGACAGCAGTCTGGACTTGCAAAGAATTCTGGACAGCAAGTTTATTTCTTCCAGAATTCTGGACAACAGCTCAATCAGGGAAAAATCTGGACTTCGTTGATCAGTTGGAAGGGGAAGAAATCAGTTGGACAGCAGTTTGCTAACTCTCAGAATTTCTGGACAGCAATTCCGTTAGGAAAATTTCAAGCTATCGTGTTCAGTTTGGAGAAAAGAAAGAGGTGTAGGGGATTGAGGGTTCCATTGCGATACTCCCCTCCACTTCAATTAGTTTTGAGTTCTCGGAGGGGGAGATGGACTGTTAGAGAGGGGAGAAGAAAGAGCAGGCCAGCGGTATGAGGGAGGAAGGCGGGATCCTAAGAAAGGTTTGATTGCTTACCTGCTCAATTATTTTCAAATAGGGATGATTTAATTCAGCCCTAATTTGAAATTCAATTGAGTAATATTTGGAGACTTAAATGTTAATTGATTGAGGCAAGGATTAAAGAGAATTAATGAGGGGGTGGGCCGGCCATGAGAGAGAGGGGTATTTGTGTCTAAATTCGTTGTATGTGGGTCAGGGTATTAATGATTGATGGATTAATTAAAATCTGAAATTAATTTCAGGTTTTAATTAGAGTGAATGGCTGTCTTAAATGGTTTGAATTGATTTGGGAAGTTTTAGAAATTCAAATCAATTAGATTTGAATTCGAATTCTTTCCCAAAAATCATGTGGCCAAACATGGAAGGTATTGAATGGGGAATTTTAAATCTAATCCAATTAGAGATTAATGTGGATTCGACTTGAAAACTTTTCAAAAATAGAGTTCTAAATTTGGAAAGATTTCAAAATTCAAATTTGATTGATCAATCAAGGTTTTCCAAAGGAGGTTTCCAAACAAGGATTATGATTTAGGAAACTTAATATTGAATCCAGTGTATTTTGAATTAGATGGATGTCATGATTAACTTTCCTATTTTGGAATTCTGAAAATGGAAAGAATTCAAAATTCGAAATTTGAATTTCAAATGAATTCGAATTTTCCCTCTCATGCGTAGCTAAATTAGGGAATCATTATGATGATTGAAATCATCATAATGAAGGGCAATTATGAGGGAAGTGAATTGGTGAGGGGAGGCCTCCTAAATTAACCCAACCAAATTAGGAAGAATTTCAATTGGGCTGAGGTGGTGGATGGTGGCCGGCGGCTAGAGGTTGGGCCGGCGGCATCCAAAGGGGTGTTTGGCTGTGGGTATTGGATGGGGAAAAAGAGGGGTTTTCGGGTGAGGTGAATCCGGTGGCCAATCGAAGATGGGGAAGAGGAAGATGGAACAAAACAAGAGATAGAAGATAAACGAAAGATGCAAAGCGAAAACCACGAACCCGGCCGTCTCCAAGGTTGGTGGGTGATACGATTTCCCTCTCCAAGGGATCTCAAATCACGAGCCCGGACCCATCCTGCGGCTGGTGACAACTTCGATTCCTCTCCAATGGAATCTCACTCTTGTCCTCTCTCAAGAAGAAAAGAACACATTGTGGAAAACAAATTTTTTCATATTAATCAACCATCCTATTACAATAGTTAAAGGCCCTATATATAGGCCACAATATGAGAAAATAAAAAATTACAAAATTGCCCCTTGGGCCACAATACTCAAATAAATTAACCTAGGGGTAAAATAGGAAATAGCATAAAATAGAAACTAAAATGCAGAAAATAATTCATAAATGACAACTTAAATCAGAGCCGTCGATTTACGACGCCTCCTGTGATAGATGCGCCAGATTTTCGAGCAAATGTCCGCATCACAAGATTTTCAAATTCAGTTTCTGTTTCATTTTTTGTCCTTTTCAGAATGTTCCAGCAATGGTGGGTTCGATAATTTATAAATTTTGGTGTAGAGTTTTAGTTAGTTTTTTTATTACAAGTTAAAAAGAAAACTTATTAGAAGGGAGAGACTTGAAAATTATTATATCTTTATTGATTTATTTTCTTAGTGTATATATATATATATATATATATATATATATATAGAGAGAGAGAGAGAGAGAGAGAGAGAGAGAGAGAGAGAGGACTAAAATTGTACCTCAACTCTTTGTGAGGAATCAAAATAATCCACAATTTTTTTGAGGACCAATTCCTCAACTCCTTAAAAAGGATATTTTTGGTCCCAACTTTAAATTTTGAGGTTAATGGTATTAAATCAAGGGGTATTTTAGTCATTTTAATTAAATTATTTATTAAATATAATTTTTAAGTAATAGTAATTTTTAAGAAAATTTTATTAACATTTATTTAATAAAAAATATTAATAATTCTATTTAATTTAAAAAAATATTAATAATTCTAGTTTTAATTTAGGATCATTATAGACTAGAATTATTAATAAATTTTTTGTTAAAGAAATATTTAATAAAATTTTTTAAATACTATTACTTGAAAATTACATTTAGTAAATAATTTAATTAAAAATGACAAAAATATCGTTGATTTAACACGATTAACTCAAAAATTTAATGTTAGGATAAAAAAAGCTCCTTTTTAAGGAATTTGGTCCCCCAAAAGAGTTGGGGATCATTTTGGTCCCTCACAAAGAGTTGAGGGACCATTTTGATCATTCTCTCTCTCTCTCTCTCTCTCTCTCTCTCTCTCTCTCTCTAGGGTAATGAATCGAATGGGTGGCCTGTTCAACCGAACTGGCCAACCCCCTTTTAAGAGCCGCGACTCCTACAAGAGTCGGCTCGAAATCGCGAAACAGAGGGAGGGGCAAACGACCGAGAGATTGCGCGAGAGAGGTAAGTTCATTTTTTTTTTCTCAATTTTAGTAAACGATTGTTTTAAATGATAAGAATTAATCATTCATTTTCCTTCCTACCGTTAAAGGAGTGATAATTTTGGGAAGAAATTTCTTTGGACGATAAGAATGATCGAGAAGAAAAGAGAAGAAGGTTTGTTGAAATTCTCTTATAAATTTCGTCGATTTCTTCACTTAAACGCGAATGATATTTTCACAAAGGATAAGGAAGAGATTTGAAGAATTCGGGAAAGAAAGGAGAAGGATTTTGAGTTCGAATAATCATCTTTTTATAAGTGATTTTATTATCATATGTCTTCTATTAATTTTGTAGAATAAATCCTTAAATTTTATTTTATGGTAATTTTAGAAGGAAAGAAAGAAATCAAGTGGTATAAGTTGGGTTCTTCAAGGAATTCAATAAGGATAAAATTTTGAGACTGAGGTTGAGACAAAGATCGACGAACTGAAAGATCAAAGTGTGTAAATTATATTATTTTATGATTTTATTCATGTTTGTAATCTTCTAAGTAATTGATTAATTTTTGTATTATAAAATGTTGAAGGTATAAATATCTTATGATTTTATAGTAATAAGAACAAATTCATCTGCTATAAAGGTTTGAAAGTTTATGAAAATGAAAGGTAATATTTATAGAGATACATGTAAGATATGCTATATGCAATTGTAACAATAAGGATGACAATGAGAATTTAAAAGGGAAAATAAAAAAGAAATAGGGAAGCAAAAAGTTATATATGTATGGAAATAAAATAAATGTAATATAACAAGGAAAAGGTATTGAAAACCTACAGGAGTTCACCTCCTTATGGTACTGGCTGGGGACGCCGTACTCGTGCACATAAAAAAGGAAAAGGTAATGAAAATGGAAAAAGGAAAAAATGAAAAAGATTGTACCTTTGGGTACATTGAGACAGTGCTCCTATATGAATTAAATGGGAAAAGAAAATGTTAAAGTTTTAAAATGCTTTAAGATGTTTAAAAGGAAAATGATCGGATTTGTATAAATTACTGAAATAAATGAAATAAAGTTAAGAAATGATTGGATGCATATTAAAGATTATAATAGTATTGTAAATAAGAATATTCATATTAATTGTTCTAATAGTTATCCACTAAGTTTACTTCGTATGCTCATTCCATTAACTAATATTTTCAGATAAAATTTCAAGTTCTTGGAATGGCTGATAGGGAAGAATATGTTTATAGAAGACGATGCGCAAATAAGAACAGGTAAAACGATTGATGAAAATGATTAGTTTTGACATTGATTGATTTATAGTTTTCTTTGTTGTTAGTGGCTCTTCAGTTTGTTCAAAAGTTTATGTTAATATGGTTTTTTTGAAAATTGGGATGAAATTATAATACCGTCCGACTTTCAGTTCCCGCCTCGTTAAATCGAGTATCCGGGCCGGGTCGTGACATATATATGCCTATTTATAGACAAGAAAGTAGAATAATCAAGAGGAAATTATCCTCGATAATGTGAAAGTGAGACAATGATAAATAATATAGATTCTTACTATAAATAAGTTAGCACATATGATAATTTTAAGATAGTAACCCTCTGTAAATCTAAGGTGGCTTAGAAGATGTAAACTTGAGTTTGGAAACACTAGCTATCATAGATGAAGTAGTTGAAGGTTTTGGTGACTATAAGTTGTGAGCGGCCAGGACGAGCATGACTAATTCATGAAATAGAGAGCATATCAGATCAATTGTTAAGAATCAGTCACAAGATCCATGTCAATGAAGGCTTCGATAATGTTTGTGAATGGAAGTGTTGTATTGATAGTGAGCATCAACATAGGTATCAATGAAATGCGTCAATGAAGAACGTTGATTGAGAGTGGTGACGGATATATAGCCTACGAAAGACAAAATTCACCAACTTAGTTATCACTGGACAATAAAGGAGATTGTAGAGCTGTATAGATATATGAAAAATAAAGAGGGATGCTAAGTGTCTTAGTGGTCGATGAGGATGTATGCAAGTTTATTGATGATGAAAAGGCTAGTAAAGTGGCTGGAGATGAGTACCAATCTTGATTACTCTATTGCCTTGCTAGAAGGGAGAGATTTGATCAGAACATCTTAATTGAATTGTCTTCTCACTAACGCTTGCACATATAGGAAATAAAAGAGATCAATCAAAGTAAAATATAATAAAGAAGAATATTTTCAATAATTATGAATATTATAATAAATGATAATGGATATTTCTACTATAAATAAGTTATGACGTGATAAATTAGCCTTATATATATATATATATACACACACTGAAAGGAAGAGTGATTGCTTGTAGAAGCTAGGTGAAAACAACCTATTTGCGTTCTATGTATTAGTTGACTTGAATGGTTTATTTTCATGGATGAAGATGCTATGCTTTGTTGGTTTCATGATTACGTGTACTTTAGATGCTGTGTGTAAGTCATTCAATCTGAGAAATGCATATTATAAGCATATATCACTTAGTTGCTAACAGGATGTCAAGAATAACGTCAAATTTATGAAAAGATAGCCATTGTTGTGTTAGCGGCCTAACTTATGCTATATGGTAAGTAATCATTCATTGCTTATCAAATGCTATCTTCAATTGTTTTTCCCTCCTAATAAATTACAATTTATAACTAGAAAATGATATGAGCAGATCAGGAGCAATGCAAAAATTACTGGATAAAAAATGAAAAATATATAAGATAAAAATAACGATAGCATAAAAACCACTCATTTGGGCTACCTTGTTTGATTCTTTGTGAAATACGGGTGGAGGATAAATTTATTTCTTGTTTTGGACTCTTTTATAAATAGGACTTGAAATCTTCCATCCACCAAACCATCATCACTCAGACTGGCTCCCATCATAATCTAAAGATTGCTATGAATTATGATCATTGATGTCTTAACAAATAGAAAGGAGATGAGGAACTTCACGAATTGGAGGGTCTGTATCTGCAATATTGTTTATAGTTGATGTAGCTATCATATATATATATAAGGCTAGCAATCAAGCACAATAGGTTCATAATCCATGCTATTGATTATTTTGATCTAGAGATCGTATCTGTAAGGTTAGCAGCCAGGCACAATGGGTTGAGAATCCAAAGAAAGTTCTATTAGTTTCAAATTTTGAGTGCATACCTAAATTGATGAAGGAGCAACACCCTTTGGGGAGAGGGAAGAATTTGAACATTTGAATTGACTTCTTGTGTCTAAATGTTTGATTTCCTCATATTCAGACGAACTATTTAGGACCAAAGATTTTGCAAAAGAGCTATAGGGGGAATACCTTGAAATTCTATCTTATGCCTACATCAATAAGGCGATGAGCTAATTCTCACAACTTTTTCTATTAGAGAAGTATTGCTTACTTCTATTGAAACTATGACTATAGCTGGCTTGAAAGATGAGCAATAAAAGCATCTGCTTGCAAAGGTTTGCCAAATATAGACCCCAATGAGTAAAATGTGGATTGGTTAAAATAATGTAAATAGAACATACAAAAAACCATCCAAATAGGGATAGGTGGGTTCTCAAAAGCGTAAAAAATGGAGAAATCACTTTAGTATATGCATTAGATAACCACTTAGTATGTTTGTCAAGAGAAGAGTTTGATGTAATATGCTTCTGATGAAAGTCTTATAATAATACGATGAGAATCAATGAACCCAGGCAAGGGTGACCCATGGGAAATTTCCCTACAATAGCAAGCCTATAGATATCATCATTGAAGAAAATGTGTGCATTTTTGTAATGAATTGTAGAATCTTGCTTATGTAAAGGTGGAACTGGGTCTTGATGAGAATATAAATGGACATGGGTGGAAGGAGAGGTTGTGGTTCGAACTTGGCAAGCCACCCACGACATTTACTAAGGAATGAGAAGTACTGATAATAGTAGGAGGTCAATTTTTGAGACTATAGGAGTCACCAAACTACATGGCGACAACAACGATCAAATATGGGGAACCATATTTGTGCGGACTTGAGCAATAAATGGTATTAAATACAACAACAACAACATCAAGCCTCTATCCCACTACGTGGGGTCGACTACATGAATCCTTTTTCTCCATTGTGTCCTATTAAAAGTTAAATTCTCGTTTAAATCTAATAAAGAAATGTCATTCCTAATATTTTCTAACCAAGTCTTTTTAGGTTTAACCCTACCTTTCTTAACACAAGTCAAATCTAATACATCTACTCTTCTAACCGGATCATCGGAAGGCCGCCTTTTTATGTGACCAAACCATCTAAGGCGACTCTCTCTAATCTTAACTTCTACTGGAGCTACTCCAACCTTTTCACGTATATGTTCATTTCGTATCCTATCTCTAAGGGTAAAGCCACTCATCCACCTGAGCATGCTCATCTCTGCCACACTTAACTTAGTATTATGCTTTTCTTTTAATGGCCAACATTCGGCACCATAAAGCATTGCATGCCTCACTACCATCTTATAGAATTTTCCCTTAAGTTTGAGGGGTACATTTCTATCACATAACAAGCCCGATGCATTCCTTCACTTCAACCATCCCACTTGAATTCTGCTGATAATATCCCCATCTATTTCACCATCACTCTGAACAATAGATCCAAGATATCTAAACGTGTACTCTTATTAATGACTTGATTGCCCAAAGTCACAATCCCCTCACTAGGTCTATTACTACTAAAATTACACTCCATATATTCCGTTTTAGATCTACTCAAGCGAAAACCTTTAGACTCTAAGGTTGACCTCCATAATTCAAGTTTACCTTCAACTCCCTCTCTAGTCTTATCAACAAGAAGACTATCATCAGCAAAAAGCATACACCAAGGTACATCCTCTTGCAAATGTCTAGTGAAAACATCCATGACTAAAGCAAAAAGATATGGGCTTAAGGCTGATCCTTGTTGTAACCCAATCGAAATAGGGAAATACTTGGTCAAACCACCTTGTGTTTGAACACAAGTAATAGCTCCTGCATACATATCTTTAATGATTTGAATATAAGCATTAATGACTCCTTTCTTTTCCAGAACTCTCCATAGCACTTCTCTTGGAACTTTATCATATGCTTTTTTCTAAATCAATAAATAACATATGTAGATCCTCCTTATTTTCTCTATATTTCTCCATCAAACCTCTTAATAAATGTATGGTTTCCATAGTCGACCTACCCGGCATGAATCCAAATTGATTTTGAGAAACATTAGTATCACGCCGCAACCTATGCTCCATAACTCGCTCCCATAGTTTTAAAGTATGACACATTAACTTAATACCACTATAATTCATACAATCTTGTGCATCACCTTTTATTCTTAAAAATAGGAATTAACACACTCATTCTCCACTCATCTGACATCTTTTTAGTCTTCAAAATAGTATTAAAAAGTTTAGTAAGCCAAGAAATCCCTTCATCTCCTAAGCATTTCCACACCTCTATTGGAATATCATCAGGTCCAACAGCTTTTCCACCCTTCATTTTCTTTAAAGCCTCTCTAACTTCAGTTTTACGAATACGCGGATAAAAATAGAAATCTTTATTATCATCTAGGGTGCTAAGGTCACTATAGTCAATCTTATTTTCACAATCTTTATTAAAAAGTTTAGCAAAATATCTCATCCACCTTTGTTGAATATCATCTTCTAAGAAAAGATGAGGACTTGAGCGGTTCAAACCTTCGGCAAGGAATTGGGAAAGCCATCTTGAGGAGAGAGTGGTGGTCAGAGAAGAAAGATCACATGGATGTAATCCTAAATGGTTCAACAACACCCATAAGAAGTGGCTGTAACAATGATCACATCTAGTAGAAGCACAAGCATTCCCTACGCGTAGGCGTGATGTGAGACAATGTATGTGGAGTCCACATAGGATCAGAGGTCATGCAAGTGAGCTCGCAGGATCTGAGGGCACAAAGAATGCAAGCTCGAATGCTACGGGAGTGGTGACCCTTGAGAGCTAACACAACATGTGCACCCCATGCACAGGTTGTCACATCTTTACTCAGTATGACCCAAAAACAAAATATGTCATATCGTATTGAATGGTGACAGACCAAGTTCAAGATCCAAGTTTTAAAAACTTTTTAGATTTCCTTAATTTAAAATATATGACAGAGCTACTAAAGAATATCAAATACACAACATTTAAACTCATCCACAGATTTCTCTCTATTTCATTCATCTTCTATATATATATTGAACAAAATCTATACACTACAATATATGACTATAGATTCAAAATAAAATATGATAGATAATAACCATGATTGTACAAAATAAAAAAACTAGAAAATATACCTAACCAAACTCAGAAGACCAAATTTTGAATCTTCAGCTACTCAACTAGCTCTTTCGCCTTGCCTAGGCCTGAAATATAATGCAGAATAGGTGTGAGCCAATACAACTTAGCAAGTCACACCTATCGATCTAAATTTTTGATATTTAACTCATTTTATATCTAAGTAAATTAAAAATAGTGATTAACATATTATTGAACTGATCAGAGTAAAGCTAGCAAATAATAAAAGTTAAATAGGCTTTGTACTCAAAGAAAATAGACAAGTACTTCATATATCAGAGCATAAAGTAACAAATTTATCTCAGGCACTGATACCTCCCATAAAAAATAAATATAAGAATTGGAGCCCTTATGACTTTTTGTGCTAGGATATCAGAAAACAGATTCTTATGACTCCCAAAGGCTTAGCACATTAGATATTCAAAAATTTAGGCCCTTATGAGTCCTAGTGTATTCAACATATGAAGACTTCCTCCAACTTCAGAGCTCCACAAAATCACACATTTCAAGCAGATAAACACATATGATTGCATTGCAATAAGTCAAATGAAAATAATCGAAGTGCAGAATTAGGCAAAAGATTCAAAAATTGTGCAGAGATTTAAGTTTTTAGAATTTCACTAGATTATCAAGGATTGTGCAGAACTTCGCTTTGAAGCTTTAAATGTACTACAATACTATTTTTTGATATCTAAATTATTTTTTAATTTGCTAAAAATAGTGTACTTTTCAATTTACATAGTAAAAACTTTCTCGAAAAATACTTAAATGTTTAGAATGATCGTATCTACAACATACATGAAATTACACAGTGAAAGTTTAATGGATTTGAAGTTATCCCCATTTTTACCCTACGAAATTATAATTTAAATAAGAAAAACCCCAAAATTTTTATATTTTGAAAACTGAAATAGGTAGAATGTAATCTATCTCGATCCTAACAACTTCCTAAACTTGACCGACATAAAAAAACGCACTGGAGTTGCCCGAAACGGACTTTCTCTCTCTAGGATACAGCTCAAAGGGGGAGAGGTGATTTTGACAAATAAGAAAATAAGCAGAAAATGATATTTTTTATCAAATTTTGATCCAACGCTGCGACGCTTCAAACAGTGGCGCTACTACGTTGATCTGTATCATAAATGACCTAAACCTGAGAGCTTGGCACCGCAGAGCCCCCAAATCTAGTGACACAATACTCCCAAGGAAAAAGTTCAGACTTTTTATTCATGCACATGCATACAAAACACTCAAAAACACATGCAAAGACTAATGCAGAAGTTTTAACACACATAACAAACTGGATCAGATCAAAACAGATGTAACTGAACATTGTTTCAGCTTATTACATAGGCGTGAGGCGAGGCAAGGGGTATGAAGCTTGAACAGTAGTTGAGGAAGTGTTGGCGAACTTACGATAGCTAAAACCTCGATGCTTTTAATAGTAGCTTCAAGTGTTGATTGTGGTATTGCCTTTTCTTTTAGGTTTCTTTAACCATGTTACAGTAAAATCGCCATCCTAAAATGTTATATTTTCTTGTAATCTCAAAAAGAGATAATTGCTATGCATTTTATGCAGTAGTGGCTTGGCATATGCTTTATCTGAATAATTTGCTTCATAGATACCTTTAAATCTCAAAAAATTGCTTTTATTTTATTCTCGTGAAAGAGATCATTGTATTTAATGATGTGAACAAAATCAAAGCCTTTCCTTTAGTAGCTGCTAGAACTATGTCTTTTTGGCGTTTCCAGATGGATCTTGGCGTAGGATCATTTGTGGTGGCAAATTCTTTAGTGTCAAGACAGGCCAGGGGCATCATGTTTGTGTAAGTGACTTTTTAACTCTTGTATAATGCAAGATTTGTTTGTTGTCGAGAATTCTCTAAATGAAAAAGCTTACTACTATTATTGCATTTCGTTTGCTTAGCATTCTCATATACCAGTTGCTTTGCTTTCACATAGAAGGAAATGAGGAAATTATATTTCATTTGAATCATGGTCGTTTTTCTGCAATCAAGTTGAGCTCTTTCATATTTTTAGCTATTTTATCCACGTCTTGTTACACAACTAACTTTTAAAGGAACTAGTTTTACTGAAAAATTTGCTTGAATTCATTTTAACAGAAGAATGTACTACGAAATATCTGTACAATGATGCAATTTTGTAAATTAGGCTATGAATAAACCTTATTTTTATTGTATGATCTGCTGAATGAGTAATTGATGAAGCTTGCATTGGAATTTGTTACTTGTTGGTAACGAGGACTGGCAACAAATGAATGAGACAACTGTTTATACAATTGAGTGATTTAATAAATGAATTTTACTGCTTTTATTGCATTCATTTGCTTAGCATTCTCATATACAAAGTGATTTGCTTTGTTATATACTAAAAAATAAGGTAATCATATTTTAATTGAATAATGGTTGCAATTCTGCAATCAAGTTGGACTCTTAAATTTTGGTTTTTATTTGATCCACATCTTCTTAAACAAACTTTTGAAGGAACAAATTTCTTTGACAAAATCTGCATAAATTCATGGCAACAGAAGATTGTACTCCCAAATATTTGTATAATGGAGTAATTAGTAAATTTGATACTTTTATAGCACGATAGGCTGGAATGTGAGTAATTGAGGAAACTTGAATTGGCATGTGCTAGTTGTGGGTGATGACAACTAACAAGTAAAAACAAATGAATAAGATAAATATTTGTAGAATGGAGTAGTGTAGTAATTGAAGATTACTACCAGTATTTATTTTGTTTGCTTAGCATTCTCATATACAAGGAAATGAGGAAATCAGAGTTTAATTGAATCATTCAGATTGAACTCTTTCATATTTGTAGTTAATTATCCTAATCTTTTAACACAAACAACTTTTGAAGTAACTAATTTCACTGAAAAAATCTGCATGAATTCATGGTAACAACGTCAAAATATTTGTACAGTGGACTAATTTAGTAAATCAGACCATGGATAAACCTTATTTACTTTATAGTATGATCCGCTGGAATGAGTAACTGAGAAAGCTTGCACTGGCATGTGTAAGTTGTTGATGGTAAGGACTAACAGCAAATGAATAAGACATTGGCCGAAGCGTGGATGATCATGTTAAACCTAATTTATTTTCATTTATCTTGGTAAAGTTCACTAAATATAAAACTGTGGTTCTGCATGGCATCTTAATTTTTTCTTCTAGTTTTTTCTATGCGTCCTATTTAGTTTTTTCTTCTAGATTCTCTGGTATTTTTTCCCTGTTTAGCTACTCGTTTTTTTTACCGAGGAAAAAGAAGCTGTTGCATCTTTAAAATTTTTCTTTGTTAGAAGTCATCATATGTCCATTATTATTTCTGTTCAATGACCTCTTTTTAAAATAAAGTGGTACCTTTTTTATATATTAACAAAAATTATTTATTCTTTTTGTAATTGTTTCTGTACATTTAAGCCACTTTTTGGTATGATTAGAAACTGAACTTTACTATACCGTTGAAAATATTTCCATCAGTGAGTTTATCTTATTTTAATCATCACTTGTAATAGCATTATTATAATCCTAAAATTTGAAAATTCTCAGTAATATACTTATTTTTTTCTATGTTGTTGTGAATCTAATTTCTCATTTTCTTTTTAGAAACTGGAAGGTAGCTCTTCAGTCTGTAAGTCCATTAGTATTGCTTGGTGCTGGTCGTCTTATTTTCACAGCAGGTGTAGATTATCAGGTGAATTTTTTTCTTATAGTTTAGTTAACCGTTTATTTTTAACCTGTTTTGCTGTTTTGCTATTTAACATTATAATTGAATCTGATTTCACTAATTGTTTTGAATGACTTTGTGCATCCATACTTATTTTGCAAAGCTTTATTGCATTAGTTGCATGTCCTAAGCACAGGCAGACATGTCTCATGGATTCGTGTTTTTATTTGGCAGGTGCATGTGGGGGAATATGGTGTTCATTGGAATTTTTTTTTCACACTAGCAGCTATATCTTTATTAACTTCCATATTCCATATCCATCCAAAATATTGTGGAATATTTGGCTTGGTTATTCTCATAGGTATTTTTTTACTTTTGAGAACCATCTATTCCAATGATAAGAGTTAAGTGATATTGATAGTCACATGAAATTTCTTCTTGTTTACAGCTTATCAAATGAGCCTGAAATATGGGTTGAGTAATTTTTTGCTGTCCAGTGAAAGGGCTTCGGATATCATTAGCCAAAATAAAGAAGGCCTTTTCAGTATATTTGGTGAGGATCACTTGTAAAGTAATATGGTCTTTGAAATTTAAACCCTTACCTTGTTCTTTTCTTGTTTATTAATGGCATGCTTTGTGCATTAATAGGTAAATTGTAGAAAGCTTTCTCAGCAATGATTTCTTAATTTTACCATAATAATATCAACTTTTGTTTATATAGCAGCTGGATTTTGTAGTGTCACGTTATAAGAGATAAGTAATTCGCTCTGCTCCACACTCTTCTTCCATTCACTACCATTCTCTGATTTCTGCATCTGAACCATTGTTTTGTAACCAACTACTTTACAAGGCGTATACAAATACCCATGCATCCTGTAGTATACGATACTTCTTCATAAAAACTGCAATATGAAGTTGTAGTGCTTCTTCTTTGTTTCAGTTTCTTTCTATTGTTGTAGCTAAGGATTTCTACATGGTTGGCTTATGCTGTACCTGGATGCAACCTTTTTTTTTCTGCTTCTACTGTAGCTAAGATAGCATGGTTACTTTGGCAGATTCCTTCTCTACTCTTTCTCCAAACCCTCCTCTAACCATGAGTGAAACGCCCATTCTTCTCAACTTAAATTCTTTATGGCAAACATTAAATCTGTGCTTAATGTCCCATTAACTACAGATAGATATCCCCATTTGGCACAGTCAGGTACTCAAATTATTTAGTGTTAATGCTTTTGCTGGTTATCTTGATGGCACTATTCCCAAACCATCTCCACAGCAACTTCAAGCTGATGGCTCCCTCTCTATTAATGCTTTTTTTTCACACATGGATGTTAATAAATCAAAACCTTGCTGCTGCTCTATAATCCTTATTTTCTACCTCTTTGCTTCCATATGTCCTTAATCTTGCTTCCTACAAGGACATATGGATCACACTTGAACGTTGCTTGCAATCTACCAATCTCTCTCGCATTCTTCAATTGAAAAATGAACTCCATCAATTACAGATACGTGATAAATCTATGGTTCAATATCTCTCTGAGATTAAGCAAAAGGTAGATGCCATTACTGCTACTGGGTCGTCTGTTGATCCTGAAGACGTCATACTCTATACTGTTAATGGTCTACTTTCCTCTTATAATGCCTTTAAAACGGCTATTTATACAAAGCTGCATCCGATCTGTTTGGACGATCTTTATGCACTGTTGTGTAGTGAGGAGCTTAACATTGATGCTGATCAAGCCTCTGACAAGACTTCTAACCCCGCCACACATTCATCATTTGCCCTTGCGGCATTTCGCAATTGCTCTCATGGAAGGGCACCGCTTGCTTTGTCTCGACGAGGTCACCCTCCTTTCTCATTTCGGGGTGGACATTTTTCTTCACATCTAGCTCGCATAGGTCGCCGCTCGATTCCTTCCATACAATGTCAAACTGCTCCAAGCTTGGATGCTTTGCCACCACACTTCAACCACTCCTTGCAACTCCTGTGCTCGTGCAAAATGTCATCGCCTTCTATTTTCATTAGCTATTCCCCTGTGTTATCTTCCCAAAATTATAAGTATTATCTTCTTTTTGTTGATGAATTTACAAAATTTTGTTGGGTGTATCCTTTAAAAGTAAAATAAGATGTTTACATACTTTTCTACAATTTAAATTATTTGTGGAATGACAATTTCAATAGCCCATCAAAATGCTTCAATCTAATGGTGCTGGTGAGTTTGTAAACACTCATTTCAAAAATTGTTTGCAACATTTTGACATTCAACATTGGTTTAGCTGTCCTTACACCCACAACAAAATAGGATTGTTGTTCGTAAGCATCGTCATCTCTTGGAGATAATGCGTGCTCTCTTATTTGAGGCCAATCTACTTCATCAACTCTTGGTAGACACCCTTCTTATTGCATCATACCTCATTAATCTTCTTCCCTCCAAATCCGCTCATAATATCTCACAATATCAATGTCTATATCAGCAGCCTCCCTATTATACTTATTTAGAAGTATTTGGGTATCTCTGTTATCCGTGGTTTCCTCGTTTTCGCTACAAATTTGAACCTCTCTCATCTCCAGCCTCCCTATTATACTTATTTAGAAGTATTTGGGTATCTCTGTTATCATGGTTTCCTCCTCGTCTTCGCTACAAATTTGAACCTCTCTCAACTCCATGTGTTTTTCTAGGTTATGTCAGTCACCATAAAGGATATAAATGCTTTGACTCGTTAAGAAGTCACATTCATATATCTCGTCATGTCACCTTCTATGAATCTAGCTTTCCACACAAAGACAAACTTATTCCACCAATTTTTACACCCTTGCCTCATTATATTCCTCCTCTAATGTTGGTTCCTCACTCCGCTTCTTTTCCTACACCTACTATCATTCCATCTTCCTCAATGCCACTCGCCTCTACAACCTCTATAGCTCCAACTACAACCACTCGCCATCATATGGTCCACCCATCTGCGAACCGTCCATCTTAAACCAAAACAATTATTTGATCTTCAGCACCTCTTAGTGCCTACTTCCCCTACATCTTTCTCTCAAGCTAATAAACATCCTATATGGTGCTTTGCTACGTCAGCAGAATTAAAGCATTACAAAAGCAGGGCACCTGATCTCTTGTGCCTCAAACACCTGATTAAAATGTTCTTGATTGCAAATGACTTTTCAAAATGAAATACAACTCTGATGGTTCAATTGCTCGGCATAAAACTCGCTTGGTAGCTCAAGGTTTTAAACAAGATTATGGTCTTGATTACACTGCAACTTTCAGACATGTTGCTAAATTTCCCACCATTCGGGTCTTCTTCACTGTGGCTATTGCTTATCGTTGGCAAATTTATCACCTGGATGTTTCTAATGCTTTCCTTCATGGTAAGCTTGATGACATTGTTTATATGAAGCAATCGACATGCTTTCAGGACTCTCAATTTTCTGATCATGTATGTTTACTTTACAAAGCCATCTACGGTCTCAAACAAGCTCTTCGTCAATGGTTCTCAACTTTCTCTTCGCATTTACTTAATTATGGCTTTACTACTAGTAATGCAGATCCTTCACTTCTATTTTATCATAAAGGTTCTATTAGTCTTTACTTGTTTATGTCGATGATATCTTGCTCACTGGCAATGACCCCACTGCACTTGAAAATCTCTTGCAAAATCTGCATTCCAACTTCACTATAAGGAAT
The DNA here is from genome assembly GCA_022539455.1 of Dendrobium nobile. Lineage (NCBI taxonomy): Eukaryota > Viridiplantae > Streptophyta > Magnoliopsida > Asparagales > Orchidaceae > Dendrobium > Dendrobium nobile. The sequence goes on along the minus strand of CM039735.1, from coordinate 6,855,478 downwards.
TTAGGACCGGTTTCCTATTTTCTCGGCATTCAAGTCTCCAAAATAGCTATAGGCCTTCACTTGAATCAAGCCTGCTACCTCACTGAACTTCTTAATAAAGCTGGAATGAAGGATAGTAAGCCTGTTCAAAGCCCATTACCATCCAAACAGCCAACTCTCACAGCAGATTCTGACTTATTTTCTCAACCAGAATTGCATCGACAACTTGTCGGATCTCTCCATTACTTTGATGATGTTATGTGTGAAATCTGATTGTATTGATTAATCTGGTTGGTCTGTTGTCTCGAATCTCAAAGCTTGTCTTATTTGCTGGGGGTGCGGGGGGTTTATCCCCCTGTTTGGGTTCATGTGCTTTCACCTGAATTTTTTTTTTGTACAACACTGCGGCACTGTGTTCCCGAGCTCCCCAACGCTGTGTTCCCGTGCGCCCCAACGCTGTGTTCTCGTGCGCCCCAACGCTGTGTTCTCGTGCGCCCCAACGTTGAAAGGCAGAGAGCATAACACCACGACAGCTTAGATATGGCGCAGTAGTTGTGCAAGCAAAGGCTTGAGCGTTGCAACGCAGCGAGATGAACTAAATGGCTTCTTTCTCTTTTTTCTGAAGGGTTGTGTCTATTGGAGTTATTTACTTGGCTTTCTCTTTGTATTTTTGATTAGGGCAAGTTTTAGAATGATGCATGTGAGAAGAGAAGCAAGGAAAGAGAGAGAGAATAGAGATATGTAATTATTTCTCTCAATTTTCATAGTGAATTTCTTGGTGGGGTGTGACTCTGTGATTTATTTCCCTATTTTGGATTTTTTTACGTTAAATCATGGTACACTTTACTTTCCACTGCTTTTACTTTCTTGCTAGTTTCGTCATTGTGGTGTTAACTTCTCATTTTCCCCAACAGACGATTACCAATCCAGACATTTCCTTTGCAGTAAATCACTTAACCCAATATTTTATGCTCGTACCAAACATATTGAGATAGATTATCACTTTATTCGGGATTGTATCAAAGCAAAACATGTCACTGTTCATCATATTGCATCTCAAAACCAACATGCTGATATCTTTACCAAAGCTCTCTCTACTACTCGGTTTGTTCAACTTAGAGACAAGTTAACAATTCAAGAACGCATTGTTAACTTGAGGGGCGGTGGTAAGAGATAAGTAATTCTTGATAAGCTTTCAAAAAGTGTGGTTATAAAGTTCTGATGTAAGCAAAAAATCCGGGGGACCCTGATTTTTTGCTTAACGAAATAAAGACTCTACTGGGTAATAGAAGAGACACAAATAACACAAATAAAGACACAAATAATATCATTTTATAAAAATTATTACAACTTGGACACTTACAAACTTGACTCAAACAAGACACCCTAAACTTGCTTCACTTTGAGAAGATGGATACAGATGGAGTGGCACTTGCGGAGAGACGAACGAGGTTAAAAGCCAAGACGAAGGTTGGAAAGAGCTCGCAAGATTTCCGGAGGGGATGAGAAAGAAGGTGGACAAAGCTCGCAAGCTTTTCCAATGAAACCCGCAGGTTTACATTTCCAAAAATCACATCATATAACTTAACTTTAAAACATTACAAAACCTCTCATATATATATATAGGTATGAGAAGGGAATACAAACAACCACAAACATCAATTAAAAGCTTATTAAATAAAGAAAATGAAAAGCCAACAGTCAATTCCCGGAAATGAAGCACCAAAGCCACGAAAAAGCCCTCCCCAACTTCACGGAAAACAGCCCAGCCAAGGAACCGAAGAAGCATCCACGGGAACCGAAGAAGCAGCCGCAAGAACCAAGGAGGCCCGCATGGAACCGAGGCATCAAGGCACGGGAAAGGCCACCCAGCACCGGAAATCGAAGAGGCAACCGCAAGAACCAAGGAGACAGCCGTGGGAACCAAGGAGCCAAGGCACGGGATTCATCCCAGGCGTGGAAAACCAGCAGCCAGCCGGAATCCCAAGGGGCAAAGGCACAAAAAATAAAACCCATGGTGGAATCCAAAGAGCCACCGAATGGGAAAACAAAACAACATATTGGAATTCCAAAAGCCGCTTTGGAATTCCAAGAGACTAACATAATTAGAAACATATAATAATAAAAACTATAACATTTAATAAAAGATAAATATGAACTAAAATGTTAGCTAATAATGAGCTAACCCTTAGTTCAATAAGTGAACTAAAGACCAGCTCATAAATGAGCTAAAATTTCAGCTCAATTTTGATTGAGCTTGTAAACTCGAGGGAAGCCAAAATTGATTTATCTTGTAAAATTGTTTCTCATAATCATTTTGGATTCATGCCGGGTAGGTCGACTATGGAAGCCATTCATTTATTAAGAGGTTTGATGGAGAAATATAGAGAAAATAAGGAGGATCTACATATGATATTTATTGATTTAGAAAAAGCATATGATAAAGTTCCAAGAGAAGTGCTATGGAGAGTTCTTGAAAAGAAAGGAGTCAATAATGCTTATATTCAAATCATTAAAGATATGTATGCAGGAGCTATTACTTGTGTTCAAACACAAGGGGGTTTGACCAAGTATTTCCCTATTTCGGTTGGGTTACATCAAGGATCAGCCTTAAGCCCATATCTTTTTGCTTTAGTCATGGATGTTCTCACTAGACATTTGCAAGAGGATGTACCTTGGTGTATGCTTTTTGCTGATGATATTCTTCTTGTTGATAAGACTAGAAAGGGAGTTGAAGGTAAACTTGAATTATGGAGGTCAACCTTAGAGTCTAAAGGTTTTCGCTTGAGTAGATCTAAAACGGAATATATGGAGTGTAATTTTGGTAGTAATAGACCTAGTGAGGGGATTGTGACTTTGGGCGATCAAGTCATTAATAAGAGTACACGTTTTAGATATCTTGGATCTATTGTTCAGAGTGATGGTGAAATATATGGGGATATTATCAGCAGAATTCAAGTTGGATGGTTGAAGTGGAGGAATGCATCGGGCTTGTTATGTGATAGAAATGTACCCCTCAAACTTAAGGGAAAGTTCTATAAGATGGTAGTGAGGCCTGCAATGCTTTATGGTGCCGAATGTTGGCCATTAAAAGAGAAGCATAATACTAAGTTAAGTGTGGCAGAGATAAGGATGCTCAGGTGGATGAGTGGCTTTACCCTTAGAGATAGGATACGAAATGAGCATATACGTGAAAAGGTTGGAGTAGCTCCAGTAGAAGATAAGATTAGAGAGAGTCGCCTTAGATGGTTTGGTCACATAAAACGGCGGCCTTCCGATGACCCGGTTAGGAGAGTAGAGGTATTAGATTTGACTTATGTTAAGAAAGGTAGGGGTAGATCTAAAAAGACTTGGTTAGAAAATATTAAGAATGACCTTTCTTTATTAGATTTAAACTAGAATTTGACTTTTAATAGGACACAATGGAGAAAAAGGATTCATGTAGCCGACCCCACGTAGTGGGATAAAGGCTTGATGTTGTTGTTGTTGTTGTTGTATGAGTTGACCCCCCCCCCTTGTCTACATTAGATTCTCCCCTTCTTGAAGAACTCATCTCCCGATAAGTTAGCTTTTGATTCTCTTGAGGAGGTGCATACTGATCATCCAGCTCTTTGATTTTTTCACCAAATTTCTTCAAAATTTCTTTCTGTTCCTTCTCGAATTGTCTTTGCAGAAATCTCTTCCACTTTTCGAATTTTTGATCACATAGAAACATGTGATACTGAAGCTTGTATGGTCGATCTTGAAGCAATGTTTAAAATTGCGTATTCGGATATTGAGGCGTTTTTTGTTCATGAGGCAAGGCGTAAGCCTCAAGGCGTTTTGAGGCGTAAGCCTCAAAATCAAAAGATTGCATAAACATAAAATGATAAAATTTTTATATACTAATGAGTGAATAATATAAAACAAAAAAAAAGCATAAGATATGAAGTGAAATCAAAATATCTCAACAATAAGACAACATGAAATATAGTTCCTATTTTTTTCCAAATCCCAGTATTCTTTTCATTAACATATAATTCTAATTTCCAAAAATAAATAGCAATGACATATCACATAAGAACTCATAAGTCATTAGCACTGTCATCACTAAGGGGTTCTTCATTTGAATCATCATTATGGTGAACTGCTCTCTCCCCTTCCTCCTCTCCTATAGAGTTCAATGTCGGGCATTTACTTTAAGATTTATGTAAGTTTTAATATATATAGCGTGAGGCGTAAGCCTCAAGCCAGTGAGGTGAGGCGGGCCTTAACCAAGTTGAGGTGCAAGCCTCATAAAAAAAACTCAAGGCGTAAGCATCGAGGCTTTTTTTACTGGAATTGCACAAAGGCGGGCCTCAAGGCGAGCCTCATATTGCGCAATTTTAAACCAGCGGATCCGTTGAATCACCTTCTGAAGGAATCCATCTGTCCAACGGGAGAGGGACATCAGGATTATTTTGATCGCTTTCTTCCATGAATGAAGCCATATTTTTGGTATTTTCCATTTTTTTGACTGACTCACAAAAAGACTAAAAAAAAAACTCTAGACTCACAATTCTTTTAGAGACTCAAAAAAGACTCACAACAAAACGACTTGACTTGACTTGACAAACTTAACAAACTAAAATAAAATTTGATAGACTCAGACTTAACAACTCAATTTGACAACCAAATCCTAGGACTTGCTAACTTGCTCTGATACCAAATGATGTAAGCAAAAAATCTGGGGGACCTTGCTTTTTTGCTTAACGAAATAAAGACTCTACTGGGTAATAGAAGAGACACAAATAACACAAATAAAGACACAAATAATATCATTTTATAAAAACTATTACAACTTGGACACTTGCAAACTTGACTCAAACTAGTCACCCTAAACTTGCTTCACTTTGAGAAGAAGGATACAGATAGAGTGGCACTTGCGGAGAGACGAAAGAGGTTAGAAGCCAAGACGAAGGTTGGAAATAGCTCGCAAGATTTCCGAAGAGGATGAGAAAGGTGGATAAAGCTCGCAAGCTTTTCCAATGAAACCCGCGGGTTTACATTTCCAAAAATCACATCATATAACTTAACTTTAAAACATTACAAAACCTCTCATATATATAGGTATGAGAAGGGAATACAAACAGCCACAAACATCAATTAAAAGCTTATTAAATAAAGGAAATGAAAAGCCAACAGTCAATTCCCGGAAACGAAGCACCAAAGCCACGGAAAAGCCCCCCCCAACTTCACAGAAAACAGCCCAGCCAGGGAACAGAAGAAGCAACCACGGGAACCGAAGAAGCAGCCGCAAGAACCAAGGAGGCCCGCATGGAACCGAAGCATTAAGGCACGGGAAAGGCCACCCAGCACCAGAAACCGAAGAGGCAACCGCAAGAACCAAGGAGGCAGCCGTGAGAACCAAGGAGCCAAGGCATGGGATTCATCCCATGTGTGGAAAACCAGCAGCCGGCCGGAATCCCAAGGGGCAAAGGCACAAAAAACAAAACCCATGGTGGAATCCAAAGAGCCACCGAATGGGAAAACGAAACAACATCTTGGAATTCCAAAAGCCGCTTTGGAATTCCAAGAGACTAACATAATTAGAAACATATAATAATAAAAACTATAACATTTAATAAAAGATAAATATGAACTAAAATGTTAGCTAATAATGAGCTAACCCTTAGTTCAATAAGTGAACTAAAGACCAGCTCATAAATGAGCTAAAATTTCAGCTCAATTTTGATTGAGCTTGTAAACTCGAGGGAGGCCAAAATTGATTTATTTTGGACATGAGTTGACCCCCCCTTTGTCTACATCAAGTTCTCTGCTCCACACTACTCTGTCATACACTACCATTCTCTTATTTCTGCATCTGGATTGTTGATTCTCTGAAACAGCAATCTGAACCTTTGTTTTGTTACCAACTACTGTACAAGGCGTATACAAATACCCATGCATCCTGTAGTATTCGATACTTCTTCTTCATAAAAACTGCAATATGAAGTTATAGCACTTCTTCTCTGTTTCAGTTTCTTTCTATTGTTGCAGCTAAGGATTTCTACATCACGAACTTAGTGATGGACTAATTACTCTTTTTCTTGTATTTGCTATGCTATGTTCTCTTTTTGTCTTCATCATATTTATTCTTGGTCGATGCTTAAAAGGTGTTTTTCCTAAATAATGATATTAGAGTCTAATATAAAATATGATGGCTGAGATCAAGAATTTTGATGGCTTGGATATAGGCTTTTGAGAACAATGTTAGGTGTTTTGACCTATTAAAGACTTGTAAAGGAACTCATGGGGCAGTTAAATATGCCTAAAATTATGAATGAAGAAATAAGTTAAGATGGATGAAAAATCAAATCTTAATGAGTTTAATTCGATTGCTAGGGCTTTGTTGGACGATTTGTACATGATAAAATATCTCTCTATTGGCTTTATTGTAGGTAGAGATTGTTCTTATTAAGCATGCAAGGAGGTGCACCATCAAAACAAATCTTAATGAGTTTAATTCGATTGCTAGAGATATGAGGAATAGTGATATGATGGCTGATCAGGCAGACTAAGCTTTGTTACTATTATGCTTTTTAGCTCTCTCTTATTAGCATTTTATTACGTGATGTTGTAGGATATGGATAGCTTTAGCTTAGAGGATGTTAATAATTTATTTTTTAATACATATGTTTATTTTCAAGCTTGAGGGTGTTGGAGATGAAAAGTGAATGAGGGATTGTTTGTTAGGGGGAGACCTTTTGAGAAAGAATTTTCTTTTAGTCATAGAAAAAAGCAGTCTTATGTTATGTATGAGGACATGACTTGCTTTTACTGCAAAAAGAAATGACACATTAAAGATGATTGTCATACTATGAATAGAACAGAGTAGCATGCTAGACTACCACAAGAAAGATAAGTTAGTTGATGTTAATATTGTGCAAATTGTTCTTGTGCATGATAGAATGATGCTCTTTTGGTAAATGTGAAAACATATGCAATGATCACTGGATTTTAGTTTCAATATGTTTCATCTCAATTATTTGTTTTCTATATTTTAGCCATTTGCTATAGTAACTATGTTTATATAAGGAAAAATGCGATGTGCAAAACACTTGGTTCTAATACTATGAATTTGAAGATGCGTGATAATATGATAGGACAATTTGTACCATACATCAGGAAGATTTTGTATTTTTTGGGCGCTTTTAGTGATGCTGGATATTAGGAGATGTTGGAAGTTCTTAAAGTTTGGAATGTTATATTGATTTTCATTGAAGGGATTTAATGAACTTTGTGTTGTAGGTGAAATTCTGAGCGAAGTTGCTTCAATTTCATCATCTTTATTGGAGCATTATTACTCAAGAAAATAGATAAATATTAAATTTTTTATTGCTACTCATATTTTAGAACAAAGGTTGTTACGAATTGAGAGAAATACTATTTGATATGATGATGGATCGATATCATGTTGCATGGTCTATCTTTGTGCTAGATTGTACTATTGCAATTTTTAGAGCAATGGGACAACTAGTTCAACAACAACAACATCAAGCCTTTATCGCACTATGTGGGGTTGGCTATATGAATCCTTTTTCGTCATTGTACCATGTTAAAAGTTAAATTCTTATTTAAATCTAATAAAGAAATGTCATTTCTAATATTTTCTAACCAAGTCTTTTTAGGTCTACCTCCATCCTTCTTAACATAAGTCAAATCTAACACATCTATTTTTCTAATCTGGTCATCAGAAGGCCACCGTTTTATGTGACGAAACCATCTAAGGCAACTCTCTCTAATATTATCTTCCATTGGAGATACTCCAACCTTTTCACGTATATTCTCATTATTTAGGGTGTACAAAAATTTAGTGGTTGGGGCACTTTTGATATCAATGAATTTACTTTGGTGTGTAACAAATATGCTTCGTAGGTTTATCATGGGTGTTAAGTTTAGGCTTCAATTGAGCTTGTTAAGGTTGTTCTATGCTCTGGCTTTTGGGACTTTAGGAGCTTGAGAAGCTCAATTTCGAGAAGAGCCATATAAGTGATCTAAAACGTTATTGCCATAATAATAAATTGAGGGGAGGTAGAAATTTCACTCAATAATTTAGTCAAGATATGCACAAACTCTAAATATACTATTTTTAAGATAATAATAAATTATATTTATTTTTAGGATAAAATCAAAATTTAGATGTTTATTACATTTGTTTTTTTAATTTTAGATTACTCAAATTTAATTTCAACTTGAATTAGTTTTGAAGGATTCATGTCATTATTATTCGACAAGTTTTACGCTGGCTGTTGACTACCTAATGCAGTCCTCCACTTTTCTCATCCAGGACTTGGAACCTGGCAAAGACAGTGTTAAATATTTTGTGCATTCAAGAAATTAAATGGGTTTGAGAGAAGACAAAGGAAATTGATAGTTTAGGATTTAAACTTTGGTATTCGAGTAAGAGTCGTACTAGAAATGGTGTAGGTGTTATTATAGATAAGAGTTTGAAGGATAATTTTATTAAAATTAATAGGATTGGAGATATAATTATAGCTTTAAAGATTGTTGTTGATGCTAAGATTGTTAATATTATAAGTGCTTATGCTCCTCAAATAGGTTTGGATATGAGTTCTAAATTAAATTTTTGGAATGACTTAGAAGAATTAATACAAAAGATACCTCTTAAGAAAGAGTTTTTATTGGAGGAGATTTAAATGGACATGTTGGTAGAGAGGCAGATGATTTTAAAAGCATTCATGGTGGTCATGGATTTGGAACGACAAATGAAGGTGGCAAGATCATATTAGATTTTTGTTTAGCTTATAATTTTTTAATTGCTAATACCTTATTTAAGAAAAGGAATCAGCATCTCATCACTTGTAAAAATGGATATAGTACAACTCAGATTAACTATTTTCTTATATAAGAAAATTAGATCGTTTAGATTGCAAAGATTGTAAAGGTATTCCGAGTGAAAATTTATGTAACCAACATCGATTATTAGTTTTGGACTTTAAGATAAAAGGGCAAAAAATAAAAAATAAAGTAAAACGATATTCTAGGATTATATAGGAGTATTTAAAGAATATTAAAAAAAATATTTTTGAGAGTATGATTTTAGATCTTAAGATTTTGTTTGTGCATGAGAATGCTAATGTTATGTGGGAAAAAGTGGCTAGTGATATTAAGAAAATTGCAAAAGATGTGCTTGGAGTATCAAAGGGAAAAGATCCTAATAGTAAAAATAGTTGGTGGTGAAATCCAAATGTGCAAGAAAAGATTAAAAATAAGAAGATTTGTTATAAAAATTGGTTTAATTTTAAAAACTCTGATAATTGGGAAAGATATAAACAGGCCTGTATGGAATCTAAGAAAATAATTTGCGATGCAAAGACCTTAGCTTTTAGTAATTTATATAATATATTATATACTAATGAGGGTGATATATATATATATATATAAGTTAGCTAAACAAAGAGATAGAAGTAGTAAGGATTTTGTTCAAGTGAAGTGTATTAAGGATGAAGATCAGAAAATACTTTTTTTAGAAGATGATATACAACAAAGATGGATGAAATATTTTGCTAAATTTTTTAATGAAGATTGTGAAAATAAGATTGAATGTAGCGACTTTAACACCCTATATGAAAATAAAAATTTTTGTTTTTATCGGCGTATTACTAAAACCGAAGTTAGAGAGGCTTAAAAAAAATGAAGGGTGGAAAAGCTGTTGAACCTGATGATTCCAATAGAGGTGTGGAAAGGCTTAGGAGATGAATGAATTTCTTGGCTTACTAAACTTTTTAATATTGTTTTGAAGACTAAAAAGATGTCAGATGAGTGGAGAATGAGTGTGTTAATTCCTATTTTTAAGAATAAAGGTGATGGACAAGATTGTGCGAATTATAGAGGAATTAAATTAATGTGTCATACTTTAAAACTTTAGGAGAGAGTTATGGAGCATAGGTTGCGGCGTGATACTAATGTTTCTCAAAATCAATTTGGATTCATGCCGGGTAGGTCGACTATGAAAGCCATACATTTATTAAGAGGTTTGATGGAGAAATATAGAGAAAATAAGGAGTATCTACATATGATATTTATTGATTTAGAAAAAGCATATGATAAAGTTCCAAGAGAAGTGCTATGGAGAGTTCTTGAAAAGAAAGGAGTTAATAATACTTATATTCAAATCATTAAAGATATGCATGCATGAGCTATTACTTGTGTTCAAACACAAGGTGGTTTGACCAAGTATTTTCCTATTTAAGTTGGGTTACATCAAGGATCAGCCTTAAGCCCATATCTTTTTGCTCTAGTCATGGATGTTCTCACTAGACATTTGCAAGAGGATGTACATTGGTGTATGCTTTTTGCTGATGATATTTTTCTTGTTGATAAGACTAGAGAGGGAGTTGAAGGTAAACTTGAATTATGGATATTAACCTTAGAGTCTGAAGGATTTCACTTGAGTAGATCTAAAACGGAATATATAGAGTGTAATTTTAGTAGTAATAGATCTAGTGAGGGGATTGTGACTTTGGGCGATCAAGTCATTAATAAGATTACACGTTTTATATATCTTGGATCTATTGTTCAGAATGATGGTGAAATAGATGGGGATATTATCAGCAAAATTCAAGTTGGATGGTTGAAGTGGAGGAATGCATCAGACTTGTTGTGTGATAGAAAAGTACCCCTCAAACTTAAGAAAAAATTCTATAAGATGGTGGTGAGGCCTACAATGCTTTATGGTGCCGAATGTTGGCCATTAAAAGAGAAGCATAATACTAAGTTAAGTGTGGCAGAGACGAGGGTGCTTAGGTGGATGAGTGGCTTTACCCTTAAAGATAGGATACATAATGAGCATATATGTGAAAAAGTTGGAGTAGCTCCAGTAGAAGATAAGATTAGAGAGAGTCGACTTAGATGGTTTGGTCACATAAAACGGCGGCCTTCCGATGACTCGGTTAGGAAAGTAGAGGTATTAGAATTGACTTATGTTAATAAAGGTAGAGGCAGATCTAAAAAGACTTGGTTAGAAAATATTAGGAATGACCTTTCTTTATTAGATTTAATCGAGAATTTGACTTTTAATAGGACACAATGGAGAAAAAGGATTCATGTAGCCGACCCCACGTAGTGGGATTAAGGCTTGATGTTGTTGAATTGGTTTTTAAATCATCTCCTCTCATACATGAGTGCTGGATTTTGCATTGAATTTTAGCTTGCATGCCTTTTGCTTTGGGTCGATTGTTGAGAGGGATTCTGCTTAAATAGAGCGTGAGTTTTAATTTAAGCACAGAAAAGAGAAGAATGAGAAAGTTAAGAAAATACAGGGAAAAAAGTTTATCCACAACTATGGAGAACTATCTTGATGTGACAGAAGTTAAGCTGTTTTAAAATTTTGTGATGATTCCATGCTCCCAAACAGTTATGTTGTAGTATTTATATAGCCAACAGTTCACTTATTCCAAAAGCAGGACTTCATGAAATTCACTTCTTTGAATGATTGTTCATGACTTTTCCACCAAGTTCTCTTGATTGGTTGCTGTCCTTTATTCCAACTGTAATAGGTTTAGTGTCTGCATTGCATAGGATCCGAGCTTCTCTTTTTCACTTTAACATTAGCTACGTTTATTCTCCTCAGTTTCAATCAGAAAATAAGTTCTCGAATTCTATTTTTATTTGGCAGGATATTGGGGTATGTATCTCATAGGTGTACATTTGGGCTTTAGCATTTTCTTTGTGAATGGAGCATCAACTAAAGCTGCAAACAAACAGCATACACGGAGTAGTGTTTGGACTCTTTGCATTATATTTTGGTAATATTTACCTGATTTATATTACTTACATCTCTCTTATTCTTTATGTCCCTCAGAATTTTCTTGGTATGTTTCGTTACTAATATATAGACCAATAAATCTTTTTTTTTCTGTTCACTGTATCATGAACAGGTCATTGACTGTAATTCTGGACAGATATGTGGACAGAGTTTCTCGACGAATGGTAAGAAATTTTACTTTAGCATGAAAAGTGTTTGAATGGATACACTTCAATTTTTATTGGAGGCTAAGTTGAGATTTGGCCCTTATGCTTAAACAACTGTAGGAAATTAGTTTTTTCATCTAAAAATCACCAAGATTAACATTTTTTTACTTATCACATGTTATTTGGCCCTTTTGGAAGATTCCCTTTGGATTTTCCTTCAACCATTGACACGCGATCCTCATATTTTTACTAGTTATGATAGAATTTGCATCAAATGCTCTTAGGTATAATTGGAGACTTTCAAGAATTAAGATTAATAATTGGTTTTATTATTTGAACCTTGATCATCATGAAGCACATAAAACATCATAAAATTTGTTGTGAAAAAATATGCATTAAGAAAGGTGAAAAGAAAACCTAAACCATCCCAAAGTTTCAGAAGCATCCAAATGGCAGCGAAGATTGCCTTATAGAAATGCTAGAGTAGCTAGCATGTTGGTTATTGTCTACGAAAGTGCCTGAGATCGTTGAGAAGATGTTACGCTTGAACCGGCCCAGGAGGGGCTGGCTAGACCCGGTTCAACCCGGGTCTACACCAGGCGGAGGCGGAAACGTCCAGAGGAGGGGGCGGACAAGGTGGACCCCACTTGGGGCTGATTTGATTATGTGGGAGGGAAATTTTTGAATGCAAAGGGTGTTTTAGGTAATTTGTAGGAATCCTTTATTGTTAATTAGGGGGATTAGGAGGGAGAGGGGGCTCATCTTGAATTTGAATGTAATTTGAGATCTAGGGTTTCTTGCTTGGGCTCTTAGCGTTGCCGGAGATTGTCGGAGAGTTGTTCTTCCTCTCGAATCGAAGAACATTGTATCTTTCTTATTGTCTTGCTTCTACTATTGGAATACAATTGATTTGTGTGAATTCTTCTCAAATTTCTAGCGTATTCTTCCTGTTTTTCCCTGTTTCTTGGCTGATTTCTGTCGTGGACAGCAGTTTCACATTGGATCTACTTGGTTTTGGTGAGAAACACTTGGATTTAAGTGTTTCCTATCAAATTGGTATCAGAGCCACGTTTTTGGGACCTTAGGCAGCTGAAATTCTGATTTTTCAGCGAGCTTTCGGCTTCCGGAAGTGAAATTGTTGAGATCTGTTGGGAAGAAAGATGGCCGGAAAGAAGGTAGAAGTATTGGAAGGCGAGTTCGGACAACTAAAGACAGATCTGGAGGGAAAGTTCCTGGAAATCTCCACCAACAATGACAAGTTGGAAGGGAGGTTCGCGGCGATGGAAGAAATGATGAAGAAACTACTAGAAATGAAGACCCATCCGGCGGCATCGGAAGTAAGAGAAACCACCGACGGCCATGGCGTAGGAGGAAATCCAAACCCGGTCCGGGGGAGGAGGAATCCGGAGGTGGAGATCCTTGAGGGGGAAGACGATATGCCTCCTCTAGAACCGCTTTCTAGAGAGGAGATGAGTCTGGGGTACGATCGAAGAGACGCTGATTTTGGCGGTAGAAGAGAGGAATTCCAGCGTCGAGGTGCGGAATTCGAAGGTAGGAGAGGGGAATATGAGGAAGGGTTTGGGTATAATCGTCGGAGGGACGATCGGGACACTTGGGGAGCACCTCCGCCTCGAGGAATGGGAGGATTCGGAGGATACCGAGGGTACGGAGGAGATCCCAAGGTGAGGAAACTGAAGATGCCCATCTTTGAGGGCTAGGATTTTCATGGCTGGATCTACAAGGTGGAACGGTATTTTGCAGTCAACGGGTTGACGGAGGAGGAGAAACTGACAGCGGCAGGACTATGTTTGGAAGGGAAGGCATTGGCATGGTACCAGTGGCGGGACATGAGGCAACCCATTCGAAGCTGGAGGGAGTTCAAGGATTGTCTGCTAGAGCGTTTCCGAACCAGCAGGGGAGGAGACTTCTACGAACAGTTCTTTGCGCTGACACAGGAAGGGACAGTAGCAGAGTTCCGGGATTGGTTTGAGTACCTAGCTAGCAGGTTGGATCGTCTTTCTGAGGCCGTGCTTGAGGGGAACTTCATGAAGGGGCTCAAACCAGAAATCAGGGCAGTTGTTAGAGTGATGAGACCACACGACCTGGGGGAAGCCATGGAGTTGGCACAGTTGGTCGAGGACCAGAAGCATCTGGAGAGGGGGGCTCGTGGAAGCAGCTCTGGGGGATCCTACAGGATGACGACCACTTTCTTAGCTTCCAAGGGAGCTGCGCCGGGGGGTACACGAGAAGTACCAAAGGAGAGGTCTGGAGGAGGAGGGCCTGGGGGAAATTTTAAAAAGCTTACTGATAAGGAGATGCAGGAGAAGAGGGCCAAGGGATTGTGCTTTAGATGTGATGAGAAGTACATGCCAGGACATAGGTGCATGGACCGGACTCTTCAGGTTCTCCTTGTTTGCGAAGACGAGGAAGATGAAGAGGAAGGTGGGAGCAGGTCAGATGTGGAGGAGGAGAAGTTGCACCTGGATGTGGCAGAAGTCTCTCTGAACTCTATAGTCGGATTCACTTCGAGTCACACTATGAAAGTGAAAGGGGTGATAGCTGACCACGAGGTGGTGGTTCTGATAGATAGTGGGGCAACCCACAATTTCATTTTCACCCGGCTTGTTGAGTTGCTTGGTATGGCGCTAGTGGATACCGGAGGCTATGGGGTGATGATGGGCATGGGGAAGGTGGAAATGGGGAGAGGAGTTTGTAGAGGAGTGGTGCTGACCATTCAGGAGATACAGGTGAGGGAGGATTTTCTTCCCTTAGAATTGGGAAGTACTGATGTGATTTTGGGAATGAAGTGGCTGCAGACTTTGGGGAAGACCAAGGTGAACTGGGGAGAACTGAGGATGGAACTGGTAGTGGGGGGGGGAGGAGAATGATGATACAGGGAGATGTCGGCCTGTTTAGGACGGGGTGTCTCTCAAGTCCATGATCCGAACCATCCAGGAGGTTGGGGGTGGATACTTGGTGGAGCTGCAACGATTGGAGAAAGTCAGTGTGGGGGAAGAGGGAGACATTCCTCTTGAAGTGCAACTGGTCATACAGCAGTTCAGGGAGGTTTTTCAACCTCCACAGGGTTTGCCACCTCAGAGGGAGCTGGAGCACGCCATTATTTTGAAGGGGAGACACCGATCAGCGTTCGCCCTTACCGCTACCCCAGATCCAAAAGGATGAGATAGAGAGGCTGATCCGGGAGATGTTGGAGGCAGGGATCATAAGGCCAAGTGTAAGCCCTTTCTCTAGTCCATTCCTCCTGGTCAAGAAGAATAATGGGAGTTGGAGATTCTGTGTAGACTACAGGGCTCTGAATAAAGGCACTGTACCAGACAAGTTCACAATTCCAGTGATTGATGAACTGTTGGATGAACTATTTGGGGCAGTGGTGTTTTCCAAGCTAGACTTAAAATCCGAATACCACCAGATCAGAATGAAAGAGGCGGATGTTCCAAAAACAGCCTTCAGGACACATGAAGGGCATTATGAATTTCTGGTAATGCCCTTTGGTTTGACTAACGCTCCTGCTACATTTCAGTCTCTGATGAACAGGGTCTTCAGGGAGTACCTCAGGAAGTTCGTACTTGTATTCTTTGATGATATATTGATGTACAGCAAAACTGAGGGGGAACACTTAGAACACTTGAAGGTGGTTTTGGGAGTATTGCAGGAACACCAGTTACAAGCCAACCTGAAGAAATGCAGCTTTGCCCAGACCAGTGTAGAGTACTTGGGGCACGTGGTGTCCCAAGAAGGAGTAGCAGCGGATTAGAATAAAATAGAAGCAATGCAGAAGTGGCCCATTCCTAGGAACCTAAAGGAGTTAAGGGGGTTCTTAGGGTTGACTGGATACTACAGGAGATTTGTGAAGGGATATAGTGCTATCGCATGGCCATTGACGGAGCAACTGAAGAAGGATGGATTTTCTTGGGGTGAAGCAGCAACGTAGGCATTTGAGAAACTGAAGGTAGTCATGACTACAGTCCCAGTGCTAGCACTTCCTGATTTCAGCCAAGTCTTTGTGGTAGAGACAGATGCTTCAGGGTATGGGCTGGGGGCAATGTTGATGCAGAACCACCGACCAATAGCTTACTTCAGTCAAGTACTGTCAGCCAGAGCTAGATTGAAGTCAGTATATGAGATAGCTAATGGCCATCGTTTTGGCTATACAGAAATGGCGGTCGTACCTTTTGGGAAGACATTTCATTGTAAGGACTGATCAGAGAAGTTTGAAATACCTGCTAGAACAAAGAATGGTGACTGAGGAACAGCAGAGGTGGTTATCTAAACTACTAGGTTATGATTTTGAGATCCAATACAAGCCTGGTTTGGAAAATAAAGCAGCCGACGCCTTATCCAGATATGTGGGGGAGCTCTAGGAATTAGCTTTGTCAGTTCCTTTAATGGTAGATTGGGGGTCCATCAAGGAAGAAAGTATGTTGAATGAAGAGTTGAGGAAGATAAGGGAGGATCTAGGGAAGGACAAGAGTAGTCATCCGGGCTACTGTATTGAGGGGGAGAGACTATTGTATCAGGGGAGGTTTGTGATGCCACGGACTTCCATACACATTCCCCACTTGTTGCAAGAGTTTCATGGCAATGCAGTTGGAGGTCATTCAGGGGTTTAGAAGACTTACAGGAGGCTAGCATCCGAGCTCTACTGGAAGGGGATGCATAAAGATGTGGAGGAGATGGTGGCCAGGTGTGAAGTATGTCAGAGAAACAAGTACATGGCCATGGCTCCGGGAGGCTTACTACAACCATTGACACTTCCAAACAGAGTTTGGGAGGAAGTATCCATGAATTTCATTGATGGCCTACCAAGGTCGGAGGGGTTCACAGTCATTATGGTGGTGGTTGACAGGCTTAGTAAGTATGCACATTTCGTTCTCCTAAGACACCCATACACCGCAGTGTCAGTAGCTGCAGCTTTTATCAGGGAGGTGGTGAGACTACATGGGGTGCCTGAATCGATTGTGTCTGGTCGAGACAAAGTGTTCCTCAGCCAGTTCTGGAGGGAGCTGTTCAGGATGCAGGGCACGGTTCTAAAGAGAAGTACAGCCTATCACCCACAGACAGACGGACAAACGGAGGTGGTAAATCGAAGCTTGGAGACCTATTTGAGGTGCTTTGTTTCTGAAACCCCGCGATTGTGGGCAAAGTGGCTGCCATGGGCTGAGTATTGGTACAATACCTCATTCCATTCCGCTTCCCAGATGACCCCATTCAAGGTACTATATGGGAGGGACCCTCCGCACCTAGTGCACTATGGAAGAGAAAGCATACCAGTATCGTCTGTGGAACAGTACCTAGAGGAACGAGACAAGATACTGGAAGAACTAAAGAGACATCTGCTGCGGGCACAACAAATCATGAAAAAACAGGCGGACTCACACAGGAGAGACATGCAATTTGAAGTGGGGGAGAAGGTGTTCCTAAAACTATGACCCTACAGGCAGAGGACAGTGGCTAGAAGGCAGAACGAGAAATTGGCACCGAGGTACTTTGGCCCTTATGAAGTGTTGGATAGGATCGGAGCAGTGGCATACAGATTGAAGTTACCCCCCTCAGCCACTATACATCCAGTGTTCCATGTGTCTTAGCTGAGGAGAGCCATTGGGGAGCATGCAGTGAGTGCAGAACTACCAGCCACTATGACGGAGGATTTAGAAGTGGTTTTAGAACCACTAGAGCTTGCAGGAGTCCGACCAGATAAAATGGGCAACAAAGAAGTGCTGATCAAATGGAGAGGCCTCCCTGATTTTGACGCTACAAGGGAGCCTTTTAAAAGAGTGAATGAGCAATTCCCTTCTTTTCACCTTGAGGACAAGGTGAGTTTTTGGGAGGGGAGTAATGTTACGCTTGAATCGGCCCAGGAGGGGCCGGCTGGACCCGGTTCAACCCGGGTCTACACCAGGCGGAGGTGGAAACGTCCAGAGTAGGGGGCGGACAAGGTGGACCCCACTTGGGGCTGATTTGATTATGTGGGAGGGAAGTTTTTGAATGCAAAGGGCTGTTTAGGTAATTTGTATGAATCCTTTATTGTTAATTAGGGGGATTAGGAGGGAGAGGGAGCTCATCTTGAATTTGAATGTAATTTGAGATCTAGGGTTTCTTGCTGGGGCTCTTGGCGTTGCCGGAGATTGTCGGAGAGTTGTTCTTCCTCTCGAATCGAAGAACATTGTATCTTTCTTATTGTCTTGCTTCTACTATTGGAATACAATTGATTTGTGTGAATTCTTCTCAGATTTCTAGCCTATTCTTCCTGTTTTTCCCTGTTTCTTGGCTGATTTCTGCTGTGGACAGCAGTTTCACATTGGATCTACTTGGTTTTGGTGAGAAACACTTGGAAATCCAAGTGTTTCCTATCAGAAGACTCCATTGAAGAGGATAGAGAGTCGGAATAGCTACAAGACAAGCTATTCTTGCTACTATTTTTATAGATGATTCAATGACCACTCTAACGAATGATTGTTGATGAACTTAAACTAAACTTGATCTCTAACCTATATATTCTACAGAAAATAAAATTTCTTGGTTTCGCCCAATTTAGCTCTAAATATTTTCACTGTAAATTCACTAATTTAAGTTGTTCAATGCAGTGCAACTTGTCATATGTCACATTTGTTCTGGCCCTGAATTTGCAGGTACTTACTCATTTCTACCTTTTTTTTTTAAGTTACTCACTTCTACCTTGCGTGAAACATTTTTGAAACTTAGGCTTCGTTTGTGACAGCTTTTTTGTTGTTTCTTAAAGTTGCTTTTTGGTACAATAAAAAGCTGCTTTAAGAAGAAAAAAAAAAGAGTTATCCCAAACGAAACCTTACTCATTGCGCTTTTAATATTTCAATTTTTTTGCAGGTTTTGTCTGTGCTAATGCTTTCAGATTTTGTACCTGTGCAAAGACCATTGTTGCTTGAAGAAGTATTTAACCAGAATCTTCTTGGATCTTTCCTTCTGGTCAGTTGTGTGTTTTTAAATCAAATCAGTATAGACTTCTGTTCCCTTTCACTTGGTCTTCTTCTTGAAAATTAACCATAGTTCTTTTGGTCCAGGCAAATGTGCTTACTGGCTTGATAAACTTGAGCATAGATACGCTCTCTTCTTCTTCCATTGCAGCAGTTGGTATATTAGTTGGATATATGCTCTTCTTATTAGCCGCTGTTAGTTTTGCTTGGTTTCACAGCGTTAAATTAAAGTTTTGGTGAATTGCATGGCCGAGGCTTTGTTTGGGACGGCTTTCTTGTTGCTTCTTAAAGCAGATTTTTAATATAAAAATTAAAATTTTGTATTAAAAAGTTGCTTTAAAAAGCAATAAGAAAGCTGTCCCAAACGAACCCTGTGT
The DNA here is from genome assembly GCA_022539455.1 of Dendrobium nobile. NCBI lineage: Eukaryota > Viridiplantae > Streptophyta > Magnoliopsida > Asparagales > Orchidaceae > Dendrobium > Dendrobium nobile. The sequence continues at coordinate 6,836,196 of CM039735.1, read as the reverse complement.
TTCGAAATTGCCAACATTTTGTAACTTATATATATATATATATATATATATATATTACCATGTCCACTGTAGTAATCATTTAAATTGTGTTCTCTTGTATAATTCTGCCACTAATTGCTTTTTTCCTAGACAAATCTAATAACACTAAAGCATAATCACTTATTAAGTACTTGAAGTTCATGGCTTATGAAATTTAAGCTATGATGCAAATATAAATGTGCTGCACTCACATTTGATAAATGATTACGTGCTACTATTTTTCTTTTGTTCTTAGTAGAGTTGTTCTATTATTGGTCTTTATGTTTTTGAACAGTTGCATTTGCTATCTACTGCCAGAGCTTTGTGAATTTTTCTAACCATGGGGATAATGCTATGGTTCTTTTGTGACTGTCAGTAGTTTTGTATAGAAATTTGCAGCAACTGTATGATGTTGCAATAGCCTAAAGCTTCGATTAGGACAGTTTTCTTATTATTTTTTGAAGTAATTTTTTAATATAATTTTTTTTTAAATTAAAATTTTTTGTATTAAAAAATTGCTTTAAAAACAGTAAAAAGCTGTCCCAAACAAATCTTAATATTATACTAAATCAAAATACATCATTGGTTGTAAATGAGAATTTGACTCTTCATAGAACATAATGAAGAAAAAGATTCATGTAGCCGACTCTACATAGTGAGATAAATATTTGATGTTATACATTCAATGTCTCAGACAATGTTAGACATGTTTGTGAGCTTTTTACCTTTGTTTTTTTTTTTGGGGGGGGGGGGGGGGGGGGGGGGGGGGGGGGGGGGGGGGGTTAAATGAGTGCGACATATAGGTTGTAGTGTGTTGAATTTGATTTTCAATTTAGTTGTCATGAACAATAAAAGTGCACTTTGCTTTACTTTTATTAAGCCCAAGCAGTCAAGCAGATAGTATAAGGTTTTGTTTGGGATGATTTTTTTATTGCGTTTTAAAATAGTTTCTAGTATAAAAATTTTAATTTTTGTATTAAAAAATTATTTTAAAAAGTAGGAAAAAAATCATCTTAAATGAAGCTTAAATTTTGTCATTATAAGAAGTTTATTTATCTTGGGGTACAATAAAAATGTTTTAACATGCTTGATATCTATTTAATATATGGGAATGATGTGATTTCTCAATTGTATTTTTATAGAACTATTTTTCTTTGCATTTTATCATCAATTGAAAGTATAGAAGATGATTTAATTATGAAATTTACAATCATATTTAGAGTTAATGTTTTTTGACAGTTTTATAGTATGGACATTGATGTGGAATAATTAAGATCATAAGCATAAGATTTGGTGCTAGATCTAGTTATGTTAATCAGTAAAGATGAGTTACTTGAACAATGTAAGAAAGAAGGCAATAACTTAGAGATTGATCTAGATTTCATTTGTGTTAGCTTTCTTATTGCTTTTTAATTTAAAAAATTTTAATTTAAGAAATTATTGTACTAAAAGATTGTTTTAGAAAGTACTAGAAAAATTGTCTCAAATAAAACCCTAATGTGTTAAAACAATCAGTAGCTCTATCGGGGAGCATTAAAATTAACATTAACAAATAATTTTTTGTTGCAATTATCTTCTTCCTATCTTGAAGATTGTTCTCCAAAGTGGAGAGTATGAGAGAGAGAGATAAGCTAGTATCAAGAAGTTCTTGCTACTAACAAGCCACATGAAAAATTGGCTTATGTATTGTGGACCTATAGAACCACCAATTATGCTCCTATTTTACTTTTGCATATTTTTTTTTTTATAATTTTTGGAAATGGGATATCCACCTGTTGTCACCCCTGAAAGGGCATTTGGCGGCATGACTAATGCACGGCTGACCTAGAAGCGACATCCACCCAAGAAACCTCTTAGCCCGCACTTGATTGTGACCCACTTAAGAGGTGCTGCCGCTCGAGGGGAATCGAGTACGGTTGGGAACACGAGTTGGGGGATTTCTGACCGTACTCGACCACCAACCAAGCTATACAACCCTAGGTGACTTCCTTTTCTTTTAGTCTCTACAATGGAAATTATCCTCCCTTTTAAGGTGGAGCATTCCTCATCACGCGTGGCACTTTGCCACCAGCTCTCCCACAAGTAGAATGCCCAATTATAACTATAAAAATTAATGATTTAAATGAATTGAGATTACAAGCTCATTAAAACTATGACTTTGTATTGAGCCCGCATTCTCATGGTCATTGGTTTGACTAAGGATCTTTAGAGTAAGAGGCCTTGTCCTTATCTTCTCTCATCCTATCATTTCTCGAGTATGATATGAGCTATCAAATCCAATCACTATCTCTTATCCAAGTGTTGTGTTAGGCTAATCCAATATTACTTAATCATGATTTGACCTTTAATGTTTCCCTACTCTGAAATCTTATAAAAATATAAAAATAATCTTATTATAATTGATATTTGCACAATAATATCTCCAAACAAGTACATTATTCATAATGAATCATTTTTATGAAGCATATCATATCAATCAAACATACTCGTAAACCTCCATTCTCTCATCACATAAATAGCTTTGTAGTTCTGATAAAATCAACAACGAAGAAATACTAGTGCTAATAATAATGCAAACCATTAGATCAAAGCTCGAAAAAAGTTTTCAATTATATATACGTTAAAGAGTAAATCAAGAATTAAGAATAAGATAGGAGCCTAGGCAAAAGGGTCACTAGTAATATAAAATGGGAAAGGCATTCGAAAGTAATGCTAAGGTTTCGTTTGGGGCAATTTTCTACTGCTTTCTATAGCACCTTTTTTGCACAAAACTTTCTAAAAGTATCAAGAAAGTAGTGGCTAAAATTTATCACAAACTAAGCCTAAACGTGTCAATAGGCAAGCCCTAATAATGATAAAAAATGATATATTATAATAATCAATTATGTGCATACTTGCCAAAAATAATTAGTGCATATAATACTATAAATAGGACATTAAATATCACCTAATCATACTCGTATTATATTCTCTTTTATCTTTGAGGTAATATATTTATGCAATCATTGACTTGATCCCTTCTAAATTGCCAATATATATCCACATTTAACCTATCCACAATATAAAAGTTCAAGAAGGTAGTGATTAGTTAATATTAAAAACCCATTTAGTTATTATCTTCCAATTCTCAAATTTGGAATTATTTGATATTTATATTATTTATTTAAATACTTAATAATTAAATTAAAAATTAAAAAATATGAGTTATTTGATTATGTAAGCACACTAGATAGAAAAGTCAAACAAGAAGAACAAAGGGCGAAACTAAACCAAACTTGATTCAAATAGTATCAATCATCTATAACATCCAAAATCCGATGAAGAAACCTAGAAGAGAATTCAAAGAAACAAAGAAAATAAAAACAACGCTATCCTCAGACAACCGTCAGAGCGGGTTCCTCACATGCATCGAAATGTAGGTTAAGTAAAATAAGTGCTTAGGGCTAGCAAACCGATGGTCCACCACTGCAAGATAATACAACCGTCTAATCCAAACTCCTCTAGCAAATGCTCCCAAATCAGCCAACAAACACCACCAAAGCTCAAGAAGAATGATACAAATGGAGTGGAACTTGCGTAGAGACGAAAGAGGTTAGAGCCGAGAAGAAGGGTGGAAAGAACTTGCAAGTCTTTCCTAGAGGAGAAGGAGAATGGAACAAGCTCGCAAGCTTTTCCAAGAAGAAGCCGCAGGTTTATAGCAAATTTGCTCTCAATATTCAACTCCCCTTCCTTCTCAAAACATCTCATATTTATAGATAAGAGAAGAGAAACCAAACAGCCACAATGACATTTCGTATTCATAATATAAATGAGGGAAATGAAAAGCCAGTAGTCAACTCCAGGAAACAAAGAACCAAAGCCACGGAAAAGCTCCCAAAAAGTCACGGGAAAAAAGCCTACGCACAACCCAAAGAGGCAGCCGCAAGAACCAAGGAGGCCCACACGGAACCGAGGCACCAAGGCACGGGAAAACCATCAAGCACAGAAAAATTAATAGGCAGCCACGAAAACCCATGGGACAAAGGCTCAGAATTTTAAGAAGAAGAGGGGAGGAGAAGGGACAAGACCACTCCATAATGAATCCAACTTATGAGCTTACCTTAGTAGATTAATGAGCTAGCAACTTAGCAATTAAAGCTCAACACCAATGAACCACCTCCTTCCAAACATCACCATAAGCCCAAAATCGAGAACCATAAGCCAACCCGTGAACCAGCAGCAGCCAAGGACCAATCGAGCCAGCAAACCAAAGGTCTACCAAGCCCAAGCACAATCTACTATGATCATTGGATGCTTTCCCATCATTGGATGGCTAAAAAAAAGAAAAAGAACATAAAAACTACATTAACGTACTATTGTTCAATATAAAATAAAAATACAGAATATTTGATAGCATCATTTGAGAATTTGATTGAGTACTTTAACTAATAGAAATTATTTAAAAATGGTATTATATTTTGAATTATCATAGGATTATTAATCATTAAATTAATTAGGTTAATTAATTATACTTGAATTAAGTATTATGATTTAGTTAATGTCAAAATATTTACTTAGAATGATTATAATTTAATTTAGCTAATTATATTTTAATTAGCAAATTATTAATATATTAATTAGGATATTTAATAATATAATAATTATTAATTATTTAATTTCATATTAAAGCTTAATAATAAAATAATTTGTTAGAATTTAGTTAGATTTCACAGCTATCCCAAATAAATTCTTACCCAATTTTACTAAATTCATTTCATAAAATATATTAAATTCTAATAAAAAAATTGCTCTTAATTATATTTCATAAAATGTCTAATTAAATATTTTATATGATGTTAATTAATATAAAAAGGATTGAATTCGCCTATTAATTTTTTTGAAGGATCAAAATAATTTTAATTATATAAAAATATCAATTTTATTTTTATTTTTTTAAACTTGAGGTTAAATTATTATTGTTTAAGTTCTTATTTAAAAAATTAAAATTTTAAATAATCAGAAATTATTTTTAATAGTTTCATCTAAACCCGCTCTGCAACCCTACTGCCCGCGCCCCAGCTCTCCCGTTTCCATTCTTCTTCCTCCTGCGTTCGCCACCGCCTCCAACCACAGGTATTGGCCCCGTTGCGTCCTAGGGCAAGATCACCGTCGTCCGGAGGACAATGGCTGCTTCTCCGGCGGCGGTAGCAGAACTGGAGGAGGAGAGGGTCACTAGCATATACCGTGTAGCGAGGAGCATAAAGAGGAAACAGAATTCCCTGTACAACGCCCTCCGTTCCATATACGAGGACTCTATCTTCGTGGCGGAGATCGCCGGGCTTTGGCCGGATCTTCCCTTAGTGGCTAACCTCCGTTGTGGACTCTGGTACTCCCCGCGGTTCGAGGCCACTTGCTACTTCAAGTCCACCGACGGACACGCCAACAACTGGTCTTTTAGCACCTCGCGCCTTAACCTCCACCTCGCTCTTCTCGCTGGTACATCACCAACGCGATTTTGGTTGGATTTTGTTGAATGATGTTGTATAGAGGATAGGGTTTGGGTGAATATGGTTAAAAAAGTTGCATCTTTTGAGTTCTTCTTTGCCTTGGGTAGGGCAGAGAGGAGGATGTATTATAGTCGATTCTACACGCAAGGGGAAGCGCTTCCCTGATAGCATGTCGAAGACGATACCTATATGGACTTGTGTGTTGAATCGAGCAATAGAGCGGTGGTTAAGGAGGATGCCAAGACAGATTCAGGTTGATGGTCATCAGGTATGTTAGAAGATTTTTTTTTTTCTTTCAGAATTTTGTTTTTCAAATTTGAGATGTATTCCAATTCAACGCAGAAATTAGAGGTGCCTGTTTTGTGAATAGGGATTTTGAATTGATGAAACTACATATTATAGCTTTACAGCAGTTGTTGGGATTGGGGACTGTATTTGTTTTGTTTATTTATTTGCAGTTCATGCATTTTGTTATTTATTTCTGCTTGTTTTATATATTAATGAATTTAACTTTGAAAGGAAATTGCATATCACTCTTGCATATTTATTGATGCGATTGTGTAATGCATTTACATGCTTATATGATATTCGGTGCACTAATACAATTCACTTGCATGCTTTTCAATACATTTTCATGTCTCTTTGTATGTTTGCACAATGCCTTTGGGGAATACGCGGACAACATTTCTTTTGGTGATTTGATGTGTCATACAGACCTCGTCGAAATGGTTGTGCGACCCATAACATTATCTTGTTTGTTCACAAGCTTTTAAATCCCCAGTAAATTTTGTTTCAATCTAGTGTTTGTGTTCAATTCTAGTCCTTGTAGTTCATTTAATGTTGTGTATATTGCATTTTAGTGTTAGATATTTATTTTTGCAATTTTATGGTTATATTTTCATTTTTTTGCATGTTATTAAGTTCAGAAAGTTCATTTTAATTTTGTTGGTTGCATGTTGTTCGTTAATATTATAAAGTTATTCCGAGTGAGTTTATGTACTCAGCATCGCTTATTAGTTTTGGAGTTTAAGATGAAATGACGGAATATGAAAAATAAAACATCTTTTCTTACATGGTAGGAATTGTCTGAATGCTCATCATTATATATTTTTTTGTGAATTTTGATTAATTTAATTTTTATGACATTGATTGTTAGTTTCTATTTTAAGATTTTTTTAATTGGCTGTAAGGAAAACTTCAACAATTTTATGTCAATCCTTTTTCATATATAATTTCTCTACACTTTTTACGAGTAGATTCGGAGAAGATTAAATTTATTTTTCTCTGATGATCCTCCATTAGAGATATTATCTTCCACCATATTTAGATTCAATTTTATGTTTGAAGTTCAAAGATCATTAACTTCGAGGAGATTGTCTCAGAAGCATTGATTCGACTTTGCTCTATGTTAAGCTATAACTTTGTCTTGATAAGTAGAGTAGATTTCGACTTTAGGATGCTCTATAAAAAATTGTGTGATCGAGTTTGTCTTGTTACCTCTAATCTTATTTCTAAACTTTGGACTTTAACTCTAAATAATTAGGAATCTTATTATCTTGTCAGAGTTAGTGAAAGCTTTTTATCTAAAACAATTTTTTTTGAAGGATTGTAGTTGTCTTAAAAAATTACTTTGTTTTTGCATGATGAAATATAAACTTTAATATAATCATCGATATTATTTTTCTGTAATCATTTCAGAATTGAGGTTGGAATTTCAATTATTTAATTTTGTCTAGCGATGTCTTATTATTCAACAAATAAAGTTGTGCGGTGCATTTAGGCTATCTTAATAGATTGAGTACATAAGGATGATCCATTGTTATTTGACATATTCATGCATCTGGGCCTTTTTTTCCCATGACATTTTTGCTTGATTATTGGTTTTAGCATATCATTTATCATGTCTTCAGTTGCATAAAAAGAATGGTTGGTTAGAGAATGGCTCTCGAATGAGCATTGAAGAAGTATGGATGAAATAATGTGATTTAAAATACTTAATGTCATTTCTACAGTTAATTAATCAAAACTCTACAAAACAAATTTTGATGGTCTGTATCATAATTATAAAATTTGTTTGGATTCAAAAAATATTATGATGATGAATATTCTGAATTCTTATAATGTTGAGAAAGATATTTCAACATTTGATGGAACATAAGATCATACTGGTTTTTTACATTGCTTATAAACTTCTTTGATTGGTATCAAATGTGCGACCTGCAATGTAAGATTTGCTAAAATGCTTTCGTAAATGTTTGAATGTGATATCACACATTTTAATCTTCAACTTAGTACCATTTGGTTTTAAAAAAAAATCTAAGCTTAAATATCTTAAAACCTTATCCAAACTCTTAAAAACTCACCCAATTGTCTCTCCTTTTGCCATCTAATTCTAGATTCCCTATCTAACCAGTTACTATTATTCCACACATCTCCATATAGTAGTCCACCTACTTCTCTATCATATAATTAAAGAAATCGAGCCTAACTTTCCCCTCTATCCAATACCTACATCATCTCTATAACACAACTTCATCTCTCTGCAAAGTAGCTCTCTCTCTTCTTTCCTTTGATAATTCCTCTCTTTCCCTCAGCAGACTCCCATTATCTCGCTAGACAAAAAGACTTCCTCTTCTTTTCCCACCCTTTCCCTGTCTTGAAAGTCCTAAATCCTCCCACTCGTCATACTCTCTCTTGAAAACCATAATTCAACAATATTGTCAGCCTCAACAAAATTTATACTAATAAACCATCTTTGTCTTCATGCTGCATCAAACTTTGACTTAAGCAGTATACTGTGTAATTTCGTTGAACTTTTTCTAGTAAGAATCCCTTCTGTTGCATTGACACTCTTAATAATTATCTTCCTCTACAATGCTTAAAGATTTAAGTACATGTCTGTACCTGTAACTTTCTTTGGTTGCAGGACTTGAGAATCTCATCTAGCGAGATCGTGGAAAGGCACAATTCAGCTGATTGGGATTGCTCCTTGCATCTTCCACTATGGGTTTCTAATACTGAGAGAGCTGCAATAGAGGATCATATTGAGGAATGGTCCGAGCAGTTGGAAGCTTGTGGTGCAGATATAGATTCACTTGCATCAATAATTCAAAAGCCGCTGCGTCCTTTGTGGATTTCTCAGAAGACTGTTATCTGGTTGAATGAAGTACCTAAATATGATTCCTGGGATTTCACACCTATCATTCTGGTTTCAGCTTCAGCATCACATGGAACAATTCAGCAAAGAAGCACTTCAGAATTTAGTTGGCATTATATTCCTGGAGCTGGAGATGATGAAGAGAGTTGGGCGCGAGGTTTACATCCTACTTTATTTTGGAAACATGCATATAATCTCATTGATTCAGGGCCTAGCATGTGCAACCAAAATGCTTCTGAGCTTGTTGAAAAAGACAGAGTGTACCGTGCCCAGAGGGGTGATTTTTCTCCTCAAGTTACAATCATAACTTGGAAGAAACTGACGAACAATGCTGAGCAGTCCTGTATGTCTATGACATCTGAACTTTCAGATTCTATGAGTGCCAAATCATCCAATTCAGAGCGTGGCTTATACTGGATTGGTTCAACCAATGTTGCAGTAGGAACTACAGTGGAGGGTATTATAATTGCCTTTGTTTTTCTGTTGTTATATTTTGCAGATTATCATGTTGCAAAATGAATTTTGGGTTGTCTGCAAAGAGAATTTGTATTTCTTTTTAGACTAGTAGGAGTTGCCACTAGCTTATATGAGCAGCCTTCTTTCTGCATGGTCAACACTCAAGAGCCACCACAATGTTATGCACATCGTCCTTGATTTTTTACATATTACTTTAATTTTTTTAATATTTAAGCCCATTGTGTACTGTACTTCTTCCATTTATGCTTAAAATTTTCATTAGTAGGCCTGCTTCTATCAGACCTGATACTTTCATGCATGTTATGAAACCTCCAAATTGTTGAAATCATCATCATTAGCCTTATCCCAACTATTTGGGAATGGGATGATAAATCCTTTTTTTTATTCACTCTTGATGAGTGTTTTTAAGCTTGAGGTTTTTAAGCCCATTCTTTGCAAACCATTATAATTTGCACAGTCTTGACTCTTGAATATCACTTTTGTTTTCAAATATAGGCATTTAACCATTTTTTCAATCATTTAATATCTTAATTTTCAAAATTCCATGAAAAGATTTGTTAACCAAATTATTGCAATATTTCTCAGGAATCTTTAAATCTTAGAAGTATCTTATTTGTACTTACATCCTAACACTTATGCATATTTTTTAGAGCTAATTATACTTCAATTGTAGATCAATTACGACATACTTCACTATATTGTTCGTTTTGCTCTTCTAAAAATAATTTCTTACTTAAAGCTCTCATTTAATAATTTCCCAAATTTATATATTCATCTTTCCTTGATGTCTTTAATCTTAGCCAATATCTTATTATCTTCAGTTTTAATGCATCTAATTTGATCAAAATCTCTAGATCTCTTGTTGTGTACCTTAGATATTCTAAATGTCTCATTTCTTTCTTTGGCTTTAAGACTATTATATAAATCATCGAAAGCTTATAATTTCTTAAAATATTTAATATCCAATTTATTTCTCATTTTAGAAGTACACTTCTTTTTCTTAATAGATCTTTACGTCTCCTCAGTTCACCAAATATCTCATGACTCTAAATATTAAAAGTATCTCATTTGGACTTAAATCCTTATATTTATGCATCTTTTTTATAGTTAAGTATTCTTCATTTTTGGAGTAATCTACGATATAATTCATTATATTATTTAGTATAATTTTATGAAAATAATATATTCCATAAAACTCTCATCTAATAATTTCTCAAATTAATATCTCTATCAAGATTTAAAATTGTGCAATTAAGTATTGAGTCATTTTTCGTTCATGAGGGGAAGCGTAAGACTCAAGACATTTTGAGGCATAAGCCTCAAAATAAAACAATTGCATGAAATGAAAATAAAAGTTAAGCGGTAAGTGATAAATTAAGTGAATTAAAATTAAATTTTAAATATTACAAACCAAAATTATTTTAAATATAGTAATTGCATAAAAGTATTATATAACATCAACGACAACTCCAAATTCATTTTTCAGCTCCCTACTCATCCATATTTATTTCCTAAAGAAAGCTGAAATAATTGACAACAACTCAGAAATCATATGTACTTTCATTACTAAGGGAGTTTTTATTTGAGTCATCATCATAACGACTTGGTATTTTCTTTGTCTCATCCTGTGTGATCCAATACCTCACAATATGCTTCTTGTTCATTTATTTTAGTCATATTTCTTTTTCATAAATTTTTTTCATCAACATAAAGATGATATTAATAGTCTAAAAATTTATAGAGGTGGTGATGGTGGACAACTTTCAAGTGATCTCTGGCGTTTGCTACAATGGTGATGGTTGCGGTAAAGGCGACGGAATGGTCTTCTAATGAGAATAAACATTCATGGAAGTTATCCTTCTCAAATAGGAAATATTCATGATCTTTTATTAAAATGTTAACAATGAAACATGAATGGTCTTCTAATGATTATACAATCCATCATCCTCCAATGGGGTTTTAATTTTTTTCTTGCTATTTAAAGTTTATATTCACGAATTGTAAGTTGATATATATTATAGAGATGATAGGAGTAGTAACACATGTTCGCAATTATCTGTTTAAACTTTAAAGTAGACCTAGGTGGTCCCCCGTGCACCACCAAGGGTAGAAAGTGCATCAATAAGATGGATATAATGAGTTGATTGGAAAGGATTTGAAACAGGAAAGGATTTGAAACAAGAAAGGATAGACTAAAGGCAACTTGGATATAAAGTTTTGCGAAAAAGGATTTGTGAACATTTTAATTATGAGCTCTATTCACGAATGAATGGAGAAAGAGGATGCATAAATTGACCTTAAATAACTTGGTTGAAACAAACAATGATGATGATGATGGGGAGATGAGGTAGGTATTCCTTTTTTTTCTGGAGTTTCATTTAGCAATCTATAATGTCTAGCATACGTGAACTAAAGTTTTCTAAATTGTAGGAGTTAATTTAGGCATAAAAATTGTATACCTAATGCATGAGGCTTCCTGCTAATGCAGGGGATGGTTGTACGTAGTCTAACCCTAGTATTTTAACATGTTTGTTTTTGTGATTTGAACCTATGACACCCAAAACCCATGGAGGCACACAAATCATTGCTTAGCTCACTCTCTAATTTATCATTTAAGTACTTTTTTTAGTTAGAATTCTAGTTGTGTGCAGTTTGCCTGGTTCTGCTGCACTGATCCTTTTGACTTTTTTTGCATGGCTTTCCTACAGGAGATAACACCTATACTTGTGCTGATTGTATATTAAATTGTGACCCCAAATCAATTTCACCATGCTCTACAGATGATGGCTATTTGCATTTACCTATTCTGGTTTGTTACTGAAACTCGATATTTAGTTTCGAGCAGGTGAAAATATTTTCATAACATTTAGATAAACTTTCAGGTATTTCAAAATTCACTTTTTATTTTCCTCTTTATGTTCCTTCAAGCAGTCCTCAAAGCTGGACAGATTTTCCTTGATGAATAGCCTTCATTTGGCAATAAGGTTTGCAGGATGGCACTTGAAAAGAGGGAAGAAACTAGTCATTTGTTGTCACAATGGTAAGTCATAGATAATCATTATAGCTATCGACAATAAATACTGCTTTTTTTGGAAATGTTTACTGCATGATTTTTGCTTTTATATAAATATTTTGATGTTGTGCTTTTCATTTTTTATCTTGAAATTAAATATTAAGAAATAAACGAATTATTATTATGGGTGGAGAAAAGGATCAAATCGGTTCCCCAACTTTTTTAATGACCAAAATAGTTCTCAACTAAATAAAAGTATCAATTTGATCTATTGACTCTTTAAATATAGACCAAATTATTCTTTTTTTTTATCATTTATGTTCCCATTTAACAAGTCAAGGGATTAAAATGACACTTTTAAATAGTCGGGGACTATTTTTGTCCTTCATAAAGAGTCAAGAAATAATTTTCGTTTTATCTCATATGGGTGTCAGGGAGCTGAATTTATGCGAGCAATCCAACGTGCAAGCATGCTTCTTTATTTTTTTACATTGTTCATATTTGGTTTGTGTACATTAATTTTTACTACATTTAAGTTTGGTTCGATATTTAAAATGTTTATGTTCTTATTTGCTACCGGCTTGTTAAGATTAATAAGTTTTTTATTGAGCTGAACTCAAATAAATATATCAAACAAAAAATGAATTGCAATGTTTTGAATACTTATATCAACAAAATAAAATTAGAAATATGACAAGCATGATGTTGAGTGTAACCAACAATTTAATTTTTCTTTGTGGATCAAATGTTTGCAATGGAAATGGTAAAACTCTTCTAACTAAACATATGTAAATGTAACAGCTTAATTTACAAATTTAATTCACGCCTTAAGAGTTTTGAATCTACAAATTACTTTCTATAAAGCTTTTGAATATGTAGCTTGTTTACAAGGCTTCTAGAACAATATTCTTCTTAATTAACTTGTACTTATGATTGCAATGTATAAGGGTTCAAACAATCCTAAACAAATTTGAAGAGAACCTTATAGGTATAAATCTTCCTGCCAGGAAGACCCGAGGAGCCTTTTTATATATTAAGCTGGGTTAGGGAAAAACTCTTTAAGCATGATAAGCATCTAAGATCAATGCTAAGCCATAATAGTTGAAACTCATATAGTGAAACAAGATCGTAGAACAACAAATAAAATTACATCGTTGAAACTTTGAAGGTCTAAGAGTGCTTTTAATATCTATAGATATTTGACAATGCCAAAAGCAAATGATCATTAACCATCAAAGTCTATGGAAAAACAACATTTAGTAGCAAAAATGTATGCCCATCAAACTCAAAACCAGCCATCCCTCATCTTAATTAAGCTAGGTTGCTAACAAAGTATCTCTAAGCTTAACAAGTCACAAGATATATATATATATATATATATATATATATATATATATATATAGAGATAGAGAGAGAGAGAGAGAGACTAAAATTCAATCAATTATGCCAAATTTAAACAAGTTGGCAGTTTGCAATTAGCAAGAAAGGTATGACAATTAGTATTTTACTTGAGTCTTACTTGATTAACGATAGTAAAATCTTGCCCCAAGTATCACGATCTTGTCTAGAGGTTGTAATATTAAGACTAGAATGGACAATCAAATGAAATTTTTAAATTTTATTTACTAACACTAACTAATAACAAAATGCTTATTTATATATTTTCCTTATAATAATAACTTTTGATATATATATCAAAAGAGTCACTAAATCACAAAATTTATTTAAAAAAAATATTTGATAATTCTAGCATAAATACCGTTCTATGTAGCATCATGTCTATGATACATAGATTCTCTTCTCCTACTGATCTAGTTTTCAATATCTTATCTAATAATATTAATTAAACATTAATTGTGAGTTATCAGTATAACTAAGTGGATACATTATACTTCTAAGTTACAGTAACATTAAAAAAATAGAAAATAAAATGCATTTTTGTCAAAATAAATAAATCAAAATAATATTATTTGACAATTCAATTAATTTAAAGAGGACAATGTAAGATGTTTTGAAACATTAATTTATTTAAACTTTGTTGTTGGAAATAGTGCAATTTAAGAAAGGCATCTTTCTTAAAATGAGATAGAAGTATCTTCTTTTTTTTTTTTTTCAATTTTTCCCGAGTGACAATTTTTTTCTTACCCTCTCTCGCCCTTGTTCTTTTAAAATTTTCTCACCAAATAGATTTTTTCTTTAATTTGATGGCTACAAGTGCTACGCGCCTCTCTATAGGAATATCTTTATATTCAACGCACTCTATCATATGTTGCCAATTTATGAAGTTATCAATATTGAACTCACCCTCAAAATCGGAAAGTTTGATCTTACAACAACATCAAGCCTTTATCCCACTATGTGGGGTGGGCTACATGAATCATTTTTCTCCATTGTGTCCTATTAAAAGTCAAATTCTCGTTTAAATCTAATAAAAAAAGGTCATTCCTAATATTTTCTAACCAAGTCTTTTTAGGTCTGTCCACCCTCAAAATCGGAAAGGTTGATCTTAACACCAAAATTTTGATAATGTCTTATTAGTTCTCTCCTATGATAGGGTTCATCTTCTTTGGATGATACTTGCAATGCTTGATGGAAAGGGTTTTCAATTTCATGATTTAAGTGGTCTTCATGTGAATGAAACGAGCATGATTCCCCATCATGCCTTTAATTAGCCTCTAAGCTAGTTTGTAAATGTTGAACTTCATAGTATAATTCCTCCATGGTTAATTCTTGGTTTTGTCGGGGTTTGATTTCTTCTAGGAGGCATCCTAAATCTAAGTCTCTAGTACCCAAATTTGACACCGATACAAAGGAACAAATTAACTTCGACGGCTTTATTGAATTATAACCTCCCACAAATTGTGAAACACAACAAAAAGTGAAAAAAAAAACATCCAAGAAAGAAGTATTCGGCTGAAAAACAGTTTAATGACCGCGATTAGACAATATGCAACAAAAAAAAAAAACTTAATTGAAAGCACAAAAATCAACTATTAACAAGACACAGGATCCCTAAGAGGGAAACAAGAACTCGTCGGCCTCTTACTTTACCAAGGAAGTACCCCCAATAGCTTTCTTGGCATCTCCGACTGAGTTGTGACTGTATAAACAACAGGCTGAACAGGACTTGGGCTGCAGTTTGACTCTTCAATTGAGGGCTGAAATTCTTGATTCAAGGACGTTGAATGTTTCCAACAGAGTATATCCATTTCCTACAAGGTTTTGTATTAGTTAGTTACTGGTTAAGTGTAAGGAACATTAAATTGCACAAGAAAGTGGATCAGAGAACCTGATGGAAAATTTTCTTGAATTAAAATGTTTTTTAATAGGGAGTTGCTCCGTCTGCTGGTCCTGTGAGGTCAAATTCCCTTATTGTAGACGTGCAGAGCCACAAGATTAAAGAAGCATGAGGTATTTATAAGGCACCCACAAGATTAAAGAAACAAGTAATTACTAAACTACCCCATTGGGAAAAAACCTAAGAAAGAAATAAAAATAAAGAGAAAAGAGAACAAAAATTAAGAAAGTTAATAGTTAAATAACCATGTCATGCTCTTAGGATAGGGGAAGACTTGTCCTAAATGTCTAGTTCTCTCTCATAGTCATAATAGGGTGAAAGATTTGCCACATTAGAAGTGACTGAAATGTTTATATCTTCTGCTAACTCAATTGTACGCCAATCCTACTAAATGCAAATATTTAAATGTTTTGTTGTTTACATTAAATTTGTTAGTGTTGTATGTGGTATGAACGTTATATACCTTGAAAGTGATATGTTCTCTTGTTCTTTCAGGAGAAGACATAAGCATATGTGTGTGCCTTGCTATATTAGCAACCTTATTTGACGAGGAAGGTATGTTGACACTTTTAAAGGAACGTCTTTAGACTGTTTTTTTGTTGAACTAGATGATTAGTACATTTCTTTCCATGGCATTTGGAGGTCGTTCTTTCCTGTGTTTCAATAATTTTTGTAGCCGTCACATGGTTTTGCTTGTCAGGCATTTCCCCATCTTATTCATGAATTGTAAATTTATTCTGCACTGTTTTTGCGAGCTAGTGTTCTTTTGAATCAAAAGCCATCCTTCAACTCTTGACGAGCCTCAACATTCTTATTTTCGACTCATCATAATTTCCTGCCATTTTAATAACCCCAAAGTTTCCCAGGAGATGAAATGTAGATATATTTGAGTTGTTTCAGAATGCCGTTTCAAAGCTTAAGTTGAAAGATTGGAAGTATATCCATAGCAAAAATCATCAAAGCTGTATTTTATATTAGTGACGGAATTATGAAATCCCAACTCTTGAATTCAGCATATTTCCCATTAGATAAAAAAAAAAAACTATAAAGATGAGTGAGATATCTGCAATTGAAGCAAACATCGAGGAGCAGTACATCCATCATATTTGTAAACTGATGGCAGATTCAAAATTTTCAAATAACTTTCTTACTTCCTCGTACAAATACCTTCTCTTTCAATTAAATTACATTTTACTTCAAATGTTTCACCCTATGATGCACAGACACGGCAACACGGACATGACACGACACGGACACGGTACACGTCAATTATTTAAAATATTGGACACGGACACGGTATTATAGTTTTATATTTAAAAAATAATGTATAAAAATTAAATAAGTATAATTTTAAAAATAATTTAAAAATAATAAGTCATTTAACAAGAATTTGAGCTTAAAATGATTAATATTAGGATGTCGAGAGTTGGGCGTCGTTGCCATTTATCAGTCATCGAGAGAGGAGATAATAATGTTGTTGAGAGTCGAGCATTGATGTTATGCAGTAAACATTGAGCGCCAATTTTAAGAGGGCCTTTATCGTCGATGTTGAGAAGGCAGTTGACAAAGATGAGATGTCAAGTTGTGGGTGTAAAAAGTGCTAGCATCGACTATCAAATTTATATTTAAGATACACGTTTTAAAAAAATTCATAAAATATTTAAGATACGCGTGTTGAACACACGTGTCCAATTTATATTTAAAATTTTTTTAATCGACACATTTTTGGCGTGTCCGACACGTGCCAGATGAGTGTCAGATGCGTGTCGTGTCGGATACGTGTCGAACACTGCACGCCTCTTTGAGGAGAAGTGTCCGTGCATCATAGGTTTCACCCCAATCTTAATCAGAGGAGCATTCATCTTCCTTTCTGTCTTGATCATGCCTGTCTAAAAATATCTCCTTATTGTAAGTTTCCCCACTATTTGTTCCCTTTCCCTTATTCTAGTTATTCATCTGGAATCGACTATTTAGGATTGTTTCCATATCTTTCTGTCTTTTATTCTTGTGTGGTAGGCATCTGTTACTGTTTAAAATAATAAAAGTGATTGTCACTCTCCTCCACGCTGCCACGCATGTTGCCATATTTTTATTTATTACAACTTCAATTTGGCAAAAAATCGTGACAATGAGACTTTAATTAAGGTAAATTAGTGTGCTCTGGATTACCAAAAATTTTTTGTAAATACTTCATTCTATTTATTCTCTGTTGATTCGAGTAAAATCTGGTTCAAAAAGTCTTATGAAAGTCTATTTTTATGTCAATAATGTTCTTTTTTGACATTATGTGCTGGTTCAGCTTTATTTTGTAGTGATCTTAGAATATGTTTTAACTCCTATTTGATTATTTAAAGCGATGGTGAAATAGATTGGGATATTATTAGTAGAATTAAAGTTGGATGTTTGAAGTGAAGGAATGTACTAGGCCTATTGTATGATAGAAAAGTATCCCTCAAACTTAAGGGAAAATTCTATAAAATGGTGGTGAGAAGCAAAAAATTAAGTGTTGTAGAGATGAGGATGCTTATATAGATTAGTGGTTTTACACTTAGAGACAAAATGCGAAACGAGCATATACATGAAAATATTGGAGTAGCTCCAGTCGCGGATAAGATTAGAGGGAGATTTCTTAGATTGTTTGCTCACTTAAAATGTCGGCCTTCCGATGACATGGTTAGGAGAGTAGATGACCTATGTTAAAAAATGTAGAGACAAACCTAAAAAGATTTGGTTAGAAAGTATTTGAAATAATTTTTTATTAGATTGAAATGAGAATTTTACTCTGAATAGAAATAATGGAGAAAAAGGATTCATGTAGCCGACCCCATGTAGTGGGATAAAGGCTTGATATTGTTGTTGTTGTAGCATCCTTTTCGATTATTTGCAATGTGATTATGCTTTAGTCGATGAACTTATTAGTTTACAAATTCCAAGTATGTGAAAAAAGAAAAAGAATAATAGTTTTCTCTAGAACATGACTTTAAGTTATTGGCTGATTTCTTATAGTTGGCATGGTACCCTCCATATGCAAAATAAATTAATATTTTCTTGAGCGTACATAATATTCAGTTTGTTTTATACCAGAAGACTACAAATTTTCTTGTCTTCTAATCTTTAAATAATTCTAAAATTTGAGACTTAATGTTTCACTAATGGAACCTATATTCCTTAGCTAAGTGATCGAGATGCTTCACATTGAAAAAAAAAAATAGTTAGATATTGTGATTCAAATTTGGTTATCAAAGATCTTTTAGCTATTGTATTTATTTTTGAGATGATTGCAATACAAGAGTTGATTGTTTAATCATGTAACGTATTAATCTTAAATTAAATTTAATTACCAGAAAATTCATCCTAATCAAATTTTGATTAGTATGTCTTGACCTAAAAATTTTTCCTTCAAGTTTTACCTTTGAAATTATTGTTCTAATGTTTCGATAATCCTATAGTAAATGGAAGAACTATTCTTGAAACCTGTTACCTTTGGATTCCTCCTCGTTTTGTGAGCATCTTAAAACAAATTTTAAGTGTTTTGAATTACTCTTGGCACCTGCTTTTATCCACCACTGGTGCATTAAAGATTTTGTCAAATAAATTGAATTTCCCAGGAAGAGTTCCCACAATACCTTTGGTAGCATGTGAATGACTTAAAAAACTCATTACATTTTATATTTAGATTACAAGCTGGTACGTGGCTTTGATGTCAATTTTTGTTTGGACTGCCAATTTATTTTGGTTTTTCCAAAGATTACTTGAATTTGATGGTGTTGGACTTAACTTCTCATTCATGTTTGACTGTCGATCGTCAACTCTTTAAGCAAAGTTTTTTATGTTAAAAAACTAGTGTTTGTTTTGTATTTTGGCTCAGTGGTAAATGACCAAATGAACCAAGCCAATCAAGATCTTATCTTATTGATTCTATACTCTTAGTTGTTAACAAGCTCATATTTAGATTTCGTTTGAGATGGTTTTTTTACTGCTTCTTAAAGCAACTTACATAATTTTTGTACTAAAAAGTTGTTTTAAGAAGCAGTATGAAAGCCATTTCAAACGAAGCCTTAACCTTACTTACCTTGCTTTATTTATATCATTTATCTGTGCAGGTTGTTTTGATGACGGGAAGCTCTACAAGTCCACAATCATAACAAAATGGGAGATGAGAAGGCGGCTTGTATTTATCTGCAAGTTTGCAGTGAATGCGCGGCCTTCACGAGGAAATTTGAAGCAGGTTTATGGTTTTCTCAGAAGAGAGAGAGAACATCTTGTTCCTACTGATCCAGTTAGCGATGTTAATGTGCTAGAACAAAAAGAGTTGGGCTGGTCAGGCTGAGATTGTGGTATCTTCTGATGCAGTACAGTAAATCATTTGAGGTTCAGATTTGTTATGTTTATTGTATTATTATTGTTTATATATGTACTTTATTTCTCAATAATCATAAAATAGAATGTACTTATCATATAGAAGAGATTATTTTAGGCATGTTTTGGGCATGAAGAGAGAAGCGTATTGTTATAGTTTGTTCTACCCTTAAATTTTTCGATATTCGTGCCACTCGCAGTGAAAAGTTATGTAAGTTAGGCATCATTTGGTATAATTTTCTTACTAAAAGTAACTTTTTAGTACAATAATTTTAAATTTTTATTAAAAAGTGTTTTAAAAACAGTAAGAAAGTTATCTCAAATAACCTGTTGATATATTATAATGGGAATATCATGAACACGGTTGTAGACGCAACTATCCTTTTTCTTGTTGTTGTACTTAGGGTTGCAAGCGAACCAAACGTTCGACGAGCTACTCGTTGTTCGGTTCGATTAAAGCTCGTTTGTGATCGTTTAATTAACTAAACAAACAAACTTGAACAATATTTTAAATACTCGATTCTTAAATAAACAAACTTGAACACTCATGCGTTCGGCTCATTTATGTTCGCGAACAACATCATTTGAAGTTCGTGAACAAGCTTGACATTAAGCTCGATTCGTGTTCGATTTTGAACTCATGAATAGGCTTGATAAAAATAATTAATATTTGATTATATAATTAAAAAATATATAAATAATTATTGTCTTTGTTACATAGATAATTGCTTTTATTATAAGTGTGTTTTTTCATAGATATGTTTATGAACATGTTTGTTTGATAGTTAAAAAAAATCGTTAAATATGTTCACGAACAAGCTCGATAAGCACTAAACGAACAAACATGAACTGAACATGAACCGAACATGAACACTTATTAATTTAAATGAACCAAACATGAACACAAACAATAAAGCTCAAACAAACATGAACCAAACTTGAACAAACTGATATTAAATGAACACAAACATGAACACTCACATACTCGACTCGGCTCGGTTCGTTTGCAGCCCTAGTTGTACTCTTCTATTCTGTTTTTTTGGGGCAATAGACATCTCTTCTAAATACAAAATTGTATTTTTGTGTTAGATTCAACTAAATGGTTATTATTGCATCCTATTTTACAAGAAATCCGTCTTTGTTTTACTGATCATTTTTAATATGCTCTTTCGTATAAATTCAATATGTATTTCTACATGAAAGAATGGAATTTAAGTACCATATAAGATTTGAAGTCATCTTCAAGTAGTTTCTCTATAAACATTTAAAGTGAATTTAAAATCTAAATTCAAGTTTTTAATATAAAGATTAAAGAAGATGAAGCAACATTTTTAATACATAGAAAATGCCAAGTAAAAAAAGAAGTCTAAAATAATAATAGTTATTTTTGAAAAGCATTAAGAAAACTATTCCAAACAAAGACCTAGGCCTTGTTTGATGCAATTTACTGCTTCTTATAATAGTTTTTCAGTACAAAAATTAATGATTTTTTTTTTTTTTACTTTTAGTTGAATTTAATTAAAAAATAAAAAAATATTCTACAAAAACATTCAAAAAGCATTTTCATATTCACAATAAATAAATAAATAAAAACAAAATCATTATTTTTTAATCGTATTTTTCATCTATACCAGCGACTGCCATCATGGTGATACTTAATTGTGAGGTAATACAGAGATAAAATTTATGCCTAGAAAGGAAAAGAAGAAACGCAGTGTGGTATGGTTACGCATCAAAAGAATAGCAAGCTGATCAAAGAATGTAACTATCGCTCGAACTAAACTATCGAACTTCTTCTTAAGAATCCCTTTGCTTGATAAATATTAGTAAGAGTTGACTCAGCTAGTTCAGCTGCTTTAGCAGCTCCATCTGATAGAATCTGATCCAAGTAAGCCGGATCTGCTATGATCTCCTCATAACGATTCTGCAAAAAATGAGGGATTTGAGGTGCAGTGCAGAAAAAAACAAGTAAAGATCCTTTAAAAACTAATAAAAATAATTATTAATCATATAAAATAAACTATAAGATAAAAAAATTGAAATGAAAATCGTAGACAATATTTACAAACTTTTAGATTTACTAGCGAACGACACACCTTCACGTAGAAGAAATATTTTCCGTTAGTGCAAAGGTCTATGCATGGGCAAATTATTCTGTGCGGAGTCCGGACATCATTTAGAGACTAATAAAAGTATGTCACATCACCCTAAAAGTGAACCGCGCTTGGTTCCGAGTGGGGTACCGAGCACAGGTACCACTCGGTACCGTGCTCGGTACCAAGTGGTACCGGACGGTCCGCACTGAATAGTCTCTCCTATGCATGATTATATTTCTCATTCACTAGCTCATGTGAATGCATCATATAGAACTTCTGAAGCAAAATCAATATGCATATACCAAAACTAACCTGAATTGGGCGCAGGTGATTGACCAAAGCATCTGTAAGGACTATTTTGAAAGTCCCCCAATTCATGTTTTGGCATTCTAATGCAACTTCCTGTTAAAGAAAAAAAAAAAAGAACTCTTTAACTTTTTTTGTAGTACGGATGGCAAATACAAAAATAAAAGTATTCCAAAGAGCCAAGCAAATATTTAGTATTTGGGAGTTTCATCTAAGTCAGAAAATTGACACCTGGAGATGCTGTATCTAGAAGCACACTTGTTAGGTATGATCAAATCTAAAATGTGTAAAAGATAGGACAATAAAGAAGCTTGAATATGAATAGAAACCCTGCCTCTTTAGTCCGGCCAGTAACAAGCTGATAAATTGAGAGAAGATTGTTGCATTCAGGTCTCTCGGGGTTATCGAATTCCAATCTGATATAAAATTCACCGAAAACTGTTCTAGTTGTCATATATATCAAGTAATAATCAAATGAAAGCAGATAACATATATGACACAATTGTAGCACCATGAAAATGTAACAAACAAGAGTATGAAGAAACTCTATAACGATCAAGAGCGTATTTTTAAGCCTCACACTATATTTTCAATAACTACAACACTCATTGAAAACATTTTGTTACAAGGAGGTACAGGAAAAATCATCAAAACAGACCATATTTATTTCTCCAAATTTTCTTAAACAATGGATTTCATCACAAAGCAATAAGGGCTCAACCAAATTAACTTAAATAACAGACCTTTGCTCAAAAGGACTTGCACCTAATTTCAATGTTCAGTCAATCCCATGTTTGATACCATCTTCAGTCAGTTAAAGACTGATGCATCTTGGAAGTAAAAACAGTAAGACAACAGGTAGAAAACTATAGGAACTTGAAGATATGGACTGATTTTTTTTAATACTTCAACAAGAAAGAAA
The DNA here is from genome assembly GCA_022539455.1 of Dendrobium nobile. Taxonomy (NCBI): domain Eukaryota; kingdom Viridiplantae; phylum Streptophyta; class Magnoliopsida; order Asparagales; family Orchidaceae; genus Dendrobium; species Dendrobium nobile. The sequence continues at coordinate 6,813,064 of CM039735.1, read as the reverse complement.
GATACAATTGATTTACTATTTGAGAGGTAGATTGGCTCTCCTACAAACCCTAGATGCCATTAGGAACTATTTCAAAACAAAACTACAGAAGAAATAAATTGCATAAACTGAAAATAATATATAGTTAGCCCTAAATAGGCTCCCCCTACTTCCCTCCCAAATCAGCCTACTTTTCTTAATTAATTCCTTCTCAATTTTGAACTCTTTCTCTAAATAATTCCCTCCCAATTATCATTAAAACTTTCCTAATTATCTCTCCCTAAACTTCTCCTTACATAATGAATTATAGCTTTTTTGGGCCCCACAAGGGGTGGGAATCCCACATGCTAATCTGGTTCCCGCCCACCCCCACTATTGGGTTCAGCTCTCCTGAGCCGGGCGGAACAAAGACCTATCCTAACCAAAGTTGCAGATGGCAGATCCATTTAGTCCCACACATAATTTAAAACCCAATTCTTATGTGGCCCACCGCCTTCCAATTGCATAAATGCTCTCATAAAGATCCATCATCTTCAAAATGTTCTCATAAGGGCCCTCACGTATTTGTTAATTACAAAACTTAAGTATCTCAACTTCTTCTGCTGTCATTTATTTATTTATTTGAGGTAAAAGCTGAATGATGCTATTAATAACGCATTACATCATTCGTACTGGTAGATTTCATTATCAATATTTTCAGGGCTGTTTGGATTGTTGAAACTTATACAAGATAATGCGTTTGCATGCAAAGTAGATTCTCATTTTTGAAATTTTAAGCAAGTAAACTTCATGGTTCAATTTCTTAACAAATCTGTTGCAAATTACATGCAACCAATTAGCCAACATTTAGATTTTATTTTACATGCAGTTCATTTGAAACAAGCCAAACATCCTCTCAAATGATTATATAAAACAATTTTGAAATTGCACTATGAAGAACTTGCATTTTATTATGTTTTGATAGATATCCATTATAAACATAATCTACGAGGTCTAGGATATATATATATATAGAGAGAGAGAGAGAGAGAGAGAGAGAGAGAGAGAGAGAGAGAGAGAGAGAGAGAGAGAGAGAGACCAAGGTTAATGAGACAAAAAAAATTCTCAACGCAAGGGCTTGGTAACAAGTTAAACAATAAATGAAATTCAGACACAAACTCTAGAATATATATAGTTAAAGATTTCTACCAAGTAGTATTAAGAAGATTCCCTGTAATCAAACCAACTACAGTGCCTAATGCATGGAAAGTACCACAGGTGTATAGAAAAGCAGAGAAAAATGAAATTACAGAAGAAATAATATGAACTGCATTGTCACATATGCGCAGCGCATGGAGGCATCATGAACGTCATAGAGCATATCATGCAATATATAATATAGAAAAAGAAAAAAAACTGCAGTAGAGATATATTACAAACCCTGGAGGTGAGTCAGTTTTGCAACGCTTAATCTTGTTAGCAATGACCTAAATTCAAAGAAAAGCAGCAGAATGATTAAAAGAATGAGAATGGAAATAGTAACATAGCGTTTGGTAGATGACCGAACATCATCCAATTAAAAATTACCTCATAGAATACTAATCTACAAAATGTGTTTTGATCATTGCATGTGACTAAAGGATACTAAATGGAATATAATTAAGGAAAGTTCAGTATTTGTAGGCCGTTTAAGACATGCAATCAAAATACCCGCTTCTAATAACAATTTGTTAATAAAAAAAGAATGATGTGGAAATTAGTGAAGATGCCCTTATTTTGAAAATGAAAACATAATTATTGATCTCCATATGTAATGCTGAGTCGCTTCATCGAATGCAACAATGATGACAAAAATGAACACAGTTTCACCCAAAAAAAAACAAAATTACTCCTGATTTGAAGAGAAACTCATGTATCAATCAAATCATGATGACATTCTGATTTGATTGCCTGTAAAAACTATCTATCAATCACCCAATTTGTCAAATGGACCGTCTCGGAGCATGCCAAAAAATTTATGAAGAGAAACTCATGTATCATTTACATTTCATCATATTTACATACTTACATTTTAAAAAAAAATTATTTATTAAATTTAAATATTAAAAAAAGCACCTAAGTTTTATTTAAATGTTAAACATTCATATTTTTTTCTAAATTTTGATTAAGTTTTAAAAATCCCGCTTAATTTTTAAAAATCCCTACTAACTTTTAAAAATTCTGCCTAAATTTAAAAATTCCCTCATATGGCTCGCGAGCCGGCTCGAGCTTGTTTACAGTGAGACGAGCTCGAGTTCGAGCTCGCTTTTCAACTACTAACGAGCCAAGCTCGATAAGGGCCTAAAACTCAACTCGACTCGACTCGTTTGCACCCCTAACGATGACTAAGATTTGTAATACAAAAAATAAAGAAAATACCATCAAAACTTACAAAGAATACAAACTTGAAATTTTTGGCCTGGTAAAGGCATTTCATCTATATGCCAAGTTTAACATTCTATACTTTGAACGGACGGCCATAAATTGCCGCCTATTGTGCAGTCTCAGTGGGGACAATGAAAAATTCAATGACCATTGACAGTCATTGACCAGGAAATTGTGACAAATTAATAAATTTAGAAAACAAAACCAAGAAAACAAAGAAAAAAGCCATCTGAAAACCACAACAAAAAGGAGAATTATGAAGAAAATATTATTTTAATGGCCATAAACTACTTTCTAACTAATTAACTACTTACAAAATATGTGGATAATTCAATCACTAGTTGATGGTTTTGTCTGGTTGATAAAAATTTCAAAATGCAGTTGCGTCAGCAATATTTATAGATATGGTTCAGACGTTCAATAGAAAAAGCAACAAAATATAAAAGGTTGAAATCTTCACTTACATCTTTTGGGTCCAGAAGATTGATACGAGACATGTCTGAAGGAGCCGACTTTGACATCTACGGATAACCACCATATAATCAGTAGGTGAAGAATTTATCAAAAAAAAAAAAAACAATATTTATGTGTATTTCAAAGTAAAAGTGGAGTTCATGACCATTTGATGCCTTTAAGTCTAGTAAAAGACAATAAAGGATGCTCTATCAGACAGAGAACAAGCACACAAAAGAGAAACAACGGTTTCCTCCTAAACTAATAGCCATTAATTACCTTCGAAAGACCATCAGTAAGAGACATAACCCGAGCACCTGCTGGCTGAATAAGAGCTTCAGGGACCTAAATTGTATACAGAGACACCAGGATTAAAATATTTAGCAATTAAAAGAGCAGCTTCGCATCTTCTTGAGTTAAAGACAAGAAAATGGAAGGCACGACGTATACCTTGAAGAGTGCACCACCTTTCCTACATTCAGAGAAAATAACATCAGAACCAAGGTAAAAACAAGCAGGTAGGCCAATTTCAAGATGTTAGACAATGAAAAAGCAAAACCTACCCTCCCAATTTCTTCCACTTCCGCCCCCCATACAGCTGGTTCATTTTCTCAGCTAGTTCACGAGTCAGCTCAAGATGTTGCATTTGATCCTCCCCAACGGGGACAAAATCAGACTGAATTATAACACAAAACAACTATATGTCAATAAAAGGCCAGAAAAAATCACTGTAGGGAACATATAACAAAGAATGAACTCAACAAAAACAAACTGGACCTACATTCAAATGACAATAGAGTGAATTCAAATGGATTGGACAAATGAAAGCCTATTTACAACGAACAGAACAAAGTTGAAAAACTAAAAAAAAAAAAAATCAGATAGGTCTACCTGATAAAGAAGAATATCAGCAGCCATCAGGACAGGATATGTTAGAAGGGCTGCTCCAATGTTTTCATCACCCTTAAAAAAAAGGTCAAATTCAGGACTTTATCTGGGAAAAACAGGCAACTGGTAATTTAACTGGGAAAAAAAAAATTCTATAAATGCATAAGGAAATCATATGATCAAATAGTAACAGAACCTTACAAGTTACAATTTGTTTCTTGTATAGGTTAGATAATTCCTTGCATTGCGTGAAAGATGTAAAATTTGTAGCAATTGAACATTACATTTACCCTTTGAAATAAATGTGTAAGATTCAAAATTTACAATGACCGACCTTTAAATTCAATTCCTTGATCCAAAGAATGAAAGATGGCTAATTTGTAGCAATTATAAATCAAATTCCATCAAAGTCATTTCCAAAAAGTGAATAGACACCATCCTAAATTTTTTGGAGCTTGATGATCCACAATAAATTAAGCGCATGATTTGAATTATCAATTGGAACTGATTTGCTTTGTTCAAAGAATAAAATTTAATCATATGAACTGAAAAAAGCCAAATTTATTGCCTTGTGGTCCTCATCAAGCCTTTTTATGCTGTCATTAACTGTAGAAAAAAAGATAATGGTAAGATAAATGATGAAGCATACATTGGAACTTAATTGTTCTTACCACCTTTGGGTGAGTGAATCCTTGTTCATTTTCAGTGAGTGATCCCTCATAGTTTTTAATTGAGATTCCCCACTTATATCTCATATAATTTTTCTTTAATGGTAAAGTTATCTCATTCCTATCAACTTTCAATTATACTTTGTTCAATTGGGCTTACATCAAACTGGTATATGTTACAATCCTAGCCGTTCAACCTAAAAGAAATCCCACGGCCACAAAGCATGACCTGTGGAAGCTCTCTCAATCCCACCTGGAATTACTCTCCCGATGATTTCTTTCCAAAGAAGAGTAGTTGAATTAGGAAGGATCATAGTGAGGCAATTATGTATCAATTTGAAGTTACTTGTTTCTTTGTTAAGACATCTTGTACATATCTATAAATAGGGATAGTTGTATGCAATAAAATCAAGATTTTCCCTCTTATTCCTCTCAAATTCTCGTATGTAACATGGTATCAGAGCCACGAAGGGATGAGGGAACCGAGCGGGAAGAAGCCTTACCGAACAAAGCCTGAAGCCAGAGCCGGAAGTCGGTAGTCCACCTCAAGGAAGAAGAAGTCGAAGCTTTGCCCTCGACGAAAGCCTCACAGAAGGAAGGAGCCGAAGAAGCCTCCTGCGAAGCAAGGAAGTCGAACACCCCGCTCGAGCTCCCTGCGTGCATGCCCTAGTTACCCAAACTAAGTCTTTTAAAGACTCGGATCGGCCCGGTTAAATTAACCAGAAAGATTTCTCCTAAAAAAAAAACTCCCTTTCGAACTTTTATTGTCGAACATGAAAAAAAAAAAATTCCGGGACCTTCATTGCTACCCAATGTCATACATATGGTCTTAAATACTATCATAATGTCAGAAATCAATTCCTCCCAGAGCATTAAACAAGCTGAGGAGTCGCTGGTGCACAAAGGATGAGGTGACATCTAAAGCATGCAACCTTCCTAGTTTCTAAATGTGAAGAATTACTTAAAATAGTCTCAATTTGTGAAGACCTGCTTAAAAGGAAAAGGAAAAATACATTACTTCCTCGGAGGACCAAAAGGAGGAGATCCAAATTTTGGGGCATGGAATAAAGCAGACTCCATGATTATGTCATGGTAGTGGAATTCCATGACTCCAAAAAATCGTGATACATTTATGTTCCTTTCCACTGCAAAGGGCATATGGGATGCTGCCAGATGGACCTTCTCCAAAGCCCGGGATGCAGCTCAAATCTTTGAAATTAAAGTCAAAGTAGGAAGCACAAAGCAAGGGAACAAGAGCGTGACAGCGTATGCCACCCTTCTACAAAATCAATGGCAAGAACTTGATCACTACAAATGCATAAAAACCAGATGTTCGGAGGATGCTGCAATCCTAAAGAACTTTATTGAAAAAGATAGAGTTTATGATTTCCTTGCTGGACTAAATGCAAAATTTGATCAAGTTATTGTCCATATCCTCGGCAAAAAGGAGACGCCATCACTTAACGAAACTATTTCTCTCATCCGCGTGGAAGAAAGCCCACGAGGAGTAATGTTAGAACCAAGGTCATTAAAAATTCAGCAATGGTGATGAACAAAGAATCATCGTGGGGGGAAGGCAAAGTTCATCCCCTCTCGCTTTCTCTCTCCCTCACTCCCTCCTTAATCTACTTCTCCTTGCTCTTCCCTATCTTCCTCCATTCTTTTCTTTCTTCTTTCCCTTTTTATTTCTCTCTAAATAGAGAGAGAAAAAAAAATAGTCTCTCACCCTCTCTATCTCTCAAAAAAAACTCCCTCACATCCTCTTGGCCTCTCTCCCTCTTTCTATCTCTCCTCACCTCTTTCTCTCTCTAAGCAAAGAGAACTCTCCCAAGAAAACCCCTCACCTTTCTTTTCTCCACTCTCTTTGCTTTCTCTCTATAAACAAAGAAAGAAATTCATATTTCTCTCTCCATAACTTCCCCCAAACCCAAAGTAGAACCTTCTCTTAAAAAAATCAAAAAGCAAAAATATATACAAAAAATTAAAAAAAAAAGAATTTACAAAAAATATTGTGTTTGCTTCCAATTTTCATTGTCTCAATCGTGGCCGTTTCACATTCGTGCATGTAAATAAAATATTCGGAAACCCATACAAGCCACAAAACCTTGTTAGTGACATGTTCAACACAGCGAAGATCGCTAATAATTTTCCTTCCCACCACGTTAAGAAAAGTTTATGCGGGGATCCACTCATCACGTCGAACGTGTCGTTAATGATGTTTAGAGGCTTTTATAAGTTTTATAATATTATATCTACACGCACAAAGGCGAAGCGGAGAAAGTTGATAAGACGAAACTTGCAAGAAACACTATTTTTTGTATTTTTATGGTTTTTTGGGATAACTTTATGTTTTATGATTTTTTTAAGACAATGGGAGGTTCTCCTCTCTTTTTAGATAGAGAAGATGAGTTTGGGGATATCCTAGACAGAGAAAGGGATTTCTTTCTCTATATTTAGAGAGAAAAAGTGAAAAGGATGTGAGAGAAATGACTTTCTCTCTCCATTTAGAGAGAGAGAGAAGAAAGGTGAGGCCTTTTTTCTTTTTTTGAGAGTTCTCTTTCTACCTAGAGAAAAAAAGAGGTGAGAAGAGAGGTGGTGGGGAGGAAGAAGGGGAGTTTTTTTGCTGAGAAGAGAGATAAAGGGGAGAGAGAACTTTCTTTATTTTTCCTCTCTCTCTCTCTCTCTTGTGTTTAGAGAGAGAATGAGAAAAAAGAGAGGCATGAGAATGGAGGAATATCGAGAAGAGGAAACAGAAGAAGAAGATTAAAAATAATAGTAATAATAATAAAAAGGAAGAAGGGAGAAAGAGAGAGGGAGTTGTTAGTGACTTAGACGGTGGTGGTTGGCCAGCCGGCCAGTAGCAACTAATTATTTAAATTTACTAAATTTTAAATTAAAATTCACAAAATATAAGAATAATAAATAAAATTTTATTTTAAAATCATATTGTCTTGCTAATTTTTGTCACTTGCGTGTGTCGTATTTCACCTCGTTTCGAGTGTGCAAATAAATTTTCATCATTTTTCTTGTGCAGGCAAGAGCACCTAGCCTATATGAATGTCCTTTCCTAACAAGTTGGATGTTCCGAATATGATGGCACGGTTTGTTTCACAAACAAAGATCGTTCAAGCAACTTTACATAATGTTACTCATAGTTTGTCATTTTCAATCGCATTCGCTAGAGTTGAACGCAGCAAGTCCTTCTTGAATAATTTTGATAATATGAACGCAATGACAGTCTGTTTAATGATCGAAAGTGGCTTGGACAAGTTTGTGCAACGTCCTACTCATAGTTTGTTATTTTCGTCGTCCAATCGAGCTATGCATGAAAGCGTTCTACATACGATGGTGCTATTCTTTTTTGCAAGCGGATGATGATTTGGATGATTTCATGTGGCATCGAGAGGCGTTGAACCCGCTCACATGGTGTCTCATCAATCGATCGTAGATCTTATCAAACGAGCTCGAATTAGCGTGAGATATATATTATAGGTGTCAACACCCATCCTCTTCCACCTCAACCTACTCTTCATCCTACCATATTCCTCCTTACCCCATCACTACCCTGAACTACCTAGATATAAAGTTGTATCAACATCAACATACCTTTCCCTTTAACATCGAACCCAGTTGCAGCCTCCCCAGCTTGCTCATCACCTGTAACAACTATTCCTCCATTCCAATGCTCACATCTCCAGTGACTTGCAATATCAAATTACCTCCATCTTTACCATACATCGTAAACACCGTAGTCCTCTACCTCATCACCAACAACTATGTCCACTCTAAACATGCTAGTTCTTCCATCCACGGACATCTTGAACCTACCCTCTACCCTCTCCTTCCCCTGCAACAAGTTCACAATCATTAGTTGCAATGACTTGGCTTTGTATGATGCCAAAAATTCCCTTGGTCCTCTACCTCATCACCAACAACTATGTCCACTCTAAACATGCTAGTTCTTCCATCCACGGACATCTTGAACCTACCCTCTACCCTCTCCTTCCCCTGCAACAAGTTCACAATCATCAGTTGCAATGACTTGGCTTTGTACGATGCCAAAAATTCCCTTGGTCCTCTATGCGCCATAGATGGTATTTTTGATGTAATTTAAAGATTGGGATGGTATGTAGGTAAATAAAAGAAAATGGGTTTTAGATATGGAAATATATATATATATATATATATATATATATATATATATATATATATATGCAACTAATGAATTAACAAAACTTCCTCAGATCATTCCTTTGTTTTCTGTTTCTAATGAGTGTGAGCTTACAAAACTCCATCAGTAAGCAAATAAACCTCTCATACAATCTATAAAATCAATCTTCCCATCTTCAATTATCACACTGCAACTTTAATGCTATATATATATATATATATATATATATATATATATATATATATATATATATATATATATATATATATATATATATATATATATACATGCAAGCTATCATAGAATAGATTTGGATGAACAAATTCATAAGATAAATATGATCCCTTGAAATGCTTATCATCTTTGAGATGACAAATGAGAATGACAAACCTTGATGAATTGTTAATGCAAACTTGCATCATTAGTCAACCAAAAAAAAACAGACAAGATAGGAGTTTATCATGGATCTAGCATGTGATAGTTCTTGCAACAGCATTGCAAAAATTTTCTTGTTTGAAATTTGATTGCGTTTATTTTAGCTTCTCAAGAAATGAAGTAATTGCAATTGAAATAAACAAATAAAATAAATATCAAAATGAAGAGATCACATTGTCGTACAGCAGCAACGCACCGCCTTGCGTGATTTTTCTTTAAATTGGATCATTCTATTCAACCAACCAGTTGGTGTGTCAGAACACAATAGCCACATTAACTCTAAATGTGCATGGACATGTGACTGTACAAATACAGAAGCCTGTGCCAAGTTCAAAAGCAATGTTTTCCATTTAGCGCATTTGAGGATAACCAAGGGTAGGGTAAGTTACAATGAACTACAGATTTGATACCTTGGATGTGTCTACACCACATGCCAAATAAATAGCTGCTGTATTCCTAGTTGCTTCAGCCAATTGTGGAGCATCATAAGGTAAAGTGATCTGCATACAACAAAATCGGAAAATTCAAACAGCAGATAAAAATTAGCTTAACCATATAAATGCAGGATCTTTTGAACTAAAGAAAGTTGTGACATAAAAGAATAAACTTTGTTCTCAGAAAATGTTTTCTAAGCATCATTTACTCGTCTCTCACCTTTTTTTTCTTTTATACTGCTTCATCCAAACAAGTTTTTTTCCAGCGCAAGTAATACCAATATGTTCATCTGAACAATCAATATTACATTTCTTCTTACTCTTTCCTAACCATGGATCAAATCAATATCCCCCCTCCAACTCCTTTTCTTTTATCATGCCTACCATGGTGAATTTCATGCAAGCAAGTTGATTAATTTTAAAATTTTTACCAAATAAATTAGAAGGAAAGTGCTGAAATAAGAAAAAAAAAAAGTGTCAATATGTCCTCAGACTTTTTGGACGGTATGAATTTTGTAGCAATTAAATTAGCAGTGAGATAAGTGAAATATATGGAGATATGTGTCTGACCAATCAAGACTTGTATTTCACTTATCTCAGAGCAACTGTAAAGGCAACAAATAAATCATAAGGGAAAAAACGTAAGGATATCCTGACTTCTTTTTTTTAATGAAATATTTAACTACCTTCAAATGATTACTATTCCTCCGCTCTTATATATTATTATACATATTAGTAGAGTTGAAAGGAGCAAATTTTTTCCAATTCTGGTCCTATCTTTAATTATGATACCTACTTCATTTTCAAAGCAGTGAAGACAGTTTTATACTATACTAAAAAGTAAGAAAACTATTACAAATGACTCATTTTATTCTAAAAGCTAGGAAGTCTGACAGAGCAATGCTAAAGAGTTGAGAAAAAATTATCTAGAATGGCAGCGGTGAAGTGATGCGGCCTAGAAATAGATGTTTAACATGATTTTTTTTTTCCCTATTCCAAACTTTTTATCTAAAACTTACAATTCCAACACTCAAAATGGTATCATGCTTCAGTGAAAGTCAAGCAAGCAATCAATCCTCACAAAATCAAATATTTAAATTTCGACTTAAAGTTCGAATCAAAGTTATAAATACATTATTTTGACTTGATCCAAGGTAAACATGTTAATTTCAATAAGGAGAACACAAAAAAATATGTATGTATGCATATAACCATTGCCCTTCAATAGTAATAGAGATTTTTCCATATAATTTAATTTTGACTCAATTTTTCAACAAGCAACATCAAATTGAAAAATCAAGTCCAGTTATCTTTAGTTTTACCATGAGAAGAAATATGATGCAAGAATTCATAAAATATCAAACATTTTTTTCAAAGCGATAACTACAATATTTTGCGCAAGTCCTGTTTGTTTAAATACAGAAAGCGCAGAGTGAAACAGTGTTTTTGATGTAGAACAAACATGTGAAGATGAGTTGTTTAAAGAAATTGACACGCTTAATATTTCAATAACAATGTTAAATAAAACTTATGCCGATTTAAACGCTAAGATAAAAACAATAAGGAGATAAAACCAGCTTAGGCTAAATCATATGCGTATGAGTTAAGGTAGTAAAACAATCAATTAATCTAACATTGCGTTCGTGGTTGATTTTCAATGATAATTCCTAAACTAACAATGAGATTAGTTACCATGAAGTCATCCCCTTAATCACTCTCTTAATCATGAGGGTCCAGCGGAGGAAGTTAATACAATTCTTTATGACTCAATAATTCCACAATCGAAGTAGAGTTAGGCGATATAAGAGTGGGAAGAGAGCTCACCTCAATGATAAGGAACCACCTTGCAATTCTTGGACAGTAATTACACATTCCAGGTTGCCTGAACAGCAGGTTTCAGGTGTTCGAAGCTCTAAACAACAACCATGGAAGGCCTAGACAGTGATGGGATGAATTCAGGGGCTGGCCTGCATGCATGGGAGCGCAGAAATCTGATCGGGCAGCAGTGTAGCTGACTCCTAGTAAACTCGGACAGCAGCTATGCATAAACGGAGGCTGTAGACAACCTCTAGCAGTCTTGGGAATCGCTTGGCAGCAAGTAAATCTTGCTGGGAACACAGGACAACAAGCAGTAACTGCCCAAAAACAGAGGGCAGCAAGCAATAGGGGCCGGCTAAAGTATGGGGAGACGTTACTTGGCTTTGGTGCTCGGGTTTGGATGGAATGGAAAAAAAGGAGATTAAAATTATCTGGAATAAAATTCAGATTTAGGGCCAGCCGAATTCTGAATTCCTAATTATGGGGGAGCTGTTGGAGGGAAAGAGATTTAAAATTTGAAATCTAAATGTAATAGGGAAGGGCATTTAATCCTCCTTAATTGGGGGCATAAATGTTGATTGATTGAGGCAAGGATTAAGGAGAATTAATGGGGGAGTGGGCCAGCTATGAGAGAAAGAGGAGTAATTGTGTCTAAATTCGTTGTATGTGGGCCATGACATTAATGATTGATGGAATAATTAAAATCTGAAATTAATTCCAGGTTTTAACTAGAGTGAATGGTTTCCAAAATGGTTTGGGTTGATTTAGGAAGTTTTAGAAATTCAAATCAATTAGATTAGAATTCGAATTCTTTCCAAAAAATAATGTGGACAAACATGGAAGGTATTGAATGGGAAATTTAATGTGGGATTCAAGGTGAGGGAATGGGGAGGCCGGCGGGTTGGAGCTTGATTGGATGAGGGGGCGGTGGTTTGAGGGGGTGGAGGCGACAAGGCGAAAGGAAGGGTGGCAGGTGGGCTTGACCGACGGTTGGGAGGTGGTTTGGTGTGGGAGATTATGGACGGGTAGGAGAAGAGGGGCTTTGGCCGTTGGTTGGAGCTTGAGGTGGTGGAGTTGTGGGGTGATTTGGGTGAGGGGGATTGCTGGTGGTGGAAGCTAGGGGATAGTTGGCGGGTGGGGTGGAGGAAACGGAGGAGAAGACGAAGATAAATTAAAACCACGAGTTGTGGACTCTTCCAACGACTGGTGGGTATTGCGCTTGCTCACCTTGAGCTCTCTCTCCATTCTCTTTAGTGCACTCACAAGAAGAAGAAGAAGAAGAAGAAAAAGAAAACACATGAAATTTCATTATCAAATCATCATCCCTCAAATACAATAGAAATGACCTATATATAGGTCTCACCAAAAAAGAAAAGAAATAAAGACTAAATTGCCCTCGGGGCTAAAACATCAAATGACCACCCATAAGGGTAATACAGTAAAAACTGAAAATAAAATATACTTTATACATGACTCAAAAAAAATATAAGCTCCTGATCGTAGCCGTCGATCTCCGATGTCTCCGAAGGTACACATGTCGAAATCTCTGACGATGTCCTCATCATTCTCCCTAGGTGGGAGAAAACTCGACTCCGTCGAGTTGGTGTCTCGAGAACTCCTCGTGCATCTGGGTTTATCTGTTGTAGCTTCTCGTGCTCTGACCACGTATCCTCTGACTTTGGTTTGCCTCTTCACCTAGTCAAATATCTTCTTCGTCGACCCTCTTTTGTAGAAATAATATCATCACTCAGAATCATGTTAACCTTCTCCGTTATAGGCATTTTGGGAAAAAAGTTTGGGAGTGGGGGCAGGCTTTGGGGTTCTCACAAGATGGGGTCACACAAGGCTTAATTTGAGATGGATTTGGGGTTTAAATTCTGGACCTTTATAGGCTACTAAATCTTCTATGTTAGAAAATGAATGAATGTTGAACTCTGCAAGCAGATCCACCACGTAAGCATTGTCATTGATTTTATTGACTATTTTAACTAATCCTGCACTTCTAGCATGTAATTCCTTTACAATTCCTTGCGGGAACCGCGCCGGACGAATCCGCACCATCACTGAATCACCAGCCTCAAAAGTTTTAACTTGTCGTTTAAATTCAACATGAAGCCTATAATTATTATCGTTCTATTCAATTAGGCGTGCAATTTTCTTAAGTAGGTCATGCGGATGTGATGTAAATGCGGCATGTGTTATGCGAATTTATATGTCTAAAATTCAAGACTCGACAAGATAAATAATATGAAAATGAATTGGTGCAAGAGACTTGATATGCCAGATGAATGGAAGGTGGATTCACACACAAATTTTAAACAGAGATAATTTTGGAAGATAATAGACTACAAAAAAACACACACAACACAACATACTAACTCACAAGAACACATAGCTAGAATACAGGTGGAAGAGTCATGAAATGAGGGGATCTAAAGTGTTCAGGTCTAAGGGAACTGGTGTAGGGGGAGCAAATGAAGACATCCTTAGCTACCAGGGCATTTTTATTGGAAGTTTCAGTTAGGGTCTTAGGTAGTCTCCTAGTGGCAACAGGGTAATCTAGCAAATTCATCCAACTAGGAGAGCGATGATCCTCAACAGGAAAGGACAAGAACATAGCGGGCAAAACGAATGAATCAGGAGCAAGATAAGATGATGGGTCCAACGAGTCAGCAGCAGGTATGGGACTCCAAAGGAGGGGTAGAGTGTCAAAAATAGATGTGGGCGCAACAGTTAGAGGGATGTCATGAGGGGATAAGCTAAAACTCTCTCTCGCATTAATGTTGGTGTGAAGAATGGAGAGGTAAGACCAATCAAGAAAGACACACTCGTTCAAGTGTAAATTTAGAGGAGCAACTTCTAAAATAGACTCCAATAAAACAAGAGGCTCATCATTCAAATTAGGCTCAGAAACTTACAGACTCAAAGTATTGTCTTCCGAAATCATATCACTATCCTAAATAGAATTAGATTTGGTGATAACCCTAAGATCAATGGATTCGGGGTCAAGTAAATCAGGTTTTAACTCAAGTAGTAAGTTCAATTGACTCAATTCCAACTCAAGACTATCCACGTCGCCATCAAAATTTGAAATTAAATCTAAATTATTCAGAGTCATCTCAGTAGGAGATTCGATTAAATCAGAAACTTTCAAATTTAATTTCATGGTGCCCACGGTCAGATCAGCTCCTTTCGAGATCAAGTTAACATCATCCAGGCAGTCCTTATCCAACGAGATATCCTCAAGGAGACTAGGATCAGGGTGGGCTAAGGTGTTGACGTTTAAATGTTCTAACTTTCCTAGCTCAAGGTCTAAGTCATGCCGGGTCATCCTCAAAGAATTCTTCGTTATTAGTGATATCATTAGCATCCACGAAATGGATGCACTCAGTCTCAGGTTCAGGGGACATTTTCTTTTTAGTGCATTTCTTTATTATAATTACACTTGCAGGGTCAAGGGCTGGGGAAGCTAAAGGTTGACTGGGATGGCTAGGGGTCAGCCTAAGTGGGGAGTCATATGGGACTGATCCAACAGGAGACCCAATAAAGGGTCGGCCATCGAGGCTAGAGGAAAGCCTACTGGGTGGGGCAGCAACCCTGATGTTACTAAAGGATGGATGGTCTCGACCACAGTAATGCCCACGGGTTGTTCCAACAAAAGAGGTAGGGTGGTGCTCTAGATGACGGTCACTAGGGGTAGGGGCCTTGAAAGTGCAACACCCAAAGGTTTGATGAACAGGGGGTGACCTAAGCTTAAAACCAGATGGTTGGTCGCTAGTAGAGGGTCGGTATTTTAAATTAAGTTCTCGCCTCATGTATTTCCAATTAGAAGTAGGGTACTCACCGCGAGACTCTTTATGATCTTTCAATCTCATCCAAAATTGAAGAGCCCGACCTTTTAGGTGAAACTTAGCGATGCTAACCTAGTGGGACTCAGGGATATGACATGATTCAAAATAGTCCTCTAGTTATCTAACACATTCCCTAAAGCAGTAAGGGTCCGAAGAACCATCAAAGGTGGGTAGACAGTAATGTGATTCCAAGTGATGTTGTTGTGGCTTAGGCTCAAGTCTAGATTGATAAGCAGTGTGGGGCATCTTCCGACTATCATGATTGATCGAATGGGGCACATACCTAGAGTGGGGAGAGTGAACATGTTCCTCCTTCGGGGTTTTAATTAGAAAGCCCACAAGACTAACTAGGTCATCTAGCTTCTTTTGAAGTCCTATCGGGTCCATTGGGAAGCGTCAAGTGACGCTTAAAGATGATTGGGGGTTAAGGGACATCATTTAGACACTAAGTTAAGCTCACTTAAACTTGCTAAGGTTGCAGAAATTGTTTGGACAGCAAGCCACACTAGTAGCTTAAATAACCTAGGCACTTAGGAAGGTTGTTAGGTTGAGGACATCACCTAAGCACTTAAGAAACTAGCCTTCTGTTCACTAGATGTGTGCAGGAAATGCGTGGACAGCAGACTACAGCAGGGCATAAAGTTGTCTAAGTGTTTGGGAAGGTCTCTAGACTGAGGACAACACTTAAACACTAAGTTAGACTCTACAAATTGTCACTAGATAGTGCAGAAAATGAGTGGACAGCAAGCATAACAATAGATAAAATTATTTTAAAAGATGATATGCATGTAACAAACTTAAGAGTAGTTAGATAAACTCCTAGGATGGCTTCTAGCATATATTTCATGTGCTAACCAATGCCAAGTTGAGACTTCTAATTGAAACTTAACACATGCAAGAGTAACCATGCTCTGATACCAAGATGGTGTAAAACAAACATGTGAAGATGAGTTGTTTAAAGAAATTGACACGCTTAATATTTCAATAACAATGTTAAATAAAACTTATGCCGATTTAAACGCTAAGATAAAAACAATAAGACGATAAAATCAGCTTAGGCTAAATCATATGCGTAGGAGTTAAGGTAGTAAAACAATCAATTAATCTAACATTGCGTTCGTGGTTGATTTTCAACTATAATCCATAAACTAACAATGAGATTAGTTACCATGAAGTCATCCCCTTAATCACTCTCTTAATCATGAGGGTCTAGCGGAGGAAGTTAACACAATTCTTTATGACTTAATAATTCCACAATCAAAGTAGAGTTAGGCGATATAAGAGTGAGAAGAGAGCTCACCTCAATGATAAGGAACCACCTTGCAATTCTAGGACAGCAATTACACATTCCAGGTTGCCTTAACAGCAGGTTTCAGGTGTTCAAAGCTCTAAACAACAACCATGGAAGGTCTAGACAGTGATGGGATGAATTCAGGGGCTGGCCGCAAGCATGGGAGCGCAGAAATCTGATCGGCAGCAGTGTAGCTGACTACTAGTAAGCTCGGACAGCAGCTATGCATCAACGGAGGCTGTACACAACCTCTAGCAGTCTTGGGAATCGCTTGGCAGCAAGTTAATCTTGCTGGGATCACAGGACAGCAAGCAGTAACTGCCCAAAAACAGAAGGCAGCAAGCAATAGGGGCCGACTAAAGTATGGGGACACGTCACTTGGCTTTGTTCCTCGGGTTTGGATGGAGTGGAAAAAAGGGAGATGAAAATTATCTGAAATTAAATTCAGATTAGGGCCAGACGGATTCTGAATTCCTAATTATGGGGGAGATTTTGGAGGGAAAGAGATTTATAATTTGAAATCTAAACGTAATAGGGAAGGGCATTTAATCCTCCTTAATTGGGGGCTTAAATGTTGATTGATTGAGGCAAGGATTAAGGAGAATTAATGGGGGAGTGGGCCGGCTTGAGAGAGAGAGGAGTATTTGTGTTTAAATTCGTTGTATGTGGGTCATGACATTAATGATTGATGGAATAATTAAAATCTGAAATTAATTTCAGGTTTTAACTAGAGTGAATGGTTTCCAAAATGGTTTGGGTTGATTTAGGAAGTTTTAGAAATAAAATCAATTAGATTTGAATTCGAATTCTTTCCAAAAAATAATGTGGCCAAACATGGAAGGTATTGAATGGGAAATTTAATGTGGGATTCAAGGTGAGGGAATGGGGAGGCCGGCGGGTTGGGGCTTGATTGGATGAGGGGGCGGTGGTTTGAGGGGGTGGAGGCAACGAGGCGAAAGGAAGGGTAGCAGGTGGGCTTGACCGGCGGTTGGGAGGTGGTTTGGTGTGGGAGATTATGGACGGGTAGGAGAAGAGGGGCTTTGGTCGTTGGTTGGAGCTTGGGGTGGTGGAGTTGTGGGGTGATTTGGGTGGGGGGGATTGCTGGTGGTGGAAGCTAGGGGATAGTTGGCGGGTGGGGTGGAGGAAACGGAGGAGAAGACGAAGATAAATTAAAACCACAAGTCGCGGACTCTTCCAACGACTGGTGGGTATTGCGCTTGCTCACCTTGAGCTCTCTCTCCCTTCTCTCTAGTGCACTCACAAGAAGAAGAAGAAGAAAACACATGAAATTTCATTATCAAATCATCATCCCTCAAATACAATAGAAATGACCTATATATAGGTCTCATCAAAAAAGAAAAGAAATAAAGACTAAATTGCCCTCGGGGCTAAAACATCAAATGACCACCCAAAACAGTAAAAACTGAAAATAAAATAAACTACTACATAAATGACTCAAAAAGAATATAAGCTCCTGATCGTAGCCGTCGATCTCCGGTGTCTCCGAAGGTACACATGTCGAAATCTCTGATGATGTCCTCTTCAGTTTTACTAACAACAATATTCATATCTTGTATATCATATATACATACATTATGTACATGTAATAATCATTTAATTATCAAAGTTTACACCCCATCAAATAAGAATGTTTAGCAAAATGTAACCATATATTTAATAATAATAATAATAATTTTCAACTATACGAAAGACCCAAATAATAATCTAAGTTATAAATATTGAAGTGATAAAAAAATACTTAAAAATTAAGATACTCAAACAAGAATGTGAGGCTAATCAAGTTTGAAAGAATCTCCATCAATTTTAAGTTTTCGGTAAATTATCAGCTCTAGACCATACTGATGCGTGAATTTTCCTATTTCTCTATGAAAAAATCACCATAGGTACTATATCAATAACAATAGTTACTTGAAGGAGTGAAAGTGTGAAACATCTTGAATGAGCCTCAATAAAGTTTAGTGCAATCTCTGAGTATATTGAAAGGTTTTTAGGCGCCTTTATAATTTTTATTTGAAGTTCATATGTACAAAATTTTATCGCTTTCAATTTTTCAATTAGGCGGAATCCAATAATCATTCATGCAGCAATGCTGCATTGAAAACTTATGATATAAGTGGCTCGATGACTTTTTTGTCTTTTATCATGTAACAAACATACAGAGTTTTTCTATGAACTTCAAACAATAGCAACTACCATACTCTTTGAAGTTTTCATATATTATGACATCTTAATAATATTAAATCACAACTTTCAATTTATAACAATTTTTTAAACTTCATTAAAATAACTATTACTTTAATACACAAAAAAATGATCCACGCAATTGAAAACACTACAAAAATTATTAACGATACGTTCCTCAATTTAGATGTTTATTTTTCTTCAAACTTCCAAAAAAGAGTAACAATTATAGTTTTTCAAGTTTTCATATATTATAATACCTTAATAAAATTAATTATAATATTAACATTATAACATTTTTTTCAAAATGAATGCTTTTTTAAATTACATTAAAATAATTATATCTTTAATGCGCAAGCACCACACTAATTACTAGCAATGCATTTCTTAATTCAGATCTTTATTTTAATTTTTTTGCTAAAATATAATGCTTTATTCATTTTATTATTCTCTTTCAAAATATTAAGGACAAAAGTACGTATTGGATTTCAATTTGTATTAAAGTATTGAATGGAACCTAGAAAAAATTAACCTTGATAAAATTAATGGTTTCAAATAGAATATTATAATTGTGAAAAATATAAAGCACAATTTTCTGTTGCATGGCTTAAAAGTCACAAGAAACTTCTGAGTTTGATGGTGTTCTACTTATTTTTATTTATCATATTCTAGTTTGAAAGGAACAGATTTGTAATGTCGAAGCTTATTAAAATGAGATGCATTTTCTAGGCTAATATAGTAATATTGGTGCCTGTAATTATAATACTGTGTTTGTTTTTGTTTAGCATTTAACATAGATGGTAGGAAAAAGAATTTTAAAAAGAAAGTGTAAGCAAGTTCATGATGCTCCAGACAATATTTTGAGCAGGAAAAAAAAAAGCTTAATAATATTATGTACCAACAAGGGTTTTCTTCTTTATTCGAGCATTGACTGACAGGTTGTCTCAGCATGAGCACTTACATGATCCTCGTTGCCATGGGTATTTGAAGGTAAATTCATTGTTTTACTCTTTGCATTGAGACTATCAAATAGAAGTTCCGTCAGGCAAGGTTACTTTAAAATAACCATTAGGACTGTTTGGCCAACCCGTTAAATAATTAACTAGCTTACCCAAATGGTACTTTAACCGTCGAGTCCATTAAAGGATTATGTGCATAACTGACATTTAACCAGCAAATATCTCAAAATGTATGTTTAAACATTCAAGATTAATGAAAATCTCAACCCCTAACTTCTCTTTTTTCTCTTTCCTTTTTGTTTTTTTTGGAAAATTTCCTCTTTCACATGGGGTTCCCCCCTTTCTTTGCTGTTGTTTGAGAAAACATCAGGAATAATTATCCAATGATAACTTAGTTTATTTAAAGAAAGAATTAAACATGTGATGATGAAGATGATATTCATTAAAAGGGAATATCCACTGCATGAGACTTCCCATCATTGTGTGTTGTAGGGAAGGTTTTATATATGCAGCCTTATCTGTGCATTACAGAGACATGGCTTATATGATTCAATTCCATAACCTCTAGAAAATTGTAAAAAGAATATAATCATTCATCTAGGCCTGCCTTCTAAAAGGATAGTATTCATTATGCAGTAAAAACAACGAGCCCTTAACCAGAAATCAAGTCCTCCCTAACTTCAGAAAGTATATAACCCATTTTAAACAACTAGTCATACAAGCGCCTACATATTATCTGCTCTCCGAACTATGTTACTAGAAACAAAAGAAAGTTGTTACTTCATTCCACAGAAGCTAGATACATGTGGGAATTAATATAGAAAAAAAAATGTTTTAGACATTCAGCAGATCATATTATGATCTTCCAATCCAAAGAGAACAATATTAATAGGTGGCTCGTAAAGTATTAAATCTTAAAAAAAAAGACGCTTTATCAAGAAAGAGCAACAGGTTTATAGCTAAGAATTGTTTCTGAAGTATAATGATGAATTTATTGAAGTTGTAAATCTAGCACATTTCTATAAAGTTATATTAGTCAAAACAAGAAAGCAAGTCTTTTCATTACACGTATGGTATAACTCACTATTCTCATTATATTTCATATCAAATATATCCATACTTTAAGAAAGTCGAGTTATTTAGGTAATTTAAACAATAACAAAACCATGGCACTTTTCTATTAATTCAATTCATGGAAAGCACCATCCAAGGATATCTAATAGCAATTATGTGACCAAAAATCTTCTTTGTCAATAAATTAGCCTAATAACAATAGTTGATGTACATGATGGTTTATAATCAACTAGAATAAAGCATATGGAAGAACTGTAAGAGGACAATCAAATCTAATAAACATTAGAAGAGAATAAGCTTAAGATGACAATTCCAACCAATACAAGTGTTTCTAAAGTCAGTACTGAAAGAACACTTACCGCATGCAAGTCAGCAATGAAGTAGAGTGTTTCATACGTATCCTGAAAAGACAGAAAAAGGTATGTAATAAGCTTAAGAATGACAAAAGGGTACATAATGAGTAACACTCCTAGTTTCTTCAATTAAGCGTCAATAGGTTGAAACTAGTTAGGCAGTCAGAGTTAACTTAGACAATTAAAATGAAAGAAGATGAAAGTTTAATATGCATAAAAAAGTATTTTTGAAGTTATGTGGGGGTTCAGGACCATATTCTTAAAGTTTCATATGAATATTCAGTTTTCTAGCGACCATATCAGATTAGAATATTTTGTATTATTCTGCAAAGTTCAAAACCCTTTAAAAGGGAATTTACTAACCGAGACTATATACCATCTCACTACTGATTACAAACTACGTTAACTGTATGAAATGCTATATACTGGCACAATACAACGGTCGCCAAAGAATTGAGACAATTGCTAGAAGTTGTCAATAAGGCCATGCTTGCAGAGATAGAAACTTTTAAAGAAAATGTTTTGGAAATAGACAGAAAATAGAAATCAGATGCTTCACGGAGCAAATTGGATAGCACCACAACACCCTCTATGATACACTATCTATGGAGATGCAGGTTTGGGAATGAGAAGTGTGCTTTATACAAACATTCTCCAGCATTGTTTCGTGTTTCTTAGGAGCCCTTTGTATGGGTGAAATAATGCAGGTATGCAAACAAAAACCAGAAGTGAAAGTAACTAAATCTTCCAAAAATGATGACCAGATGGGTTATACTCAGCCTCTCAGATCAGATCGCATGTGTATCACAAGTAAATGGATCATGATGCATAACACTAATTTACTTTGTGTTAAAGTGCTTCATTAGTTTCAGCGGAGACGCATGTAAAGTAATACCCTAGATGTGTCAAAAGAAATTTCAGGGAAGAACAAAGAAAAATAGAAAATCCTCATCAAAATCCGGTTATTAGCTAGATGGCATCAGGTTGGCGAATTTGGGGATGGCCTGAGAAAGGGTACTGCATAGTTTTACGCTGCTGAATCTTAAATATATTTGTTATGGGTATTTCGACAAATACGAGTTGAAGAGGAGGAATGCGTCGGGTCTGTTGTGTGACAGAAAATTAGCCCTAAACTTAAGGAGAAATTTTATAACATAGTGGTGAGACCTGCAATGTTTTATGGAGCAAAATGTTGGCTATTAAAAGAAAAACATAAAATTATGTTAAGCATTGCAGAGATGAGGATGCTCAGGTGAATGAGTGACTTTACATTTAGAGACGGAATACAAAAGGATTATGTATGTGAAAAGGTTGGAGTAGCTCCAGTAGCAGATAAGATTAGAGAGAGTCGTCCTAGATGGTTTGGTCACATAAACCATCGGCCTTCCGATGACTAGGCTAGGAGAGCAAATGTTTTAGATCTAGCCTATGTTAAGAAAGGTAGAGGTCTACCTAAAAAGAATTGGTTATAAGGAATTAGATATGATCATATGACATTTGTTTATTAGATTTAAATGAGAATTTAACTCTTAATAGGATACAATGGAGAAAAATAATTCATATAGTTGAACCCACATAGTGAGATAAAAGTTTGATGCTATTACTAGATATCAATTGTGCTGTCCTTAAAAAGTAATAGAAGAAAATGAGGTATTCTAGGGAGATAGAGGTCTCTTCTGTGGGAGGGAGCAAGAAGTAGCATGTGAAATTTTCTATTTGATCAGGGAGAATAGATAATACACTGACCAATTTATTACAAGCAAATCATCTCACAGTTTTAGAGGAAAAATAAATTAAAAGTGTTAAAACAAATATTGCTTTTAACATAGAAGTTTGACATCGATGCTGAAGCAGTATACAAAAATAAAATGACAGCCAATATGGATAGATGAAGATAAACTTATGGAAAACCAATTCCCGTCAATTCCGCCTCCATTAATTTTGCCTTCATCAGTGTTTCATCAAGCTCAACAATCCTCTACCTTCCTTATTCAATTCATCTAACCTCTCAATAATCCATGGGATTAATACTTCCACCTCATCAATATTGGAGTGTTGTAATTATTCGTCCCTAATTTTGTATATTTTCTATTGGAGGCTCTCTTATGATTGTATAAATATTACACAAATATTCAAATGAAATACTAAATTAATTCTTGTCAAAACTTCTCAAACAAAACATCATCATCAATACCATCCTTAACGCACCTATTCTGGGTAAGGTAAATTCTGCTTTACAGAACGAACTTTCTAGTTTGTTCGGTTATATATCCAGGTTGCTTCATTGCTGTCACATCTAATTACAATTACATGGGAGAAAAATGGGCCGAGCTACAGCATCTATCAGTCACAACCAAGCATCTAGGCATGATTTACATCAGGAGAGAACTACCAGATGGGCCGAAATAACATGTAAATGCTGTCTTTTTGTTGTTTATATAAGGAAACTTTCTCTTTTGTCAGGCAGGAATTGAATATCAGGCGGGACTTTCAAATAAAGCATATAATGATTAGTCCTTTAAAGTGCAGCCCTTATAAAGGTTAAATTTAAAAGAAAATGCAGTGGAGCTTATACAGATTTAGTGTGTGTGGCAAATCAAATCATAAAATTATTTTTTTCCTCTAATATTCTATCTTCTTTGAAGCATACAATGCTTTCACAGGACTGTGCCTTCAAAGTGAATATATTGGATTAGTATAGAACTATACGAATGCCAAATTTATATAATTTAGGAGCAGAATCTGAAAACTGGATAAAATGAGATGAAAATGTTGCAATGTCACCTGAAGTAAAACCCAGTTCTTAATGGCACCAAGGTAATTTCCCAGGTGAACAGACCCTGTAGGTTGGACCCCAGATACCACCCTTTTCCTGAAAAATTTGAAATGCAGAGTAAGGACTAATGCCATATCAACTATGTGCCCATATTTTATATAAACAGGTTTTGATATGAGAGGCTTTTGAGATACTCAGATAATCCAATAGAAAAGAAATATTAGCTTTCAACAAACATGAATCTCCATCTTGTATGCATCAAGAAAGGTAGAACAGAAATGTTAAGTGAATAGTTTGAGTGGATCATTGAGCCATTGAACATAACTCAGAAATCAAACATAACAGGTACTACTCCCGACAGTAACCAAATCCTCTTCAATAATGAAACTTAAATATTTATTTTACTTTACTAGAATTCAGAGTAGGTTTATCCTCTTAATATCTTGACCTGGAACAATAAATGAATTGTACCAATGCTAGAGCTTAACTTTATAAGTTGACAGGATTTTTGTGTTATACTACCAATAGCACGTGAAAGAAGAAAAGCCAGCAAGAAATAGAATAAGCAAAGTAATTTTTCCTTGTTTCCTGAGCTCCCATCAATCCAAGAATAATGACAGATATATGAAGAATCTTCCACCTTTAGCAAGAGAAGTGCTCGTCATTATCATCATCATTAACATTAATACCAAATACTTGGTGTAGCCTTTATGAATCCTCATTTTCCATCTTGTTTTGTGTTGAATGAAGGGTGAAAAATATTTTGCACAAATCTTTTTTAACATCTTCTATCTAAGACTGCATTAATTTCCAATGCCCCTCAAACATAATCATTCCTCAATTTATCATTATTAGAATTTTAGTTTTACCACACATCTATCTTGTTATTAGGATTTCCGCCACACTAAACTTAGCTATAAGCGATGTTTAATTGTCAACCTTCAAATCAATTCAATATAGCCAACCTAATTATAGTTTTACAAAATTTACCATTAATCCTCTATGATATACTCTTATGCATAAGGATGTAAAAGAAATGAGCTACTTGTGGCTCGGGTCTATTATAGCTTGTTCGTGATCGTTTGATTAAGTAATCAAATAAGTTTAAATATTTTTTAAATACTTGATGGTTAAAAAAAAGTTTTAACAAATATGTGTTAAACTCATTTATATTCATAAACAACATCGTTTAAAGCTCGTGGACAAGCTTGATAAGAAGCTAGTTCATGTTCAATACAGTGATCGTGAACAAACTTATTAAGAAACTTGATCAACTTTTGTTATGGGGTCGATTAAGTCTCATTATGAAAATGATAAATAATCTCATATAAATTCTTAATATTTTTAAAATTAATTAATAATATAATAATCATTAATTAATACATTTTAAAATTAATTAAACATTATAATTAAAATAAATCCTAAATATCTATTAAATTAATAATATGAATAATTTAGCTACAACTATTTATATTTTACAATATTTTTATTTTTTATTTTTATTATAATAAATAATTTTTATTTTATAAAAATCAATTTCATTTTTTATGTTATAATCTTTCATTAGAATGAATATGTTCATGAACAAGAAGTATTTGTTCATGTTCGTCGGATTATTTGTTTAAAGTATTCATGAACAAGATTTATAAGAAGAATTATTTTCTGAACTAGTTAGTTCATGAATGGGCTCGTTAGGTAGCTTGAAAACACTCACTATATATATTAGAAAATAAGCTCATTTTGTAGATCAAAAGCCCTCGCTAGATATATTTGTGAATATGCTCTGTGGTATTTATTTGTTAATAGGCTCAATAAGACTCGTTGGTTAAGATAACAAATATCTAGAAAGTAAGGCTCATTAATAGCTCAATAAAGCTAGGTTTGTTTAAAGCACGAAACAAACCAAACATGAAACAAACTAAGGGTGTAAATGAGTCGAGTCAAGTTGAGTCGAGCTCGAGTAGTAGCAAACTGATACAGCTATGACACATGTCAGGCACGATATAACCGTGTCGGATTAAAATAATATTTAAATTAAAATAGACGTGCATGTCATAATTTTTATGATAAATTTATTTAAATTACATTTAATATTTAACATTTTTAATCAAATAAAATAGGGCAAATGAAATCACATATAAAGAATGTCATTTTATCACACTGAGTGCAGGAGATGCAGTTTTAATAAAAAAATTCATAATAAATCACTATGAGTCTTTATATGTTTAATGATTTCTCAAATTTGAGAAAGTTTGCAGTAGTAGAAACTCATTTTGCCTCGGTTAAAGTAATGTTTAGAATATTTAAACAAATAAAAAATATCCTTCAGCCTATGATGATAAGTGAGAAGTGTCTTGTTATCGAGACTCAAGAGGATGATATTAGAAAGGAAAAATACGTAAACGAAAAGATGTTAGATGATTTATGGTGGATGATATTAAGTACATTTTAAGTTTTACTAATTATATTTATGAGATGCTACAAGTAGTTATGAAATGCTACTGAGTAGCGGACACAAATAAGTCATGTTTATATTTAGTTTATGAGATATAGGATTCTATGTTAATTAAAGTAAGAGAGATAATATATACATAAAAGAACATCACATGATGAGACATGAAAAAAGGGATTCTATAATATTTTGGAAGATAGGTGGAATAAAAGTAACACACTTTTATATTGCTTGGCTCTCTCTAAATGCAAAGTAAATTTCAAAATATCTTTCATAATTAATTCTCAATTTTTTAATAATAATTGTCTTTTTTTAAAGATATTCAAGAAAAAATAACTTCAAGAGGACCCTTAACAAGTTTCTCCGCCAAAAGATTTAGAAAATTTCATAGTTTAAAATTGCGCAATTAGAGGCGCGCCTCTGCGCAATTTCACCCCCAGGCACCCTTATTACTTAAGCAATTCTGGGACCAGGAGAGGCGTACGCCTTATAGAACCTGAGGCGCGCCTCAGAGGCGCAATTGCGCAATAACAGGGGAGGCGTACGCCTCAAGCAAACGGGCCCCACTCACTTAAGTGCCTAATCAAATACCCCATTCATTCCGCGTCCCTCGGCCGACCCGAACCGCACAAAGCCGCAAAGCCCCGCACTATCCCACCCTAGCGTTCCTCTGCCAACCTTCCCGCCGGCGCCGCCTCACGCCGGTGAGTAGCACGTGTCCAGCCGCCCTCTACGACACCTCTACTACCGATTCTAGGTTTTTTTTTATTTAAGATTTGATTTTTCAACTTATAAAAAACCTAGTGTTTAAAATTTTTTAGATTTGTTGTTTGATTTTGCATTTGTACATTAGAAAATATGGTTAGGGGCAAAGAAAAGTCAAATACATCATTGCGGAAGGACCCTTCTTGGAAGTACAGTGTACAGGTTGCAAAGTAATCGTACATGCATAACACTTTAATATGTTCTGATTATCGTTTGTCTTTTTGAAAATAGTTGAATGGTGGATCCAATTTGGTTATTCCACCCCTGAGTTACAGAGTTTTGCAGTTAGAGTTTTGGATCTCACTTGTTCTTCCTCTGGGTGTGAGCAAAACTGAAGCACAAATAATCAAGTGCAAACAAAGAGAAAAAATCGACTTTCAACACTCAGAATGAACTCCCTTGTGTATATTATGCCCAACAAGAGGTTGAGATATAATCAAGTGCAAACAAAGAGAAAAAATCGACTTTCAACACTCAGAATGAACTCCCTTGTGTATATTATGCCCAACAAGAGGTTGAGATATAAGAGGTTAAGGAACAAGGGGTTGAAGGATGATGAGGATCCTTTGGTGTGTGATGATGTGGCGTCTGATAACGAGTGGTTCATAGATGATGAGACAGATTAGCCATTATCAAACCTACGAGTCTACAACTAGAGAATCTAAGTGTGGATGTCTTAAGGGAAAAAACAGATCCTATTTGGATAGATCTCTATAATCTATGATCTATAGAATAGAGGGGGGCCCTTTACCTTTTTCTATAAATAGACTATTCTATTTGTATAGATATGGTAGAGGGGCATATCCAATCTTTCTCCGTCCATCAGTTCCCAGTTGTTCAGCGCGGAGTAGAGCAGTTTGGTAGCTCGCAAGGCTCATAACCTAGAGGTCACTGGTTCAAATCCTGTCTCCGCAACATTTCTGTGAAATCCCCTTTTATTTTGTATTTGTAGTAATTAATGACTTTTTTGTTGGGAGGAAAAAAAGGTGAAGCGGAAGATAGAACTACTATATCCAATAGTACCACACCACACACATCCACTAGTACTGCAGCACAACAAGCAAACAAATATATCTTACAATTTTTTATGTGCTATTACATTTAAAATATATGCAATTTACAGCACACTAATCATTCTTATTGAACAGGGAAGAGAAAAGTGGGTAAGATTAAAGATGATGAAGATTTGGCATTCATAGATATAATTGGAGACGAAGATGCCTCCACTGAAGACACATTTAGTGATGGAACATGATTGAATTTTAGATGTTATTTCTTATTTGTACTTTGGGAGTTTTGATATACTTCAACTTATAGTTTTGTACTATGAATTATGCTATAAATATATTGCATCTATTTTATTATTTTCCACTATGTTCACTTCTCATTTAGATATTTTTATTGTATCATAGACTATTATTGTTATTTACCTGTTAGAGTACTTAAATTCGCATTTACGCAATTCTTCGTCCGTGAGGCTTTACGCCTCACACCACCTCGAGGCTTACGCCTCACCTCACGGACGAAAAATGCCTCGAGGTTTATTTATGCAATTTTAAACCTTGAAAATTTCAAATATGAGGAAGACTTGTTTGAAATTTTATTTCCCAAATGAGGATGAGAAAAAAATGGTTAATATAGAGCTTGTTATATTCTTTGGTTATCAAGAGTCTTCGCGTGATAGATGGATAACGGATCCAAATATGTGGTGGTTGATTCATGGAACTTCGACACCACTACTTCAAACAATAGTCATAAAACTTCTTGATCAGGTTTCAACCTCCTCTTGTTGTAAGAGAAATTGGAGCAAATACCCCTCCACTCCACAATAGACTGATGATTTAGTATATGTTCATACAAGCCATCGTCTTCTATCAAGAAGACTCCAAATTATATAGAAGGCGATAACAAGATGTGGAATGCTGTTAGAGTTGGGTTTGAGTCCATTGACGATATGAGAATATTGGAGATTGCAATCTTTATCTTGATGAGCCAAAATTAGAAGCAATGACATTTAATAATGATGATATTGAAGGCCAAAGAGAAACCCCTAAAGAAGCTAATCTTATCATTTTTTTACTAAATAGTTAAAGATTCATCTTGTACGAGAAAGTTTATGTTTATGTTTTCGATGTAATACCAGACATTTTATGCTTATTTTTTTTATTATAAACTACTCAGCTAATTATGATGTTGTTTTCTTCTTTTTTTTTCATTCTTAATATTGTGATTTGATTGTTTTCTTAATTTTGATGTATGATTTAAAAAGTATAATGTCATGTCAACCTCGTACTTGTATCTTATATTTTCAATAATTGACGTGTCACGTATCTATATAGCTTCATGTATGTGTCATTGTGCTCATATCGATGCAACAGATTATAAACAATGTTCATTTTGATTTATTACTAATAGGACCTTGCCACTTGATTCTTAACTCATCTAAGATGTCCTTCCCACCTCAAGGATTATCATGTTGTTCACAAATTCCTGGTGTCATAGCCATGAATTTTGATTTAGCACTAGAACCAGCTACCACATTTTACTTTTTACTCGACCATTCTACCAAATGTCCATTAAGAAACGTGCAATGATCAGATGTTGATCTCCTATCTACTATTGAACCTACATATTTATATAGGCTTCCAATCTGAGTTACCTACTTTTGAGCAAACTCTTTTTTCCTTGTAGTACCTTCCAAGTAAGTTATCACGTGATAAATAGCTTGTACTTGTCTTTATCTTAGATCAAGCTTGAATGATTAATCATACTTACTGAACATGCAATTTCAAGCCAGGTATAAGCAAGTTACAAGAGTTTTTACTATCAACCTCTGATAGATGTCCCTATCAACTATTAGTTTTTCTTTGCTTCCCCTAATTTCTAATTTGCCTTAGAAAGTAAAACTATATGTTTGCAACATAACTTACCTATTTCTTTCAAGAGGACAATTAAATATTGTTATTGTGAACTAAAAATAACAAACCTTCAGCATGAAAATTTAATTCCCAAAATACTTCAAAATTTTAATTCCCAAAATATTTCAATCTACCAAGCTCCCTTTGTGTTTCTATTCCTTGTCGTTTCCAATTCAATGATATCATAATGTATACTATAAGGGCTGTCACTCCCCCAATTTCTAAACGCTTTGTAGAGGGTATAATATCCTTGAATATGTATGTATCATGCTCCTTTTATTACTTTAGCAAACCCAAACTAAGCTATAGGTAATCCATAAGATCTTATTTAGTCAAGTCACAGTGCGAACCTGCATATGAATAGCATGATTTTCCAGCATTTCTAAATTTTGCAGCTTAAATAAGCTGTTTTGTTTGGGGTTTTTGAAAAATAAAATAATTAAAAAGCACATTTCCCTCGGCATACCTCGTGATATCTTATATGGTCACTAAGAAGAAGAATAAATAATGCATATGAATAACATCGTAGAAAAAATAAGAAAAATATTATCATCGTTAATATTCGTAAAATTTCTTCAGACTTGCATGCTTCCATAGTTTGAATGGAAGAGTTATGAACAAAGCGCACTCACTTTTTAAGGTTGGCCGATCTTCCTGAAATCTCACTCTCTGGAGCAGAAACTGTACAATTGCACCGGAAACCAGCAGCTGCAACATGCAGTGTAGGGAGAACTAGATTCAAGACACGTGCTTGCCTTCGACCTCGGCCTCTGCTTCTAATAAAACCAGAAGATGAGCGACATCGTATCAAACCAAAGAAGAGTAATGGGGAGAAGATATAGTTCTAGGGTTTGCTCGAAAAATAACAAACATTGTCGAGGAGAGGAGACGAGAGGAGTTGGATAAGATGGTGAAGTGGGAGAGAAGAGTGCGGCTCATTGCTTATTCTCTATTCGTCTATTCCGTATATCTTCGTCTTCTCCTTCCTCTCCTCACTCTCCGCTGCTAGCAAATGATAGAGTTGGAGGAGGAACGAATGGCCCAGATGATCAAAATGGCTAATGACGACGAGTGGGCCGCTCAGCCTTTAAGATGAAGTTGCCGCCGAAGCTCCGGTTTTACTACTTTGGAGCGGGATGCAAAGCACTTTAGGTTCAGTCGACTCATCTGATCCGCTGGATTGAAGCACAGCGCCTTAAATAGTGAATTTAGGGTTGTTTGGTTTGGACAAGTATATGTGAAAAATAAAATGTATATGTGTTTTTTTTTTTGGGGTTGGGGGGGGGGGTTTATGGGTGTTTGATATGAAAATATGATGAATGCAAAGTATTGGGGTTTTTATTTTATGTGTAAATCACATAAAGATGTTTTTGAATTTTAAGTATTTGGGAACAAAAATAAATTCAAATAATTTAATCAAGAATCTAGTTATTCATCTAGTTCATTTTTTTATGTTTTATTGTTTTGAATGTGTTCAATCCAAATAAAAATTCAAATACATTGCACAGTGAGAACTCCATCCTCACACACAAAATGGCATGAAGTATTCATGGGCCTTGCAAGTCCTCCGTCCCTCCATAAGCATGACTAGAAGCAATGTCATTATCAACATCATGAGCCATTTGTCCCTTCTTGCATGATAGGCCACAAACCTTGAGAGCTCTCACAAAATACAATGTAAGTCATCCCTGCAACCTCACAACTAGTGGTGGAACCACCTTGCTATGCGGGTGGGTAGTTGCCCACCCATAAAAAAACGTACTTATCACGAGGAAAAAATCATCAATCCTTTTCCATATGAAATTTAAATTTGCCCTACTGCCCTTCGTACCGATCAAAATTGCAAAACAAATGAACGACACACTCTCTCCCTCACTTCTTCCACTCGAGACCCAACCAAGTATACACTCCTTCTGCCTCCCCCTTGCAGCGCTGCTCCCGTGCTCTGTGACCCTACCTCATCCTCGCCTCACGCAATCACGTTGTTGCTCTAGTGCCCGTCTCCTCCTCACACAAGTTTAGAGGTATTTTTTTATCAGCTTCTCTTTGGATAATTTTTCTCTCACCTATTTAACATTTTCGGTATCATGACTTATGAATCTAGCGTTCCTAGCAAAGAACCCTCCCCAATTTAATTGTTAATATAGCTGGCGGGTTTCATTCTTTATTGTGTATGTATCTCAACATGTATACAAGTTTTGTTCCCCTTCTTACTTTATATGTATTTTTTTTTTTTATTGGTTGCTCTATCTTATGATGCTTATTTTTTCTTTGAATTTGATAAGTTTGTTCATTTGGATGGCGGGGGTGGTATTGAGTATGCATGCTTCTATTTTAGAGTGGGTTTAGTGTGTGTGAAGTGTTTGAGCAAATGCCCATTAGATATTTGTATTTTCTATAACATTAAATGAGGACAAAAATGCCTAAGTAATAAAGAAAATCATTGCAATGCGGATGACCCTTCCATTCAAATTTATTGTTCATCTCTATATTACTTTCTGTAATAATGAAATCATAATGTAATAAAAATGAAATATTACGAAACACCAAGATAGTAGAGACATGAATTGATAATTCATTACGTGTCTTACAAATACAATTATTATTGCTCTTTCAGGTTGGTTGTAGATTCGTTCAATCCAAGAAATTTGAGTTAGCTAAAGGTTCCATTCACTATATTGGAGGCATTCTAATTAAAACAAATATAATATAATTCAATGAACATCATTATAGCTTGTTATTGAAGCATCTTTTTTATGCATCACAAAATTTTCTAATAGGAATGGAATGTTTGATGAAATTATCGTTATCATCCTTATTCTAATTATTTGGAATATACAGAAAGATAAAGCAATATATGTATTGCCAGGAGCTAAAGTACTAAAATTCTCCTTGTTTTTAGCCAAATTGAATCAACTCTTCAATTGAAACCAAATTGGTACACGAGGAAAAATTAAGTGATACTACTGAGCTTAGTTATTGGTTTAATAGTTGGCATATATAATTTAGTTTGGTTTGACTCACCTCAACTAAAGAATATTAATTCAATTTGATTTTTATTTTGATTTGTTTGTGAGAAAATCTTAATTTCATGATGAAGCATTTGTTAAGGCAATCAAACATTTATAGCCAGATGATTTGCATGAGTCTCACATTCCATTATCATGTTGATTATTTTTTTTAATATGAAAAAGTTTTGTGACTATAAGTAATTAATGCATTAGCAGTAGAAACATGGATCGATATTTGAAGAGAAAATATCGTGTGGAGATTGATATCAACAATCTTCCTGCTAATATTGGGCCTCGACTATTTATTTGGAGCAATAATGTGAATGACAGGGATAAAGTTTGTCGAACCTACTTGTTGAAAGGGTTTCATCAATTGAAATGACATGCTTTCCCCCAAACACTGATTGGAAATGCAACACGTAGCTTTAATGCAAAATGGTTTGAGGAATATCATGTGCATTTGGAATATTGCCGCATTTTATCTTTATAGTTACATGTTTAAGCCCAGAGAACAAATTATTACTTGGCAAGGTGGTGGAGATTCATTTATCTGTGAAGGATTTAAAAGTTACAAGAGAAAATATAAAGTTTTAGGCCATGTTGAAGAATATAATAGTGTACACAATAAGATAAAACATAGTAAGGGAACTTAATGAAGCATCAAGACTATGCTATTTCTAATTTATGATTTAATTAGCAAGGATGATAAAAAAAATGTCAAATCATGCCGACAACAATAGTCAATTGTATGTGTTTCTTCTATGTCAGGGATTATTCTTTGATGGGCATGATGAATCCTATGAATCAGATAATCAATAAAATCATTTAGAGTTACTTTAGTTTCTTGTTAATCATAAGGACAAAGTAAAAAAAGTTTACATTGGTAATGCTAATTCAAATTTGAAGTTTAAAAATAAATTTATCATATTGCACCTGTTGAAACTTTAGTTTATATCATGGAGTATGTTGATGACTCATGCTTCTCAATTTTGGTAGATGAGTCGCGTGATGTATCTACGAATGTGTAATTAGTTGTTGCTGTGAGATATGTAAATAAGTTGGGTCAAGTTATTGAGAAATTTATACAACAAAAAAGGCTTCCAAGTATCCATATAGAAATTTTCTAGTAATTCAACCAATAGGTGGAATACCATCTAAAAAATATTGGTGAGTATCCTGCCACAAATCATGGATAACATTCCTATTACAAGGTGCTAATCATAGGTGATCCAAAATAATCAAGCATCCATCAAAATTGTCCTTTATGATGAATTATTTGATGTTTGCATAATTTGATGCTAGTAAATTATGGCCTACCCATGAAAGATAATATATATTTTTGGAGATTTTTTCTACTATAAACTGGTTATGTTCATGTAATGCAATATACATCAAGTGGTGATAAACAAAATGCATGTTTCACCTAATTTATAAGAAAGAGTCTACAAAAAAAAAATTTTAAGACTATCTTTTTAAGTATATGGGTGAAGAAAATATTAATGAAACTCCATATCAATCAAATACCTACATATATTTTCATTATATGTGACATCCATGCTAAAATGTTCCTTCAACTCTTATTTCATCATAGTCGTTGTTAAGCATCTTATCACATCAATTTGATTTTCATCAATATTTTTTTTCTCATCTTAGATAGTACCATGTCATCATAATCCTCTTCAAAAGCATTATTTTACGTTTTTTTTCTTCTAATTAGAGGATAAAATGTGCCTTACATTGATTATGAATGTGTCATTTTTCTTGATATATAAAATAAATAATATCTTTAGTGTTTTTGATACCACCCTTGGAGCGGGTTAGGGGTGTAAATGAGTCGAGCTGAGCTACTCAGATCATCTAATCATGGGTAGGCTCTAACTCGAGTTGAACTCGAGCTCGATTCGATGGCTTGTTAGAGAACATCCTTGGAGAAGACGTGTTGGAGAAGACATCATAGTTTTTTTTTTTTTATTATTAATAAATTGCCACTCATTATTAACAGAATTGGTCATAACAACCCCTTGCAACCAAACATGTAAAGGCCTCTCCATATATAAAAGAAATCTTTTAATTTGTGCTCTTCATGCTTGAAACCAAACAACCCCTTTCATAAATTTCATTCAAATCTGTAACTTCAAAAGATCTAAAGCTTCAGCAAATACAAGCCATCTGTACACATATAAGATCACTTACATACATAAAACATCGGACATAAATATTAACAAAGTGAAAAACGCTAAAAACATGCAAAATAAAATAATGAATAAAAAAAATCCATAAAAAAACCCATCAAAACCCAAGCTTCTAACTAACGGTTTGTTTAAGACGACTTCAATTTTTTTTATAAAAGTGATTATAAAGCTGCTGCAAAGAAATCATTTTTTCGAGAAAGCTACCATAGAAGGCATCATTAAGCAAAAAAAAAAAAAAAGAAGAAGAAAACAGAGAAAAAATAGAGGCTGAATGAAAACTACGGTTACGACCTAAAAAACAAAACAGGAAGAAAGCTGTCATAAACAAAGCATAAGGTTTCGTTTGAGACAACTTTCTCAATGCTTTGCTTTTTAGATCGCAACTATAATTTTTGTTTGGTCATAACTTTTTCGTAGTCTTTAAAAAAATTTTGTGCTTGAAAGCTTGTTTCTACAACAACTTTAAAAAAACCGCTTTCTCTGCAGCAGTTTTATAATCACTTTTATAGAAAGCTATAGTCATCCCAAACCCACCCGAAATAACATTTAGATTATAAATCAGGCTTTGGAAAAGCAGAAATAAGCAATTATGTGGTAGAAAAGTAGGAGGCATGCGGCAATTATAAGCTGCTTAGAAATAGAGATTATATTCTCTTCCTCTTTTCCAGCCCCGGCTTTGCTGGAAGAGGCTGAGGCTTGTGGAACAGCAGCGGATGAGTGAAGGAAGGTGATGGAGATGGGTTCCTGTTGAGCTTCTCTGTATTGGTATTCTGGCTTGCCTATCACTTGCCTGTATATCCCACCGCTCTTCTCCTGCTTTTTCATGAGTAAATAAATGATAATCAATATTGCCATTCGCATGCCAGAAAAATAGTTTTAGGGCTGATTGTATCATTTCTATTGATTATTTATTGTCTTTTTTTATTTGTTTAGTTTTTATTTAACTTAAAATAAAACATATTTATATATATATATTTTAAAAAATCTAAAATATTGAATAAATTGAGTTATATAAGGATGATGGTGGTTGCCGAGAAGCAACCACAGTCAAAGGCAGTTGATGGCAGCAAATGGAGAAATTATTTTGTGCGGTCATCGAATCGTTCAGAGGCGAATCAGAATGCGCAACGTCATCTTGTACACAACAAAAAAGTGAAGTGACCCGTCCTGATTCTCCTCAGGATGGTTGGTGACCGCACAGAAAATAATCCGGCACTGGAGGGGGTGCTCAACTTTAATGGTCGGTGGCTGGGGCGGCATGTGGCAGTTATTTAAAAAAAAAACTCGAAACAACATTTATGTATTTTGTATGTTTTAAAAATACTAACTTGTTTTTAAATATAAGAAATAAAAATATGAACAAATTATAAGTATTACATTAAACAAATATGTTTTTAAAAACAAGAAGATCAAAGAAAGACAAAAAAAAAAAAAGATTCCACACAGCCTTTTAATAAATGAAGAAAATTTGGCTTAATATATAGAATCAAAGGATACGTATAATGACTCAAGGGCGGATCAAATCAAAATGTGTGTAGCATTCATAGGAGACACCAAGATTTTTATGTGAAAAAACTCTGAAAAAGGGGAAAAAACCACGGGGCCTAGCCCAGTTCGAATTAATCCACTAGTATAACTGTTGATTACAAATGAGGCCCTTCCTTGGGATAAGGCCTTAGCTTGATGTACATTTTATAGGGTACATTACATGTTGGGAATACAAAGAGTCACTGTTGACGCATTCGCTTTGTTGGAAGGACTGTAGTCGGTGGGCGATCGAAGTCGGGAGGACCGTAGTCAGCTGGCGATGGAGATCGGAAGGACTGTAGTCGGCGGGCGACGTAAGTCAGGAGGATCATAGACGGCGGGCGACGAAGGTTGAAAAGACTGTAGTCGGCGGGCGACGTAAGTCAGGATAACCGTAGTCGGCTGGCGACGGAGGTTGAAAGGACTGTGTCTGACGATGAAGGTCAGAAGGTCGGCGTCAGGTATAAGTCCAACAATGGAAAGAAATCCATCTTTTGATAGATGTCTAGCAAAAGTCCGATAACCGATATAAGTCCGGTGTCCGGTAGAAACTTGGCGAAGAGTGGAGGTCTGGCGTCGGGTAGAAGTCCGATGTCTGTTGGTGGTCGAGGAGAAATCCGACTTCACTTGGGCGGAGTTTCGGCGTCGGGAGGGAACTCTGTCTTTAATTGGACAGAATTTTAGCATCCCGTGAAAGTTGTGCAGAATTCTGACGTCATTTGGAGTTCAGGCAGAACTCTGGCGGTGGTCGAGGAGGAGTCTCTTCCCTTCAATTCTTCTCCTCCTTTTTTTCCTCCTCTCTCAAGAGAAATGAGCGGACTATTTATAGATTTTTTTTGAGTGGCATAACCCGTAAATAGTGAGAGATAAGGGGCAAATATGGAGTGGTTAGAATGAACGGTCGATATTGAATACTTCGATCGTGGACCGTTTATCAAGCATTTGAAGGTCTTAATGACTTTGGAATTCGGCGATCTTGGGCTCGTTGGATTCGTCTCGTCGAGCCGCTTGATTCGACCATAAGCTTGTCAAGTTTGGAGACCGTTTGGTAACTCGAATTGTGGTACAAACTTTCCAACAGCGCTTCGGGTCCTTGATTTGTACTCATTTGGACTCAGATTGAATTGAATTTGATATCGTTGGGTTTGTATTTCCGAGACGCTCAGTTTGACTGTAAGTTTGCTGAAATCGGAGTTCCGATGCTCTCGGATTTAATTTTTGAAGTTTCCAACTTGATTCTTGCCTCGAGATTCGTGCCCGATCAAGATAATTTTTTGCGTAACGTATCATATATATGCTAAAATTCTAAGTAAAGTCTTGTATTACATTATAATTTATGAATTAAAAATAATTACAAACTTTGAATTATACTTTGCATTTTTTTTATAATATTGCATGATAACTTCATCATAAACATAATCAAATACTTCTTGTTGTATGGCGCTAGAAAATCTTTGAGCTAGTTATCACCCATTTTGCTATGCAACCAATGCTTAATAATCTTCTTTGCATAAAATGCTTTCTCAAGTTTAGCAATAACTACTGGTAAAGTCAACCCAAAGATGTAAAATCATGCTTGTACCTATAGTTTTATTTCTATTTTTTTTTTACCTAGAGTTTTTTGCAAAAAAGAGAACAACAATATATATATATAGTCATGATGGATTTTGCTTCATATGTAAGCATTTGTTATATGTAAGCATAAATATATATAACAATGCAAATTAATTTTAAGTGTCGCCAAATTAAACAAGAATAGTGTTGGATTTAAAAATGATCAGAATGTATCAATGAAAATGTATTGCTATTAAATCAAACATAATATTTGAGCTATTAAATCAAACAAATTAAACAAATATGTATAATATATTATTATATAAATATAATATATTTTTATAAAATATTCTTAATTTTTTTTTTTAATATTTGAGCTATTAAATCAAACACAGACAACACATATATAAACTTCAAACTCAAAATATCTTGATCAGTAACCAAAGTCTTCAACAAAGAAGCAATTATTACATGCGGAGTCTGAACGTTGCTTTTTGTTCGGACTCCAATCAGAGAGAAAAAAATCACATGGCTCCATCTGATTGGAGTCCTGACGAAATCCGAACTCCGTACGTAATTATTTTTCCCAACGAAGAGACCTACGTGAGCTTTTTTTTTTTTTTAATCATTCATTCATAAGAAACAAATGCCAGTACTCACCTGCATCTGGTCTCCTACAGTGACCACAATGGCTCCATCAGTGGGTCGAAATGAGACCGGCGCCTGCTTGGAATAGACTCGAAATCTGGAAGCCCCGATGAAGAGATGGAAGCTGAGAGCGTGAGAGGAACCCAAGCTCCTTATAAATGCGCCCAGCACGTCATGATTCAGATCAAAAGCCACCCCTTCTTCACTGAAATTAGCTTCTCTGCTTCGCCTGTGCTTCCGAACACAAATAATCATATCATTTACTTCTTTTCTGGAATCCATTAAAGAAAGCTCAATCTTTGTTGCAATCTTCCTCATCTTCTTCAAAAGCTGCTCCATCTTGCCACTGAAATTCACAATAATGGAACTAAATTAATTGTGATAAGAAAATAATTCATATTATTTTATTTATTTATACAAATAGCATTTTATTAAAAAAAAAAATACAACACAATACCAAAAAATGTACAAACTAATCTTCTTATTAATTTTTGTAAGTAAATAAAAATTGGATATTTGGCCTTTATTGTACACAAGCAAATGTTTATTAATTTATTAACAGTTTTAATTATATATTTTATATTTATTACTAAATGGTTTGAATGTTGGTCACCTTTTTGGAATTTGTGAATTTTTTTAGAGCTAAATGCATAAAATGGAGAAACTATTATTTTTTTTGAGAGTGAGCAAAAAATGATTGTGTACATAGTTTTATATATGAAATAGAAAAAAAAAATTCCCGAAAACTTTACGACTACAATCAGCAAAATAGTTAATATAATTATTCTTCTAATAAAAAAATAAAATTTCAAGGTGAGCAATTACCGACATTCAGCTCTTCCATGTTCCACCTCTGAATACATAGGTTTCTTTTGGGACGTCTTACTTTCTACTTCTTAAAATAATTTTTTAATACGAATGTTTACTTTTTGTACTAAAAAGTTATTTTAAGAAGCAACAATAAAGCCGTCCCAAACAAAGTCATAGTTTGAAACTTTGGCTTAACTCAAGTCAGTTTTTTTATTGTTTTTTACAATAATTTTTTAGTATAAAAATATTTTGAAAACAGTGAGAAAATAATAGATAAAACCAGTCCAAACAAAGTCTTTATGCTGCATTTATGTTTTAGAATTTTCTCATTTATTAAATTAATTATTTTTCAAAATCATATAAAAATATGTTAAAATGTTCTAACGATGTTAAAACGGGTATTATATACATAACATGAAATCTTGGCGATTTATTAACTTTCACTTAAGCTATTTTTTTGATCTATAGAATTTAAGCTTTTGAAGTACTACAATTAGATTGTTAGAAATATGAAAAAATACGGAGTAGAATTTTATTGTGAGTTTTAATATTTGAATGTTAATTAAAAAATTGAAGGTTGGAGAGAGTGATAAATTTTTAAATAGACAAAATTTGAATCTTATACATTTTATTATGATTTTTAAGAAATATAACAATTTAGTAATTGAATAAATAAAATTATTACATCTAATTAATAAAGACAAAACAAAAGTAGGAAAAAAAATAAAATTTATGAGAAAATGCTAAACTATTTTTTCTAGTATTTTATAAAATTAATAATAAAATATATGTATTTAGTAAATATGAATAATATCTCTCAATAAAAAATGCAAGTAAACAGAGTGCCAAACATGATCTTGTTTATTTAATATTATTAATTCTATATCTTAAAAAATGGAAAAAAAAAAGAAAATCATTAATTTTCCATGAAAATTTGGCACAATTATCCAATTCTCTCATGAGCTAAAAATTAAAACAATTTCAGGAATTTTTTCTATATAATAAAAAATATTTACCTGAAAGCATCGTACTCTGGCGCCAAAACTCCCGCCATCTCTACTGCATCACCGCTCCACCAGAAAAACTCATCGCTCTCCGCAACATCGTCTTCCTCCTCCACTTCAAATCCCCACTTTCTTTCCGGTGATCTAGCTGCCTCCTTCTTCCGCTCCAACGGTACCTCAAAAACCACCTTCGCCGCTTCAACCGCAGCCTGAATCACCCTCTGCTTAATCCCATGATTAATAATCTGGAAGCATCCCATCGATCTGGCCGCTGAGCGTAGATTATCTTTCTCCGATAGTTCCCTTTCCGGCGAGATCAAGGATCCCAAATCAATCTCCGGAGGATTCCGATGCGGCAAAATCAGCTCTGGAATGCGGCGGGAACGTTTGAGGAATCTGGAGAAATCGTCGTCTTCGTGGGTTTCCGGGGAGGTGTTGCGAGTTATGGCGGCCGGCGATGGCGGTGGAGCGCGGAAGAGGGTTAGATCTCGAGAGGTTCTCGGCGAGGCAGCCATGGAAGGAGCATGGGATGCTTCGCTGGGGAAGTGATAATGAGGAGGGGAAAAGAGGAAAAGGTGGAAAATGAGTGGAGGCAGGGCGCAGCAATGATGAGGGCATGGCTTGAAGAAAACAATTTCGGTTCCAGCTTGATGCCGCGGTATTCCTTGCAGACTTTTTCTTTTCCTCTTTTTAATTTTTCAACTAAAGTATGAGAAACTCGCATCTACTGTTTAATATCATGTTTACATTCACATATCAAACTGGGGTAACTTCATCAAATCAATTTGGGTAGTTGGGCAGAGTCGACGTGGATTTGAGTCCCTTCTCTTGGGCCAGCCTAGATATGTCAATCGAATAGACTCATTGCATTAAGGCATCCAAGGATACCTCTCAATTATATTAAGTCGTATGCTAATTCCAGCCTGATTCAATGTTCTTCAACCATCTATTTG
Organism: Dendrobium nobile; assembly: GCA_022539455.1. Classification (NCBI taxonomy): domain Eukaryota; kingdom Viridiplantae; phylum Streptophyta; class Magnoliopsida; order Asparagales; family Orchidaceae; genus Dendrobium; species Dendrobium nobile. The sequence continues at coordinate 6,771,475 of CM039735.1, read as the reverse complement.
TAATGATAGAAATGAGTCCATTGAATGAGAGGATTGCTCGAGACTTGTACTTGATTACCGAGAGATTAACACAAACCTAAATTTCTCCACTCGATCCAATTTCTTGAACCTAATTCTCCGATCCTTGGTTGTATAATACCTGTAGGCCTGAGTGCAGTTCAACTAATTTCTACTGAACAGTAGTGATTTCAACATCTTTGGTTAGGTGGACATGGAAGTGCATCGCACAAAGTGAAAGGATGCTGGCGATAGCAACCACAGTCAACATATACCTTAGATCGCAAAGCATGATAACTACGTCACCTTACATTTGTTTCACCATGACAAAGAGGCTAAATTTTAAGAAAAAGTTCTATATAAATTGTATTTAGTAGAAAAAAAAAAAAATGTTTCCCGCTTGATCATTTAATGTATGATTGGTTGTGCCTCATGCTAATGTGGCAAGCTTGGTCTATGTTGCGGCTTAAATATTCATGACAGTAAAGCAGGAAAAACAATGTCGAATAGCATTGCACGAGTGTCCAACTCACACACAGAAAGAGTAGAAACACAAGAATTTTTTTGCGTGGAAACCCAAAGGGGAAAAATCACAGGGTCACGTCCAGTCGAAATTAATCCACTAGTATTTGAATAAATTACAAATAACTGACTTGTCCTCGAACTTGAGGGAGATTAGATCACAATAGTCAACCAACAGGTTGAAATTTAGAGACGAATAAAAATCAAATGAAAATCCGGCGACAATTGGTGGTTGGATGTAAATATGATGTCAGTTGGTGGCCGAGTTGAAGTTCGACGACAATCGACGATCAAGTTGAAGTCTGACGACGATCAACGACCAGTCGGTGGTCTGACAACAATTAGCGTAGGTTCACCGATGACGATTGGTGGCCGGGCAGTGGTCGAGGAGTCTGATGGAAAGAGAGCTTTTCCTTCTCTTCCTTGCTTGGGCCCCCCTCAATAAAGAATGAAGTGTCTGTTTATAGTTTTTTAGGAGCGACATAGTTAGTAAATATGTGGGAGATTAAGGGTACGCCAGGAGTGGTTTGAATGGACGGCCGATATTGATCCCCTTAATCACGGACCGTTTACTAGGCATTTGAATATCTTAATTATATCATAATTTGACGATCCCGGGCTCTTTCGATTCGTCTGGTCGAGCTGCCCATTTATACTATAAGCATATCACGTTTGGAAATTGTTTTATCATCCAATTTATGATTTGAACTTTTCAAAGGCACTTTAGGTCTTCAATTTGGACTCATTTGGGCTCGGATTGAGTTGAATTTGGTGTCGTTGGGTTTATCTTTTTGAGACATTCAATTCGACTGTAAGTTTGCTGAGATCGGAGTTCATTTGGTTATGAATTTAATTTTGGAAGTTTCCAACTTGATTTTGCCTCGAGATTTGCGCTCGATCAAGATAATTTGTGATGATGTATCAGTCTCCATTTAAAATGGAGATTTGTTGTGATGATAAAACAATGTGACGGGTAGAACTAGCTTTGCATTTTAGGGTCTACAAATTTATTATATGAATAGTTAAATATAAAAATATGAAACAAAATTCAAAACAAATTCTATAATTGATGAAATAAAAAAATTACAAGTTTTACATTCTATTTTATATTTTATGATAACATTGTATTACGACTTGATTTATAATTAAGTTAAATAATTCTTTCTTAATATATGATACTAGGTGGTCGTTAAGTTTGCCATCACTCATTTTATTGCATAATATATTTTTTATTGCAGAAAATGCTATCTCCAGTATAACAATACAACAACAACAAGCCTTTATCCCACTATGCAGGGTTGGCTACACGAATTCTTTTTCTCCATTGTGTGCTGTTAAGAGTCAAATTCTCATTTAAATCTAATAAAGAAAGGTAATTTTTAATATTTTATAACCAAGTCTTTTTAGGTCTACCTCTACCATTATAGCAGGAGTAACTGATAAAATTAATGTCAAAATAATAAGTTTGTATTCTAGGGGATACATAACTCTTTTTTGAACATAACAATTTATTTTACAAGATCAACAATATTGTCCAAAGATGATAATTATTTGCTAGTGCGCATATCAATAATATATGTAAATAGTTGATGTTCAATAGCCAAAAGCACAACCGTAGAAAAATCCGATGAATATAACTCTCCGAGCCAAGTTAATTTCCTCTTATGATAAGCATAAGACAAATTACTTGGATTCAAACATGAAAAAAAAGCAAGTAGGCTAGGTGTCCGCGTCGGGTCAGGTCCGCGTTAGGTGTCGCCACGTCAGTTTGCCTCCGTGTCGGGTCAAGTCCGTGTTAGGTGTCGCCGCTGTCGGTCCAGTCTAGACATCCGTGGGGCTCGCACTTTTGCTGTCGCTGCAGCTGTCTTGCCCGAGCTATCGCTGACGCCATTCGTCTCGCACGTTGCACTCGCTGCCGTCCGTCTTGCACGCCACACTCGCTGCACCTGTCGATGCCTCTGCTCCGCCAGCCTCAAGGTTTAGACTCAGAGGAGCCGCTCCGCTCCACAACTGTTCGTGGGTCGGGTCGGGTCAACCAGGTAACCCACACGTGTCGGGTCCGGGTTGACAAATCTACTCATTTGCAAAATTGGGTCGGGTTAGGGTCACCTCATTTATGGCCGGGTTAAGTCAGGTTCTACCCAAACCCAACCTGTTGACCCAAATTGACGAGTAATTATTAGGTGCGGACACCGCAACCAGAGATGTGTCTGCATACTGCGTATTTTATTCTTAAGTTCTGCATACATTATGCGTATTTATTGAGTATACACTGCGTATTGCAGTAAATAAGCTACAAATATTTAATTGTGAGGATTTGCTGCTTATTTGCTGTGTATCTACAGATACGTATAGTGTAAGAAAAACATACGCAAAGTGTACGCAGTACATCCAATAATTCGGACGCATCTCTAGGTGCGGAATACACACCTAATAATACCCCAAATTGGCCCCCCTAATAATATAATTGATGAATATGAACTGAGCCTCATGAAATCCTTCAAAAAGTTCATTTAGGAGAATGCAGAAGTCATTCAGGTAGAAGAACCTTATTTTTATGACTTCTTTAAGATGGTTTATTCTTACTAACTTCTTAGAAGGTTTATTATTACTAACTTTTTAGAAATTACTCCAATGAATTATTAAAGAAATAGGATCAATGTTTGAAATTTCATTTCTGTAGTTACAAACAGCTCAATAGTTTAATTTAATTTCTTGTCCATGGTTATTTGCCATCTAAGGAATGGATATTTAATCCATTCCTTTCGGCCAAAAGATTAAGCAAATTTATCTTGATCATGATCGACTATTTGATAAAGTTTAAAAGCAGAGGCACCAACTAAAGTCACTTTAGTTATTATTTGAGATTTCATTTGGCTTGATATTATACACTGATACTATAAATATAATCTAGATTTGTATCTGCATGTTGTATTATTTCATAACCTATTTGAACTGCCTAAAAGGCATCTTGTGCTAAAATTCCTTCAACTCCTTGGAGGTACAACATTCTAATTTTATTGATCTTCACCAAAATAGGGAATCTTTGCAAGTAGGCTAGGCCTGATAGATTTTCTTCTTTGGGAAATTTTCAGTAAAAATAGTATCTTGTTCTTTGCTTTATTTATCTTATTGTGTTGTAGATAAAAAAAGCAGCTCGATTTCTCATATGCAGTAAGTTTAAGCAAACGAAAACAGTTTAAAGAATTTATATTCAGAAAACACGACTTGCAACAAAAGCGAAATCAAACCCTAAATTGAAACTATAGTGATATTTGTAATACGCTACTTTAATCTGTGCTTACCATTTGTTTTTGCACTTCTTTATTTTGTCTTAAAATAATGCACAACCACCGAAACAACCCGCCAAATCCGATATTTCTGAAAGTAGCTCAAAATTTTCCTTAGAATTAAAAGTCGAGTAAATTAATTTTTTGAATATAATGAAGCCATTAACTCTTTATGATAAAGGACTGCTAAGCTGCTTTTTTTTGGATTATTGGCTAAAGTCTTAGGCACATTATTAGATATAATTTCTAAGTTTTCAGGGGATGTATCAATCCTATTCAGGGCTGGAAAAGTAGTGCACCTTAAAAGATTAGATGGCTTAGTTGGAACATTGCTGTCGGAGGCTATCTTTTATTTTTATTTTATCTTTTTTAGTTTCTTTCATCTATTTTAATCAATTAATTATCAGCGTAATGCAATTGACTTTGAGAACAATTTCAATTGGTTGGTGAATATTGAGTTCATTACTACTCAAAATCAACATCGAACACCTCAACATTTATCTCAATATGCCTTGGACTTCATAAGAGCACTCGCATGACTCGCCAATCTTCGTACAAATGATCTTATCATTCAACCAAATTCTTCTACAAGATTTGTATCATCAATTCATAAATGACTTGATCATTGTTGACCATTGGAATATGTTGTACCTTCTTTGAACCTTTTTTATTTCATTTTATTATCATTATTATTATTTTTTGACCTTCTTTGAACTTTTTTTTTTTATTTTTTTATTTAATTTTTTTGCCTTCTTTGAACCTTGCTTAACTCAATAGGACCCTATTAGGTCAATATTAATTTAAATCTTGAAATTAGAAGAATTACCTCTAGTTAACTTCCTGAATTGGTCTTATTAGGTTAGTAATAATCTTGAAAGGAAAATCATCTATTAAAAAGTTTTAATTAGACCCTTAGTGCCCTTTGATTTGATTATGATCAACCACTTCGATCATGAAAGATAAAATTAAGCCTATTCTGTTACCCCAAGGCCTTTCGATTTGACCATTATCACTTATGAGATTTCTTCTCTCTGTGTGTGGATCTATATACAACATAAAAAAGAAAAAATTCTCATTCTATCATTGTAAATTTTATAATGTACAATAAAGATAAATTGAGAAAATCCAAATTACTCAAGATGGGATTTGGATGCTCTCCAATTATCAAATAATCAATGGAACTATTCATTTCAGCTGCTTAATTCATTTTAGATAGTTAAAAGTATTTTTAACTCAAATAATTTCACAAAAAATGAATTATATTAATTCTTGTCATCTAAAATGGATTGAAATGCTTAGATTATTGGAAAGAAATTGTATTTGGATAGAAATAGAACCCTCATCTAAGAGGTAACGAAGTGGGGACATGCGCTCTCAAACTAATACTTATGATTTTTATTTAAAATTATGACGTAAAAAATAAAACATTTTACCGGAAAATAATCTGATTAAATTTTGCATTAAAAATAAAATATTTGATCAAATTGCATTAAAATTTTACTTCTAGATAAATTATTATATATTTTATTAAAATATTTAATTTATGAATGAAATACTTCATTTTAATATGAGAGATGAATAGGGAAATTTATATACACAGCATATAAAATATTAAAATTTATATAGTTAACATTTAAAATTTATTATTTACATAACATTCAAAATATCAAAATAAAATAAAAAATAATAATACTCTAGTTAAAACCTGTTAACCTGCATAGTGCCACCCATCAAACTGCCCTTTGTTGCTAAGCTCTACTCCCCAATCACATAAATCCCATATTCTCCTTTGCTTTTTATCGCATCCATCGCTCAAACCCCATATCTTGTTGAGTACGTAGCTAGTCTCTCTTGCTCTGATCTTCATACCTCCATCTCCAACACCTTCGATCCTATCGATGTCACCTAAATCTCATTAATATAGTCGCTAGCAGAACTTCGTTTCTGACCTCTGCCACCTCCATCTCCATCATCAATCATCATCCTTCACAAAAAAAAAAAAAAAAAAAAAAAAAATGATTATAAAAAATTAAAAACCACTTCCAATCTCCATCTCGTATCCTTCCAACTAAGATTTGTGCCATATATATATATATATATTACAGATTTTTACTTATCACCATGGAATTTTTAGTATTTAAACTTTTAGAGGGTGTTTGTTATCGGATTTATTTCCCGTTTTAAGTAGGATTTACCGTAAATCCAGCCAAACGCAAAAAATGGCACTGTAAATCCGACAAATCCGTAAATCTAGGATTTGCGAATTTACGCTGTAAATCCCTGTAAATCCAAATCCCGCTAGAACTCAGATTTACGGATTTTGGCCGAAGAAGCACGCGAAAGGGAGAAAGTTACCATCACAACGAGCGAGCGAGCTCCCGTCGTTGCTTCAGATCAAAATGTTGTAACGTCCGATCCGACAGGAAGGGAACATCGAAGGAGCGAAGTCGAACAACAACGAAGGAGCCAAAGAAGCGACTCGTGCAATCTCTAAACCTCCTTCGAAGCAACGAAGCCGTTAGCAAGGACGAGCAAGGAGCAACAAAAGCAACAAAAGCAAACGACGCCTCAGCCATTACTGCTTAACCTAATTAATATAATTTAAAATATTAATAATTAAGTAAATTAATTAAATAATTAATAGTATAATTAGTGTATAAATTAATTATCTAATTTAACTTAATTAAATAGCTAGTAATATAATTAGTATTTAAAAATTAGTATAATTATCTTAATTAATATAATTTAAAATATACATTATTAAACATATAATTAATAATATAAATAATAATTAAATAATTAATGAGCAGTAGAATTCTTAAGTAATTAATGAGATAATTAATAATAAAATTTATAATTAAAAATAATAAAATAGTAATTAAATTCTTAATTAAATATTTAGTAGGATTATTAGTTAAATAATTAGTTATTTTAAAATAATTAGTAGGATTAAATATAATTTTAAATAGAATAATTATTATATAATATGTGATAAAGAACAAATAAATTTACAACTTGATGCGGAAGCAAATTAAGTGGCTTCATATTACTCCTTCAATTTTAAATCTCCAACTGTTTTAAATCCTGTAATCTGTTGCCAAACAAATTCTCTGGATTTAACAGGATTTAAAAGTTGTCATACCAAACACAATTCAGGATTTATGAGCCTAGGATTTACTAAATCCGGATTTACAGGATTTAGTAAATCCTACTAAAATTAAATCCAATATGATACCAAACACCCCCTTAGTTAGGTTTTACTTGTTATGTGAGGCTGTGGAACTTTGGATTTAGTTGATTCAATTTTAAATTCTAGTTTTAATTGTTCAATCATATTTTCTAATACTGTTAATAAAGATTTATTGTTGATTGCTTGCAAATATTGATCATTTTAACATAAAAATTTGCAAATTTTAATATCATTAGTCATAATGGAATTGTAAATCCCTCAAGCTGATCAAATATTATTTTATGCAAATCAGTAGTTTTGAGCCATCTAAAAGTTAAACCAAAGCATAATGGCTCAAGTTTAATGAACAATGCTCAAAGAAGCTTTGATAGATCCAACCAACTTTGTGATATGTTTGAGGGTTCGAGCCATTAATAATTTGAATTAGGACTTTAGTGGTCCAAATTGACTTGCTCATCCTTAAATTGTCCCAGTTGGAATAGACCAAACCAGCCACCCAAGCCTGTCACATCCTAATGTTGGCATACAAGCCAAAATACTAGATTGATAGAGTTATAATCATATCAAGATCAGGATTGTCACTAATTTCACTTAGACATTCTAAACCCACCAAAGCGAGTATAAATATATGCAGTTAAGCCTTGAATTTACAATGAATAGGGATATTCCACTAACATTTAGTCGTCAAGTTATCTTCTTTATACGAAGGTTTAAAATTATATAAAAGAACTTCAGTCATGTTATGATTATGCATTTATTGGACTATATCAAACTAGTCAAAATGTTCAACCATCAGCAACCTCAAGTTTACTTTAGCCAAATATTGATGCAATATTTATATTTTTAATTTTGAGAAATGTCGGTCATAAGAGAAGATCAAGCAAAATTTATTTTATCTTTTTTTTTTTTATTTTTTTTTTAACAAAACTATTTTATTGATAAAAGAAGAGTTACAACAAAAGTAGTCAAAACAGAAATTAAACGATGAGAAACATTAATAGAGGAAAGGGTGCTAGTAGTTAGTTGGGCTCAGTATTTGGCCGAGACTACCAGTGCCCCACCAGCACGCACGGGCCATCCAATGAGGTGATAAAAGCGTCCAGTATACGATGCACCAAAGGTTGCCGCAAGCAAAAGATAGGGCACGAGCCCCGGCCACATCATAGCCCCAAATCAGCACGGATAAAACGGCGAGGACATCGAGAGCCATAAACCGAAAATCATGACAGAAGTAACACAAAACAACAAGTCATCAACGCCTACGACGGCCCCTGTCACGGCCCTTTCCACGACCCCTACCACGAGACACCTTCGAATGACGAACATTAACACGAACCAAAGAGAACTCATTTCCAGGGTCAGAACCCCCGCAAAAATCCGAAGACATGAAACCAAAATCCGACTGATCAGATACGAAATCACCATCAGTAGAACCATTTAACCAATCCCTTTGATCCGACCTATCACAACATAAAGAGTTCACCATATTGATCGTTTCAATCGCATGTACTGGAACATTGACGAACTGATTCGAACTTTTAGAAAATCCACTTAAATTTTCCACTGGCGCATTCACTGCAGTATTCACATCCAAAACAGGAACATCTAAATCACCAGATTGAACAAAAGGCGCAACCGGAGCACAGCCAGGGGTCGAAACAACATCAACACCAACACCAATATCATGTAAGGCAACAACCCCCAACCCGATAGGAACATCCAGCAAAGCAGGGGAAACAGAGGACGGAGCAGTAGACTCCTCAGCACATCCAACATCAGGATTCAAAGAAACCTCACCATTTTCCGCAGTAGCAGCATTAATGGGAAGAAAATTAGGGGAAGGAGATAAAACAGTTTCAGGAGGATTAATATCAAGATTTAACCCGACATCCACAGGAGGAAGAACCGAATTCACAGGTGTTCTTAAAAGAGGAAATAGTTTAGGGCATTCTGATTTTTTGTGGCCAACAACCTTACAATGTTGACAAAAGCTAGGCACATCTTCAAAAATTACCTTTTGAACATACCCACACTTATCCGGACCTAACCAAACCGAATCCGGATAAGATTTAGAAATATCGATTTCAACCAGCAAACGAGCGACAGAGGGACGCGAACCCACCGCCGTCGCGTTAACCGTTTGAATCGGCCGGCCAAAAATCGATCCCAAACCAAATAAAATTTTGGGAGCAAACAGATGAGGACGTAATCCCGGGAAAGAAACCCACACCGGGACGATCGGAGACTCCTCCGACAAATCGAGGAGAGGCGACCATTTGATGATTTTCATGAAACAACCAGCAACAAAATAGGAACGGTGAGCAAAAATCCTACCATAATCTAAGTCGTTACCAAGCTTAATCAGCACATTTTTTTGATCTAACAAGGTGACCGAACAATCTCCAGAAAGTTTAAGATTGAAAAAAAATTTCCGAATGGAATCCAACACCGGACGTTTCAACGGAAACTTACCAACTAAAGAAAACTCGAAAGGTTTAGCAAGATGGAAAAACTCTTCCTCTGAAAACCATAACGCCGGCATGCCACGAATGGTAGATACACGACAATCCGGGAAAACAGCCGAGACCGAACCAGAAAGCACATCCTTGAAGGATTTAGAGTTCTTACCTTCAATAAAACCAGGATCCAAACGTTTGTTTGCCATGGAAACGCAATCTCACCGGCGGGAAAGCAGACGGCGGCTAGGGCACACGAAAAACCCTATCAGAGACGGCATAGGTTTTACTTTTTCCTGGGGCTTGTAATTAAAATAAAATGAGCAAAATTTATTTTATCTAGACAATGATAATGTCCTATGATTTTCATTTTCTTGATTTTAGATGCAATAGAAAATTAATTTTAATTATTGGAGAAGTAAATCATGCAACGAACACAAGCAAGAAATAGAAAATGCAGCTATAAGAAAGAACATTAGGATTTAACATAGAAAAACTTAAAATTGGGAAAAAACTATTGAGCCACACCATACCAAGTAATTCACTATGAAAATTGGGAGAAATTTATACAGATTTCTTTCTCTCTTACTCTCTCATTATCTCTCTTCACTCTTGCACCGTTCCCATACATGAACAAAGAGAAAGCCACTAAAAATCACCAAGTGGAGCAACCCTCATGAAAAACGAGAAAAAAAACTACAGAGCTCTCTTCTCAAAGACGCAAAGCCAAGCGTGAAGTGCTGCAACACTCCACTCTCTGTCTCCAGTCTTCTTGATAGTGCCACAGTGCTGGGGTCTGCAGCTCCACAGCGTCATAACGCTTTGTTTGTTTGTTTGGAGCACCAAAGCTTTCCGTTCTCTGTTTGATTCCAAGTGAACTATACAACACCACAACGCTCGGGTATACGGCGCCACAGCATTATAAGGTTGTACAACAACAACATCAAGCTTTTATCCCATTACATGGGGTCGGCTACATAAATCTTTTTTCTTCATTGTGTCTTGTTAAGAGTCAAATTCTCATTTAAATATAATAAAGAAAGGTCATTTATAATATTTTTCTACCAAGTCTTTTTTGATATATCTTTATCTTTCTTAACATAAGCCAAACCTAATACATTAAAAAAATTAGAAAAAAAATTCAGATGGAAAGCTCCCGAATCCAAGTGGGGGGAGAATTCCCTGCAACCCCCAATGAGCTCGATTAATGGAATTGTGGTCTGAGTCAACAATACAATTCAATTGATTGACACAATTAGATTCCACACAAAACTAACAATTAAGATCCTGATGAAATTCTTAAATTCCAAGCAATCATCACATCATTGACAATAAGAAAGTCAATCAAAACAATCATTTAATAAAAATTGCAACTTGCAAATATAGAGAGGTTGATGCAACTGGGCTTTGCAATACACCACATAATTTTAAAAATATATGCAGGTTAGCTGTGCTCCATTGAGACCTAAATCTATACATAAATTTTGTAAATAAAAATTGAAAAATATAAGGCACAAACCACGAGTTTCTTGATGCTCCTAATCATTTTTTTCAAATGAAAAATATCTAGTAAAATTAAATATAAAATGGGAGAACCTTAGTCCTAAGAAAAAGAAAAGGAAATAAAGATAAAAAATTAATAGTAAAAGAGATACAAAACATAAAATGTTCTACTCCTAAGTCTATGACAAGCTACTCATATTTAGCTTCCCACTCTTACAGGTCTCTATTATTTGAAACGTGTAAAAGTTCGAGTGAAATGAAGGTTTCTCTTGTATTATTATTTTTTTCATCTATGCAACATAATTTAATCAATAATTTGACGTAGTTAGAAGCTTTCAGGGATTTTCATCATTTGATTTAGTATTTTTAACGATATAAGTGCTGGTCTTCTGTTAGGCAGGCCCAAGGAGAGCTGGCTGAATCAGTCCATCTTGGACCAGTTCAAGTCTACAAACGGCGGGCCAGAGGGTGGGGCTGAACCAGGGAAAGAGAGAGGGGGGTGGCTGATATGATGGGGCCGGGCCCACACACTAATTAGTGTTGTATTTGAGGGAAATTTGAAATTAGGGGCTGCTTAGGGATTTAGTAATTATTCTTTTGCTTTAATTATTCTCTTCTTGCTAGGGTTAGGGTTATCTGAAATTTGGAGGCTGAATTTGAGATCTAGGTTTTGCTTTTGGGCTCTAGGCTTTGGCGAGAGATTTGGAGAGTTAAATCTTCCTCTTGAATTGAAAATTCTTGTATCGGTTTGCTGTTTTCTTTTTCTATTGTTGAAATTGAAGTGATTATTCCTCTTATTTCTCTACAAAGCTTGAAAAATCTGCACCGTTTTGCTGAAGTTCTCTAAAATTCAATAAGTTTCTGCACTTTTTGTGGCTGTTTTCTATCATCTTCATAATTTCATGAGACATCTCTAACTTGTGGATAACTTGGGGGGACATATCCGACAGAGGATAGACATATATTTTGAATTGGTTGAAGGTGGTAAGGTAGAGCAGAGTTGTCATCACAAAAAAGCTAATTCACATTGGTTTGAAGTATTTGGCATATCTCCAATACAACCATAATTTGATTAGGGATCATCTTACTAGCACTGACTTCAGCAACATCTTGACTCTATAGATCTAAAGGTTGAATCACAATATTAAGAGATTGACAATTGGAGACAATGAATGAGAATGTACAAAAACAAGAATATATGTTGTAATTGCTTGAAGTAGTTACGAAACACAATAATAGGAGATTGACAATTGAAGGCGGCAAATGAGAATGTACAAAAGGAAGAATATATGTTGTATCCGTTTTAAGTAGTTGCCCTGGCTGTGTATGGCACTATCATTTTGCTGACTTTTAAAACGTTAACATAAGGCAACTTAATGCCCCTGACAATAAGCGCAGAACTTCAGAATTTTTTCAATCATTATTCTTTACGTATACCCACTTCCCTTTGAGCCAGTATAAATAGAATTAAGATGTTCCTAATTAGTATCTAATTTAACAAGAACTCTAGCCATGAATGGCCTTGATAAAGTAGTAGGGAAATTTGTGCATAATAGTTTGTAAGTAACAATGCTAGTGTAAAGAGAATAATCTGATCAAAAAGATGAATCTGAAGGTGTGAAAATTATATTCAAATTAAAAAAAATTGAGCATTCAATTCTCATTATAGAGATCGAAAATTAGAGATCATATGCTAATCCTCATGAAGAAGTCCTAAATATTTATTATATTATTCATAGATATATATTGCAACTTATCTTGTTCCATATTGATTTAGGATTTGCTAAGAAAACTTATTCATGTATTATGTTTTTATTTATATAACTTTTCTAGCTAGAAAATATATATTCTAACAAGAGTACCTGAGAATCATGAGCACATACAAATTTCCTTTGAATTTTATTTTAACTTAGCGAATATTGTGTTAAGTAATAATTACTACCTTCGAAAAATATTTAACCATTTGATTTAATTTTCTCCTTCTTTTATTGAAGCTTATTGTTCAGATAAACTTAATCCTCAGATTTTTGAATTTGCTTGGATTTTAGGAACTAATTATGAATGCTATTGGATTTAATTGAAATCACATCAAGTTCATGATTTAGCCTAATGGGTCATTTAACCCAACTTGACCAGGAGTTTGACGAAAGTTATTCCAGGTTGACTTCAATTGGATTTAGATTAATTTAATTATCTTGAGATAATCAATTTGATTTTTTGCCAGCTAAATTAGCCTTAGCGACCGTTGATTACTTAAACTAGAGATTAGTCCATTGTAAGTAATGCAGGGTTTAACCAACAGTAAGGTTTACCAGATATTGATTATGAATTATGCTTTAAATTTGGATGATTGATCGTATTCTAAGGATATTTTGATATAATCCTTAATCAATAAGGGAGTAATCTAATTTATAGTTAATTGAGTTCAGTCAGTTCTAACTAATTTTTTTCATGGCTACTATGGAGTCACATTAGGAGATAAGATTTGATTTTAAGTTTGCTTGGTGTATTTAATACCAACTAGAATGAGGTAAAATGTTTCAAAAACTCCAATGTAACAAGTGAGGTCAGTATGGTTGAGAATTGAATTATTTCAAAACTAAGTTAATTATATTTAATTTGAGTCATTGTTGTATAGATGTATATATTTTGTATTCACATGTTGTACATTATCAAAATGAAGCGAAATAGTAGCTGTTTATATGAGCTTTGTGACCGCAATGTGGTAAATACCAGCCACTTATTAAAAAAATGAGCTTCATATTTACGACAAGAAAGATTGCTAGTCGGCTGCAAGTTGCGATGAAATCTGTAGCTAGTTGGTCATAGATAGGTAATAGTTTTGCTTTTAAGAGGAATTTGTGACACTGCATTTGAGACTTATGCTTCGTTTGGGACGGTTTTTTTATTGTTTCTTAAAGCAGTTTTTTAGTATAAACATTTTAATTTTTAAACTAAGAAGCTGCTTTAAGAAGTAGTAAAAAAGCCGTACCAAACAGTTTTTTTGCTGCTTTCTAAACCGGCTTTCTAGTACAAAAGTTTCTTGAATTGAAAATTTTTGTAATAAAAAATAGTTTTAAAAAGCAGTAAAAAAGCTGTCCCAAACGAAACTTTAGGCTTGGTTTGGGATGGCTTTCTTAATGATGCTTATATTACGAAAATTTCTAGAAGTAATATAAAACTGCTTTAAAAAGCAGTAAAAAAGTCGTCCTAAACGAAGCCTTAAGTATAGTTTTAGGCTTCGTTTGGGACGATTTTCTTTCTGCTTCTTAAAGCAGCTTTCTTGAACAAAATTTTTTAATTTTGTACTAGAAAACTACTTTAAGAAGTAGAAATAAAACCGTCCCAAACGAAACCTTTATTTACTTGTATTGCTCTCCCACAACCCCATTTTCACGGTTTAGGCTGCTCCCATTTCGCTCGCCGCTACTACGGGAATCGCTTTTGCTTTCTTTTCCTCTGGCTACTAAGATGTTTCAGTTCGCCAGGTTGTCTCTTGCCTGCCCATGGATTCAGCAGCAGTTCGAAAGGTTGACCTATTCGGGAATCTCCGGATCTATGCTTATTTTCAACTCCCCGAAGCATTTCGTCGCTTGCTACGCCCTTCCTCGTCTCTAGGTGCCTATAGCCAGTGGCGGAGCCAGAAATTTTATTCAGGGGGGGGCCTAAATTAAAATAATTTTGTTTGGGGTTTCATTACGGGGGTCTCCTTTTGGAGCCAAGAGAGGTGCGAAAGATATTTAAATGAATTTTACTCAACATTCTTTAAAATATTTTTATTCCAGCTAATTTAAGTGAGTTTCAATTTCAACTAAAATTTATCCGAGATTCTTTAAAATAAAGTTTCAAATAATTTTGTTTTTGCTTAGTGTTATCATGCTTTGATGTTCATATATATATATATATATGAAAAAATAAAATGTATTGATTGCATAGCATAAATTTGAATAAAACTATAGCTTAATGATATCAGAAATCAACGATCTTTAGCTCGTTGTATTCGTCTCGTACAGCCGCTCAATTTGACTATAAGCAAATAAATTTTGGAAACTGTTTGATCATCCCAATTATGTTTTGAACCTTCCAAATGTGCTTTGAGTCCTTGATTTGGACTCATTTGGGCTCAGATTGAGACAAATTTGGTGTTGTTGGGTTCGTATTTTCGAGACGTTCAATTCGACTATAAGTTTGTTGAAATCGGAGTTCAAATGGTCTCCGATTTAATTTTTGAAGCATCTAATTGATTTTTTCTCGAGATTCGTGCTCGATCGACATAGTTTTTTTATTATATCAATATCTTAATCTTGATTAAGAAAAATAAATTAATCTAATTACTTCTTTCTCTTAAATTGAGGATGTTTATAAAAGAAAATAATTAATTTCTCACATATAAAAATGTACAAGCTTTGCTCTTCCTTGTTTTGCTTTAGGTGATGATTGGCTGAAGACAATTGAAAATTTTTTTTTTTAGGGGGGGCACGTGCCCCCCTTGGCCCCCCCTCCCTCCGCCACTGAGTATAGCTTTCTTATTGTTTTATAAAGCAACTTTTAAGTATAAAAACTCATCGAACTAAAAAAATTTGTACAAAAAAGTTACTTTAAAAGACAATAAGAAAGTTGTCCCAAACAAAACTTTAATCTTACTGTAAATATGATTGTAATTGATCATAAAATTGCCATAAATTATCTGTTGGATTAGATATTGTACCATTGATCTTACGATGAGTTTAAGCGATCACAAATAACTCTGACAATCATTCAGCCATATCACGACCAGTAAATCAGACACAATATAACATTAATCAAATAATGAATGAAGATATTGAGAGTAATACCTGAATACTATTCAAATAATATTTATTCATACCATCATATTGATATTCCTCCTGTAAAAAACTTTAGCGAAATGCGTTTCTTGTTGAAGTCTAGCGATGTAGCATTTTTTCACCCTGCACATTAATTTTTTATTTTTCAGATCTATCAGTCCCACTCAAGAGAGCTTGTAATATCAGCTTTTGCTTCAGGTTCGTCCGGGACGAAGTTGGATCGTCCGGGACGATCGGTGCTAGTTGTGTAGAAAAATCATGTTTGGCTGTATGGTTCGTCTGGACGAAATCAGGATCGTCTGGACGAAAATTCTCCCGTGAACCCTTCGCCAGGGACGATATGTGATTTTTCGTCTGGACGAAATTCTTCTCTTCATGGATCGTCCGGTACGATGCTCGATCGTCCAGGACGATCAGTGTGGATATATATGGAAATGAGATATTTTGAAGAGAGAGAAATATCTGAAGAGAGAGAAAGAGAAAAGGAAAAAGAGGAAAGCTGGTTTTCGGAGACCGCGGAGCGCTTTTCGTCCGACGCTGCTGTTGGGAAAAGTGTAGATCTCGTGGTAAGGACTCCGAACCCTGTTTCTGTTTTCAAAGATGTTGTATTTTTATCGAGATATGTCCGGATTTATATTTTTGTAGTCGAATAATTGACCCGATTTGAGATTGACACAACTTTCACCGCACAACTTCTGATATGTTATAGATATGATTATTACACACGATTTGACTGTATTCTACGAAGATTTTATCGGTCGGAATTGGTTCTACGCGGTTTTTATCGAATAGAAAATTTTCAGGATGTTTTCTGACTTGGTTTCTATAGAATAATAGTTTTGTATTGATGCCGTAGATCTTCGTCTGTAATTTGGAAAGATTTGGAATTTGTGTCTTTTGCAGGATTTTTGTGTAAATTCGATAGACTGCCGTTACTCTGTCCGATTTTCGTATGATTTCTGAATTGTCTGGAATTGATAGACTGAATCGATATGAATATGATTATTGATATGATTGCTTTAATATTGACTATTGAATTGCTTATTGATTGAATTGACTATTGATACTGATCGCAAGTGGAACCTGGTTGAACATTGGTTGGAGATTGATATTGATACCTGTACAGGATGGTGGGCCGACGGGCTTTCCTTTAAACATTGATTATTGATTATTGAAGGGAGACATAAGGAGTTTATTGATATGCCGACGGGCGAAAAGAGTGACGACTCTTATTGATAGAACCAATGTACGAATCTACAACAGCAACATAGCCAGTAGTTTGTACTTGTTCAGTATATAGTATTGAAATGCATGTTTACTGTATTGATTTACGGATTTATTGCTTTATCGATTTCTGCCTTATTGATTGATCGGATTCATTGATTACCGAGCATTGATTACCGAGCATTGATTACTGAGCATTGATATGGACATTGATAGATATAGATACTGTATTGATAGCTTGAACATGGACATCGTACTACTGCCTACCGATTCATTGATATTGCTGCCTATAGATTTTATAGACTCGCTGTTGCTACTGTTCTGCACCGTATTGACTGTCGTATAGATTCATTGTTCCGTATTGCTTTTCTCGACTGATTTCATTGATTTGACCGTATTGATTTGATTGACGGATATTGATTGATTGATTGAATTGAAATGATTGATTTGCCTGCCGCTGCATCGACTGGTTTTATTGACTATTGATTTTCGGATTGTATCGATTTCTGATTTGATTTCCACTGCATAGACTCATTGACCATTGATTGATATAGATTGATTGACTGTGATTGACCGACATGCATATCGATAGCATCGCCGTGCTTTGATTCCAGTTATAGGTATTAGGTGACCTGCTGGGCTTTGTAAAGCTCATTATATGTGGTTGATATTTTCAGGTCAGGGCTCGGGAGCAGGAGATAGGAATTGATCCAGATCGACAGGTTTTAGTTCTTTTGATCGATAGATGATTCTTTTGTACTCAGGACAGGATAGATTTCTCTACTTGTATTGATAGTTTAGTTCCTGAGTATTGTATATGATGTTTTGAGATGTGAATCGACTTGAATATTGATGTTTAAATTTTATAGATGTTTGATAGATTGCTTACTGAAGGTTTATAGATAACTCTGGTAAATTGTTGTGAAATCGATTGACATTCTTTCCAAGTTAGATCTTGGGGTCGTCACAAGTTGGTATCAGAGCAGTGTTATTGGAAGAATGGATTGTTACCAGAGTTGTAGGTTTGGATTGAGAGTTGGGTAGATTGGGTAGCTTTAAGAGCTTCATTGGCATACATCGTTGCATGTGTGTATCATTTGTTTTGAATTGTGCAGGTGAAAAGATATGGATCCTCCAGTAGAATCCAGTATACCAAACGAGCAACACAGCGCAGCTCCAGTGCCTTCAGAGAGTATGATGCAGTTGGCTACTGCGATTGCACATGTGATGGGGGACGCTCAGAGCAAGATGAGTGGAAGTAAGGAAGAAGAGGTAGACAGACACTTGCAGATGTTCCACAAGCTGAAGCCTCCGTTGTTCAAAGGGGCTGTAGGACCACAGGCTGCTGAGGATTGGATCATGAGGGTGGAGAAGATTTTTGATAGCATGCAGTGTCCGGGGAATAGAAAAGTACCATTGGCAGTATTCATGTTGGAGAGTGAGGCAGAGAGATGGTGGATCGGACAGCAGAGAGAGAAATTCCAGGGGAAGACCAATGCTGAGATCACCTGGGATGAGTTCACTGCAGTATTCAGGATGTGGTTTGTACCACCGTCAGCTCAGCGACAGATGCAGGAAGCTTTCATGAGATTGGAGCAAGGCCGTAAGTCAGTGATGCAGTACGAGGCCGAGTTTACTGCACTTTCGAGGTACGCTGCTCATCTGATTCCTACTCCCGAAGAAAAGTGCTATAGATTTCTACATGGATTGAATAGAGAGCTGAGGCATCCACTAGTACCTTTCCGGATCCATGAGTTTTCTGAGCTAGTGGAGCGAGCTCGATTGATAGAGATTGATTTAGCAACACCGGTACTGAGGTACGAGGATACCAGAAGGAGGAGAGATGAGGTACGACGAGATGATTCTTATAGAGACAGAGATAGAGAGAAGAGAAGCAGGTATGAGGGTTCGAAGGGATCTGCATCGGGATCTGCATCACGATCAGCATCGATAGTATCGTCTGGTGGTTCTGGCACGTGCATTCACTGTGGTAGACGACATGCAGGTCAGTGCTACCTATTGACGGGACAGTGTTTTCACTGTGGACAGCAAGGACACAGAGCAGCAGATTGTCCTCAGAAAGGACTGGGTGGAAGGACTGATTCTGGCACAGGTACAGGACAGCAGAGGACTGTTGGCTCGAGGGCCTACAGTGAAAGATCAGGAAACCGGATGGATGATAGGACTGACAGAAATCAGAGGGAGACAGTTGCGCCACGACCTCCAGTGGTGCCACGCATCTACAGTTTACAGAGTTTACAGCATCGTGAGGATCAGCAACGACCAGAAGGTTCTACTGGTAAGATTGATTTGACTAACCGATTGATATTGACATATGAACATTGCATATTGACATTTGATTGCTTGCATTGTGTGATTGTATGGATTTCGACGAGTTTTGTTTTGGATTTGGATTTCGATCGATTTGGTTTGCTTCGTGTTTTGCTCCGTACCTTTAGGGAAATGTCGGGACGACATTTTTCTAAGGTGGGGAGATTGTAATATCAGCTTTTGCTTCAGGTTCGTCCGGGACGAAGTTGGATCGTCCGGGACGATCGGTGCTAGTTGTGTAGAAAAATCATGTTTGGCTGTATGGTTCGTCTGGACGAAATCAGGATCGTCTGGACGAAAATTCTCCCGTGAACCCTTCGCCAGGGACGATATGTGATTTTTCGTCTGGACGAAATTCTTCTCTTCATGGATCGTCCGGTACGATGCTCGATCGTCCAGGACGATCAGTGTGGATATATATGGAAATGAGATATTTTGAAGAGAGAGAAATATCTGAAGAGAGAGAAAGAGAAAAGGAAAAAGAGGAAAGCTGGTTTTCGGAGACCGCGGAGCGCTTTTCGTCCGACGCTGCTGTTGGGAAAAGTGTAGATCTCGTGGTAAGGACTCCGAACCCTGTTTCTGTTTTCAAAGATGTTGTATTTTTATCGAGATATGTCCGGATTTATATTTTTGTAGTCGAATAATTGACCCGATTTGAGATTGACACAACTTTCACCGCACAACTTCTGATATGTTATAGATATGATTATTACACACGATTTGACTGTATTCTACGAAGATTTTATCGGTCGGAATTGGTTCTACGCGGTTTTTATCGAATAGAAAATTTTCAGGATGTTTTCTGACTTGGTTTCTATAGAATAATAGTTTTGTATTGATGCCGTAGATCTTCGTCTGTAATTTGGAAAGATTTGGAATTTGTGTCTTTTGCAGGATTTTTGTGTAAATTCGATAGACTGCCGTTACTCTGTCCGATTTTCGTATGATTTCTGAATTGTCTGGAATTGATAGACTGAATCGATATGAATATGATTATTGATATGATTGCTTTAATATTGACTATTGAATTGCTTATTGATTGAATTGACTATTGATACTGATCGCAAGTGGAACCTGGTTGAACATTGGTTGGAGATTGATATTGATACCTGTACAGGATGGTGGGCCGACGGGCTTTCCTTTAAACATTGATTATTGATTATTGAAGGGAGACATAAGGAGTTTATTGATATGCCGACGGGCGAAAAGAGTGACGACTCTTATTGATAGAACCAATGTACGAATCTACAACAGCAACATAGCCAGTAGTTTGTACTTGTTCAGTATATAGTATTGAAATGCATGTTTACTGTATTGATTTACGGATTTATTGCTTTATCGATTTCTGCCTTATTGATTGATCGGATTCATTGATTACCGAGCATTGATTACTGAGCATTGATATGGACATTGATAGATATAGATACTGTATTGATAGCTTGAACATGGACATCGTACTACTGCCTACCGATTCATTGATATTGCTGCCTATAGATTTTATAGACTCGCTGTTGCTACTGTTCTGCACCGTATTGACTGTCGTATAGATTCATTGTTCCGTATTGCTTTTCTCGACTGATTTCATTGATTTGACCGTATTGATTTGATTGACGGATATTGATTGATTGATTGAATTGAAATGATTGATTTGCCTGCCGCTGCATCGACTGGTTTTATTGACTATTGATTTTCGGATTGTATCGATTTCTGATTTGATTTCCACTGCATAGACTCATTGACCATTGATTGATATAGATTGATTGACTGTGATTGACCGACATGCATATCGATAGCATCGCCGTGCTTTGATTCCAGTTATAGGTATTAGGTGACCTGCTGGGCTTTGTAAAGCTCATTATATGTGGTTGATATTTTCAGGTCAGGGCTCGGGAGCAGGAGATAGGAATTGATCCAGATCGACAGGTTTTAGTTCTTTTGATCGATAGATGATTCTTTTGTACTCAGGACAGGATAGATTTCTCTACTTGTATTGATAGTTTAGTTCCTGAGTATTGTATATGATGTTTTGAGATGTGAATCGACTTGAATATTGATGTTTAAATTTTATAGATGTTTGATAGATTGCTTACTGAAGGTTTATAGATAACTCTGGTAAATTGTTGTGAAATCGATTGACATTCTTTCCAAGTTAGATCTTGGGGTCGTCACAGAGCTAGAGTCTGAACAATATACTCTTGCCTTTATATTTCCATTATTACAGCTGTACCCCTACTACATATGCAAAAACTGCTCTTAATTTTCCGATCAACGGCACCTGGACAGATGGAACAAACGGAAGCTGCCGGCCACATATGAACTCCACGGTTAGTTAAATCAGCTGTCAATATATTTGAATATTTCCTCATTTCTTAATTTATTAAGTAGCTAATGTTATAACCTTGCTACCAAGAGAAAAAAAAATGAAAGTTATAAATTTTGATAATATACAGATGCTTCTGATATTAGGTTTAGATTCCATGAAGCAGTCGTGAACATCGAATACTGACAACATTAGCCTAATAGGTCCTTTGTTATTATTATTATTATTATTATTTAATTCACTATATGATTTGAATATATGAGTAGCTGCTTCCTCTGTACACTTGTGGATCTCATTTGTTCTGTTCTATCATCTGTCCAATTAGTGGTCTACATGTCAGCATTAATGGATGTTATTGAAATGGTCACTGAAGTATCTAAATGGGTATTTAGCTATGATGCACAGACACGGACACGGTGACACGAATACGACACGACATGGACACGGGACACGTCAGTTATTGAAATATAGGACATGGACACGAGTTGGACACAGTATTATAATTTTTATATTTAAAAAATGGTGTATAAAAATTAAGTATAATTTTAAAAATAATTTGAAAATAATAAGTCATTTAACTAAAATTTGTATTTAAAATGATTAGTATTAGGATGTCGAGAGTCAGACGTCAATGCCGTTTATCAGTTACCGAGATAGGAGTTCAAAATACCTTTACTGCCAAAAAGAAAAGAAAATGAGAATATTCGATGATTTGATATTAAGTGAGGATGTTGATTTGATGTTGTTGATAGGAAATAAGAAATTTAGTTTAAATACCGCCAAATACAGGAAATTTTATTTAAAAAAATTCATAAAATATTTAAGATACGCGTGTCGGACACGTGTGTCCAATTTGTATTTAATATTTTTTAATCGGGCACGTTTTCGGCATGTCTGACACGTGTCAGAGGAGTGTCGGACGAGTGTCGTGTTGGATACGGTGTCGGACACTGCACGCCTCTTTGAGGAGAAATGTCAGTGTATCATAGGTATTTAGATCCTCTCTAATTGTGAGGCTAATTACACAAAATGTCTTTAGTTTTATGCAGTAAGTTCTAGATGTCGAATAAGTTGAGAATATGATACAGGATAGACGACATATGGACATGAAAATAACACGACATGAATGTGGGATAAATTTATTATTAAAAACTACAAGATATGATTATGTATTCTACATAGTATTAAAATATATGTAATATATATTACAAAAATAAAGTATTGTATATTAATAGAATGTTTGTTTGTAATGAATTTGGTATAAGAATGGCATGAATAAAAAAAACATGGGGTCATTATGATGATAGCTGTTTATTCTTAAGAAAATTGTAATAAAAAAATAAATAACTATTAAAAACATATTACAGTTGTCTATATTCAAATTAATATCTTCTTTAAATTGTATTATTCTTATTATCATTATTTCATTTAATATATGTACTTTATTCATGCCATTTCTATTAATGGGACAAGTTTATATTTCTAATATATGTTGGGATATTTGAAAGGTGTGTGTCCTATCATATGTATGTCTGATATATTGCATTGTTGGACATATATATTTTGAAAACATTGGGATTATTATGTAATATTTGGATGTTTATTATAATTAATTAACTTTTTTTAGACGAGTAAGATGTACTTATATGATGTAGGGAGGGCACCACATATGTTGATACACAAAGTATACCCTTGCATGTGTGGGTGCATTTTCAGATGAATGAGATTGATTTCCCTTGCGAAATCTTAGTGTATATGTCATTGGATTATTGCATCTTTTGGTGTTAAGTGGTGTAATTATAAGACTTGCTTGAAGCACGAGCACTAAAACAGTTGACTAGGGCTGTCAAAACCGGGTCACGGGTCGGGTTTGGGTCCAACCCGAAATTGACCCGACACTGTTCAACCCGACCCATTTTTGCAAACGGATCGATTTTCCAAACCCGAACCCGACCCGATTCGGGTATATTTTATTAATTTTTTTAAAATCTAAATCAAATTAAGGTAAGATTTACTTCAATTAATTTAATTTGGGGAATATTCGAATAATGTTTATAATTTTTTGAAATATCATTTACTTATTTCATAAAAATTCATTAAAACCCTCACAATTAATTAAAAACAGGTTAAATCGGGTTGATTTCGGGTTTTCGGGTCAACCCGAATCCGACCCGATTTTATAAACGGGTTGAAATCCCTAACTCGAACCCGACCCGGTTCGGGTTCGGGTTGACCCGAACCTAAAATTTTTATGTCGGGTTTTCGGGTCGGGTCAAATATTGACAGCCCTACAATTGACATATTGAGAAAATTATAGAAGTTGTCCTTGATGATGTTGGTGCGACACAATGATGTCAAAAGTAACCAATAAGCATGTTATAATTACATGTTAACTTTATCTTTGGATGTTCATTATAATTACAACATGCTATATATAACTATAACCTAGTGAGCATGTTATAACCAATGGTGTCAACCATTAATAGGTATCGTTATAATTATAACATGTTGACTTTTTTTGCATCACATGAAAGCATTCAACTTAAATTCATAGAAATTTTGATTTATTTCAATTGTATATTTCTCGCTTCAAGATCAAATGTTAAAGAATTATCTATTATTATCTTTTAATTAATCTATTAAAGTTTCTAATAAATTTACTTGTACAAATAAGTCTAACCAAAGTAACTACAAATTATTTTCATAAATTTATAATTTAATATTCATTTTTAAAATTCATTTACATTAACTAAGAGTTTAATCTATAACATAAATCTATTATTTAATATTTTCGATTACAAAAGAATGAAATCCAAAATATAGAAAATAAAATTAAAACTAAAAGTTCTGGTTAGTCTTACTGATCTTTGTTTTAAAAACATGTAAAAATTATAGAGTAAGCTAACAGTTCGGTAGGTTATCAGAACTTACAACTGCAATCAATTGATAGTATATAGAATATCAATAATTAATTAGATTATTAATAACATAATTAAAAGTTAAAATGTTATTTAAAATACTTAAATAATATGTTAAATAATTAACAGTACAACTAGTTATGTAAATGATAATTAAATTATTAATTAGAAGTACTGTAATAAAATAATTAATATTGCAATTAATAATTAGCAAGATGTTTGTGAAATGATAAATAATTAGAAATAATAGAATATTTAAATAATTAATTAGATAATTAATAGTATTCTTGTAATTTAAAAATTATTTAAATAATTAGTTAAATCAATTAATGATTAAGCTAATTTTTAATTATATCATCTATAAGTCAATTAAAATTAAAATTAATAAGTAACTATTATTAAAAATATTAATTAAATTTGTAAAATAAATTAAATTTAAATTTTTAATTAACTAATCACTTTAAATATTAAATCAAGTTTACATGATTTAACAATTTTCTTGCCAAATAATTTTCAAAATTTATCATATTCAAGATTTACTAAATTCAAATTTACATGATTTACATTTTTTTTTGCCAAATAGTTTTCAAAATTTAATGCACCCCGAATTTACTAAATTGAGTTTTACAGTCTACTAAAGTCAAATCCCGCATATCGCCAACGGTAAATTATTATGTCCGGTCACCTGACAGAGAGATACATCCGAATTTCTCTGTCTACAGTAAAAACACAATTACTATAGCAATTACGCTTTGACTGCATTTTTTTAAATAGACAGAGACAAATCTGAATGTATCTTTGTATCGGGTGTCCGGACCTAATAATTTCCCGTCACCAACAGCCCCTAAAAGTGTTTTTTATGCTCATAGTATAAGCACCCTCTATTTCATGTTATGTATATATACTTCGAATGGAATGGACTTCCTTACTCAGTTATCTATCTCGATAGAGAATAAAGCCAAGAAAAGTAGTGTCAAGGAAAACTATAGGCATTGGATCGACTACTTCAAAGAAGAGATGGATCTGAGCGCTGAGTTCAGCCAGAGCAGCCGCTGGAGCGTGAGCTGGAGGGCGAATCCATGGCTGCAAATGGGGCATCCATGGACTTCGAAGAACAGCGCCGCCACCGACGAGGAGGCGGAGGATTTCTGGTCGGCGCTCGAAAGCCTGCAAAGCTCCGGTCGACAACGGACCGTAACCAGTGATGAACAGCCGGCGCTTTACAATTATGAAGACGTGGAAGTCACTAAAATGGGGCCCACCGATCGCCGGCTTTTCATTGATCGGATTTTAAGCACGGCTGATGAAGACAACGCTACCTTTCTCAAGAAGCTGCGCCACCGGATTGATAAGTGAGTCCTTCTATGCCCTTAAAATTAGGTGGATTTACATAAATACCATACTATCTTTTATGTATTTATATATGAAATATTTTATTTATATATTGCTTTATATGTATGAAAAAAAGTTATTTTAAATAAATTTGTGTCAATAGTATTTTTATATTATTTATACATTTGAGTGTTATAAGAGTAAATATGTAAATTTAAGAGTTGAATATGTAAATATATAAAAATTTTATGATATGTTTGTAAATTTTTCTGTATTTATCGAAGATGATGCAACATCTGATGGTAGAAATAAATAAAATAGATAAATACTTTAAAAATGATCCTTGATATTTTTCTATATTTTTATTTAAAAGACAAACAAGAAATAATAAAATTAAAAGGTTTAGAACAATGGGAAGATAATTTTTTCATAAATCAATTTTATTGAAAAAGAAAAAGGGTTAGAATCATGCATAAAATCATTGAGTTTGCTAGATGAATAAAATATATAAAGAATAAATTAAAATTTATATTATATTTATCACATATTCAATTATTTCAAATCATCATAATTAAGAAATTGATCAATCATATCTTGAGAAAATTTTTTCTGCTTTATAGCCCCATATTATCTTCAAGCATTAATTAATTTTATGGTCCCATATTTTATAAAGCAAGTTCAAATAAAAGTGATAAGAGGTGGTTAACTTCATTTCGACAGTGCAATTTATTGATTTGATCGTTTTCCCGATCTGTATTAAATGAGCTGAAGGATTTTTAGCTGAGTCTATTTTTATTATTTTATATTTTCTTTATATTGTTTTACATAATTAATATCACTATAATACAATATTAAATAATCATGAGTTATACTCATCTAAATCAAAATTTTATGTAAATTTACTATAAAAATTTTCTGACAATTTTTTTTAAATTAATGTTGAAATAATTAAATTTATTTTAAAATACATATAATATATGAATAATCAATCAAATTAAAAAAAAATAAATTTTATTTTAATCAGAACTTTGACCACATATTCTTAGACAATATTTTTCCAATTATTTAAAAAGAGATTTATGCAATTGAATGATCAGTACATTCCTATTGCATGCTTGAGATCTATAAAAAAAAAATCACTTCTATTGATAAACAATATTCTTGATGTAATAAAAGATAGAAATTTGTGCAATATAAATAATTTATTTATAAGTCTTTTAAAGCTTATCCAGATTAGTATTTTATCAAATTTTTTTTCATTTTAATTTATTTTTTTATATTTTTATATCATTAATTATAATTTGAATATTTTTCAGTGCTGGAATCGAGCTTCCAACTGTTGAAGTAAGATTTGAGAATATAACAGTACGGGCCAATTGCCACATTGGCACCAGAGCTCTGCCAACTCTTCTCAATGAGTCCATTAATCTAACTGAGTCACTATTTGGTCTATTTGGTGTGAGGTCAACTCAGATGACTAAGCTTAATATCCTCAATAATATCTCTGGGATTATAAGGCCCTCAAGGTAATTTTAATTAATAGTTTTTGCAGAATATTAACATTTTATTATATAAAAAAATGATTTCAAATAACCAATAACAATGACAACATCATCAAGCCTTTATCCCATTATGTGGGGTTGACTATATGAGTCTTTTTTCTTCATTTTGTCATGTTGAGAATCAAATTCTCATTTAAAATTATAAAAAATGTTATTTTTAATATTTTGTAGCCAAGTCTTTTTAGGCCTACCTCCACCTTTCTTAACATAGGTAAAATCTAATATATCTACTCTCTTAATCGAGCAATTGAAAGGTCGACGTTTAATGTGTCCAAATCATCTAAGGTGACTCTCTAATCTTATCTTCCACTGGATATATTCCAACCCTTTCATGTGCATAGTCGTTTCGCATTCTGTCTTTAAGAGTGCAAAAAGAGGTAATGTGGAGCTGAGTGGCAATTTGGTGTAGCGACGCTTGGTTCCTATATTGTCGCAGTGCTTTTTGAAAGTAAAGACTCACATGCTATGACACTGTAGATAGATTTTCCACATATGGTCCAAGTTCATTAAGCAGCGTCTCATAACAACAAACAAACTTCATCCACCTTAGTATTTTCATCTCTATAACACTTAACTTTATGCTTATCTTTTAATAGCCAACATTCTGCGTTATAAAACATTGCAGGTCTCACCATCATCTTATAGGATATTCCTTTAAGTTTTAGGGGTACTTTTCTATCACACAACATATCCGATGCATTCCTCCACTTCAACCATCCAACTTGAATTCTATTAATAATATCCTATCTATTTCACCACCACTTTGAATAATAGATCCAAGATATCTAAAACAAGTGCTCTTATTAATGACTTGATTGTCCAAAGTCACAATCTCCCACTATAACTATTACTAGTTACTACTAAAATTACATTCCATGTATTCAGCTTTAGATCTCCCCTTAGACTCTAAGGTTGACCTCCAAAATTCATGTTTTCTTTCAACTCCCTCTCTAGTTTTATCAATAAGAAGATTATGATTAGCGAAAAGCATACCCCAGGGAACATCTTGTAAATTTATAGTTAGAACATCCATGAATAAAAGTAAAAAGATATGGGCTTAAAGTTGATCTTTGATTTAATCCAGCTGAAATAGAAAAATACTTGGTTAAACCACCTTATGTTTGAACCCAAATAACAACTTCTACATATATATCTTTAATAGCTTGAATATAAGCATTATCAATTCATTTCTTTTACAGGACTCTCTAGAGCACTTCTTTAGAAACTTTATCATCTATTTTCTCTAAATCAATAAATATCATATTTAGATCCTATTTATTCTCTCTATACTCTCCATCGAATCTCTCGATAACTGTATAGCTTCCATACAAGACCTATCTAGCATGAATCCAAATTGACTTTGAGAAACCTTAGTATGACGTCGTAACCTTACACATTGACTTAATTCCTCTATTATTTGCACACTCGTGTACATTGCCTTTATTATTAAAAATAAGAACCAACACACTTCTTCTCCACTCATATAGCATATATATATATATTTTTAATTTTCAAAATTATATTAAAAAGTTTTGTAAGCCAACAAATTCCTTCATCTCTTAAGCATTTCCACACCTCTATCGGAATATTATCGGTCTAACCGATTTTTCACACTTCATTTTTTTATGGCCTCTCTAACTTTAATTTTACTAATACTATGATAAAAATAAAAATCTCTTTTTTTATTTAGGATGCTAAGGTCACTAAAGTCAATCACATTCTTACATTCTTCATTTAAAAGCTTAGCAAAATATCTTATCCATCTTCGTTGAATATCCTCTTCTAATAAAAATATTTTTTATCTTCATCCTTAGTATACTTCACTTGAATTAAATCTTTATTTTTCATATTTCTTTATTTGGCTAGCTTATACATATATTGTTCACCCTCCTTACTATTTAATCTATTATATAAGTCAATAAAAGAATTTTTTTTTGAATAACATATTTCTTTCTTAGATTCTTTACAAGCCCTTTTATATTTTTTACAATTTTCCAAGCTTTTAAATGAATTTTTATAATAAAATTTCTTATTTTTTATTGTCTCTTCTTACACATTTTGATTTCACTACCTATTGTTATTGTTAGGGGCATTTTCTTTTGATACTCTAAATATTTTATTTGCAATATTCTTAATATCATTAATTACTTTTTTTTACATGATATTAGCTTCCTCATGCACATTCAAAATCTTAAGATATTGAATCTTACATTTAATAATGTTTTTGTAAATGTTGTTTAAATGCCCTTATGTAATCTTTGGATAATATTTTATTTTATTTTTTATATTCTCCCCCTTCATCTTAAAATCTAAAATTAATATGTGATGTTGGGTACATAATTTTTTACTCGGAATAACTTAAAAATATTTACAATTTAAACAATTTATTTTTCTTATAAGAAAATAATCAATCTGAGTTTTATTATATTCATTTTTATAAGTGATGAGATGTTCATATCTTTTCTTAAATAAAGCATTAGCCATCATAAAATCATATGCTAGAGCAAAATCTTATATGTTCCTACCAATTTTCTTAGTTGCTCTAAACTCATAGCCACCATGAGTGTTTTTAAAATCTTCTATCATTTTACCTATGTCAATTTAATTCTCCTTCAATAAAAACTCTTTTTTCAAGAGATATATTTTGTATTAATTCTTTTAAGTCTTTTTAAAATTTTAATTTTGAGTATATATCCAACATACTTTAGGAGCATAAACACTTATAATGTTAATAATTTTAGCATCAACAACAATCTTTAAAACTAAAATTCTATATCTAATTCTATTAATTTCTAAAACATTATCCTTCAAACTCTTATATATAATCACACATAGCCATTTTTAATATGTCCTTACCTAAATACCATAGTTCAAATAACCAATAAAATGTAATTTAGGTGAAATTAATATTCTTATAATTTAGCTCTAATCATTTTCCAATCTCACTCATTCCCATCTTCTTCCTTTCTTAATCTAACTATTGCCTTATAGCATCTGATTATTATGTCTCCTCATATAATTATTAAATATCTGATAATAATTATATGTAAATTTTTAATAATTATATTATATCAAATACTAATCAAAATGAGTGAATTTAATAAATTTCAAATGTCAGATCTTCTCTTTAATAATAAAATAAATGAATGAAAATTAAATAATATTAGATAAATTTTTCGTCAATTTTCCTATAATCTAAGGTTTCATTTGAGACCGCTTTCTTATTGCTTTCCAAAGTAATTTTTTAGAACAAAAAATTTTAAGTTCAAAATTTTTGTGTAAAAAAGTTGCTTTAAAAAACTGTAAGAAAGCTGTCCAGTTCACATTTAAAAGTAAGGCAAAGTATGCTACATTAACAATTAAAATACATTTTTTGAGCAGAATGACACTTCTTCTTGGCCCTCCATCTTCAGGAAAAACTACACTATTGCTTGCTTTAGCAGGAAAGCTCCAAAAATCACTTGAGGTTAGTGTTTTGGCACCTCATCTAAGAATTTCATATAACTATATATGTGGCATTTTTCTTCTTCTGAAGTTTATTGAATTATCTTGAAATTAGAATGGCATAGTGGTCTAAGTTATAGTAATTGTCATGTTTTAGACATTTAAATGTGTTCCTCACATTATGAAAAAAGAAAATGCTCTAAATTGTTCATATAAAAGAGTTTACAATTTAGACTTCGTTTAGGATGGCTTTCTTATTCCTTTTTAAAATAGTTTTTTTAAGTATAAAAATTAAAATTTTTGTACTAAAAAGCTGCTTTAAGAAGTAATAAGAAAGCCGTCCCAAACGAAGCCTTAGACTTCCAAAATGCCAACGCCACTTTTTCATGCCTCAAAATTTTGCAATAAAAAGACAAATCAAGAAATTGTTGGCCTCCATATCAATACCACGATATAACTTAATCTTAGTGAGCAACCTTCCAGTATCAACATGCAGTCCCAGGTATTTAACAGAAAAATTTCTTTTTTTAAAACTCAAATTTTCACTAAAAAATGCAAAGTCTTAAGCCATTTTTGAAAAGTAGAATATAGATTTGTCAGGGTTCGTTAAGCCCCATCCAAGAAGCAAGGATAGACAAGTTTTGACCTAAGGAGTGAAATATTTGGATATGGACTTTTCTCACAGACTGAAGGTTAATTGCAAATAAAGATGATAAATCAATGTTTCGTTGTTAGTGATGAGAAGATAATTCCCATAATTAATTTTATTATCTTAGAGATAGGAAATAACATCTATAATAATTGTGAAAAGGACGGGTAAAAGCAGATATCCCATTTTAAGAGTTGTAGTAGCCTGTGATTTCTCCATTGAGGGCGATAGAGAATGGAACATTCATAATGCACTGATCTATTCAATTTATGGAGTTCATAGGGAAACTTTTTTGGAAAAGCTCGAGTAGAATAATGTGCATGTTGACAACATTAAAAGTCTTCTTGAGGTCAAGTTTAGCACATAAGACATCATCATGATTCTTTTTGATGAGCTTATAGGCCAAGGCAATGTTGTCAACTATTTCTCTATTTTTAATAAAGGCCGACTGAGCCGGGTGAATAAAAGGTGAAGAACCCCTTTGAGATGATTTGCCATGTCCCAGAAATAGTCTCCAGCCAACGTCAGTGAATAACTAGTTTTTACTCATTTTCATACAAACTACTTTCACAATATTGTAAACGTAATAGCAACCAACCAGTACTTAATCATATGCCCATATTCATTTATAATGTTTGCATTACCAATATAATTGTATTAAAATGTCAAAATTACTAATCCTATTCAAATCATACATAATGCATTAATTTCCATTTTAACTGGTGAAAATACAAAACCAACCAGTCGAAATAATCAATACTACATTATATTAGAAGTTATGTGGTGCGAGTTCATTAAATCAAGAGAAAATGTAATAGAATCAATTTGGAAGAAATCAAATTGTATAAATCAAAATCTTTGAAAATATAAATGGGATAAAAGTCACATACAATGATCTGAATTTTTTTTGTAAAAGTAGTGAAATGAATTGGAGGCAAAAAATTGGGTTTCTCTTTCCTCTCTCCTGATTGCTAGTGTGTATGATTTGAATAGGAATAGTAATTTGAGAGAGAACAGGGATCTGTATTTATTTCTCCTAATTTTCATAGTAGAGATTTTGGTGTGGTGTGGCTCTGTGATTTTTTTCCTATTTTGAGTTTTTTCACATTAAATCTTGATGTTCTTTACTTTTCCGTTGCTTTTACTTTCTTGCTTGTTTCGTTATTGTGGTGTTTACTCCTCATCTCCCTAGCAGATCCTATTTAGAACATTTCGAAAATTGACACACACATCTAGAGGAAGGAGTTCCAATTATTTTTGGAGAAATCAAGGCAAGTCCTTATCCAGATCCAAAGGCCCTAATTCTAAAAAGTTTTTTTAACCACCCTTTAACACAATTTCAACATTGCCACTACTCGGATCCCTAATCCAAGCTCTCAACTCTCCTGTAACACCCATCAAGTTTCTTCTTCCAACCTCTCCTTTTCCCTCAATACCCATTCTTTCAATGACTGCTAGTTTCCCCATGCCTCAACCTCTCTCAATTAATGCCTCAAATATTAGTCTCAAATTAATTTAGCCACATGAAATGGCTCTAAATAAAATATAATCTTTGGACTTAATTTAAGATTTTGCGTATGACCTAACCTTCCTCAAACTACCATCCAAGACCAAGACCCTAACAAAGCCCAAGAATTAGTTACTCAAAGTCACAATTCCTCTATCCCTAAGTCTCAAAAGAAGAATAAGCATCAATCAAAGCTCTCAATGTCATATTGATAATAGCTTCTTGGAATGTGAGATGCCTTTAGGTTGAAGACCCCCTTTCGAGACTACAAGTGGATAGTACATGATATAAATTTAGATATTTTGTCTTCTGAAAACTAAGATGAATGTAGACACACTTCAAGACCTTTTTCATTCTCGTAAACTATCCAAATTTCCAATGGAATGAATGTTAGACCCGTCCATTGGACCGGTCCAGCCGGTCCACACGGGACCGGCCCAGGCGCTGGCAGAGGCGCGATTCTCCGCCTCTAACGCGTGCAGCGGAGGCCGCAAGCTTTGCGGGAGCCGAATTGGAAAGATTTTTTGGGGGATTAAGAGGAAAATTTAAATGTAGGGACTCTTTAGGGATTTCCTTTTGATTTGTATGCATTAAATACTTTGTTTTCCTAGGGTTAGGACATCTTGAATTTGGCTGAAATTTGAGATATCCTAAATTTAGATTTTCTTTGGGCTCTAGTGGCGTCTAGAGATTTGGGAGAGATCGATCTTCCTCTCGAATAGAGGATCAATTGTATTTTGATATTTTCCGTTTCTATTTCATCAAATAATACAAATTATCTTCTGTTTCTGTGATTTTGTACGGCTTTTTGAGGAGATTTCTCGCTGTTTTCCAAAGATTGATTGGAAATACTTGAGATCTATAAGTGTTTCCTATCAATGAAGCAACTAAAATTTCTTGCATAGTATGGGTGGTAGAATTAGATAGGTATCTCTTTCTTGCCTATTCTCCTCACCTCTCAGCTCATTCATGGTGAGGTTGCTTCCCTGAAAGTGTCAAATTCCTCATCACTATACTTTATGTTGCCAGGATGTGAGATATAGAAAGAATCTTTTGGTTTCTCTCTCTGATGTTTCTTGTTCTGTCAATCTTGAATTGCTTATATTGGGAGATTTCGATTATGGTGGGTGTGTGGCGGAGGGGGAGTTCGATCCTTGCTAGCAAGTTGACTGATTTAAACTCCTGGAACGGGCCTTATGGGAACTCACAAGCATTGGTCTTTTCTGTTCTTGATCAAATTTTTAGATTGACAATCCCATCTCTACCAAAATCAACAGGGCTTTCTGTAACATTGAGTGGCTCGATCTTTTTCCATCTTCCTTCTACATGATTCTCTCCCCTGATTAGCGGATCTGTTTTTGTTGTAGATTTAACTGGTAAGCTACAACTCATGTTGATTTTCTTTGAGAGCTTCTGTATCTCTATTGTTTTTGAGGAAACTTCTTATTATATCAGTTACAGTTTTCATTCAAAAATAACTCTAATCATTGTAATTTGATAAGAGTAAATCCAAAACAAAAGTCATCTAAAAGACTCGTAAAATAGCAAAGAAAAAAAGATAAATATAGAAAACTTTATTCATAGCTGATATTCCCACTTCCATTGATATTAATCTGTGCGCAATTGCTCATAGTGAGAAGAATGCTCTCTCCTCCATAAACATGAACTCCTTTCACGCCATTAACAGTTGTGTCCCCGACCATGAACATTACTATCAGTATTAATAACAACAGTCCTCGCAAATCCATATTTTATAACCGTCATAATTTCTCTTCTGCTACGCATGGCTATCAGCTTACAGCGCTTGCACTCAAAAATTGTACCTTGACTATCGAAAAAAACAATCTCCAGCTGGAGGCAACATTCAGGACATTTGGTCTTCTCCGGAGCTGCAGAGCTTCTTTGTTCTTCCTCTTCTTCATTGTTGTTATTTCCAGTACTGCTGTTTCCCAACTCCTCGTATATGGTTTCCCACGCTTTGTGTACTAGCTTGAAAGCTCCTACAGCAGCTGAAGAACTGTTCTTGTCAGGATGAGTGAGAGCACGCAGTTCCTTGAAGCGCTTACGTATCGTTTCCAGGCCAAAAGAACGTTCGACGTTTAGGATTGCATACCAGTCGGTTCTGTTGGGAGATTTGGGATCAAATGCAGAGTGAATGCGGTAAGATTCAAGGTGAGCTGCAAGGCCATGGAGGTTTGGGAAAAGTCGCTTGGCTTTGAGAGCTAATTGTATAGCGCCGAAGGCATCCCCGGCGTTAAACTTTGCCTCGGCCTCTTCTAAGGCTTTCTTAGCGTCGATTAAGTTGGTATCCATGGCAAGGAGAAATTGGATGGTTGAGCTTCGTATTTATGTCCATGTGATGAGGAATTTGCAGAGGCGAAGGCTGTTTGGAAGACGAGCAGGCGCTACTGATCGGCAAGATTCATTGAATTCTGTTTCAGTCTTTACTGTATCTTCGGGCTCTTTGGCTTCTGCTAATATCGAGAGGTTCAATTTCTCTCTCCTCACATCCCGCGCCCGCTCTCTCTCTCTCTCTCTGGGACGTTTATGTCTTTTGCGCCTAAAAGCTGTTCTTAATGAGTTAGATTCGGGTTATATGGGTTGGTCAGAGTAGCATTTTTTATAAATTAATTACCTATTTGCAAATCCTTAAGGAAGGAGTTTTAAGTAGTGTACTTAAAATGTAATTAAATAAAATAAGTGTGATTATTAAAAATTAGAAAAAGGGCAATTTTGTCATATCGGTTGTGTAATAGAAGAGAGATGATGGGAAGAGAGAGACTGGGATGGACAGATGAGGAGAGAAGATATATGGGGAGAGGAGAGAGATAAATACATTTTTTTAATATTTAAAATAATGTTGAATTAAAATTTAAAAATTAATGTTTAAATAACATTGAATAAAATATTATTTAAAAAGTATATATAAAAAGAAATTAAAATATATGTTAAAAAT
Source organism: Dendrobium nobile (assembly GCA_022539455.1). Taxonomy (NCBI): domain Eukaryota; kingdom Viridiplantae; phylum Streptophyta; class Magnoliopsida; order Asparagales; family Orchidaceae; genus Dendrobium; species Dendrobium nobile. The sequence continues at coordinate 6,735,448 of CM039735.1, read as the reverse complement.
TTTAATTAGAATAAAAATTTAAATAATATTATCTATCTTCACTCTCTTCCTATCTCTATTTCTTCTCTCTCTCCCTTCATCTTTCTCTCCCTGCATCTCTCTCTCTCTATCATTTCCTTTCTATTACATAATGAGTCAAATAGTCTCACATTTAATTTTCATGTATTAAAAATATAGTATAGAAATATAAGTTTGACATAATATTATAATTTTTATATTTTAGATAAAAAAATAATTAGAAAATTTTTAAGACACCTGTTTAATTTTTTATTTAATATTTTTTAAATCGGATCAAACCGCACGCCCATCATAGATGCACATTATGATTCTTCGATTCAGCAAGCAAGCTGAGCCCACTGCAGGCGGCAACTGCAGAGAATCGACCAAATCGGCTATTCTGAACCATGAACAGCCCCGTCGGACAAAACCGGCAAAGCTGGCACGCCATCCTATCCAGCGGCTGGAGAAGCAACAGCTTGAAGAAGCAGAGACCACGAAGATTCCCTTACGATTCAAAGAAGAAACGCGACGCCGCACAATGTAGAACGGCCGCACCGCGCCCTACTCCAGCCGGCCGCCTTTGGGAGGAAATCAAGTGATGAATGGAGCGCAGGGAGGAGACTCCGCCGGGAAATCTAGGGTCGCAGGGGCGGGTTAGTGCGTATTTGGAGCTCTTTTTAACTATGCTGCTGTAAGTCATTAGCATAACATCACTAAATGAGTGCTATAGGTTATGTATATGTATGAAAATCTAAAATAGATTGTGAAACTAAATTAGAAATGTAGTTTAAAATTGCAGTAACTACTCGCTATTAAATTTTCTTTGATGGCTTCTTACAAAATTGGCTAAAAAATTACCATGCAGGTGAGTGGAGTTGTAACATATAATGGTTATGAGTTAAATGAATTTTTACCTCAAAAGACAGCAGCATATATTAGCCAATACGACATGCACACTGGAGAAATGACTGTAAAGGAAACATTAAGTTTTTCTGAAAGATGTCAAGGCGTGGGTGATAGATACGGTAAAATTATTAAATCATATGCATGATAATTTCTGTATATTGATTACAATTTAGGAATATATCGAGTACTTTATTTTTGAGTAATTTTGTATTGAATTGATTTTACAGAACTTTTAAGTGAGCTAGCAAGAAGGGAGAAGGCTAAAGGGATTGTACCTGACCCAGAGGTAGATCTCTTCATGAAGGTAAGCAAGTATTTGGCCTTAAAAAGTATAAATTCTTTTGGAAATATAATAAGATTGTGAGAGTTGAATGTTATTTAACTGTGAAAGTTTTACAGGCTACTTCCATTGAAGGTCAACAAATTGGTCTTCAAACGGACTACACAATTAGGGTAAGTTGTTTATAATCATCATCATCATCACTATTGCTATTATGATTGTTATTATTATTATTATTCGAAATAGATTTTCCTTCAAGCAGGATAATGCTTATCCTCTTCCTTTTTTTTCTTCCTAATCTATCATTTATAGAATATTCAGACTCAATATCACGTTGTTGATTATGATCTAAAACATAAGAATTATAATTGGATCGAGTTTCATCAACTTATGTGGTCATTTGGCCATTCATTAAGCAGATGAAAAATACAAGGACAATCAAATGAATATAAAAATCCTTTCGAATGTATTGTTTATTCATGTATTTCACGAAGAAAACTGTTCAATACATGCCAGATATCATAAAAAAACTCATGTATTTGATTTCTAGCCATATTAAAGCCTTCATATATTGAAATCATAATCATCTTATCATTTAACTATAATTAATCATCCATTGTAAAAATTTTAATGCATTAATTGATAATCAAGTGATCATACCATTCTTTTTAAATCATACTTTCCACTATTTTTATCAATGTTAAAGAGAAAATATGATTGCTATCTTGTTTTTGAGGTGATGACATCAAAATTTAATTGGGAGGGAAACAATGATTATTCTAGGAGAAGAAACATTTTTCTCTTAAAAAAAAATCCTCCAAGAAAAAGAAAAAAAATGCACACACACATATATCCCACTTATATGTATGCTAAATTGATATGCTTTTTTTCAAAATTTGAGGTGTGCAGATTCTAGGTTTGGATATATGCTCAGACACCATCGTTGGTGATGAAATGAGAAGAGGAATATCAGGAGGACAAAAAAAGCGTGTTACTACAGGTTCTCAATGTTACATTGGAATATGAGATTGAATATTTTAACATATAAATCCTATATTTATTCTCTCATGAACAAAAATTTTGTATTTATAAATGCCATACTTGATTGATGATTAAATTTCACATGCTGTAAATTTTTTCAGATAATTACAAAAGAGCATCCATTTTTCAATTATATAAATTGTTTAAACAAATGAAATAAATAAATAGTAGATATGATTCATAAGTAGTGCGAAAAAAAGAGTCACATATAGTTATGGATCAAAACATAGAAGCTCAATATATGGGGATATTATTTATATGGGCTAATACTAAATTGATACTCTAAAAAAAAACTTAAATAAAAAAATCATTTAATCTCACTTGTAGAACTTGATTAATCAAATTTAGCAGAATGCCATCTATATATCCATATATGTTCTTGTAGGAAGGGTTGTCAAAATGGGTTTTCAGATCGGGTTCAAGTTGAACCGAAATTGACCCAGGTTCAAATGGGTTGACCCTAAACCGATTCGATTATGTAAATGGGTCATAATTTTTGACATGGACTCGACCTGTTGGGTTACTCGGTTGACTCGATTAGACCTGCCAACCAACCTAACCCGAATCTCCTTCCCAGCGCGAGCGAACCGTTTGGGCTCAAGAGATGCGAGCTAAGGTTAAAGGGGGCGCATCACGAGTGTGGGCGAGCGCTGCCTGCGCGGGGTTCGGGTGCTTTCACGAGGGTTTGGGTGCAGTTGCGAGGGGTCCGGGTGATGTGGCCGGTGCGGCCTTGCGGGTGTGGTTAGGTGCGGTCCACACACGAGGGCAAGGGGACGGGCATAAGCGCGGTGCGGACGCGAGATCGCTGGACAGTGGAATGGTATCTGGGCATCGGTGCGGTGCGGACGCGAGATCGCTGCATGTGGTCAAAGCAATGCTCACTCCAAAGTAGGCCTCACCCTCCAGGGTATTTTCTAGTATCATCTTGCGAACAAGTGACCATTTACCCCAACGGAGCTTGTGACGTAATACACCTTTTGGGGGGTCAGATCGAAGGCATGCTTATTCTCAACGAGTTTGTCCAAAAGATTTGCCTATACCAGTTTGCGCCATAAGTGACACTTGCCACAAAATAACTCATTCTTCAACAGAAGTTGTTCTCAATCAAGTTCATCTGCGGCCTGCCTTCCATAGATATCCCAAATTCAGATACATGAAGCTCCAACGTATAAAAGCTTACGATCATGACTTCATTTGCTGAATTGGTCATTAGCTTAGGACTACAAATGCCCAAGCCACTCGTCATTTATTCCTAAGGACTCACCACTCATACCTAGGGACTTGTCTTCACATACATGTTATGCATAACAAACTGATAGGAAACACTTGTAGATCTCAAGGATTTCCTATCAATCTTCGGAAAACAGCGAAAATTCTCCACAAAAATTTGCACAAAACCACGAAAACAATATAATTTGTATTATTTGATGAAAGGGAAATGGAAAATAGCAAGATACAATTGATCCTCTATTCGAGAGGAGGATCGATCCCTCCCAAATCTCTAGACGCCGCTAGAGCCTTAAAGAAAACATAAATCTAAGAGATCTCAAATTTCAGCCAAATTCAAGATGCCCTAACCCTAGGAAAACAAACTATTTAATGCATAAAAATCAAAAGAAAATCTCTAAACAGTCTATACATTTAAATTTCCCTCCCAAATCCCTCAAAATTCTTTCCCAAAAAACTCCTTGAAACCTGGCGGCTTGATTGGCGTACGCAGGAGGCGGAGAAGTTTCGCCTCAGTTGCATCTGGGCGATCCCACGTGGACTGGTTGGATCGGTCTAATAATACTCCCCTCCCAAAGATCCACCTTGTCCGCAAGGTGGAAAGACGACACCCTTCTCCATTCCTTCATCACAAATGGTAAAAATCTGAAGAGTTCGTTCATTGCACCTTTGCCCCGGCGTATACATCTTGTTGCATCTAAAACAGATTCCCTTCGCCCTCTTCTCCTGTAATTCTGTTTCTGTGAGCTTCTTGAAGTTGTCCTAGGTCTTTCTCCGGCAGTGTTCTCCTTCGTAGTTTTCCTAAGAGTACTCGATGTTGGTTTCTAAGGTGCCAAAAAGGTGGTAGTCATCCTGTATGAGCCTCATGAACTGCCGCCTCCTGCTCCTTTTTCTAGGTTCCTCTGATCCTCCACCAATTGAGCTAGCTTCATAGACTCTCCTAAGTTTCGAGGTCTCATCACTCTAACTACTGCGCAAATCTTGGGTTTCAGTCCCTTCATAAGATTCCCCTCCAGTACAGTCTCTAGAAGCCGATCCAAACAACTGGCAAGGTACTAAAATTTTTCACGGTACTCCATCGTTGTCCCCTCCTGTATCAAAGCGAAGAACTGCTCGTATAAGTTCCCTCCCCTATTCGTTTGGAAATGTTCCAACATACAGTCCTTAAACTTCCTCTAGGTCCTTATTGGTCGCCTCGGATCCCTACCGTGCTAAAGCTTTCCATTCCAAGCACATCCTGGCTTCCATCAGTCTCTCTCCCTCCATCAACCTGTTGACGGTAAAGTACATTTCCACTTTATAGATCCACCCATGTGCATCCGCTCCCTAAAAAATTGACATCTTCAGCTTCCTCACCCTCAGATCGTCTCCGTTCCCTCTGTTCCCTTCATAACTTCCCCTTTCCCAAGGGGGTAGTTCCCCCAAGTGTCTCAATCATCCCTTTTACGTTCATACCCCAGCCTTTCATCAATTCTCACATTATCCTCTCAAATTCAGCACCCCTTGGATCATAACAAATCCCTCCCTTTTCAAATTCATCCTCCTTTTGGTCATAATTACCCATTTCCCTTTCCAATCTCGCCGCTCTCCTCTCCAAATCAGCACATCTTTGTTCTTGCCCTACCTCCTCATGCCTCTCATCATACCCTTTGCTCGGCGCCTCCCTAGGAATAGGCTCTAGGAGAGGTATTCTCTCCTCTCCCTTTCGAGTCTCCACCTACTGATCTCCCCTTTGCCTGATTGGCCTAGGATTTTTCCCATCCCCCTAGTTGTCGGTGCCTTCCTTCCCCTTCGACGGTGATATTTTGGTTTTGCCCTCGGAGCACTTTTTTCAACGTCTCCAAAATGGAAAATTTCGAATTGAACTTATCATGGATGGCTGAAACATCTTTTTTTAACTCTATAACTTGAGTTTGGAGATATGAAATTTCATATTTCATTTGTCCAATCTCCACTTTGAGGCGTTCCTTCAACGCATCCATTTTCTTGGCCGCCATTAATGCCTGAATTTTTTTAGAAATAAAAATATGGGCTCCGATCTTAAAAAACAGCAATTTTCTTCTTCGAAATCCCAAAAACAACCGTTGAAATTCACCAAAGCAGCCCATCAAAGGTCCAAAAAACAGCTCTAATACTAATTTGATAGGAAACCCTTGTAGATCTCAAGTATTTCCTATCAATCTTCAAAAAACAGCGAGAATTCTCCACAAAAATCCACACAATACCACAAAAACAATAGATAATTTGTATTATTTGATGAAAGGGAGACAAAAAAATAGAAAGATACAACTGATTCTCTATTCGAGAGGAGGATCGATCCCTCCCAAATCTCTAGACGCCGCTAAAGCCCAAAAGAAAATATAAATCTAAGAGATCTCAAGTTTCAGCCAAATTCAAGATGCCCTAACCCTAGGAAAATAAATTATTTAATGCATACAAATTAAAAGGAAATCTCTATATAGGCCTTAGATTCAAATTTCCCTCCCAAATCCCTCAAAATTCTTTCCCAAAATGCTCCTTGAAACTTGGCGGCTTTATCGGCGTACGCAGGAGGCGGAGAAGTTCTGCCTCAATTGCATATGCGCCGGTCTCGTGTGGACCGGCTGGACCAGTCTAACACAAACCTCTAGACTCGCCGAAAGTACTCGTTGCAGAAGACTCGCCTAGGGTACCCTCCATAGGATCTCGCCAGAGGCGGAGAGCTACGTCGGTGCCTGTTATGAAACCACAACCCTAATTACACTAGTGACAAAGAATACTAATTACACTAGTGACAAAGAATACAAACCTTCGTTCTCATAATAGCCAAGTCAAAACATAGAAAATTATCTTCAAATAATGGACACTATAGCATCAACACTCGTGGAATAGATTAATACATACAAAAAAAAGTAAAATGAGCAGGCAAATTTCTTTTGAATATCTTTACAAGTATGTATTGCAGGAAAGAAGACAAAAAAAAGGGAATAAAGAAAAGAAAACATAAAGAGGGCAACCTCAATTGTTGGTTGCTCTTCTCCCAATCGCATTTCACTAAGAAATCCGACATTAACTCATAGAAGAGATCTTGATCTTCAATATGCTATTAAGCTCCTTTGAGTTGATCAGCTTCTCCAAGCAATACTTGATCCCCTTGTCACACTTCTTAAGTTCTTATTGAGGGATCTCTTGGTATATTATTTCTCTTTTAGATATATTTAGACTTCTTTTGGCTTCACCACTATTCAACTTAATAAAAATATATATATGAAAATACATTTAGAAATTCATTATTTTTGCCAATAGATATTTTTTTAAAATGAATTTACGTGCATAGAAACTAATTGTGATGGGGACATCGTCAGCGATTTCGACACATGTACATTCAGGAGACGCCGGAGATCGACGGCCACGATCATGATCTGTATTTTCATCATTTTATGTAGTAGTTTATTTTTATTTTATGTTTTTCTGTTTTTGCCCTTATGGGTATTTGGTCGCTATTGTAGCCCAAGGGGCATTTTAGTTTTTTGTTTTCTTTGTCATTTTGAGGCCTATTTATATGGTCCTTTTCTTATGTAATAGTTAGTTTTGGATGAAATGAAAATTTACTTTGAGTTCTCTTTGTGAGTGCATCCCTCTCCCAAATCTCTTAGTGAGTTTTGGGAAGAGTTAGATCTCTTTGTGAGTTCTAGACCTTCCTTCATTTTTCTTTGTGATCAATTAGTGTGAGAATTCAAGGAGAATCCGTCCGGATCGCATTCTTCCTTGAGCTCCCTTCCCTCACCCGTTTCCACCCAGCACTTCCACCGCCTCTCCCCTAACCCGCTCAGGCCGCCGACCTCCAGGCCACCGCCTCCCGCCGGCCAGCCACCTTCCACACCATGGCCGCCCCTTTTCCTCCCTCCTCTAGCCACCGGCTTCCCCCTCCTTGAATTTCAAATTTGAAATTCAAATGTTTTATGGACCATTAATTGTTTTCTAAAGTTGCTCCCTAATTTACGTCATCAATTTAATTGAGTTTCAATTTCAAATTTGAAATTTAAATTGTTTAAATTGATTGTCCTCATAATTGGAAGTTTTCTCTCCTTTAGAAAACTGAAATTTTATTTCAGATTTTTTTGAAAAATCTGAAATTAAATTGGCGGTCCCCACTTATTCAAAACTCACACCTCTCTCTCCTCACTTTGCCACCTAAGCGACATTAATTCTCCCTTAAATCTCTCCCATAACCGCCTCCCCATTAACCCATTATTTATTGTTAATTTGAATTTCAAATTGGCTCCTTCCCTTTTAATAAAATCTGAAATTAAAACCTCAGATTTTTCCCTCCAATTCCACTTAACTTGAAATCTAATTTTAGATTTCTAAGCATCTCATCAAATCCTCAACCACCTTGGCCGCCCCCTTGCTGTCCAGAAAATTCTGGACGTTTACAGTGGCTGTCCTCATTTCCAAATCTTGGAAATTGCTGTCCCAGCTTTTTCTTTTGTGATCCTAAGGCTCCAGCCGAGATTCTGTTGCCGTTCAGCCATCCAGGGAACCCAAGCTGCTGACCATGCTTTAGGAATTGCTGTCCAGATTTCAGAAACATCCCAGTTTCCTGTCTAGAAGCTTCCCGGAGCAAAATAGCTTGCTGCCTTGACGTCCAAATCAAGCTAGTCTGCTGTTTAGCCGTCCAGAATCTGCCCCAATTGCTGCCCAAAGGAGATCCAGTGCTGGACAGTTGCTGTCCAGCAATTTCAGCCAACGCCAAAGCTTCATATCTCCTATTTCTTTGGTGTACCTTCCATCGAGGAGCACAATCTTCCCGGACATTGGATGCTCATTAGTCATCCCGTGGATTCCCCGTCGCCGGCTACTTCCCCAACGGACTAGACTTTGGGCACCATTTGTCTCTTAGTGGCATTGCTCGGTTTGAACCCCACCGTCAAGAGCGTGAGTGAGGGACCCAAGGTGAAAAGTTCTATTTGTTAGCCGTGGATTATTGTTTTTCCATAACATTACTCTCTCTATTCTTATGTTGTCAATTTGATATTGTCCCGTTAATTTAGTTGTAACCGCATGCCTTACTTAATTTCGATTTGATAATTCTGAAAGCCTAACTTGGGTAAGCATTAATTCTATAACTAGCAAAGTTTTAATAATCTTATATTAAATCCCCAAGCAGTTCTTGTTTCCATGCATATGTCTCACATCAAATTGTTCTAGCAACTCATATTTTTTTGAGAATGTTATGATTGCATTTCACATTTCACAATTTCAAGCCAAATATAGAAAACAATATCAAAATACATTAAAACTTCTTTTAAAGGCCCATAATTGGTTGCTTGACGCAAGAAAGCACCTTTTTTAAAACAATAAACTTGCTAGATTCCTTAATTCTAAATCAAATTTTTTTTAAAACAATACAAAAATATTTAAAATCTTTTAAATATGATGATTTATTTTTACAGAAAAATAAGTGAAAATACGATTATTATTTTCTAAAAATAATGTCATCTACGAGCAATCAAATGAGTCCTCAGAAATTTTCTTATGATTAGTTTATATCATATTATACCATTCAAACTTTTGAACCATATTACTAACCTATTAAATTCTTATTTCTAAATATTTTTGAAGCATGCAAGAGTTTCAAGACATGTAAATTTACAAATTTGTTCTGTTCAATATCTCTTCTAAACTTTGAGAAATCAAATGCGGTCTTTTTCAATTGTATTGATTTAGTTATATCTTGTTAATTGGTAATCAAATGATAATCAGTTTGGAATGTAATTACTTTTATCCATTAATAGTTGAGAAGTAAAAAATGAAATCTGTAACAGGTGAGATGATTGTAGGCCCAACAAAAACACTTTTTATGGATGAGATATCTACAGGATTAGATAGCTCAACTACACATCAAGTTGTGAAATGCTTTCAACAAATTGTGCATTTGGGTGAAGCCACTATACTTATGTCTCTTCTCCAGCCTGCACCTGAGACATTTGACCTCTTTGATGACATCATTCTACTTGATGAGGGCCAAATTATCTATCAAGGTCCACGTGATCATGTTTTAGAATTCTTCCACAGTTGTGGCTTTCGATGCCCTGAGAGGAAGGCTATTGCTGAATTCCTACAAGAGGTAAATATTGCAATGTTTTTAAGGAAAATTTTGAGCGCTTGGAGGGCAAATTTGGATTTTGGAGGAGAGGGCCTGTCTTCTTCAACAGAAAAACTTAAATTTGTTTCATGGACAGGTTACATCAAGAAATGATCAACAACAGTATTGGGAAAACAAGGACAAACCATATGAATTCATGTCCGCTGCTGAATTCATTAAACGCTTCAATCGATTCCATGTCGGAATAGATCTGCGAAGTAGACTTTCAGTACCTTTTGACAAGAGAAAGAGCCACAACGCAGCTTTGATCTTCACCAAGCGCTCTGCTCCTACTAAAGTTCTACTCAAGGCCTCCTTCACTAAGGAATGGCTTCTCATCAAGAGGAACTCCTTCGTTTACTTATTTAGGGCAATCCAGGTTCTTACAAATTTTGACCATTTTGAGTTTTTCTTCTTCATCAATCAACATGCATTTTCACACATGTTATCTTTTCATGTTTGTAGCTCCTAATACTGGCATTTGTTGCTTCAACTGTTTTTCTGAGGACAAACATGAAAACAAAGACCGAGGCTGATGGGGCCGTCTATATAGGGGCAATAGTATATGGCTTGAATGTGAATTTTTTTAATGAATTTGCAGAGCAATCTCTTGCTATCTCAAGGTTACCAGTATTTTACAAGCAACGGGATCTCCTCTTTTATCCAACCTGGGTTTTCACCGTTCCAAATTGCATCGTAAGGATTCCCTTATCTATTATGGAGTCTGCTGTTTGGGTGATTGTGACATACTACTCCATAGGTTTTGCCCCTGAAGCTAGCAGGTAAATCAATCACCTTGATATATCTCAGAATTCTTAATATTATGATCTTGCGTTTGTTTATTGACTTAATCATATATGTGGGAGCTAATTTGGTTGAAAGATTTAGCCAAAAAATAGTCAGATTTGAGCTAATTTTTGTTAAATAGTTTTTTGAGCCACATAAACCCTACTTCCTTCTTTAATCCAATTTTCATCAGATTATGGTCTAAATCTTGGATTTGTAAATTATGGGGAAGTAGGATTTAGAGATTTAAGTCTCCTCATTGTGCCTTCTCTTTCCCTTCATTGAAGTTGTAAATATAGAAAATATCTGCCAAATAAGCTTTTAGAATTAAGCAAGATTTAACAATTATCATGCCAACTTATTTTCATGATTTGACCCCTCTTAGATTTACTAAATCTAGATTTACAAGATTTACTAAAACCTTATTAATTTAAATCATATTTGTATCCACACAATCATTACCTTATATTATATTATTTTATTTTATTTGCTAAAATCATAATACCTTCACAAATCAGAGAAAAAGATTGCATAAATAAAAAGATTAGAAGCAATAGAAGTAACAACCTGATTCGTCTTGGGAGTAAAAACAAGTAAATAAAAAGAAAAATGTAGGAATCAAATATTAGGGCTGATTTTTTATTATCTCTTTAATAAATAATGAAAGATACAATTGATCTACTATTCGAGAGGTATATCAACTTTCCCACAAATCCTAGGCGCCGCTAGGAACAACTCTAAAGAAAAACTACAGCAATCACAATCACACAATGACAATAAAACCATCCAATTAACCCTAATATAAACTTTCCTATTTTCCTCCCAAATTTGAATTCAAATCATCAATCTTTCCGTAAATAAACCTTTTCTAATTCCCTCCCATTCAAATCAGCCATCTTTCCCTAAATAAACATTTTTTAATTCACTTTCAATCAAATCAATCCTCTTTCTATAAATAAAACTTCCCTAATTAGTTTCCGCTTAATTCCTCCTTACCTAATGAATAATAGATCCCCCAAGCCCCACAAGGGTGTATCAATAGTTCCCCCACAAAGATGCACCTTGCTCTCAAGGTGGAAGAATGGGATCTTTCTCAATCGTGCATCCACGATATTGTTCTCTACTCCTGGACAATATTGGATCTCAAAATCATATCCAAGTTTGGATAATCACCTCTGATGCTCCTCAATCACCATTCTATGCTCCAACCGAAACTTCAGACTTTTATGGTATGTCCTGACGATAAAGTGTCTCCCCGACAAATAAAGTCGTCACTTTTGGATGGCTAAGACAGTTACAATCAACTCTCGCTCATCGTATATGGACTTGAGCCTCGCCTTGGTCGTGAGCACCTGATTGAAATAGGCAACTGCCTAATGAGACTACATGAGTATTGCCGCTAGTCCATATCCTGATGTATCCGTTCACCACAATTGATCTATTGAAGTCAGGAAGTGGTAATATCGGCATGATGCTTATGGCATTCTTCAGCTGCTCAAAGGCCTGTGTTGTTGCTTCCCCCCAATTGAAATTATCCTTTAGTTGCTTTGTTAGTGGCCATGCTATCGTACCATACTCTCCCACAAACTTTTGATAGTACCTGGCAAGACCTAAGAATATCTTCTCAACTCTTTCAGGTTCTTCAATAAAGGCCAATCCAACATAGACTCATTTTTGGATTGGTTTGCTGCTACCCCTACTCTGCTCACCACATGTCCTAGGTACTCTACTTGTGACTCTGTAAAGAAACATTTCTTCCGATTGACATATAGTTAGTGCTCCGTCAAAGTCTCCAGTATAGTCCTCAAGTGACCCACATACTCTGCCTCCGTACGACTATAGATCAGGATGTCGTCAAGAAATACTAAGACAAATTTTCTAAGGTAGGGTTGAAAAACCTGGTTCATGAGGGATTGAAAAGTGGCTAGAGTGTTAGTAAGGCCGAAAGGTATCACAAAAAAACTCATAGTAACCCTCATGAGTCCTAAAGATTGTCTTGTGCACATCCCCCAACTTCATTCTGATCTGGTGGTACCTCGACTTCTGGTCAATTTTCAAGAAGCTGATCGCCTCAAATAGCTCATCCCGTAGCTCATCAATCACGAGCATAAGAAACTTGTGCATCACAGTTTCCTTTTTAAAAGCTTTATAATCCACACAAAACCTCTAACTGCCATTATTTCTCACTAATAGAATTGGGCTGTAAAAGGGGCTTACACTGGACTGGATAATCCCTGCCTAAAATCTTCTCTGATGAGCTTCTCTATCTCATCCTTTTGAATCTGCGGGTATGGATATTTTCATAAAACTTCCATACTATCTTTTATGTATTATATTTGATATATTTTATTTATATATATGCTTTAATGTATGAAAAAAAATTATTTAAATAAATTTGTGTCAATAGTATTTTTATTTATTTATACATTTGAGTGTTTTAAGAGTAAATATGTAAATTTAAGAGTTGAATATGTAATATAAAAAAATTTTATGATATGTTTGTAATTTTTCTGCATTTATCGAAGATGATGCAACATCTGATGGTAGAAATAAATAAATAGATAATACTTTAAAATGATCCTTGTATTTTTCTATATTTTTTATTTAAAAGACAAACAAGAAATAATAAAATTAAAAGGTTTAGAACAATGGGAAGATAATTTTTTCATAAATCAATTTTATTGAAAAAGAAAAAGGGTTAGAATCATGCATAAATCATTGAGTTTGCTAGATGAATAAATATATAAAAGAATAAATTAAAATTTATATTATATTTATCACATATTCAATTATTTCAAATCATCATAATTAAGAAATTGATCAATCATATCTTGAGAAAATTTTTCTGCTTTATACCCCATATTATATTCAAGCATTAATTAATTTTATGGTCCCATATTTTATAAAGCAAGTTCAAATAAAAGTGATAAGAGGTGGTTAACTTCATTTCGACAGTGCAATTTATTGATTTGATCGTTTTCCGATCTGTATTAAATGAGCTGAAGGATTTTAGCTGAGTCTATTTTTATTATTTTATATTTTCTTTATATTGTTTTACATAATTAATATCACTATAATACAATATTAAATAATCATGGTTTATACTCATCTAAATCAAAATTTTATGTAATTTTACTATAAAATATTCTGACAATTTTTTAAATTAATGTTGAAATATTAAATTTATTTTAAAATACATATAATATATGAATAATCATCAAATTAAAAAAAAATAAATTTTATTTTAATCAGAACTTTGACCACATATTCTTAGACAATATTTTCCAATTATTTAAAAAGAGATTTATGCAATTGAATGATCAGTACATTCCTATTGCATGCTTGAGATCTATAAAAAAAAAATCACTTCTATTGATAAACAATATTCTTGATGTAATAAAAGATAGAATTTGTGCAATATAAATAATTTATTTATAAGTCTTTAAAGCTTATCCAGATTAGTATTTTATCAAATTTTTTTTCATTTTAATTATTTTTTTATATTTTTATATCATTAATTATAATTTGAATATTTTTCAGTGCTGGAATCGAGCTTCCAACTGTTGAAGTAAGATTTGAGAATATAACAGTACGGGCAATTGCCACATGGCACCAGAGCTCTGCCAACTCTTCTCAATGAGTCCATTAATCTAACTGAGTCACTATTTGGTCTATTGTGTGTGAGGTCAACTCAGATGACTAAGCTTATATCCTCAATAATATCTCTGGGATTATAAGGCCCTCAAGGTATTTTTATTAATAGTTTTTGCAGGTATTAACATTTTATTATATAAAAAAATGATTTCAAATAACCAATAACAATAACAACATCATCAAGCCTTTATCCCATTATGTGGGGTTGACTATATGAGTCTTTTATCTTCATTTTGTCATGTTGAGAGTCAAATTCTCATTTAAATTATATAAAAAATGTTATTTTTAATATTTTGTAGCCAAGTTTTTAGGCTCTCCTCCACCTTTTTAACATAGGTAAAATCTAATACATCTACTCTCTTAATCGAGCATATGAAAGGTCGACGTTTAATGTGTCCAAATCATCTAAGGTGACTCTCTAATCTTATCTTCCACTGGAAATATTCCAACCCTTTCATGTGCATGGTCGTTTCGCATTCTGTCTTTAAAGTCAAAAAGAGGTAATGTGGAGCTGTGGCAATTTGGTGTAGCGACGCTTGGTTCCTATATTGTCGCAGTGCTTTTTGAAAGAAGTAAAGACTCAAATGCTATGACACTGTAGATAGATTTTCCACATATGGTCCAAGTTCATTAAGCGCGTCTCATAACAACAAAACAACTTCATCCACCTTAGTATTTCATCTCTATACACTTAACTTTATGCTTATCTTTTAATAGCCAACATTCTGCGTTATAAAACATTGCAAGTCTCACCATCATCTTATAGGATTTTTTCTTTAAGTTTTAGGGGTACTTTTCTATCACACAACATATCCGATGCATTCCTCCACTTCAACCATCCAACTTGAATTCTATTAATAATTCCTATCTATTTCACCACCACTTTGATAATAGATCCAAGATATCTAAAACAAGTGCTCTTAATAATGACTTGATTGTCCAAAGTCACAATCTCCCACTATAAACTATTACTAGTTACTACTAAAATTACATTCCATGTATTCAGCTGTAGATTCTCCCTTAGACTCTAAGTTGATCTCCAAAATTCATGTTTTCTTTCAACTCCTCTCTAGTTTTATCAATAAGAAGATTATGATTAGCAAAAAGCATACCCCAGGGAACATCTTGTAAATTTATAGTTAGAACATCATGAATAAAAGTAAAAAAGATTGGGCTTAAAGTTGATCTTTGATTTAATCCAGCTGAAATAGAAAAATACTTGGTTAAACCACCTTTGTTTGAACCCAAATAACAACTTCTAAATATATATCTTTAATAGTTGAATATAAGCATTATCAACTCATTTCTTTTACAGGAATCTCTAGAGCACTTCTTTAGAACTTTATCATCTATTTTCTCTAAATCAATAAATATCATATTTAGATCCTATTTATTCTCTCTATACTCTCCATCGAATCTCTCGATAACTGTACAACATCCATACTAGACCTATCAGCATGAATCCAAATTGACTTTGAAACCTTAGTATGACGCGTAACCTTACCATTGACTTAATTCCTCTATTATTTGCACATCGTGTGACATTGCCTTTATTATTAAAAATAAGAATCAACACACTTCTTCTCCAATCATATAGCATATATATATTTTTTAATTTTCAAATTATATTAAGAAGTTTTGTAAGCCAACAAATTCCTTCATTCTTTAGCATTTCCACACCTCTATCGGAATATTTTCGGTCTAAAACGATTTTTCACACTTCTTTTTTTTTTGGCCTCTCTAACTTTAATTTTACTAATACTATGATAAAAATAAAAATCTCTTTTTTTATTTAGGATGCTAAGGTCACTAAAGTCAATCACATTCTTACATTCTTCATTTAAAGGCTTAGAAAAATATCTTATCCATCTTCGTTGAATATCCTCTTCTAATAAAATATTTTTATCTTCATCCTTAGTATACTTCACTTGAATTAAATCTTTATTTTTCATATTTCTTTATTTGGCTAGCTTATACATATATTGTTCACCCTCCTTACTATTTAATCTATTATATAAGTCAATAAAATAATTTTTTTTGAATCACATATTTCTTTCTTAGATTCTTTACAAGCCCTTTTATATTTTTTTCAATTTTCCAAGCTTTTATATTTAAATGAATTTTTATAATAAAATTTCTTATTTTTTTATTGTCTCTTCTTATACATTTTGATTTCACTACCTATTGTTATTATTAGGGGCATTTTCTTTTGATACTCTAAATATTTTATTTGCAATATCTTAATATCACCAGCTACTTTTTTTTACATGATGTTAGCTTCCTCATGCACATTCAATCTAAGATATTGAATCTTACAATTAATAATGTTTTGTAAATGTTGTTTAAATGCCCTTATGTAATCTTTGGATAATATTTTATTTTATTTTTTATATTCTCCCCCTTCATCTTAAAATCTAAAATTAATATGTGATGTTGAGTACATAATTTTTTACTCGGAATAACTTAAAAATATTTACAATTTAAATAATTTATTTTTTTCTTATAAGAAATATATCAATCTGAGTTTATTATATTCATTTTTTATAAGTGATGGATGTTCATACTTTTCTTAAATAAAGCTTAGCCATCATAAAATCATAAGCTAGAGCAAAATCTTATATGTTCCTACCAATTTTCTTAGTTGTCTAACTCATAGCCACCATGAGTGTTTTTAAAATCTTCTATCATTTTACCTATGTCAATTAATTTCCTTCAATAAAAACTCTTTTTTCAAGAGATATATTTTGTATTAATTCTTTTAAGTCATTTTAAAATTTTAATTTTGAGTATATATCCAACATACTTTAGGAGCATAAACACTTGTAATGTTAATAATTTTAGCATCAACAACATCTTTAAAACTATTAATTCTATATCTAATTCTATTAATTTCTAAAAACATTATCCTTCAACTCTTATATATAATCACACATAGCCATTTAATATGACTCCTTACCTAAATACCATAGTTCAAATAACCAATAAAATGTAATTTAGGTGAAATTAATATTCTTATTATTTAGCTCTAATCATTTTCCAATCTCCACTCATTCCTCTTCTTCCTTTCTTAATCTAACTATTGCCTTATAGCATCTGATTATTATTCTCCTCATATAATTATTAAATATCTGATAATAATTATATGTAAATTTTTAATAATTATATTATATCAAATACTAATCAAAATGAGTGATTTAATAAATTTCAAATGTCAGATATTCTCTTAATAATAAAATAAATGAATGAAAATTAAATAATATTAGATAAATTTTTCGTCAATTTTCCTATAATCTAAGGTTTCATTTGGACCGCTTTCTTATTGCTTTCCAAAGTAATTTTTTTAGAACAAAAAATTTTAAGTTCAAAATTTTTGTGTAAAAAAGTTGCTTTAAAAAACTGTGAAGAAAGCTGTCCAGTTCACATTTAAAAGTAAGGCAAAGTATGCTACATTAACAATTAAAATACATTTTTTGAGCAGAATGACACTTCTTCTTGGCCCCTCATCTTCAGGAAAAACTACAATATTGCTTGCTTTAGCAGGAAAGCTCCAAAAATCACTTGAGGTTAGTGTTTTGGCACCTCATCTAAGAATTTCATATAACTATATATGTGGCATTTTTTTTCTTCTGAGTTTATTGAATTATCTTGAAATTAGAATGGCATTTTGGTTAAGTTATAGTAATTGTCATGTTTTAGACATTTAAATGTGTTCCTCACATTATGAAAAAAGAAATGCTCTAAATTGTTCATTATACAAGAGTTTACAATTTAGACTTCGTTTAGGATGGCTTTCTTATTGCTTCTTTAAAATAGTTTTTTTAAGTAAAAAATTAAATATTTTGTACTAAAAAGCTGCTTTAAGAAGTAATAAGAAAGCCGTCCAAACGAGCCTTAGACTTCCAAAATGCCAACGCCACTTTTTCAGCCTCAAATTTTGCAATAAAAGACAAATCAGAAAATTGTTGGCCTCCATATCAATACCACGATATACTTAATCTTAGTGAGCAACCTTCCAGTATCAACATGCGTCCCAGGTATTTAACAGAAAAATTTCTTTTTTTTAAAACTCAATTTTTCACTAAAAAATGCAAGTCTTAAGCCATTTTTGAAAAGTAGAATATAGATTTGTCAGGGTTCGTAAGCCCCATCCAAGAAGCAAGGATAGACAGTTTTGACCTAAGGAGTGAAATATTTGGATATGGACTTTTTCTCCAGACTGAAGGTTAATTGCAAATAAAGATGTAAATCAATGTTTCGTTGTTAGTGATGAGAAGATAATTCCCATAATTAATTTTATTATATCTTAGAGATAGGAAATAACATCTATAATAATTGTGAAAAGGACGGGTAAAAGCAGATATCCCATTTTAAGAGTTGTAGTAGCCTGTGATTTCTCCATTGAGGGCGATAGAGAATGGAACATTCATTATGCACTGATCTATTCAATTTATGGAGTTCATAGGGAAACTTTTTTGGAAAAGCTCGAGTAGAATAATGTGCATGTTGACAACATTAAAAGTCTTCTTGAGGTCAAGTTTAGCACATAAGACATCATCATGATTCTTTTTGATGAGCTTATAGGCCAAGCAATGTTGTCAACTATTTCTCTATTTTTAATAAGGCCGCCGACTGAGATGCCGGGTGAATAAAAGGTGAAGAACCCCTTTGAGTGATTTGCCATGTCCGAAATAGTCTCCAGCCAACGTCAGTGAATAACTTGTTTTTACTCAATTTCATTCAAACTACTTTCACAATATTGTAAACGTATATGCAACAACCAGTACTTATCATATGCCCATATTCATTTATATGTTGCATTACCAATATAATTGTATTAAAATGTCAAATTACTAATCCTATCAAATCATACATAATGCATTAATTTCCATTTTAACTGGTGAAAATACAAAACCAACCAGTCGAAATAATCAATACTACATTATATTAGAAGTTATGTGGTGCGAGTTCATTAAATCAAGAGAAAATGTAATAGAATCAATTTGGAAGAAATCAAATTGTATAAATCAAAATCTTTGAAAATATAAATGGGATAAAAGTCACATACAATGATCTGAATTTTTTTTTAAAAGTAGTGAAATGAATTGGAGGCAAAAAATTGGGTTTCTCTTTCCTCTCTCCTGATTGCTAGTGTGTATGATTTGAATAGGAATAGTAATTTGGAGAGAACAGGGATCTGTATTTTATTCTCCTAATTTTCATAGTAGAGATTTTGGTGTGGTGTGGCTCTGTGATTTTTTCCTATTTGAGTTTTTTCACATTAAATCTTGATGTTCTTTACTTTTCCGTTGCTTTTACTTTCTTGCTTGTTTCGTATGTGGTGTTTACTCCTCATCTCCTAGCAGATCCTATTTAGAACATTTCGAAAATTGACACACACATCTAGAGGAAGGAGTTCCAATTATTTTTGGAGAAATCAAGGCAAGTCCTTATCCAGATCCAAAGGCCCTAATTCTAAAAAGTTTTCTTAACCACCCTTTAACACAATTTCAACATTGCCAACCCTTAACTCCACCACTACTCGGATCCCTAATCCAAGCTCTCAACTCTCCTGTAACACCCATCAAGTTTCTTCTTCCAACCTCTCCTTTTCCCTCAATACCCATTCTTTCAATGACTGCTAGTTTCCCCATGCCTCAACCTCTCTCAATAATGCCTCAAATATTAGTCTCAAATTTATTTAGCCACATGAAAATGGCTCTTAATAAAATATAATCTTTGGACTTAATTTAAGATTTTGGTAATGACCTAACCTTCCTCAAACTACCATCCAAGACCGACCCTAACAAAGCCCAAGAATTAGTTACTCAAAGTCACAATTCCTCTATCCCTAAGTCTCAAAAGAAGAATAAGCATCAATCAAAGCTCTCATGTCTATTGATAATAGCTTCTTGGAATGTGAGATGCCTTTAGGTTGAAGACCCCCTTTCGAGACTACAAGTGGATAGTACATGATATAAATTTAGATATTTTGTCTTCTGAAAACTAAGATGATGTAGACACACTTCAAGACCTTTTCATTCTCGTAAACTATCCAAATTTCCAATGAAATGAATGTTAGACCCGTCCATTGGACGGTCCGCCGGTCCACACGGGACCGGCCCAGGCGCTGGCGAGGCGCGATTCTCCGCCTCTAACGCGTGCAGCGGAGGCCGCAAGCTTTGCGGGAGCCGAATTGGAAAGATTTTTTGGGGGATTAAGAGGAAAATTTAAATGTAGGGACTCTTTAGGGATTTCCTTTTGTTTGTATGCATTAAATACTTTGTTTTCCTAGGGTTGGACATCTTGATTTGGCTGAAATTTGAGATATCCTAAATTTAGATTTTCTTTGGGCTCTAGTGGCGTCTAGAGATTTGGGAGAGATCGATCTTCCTCTCGAATAGAGGATCAATGTATTTTGATATTTTCGTTTCTATTTCATCAATAATTCAAATTATCTTCTGTTTCTGTGATTTTGTACGCTTTTTGAGGAGATTTCTCGCTGTTTTCCAAAGATTGATTGGAATACTTGAGATCATAAGTGTTTCCTATCAATGAAGCAACTAAAATTTTTTGCATAGTATGGGTGGTAGAATTAGATAGGTATCTCTTTCTTGCCTATTCTCCTCACCTCTCAGCTCATTCATGGTGAGGTTGCTTCCCTGAAAGTGTCAAATTCCTCATCACTATAATTTATGTTGCCAGGATGTGAGATATAGAAAGAATCTTTTGGTTTCTCTCTCTGATGTTTCTTGTTCTGTCAATCTTGAATTGCTTTATTGGGAGATTTCGATTATGGTGGGTGTGTGGCGGAGGGGAGTTCGATCCTTGCTAGCAAGTTGACTGATTTAAAACTCCTGGAACGGGCCTTATGGGAACTCACAAGCATTGGTCTTTTCTGTTCTTGATCAAATTTTTAGATTGACAATCCCATCTCTACCAAATCAACAGGGCTTTCTGTAACATTAGTGGCTCGATCTTTTTCCATCTTCCTTCTGCATGATTCTCTCCCCTGATTAGCGGATCTGTCTTCTTGTAGATTTAACTGGTAAGCTACAACTCATGCTGTTTTCTTTGAGAGCTTCTGTATCTCTATTGTTTTTGAGGAAACTTTTATTATATCAGTTACAGTTTTCATTCAAAAATACTCTAATCATTGTTATTTGATAAGAGTAAATCCAAAACAAAAGTCCTCTAAAAGACTCGTAAAATAGCAAGAAAAAAAGATAAATATAGAAAACTTTATTCATAGCTGATATTCCCACTTCCATTGTATTAATCTGTGCGCAATTGCTCATAGTGAGAAGAATGCTCTCTCCTCCATAAACATGAACTCCTTTCACGCCATTAACAGTTGTGTCCGACCATGAACATTACTATCAGTATTAATAACAACAGTCCTCGCAAATCCATATTTTATAACCGTCATAATTTCTCTTCTGCTACGCATGGTATCAGCTTACAGCCGTTGCACTCAAAAATTGTACCTTGACTATCGAAAAACAATCTCCACGTGGGAGGCAACATTCAGGACATTTGGTCTTCTCCGGAGCTGCAGAGCTTCTTTGTTCTTCCTTTCTTCATTGTGTTTATTTCCAGTACTGCTGTTTCCCAACTCCTCGTATATGGTTTCCCACGCTTTGTGTACTAGCTTGAAAGCTCCTACAGCAGCTGAAGAACTGTTCTTGTCAGGATGAGTGAGAGCACGCAGTTCCTTGAAGCGCTTACGTATCGTTTCCAGGCCAAAAGAACGTTCGCGTTTAGGATTGCACCAGTCGGTTCTGGTGGGAGATTTGGGATCAAATGCAGAGTGAATGCGGTAAGATTCAAGGTGAGCTGCAAGGCCATGGAGGTTTGGGAAAAGTCGCTTGGCTTTGAGAGCTAATTGTATAGCGCCGAAGGCATCCCCGGCGTTAAACTTTGCCTCGGCCTCTTCTAAGGCTTCTTAGCGTCGATTAAGTTGGTATCCATGGCAAGGAGAAATTGGATGGTTGAGCTTCGTATTTATGTCCATGTGATGAGGAATTTGCAGAGGCGAAGGCTGTTTGGAAGACGAGCAGGCGTACTGATCGGCAAGATTCATTGAATTTGTTTCAGTCTTTACTGTATCTTCGGGCTCTTTGGTTCTGCTAATATCGAGAGGTTCAATTTCTCTCTCCTCACATCCCGCGCCCGCTCTCTCTCTCTCTCTCTGGGACGTTTATGTCTTTTGCGCCTAAAAGCTGTTCTTAATGAGTTAGATTCGGGTTATATGGGTTGGGCAGAGTAGCATTTTTTATAAATTAATTACCTATTTGCAAATCCTTAAGGAAGGAGTTTTAAGTAGTGTACTTAAAATGTAATTAAATAAAATAAGTGTGATTATTAAAATTGAAAAAGGCAATTTTGTCATATCGGTTGTGTAATAGAAGAGAGATGATGGGAAGAGAGAGACTGGGATGGACAGATGAGGAGAAAGATATATGGGGGAGAGGAGAGAGTAAATACATTTTTTTAATATTTAAAATAAATGTTGAATTAAAATTTAAAAATTAATGTTTAATAAACATTGAATAAAATATTATTTAAAAAGTTTTATATAAAAGAAATTAAAATATATGTTAAAAATTTTAATTAGAATAAAAATTTAAATAATATTATCTATCTTCACTCTCTTCCTATCTCTATTTCTTCTCTCTCTCCCTTCATCTTCTCTCCCTGCTCTCTCTCTCTCTATCATTTCCTTTCTATTACATATGAGTCAAATAGTCTCACATTTAATTTTCATGTATTAAAAATATAGTATAGAAATATAGTTTGACATAATATTATAATTTTTATATTTTTAGATAAAAAAATAATTAGAAAATTTTTAAGACACCTGTTTTATTTTTTATTATTATTTTTAAATCGGATCAAACCGCACGCCATCATAGATGCACATTATGATTCTCCGTTCAGCAAGCAAGCTGAGCCCACTGCAGGCGGCAAACTGCAGAGAATCGACCAATCGGCTATTCTGAACCATGAACAGCCCCGTCGGACAAAACCGGCAAAGCTGGCACGCCATCCTATCCAGCGGCTGGAGAGCAACAGCTTGAGAAGCAGAGACGCGAAGATTCCCTTAGATTCAAAGAAGAAACGCGACGCCGCACAATGTAGAGGAAATCAAGTGATTAATGGAGCGCAGGGAGGAGACTCCGCCGGGAAATCTAGGGTCGCAGGGGCGGGTTTAGTGCGTATTTGGAGCTCTTTTTAACTATGCTGCTGTAAGTCATTAGCATAACATCACTAAATGAGTGCTATTGGTTATGTATATGTATGAAAATCTAAAATAGATTGTGAAACTAAATTAGAAAAGTAGTTTAAAATTGCAGTAACTACTCGCTATTAAATTTTCTTTGATGGCTTCTTACAATATTGGCTAAAAAATTACCATGCAGGTGAGTGGAGTTAACATATAATGGTTATGAGTTAAATGAATTTTTACCTCAAAAGACAGCAGCATATATTAGCCAATACGACATGCACACTGGAGAAATGACTGATAGGAAACATTAAGTTTTTCTGAAAGATGTCAAGGCGTGGGTGTAGATACGGTAAAATTATTAAATCATATGCATGATAATTTCTGTATATTGATTACAATTTAGGAATATATCGAGTACTTTATTTTTGAGTAATTTTGTATTGAATTGATTTTACAGAACTTTTAAGTGAGCTAGCAAGAAGGGAGAAGGCTAAAGGGATTGTACCTGACCCAGAGGTTGATCTCTTCATGAAGGTAAGCAAGTATTTGGCCTTAAAAGTATAAATTCTTTTGGAAAATATAATAAGATTGTGAGAGGTTGAATGTTATTTAACTGTGAAAGTTTTACAGGCTACTTCCATTGAAGGTCAACAAATTGTCTTCAAACGGACTACACAATTAGGGTAAGTTGTTTATAATCATCATCATCATCACTATTGCTATATGATTGTTATTATTATTATTATTCGAAATAGATTTTCCTTCAAGCAGGATATGCTTTATCCTTCCTTTTTTTTTTTTTCCTAATCTATCATTTATAGAATATTCAGACTCAATTCACGTTGTTGATTATGATCTAAAACTAAGAATTATAATTGGATCGAGTTTCATCAACTTATGTGGTCATTTGGCCATTCATTAAGCAGATGAAAAATACAAGGACAATCAAATGAATATAAAAATCCTTTCGAATGTATTGTTTATCATGTATTTCACGAGAAAAACTGTTCAATACATGCCAGTATCATAAAAAAAAACTCATGTATTTGATTTCTAGCCATATTAAAGCCTTCATATATTTGAAATCATAATCATCTTATCATTTAACTATAATTAATCATCCATTGTAAAAATTTTAATGCATTAATTGATAATCAGTGATCATACCATTCTTTTTAAATCATACTTTCCACTATTTTATCAATGTTAAGAGAAAATATGATTGCTATCTTGTTTTTGAGGTGATGACATCAAAATTAATTGGGAGGGAAACAATGATTATTCTAGGAGAAGAAACATTTTTCTCTTTAAAAAAAAATCCTCCAGAAAAAGAAAAAAAATGCACACACACATATATCCCACTTATATGTATGCTAAATTGATATGCTTTTTTCAAAATTTGAGGTGTGCAGATTCTAGGTTTGGATATATGCTCGACACCATCGTTGGTTGAAATGAAGAGGATATCAGGAGGACAAAAAAAGCGTGTTACTACAGGTTCTCAATGTTACATTGGAATATGAGATTGAATATTTTAACTATTAAATCCTATATTTATCTCTCATGAACAAAAATTTTGTATTTATAAATGCCATACTTGATTGATGATTAAATTTCACATGCTGTAAATTTTTTCAGATAATTACAAAAGAGCATCCATTTTTCAATTATATAAATTGTTTAAACAAATGAAATAATAAATAAATGTAGATATGATTCTAAGTAGTGCGAAAAAAAAGAGTCACGTATAGTTATGGATCAAAACATAGAAGCTCAATATATGGGGATATTTTTTTATGGGCTAATACTAAATTGATACTCTAAAAAAAAACTAAATAAAAAAATCATTTAATCTCACTTGT
Organism: Dendrobium nobile; assembly: GCA_022539455.1. Classification (NCBI taxonomy): domain Eukaryota; kingdom Viridiplantae; phylum Streptophyta; class Magnoliopsida; order Asparagales; family Orchidaceae; genus Dendrobium; species Dendrobium nobile. The sequence continues at coordinate 6,710,339 of CM039735.1, read as the reverse complement.
AGAACTTGATTAATCAAATTTAGCAGAATGCCATCATATATCCATATATGTTCTTGTAGGAAGGGTTGTCAAAATGGGTTTTCAGATCGGGTTCAAGTTGAACCGAAATTGACCCAGGTTCAAATGGGTTGACCCTAACCGATTCGATTTGTAAATGGGTCATAATTTTTGACTGGACTCGACCTGTTGGGTTACTCGGTGACTCGATTTAGACCTGCCACAACACCACCCGAATCTCCTTCCCAGCGCGAGCGAAACCGTTTGGGCTCAAGCGATGCGAGCTAAGGTTAAAGGGGGCGCATCACGAGTGTGGGCGAGCGCTGCCTGCGCGGGGTTCGGGTGCTGTCACGAGGGTTTGGGTGCAGTTGCGAGGGGTCCGGGTGATGTGGCCGGTGCGGCCTTGCGGGTGGGTTGGGTGCGGTCCACACACGAGGGCAAGGGGACGGGCATAAGCGCGGTGCGGACGCGAGATCGCTGGACAGTGGGAATGGTATCTGGGCATCGGTGCGGTGCGGACGCGAGATCGCTGCATGTGGTCAAAGCAATGCTCACTCCAGTAGGCCTCACCCTCCAGGGTATTTTCTTGTACATCTTGCGAACAAGGACCATTTACCCCAACGGAGCTTGTGACGTAATACACCTTTTGGGGGTCAGATCGAAGGCATGCTTATTCTCAACGGTTTGTCCAAAAGATTTGCCTATACCCGTTTGCGCCATAAGTGACACTTGCCACAAATAACTCATTCTTCAACAGAGTGTTTCTCAATCAAGTCATCTGCGGCCTGCCTTCATAGATATCCAAATTCAGATACATGAAGCTCCAAAGTATAAAGCTTACGATCATGACTTATTTGCTGAATTGGTCATTAGCTTTAGGACTACAAATGCCCAAGCCACTCGTCATTTATTCCTAAGGACTCATCATCATACCTAGGGATTGTCTTCACATACATGTTATGCATAAACAAACTGATAGGAAACACTTGTAGATCTCAAGGATTTCCTATCATCTTCGAAAACAGCGAAAATTCTCCACAAAAATTTGCACAAAACACGAAAACAATATAATTTGTATTATTTTGATGAAAGGGAAATGGAAAATAGCAAGATACAATTGATCCTCTATTCGAGAGGAGGACGTCCCTCCCAAATCTCTAGACGCCGCTAGAGCCTTAAAGAAAACATAAATCTAAGAGATCCTCAAATTTCAGCCAAATTCAAGATGCCCTAACCCTAGGAAAACAAACTATTTAATGCATAAAAATCAAAAGAAAATCTCTAACAGTCTATACATTTAAATTTCCCTCCCAAATCCCTCAAAATTCTTTCCCAAAAAACTCCTTGAAACCTGGCGGCTTGATGGCGTACGCAGGGGCGGAGAAGTTTCGCCTCAGTTGCGTCTGGGCGATCCCACGTGGACTGGTTGGATCGGTCTAATAATACTCCCCCCAAGATCCACCTTGTCCGCAAGGTGGAAAGACGACACCCTTCTCCATTCCTTCATCACAAATGGTAAAAATCTGAAGAGTTCGTTATTGCACCTTTGCCCCGGGTATACATCTTGTTGCATCTAAAACAGATTCCCTTCGCCCTTTCCTGTAATCTGTTTCTGTGAGCTTCTTGAAGTTGTCCTAGGTCTTTCTCGGCAGTGTTCTCCTTCGTAGTTTTCCTAAGAGTACTCGATGTTGGTTTCTAAGGTGCCAAAAAGGTGGTAGTCATCCTGTATGGCCTCATGAACTGCCGCCTCCTGCTCCTTTTTCTAGGTTCCTCTGATCCTCCACCAATTGGGCTAGCTTCTAGACTCTCTCAGTTTCGAGGTCTCATCACTCTAACTACTGCGCAAATCTTGGGTTCGTCCCTTCATAAGATTCCCCTCCAGTACAGTCTCTAGAAGCCGATCTCACAAACCTGGCAAGGACTAAAATTTTTCACGGTACTCCATCGTTGTCCCCTCCTGTATCAAAGCGAAGAACTGCTCGTATAAGTTCCCTCCCTATTCGTTTGGAAATGTTCCAACATACAGTCCTTAAACTTCCTCTAGGTCCTTATTGGTCGCCTCGGATCCCTACCGTGCTAAAGCTTTCCATTCCAGCACTCCTGGCTTCCATCAGTCTCTCTCCCTCCATCAACCTGTGACGGTAAATACATTTCCACTTTATAGATCCACCCATGTGCATCCGCTCCCTAAAATAGACATCTTCGCTTCCTCACCCTCAGATCGTCTCCGTTCCCTCTGTTCCCTTCATAACTTCCCCTTTCCCAAGGGGTAGTTCCCCCAAGTGTCTCAATCATCCCTTTTCGTTCATACCCCAGCCTTTCATCAAATTCTCACATTATCCTCTCAAATTCAGCACCCTTGGATCATAACAAATCCCTCCCTTTTCAAATTCATCCTCCTTTTGGTCTAATTACCCATTTCCCTTTCCATCTCGCGCTCTCTCTCCAAATCAGCACATCTTTGTTCTTGCCCTACCTCCTCATGCCTCTCATCATACCTTTGCTCGGCGCCTCCCTAGGAATAGCTCTAGGAGAGGTATTCTCTCCTCTCCCTTTGAGTCACCACCTACTGATCTCCCCTTTGCTGATTGGCTAGGATTTTTCCATCCCATCGCCTCGCTTCGGTTGCCTGGTCTCTTCCCCTTCGATGGTGATATTTTGGTTTTGCTCGCCTCGGAGCACTTTTTTCAACGTCTCCAAAATGGAAAATTTCGAATTGAACTTATCATGGATGGCTGAAACATCTTTTTTAACTCTATAACTTGAGTTTGGAGATATGAAATTTCTATTTCATTTGTCCAATCTCCACTTTGAGGCGTTCCTTCAAACGCATCCATTTTTTGGCCGCCATTAATGCCTGAATTTTTTTTAGAAATAAAAATATGGGCTCCGATCTTAAAAAACAGCAATTTTCTTCTTCGAAATCCAAAACAACCGTTGAAAATCACCAAAGCAGCCCCCAAAGGTCCAAAAACAGCTCTTATACTAATTTGATAGGAAAACCTTGTAGATCTCAGTATTTCCTATCAATCTTCAAAAAACAGCGAGAATTCTCACCAAATCCACACAATACACAAAAACATAGATAATTTGTATTATTTGATGAAAGGGAGACAAAAAAATAGAAAGATACAAACTGATTCTCTATTCGAGAGGAGGATCGATCCCTCCCAAATCTCTAGACGCCGCTTAAGCCCAAAAGAAAAATATAAATCTAAGAGATCTCAAGTTTCAGCCAAATTCAAGATGCCCTAACCCTAGGAAAATAAATTATTTAATGCATACAAATTAAAAGGAAATCTCTATATAGGCCTTAGATTCAAATTTCCCTCCCAAATCCCTCAAAATTCTTTCCCAAATGCTCCTTGAAACTAGGCGGCTTTATCGGCGTACGCAGGAGGCGGAGAAGTTCTGCCTCAATTGCTATGCGCCGGTCTCGTGTGGACCGGCTGGACCAGTCTAACACAAACCTCTAGACTCGCCCAAAGTACTCGTTGCAGAAGACTCGCCTAGGGTACCCTCCATAGGATCTCGCAGAGGCGGAGAGCTAAGTCGGTGCCTGTTATGAAACCACAACCCTAATTACACTAGTACAAAGAATACTATTACACTAGTGAAAAAGAATACAAACCTTCGTTCTCATAATAGCCAGTCAAAACATAGAAAATTATCTTCAATAATGGACACTATAGCATCAACACTCGTGGAATAGATTAATACATACAAAAAAAAGTAAAATGAGCAGGCAAATTTCTTTTGATTATCTTTACAAGTATGTATTGCAGGAAAGAAGACAAAAAAAAGGGAAATAAGAAAAGAAAACATAAAGAGGGCAACCTCAATTGTTGGTTGCTCTTCTCCCAATCGCATTTCACTAAGAAATCCGACATTAACTCTAGAAGAGATCTTGATCTTCATATGCTATTAAGCTCCTTTGAGTTGATCAGCTTCTCCAAGCAATACTTGATCCCCTTGTCACACTTCTTAAGTTCTTATTGAGGGATCTCTTGGTATATTATTTCTCTTTATATATATTTAGACTTCTTTTGGCTTCACCACTATTCAACTTAATAAAAATATATATTGAAAATACATTTAGAAATTCATTATTTTTGCCAATAGATATTTTTTTAAAAGAATTTACGTGCTAGAAACTAATTGTGATGGGGACATCGTCAGCGATTTTCGACACATGTACTTCAGGAGCGCGGAGATCGACGGCCACGATCATGATCTGTATTTTCATCATTTTATGTAGTAGTTTATTTTATTTTATGTTTTTCTGTTTTTGCCCTTATGGGTATTTGGTCGCTATTGTAGCCCAAGGGGCATTTTAGTTTTTTGTTTTCTTTGTCATTTTGAGGCCTATTTATATGGTCCTTTTCTTATGTAATAGTTAGTTTTGGATGAAATGAAAATTTACTTTGAGTTCTCTTTGTGAGTGCATCCCTCTCCCAAATCTCTTAGTGAGTTTTGGGAAGAGTTAGTCTCTTTGTGAGTTCTAGACCTTCCTTCATTTTTCTTTGTGATCAATTAGTGTGAGAATTCAAGGAGAATCCGTCGGATCGCATTCTTCCTTGAGCTCCCTTCCCTCACCGTTTCCACCCCAGCACTTCCACCGCCTCTCCTAACCCGCTCAGGCCGCCGACCTCCAGGCCACCGCCTCCCGCGGTCAGCCCCTTCCACACCATGGCCGCCCTTTTCTCCCTCCTCTAGCCACCGGCTTCCCCCTCCTTGAATTTCAAATTTGAAATTCAAATGTTTTATGGACCATTAATTGTTTTCTAAAGTTGCTCCCTAATTTAACGTCATCAATTTAATTGAGTTTCAATTTCAAATTTGAAATTTAAATTGTTTAAATTGATTGTCCTCATAATTGGAAGTTTTCTCTCTTTAGAAAACTGAAATTTTATTTCAGATTTTTTTGAAAAATCTGAAATTAAATTGGCGGTCCCCACTTATTCAAAACTCACACCTCTCTCTCCTCACTTTGCCACCTAAGCGACATTATTCTCCCTTAAATCTCTCCCATATCCGCCTCCCCATTAACCATTATTTATTGTTAATTTGAATTTCAAATTGGCTCTTCCCTTTTAATAAAATCTGAAATTAAAACCTCAGATTTTTCCTCCAATTCCACTTAACTTGAAATCTAATTTTAGATTTCTAAGCATCTCATCAAATCCTCAACCACCTTGGCCGCCCCCTTGCTGTCCAGAAAATTCTGGACGTTTACAGTGGCTGTCCTCATTTCAAAATATGGAAATTGCTGTCCCAGCTTTTTCTTTTGTGATCCTAAGGCTCCAGCCGAGGTTCTGTTGCCGTTCAGCATCCAGGGAACCCAAGCTGCTGACCAGCTTTAGGAATTGCTGTCCAGATTTCAGAAACATCCCAGTTTCCTGTCTAGAAGCTTGGAGCAAAATAGCTTGCTGCCTTGACGTCCAAATCAAGCTAGTCTGCTGTTTAGCCGTCCAGAATCGCCCCAATTGCTGCCCAAAGGGATCCAGTGCTGGCAGTTGCTGTCAGCAATTCAGCCAACGCCAAAGCTTCATATCTCCTATTTCTTTGGTGTACCTTCCATCGAGGAGCACAATTCTTCCCGGACATTGGATGCTCATTAGTCATCCCGTGGATTCCCCGTCGCCGGCTACTTCCCCAACGGACTAGACTTTGGGCACCATTTGTCTCTTAGTGGCATTGCTCGGTTTGAACCCCACCGTCAAGAGCGTGAGTGAGGGACCCAAGGTGAAAAGTTCTATTTGTTAGCCATGGAATATTGTTTTTCCATAACATTACTCTCTCTATTCTTATGTTGTCAATTTGTATTGTCCGTTAATCTAGTGTGAACCGCATGCCTTACTTAATTTCGATTTGATAATTCTGAAAGCTAACTTGGGTAAGCATTAATTCTATAACTAGCAAAGTTTTAATAATCTTATATTAAATCCCCAAGCGTTCTTGTTTCCATGCATATGTCTCACATCAAATTGTTCTAGCAACTCATATTTTTTTGAGAATGTTATGATTGCATTTCACTTTCACAATTTCAAGCCAAATATAGAAAACAATATCAAAATACATTAAAACTTCTTTAAAGGCCCATAATTGGTTGCTTGACGCAAGAAAGCACCTTTTTTAAAACAATAAACTTGCTAGATTCCTTAATTCTAAATCAAATTTTTTTATAAACAATACAAAAATATTTAAAATCTTTTAAATGATGATTTTTTTTTACAGAAAAATAAGTGAAAATACGATTATTATTTTCTAAAATAATGTCATCTACGAGCAATCAAATGAGTCCTCAGAAATTTTCTTTGATTAGTTTATATCATATTTATACCATTCAAACTTTGAACCATATTACTAACCTATTAAATTCTTATTTCTAAATATTTTGAAGCATGCTAGAGTTTCAAGACATGTAAATTTACAAATTTGTTCTGTTCAATATCTCTTCTAAACTTTGAGAAATCAAATGCGGTCTTTTTCAATTGTATTGATTTAGTATATCTTGTTAATTGGTAATCAAATGATAATCAGTTTGGAATGTAATTACTTTTATCCATTAATAGTTGAGAAGTAAAAAAATGAAATCTGTAACAGTGAGATGATTGTAGGCCAACAAAAACACTTTTTATGGATGAGATATCTACAGGATTAGATAGCTCAACTACACATCAAGTTGTGAAATGCTTTCAACAAATTGTGCATTTGGGTGAAGCCACTATACTTATGTCTCTTCTCCAGCTGCACCTGAGGACTTTGACCTCTTTGATGACATCTTCTACTTGATGAGGGCCAAATTATCTATCAAGGTCCAAGTGTCATGTTTTAGAATTCTTTCCACAGTTGTGGCTTTTCGATGCCCTGAGAGGAAGGCTATTTGCTGAATTCTACAAGAGGTAAATATTGCAATGTTTTTAAGGAAAATTTGAGCGCTTGGAGGGCAAATTTGGATATTTTGGAGGAGGGCCTGTCTTCTTCAACAGAAAAACTTAAATTTGTTTCATGGACAGGTTACATCAAGAAATGATCAACAACAGTATTGGGAAAACAAGGACAAACCATATGAATTCATGTCCGCGCTGAATTCATTAAACGCTTCAATCGATTCCATGTCGGAATAGATCTGCGAAGTAGACTTTCAGTTACTTTTGCAAGAGAAAGACCACAACGCAGCTTTGATCTTCACCAAGCGCTCTGCTCCTACTAAAGTTCTACTCAAGGCCTCCTTCACTAAGGAATGGCTTCTCATCAAGAGGAACTCCTTCGTTTACTTATTTAGGGCAATCCAGGTTCTTACAAATTTTGACCATTTTGAGTTTTTCTTCTTCATCAATCAACATGCATTTTCACACATGTTATCTTTTCAGGTTTGTAGCTCTATAATCTGGCCTTTGTTGCTTCAACTGTTTTCTTGAGGACAAACATGAAACAAGAGCCGAGGCTGTTGGGGGCCGTCTATATAGGGGCAATAGTATATGCTGAATGTGTAATCGAGCACTAAAACAGTTGACTAGGGCTGTCAAAACTGGGTCACGGGTCGGGTTCGGGTCCAACCTGAAATTGACCCGACACTGTTCAACCCGACCCATTTTTGCAAACGGATCGATTTTCCAAACCCGAACCCGACCCGATTCGGGTATATTTTATTAATTTTTTTTAAAATCTAAATCAAATTAAGGTAAGATTTACTTCAATTAATTTAATTTGGGGAGAATATTCGAATAATGTTTATAATTTTTTGAAATATCATTTACTTATTTCATAAAAATTCATTAAAACCCTCACAATTAATTAAAAACGGGTTAAATCGGGTTGATTTCGGGTTTTCGGGTCAACCTGAATCCGACCCGATTTTATAAACGGGTTGAAATCCCTAACCCGAACCCGACCCGGTTCGGGTTCGGGTTGACCCGAACCTAAAATTTTTATGTCGGGTTTTCGGGTCGGGTCAAATATTGACAGCCCTACAATTGACATATTGAGAAAATTATAGAAGTTGTCCTTGATGATGTTGGTGCGACACAATGATGTCAAAAGTAACCAATAAGCATGTTATAATTACATGTTAACTTTATCTTTGGATGTTCATTATAATTACAACATGCTATATATATACTATAACCTAGTGTGAGCATGTTATAACCAATGGTGTCAACCATTAATAGGTATCGTTATAATTATAACATGTTGACTTTTTTTGCATCACATGAAAGCATTCAACTTAAATTCATAGAAATTTTGATTTATTTCAATTGTATATTTCTCGCTTCAAGATCAAATGTTAAAGAATTATCTATTATTATCTTTTAATTAATCTATTAAAGTTTCTAATAAATTTACTTGTACAAATAAGTCTAACCAAAGTAACTACAAATTATTTTCATAAATTTATAATTTAATATTCATTTTTAAAATTCATTTTACATTAACTAAGAGTTTAATCTATAACATAAATCTATTATTTAATATTTTCGATTACAAAAGAATGAAATCCAAAATATAGAAAATAAAATTAAAACTAAAAGTTCTGGTTAGTCTTACGGATCTTTGTTTTAAAAACATGTAAAAATTATAGAGTAAGCTAACAGTTCGGTAGGCTATCAGAACTTACAACTGCAATCAATTGATAGTATATAGAATATCAATAATTAATTAGATTATTAATAACATAATTAAAAATTAAAATGTTATTTAAAATACTTAAATAATATGTTAAATAATTAACAGTACAACTAGTTATGTAAATGATAATTAAATTATTAATTAGAAGCACTGTAATAAAATAATTAATATTGCAATTAATAATTAGCAAGATGTTTGTGAAATGATAAATAATTAGAAATAATAGAATATTTAAATAATTAATTAGATAATTAATAGTATTCTTGTAATTTAAAAATTATTTAAAATAATTAGTTAAATCAATTAATGATTAGCTAATTTTTAATTATATCATCTATAAGTCAATTAAAATTAAAATTAATAAGTAACTATTATTTAAAATATTAATTAAATTTGTAAAATAAATTAAATTTAAATTTTTAATTAACTAATCACTTTAAATATATAAATCAGTTTACATGATTTAACAATTTTCTTGCCAAATAATTTTCAAAATTTATCATATTCAAGATTTACTAAATTCAAATTTACAGGATTTACATTTTTTTTTTTGCCAAATAGTTTTCAAAATTTAATGCACCCCGAATTTACTAAATTGAGTTTTACAGTCTACTAAAGTCAAATCCCGCATATCGCCAACGGTAAATTATTATGTCCGGTCACCTGACAAAGAGATACATCCGAATTTCTCTGTCTACAGTAAAAACACAATTACTATAGCAATTATGCTTTGACTGCATTTTTTTTTATAGACAGAGACAAATCTGAATGTATCTTTGTAGCGGGTGTCCGGACCTAATAATTTCCCGTCACCAACAGCCCCTAAAAGTGTTTTTTATGCTCATAGTATAAGCACCCTCTATTTCATGTTATGTATATATAACTTCGAATGGAATGGACTTCCTTACTCAGTTATCTATCTCGATAGAGAATAAAGCCAAGAAAAGTAGTGTCAAGAAAAACTATAGGCATTGATCGACTACTTCAAAGAAGAGATGGATCTGAGCGCTGAGTTCAGCCAGAGCAGCCGCTGGAGCGTGAGCTGGAGGGCGAATCCATGGCTGCAAATGGGGCGTCCATGGACTTCTAAGAACAGCGCCGCCACCGACGAGGAGGCGGAGGATTTCTGGTCGGCGCTCGAAAGCCTGCAAAGCTCCGGCCGACAACGGACCGTAACCAGTGATGAACAGCCGGCGCTTTACAATTATGAAGACGTGGAAATGACTAAAATGGGGCCCACCGATCGCCGGCTTTTCATTGATCGGATTTTAAGCACGGCTGATGAAGACAACGCTGCCTTTCTCAAGAAGCTGCGCCACCGGATTGATAAGTGAGTCCTTCTATGCCCTTAAAATTAGGTGGATTTACATAAATACCATACTATCTTTTATGTATTTATATATGAAATATTTTATTTATATATTGCTTTATATGTATGAAAAAAAATTATTTTAAATAAATTTGTGTCAATAGTATTTTTATATTATTTATACATTTGAGTGTTATAAGATAAATATGTAAATATGATTTAAGAGTTGAATATGTAAATATATAAAAATTTTATGATATGTATTGTAAATTTTTCTGCATTTATCGAAGATGATGCAACATCTGAGGGTGTAGAAATAAATAAAATAGATAAATACTTTAAAAATGATCCTTGATATTTTTCTATATTTTTTATTTAAAAGACAAACAAGAAATAATAAAATTAAAAGGTTTAGAACAATGGGAAGATAATTTTTTCATAAATCAATTTTATTGAAAAAGAAAAAGGGTTAGAATCATGCATAAAATCATTGAGTTTGCTAGATGAATAAAATATATAAAGAATAAATTAAAATTTATATTATATTTATCACATATTCAATTATTTCAAATCATCATAATTAAGAAATTGATCAATCATATCTTGAGAAAATTTTTTCTGCTTTATAGCCCCATATTATCTTCAAGCATTAATTAATTTTATGGTCCCATATTTTATAAAGCAAGTTCAAATAAAAGTGATAAGAGGTGGTTAACTTCATTTCGACAGTGCAATTTATTGATTTGATCGTTTTCCCGATCTGTATTAAATGAGCTGAAGGATTTTTAGCTGAGTCTATTTTTATTATTTTATATTTTCTTTATATTGTTTTACATAATTAATATCACTATAATACAATATTAAATAATCATGAGTTATACTCATCTAAATCAAAATTTTATGTAAATTTACTATAAAAATATTCTGACAATTTTTTTAAATTAATGTTGAAATAATTAAATTTATTTTAAAATACATATAATATATGAATAATCAATCAAATTAAAAAAAAATAAATTTTATTTTAATCAGAACTTTGACCACATATTCTTAGACAATATTTTTCCAATTATTTAAAAAGAGATTTATGCAATTGAATGATCAGTACATTCCTATTGCATGCTTGAGATCTATAAAAAAAAAATCACTTCTATTGATAAACAATATTCTTGATGTAATAAAAGATAGAAATTTGTGCAATATAAATAATTTATTTATAAGTCTTTTAAAGCTTATCCAGATTAGTATTTTATCAAATTTTTTTTCATTTTAATTTATTTTTTTATATTTTTATATCATTAATTATAATTTGAATATTTTTCAGTGCTGGAATCGAGCTTCCAACTGTTGAAGTAAGATTTGAGAATATAACAGTACGGGCCAATTGCCACATTGGCACCAGAGCTCTGCCAACTCTTCTCAATGAGTCCATTAATCTAACTGAGTCACTATTTGGTCTATTTGGTGTGAGGTCAACTCAGATGACTAAGCTTAATATCCTCAATAATATCTCTGGGATTATAAGGCCCTCAAGGTAATTTTAATTAATAGTTTTTGCAGAATATTAACATTTTATTATATAAAAAAATGATTTCAAATAACCAATAACAATAACAACATCATCAAGCCTTTATCCCATTATGTGGGGTTGACTATATGAGTCTTTTATCTTCATTTTGTCATGTTGAGAGTCAAATTCTCATTTAAAATTATAAAAAATGTTATTTTTAATATTTTGTAGCCAAGTCTTTTTAGGCCTACCTCCACCTTTCTTAACATAGGTAAAATCTAATACATCTACTCTCTTAATCGAGCATATGAAAGGTCGACGTTTAATGTGTCCAAATCATCTAAGGTGACTCTCTAATCTTATCTTCCACTGGATATATTCCAACCCTTTCATGTGCATGGTCGTTTCGCATTCTGTCTTTAAGAGTGCAAAAAGAGGTAATGTGGAGCTGAGTGGCAATTTGGTGTAGCGACGCTTGGTTCCTATATTGTCGCAGTGCTTTTTGAAAGTAAAGACTCAAATGCTATGACACTGTAGATAGATTTTCCACATATGGTCCAAGTTCATTAAGCAGCGTCTCATAACAACAAACAAACTTCATCCACCTTAGTATTTTCATCTCTATAACACTTAACTTTATGCTTATCTTTTAATAGCCAACATTCTGCGTTATAAAACATTGCAAGTCTCACCATCATCTTATAGGATTTTTCCTTTAAGTTTTAGGGGTACTTTTCTATCACACAACATATCCGATGCATTCCTCCACTTCAACCATCCAACTTGAATTCTATTAATAATTTCCTATCTATTTCACCACCACTTTGAATAATAGATCCAAGATATCTAAAACAAGTGCTCTTATTAATGACTTGATTGTCCAAAGTCACAATCTCCCACTATAACTATTACTAGTTACTACTAAAATTACATTCCATGTATTCAGCTGTAGATCTCCCCTTAGACTCTAAGGTTGATCTCCAAAATTCATGTTTTCTTTCAACTCCCTCTCTAGTTTTATCAATAAGAAGATTATGATTAGCAAAAAGCATACCCCAGGGAACATCTTGTAAATTTATAGTTAGAACATCCATGAATAAAAGTAAAAAGATATGGGCTTAAAGTTGATCTTTGATTTAATCCAGCTGAAATAGAAAAATACTTGGTTAAACCACCTTATGTTTGAACCCAAATAACAACTTCTACATATATATCTTTAATAGCTTGAATATAAGCATTATCAACTCATTTCTTTTACAGGACTCTCTAGAGCACTTCTTTAGAAACTTTATCATCTATTTTCTCTAAATCAATAAATATCATATTTAGATCCTATTTATTCTCTCTATACTCTCCATCGAATCTCTCGATAACTGTACAACATCCATACTAGACCTATCTAGCATGAATCCAAATTGACTTTGAGAAACCTTAGTATGACGTCGTAACCTTACACATTGACTTAATTCCTCTATTATTTGCACACTCGTGTACATTGCCTTTATTATTAAAAATAAGAATCAACACACTTCTTCTCCAATCATATAGCATATATATATTTTTTTAATTTTCAAAATTATATTAAGAAGTTTTGTAAGCCAACAAATTCCTTCATCTCTTAAGCATTTCCACACCTCTATCGGAATATTATCGGTCTAACCGATTTTTCACACTTCATTTTTTTATGGCCTCTCTAACTTTAATTTTACTAATACTATGATAAAAATAAAAATCTCTTTTTTTATTTAGGATGCTAAGGTCACTAAAGTCAATCACATTCTTACATTCTTCATTTAAAGGCTTAGAAAAATATCTTATCCATCTTCGTTGAATATCCTCTTCTAATAAAAATATTTTTTATCTTCATCCTTAGTATACTTCACTTGAATTAAATCTTTATTTTTCATATTTCTTTATTTGGCTAGCTTATACATATATTGTTCACCCTCCTTACTATTTAATCTATTATATAAGTCAATAAAATAATTTTTTTTGAATCACATATTTCTTTCTTAGATTCTTTACAAGCCCTTTTATATTTTTTTCAATTTTCCAAGCTTTTATATTTAAATGAATTTTTATAATAAAATTTCTTATTTTTTTATTGTCTCTTCTTATACATTTTGATTTCACTACCTATTGTTATTATTAGGGGCATTTTCTTTTGATACTCTAAATATTTTATTTGCAATATTCTTAATATCACCAGCTACTTTTTTTTACATGATGTTAGCTTCCTCATGCACATTCAAAATCTTAAGATATTGAATCTTACATTTAATAATGTTTTTGTAAATGTTGTTTAAATGCCCTTATGTAATCTTTGGATAATATTTTATTTTATTTTTTATATTCTCCCCCTTCATCTTAAAATCTAAAATTAATATGTGATGTTGAGTACATAATTTTTTACTCGGAATAACTTAAAAATATTTACAATTTAAATAATTTATTTTTCTTATAAGAAAATAATCAATCTGAGTTTTATTATATTCATTTTTATAAGTGATGAGATGTTCATATCTTTTCTTAAATAAAGCATTAGCCATCATAAAATCATAAGCTAGAGCAAAATCTTATATGTTCCTACCAATTTTCTTAGTTGCTCTAAACTCATAGCCACCATGAGTGTTTTTAAAATCTTCTATCATTTTACCTATGTCAATTTAATTCTCCTTCAATAAAAACTCTTTTTTCAAGAGATATATTTTGTATTAATTCTTTTAAGTCATTTTAAAATTTTAATTTTGAGTATATATCCAACATACTTTAGGAGCATAAACACTTATAATGTTAATAATTTTAGCATCAACAACAATCTTTAAAACTATAATTCTATATCTAATTCTATTAATTTCTAAAACATTATCCTTCAAACTCTTATATATAATCACACATAGCCATTTTTAATATGACTCCTTACCTAAATACCATAGTTCAAATAACCAATAAAATGTAATTTAGGTGAAATTAATATTCTTATAATTTAGCTCTAATCATTTTCCAATCTCACTCATTCCCATCTTCTTCCTTTCTTAATCTAACTATTGCCTTATAGCATCTGATTATTATGTCTCCTCATATAATTATTAAATATCTGATAATAATTATATGTAAATTTTTAATAATTATATTATATCAAATACTAATCAAAATGAGTGAATTTAATAAATTTCAAATGTCAGATATTCTCTTTAATAATAAAATAAATGAATGAAAATTAAATAATATTAGATAAATTTTTCGTCAATTTTCCTATAATCTAAGGTTTCATTTGAGACCGCTTTCTTATTGCTTTCCAAAGTAATTTTTTAGAACAAAAAATTTTAAGTTCAAAATTTTTGTGTAAAAAAGTTGCTTTAAAAAACTGTAAGAAAGCTGTCCAGTTCACATTTAAAAGTAAGGCAAAGTATGCTACATTAACAATTAAAATACATTTTTTGAGCAGAATGACACTTCTTCTTGGCCCTCCATCTTCAGGAAAAACTACACTATTGCTTGCTTTAGCAGGAAAGCTCCAAAAATCACTTGAGGTTAGTGTTTTGGCACCTCATCTAAGAATTTCATATAACTATATATGTGGCATTTTTTTTCTTCTGAAGTTTATTGAATTATCTTGAAATTAGAATGGCATAGTGGTCTAAGTTATAGTAATTGTCATGTTTTAGACATTTAAATGTGTTCCTCACATTATGAAAAAAGAAAATGCTCTAAATTGTTCATATACAAGAGTTTACAATTTAGACTTCGTTTAGGATGGCTTTCTTATTCCTTTTTAAAATAGTTTTTTTAAGTATAAAAATTAAAATTTTTGTACTAAAAAGCTGCTTTAAGAAGTAATAAGAAAGCCGTCCCAAACGAAGCCTTAGACTTCCAAAATGCCAACGCCACTTTTTCATGCCTCAAAATTTTGCAATAAAAAGACAAATCAAGAAATTGTTGGCCTCCATATCAATACCACGATATAACTTAATCTTAGTGAGCAACCTTCCAGTATCAACATGCAGTCCCAGGTATTTAACAGAAAAATTTCTTTTTTTAAAACTCAAATTTTCACTAAAAAATGCAAAGTCTTAAGCCATTTTTGAAAAGTAGAATATAGATTTGTCAGGGTTCGTTAAGCCCCATCCAAGAAGCAAGGATAGACAAGTTTTGACCTAAGGAGTGAAATATTTGGATATGGACTTTTCTCACAGACTGAAGGTTAATTGCAAATAAAGATGATAAATCAATGTTTCGTTGTTAGTGATGAGAAGATAATTCCCATAATTAATTTTATTATCTTAGAGATAGGAAATAACATCTATAATAATTGTGAAAAGGACGGGTAAAAGCAGATATCCCATTTTAAGAGTTGTAGTAGCCTGTGATTTCTCCATTGAGGGCGATAGAGAATGGAACATTCATAATGCACTGATCTATTCAATTTATGGAGTTCATAGGGAAACTTTTTTGGAAAAGCTCGAGTAGAATAATGTGCATGTTGACAACATTAAAAGTCTTCTTGAGGTCAAGTTTAGCACATAAGACATCATCATGATTCTTTTTGATGAGCTTATAGGCCAAGGCAATGTTGTCAACTATTTCTCTATTTTTAATAAAGGCCGACTGAGCCGGGTGAATAAAAGGTGAAGAACCCCTTTGAGATGATTTGCCATGTCCCAGAAATAGTCTCCAGCCAACGTCAGTGAATAACTAGTTTTTACTCATTTTCATACAAACTACTTTCACAATATTGTAAACGTAATAGCAACCAACCAGTACTTAATCATATGCCCATATTCATTTATAATGTTTGCATTACCAATATAATTGTATTAAAATGTCAAAATTACTAATCCTATTCAAATCATACATAATGCATTAATTTCCATTTTAACTGGTGAAAATACAAAACCAACCAGTCGAAATAATCAATACTACATTATATTAGAAGTTATGTGGTGCGAGTTCATTAAATCAAGAGAAAATGTAATAGAATCAATTTGGAAGAAATCAAATTGTATAAATCAAAATCTTTGAAAATATAAATGGGATAAAAGTCACATACAATGATCTGAATTTTTTTTGTAAAAGTAGTGAAATGAATTGGAGGCAAAAAATTGGGTTTCTCTTTCCTCTCTCCTGATTGCTAGTGTGTATGATTTGAATAGGAATAGTAATTTGAGAGAGAACAGGGATCTGTATTTATTTCTCCTAATTTTCATAGTAGAGATTTTGGTGTGGTGTGGCTCTGTGATTTTTTTCCTATTTTGAGTTTTTTCACATTAAATCTTGATGTTCTTTACTTTTCCGTTGCTTTTACTTTCTTGCTTGTTTCGTTATTGTGGTGTTTACTCCTCATCTCCCTAGCAGATCCTATTTAGAACATTTCGAAAATTGACACACACATCTAGAGGAAGGAGTTCCAATTATTTTTGGAGAAATCAAGGCAAGTCCTTATCCAGATCCAAAGGCCCTAATTCTAAAAAGTTTTTTTAACCACCCTTTAACACAATTTCAACATTGCCACTACTCGGATCCCTAATCCAAGCTCTCAACTCTCCTGTAACACCCATCAAGTTTCTTCTTCCAACCTCTCCTTTTCCCTCAATACCCATTCTTTCAATGACTGCTAGTTTCCCCATGCCTCAACCTCTCTCAATTAATGCCTCAAATATTAGTCTCAAATTAATTTAGCCACATGAAATGGCTCTAAATAAAATATAATCTTTGGACTTAATTTAAGATTTTGCGTATGACCTAACCTTCCTCAAACTACCATCCAAGACCAAGACCCTAACAAAGCCCAAGAATTAGTTACTCAAAGTCACAATTCCTCTATCCCTAAGTCTCAAAAGAAGAATAAGCATCAATCAAAGCTCTCAATGTCATATTGATAATAGCTTCTTGGAATGTGAGATGCCTTTAGGTTGAAGACCCCCTTTCGAGACTACAAGTGGATAGTACATGATATAAATTTAGATATTTTGTCTTCTGAAAACTAAGATGAATGTAGACACACTTCAAGACCTTTTTCATTCTCGTAAACTATCCAAATTTCCAATGGAATGAATGTTAGACCCGTCCATTGGACCGGTCCAGCCGGTCCACACGGGACCGGCCCAGGCGCTGGCAGAGGCGCGATTCTCCGCCTCTAACGCGTGCAGCGGAGGCCGCAAGCTTTGCGGGAGCCGAATTGGAAAGATTTTTTGGGGGATTAAGAGGAAAATTTAAATGTAGGGACTCTTTAGGGATTTCCTTTTGATTTGTATGCATTAAATACTTTGTTTTCCTAGGGTTAGGACATCTTGAATTTGGCTGAAATTTGAGATATCCTAAATTTAGATTTTCTTTGGGCTCTAGTGGCGTCTAGAGATTTGGGAGAGATCGATCTTCCTCTCGAATAGAGGATCAATTGTATTTTGATATTTTCCGTTTCTATTTCATCAAATAATACAAATTATCTTCTGTTTCTGTGATTTTGTACGGCTTTTTGAGGAGATTTCTCGCTGTTTTCCAAAGATTGATTGGAAATACTTGAGATCTATAAGTGTTTCCTATCAATGAAGCAACTAAAATTTTTTGCATAGTATGGGTGGTAGAATTAGATAGGTATCTCTTTCTTGCCTATTCTCCTCACCTCTCAGCTCATTCATGGTGAGGTTGCTTCCCTGAAAGTGTCAAATTCCTCATCACTATAATTTATGTTGCCAGGATGTGAGATATAGAAAGAATCTTTTGGTTTCTCTCTCTGATGTTTCTTGTTCTGTCAATCTTGAATTGCTTATATTGGGAGATTTCGATTATGGTGGGTGTGTGGCGGAGGGGGAGTTCGATCCTTGCTAGCAAGTTGACTGATTTAAACTCCTGGAACGGGCCTTATGGGAACTCACAAGCATTGGTCTTTTCTGTTCTTGATCAAATTTTTAGATTGACAATCCCATCTCTACCAAAATCAACAGGGCTTTCTGTAACATTGAGTGGCTCGATCTTTTTCCATCTTCCTTCTACATGATTCTCTCCCCTGATTAGCGGATCTGTTTTTGTTGTAGATTTAACTGGTAAGCTACAACTCATGTTGATTTTCTTTGAGAGCTTCTGTATCTCTATTGTTTTTGAGGAAACTTCTTATTATATCAGTTACAGTTTTCATTCAAAAATAACTCTAATCATTGTAATTTGATAAGAGTAAATCCAAAACAAAAGTCATCTAAAAGACTCGTAAAATAGCAAAGAAAAAAAGATAAATATAGAAAACTTTATTCATAGCTGATATTCCCACTTCCATTGATATTAATCTGTGCGCAATTGCTCATAGTGAGAAGAATGCTCTCTCCTCCATAAACATGAACTCCTTTCACGCCATTAACAGTTGTGTCCCCGACCATGAACATTACTATCAGTATTAATAACAACAGTCCTCGCAAATCCATATTTTATAACCGTCATAATTTCTCTTCTGCTACGCATGGCTATCAGCTTACAGCGCTTGCACTCAAAAATTGTACCTTGACTATCGAAAAAAACAATCTCCAGCTGGAGGCAACATTCAGGACATTTGGTCTTCTCCGGAGCTGCAGAGCTTCTTTGTTCTTCCTCTTCTTCATTGTTGTTATTTCCAGTACTGCTGTTTCCCAACTCCTCGTATATGGTTTCCCACGCTTTGTGTACTAGCTTGAAAGCTCCTACAGCAGCTGAAGAACTGTTCTTGTCAGGATGAGTGAGAGCACGCAGTTCCTTGAAGCGCTTACGTATCGTTTCCAGGCCAAAAGAACGTTCGACGTTTAGGATTGCATACCAGTCGGTTCTGTTGGGAGATTTGGGATCAAATGCAGAGTGAATGCGGTAAGATTCAAGGTGAGCTGCAAGGCCATGGAGGTTTGGGAAAAGTCGCTTGGCTTTGAGAGCTAATTGTATAGCGCCGAAGGCATCCCCGGCGTTAAACTTTGCCTCGGCCTCTTCTAAGGCTTTCTTAGCGTCGATTAAGTTGGTATCCATGGCAAGGAGAAATTGGATGGTTGAGCTTCGTATTTATGTCCATGTGATGAGGAATTTGCAGAGGCGAAGGCTGTTTGGAAGACGAGCAGGCGCTACTGATCGGCAAGATTCATTGAATTCTGTTTCAGTCTTTACTGTATCTTCGGGCTCTTTGGCTTCTGCTAATATCGAGAGGTTCAATTTCTCTCTCCTCACATCGCTCTCTCTCTCTCTCTGGGACGTTTATGTCTTTTGCGCCTAAAAGCTGTTCTTAATGAGTTAGATTCGGGTTATATGGGTTGGTCAGAGTAGCTTTTTTTATAAATTAATTACCTATTTGCAAATCCTTAAGGAAGGAGTTTTAAGTAGTGTACTTAAAATGTAATTAAATAAAATAAGTGTGATTATTAAAAATTAGAAAAAGGGCAATTTTGTCATATCGGTTGTGTAATAGAAGAGAGATGATGGGAAGAGAGAGACTGGGATGGACAGATGAGGAGAGAAGATATATGGGGAGAGGAGAGAGATAAATACATTTTTTAATATTTAAAATAATGTTGAATTAAAATTTAAAAATTAATGTTTAAATAACATTGAATAAAATATTATTTAAAAAGTATATATAAAAAGAAATTAAAATATATGTTAAAAATTTTAATTAGAATAAAAATTTAAATAATATTATCTATCTTCACTCTCTTCCTATCTCTATTTCTTCTCTCTCTCCCTTCATCTTTCTCTCCCTGCATCTCTCTCTCTCTATCATTTCCTTTCTATTACATAATGAGTCAAATAGTCTCACATTTAATTTTCATGTATTAAAAATATAGTATAGAAATATAAGTTTGACATAATATTATAATTTTTATATTTTAGATAAAAAAATAATTAGAAAATTTTTAAGACACCTGTTTAATTTTTTATTTAATATTTTTTAAATCGGATCAAACCGCACGCCCATCATAGATGCACATTATGATTCTCCGATTCAGCAAGCAAGCTGAGCCCACTGCAGGCGGCAACTGCAGAGAATCGACCAAATCGGCTATTCTGAACCATGAACAGCCCCGTCGGACAAAACCGGCAAAGCTGGCACGCCATCCTATCCAGCGGCTGGAGAAGCAACAGCTTGAAGAAGCAGAGACCGCGAAGATTCCCTTACGATTCAAAGAAGAAACGCGACGCCGCACAATGTAGAGGAAATCAAGTGATGAATGGAGCGCAGGGAGGAGACTCCGCCGGGAAATCTAGGGTCGCAGGGGCGGGTTAGTGCGTATTTGGAGCTCTTTTTAACTATGCTGCTGTAAGTCATTAGCATAACATCACTAAATGAGTGCTATAGGTTATGTATATGTATGAAAATCTAAAATAGATTGTGAAACTAAATTAGAAATGTAGTTTAAAATTGCAGTAACTACTCGCTATTAAATTTTCTTTGATGGCTTCTTACAATATTGGCTAAAAAATTACCATGCAGGTGAGTGGAGTTGTAACATATAATGGTTATGAGTTAAATGAATTTTTACCTCAAAAGACAGCAGCATATATTAGCCAATACGACATGCACACTGGAGAAATGACTGTAAAGGAAACATTAAGTTTTTCTGAAAGATGTCAAGGCGTGGGTGATAGATACGGTAAAATTATTAAATCATATGCATGATAATTTCTGTATATTGATTACAATTTAGGAATATATCGAGTACTTTATTTTTGAGTAATTTTGTATTGAATTGATTTTACAGAACTTTTAAGTGAGCTAGCAAGAAGGGAGAAGGCTAAAGGGATTGTACCTGACCCAGAGGTAGATCTCTTCATGAAGGTAAGCAAGTATTTGGCCTTAAAAAGTATAAATTCTTTTGGAAATATAATAAGATTGTGAGAGTTGAATGTTATTTAACTGTGAAAGTTTTACAGGCTACTTCCATTGAAGGTCAACAAATTGGTCTTCAAACGGACTACACAATTAGGGTAAGTTGTTTATAATCATCATCATCATCACTATTGCTATTATGATTGTTATTATTATTATTATTCGAAATAGATTTTCCTTCAAGCAGGATAATGCTTATCCTCTTCCTTTTTTTTTTTTTCCTAATCTATCATTTATAGAATATTCAGACTCAATATCACGTTGTTGATTATGATCTAAAACATAAGAATTATAATTGGATCGAGTTTCATCAACTTATGTGGTCATTTGGCCATTCATTAAGCAGATGAAAAATACAAGGACAATCAAATGAATATAAAAATCCTTTCGAATGTATTGTTTATTCATGTATTTCACGAAGAAAACTGTTCAATACATGCCAGATATCATAAAAAAACTCATGTATTTGATTTCTAGCCATATTAAAGCCTTCATATATTGAAATCATAATCATCTTATCATTTAACTATAATTAATCATCCATTGTAAAAATTTTAATGCATTAATTGATAATCAAGTGATCATACCATTCTTTTTAAATCATACTTTCCACTATTTTTATCAATGTTAAAGAGAAAATATGATTGCTATCTTGTTTTTGAGGTGATGACATCAAAATTTAATTGGGAGGGAAACAATGATTATTCTAGGAGAAGAAACATTTTTCTCTTAAAAAAAAATCCTCCAAGAAAAAGAAAAAAATGCACACACACATATATCCCACTTATATGTATGCTAAATTGATATGCTTTTTTTCAAAATTTGAGGTGTGCAGATTCTAGGTTTGGATATATGCTCAGACACCATCGTTGGTGATGAAATGAGAAGAGGAATATCAGGAGGACAAAAAAAGCGTGTTACTACAGGTTCTCAATGTTACATTGGAATATGAGATTGAATATTTTAACATATAAATCCTATATTTATTCTCTCATGAACAAAAATTTTGTATTTATAAATGCCATACTTGATTGATGATTAAATTTCACATGCTGTAAATTTTTTCAGATAATTACAAAAGAGCATCCATTTTTCAATTATATAAATTGTTTAAACAAATGAAATAAATAAATAGTAGATATGATTCATAAGTAGTGCGAAAAAAAAGAGTCACATATAGTTATGGATCAAAACATAGAAGCTCAATATATGGGGATATTATTTATATGGGCTAATACTAAATTGATACTCTAAAAAAAAACTTAAATAAAAAAATCATTTAATCTCACTTGTAGAACTTGATTAATCAAATTTAGCAGAATGCCATCTATATATCCATATATGTTCTTGTAGGAAGGGTTGTCAAAATGGGTTTTCAGATCGGGTTCAAGTTGAACCGAAATTGACCCAGGTTCAAATGGGTTGACCCTAAACCGATTCGATTATGTAAATGGGTCATAATTTTTGACATGGACTCGACCTGTTGGGTTACTCGGTTGACTCGATTAGACCTGCCAACCAACCTAACCCGAATCTCCTTCCCAGCGCGAGCGAACCGTTTGGGCTCAAGAGATGCGAGCTAAGGTTAAAGGGGGCGCATCACGAGTGTGGGCGAGCGCTGCCTGCGCGGGGTTCGGGTGCTGTCACGAGGGTTTGGGTGCAGTTGCGAGGGGTCCGGGTGATGTGGCCGGTGCGGCCTTGCGGGTGTGGTTGGGTGCGGTCCACACACGAGGGCAAGGGGACGGGCATAAGCGCGGTGCGGACGCGAGATCGCTGGACAGTGGAATGGTATCTGGGCATCGGTGCGGTGCGGACGCGAGATCGCTGCATGTGGTCAAAGCAATGCTCACTCCAAAGTAGGCCTCACCCTCCAGGGTATTTTCTAGTATCATCTTGCGAACAAGTGACCATTTACCCCAACGGAGCTTGTGACGTAATACACCTTTTGGGGGGTCAGATCGAAGGCATGCTTATTCTCAACGAGTTTGTCCAAAAGATTTGCCTATACCAGTTTGCGCCATAAGTGACACTTGCCACAAAATAACTCATTCTTCAACAGAAGTTGTTCTCAATCAAGTTCATCTGCGGCCTGCCTTCCATAGATATCCCAAATTCAGATACATGAAGCTCCAACGTATAAAAGCTTACGATCATGACTTCATTTGCTGAATTGGTCATTAGCTTAGGACTACAAATGCCCAAGCCACTCGTCATTTATTCCTAAGGACTCATCACTCATACCTAGGGACTTGTCTTCACATACATGTTATGCATAACAAACTGATAGGAAACACTTGTAGATCTCAAGGATTTCCTATCAATCTTCGGAAAACAGCGAAAATTCTCCACAAAAATTTGCACAAAACCACGAAAACAATATAATTTGTATTATTTGATGAAAGGGAAATGGAAAATAGCAAGATACAATTGATCCTCTATTCGAGAGGAGGATCGATCCCTCCCAAATCTCTAGACGCCGCTAGAGCCTTAAAGAAAACATAAATCTAAGAGATCTCAAATTTCAGCCAAATTCAAGATGCCCTAACCCTAGGAAAACAAACTATTTAATGCATAAAAATCAAAAGAAAATCTCTAAACAGTCTATACATTTAAATTTCCCTCCCAAATCCCTCAAAATTCTTTCCCAAAAAACTCCTTGAAACCTGGCGGCTTGATTGGCGTACGCAGGAGGCGGAGAAGTTTCGCCTCAGTTGCGTCTGGGCGATCCCACGTGGACTGGTTGGATCGGTCTAATAATACTCCCCTCCCAAAGATCCACCTTGTCCGCAAGGTGGAAAGACGACACCCTTCTCCATTCCTTCATCACAAATGGTAAAAATCTGAAGAGTTCGTTCATTGCACCTTTGCCCCGGCGTATACATCTTGTTGCATCTAAAACAGATTCCCTTCGCCCTCTTCTCCTGTAATTCTGTTTCTGTGAGCTTCTTGAAGTTGTCCTAGGTCTTTCTCCGGCAGTGTTCTCCTTCGTAGTTTTCCTAAGAGTACTCGATGTTGGTTTCTAAGGTGCCAAAAAGGTGGTAGTCATCCTGTATGAGCCTCATGAACTGCCGCCTCCTGCTCCTTTTTCTAGGTTCCTCTGATCCTCCACCAATTGAGCTAGCTTCATAGACTCTCCTAAGTTTCGAGGTCTCATCACTCTAACTACTGCGCAAATCTTGGGTTTCAGTCCCTTCATAAGATTCCCCTCCAGTACAGTCTCTAGAAGCCGATCCAAACAACTGGCAAGGTACTAAAATTTTTCACGGTACTCCATCGTTGTCCCCTCCTGTATCAAAGCGAAGAACTGCTCGTATAAGTTCCCTCCCCTATTCGTTTGGAAATGTTCCAACATACAGTCCTTAAACTTCCTCTAGGTCCTTATTGGTCGCCTCGGATCCCTACCGTGCTAAAGCTTTCCATTCCAAGCACATCCTGGCTTCCATCAGTCTCTCTCCCTCCATCAACCTGTTGACGGTAAAGTACATTTCCACTTTATAGATCCACCCATGTGCATCCGCTCCCTAAAAAATAGACATCTTCAGCTTCCTCACCCTCAGATCGTCTCCGTTCCCTCTGTTCCCTTCATAACTTCCCCTTTCCCAAGGGGGTAGTTCCCCCAAGTGTCTCAATCATCCCTTTTACGTTCATACCCCAGCCTTTCATCAAATTCTCACATTATCCTCTCAAATTCAGCACCCCTTGGATCATAACAAATCCCTCCCTTTTCAAATTCATCCTCCTTTTGGTCATAATTACCCATTTCCCTTTCCAATCTCGCCGCTCTCCTCTCCAAATCAGCACATCTTTGTTCTTGCCCTACCTCCTCATGCCTCTCATCATACCCTTTGCTCGGCGCCTCCCTAGGAATAGGCTCTAGGAGAGGTATTCTCTCCTCTCCCTTTCGAGTCACCACCTACTGATCTCCCCTTTGCCTGATTGGCCTAGGATTTTTCCCATCCCCCTAGTTGTCGGTGCCTTCCTTCCCCTTCGATGGTGATATTTTGGTTTTGCCCTCGGAGCACTTTTTTCAACGTCTCCAAAATGGAAAATTTCGAATTGAACTTATCATGGATGGCTGAAACATCTTTTTTTAACTCTATAACTTGAGTTTGGAGATATGAAATTTCATATTTCATTTGTCCAATCTCCACTTTGAGGCGTTCCTTCAACGCATCCATTTTCTTGGCCGCCATTAATGCCTGAATTTTTTTAGAAATAAAAATATGGGCTCCGATCTTAAAAAACAGCAATTTTCTTCTTCGAAATCCCAAAAACAACCGTTGAAATTCACCAAAGCAGCCCACCAAAGGTCCAAAAAACAGCTCTAATACTAATTTGATAGGAAACCCTTGTAGATCTCAAGTATTTCCTATCAATCTTCAAAAAACAGCGAGAATTCTCCACAAAAATCCACACAATACCACAAAAACAATAGATAATTTGTATTATTTGATGAAAGGGAGACAAAAAAATAGAAAGATACAACTGATTCTCTATTCGAGAGGAGGATCGATCCCTCCCAAATCTCTAGACGCCGCTAAAGCCCAAAAGAAAATATAAATCTAAGAGATCTCAAGTTTCAGCCAAATTCAAGATGCCCTAACCCTAGGAAAATAAATTATTTAATGCATACAAATTAAAAGGAAATCTCTATATAGGCCTTAGATTCAAATTTCCCTCCCAAATCCCTCAAAATTCTTTCCCAAAATGCTCCTTGAAACTAGGCGGCTTTATCGGCGTACGCAGGAGGCGGAGAAGTTCTGCCTCAATTGCATATGCGCCGGTCTCGTGTGGACCGGCTGGACCAGTCTAACACAAACCTCTAGACTCGCCCAAAGTACTCGTTGCAGAAGACTCGCCTAGGGTACCCTCCATAGGATCTCGCCAGAGGCGGAGAGCTACGTCGGTGCCTGTTATGAAACCACAACCCTAATTACACTAGTGACAAAGAATACTAATTACACTAGTGACAAAGAATACAAACCTTCGTTCTCATAATAGCCAAGTCAAAACATAGAAAATTATCTTCAAATAATGGACACTATAGCATCAACACTCGTGGAATAGATTAATACATACAAAAAAAAGTAAAATGAGCAGGCAAATTTCTTTTGAATATCTTTACAAGTATGTATTGCAGGAAAGAAGACAAAAAAAAGGGAATAAAGAAAAGAAAACATAAAGAGGGCAACCTCAATTGTTGGTTGCTCTTCTCCCAATCGCATTTCACTAAGAAATCCGACATTAACTCATAGAAGAGATCTTGATCTTCAATATGCTATTAAGCTCCTTTGAGTTGATCAGCTTCTCCAAGCAATACTTGATCCCCTTGTCACACTTCTTAAGTTCTTATTGAGGGATCTCTTGGTATATTATTTCTCTTTTAGATATATTTAGACTTCTTTTGGCTTCACCACTATTCAACTTAATAAAAATATATATATGAAAATACATTTAGAAATTCATTATTTTTGCCAATAGATATTTTTTTAAAATGAATTTACGTGCATAGAAACTAATTGTGATGGGGACATCGTCAGCGATTTCGACACATGTACATTCAGGAGACGCCGGAGATCGACGGCCACGATCATGATCTGTATTTTCATCATTTTATGTAGTAGTTTATTTTTATTTTATGTTTTTCTGTTTTTGCCCTTATGGGTATTTGGTCGCTATTGTAGCCCAAGGGGCATTTTAGTTTTTTGTTTTCTTTGTCATTTTGAGGCCTATTTATATGGTCCTTTTCTTATGTAATAGTTAGTTTTGGATGAAATGAAAATTTACTTTGAGTTCTCTTTGTGAGTGCATCCCTCTCCCAAATCTCTTAGTGAGTTTTGGGAAGAGTTAGATCTCTTTGTGAGTTCTAGACCTTCCTTCATTTTTCTTTGTGATCAATTAGTGTGAGAATTCAAGGAGAATCCGTCCGGATCGCATTCTTCCTTGAGCTCCCTTCCCTCACCCGTTTCCACCCAGCACTTCCACCGCCTCTCCCCTAACCCGCTCAGGCCGCCGACCTCCAGGCCACCGCCTCCCGCCGGCCAGCCACCTTCCACACCATGGCCGCCCCTTTTCCTCCCTCCTCTAGCCACCGGCTTCCCCCTCCTTGAATTTCAAATTTGAAATTCAAATGTTTTATGGACCATTAATTGTTTTCTAAAGTTGCTCCCTAATTTACGTCATCAATTTAATTGAGTTTCAATTTCAAATTTGAAATTTAAATTGTTTAAATTGATTGTCCTCATAATTGGAAGTTTTCTCTCCTTTAGAAAACTGAAATTTTATTTCAGATTTTTTTGAAAAATCTGAAATTAAATTGGCGGTCCCCACTTATTCAAAACTCACACCTCTCTCTCCTCACTTTGCCACCTAAGCGACATTAATTCTCCCTTAAATCTCTCCCATATCCGCCTCCCCATTAACCCATTATTTATTGTTAATTTGAATTTCAAATTGGCTCCTTCCCTTTTAATAAAATCTGAAATTAAAACCTCAGATTTTTCCCTCCAATTCCACTTAACTTGAAATCTAATTTTAGATTTCTAAGCATCTCATCAAATCCTCAACCACCTTGGCCGCCCCCTTGCTGTCCAGAAAATTCTGGACGTTTACAGTGGCTGTCCTCATTTCCAAATATTGGAAATTGCTGTCCCAGCTTTTTCTTTTGTGATCCTAAGGCTCCAGCCGAGGTTCTGTTGCCGTTCAGCCATCCAGGGAACCCAAGCTGCTGACCATGCTTTAGGAATTGCTGTCCAGATTTCAGAAACATCCCAGTTTCCTGTCTAGAAGCTTGGAGCAAAATAGCTTGCTGCCTTGACGTCCAAATCAAGCTAGTCTGCTGTTTAGCCGTCCAGAATCAGCCCCAATTGCTGCCCAAAGGAGATCCAGTGCTGGACAGTTGCTGTCCAGCAATTTCAGCCAACGCCAAAGCTTCATATCTCCTATTTCTTTGGTGTACCTTCCATCGAGGAGCACAATCTTCCCGGACATTGGATGCTCATTAGTCATCCCGTGGATTCCCCGTCGCCGGCTACTTCCCCAACGGACTAGACTTTGGGCACCATTTGTCTCTTAGTGGCATTGCTCGGTTTGAACCCCACCGTCAAGAGCGTGAGTGAGGGACCCAAGGTGAAAAGTTCTATTTGTTAGCCGTGGATTATTGTTTTTCCATAACATTACTCTCTCTATTCTTATGTTGTCAATTTGATATTGTCCCGTTAATTTAGTTGTAACCGCATGCCTTACTTAATTTCGATTTGATAATTCTGAAAGCCTAACTTGGGTAAGCATTAATTCTATAACTAGCAAAGTTTTAATAATCTTATATTAAATCCCCAAGCAGTTCTTGTTTCCATGCATATGTCTCACATCAAATTGTTCTAGCAACTCATATTTTTTTGAGAATGTTATGATTGCATTTCACATTTCACAATTTCAAGCCAAATATAGAAAACAATATCAAAATACATTAAAACTTCTTTTAAAGGCCCATAATTGGTTGCTTGACGCAAGAAAGCACCTTTTTTAAAACAATAAACTTGCTAGATTCCTTAATTCTAAATCAAATTTTTTTTAAAACAATACAAAAATATTTAAAATCTTTTAAATATGATGATTTATTTTTACAGAAAAATAAGTGAAAATACGATTATTATTTTCTAAAAATAATGTCATCTACGAGCAATCAAATGAGTCCTCAGAAATTTTCTTATGATTAGTTTATATCATATTATACCATTCAAACTTTTGAACCATATTACTAACCTATTAAATTCTTATTTCTAAATATTTTTGAAGCATGCAAGAGTTTCAAGACATGTAAATTTACAAATTTGTTCTGTTCAATATCTCTTCTAAACTTTGAGAAATCAAATGCGGTCTTTTTCAATTGTATTGATTTAGTTATATCTTGTTAATTGGTAATCAAATGATAATCAGTTTGGAATGTAATTACTTTTATCCATTAATAGTTGAGAAGTAAAAAATGAAATCTGTAACAGGTGAGATGATTGTAGGCCCAACAAAAACACTTTTTATGGATGAGATATCTACAGGATTAGATAGCTCAACTACACATCAAGTTGTGAAATGCTTTCAACAAATTGTGCATTTGGGTGAAGCCACTATACTTATGTCTCTTCTCCAGCCTGCACCTGAGACATTTGACCTCTTTGATGACATCATTCTACTTGATGAGGGCCAAATTATCTATCAAGGTCCACGTGATCATGTTTTAGAATTCTTCCACAGTTGTGGCTTTCGATGCCCTGAGAGGAAGGCTATTGCTGAATTCCTACAAGAGGTAAATATTGCAATGTTTTTAAGGAAAATTTTGAGCGCTTGGAGGGCAAATTTGGATTTTGGAGGAGAGGGCCTGTCTTCTTCAACAGAAAAACTTAAATTTGTTTCATGGACAGG
This sequence comes from Dendrobium nobile, assembly GCA_022539455.1. Classification (NCBI taxonomy): domain Eukaryota; kingdom Viridiplantae; phylum Streptophyta; class Magnoliopsida; order Asparagales; family Orchidaceae; genus Dendrobium; species Dendrobium nobile. The sequence continues at coordinate 6,680,642 of CM039735.1, read as the reverse complement.
TTACATCAAGAAATGATCAACAACAGTATTGGGAAAACAAGGACAAACCATATGAATTCATGTCCGCTGCTGAATTCATTAAACGCTTCAATCGATTCCATGTCGGAATAGATCTGCGAAGTAGACTTTCAGTACCTTTTGACAAGAGAAAGAGCCACAACGCAGCTTTGATCTTCACCAAGCGCTCTGCTCCTACTAAAGTTCTACTCAAGGCCTCCTTCACTAAGGAATGGCTTCTCATCAAGAGGAACTCCTTCGTTTACTTATTTAGGGCAATCCAGGTTCTTACAAATTTTGACCATTTTGAGTTTTTCTTCTTCATCAATCAACATGCATTTTCACACATGTTATCTTTTCATGTTTGTAGCTCCTAATACTGGCATTTGTTGCTTCAACTGTTTTTCTGAGGACAAACATGAAAACAAAGACCGAGGCTGATGGGGCCGTCTATATAGGGGCAATAGTATATGGCTTGAATGTGAATTTTTTTAATGAATTTGCAGAGCAATCTCTTGCTATCTCAAGGTTACCAGTATTTTACAAGCAACGGGATCTCCTCTTTTATCCAACCTGGGTTTTCACCGTTCCAAATTGCATCGTAAGGATTCCCTTATCTATTATGGAGTCTGCTGTTTGGGTGATTGTGACATACTACTCCATAGGTTTTGCCCCTGAAGCTAGCAGGTAAATCAATCACCTTGATATATCTCAGAATTCTTAATATTATGATCTTGCGTTTGTTTATTGACTTAATCATATATGTGGGAGCTATTTGGTTGAAAGATTTAGCCAAAAAATAGTCAGATTTGAGCTAATTTTTGTTAAATAGTTTTTTGAGCCACATAAACCCTACTTCCTTCTTTAATCCAATTTTCATCAGATTATGGTCTAAATCTTGGATTTGTAAATTATGGGGAAGTAGGATTTAGAGATTTAAGTCTCCTCATTGTGCCTTCTCTTTCCCTTCATTGAAGTTGTAAATATAGAAAATATCTGCCAAATAAGCTTTTAGAATTAAGCAAGATTTAACAATTATCATGCCAACTTATTTTCATGATTTGACCCCTCTTAGATTTACTAAATCTAGATTTACAAGATTTACTAAAACCTTATTAATTTAAATCATATTTGTATCCACACAATCATTACCTTATATTATATTATTTTATTTTATTTGCTAAAATCATAATACCTTCACAAATCAGAGAAAAAGATTGCATAAATAAAAAGATTAGAAGCAATAGAAGTAACAACCTGATTCGTCTTGGGAGTAAAAACAAGTAAATAAAAAGAAAAATGTAGGAATCAAATATTAGGGCTGATTTTTTATTATCTCTTTAATAAATAATGAAAGATACAATTGATCTACTATTCGAGAGGTATATCAACTTTCCCACAAATCCTAGGCGCCGCTAGGAACAACTCTAAAGAAAAACTACAGCAATCACAATCACACAATGACAATAAAACCATCCAATTAACCCTAATATAAACTTTCCTATTTTCCTCCCAAATTTGAATTCAAATCATCAATCTTTCCGTAAATAAACCTTTTCTAATTCCCTCCCATTCAAATCAGCCATCTTTCCCTAAATAAACATTTTTTAATTCACTTTCAATCAAATCAATCCTCTTTCTATAAATAAAACTTCCCTAATTAGTTTCCGCTTAATTCCTCCTTACCTAATGAATAATAGATCCCCCAAGCCCCACAAGGGTGTATCAATAGTTCCCCCACAAAGATGCACCTTGCTCTCAAGGTGGAAGAATGGGATCTTTCTCAATCGTGCATCCACGATATTGTTCTCTACTCCTGGACAATATTGGATCTCAAAATCATATCCAAGTTTGGATAATCACCTCTGATGCTCCTCAATCACCATTCTATGCTCCAACCGAAACTTCAGACTTTTATGGTATGTCCTGACGATAAAGTGTCTCCCCGACAAATAAAGTCGTCACTTTTGGATGGCTAAGACAGTTACAATCAACTCTCGCTCATCGTATATGGACTTGAGCCTCGCCTTGGTCGTGAGCACCTGATTGAAATAGGCAACTGCCTAATGAGACTACATGAGTATTGCCGCTAGTCCATATCCTGATGTATCCGTCTTCACCACAATTGATCTATTGAAGTCAGGAAGTGGTAATATCGGCATGATGCTTATGGCATTCTTCAGCTGCTCAAAGGCCTGTGTTGTTGCTTCCCCCCAATTGAAATTATCCTTTAGTTGCTTTGTTAGTGGCCATGCTATCGTACCATACTCTCCCACAAACTTTTGATAGTACCTGGCAAGACCTAAGAATATCTTCTCAACTCTTTCAGGTTCTTCAATAAAGGCCAATCCAACATAGACTCATTTTTGGATTGGTTTGCTGCTACCCCTACTCTGCTCACCACATGTCCTAGGTACTCTACTTGTGACTCTGTAAAGAAACATTTCTTCCGATTGACATATAGTTAGTGCTCCGTCAAAGTCTCCAGTATAGTCCTCAAGTGACCCACATACTCTGCCTCCGTACGACTATAGATCAGGATGTCGTCAAGAAATACTAAGACAAATTTTCTAAGGTAGGGTTGAAAAACCTGGTTCATGAGGGATTGAAAAGTGGCTAGAGTGTTAGTAAGGCCGAAAGGTATCACAAAAAAACTCATAGTAACCCTCATGAGTCCTAAAGATTGTCTTGTGCACATCCCCCAACTTCATTCTGATCTGGTGGTACCTCGACTTCTGGTCAATTTTCAAGAAGCTGATCGCCTCAAATAGCTCATCCCGTAGCTCATCAATCACGAGCATAAGAAACTTGTGCATCACAGTTTCCTTTTTAAAAGCTTTATAATCCACACAAAACCTCTAACTGCCATTATTTCTCACTAATAGAATTGGGCTGTAAAAGGGGCTTACACTGGACTGGATAATCCCTGCCTCAAGCATCTCTCTGATGAGCTTCTCTATCTCATCCTTTTGAATCTGCGGGTACTGATATGGTCGAACACTGATAGGAGAAGCTCCCTCTTTCAAGGTATTGGCGTGCTTGTCCTCCCTAGGTGGCAATAATCCATTAGGCTGCTAAAAAATAACAGGAAACTGCTGCAGAAGCTGGCATACACACTTAGGGACCTCGACTCACTCTAAATCTCGCACCTCCTCTAGGCTTTGCAGCTCCACCAAGTAACTCGACCCTGCTCCCAGTATCGTCTTGACCATGGTTTTTAAGTGAAACTATGGTTTTGAACAGGTTTGCATCTCCTCGCAACACCCCCTCTTCTCCTCCACCTGGATCTCCATTGTCAAAGTTTTCCAGTCCACCTTTGTCTCCTCGATCATCTGTAACCACTTCATCCGTAGGATCACATCAGTTATCCCTAAATTCAAGGGAAGAAAATCCTCTACTATCTGTATGCCCTGAAGTGTCAACACCAACCTCCTGCAGATCCCCTTACTCCTCTCCATCTTCTTAGTCCCCATCATTACTCCAAAGCTTTTTGTATCCACCAACTTCAATCCCAACTAGTCCATAACCCAATTTGAGATGAATTTGTGAGTAGGCCCGCTATCCACCAAGACCACCATTGGCCGCTTCCTAATCTGTCCCCTCACTTTCATGGTGTGATTTAGAGTAAATCCCACCACTGAATTAAGGGACACTTCTGCCATATCAAGGTGTAGGTGCTCTCCTTCTGCTTTTGCTTCCTCTTCCAACTCCTCGCTATTGTTCTCCTCCTCATCAAAAACCATAAGGACTTGGAGTGTGCGGTTCTTGTACCGATGGCATGATGCATACTTCTAATCACATTAGAAGAACAAACCTTTTGCTCTCTTGTTCTGCATTTTTGCTTCTATGAGGCTTTTGAAGTTGGCTTGGGGTGAAATCCCCCACTCTTTTCCGAACTCCATCAATCTTCTCCCTTGATGCCTCCCGCTGAAATGACATTGTCTGGGTCCTCAGTGCTAGTGAAGTCGAGACACTCTTGTAGGAGCCTCTCATGACTCCGCTCCTACTGGTTCTCTCCATCTGTCTTCGACACTCTATTATCTGGGCTAGCTCCATCGTCTCCCTCAACCCCTTTGGCCTCAACAATCAAAGGTCTTCCCGTATGTTAGGCTTTAGGCCCTTCATAAATTTTTCTTCCAATATTGCCCTTGAATCCCCCTCAACCGTCCTAACAACAACTCATATCTCTCCCTATACTCCATGGCAGTCTCTTCTTGAGTCAAGACAAAGACAAAGAATTACTCGTGTAGGTCTCCTTCCCGAATGGCTCAGAAATGTTCCAACAAGCAATCCTTAAATTCCTTCCAAGAGTGGATAAGATATCTAGCCTCCATTCACTGGAACCAAGTTAGAGGTTTCCCCTCCAGACATAGCTATGGGTGTCAAAATATGTCACGACCCGAAACTTGACTTGAACCCGACCTGGAAAATTTCTGGTTTGGGTTAACCCGTTTGTCATATGAGTTGGGTTTGAGTTTGTAATTCCAACCCGTTTGTAAAATCAGGTCGGATTCGGGTTGACCCAGAAACTTGAAACCAACCCGGATTGATCCATTTTCATCATCCTGCGTGAGGCCTATCTAGTCAAGCATCAGCGAATGAGGCCGGCCAAAGGATGAGGGCTTAGGGATGAGTTAGGTTCAGATTTTTTTGTGGAGGGAGTTGAGGTAGAAAATTTCTTATGTGTCTCTCTTGATTGAGAAGAAACCAAGGAAGGCTAGGGGAGGAGGGGGGTGGCAGCTAAGGTGAGGAAAAAGGTTTTGAATTATTTCTAAGGGGGGAAAGCTAGCACTTAGGAAATAATTCCAAAAACCCAAGCATGGGGCTGGCGGTATAGGGAAAGAGAGAAAGGGGATTGGGAGGGAAAATAAGAGGGTTGCCAAGTTTAGAAAATTAAATTAAGAAAGAGAGAATAAATCAAATCTAATTTAATTTTTAACTAGACTTAATTTAAGAAACTTTTCTAATTTAAAAGAATTAATTTAGGAAAGTTTTGAAATTCAAAATTGATTAAGGCAAGTGTTGATGATGATTGAAATCATCATCAAGAGGGCATGGTGAGGCTAGGGCCGACTGCTTGGACTGGCCGTGGGTTTGGGTGAGAGGGGCTCGGTTGCTTGGGTCTAGGGGAATAGCCGGCGGTGGGGGTGAGGGGAGACCAGTGGTAAGGTGAGGAGGGCCAGCGGTTTTGGGGAAGGTGGAAGGGCACGGTTGGGAAGGAGGGGAGTAGGTGGCCAGCGGCTAAGTGATGAAGAATAGGGAAAATTAAATAAAGAAGAAGAAGAACCACGAACCCGACCATCTCCAAGGTTGGTGGGTGATCCAATTTCCCTCTCCTAGGAATTTCTCTCCCAAGCACTCTCAAGTCTCACAAATAACTTAAGCAAAGAAAAAGTTTATCATTTAATGATTCATTAACCTTGAAGGAAAACAAAGAGGGCTATATAAAGCCTCATACAAAGGACTCAAAAAAAAAAAGACAACAATGCCCCTAGGGCTTCCATACGACATTCCCTAATAAGAGGGTACAACAGGAAACTAAATCAAGGAAATAAAACACGACAACATAAATAAGAAAATACATAAATAAAAAATACAATGACTCAATCGTGGCCGTAGATCGGCGGCCACGTCTCTGATAAACCTTCCATGATCTGATGTCCCCATCAGATGTGTTTTGGAAGTAAAAACAACTAGTAGATAAGAAGAAAAATGCAGGAACCAAATATCAGGGCTAATTTTTTATTATACCTTCAACAAATAATAAAAGATACAGTTGATCAACAATTCAAGGTAGATCAGCTCTACTACAAATCATAGGCGCCGCTAAGAACAACTCCAAAGAAAAACTATAGCAAACACAATCACATAATGATAATAAAATCATCCAATTAACCCTAATAAAAACCTTCTTACTTCCTTCCCAAGTCTGAATTCAAATCAGCCATCTTTTCATAAATAAACCTTTCATAATTCCCTTCCAATCAAATCAATCATCTTTCTCTAAATAAACATTTCCTAATTGCCTCCCACTCAACTCAACCCTCTTTTTCTAAATAAACCCTTACTAATTAGTTCCCCCTTAATTCCTACTCCTTACATAATGAACAATATATCTCCTGGGCCGCACAAGGGGGTATCACAACTCTTCTCCATGCACATGGAGAGTAAAAAAAAGTCCCTTGTAACTCATGGTTTCACTCTTTTACCACATTTCTATAATCCCATGAAACATTCCAAGCCAAATGTATTCACTTTTTGGCTTATGAAATATAAGTATGCTTGGTTGAGATCTGCAAATCAAGGTTGTGCTAATATAGGAAATGCAATCGGTTTATATTCATCAGAAAAGGGAAAAAAGTAATGACGACCTTTGTTGTAAGACTATGTAATACCTGACTGATTGTATTATAAAAAACAATTCATATGCTTTTAGTATTTTGTTATCTTTACTCTTTATGATGCAGCATGTCTCATTCGTTTTGTTTCTATATGTGACGTGTGATTTCTATCATTTGCTTATTAAGATGCGCTTTATTTCTAGAACTTACTATTCACTTTTTTTTTTCTAAAATTTTCTAAATTGATACATTGGAATTAATTATTTTTTACTTTCAAAGAAGTTTTTGTTCTCATTTGAACTAGCAGTAATTTAGCCGTGATTTTTTTAACCTCATGGGACGTTTTGCACCGATTAGTTTTATCAAATTGGCAAATCGATCATATATGCTGTTGCGACCAGATCTCACCTATTTAGTCCCACAGGTTCTTCAAGCAGTTGCTCATCTTCTTCCTGGTCCAGCAGATGGCAGCTGGCCTCTTCAGACTGGTTGCAGGCGTGACCAGATCCATAACTGCAGCCAACACTTGGGGAAGCGTCGTTTCACTGACGCTAATTTCTATTGGCGGCTTCTCCCTACCTAAAGGTTCTCATTCGTGTATCCCACAAACCATTGGTAGCTTTAATTCATTAAACAGGAATTGTGACTCTATTTGACTTAAACATAATCAATTTTTCTGCATTTTAAAATATGGACAGATGATAGATTTGCGTAATTTTTCTAATATTATTTTGGATGTTCCACTGAATGCCAAGTAAGCTCAATTTGTTAATGGGAAATAGCAAATTCTTTTAGTTTTTATACAACTCTGTTAAATTAACAACCATTCCTTCTGCTAACTCGATTAGTTAGTTTTGGTTTTTGATGTTTGTCTGTGTGGTTCATGTATCCAATGCAATGTTATTTGACGAAAATAAAAAAAATTATTTGAACTTCTACAAAATATTTGACTCTATCTTCTCCACATTATATACTTTTTTATATGCGCAGCTGCACTTGTAGCTAAAGAATTTTGCTCAACAGATTTGATACCAAAATGGTGGATGTTGGGTCACTGGCTTTCCCCGTTGACACATGGGTTTACTGCTCTTACAATCAATGAGATGTTTTCTTCTAAGTGGATGGATAAATTTGTAAGTATTAGTTTAAATCACACGTGTTTCAAATTTTTTTTAAGCATTCTTCCAGTCTATTCGAGAAGAAATTTGCATGATGAATGCATTGCAAAAACACATATTTTTTAACTAAAATATTTCTGATGGTATTTATAACTCTGTTAGGCGCCAGATGGCAGGAGATTGGGGATTGCAATCCTAGAGAATATCGATCTTTCCACTGATCAGAAGTTGTATTGGAAATCAGCTGGTGTTCTTGTAGGATATTCCATCATCTTCAACATTCTCTTCACACTTTCCCTCATGTATCTAAATCGTAAGTCATACAAAGACATTCTATTCTGGAGAATTGGTCCAGAAAGTATTAATAAACTAACTGCTTTTGATTGTATTGTGATTAGCTCTTGGAAGGTCAAATCCAGTCATTCCTGAAGAAACAGCAGCTGAGATGGAAGCCAAAAGAGATCACTGTGTAGGTAAGGGAAACTAGAGTAAGATTCAAACGAACCAATCATTTGTGATTCTCTTGCTGATCACCTTTCTGCAAAGACTGTTTGCTTGCTTCTATGATCCTCATATCATTATTAACTATTGCGCTAGGAGAAGAGGCCAAAGCTGAGTGTAGTCGCCCTAGCAGCAACACACCCAAGTGGCGTAGTTGTGAAACATATAGGAATGCTGCAGGCAAACTTTCCTCTAGAAGAGGGATGGTTCTTCCTTTCAAACCCCTTGCTATGTCTTTCAATGAAGTGAACTACTATGTAGACATTCCTCCTGTAAGTTCGAGTTTATTTCTAATTTTTAAGATGAAAATTAACCATTAGAACAACTCATGAATTTTAATTTCAGCAACAGAAAGATGATACATGAAAGCTTTATCTTCGATAGGCAATGAAGGCATATGCAGTTAAAGAAGACAGACTTCAATTGTTGAGGGAAATTACAGGGACTTTTCGCCCTGGAATACTCACAGCTCTTATGGGAGAGAGCGGAGCTGGGAAGACAACACTAATGGATGTATTGGCAGGAAGGAAAACTGGTGGCTATATTGAAGGAGATATCCGGTTGGCTGGCTACCCCAAGAAACAATCAACTTTTGCAAGGATTTCAGGATACTGTGAGCAGTTTGATGTTCACTCCCCACAGCTCACTGTCAAGGAGTCACTCATCTTCTCTGCATTGTTGCGCCTTGCAGGAATCAGCGTAGAAGAAAAACTTGTGAGTTCAAATGACTCTGCTAATAGAGCCTTATATATTTATACTATTTCTGCTTAGTTGAAGGTCATAATCACCTTCATGATTGAAGGAGATATCCCGCTGGTTACTTTATCTTTTTAGCATTCCTAGTTGTTCTTCATTGCTTTCATCTCCTTAAGAGTTTCTTGTGCTATAATAGTCCCTTTCTATAGCCAGTTCTACAATTATTATAGATATAATATGGTTTCTAGGTCTCCACGACGATCCAAATAACATAAACATAATATTATAATTGCACAATGCGAAGGATTAACTAACTAAAATTTAACACCAAAGGTAACACCCAAGTGTTCATCCTAGCCAGTACTCCTGTGGAAATGGCATTAACACGGAAGAAAAACAATAGAACAAATTCCAAGCCACAAAGATCAAGAGGGAACAATTATGTTATCAGGTTAATTTAAGGTCCGCATAGAACAGCACCAAATGAAATTTTTAAAATGTATTTTTGAGACCACAAGGACAAAAGAAGGAACTTCACTTAGTTTGAGAAGTTTCATGTTTAGTATGGCAAACAGTACCAACAAATGAGCTGGACAAAAAATTAGATGAAGGAACAATAACACAGATCGTTGGGCTATCATCTGGAGATAAACATTGTTAAGGAAGACTTTTCTCAATATTAAAGTATGTTAAGCATCAACTCAATATAATAAGAAAGTAATAGTATTGACTCAATATTTGTGCATGAATCACATTTTAAAGTAGATATCAAACTTTTTGTGTGGAAGTGGGTTAGATGATTTATTAGGTATTAACTCAATATTCATACATATATCATATGGTGAGGTCGGTACTAAGCTTATTGTGTAACAGCTTGGAAATGGGTTTAAAATAAATTAGGCATGTTTGCATTGATTGATAGATATATAAGATGCATGGAAGCTTAATTATCATTAAAGCCTAGGACAATCTTAGTTTCTTTGTGAATGAGTAGAGAAGAAATTAAGAAGAGATGGGAGGAGCGGAGAGGAGAGGTGAACGAAAGATAAGGAAAACAAAATAAATTAGTTTCCTAGAGTTGGAAGTTATCATCTCTACAAGTGAATTGTAACCTTTGAAGGCATATAAAATGGTTAATTTTTTGTATTTGTTTAATCCTCTTTTTTTGTTCTCTTAAATTATTTCTTTTACTTGCGTTGAGATGATAGATAGAGTTATGCACAAAATTGTCTGCCCTCCTCTAGAGGGTTTTACTCATTATATAGGAAAGAATATGTAACATACAAGGTAGTGATTAAAGTATTTGCTCTATCAAATTTACCCTAATAAGGAAAACAATAATTGTATTTCTAATATATGAATATTTATCATTATACTAATTAATTTTGTTTGTTTATTACCATAGTTTTTGGGTAATAATTGATACGATAATAAATCTCTATTTTAATGCATATCACGTTGACATATTCCTCATAGATGTTTCTTTGCTAAGAAGCACCACTTTGCTAAAAAAAATGATGTTTTGGTCGCATCGGTGCCTTTGTAGATATGTTTACAATTTAATGGAATACTGCAGGCTTCGAAAATCATGGTTTTAAAAAACGTTTGAGGCGGACGCCTCGAGTCACACCTCTATGTGAGGCGCGGCGTAGGTGCCTTGAGGCTTAAGCCTCGACAAATCGAACGAAACTTACTCCTTTTTCAGTGAGGGGTACGCCACAAGGCCTAACGCGTCGAGGCGGTTTGAGGCACTGCCTCGATTCTTTTTTTTTTTCCTGGCGGAGTTGTGCATGAGTCAAGCGCGCTTATTAGACTTAAAGCTTCTTGTGTTTCGAAGCACGTCCACAATTGTAACAATATCTCATTCTTGTTCCCTCTCGTTCCTTCATGTACACTGCTTCGGCTTCGCTCTCTTGTTTTTCTTTTCCTTCGTGTACACTGCTTTAGCTTCACCTGCCTCGGCTGCTTCGGCCTCACTTGTAACACCCCATGATACCCCTTTCCATTAACATAGTGTCACATAACTGAATTTAATTTCATTCTCAACATATGATACTTTTATATTATTTGAATAGTTGCATAAAAAATCCACTGACAATTACATCTACTGAATGGATGGAAGCATCTAATCCCAATTACCTCACAACAATACATACAGAGGCATGAAGAAAATCATAATGTTTCATCACATTTAAACAGCTTACATACCTTATAAGAAGACATCACAAACACTTTTAAAAATAAAACCTAGAGTTTCCAACACTTGCTTAATTGGTCTACACTTTCTCTTTATCTTTTTCTATAACAACAACCAATATAAAATAATCGGTGAGTTATGAGGCTCATAAAGTTTTGCAAATTAAATAACAGTTTAAATGTAATATTATAAGAAATCGTAACATTGAAATCATAATTGAATAAAATTACCATTATTTGAAAAATCATATGAATAATCATAATTGAAATCATAACATAAAATCATATTTAGTATTAACCTTTAATTCTTTTGAAGTCTGCACATAATATCAATATTAGTCTTCTGAAGAATTGGCTAAAATTTCATAAAAATATTCTATGAAGCTCAGGTAAACCTGGCATTATTGCCATTGAACTACATAATGGTCCTTTTTGCCCCACCTGTTATGCAGGTATCATAACTGGGGTCCCTTTTGCTCCACCTGCAAAGCAAATATCATGTCATTTCATAGTTAACTTTTCCTAATTTGATATTCTATAGACTTCAAATATTCATATTTCATAATTGCCTTTTATTGTTGTATACTTTCATAACAATACATATGTTATAATATTTGCATGAAGAGACTATGTATGCAATATATAGATGTTGACCTCGTTTTTATTGTGATCATCCTCGAGCGTGTTCAATCGAGTTGATTGGGCCTCGTCGAGCCCAATTTGAGTTAGATCGACGTCGAGCTTGGTTTAATTTCATTAAATTAATGCAGTTGAACAGCATCGAACCCAAATCGACTTGATTCGAGTCAAATCGAGTTCGATTTGAACTCAAATATAAGCCCAAACCATTCAATTGATTAAAACTCAATTTTAATTTATTCCAAAGTAGTTTGAATGGCTTCCCATATCAAGATATTAGATCGAATGGCTTAAATCAATTCGTCAGTAGCAGGATGTTTATTTCTTATATCTGCGGCCTCCAACAGGAAGAGCAGTTTCCATTCGCGTGTATTGAAGGAACTTGCTCTTACAAAATTGAAAAGAAAATTAGAAATTTTATTAAAGTAAAAATGTTTTGTATTACATACCTTGTACCATTATTTATGGACTCCTTGTAGCCTATACTAATAGAGTGGCATTGTGGATTTATTGATATTGGATTAGAATGAATAGTTGTGGTTGGTTGAAGTTTTCAAATTAAATTAAATTGATAATTGGTTAGTTTGAGGAATTTAAAATTGAATTGGGATTAATTTAAACTTTAATTGAGGTTATGAGGAGTACATAAATAGTGGTATGAGATATGCAATTCATAGTTTTTCGCTTAAATATAATTTAATCTTCAATTTCAATCTTTTGAGTGCAAGCTAGATTTGTAAATCCTTTGAGCATGATAAAGTGCGAATATAATTTGCTTTTTTAATTTCAAGAGAAGTAATCTCCTTGTACTACTAGAATGCCTTATTTAATTTCATTCCTTATCTATTTGTTGCTATTGGCTAGTTAAGCGCTCTTGATTTCAGTTCATAAGTGATATGTTGAAATTTGATTTTATGAAAATTAAATTGCCCGCTCATCGTTTATATTCGTTTCCAATTTCATGTTAAAATTGTGAAATATCTGTTATCATTTTATTATAAATTGAGCTTAAGATTATTGTTGTCTACATTCTTTTAAAAAAAAAGTGAACTATCAATTTGATTGATAACTTGTGATATTTGAGACGTGGATTTTTTTGCAAGAAAACACATTATGCATCATAATTATTGTATTAAAAAAAAAAAAAGATAAGGACTAAAATGGCACGGACTCTTTATGAAGAACCAGAATGTCTTTGACTATTTTAAAATCCTATTTTAGTTTTTAACTTTTTAAATACGGATCTAAATGATTTCTTGGAAGAACAAAAATGATCCCTATTTAAAGAGTCAAGGGACCAAACTGATACTTAGTATAGTCAAGGACTATTTTGTTTCTTTAGAAAAAAATTAGGTGATCAATTCCATTGTTTTAACTTTGAGTTCGTCCTCCATCAAATCACTTTACTAGCACAGTTGCACGAGTTGATGGTTGGATCATTGAATTGGCATTTTTCTGCCTACAGAAATTTGTAGATGAAGTGATGGAGTTGGTAGAGCTTGATAACCTTCGGGATGGATTGGTGGGGATTCCTGGAATTACTGGTCTATCTACGGAGCAAAGAAAAAGGCTGACAATTGCTGTGGAGCTTGTTGCAAATCCTTCTATTATATTCATGGATGAACCAACATCAGGTCTTGATGCAAGGGCAGCTGCCATTGTTATGAGAACAGTGAGAAACACTGTCAATACAGGAAGAACTGTTGTCTGTACCATCCACCAACCTAACATTGACATATTTGAATCATTTGATGAGGTTAGAGAAGTTCAAATCCATCCTTTTACACAAAGTAAAACAATATTTGCACCAACTCATGAATTTTCATTGAGCAGTTACTTTTGCTGAAAAGAGGGGGCCAAGTAATATATTCTGGACCATTGGGTCAGAATTCTCAGAAGCTAATAGAATATTTTGAGGTTTGTATTCCTTTAATATTTTCTTCCTGAGCGACTCATCATTTCTTAGAGTAGGTATCTTATTTCGCTATTTTCCCCCTTTACTCACACATCCTTTGTCAAGAATAATCGGAAACATGGATTGCTGTAGGTTCTTTGATATTCATATTCTTTATAGAAATTAAGATACTTTTGAATCTTGAAATGACAAAAGAAATAAGAAGTCCGCTACTGCAATGGAAAACCACCCCCTCCTATGCTTTAAAAAATAAATTTTCTAGTCTAGCTATTGTGGATATTATTTTTAGCTGTGCACTTACATGCGGGCATTTTGGTCAATCAAGTTCATAAACCAATGTTTTATTATGTTAATTATTACAACAAATCTGATAACTTTTATTATTATTATTATTATTATTATTATTATTTATAAAAAATCTGATAACTTGTTTTCCGAAGTCAATTCAAAAGTGCAAAAGGAAAATTTAGAAAACACTTAGAAGTGAAAACCTACACTTCAGATGGTTTAAATTAGTGGAAAATTGGCGAAACCTATTTCAGCCACTGGAAGTGAAAAAGAATGGAAAACATAAAATAAAATTATTGCATAAAAATAAAAAATTTATAAGATTCACTTTTTTTTTTAAATTAATATGAATTAATTAATTAAAATAATTAAGATTCACTTAATTGATGGTTATGCCCGGTTGTGGCCGGCATAGATTTGATTGTAGTTTGGTTGTGGAGAATTACAAAGCTAATTCCTATTATATAAACATAACGCAACTTGCTTTATAAAGAAAAATTTCGGGAAAATGCCTTTAATAAAATAACTCATAAATATTGAATACCTTTTGGTGGTAGAGCTCCCGAACCTTCGTGATGGTAGGCTCCTACTCCCCTTCCAAACCCCATGGTGATTGTGCAATGAAGATCTATGTAATGTGTATTTTTTATAGGATAAAAATTAAGCTTCGCAACTTAACATTAACATCGTCACCACAATCCTTAAAAAGTTTTAGTGGAGAAAGGTTTTTAAGGGCAACTTCGTTCTTATCACAGTAATAGAAGTATATATTACATCTCTTTGATGAAGTCAATCATTAAGTCAATACTTAATACTGATTGATATATTTCCTACCAGAAAATTCCTGGAGTTCAAAAGATCAATGATGGACGCAACCCAGCGGTATGGATGATGGAAGCAAGTTCTACTGCCACAGAAGAAAAACTAGATATTGACTTTGCTGAGATATACAAGAATTCTTCACTGCACAAGTGAGTATATTTTTAATTCTAGATTATATATAAATCACGATCAATCATGCATGCAAATGCTTGTTGTCATACACATGGAATACAATTATATACTGAAATATTTTGATTTTATATTTAATCTTCTTAATCATAAATGTGTGCCACCAATAGGCAAAACATGGCTTTGGTTGGAGAGCTAAGTAAGCCATTGTCTGGTACATGTGATCTATACTTCTCAACTCAATATGCCCAATCAAGTTATGGTCAATTTAAAATCTGCGTATGGAAGTATTGGTCGATATATTGGAGGAGTCCAGAGTACAACCTATCAAGATTGGGCATGGCCCTTGTCACTGCTCTGCTGTTAGGCTCAATTTTCTGGAAAATTGGCCAACGCAGGTTCTTAACCATAACTTGACTGCCAATTTTCTCAAGTGATGGCCTGTGTTTATAAACTAACTGTTAAGTCGTTCAATCCAGGGATAATTCAAAAGAACTTCTGTCAGTCATTGGAGCAATGTTCTTTGCTGTAGAATTTGTTGGCTTTGCCAACTGCTCCACTGTACAGCCACTCATTAATACTGAGAGGTTAGTGTTCTACCGTGAGAAGGCTGCAGGGATGTACTCAGCATTGCCATATGCCCTTTCTCAGGTATTTACTTCTCTTTGTTAGCATTTATAGCATTAGCACCATTGAGCACAGAAAATGTTAATATAGCTGAAGTAGATCCTTTCAAAGTAGTCACTGTTAGGTTTTCATTGATAGTATTTTGGAGATTTCGAAGGACTGTTATTAAGGTTTCTAGTAAGGAGATATCAGACAAAAATACTATAAAAGGGAAGCTATAAATATCCTTCATAAAAATTTTCTTCATCATGATGGACATAAGCAGCTATAAAAGTTGAACATCTATAAAAATTCTTGGTGTATTTTTGTGTGTTTTGTTTTTTATATTTGTTGCGTCCTGGAGTATTCACGGCGGTAGAGAAATATATAGTTTAACGTCTTAACATTGCACGAAGATCCAGCACACAATCAAATAAGAGAGAGGGTGTAGCGTTCATTAGAGACACCGGAGTTTTTACGTGGAAACCCCTAAAAAGGGGGAAAAACCACGGGGCCTGGCCCAGTTTGAATGAATCCACTAGTATTTGCAGTCGATTACAAATGAGGCCCTTCCTTGGAAGAAGGCCTTGGATTTATGTAACAAATGTACATCATATAAAGTGCATTACATGGTGGGAGTTACATATACATGTTTGTTTGGTCGGAAGGGCCGTAGTCGGCAAGAGACCAGGGTCAGAAAGACTGTTGTCTAATGATGGAGGTCGGAAGAACCGTAGTAGGCGACGAAGGTCTGAAGGACCATAGTCGGTAGGAGATAGGAGTCTGAAAGACCGTTGTTGGCATGAGACTAGGGTCTGAAAGATCGTTGTCTGGTGATGGAGGACGGAGTGACCATAGTAGGCGACGGAGGTCGGGAAGACCGTAGTCGGTAGGAGACCGGGATCTGAAAGACCATTGTCTGGTGATGGAGGTCGGAGTGACCATAGTAGGCGACAGAGGTCGGGAGGACCGTAGTCGGTAGGCTATGTTGCACCGATACGGATACGGCGACACGGATACGATACAATACGGATACGGGACACGTTAATTCTTAAAATACAGGATACGGGTACGGCACGGACACGGCATTATAATTTAATCATACATAAAAATTAAGAAAGCAATCAAAACATAATATTTGAAATTACAAAAAAAATGGCAACAACATCATTTGTAGCATTGTAACTTATAATATCAAAATATAAGTATTAAATGTCTAGTACAACAATAAAAGCATAAACATAAGTTATCTATCACATGAAGTTTCAACTATTCAATAGAAGGAATGATATAATTATCTTCTTCATTGGTTTGTCTTTGAACTTCCATATCATCTTCAATAAATATCATAGCTTCTAATTCAGGCTCATCAAGTGAAAGATTAATAAATTTTAATATTTTCATATCATCAAGAGACTCAAATCCATCTAGGAAATGAGAGAATCTTGCTCGCAACAACAGAAGTAAATACAACACGTCTTTTTTTCTGATTTCTTTTTGTTTTTCAACGGACACGTGTATCGGATACGCGTGTCCTTTTGAAATTAAATAGTATTTTAATTGGATACGGCTTTGGCGTATCCGACAAGTATCGGTGGAGTATCGGAGGCGTATCCGTGTATCGGTGTATCGGATACAGCACGCCTTCATAAATAGGTGTATCGGTGCAACATAGTCGGTAGGAGACCGGGGTCTAAAAGACTGTTGTCTGGTGATGGAGGTCGGAGTGACCATAGTAGGCGACGGAGGTCGGGAGGACCGTAGTCGGCAGGAGACTGGGGTCTGAAAGACCGTTGTCTGGTGATGGAGGTCGAAGTGACCGTAGTAGGTGACGGAGGTCGGGAGGACCGTAGTCGTCAGGAGATAGGAGTCTGAAAGATCGTAGTAAAAGGATGGTATTTCGGTAGAACTCCGGGCATTAGGTGATGGCCTGGTGGAGCTCGAGGCCTCAAGTGACAGTCCGGCGGAAGTCCGAGCTTCAGGTAGTGGCCTGGTGGAGCATAGAGTCTCAAGTAGTGGTACGTCGGAATTCCAGGCCTCAGGTAGTGGTCGAGTGGAAGTCCGGGCCTCAGATGGTGGTCCGGCAGAAGTCCGGGCCTCAGGTGGTGTCCGGCGGAGCAATGGCGCCAGTCGGTGGTCTGGCGGAGGCGAGGGCCTCAAGTGGTGGTCCGGCGGAGCAACGGCGTCATGCGGTGGTCCGACGGAGGTGAGGGCCTCAAGTGGTGGTCCGGCGGTGGTCGAGGAGGCAAGAGCGATCTCCGATCTCTCTCTTTTTTCCTAAGGCTTCGGGGGGGGGGGGGGTCCTCTCTCAAGAGGAGAGGGAGATCTATTTATAGATTTTGGGAATGACATGACCCGTAAATAGGTGGAGGATCAAGGGTAAGTTGGGAGTGGTTGGATGGACGGCCGATCTTGAATCCCTTGATCATGAACCGTTTGATGAACATTTGAATGTCTTAGTAATGTCGGAATTCAGTGATCTTGGGCTCGTTGGATTCGTCTCGTCGAGCCGCTCGATTCGAGTATAAGCTTGTTATGTTTGGAAAACGTTTGGTAATCCAAATTGTGGTTTGTACCTTCCAACAGCGCTTCGGGTCCTTGATTTGGACCGATTCGGGCTCGGATTGAGTTGAATTTGGTGTCGTTGTGTTTGTATTTCTGAGAAGCTCAGTTCGACTATAAGTTTGCTTAAATCGGAGTTCGGATGGTCTCTGAATTTATTTTTGAAGTTTCCAACTTGATTTTGTTTCGAGATTCGTGCCCGGTCAAGATAATTTTTAGATGACATATCAATATTTATGTTGGTTATTAAAAGAGAAGCATAATACTAAGTTGAACGGTGCAGAGATGAGGATGCTTAGGTGGATGTGGCTTTACCCTTAGGGATAGGATACAAAATGAGCATATAGATGAAAAGGTTGGAGTAGCTCCAGTGGAAGATAAGATTAGAGAGAGTCGCCTTAGATGGTTTGGTCACATTAAGAGGAGGCCTTCTGATGACCCGGTTAGGAAAGTTGAGGTATTAGATTTGACTTATGTTAAGAAAGGTAGAGGTAGACCTAAAAAGACTTGGTTAGAAAATATTAGAAATGATCTTTTTTTATTAGATTTAAATGATAATTTGACTTTTAACATAGCACAATGGAGAAAAAGGATTCATGTAGCCGACCCCACGTAGTGGGACAAAGACTTGATATTGTTGTTCTTAATGGTGGTGGTGATTTGAATTAAACCCCGCCTAATTCCTACCAGTCACTGTCATGTATATTACTACTATAATTCAGTGTATGTGAATAAGAAGAGTGTTTGTTCTGTGCAGGTAGTTGTTGAAATACCGTATGTTCTCTTCCAGGCATTTTACTACACGCTTCTTGTATATTACATGATGAGCTTCCAGTGGACTGCAATGAAATTCCTGTGGTTCTTTTCCATCTTTTTTTTCTCCTTCCTTTACTTCACATACTATGGGATGTTGTCTGTGGCAGTGTCTCCAAACTTACAAGTATCAGGAATCTTGTCTGCAAGCATCTTTTTTTTCTTTGATCTTTTTTCTGGGTTCTTCATCCATAGACCAGTGAGTATCCAACTCTTCAGAACCTCAACTTTAGTTCTATGAACTGACCTCTATATTGCAAGCTAAGCTTGGAATTCATTGCTACTTAGGCTTCGTTTGGGGCGGCTTTCTTACTGCTTCTTAAAGCAGCTTTGGTAGACTTTAGTTCAAAATAAAAATTTATTATAAATAATGGAATTTTATTTACAGGAAATTCCAGTGTGGTGGATCTGGTATTGCTGGATCTGTCCTGTGTCATGGACATTATATGGCTTGATTGTAACACAGTACGGTGACATTCATGAGAAGATAAAGGTTCCGGGTCAGGAAGATCAACAGATCAGAGACTATGTTATGAACCATTTTGGTTACAGGGACGGCTACCAAAGCCTTATGATTGTTGTACTTTTGGGATTTGCCATCTTCTTTGCCTTCCTGTACACTTACTGCATTCGATCTTGCAATTTTCAACAGAGGTAGAGGAGAAGGAGATTGAAAAGTCACCAGCAACTCTTGTTATTACTGAGCAACTAACAGCTTGGCGGTGACTGTCAGGGAAATAGATGTTCAAGGTATAAATCAATATCTTGTTCCAGCTTGAGAAATATTTTTCCTCTTCTCATTTGTAAATGTGAAAATGGCAGCGAATGAAGATTTAGAGTTCGTTTGGGACGGTTTTTTTACTGCTTCTTAAATCAGCTTTTTTGATACAATAATTTTAATTTTTGTATTAGAAAGCTGTTTTAAGAAACAGGAAGAAAGCCGTCCCAAACAAAGCCTTAATTGATAGGTAGGGGATGATTTTGGATGTTGCTTTCTACATTTATGTAGATTGTTGTAAATCTTTTTAAGCTGATGATATCGTCTTTGTTGAATGGGAAAAAGCTTGTTTCATCAATAAGTTAGTGATTGTTAGAGGAAGCTCTGTAAGATTAGATGCAGCATTGAACTTTTGCCAATAAAATTTGGGTATGAGGCTTGTTCTTTAAAATATTCATTAATACCTAAACCCCACAAACAACTATGCATAAATGCATATAATATGTAGATTATTAATCTTTGTGAGCTAATGTAACTCATATATTTCTCATTATTAATTTAATGATAATAAATTTGTATAGTGGCATCTAATACTTTCTTCTTAAGTGTTTTCTTTCATAGTATTTACATTCAATCAATCAACAAGATAAAGATTATGTTTACTAAGCAAGTTGGAGCATGAGCAAAGTGTTCATTCCATCACATTAAAGAATGCAAATCAAAGAGATCTAAGGGCAACTTAGCTTGGTAATTGCATTGTGTTAGGTTCATTATAAATTGCTTGAGTAGATAAAACAAAATAATAAAATATATTATATTTGATTTTTATTTATTAAAATATATTTTTGAACATGAAAAAAAGTTATCTCATAATTTTTGGGCCTTTAATTGGGTTAATATTTCCTATTTACTTACATTCAATTTTTTTTATGCTTATTTAACTCATCATTTTAATTGAATCTAATGATTTCACAAATTCGTACTAAATATACTTAATTTCATTAAATATAATTATAATTATTATTATTATTTAATTATATAATACTAAATGAAGTTAACTCGAATCTTCATTCCATTGAATTTATTGAAATATTTTTAGATTTTTCAATTTGATTTATACTTTCATATATATATTAAAAGATTAAGTTTTTTGTTTGGGATTGCTTTCTTATTTTTGTTTAAAAATAATTTTTCAGTAAAAAAAATTTATAAACTAAAGATTTTCATTAAAAAAATTATTCTAAAAAACAAACAAATTTATCCCAAATAAATATTTAATGTGCATTTAACCATTTATATAAATTATAATATACAAAAAAAAAAAAACAATCTCACATGCAAGTTAGTTGTTTACAAATCTAGCCTCCAGTTATCTCTATTTGTAATTTATTTATCTAAAATTTAAAAAGCATGATAAAATTTCAACTCATATTTTCCATTTCCATGGAATTCTCAATGAATTTTTAATGAGTGGAACAAGATAGCAGGAATAGACTGACTATTAACTTATAAAACAGTTGAGATTGGGATGATTACTTGTAATAAAAGCTGCTTCAGTGAGCAGCAGATAAATAATTAGTACAATAAAGATGATCAGAAGTACCTAAATTAATATATTACATGACTGATTAATTCTTTAAAGCTAGCTACAAAATACTAAAGGGTGAATCTTGCACTGTAATAATACAAGAAAGATCTCATGCAGGATTTACTTTACCGCTGGCTATCGTTTCATTTGTTTGGCCGAAGAAGATGATGCAACTTGGCCACTCGTGCTTTTCTTCGGAACTGTCAAATCAAATTAGTAAATCAAATTCGAGCGTTATCAACATGAGAATTCTAGCAATAAACATACAGAACTGGGCTGACTTAAATTGCAGAGATGTCCATCAAGAGAGGCGTCAAAAACTTGAAAATTGAGTTTACTTTTATATGGATGCATCAAATAATTAGAATATAGTTGTAAATCTATAGAGACATTTGGCCTATAATCATAAGATAAATTGTTTTTGTTAAGTTAATAGTGCATTGGGCCCAACCCTTCTAATCTCGGCAAACTATTCTGTGCGGATGCCGAACGCTATCCAGAGACCAACCAGAATACGCCACGTCACCCCCACTCGGTACTGTGCTCGGTACTGCTAACGTAGTGCATTCTGGCTGGTCTCTAGACGGTGAACTGTGTTCAACGTCTGCACAGAATAATTTCTCTTTAATTCAGCAACAACAGTTGCAGAAACAATTGCTGCGATTACTCACAGTATCAAGGAAAATGGTACCAGCAGTAGCAGAAACAGCTAGTAGAGTAACAGTAGTGGAGCTTTTGCAACACTTAATGAGATATATCAAGTTTTCTTTCAATCAATTCAATGTAATTATTTCAACACTTCCCAATGCAAACATTATCACGAGTTGTAAAGATTATAACAATAGAAATTGTCAGATTTTTTAGGTGAAGATGAAATATTTATCACCAATCTCCAAGTACTTATGACAACTTCAACGAATTTGTATTTCAAGTTAATTCAGTTTACTGGAATTAAGAATATTTATGCTTTTGACCAACCCATTTTCACTACCTTGAACCTTCCATGCAGATTCAAACTTACCACATTAAAATGAGTTTTTTGCTCTTAATCATAACTTTCAGTCTGGATTTTTTAGCGGCTTAATCTTCCTCCTGCCAATAAATTTTTTAATCTCCGTTTTAATGCTAATAGCGCATCTTCATGGTTTTCAATCAGTTATTATTTACCCCTAAATTCAATCATAAAACTTCTCTAATATGTCCCTTCCAGTATTACCTCTCAAATATTATCACAAATACATCTTAATATTCTCATATCCACAATTCTACAACATTCAATTTGATTACATGAGCTTTTTTATAGATTAGCATTCTATAAACCTACTTAATCAATACTTGTTAAACGGAAAAACATACGTACCAAGGGACTTCAAAGAATCACTTGATTTTGCTCTTGTCGACAGAGATCGGCTTGTTCGCTGTGCAAGTAATTTGGCTATCCTTTGTGGAGGCTTTGGGCTGCATTTAGGAGAGCAGGATTCAGAATCTCAGTAATAATAAACTTTTGGAATGCTTCTTGGAGTTGGAGAAGCATTTGAATTTTATGTTTCGTTTGATACGGTTTTCTTCATGCTTCTTAAAGCAGTTTTCTAGTACAAAAATTAAAAGCTGCTTTAAGAAGCATTAAGAAAGCCGTCCCAAACAAAACCTTAACCTGGACTGCAACAATGTAGCTACAGATACAAAAGCAATGAAGGCAAGGTGCCTAAATATGCAGGAACTACACTACACAGATGCAAGTCTTAGATTTGCAAGGTCAAGCTAAATTCAATTTTTATCCTGTAATCAAAATCCTGGCGTCCTTAGGCATCAACCAGGTAACGTATGTAACGCAAAGCAAGCGTAATAAACAAGTTAACTCGGTAAGAAGACTAGCATTTCAGCATGAATATTTTAGCTCTTGCCACTTGAATAATTTTCCATTGGTAACTACATAATTCATTTCAGCATGAATATTTTAGCTCTTGCCACAACATAACTTACTACTACAACAACAACAACATCTTGCCTTGAATATATTTTTTATAATTTTTCCCCTAAACGAGGGAGATGCCGGGAGGCTGCCAAATTTTTTTTGGTCTGAAATAAAAACAAGGACTTGGAACAATTTGGGACCTGGACTTGATTGAACTAAAATTTAAATGAATATGACATGTACCTACACTTGAACTTGAACATTTGAACTCAAGCAAATACTTGATATTGGATAGGAGGCTCCTTTTGAGCCTGAACTTTATTTGAACATGCTTTTGGACTTGAATCAAGTGGACAAACTTACCACTTGAACTTAACAAGATAATTTGTGAACTTCAACTACGATAAGACTTGACTTTGAATCTCATTTGATACAAGAGAGCCATAATTTGAACAATTTGAACTTAACTTGAATTTTACAAGACAACAATGAGGACTTGAATCAAAGTTCAACCACGGGAACTTGATTCAAATCTAACTTGAACCTGAACAAAGTGCAAGCAAACAAGGACCCATCACCCATGTGTAAATCCTTTCCAAAATTTTGACATAGAACTTTTGAATGATAATTTCTAATATGCAAAGATCATCTTAATTAAGATGAAGATGTTGATAAATGATGATATTAGACTTATCATGCATATTGAATCATCAAAGTAAGAAGTTTGCAAATGAAGTTCGTTCGTAAGCAATAAAAGAAGACTAAGGAACTTGGTTTGATTATAAACTAATAATATAAGCTTTTAGACCATACCAATTGATTCATAATATCAGAGCTAGTTCATCCCTAATCTACTTGTAGTGAATGTATTGATTCACTAGAAAGCTCTTGATGAATATGATGATTCATAGTTTGCTTGTAACCAATGCCAAAGTATTCATCTACGATCATGCACAAGGGATGTAACGTGTTAATGAGCGACATTAAAAGAGCTATAATGAATAGAAACATTTATGATGTTCAAGAATTCAATCATCATTTGATTCATAAGCAATCATCAACAAGGATCAAGAAGACATGATCTACCTGCCAGGCATTGATCAATGGAAACCAAAGATAATGCAACAATACAAGAGCAGATGATCATACAACTTTTTTAACAAATGATAATGCAGACTCATGCAACTGATTGACTTGAAACAATTACAATGGACATAAGGAGATGTGATAAATGCTATAACAACTAATATCTATATGCAGACATTCAAGCCAAATTTGCAAGTAATGAAGATTGAAAGAGATATGTGATTGGTTGAAGGAAAATATCAACGGTACAAGTTCGTCACACAAATAGCAAGTTATTTTCAAGGGAGACACACATCCGGTGCAATAACTCAATATTTAAGAAATCAAATCGAATGAAAATGCAAATGCTTGTGAGTAGTATCAAAAAAATCTGCAACACATATAATCTCTCTACGAAGACAAATGTACGTGCCACATGCCATTGATGGGTGGATGCATAAAGACTACAGTAAATGCAATATCCTGTAGTCAACTTCAGTCTTAAGATGAATACATCTACCTCCAGCAATAGTGGCTGTATTGTAAAGACCAAAATCACAGCAGAATGCATAAAAAATACAAGCTCCTATGAGCTTCTACAACCCAAGACAGGAGATTAGTTGGTACACTACGATCCACCTGCAGAAGGCAACGAGTAGTGTACGACAGTCTACCTGTACGAAGCAGCGAACAACTCTATTCAAAAGCGGCTACTTCGCGCCATCAGATCTACGACGTTCTTGGAAGCGGACAGAAGGCGTTTCATAAATATTCCAAAATACCCTCGCACACGCACTGTAGTTTGTACACACTTAGGTACACTAAAAGAGGGTATACAATCAACACCCGCATGGGCTCTGGCGGGCGAGTTATTGGTACACACGTGACATCTAGGGATGTTGTGCGGGTTATTAAATTAAAACTCGATCCTCCTTAACAGGTAAAAAGGAGTCAACCGGGTTTAATTATAAAATGCCCCCAAACACCCACATGGGCCTCGGCGAGCGTGTTGTGCAAACACACGTGACGTCTAGGGATGTTGCGCGAGTCAATAAGTGAATTCAAGTTCGAACCTGATCCTTCTATACGAATCAATAGGAATCAACATGGTTTGAACTATTAAGCAAATATAAGGTTGTGGCGACCGGTATATTTGTTTTAATACATTCATATTAAGCCTTCAAGGTCTATAGCAATACGAATTCACTAATAAGGGCATAAAACATACGAAATTCGATCCTCTATCGATAATTCGATAGAGTCGATAAGATTCAATCAATGAAAAAGAAATGACCCCGAACACCCCGATGATAACCGTTTTGAATGAAAATCTCAACCGGAGGGGTCCACAAATAATTTTAAAATGCCACTCAAACACCTACAAAATTCAATGCTCCAAAGCGTCCAGGAAATCCAAAAATCATTCCAAATTCCATATATTTAAAATTGAAATCCAACCATCAATGCTTAAAGCAAAATCCATCCACCTTCCGCAATAGTTTGGCAGGGTGGACAAAATGAAAACTACTTTAGCTCACAAATAGTCAAATGCCTAGTCGAAAATATCACTAGGATCCATTCTCAAACAATCTCATGCCAGTAAGAATGTGGTACATGTCCTCTAACCGGCGGTTTTGCCACCAAATGGCACCTCAGGATAAACGGTTATGACCCGGGACCCTCTGAACTGAGTGGTTTTGCCGCCAAATGGCACCACAGATAGCGATTATGGTCAAAGCCAATACGCTCCTTAAAGGCATCAAATCCTTGAGATATGAATCAATAAGATATGATCGATAGGGCACAAAGCCCTCTGTTAGCTAAGGTGGATTCAGATTTGTCCCCTTAGACAAACATCCACCCCAGGTCTACAAGGTCCCCTTGGATGAAGCAACCCATAGCTTCCAACAATGATCCTTCTGTCAGGTTGGGTCTACTACCTCCTCTGACTAAGTAGACCAGGGACCATGATGGCCCGGGACGACGGAACCATGGGATCTTAATCAGGTCATCATTCATTCTCCCACCATCCGCTTTAAGTGAAAGATGGTGAAATTTCTATTTTAAATATCAAAACCTTTAAATTTCCAAAAATCCAAACTTTTCAAATTCTAAAATTTCAAGCCTAATGTTGCTACTATATGCCAGATAACACATATTCTCTACATATCTGATCGACGACTAGCCTTAATCGAAAGTTCTCTCTCATGATCGGAAGGGGTAATTAACTTTAGGGGCTTGCGCCTATAGGAAACCAGAACTCAGATCATAAAGTCATCACAAAATGAGGGCAAAATTTCTGGGTAGTGTCTTATCTACAAACCCATCTGCCTTCTAAAATTTACCTCGGAACTTATCAGTTAAAACTCCCTCGCCGAATTTAAAAAAAAAAAAAGCGAGCGGAGGCCGGGGCCGAATTTTCGGAGCCCACAGTTTAATGTGACCAAACCATCTAAGGCAACTCTCTCTAATCTTATTTTCCATTGGAGCTACTCCAACCTTTTCACGTATATGCTCATTTTGTATCCTATCACTAAGGCTCAAGCCACTCATCCACCTAAGCATAACTTACTAATGACCATAAATCATTGAGGTAACATGTGACAAGAGAATACAGCCAAGTAGAAGAAAATAATCACGTAATGAGCTTCAGTTAAAGATGGAGAGTTACTCACATCTTCTCTATCATAACTGCAGATGGTCTACCAGACTCTGAAAGAATTGCTGACTCAAGGGCACCGCCCATGAAATATTCAGCTTCTTCTCCAATGGAAGGATCCCCACCAGAAACATCACTTGACATTCCATCAGAGTCTTCATCAACAGAGCCCACAGTCTCATCATCAGCATTACAGTGTTCTGCCGCCTTCCCTCCATTAAACATGGGCAACAGAGAACCAGCACCTGAATTTCTGTTGCTAAATTCAGAAAAATCAGCATTGCATCGAACATGTTTTTCAGCAAATTTAGCAACCTTGCCACTGCCTAGTTGAGATAACCCGCCAATGGATGAGATCACACTAGGAGATGAAGAAGCCTTTCTTAATGAGTTGCTCTCAGGAGACTCAGATCTTTGATCTTTTAACAGTTGTAGTTGTTCAATTTCCTCATCTTTTCTTGCTATTGTATCCTTCAGAGATGTCACCTGTTCCAGTGAATACAATAAACTGAAGTTACCCACGATGAGTATAACATAACTAAGCATAATATCAGAACATTTCCTTTCACGAGCTATATGATGGTTAATAATTTCATATCAAACAAATAATACATATGTCAAGAAATTATTCATAATTATGTCACATCAAAAGCTTATATAATTTATGCAGAATCATTAGACAAGATTTTTTTCTCGTAATGCCTCCCCTTTAAACGTACCAAAGTGGCTGAAAAGCTGGGGGAAAAAAGTAGCATTATAGCAGTACAATTTCTCAGTCCAAAAGGTGATCAAACTATCAAGACGTCGAGATGAAAGTAATTTATGTGCAGCATTGACTTGTAAGACAGCCTATAAATAAGCATATAGCAGGGCACTAATGAAACAATAATCAAGAATAATAATATATACTTCTGAAAAAATGGTGTGAGAATATCCTAAGGGGCTCTTTGGTAACCAGTTGGATTTAACTACATAGGATTTAGTAAATCCTGGAACTGTTAAATCCTGAAAACTTTTTGGCAAGTTAAGTGTTAAATCCCGTTAAATCCCGTGAAACTGTTTGACAATGTAATCTCGAATTTAAAACTGTTAGTTTATATAAAAAATTAATTTATTATGTGTTTAATTTAAATTATGTATTAAGTAAGATTTTTTTATTAATTTGAATGAAGATTATCATCAATGAGTTTTACTGATAAATAATATCATTAGATACTAGCTTAATTATTAGCTATCTTATTAATTATCTTGTTAATCACTTAAATATTCTACTACATATTCTATTGATTAAGCTATTTATATTAGGAATTAGGCAATTGTATTAAATAAGCTAATTATATTTCAATAAATTGAATAAGAAGAAACAACATAAAATTCATATCTTGAAGTGCGATCATTACATATGGCATGTAGCCAAAATCAAACATGTGATACTTCCAACACAGAACAACTTGACATGTCCACAAAAAATTCCAAGATACAAGAAGCTTCACCGAAACTAAAGAACCCACAAGGCTAAAAATTGTTTTTTTTTTTTTTTTTACACTTGTCGATGTCACCAAAAGATTTAGTCAACATGAATGACGAGGTCGATACATTGTCTGTATTTAAATCAAGTCCTCCATGAAAGAGCATATATAAGAATTATTTTAATTACTTAATTAGATAAAGTCTTACCCGAGCTTCCCACAACCCGTTGACAATTGAATGTCGTAGTTCGTCTACTTGTAGTCTTTCCACAACAGTAGCATGGACGTTTGGGTAGTCATCAGGTGCTTGTTCTTCACCTAACTCGGTGTCATGTTGCATTTCTATTTGAGACATGTTGAAGTACATGTCATGCCAATGGCATCATCCTATGAAATTGTATAAGACTACACAAGCAAGCACAATGTCCGCCTACAATGTTAGAGGAAACTGCCTTTGGGTTAGCACCTAAAATCGCTCTTCCTAAATATCAGATGTTCGCCCAACTACGTTGTGTAACTGTGTGGCGATTGTTGTACAACTCCTGTTGAATAGTGTACCGATGGGTACTGTCACCACGGTAGTCACTCAAATGATAGTGATATCCTCTAAATGGTGTCATTAGTTTGTCCATGTTAGCATAACCGGAATCCACTAGATAATATTTACCATATGGAACTCTAAGATCCCCTTCCTCAACTGCCCATCATAGCACCCTCATATTTGTTGTTGATCCCTCCCAACCAGAAGCGACATAGACAAACTAACAATCAAATGAGACGGTGGCCATAACATTTTGTGAGGTGAAACCCTTTTGGTTTCTATAACGATTTTGCATGCCTCTACTATATATTGCAGGCATGTGAGTTTCATCAATTACTCCTACGACATTACTGAAATGTGGGTAGAATTGATGATTTGATCGCACGAATGGATGACACTCTACATCTCCAATAGGCAACTATATAAATTCATCTGCTAAAGAGGCAATTGCTCGTGAAACCGAGTTAAAATAACGAGTCACCGTCTCTAATGGGTGTTGGAAGAACTCGCACAATTGTCTGTAAGAATGCCCATGTGCGACACCTCGGAGGAAATTTGCCAATTGGTCTTCTACAACCATGTTTCTGCTATCCCTGATCAAACCAAGACTTTGCACCAATGACTTCAACTGTAAAAACGCAACAGCGGGTAGTTGAAAACAATTATATGCTCATGGGTGGTCATCGAGGATATCAGCAACGTACTCTTTACCAGTATACGTTCTGTTGAACATGGGACGTTGTAATATGGGTTCATCATCGGATGAGCTATCATCATCCAGAATTGTTGGCATGAGGTCAACTATTGCTTACTAATTTCCAATTGGGCGTTTAGCAACTGTTGAAATTGTTGGTTTCATCTACTGCAGATAGTTCGGCATTGCTGTTTAGCTTATGATTTAGTTGCTTCACAAAAAATCCAAGTAGGGCGGTAATATTTTGTGCAATGAATAATAAGATGGGTTAAACATTCAAATTCCTGAAATGCATTTCATTGACTAATACTCTTATCGAAATATCATTTGATATAACAGCAAACAAATTAGCACAAGTACAGAAAGAACAAAGAAAAGCTACAACCACATACAATGTTATGCTAAAGCGACAAAGTTAATTTGAAGGTAACCATGCTGGGGAGGCATAGAAATGAGGGTGTGAGCTAAGAACCTTTTCGATCCAACCACGAAGCACAGGACCATTCCATTTCATAAAAATAATATTATCGTCTGTGTTTTCTAGGAGAGCATCTTGGACCGCAAGAATTGCTTCGGTGATGATATTCTCAATTGTAGCCAATTTATCAACACACTATGACATATCAAATCGACATATTCTTGCTTGGTTGGCTAGGATCCTCTCCGTAGTAGTGTTATGACGATTGAACAAGTTCGTTATTCTAACTTTTTCTGATTTCATTTTATTACGTGGTGTAAGTCCTGTTTCTTCACTTGATCTTTTTGAACGACTTTGCGGTGTTGTTCTCGGTGGCAATTCGAGATCTTCATCAACTTCCATAAAACTAACACCATTCGTGGCCATAAAATCATCTCCATTTGGTTCTACGTCAGCTATGGCTTCCTCTACATCTGGATTAGCATTTCGAGTGGACCGTGTGGTATTTCCTATTGCAATGTTGTCCCCACAATTTTTTTCAAAAACCTCGTATTGGTGAAAAGGTTTTCTTCAGAACCTTGCCATTTTAGGGTGAAATATTTTTAAATTTCTTTAGTAAAGATTTTTAATAAATATATAAGTTAAAGGGAAATGAATAGTTTAGGATGAAAAGTAACTTATATTAGCTCATCCCACACTTCGTCAGTAGATACCGGCATATGCAGATTGGTATCCTAGCCCCAACCACTACGATTTAATAGTTGAAAGACCATGCAAAAATCAGATTTCATGTTTTTGTATCTGATCATTAAGACAGATTTTGTATAAGTGGCGCCTAAATGACAATTTAAGCATGCACAAAATCGGCCCACATTTCCTTCTTTAGCATGCTATTTGAAATATTTCCACATAAGAATTGCTCTAATAGTAGAGTGATGCGGACATCCAACCGTCCATGCCTATCCGAGGAGGAGCTGAAGATCGACGACTGAGATCACTTTGTTTTATTTTAGTTTATTAAGTGTAATTTTGCAATTTCCCTTTTTTACCCTCTTATCTTATGTAAGCCCAAGGGGCAAATGTGTCTTTTAATTTCTTTTGAGGCCTATATATAGAGGCCCCTTCTCTTGTATTAGGTATGATGGAATTATAAAAAAAAAAAAAAGTTGTGTTTCGCACTTGTGTTCTTTAGGAAGAACGTTAGTGAAATCCCTATGGGAGGGAGTCGGAGTTTCCACCAGCCGCAGGATGGGTCCGAGCTCGTGTTTTGAAGTCCCTTGAAGGAGGGCAACGTATCACCCGTCAGTCTTCGGAAGAGTCCAAGGCTCGCGGTTTTATCTTTTATCTTTTGTTTTCGTTTTGTTCCTTCTTGTTGTTCCTAGTCGTCATCTTCATCCTCTCCCATTCCTCATTGCCTAATTTGGTTAATTCCTAGTTTTGGAATGCCATAATTTAGTTGGTCTTTGAATTCAAATTTCCCCAATTTTGAAATTCAAATTCTTTCATAAATTATAAAATCTATTTTAGGAAAGTTTTCAAATTTTTCCTCCATTGGATTTTGAATTAATTAGGATGACTTAATTCATTCTAAATCCAACCCCCAAAATAATCAAATTTGGATTTTGAAATCTTTCCAAATTTAGAACTCTATTTTTGGAAAGTTTTCAAATCAAATCCACATTAATCTTTAATTGGATTGGATTTAAAATTCCCATTAAGGCATTCCATATTTAGCCACATGAATTTTAGGAAAGAATTTGAATTCAAATTCAAAATGAGTTTGAAATTCTAACACCTTCCTAAATAAAATGGCCTAAGTTTGGAAAGCCCATTTAATTAATAATCAATCACAAATCTGAGATTGCTTATTCAATTAATTTCAATTCCCCCACATTCATTGCACCTAGACATCTCACCCTCCCTCTCTCTCCTGGCCGAAATTCCCAAGGCCCCCACCTCCTTTATTTCTTTCCAAAAATCATGACTCACCCTTTGGAATTAAATCCAAATCATCTCCTTCCCTCACCCCAATTAAATCAATTCCTGAATTAATTATTGGGAGGATAGAGCCTTAAGGAAAGTTTGGATCCCTACTCCACCTCCTTCCCTTCAACGGATCAGCCAAATTTTTGTTTTCCCTTGAAGTGAGTTGCTGTCCAGGATTGGAAGCTTGAGGACCTGCTGTCTAGAGCCTTCCACACGTCCAAATGTGCTGCTTCTGTTGTTTGATTGCTGTCCAGGTCCTGTCCAGTGTCCGAATTGCTGCCTTCCAGAAATTCTGCTTGTTGTCCACTTTTTCCAGCATGAATATCTTGCTGTCCAGCACTTTGGAAGACCACACATTGCTGTCCCAGATTTTCTCTGTGTTGTCCAAAGGTTCGAGAACGAAATGGGTTGTTATCCAGACGCCAAGGAGCCACCACTCAATGTCTACTTCCTCTCAAACCCTCAAACCACCATAGGAACCTTGGTATCTTCTTTCTTTGGGTGGCTGCCATCAATTCCGTTCTACATCATAGAGCGCTAAGAACATCATTATGAAGCTCTAGCCACATAGGTGTTCTGTTTAACCCCTTGTGTTGACCCGTACTAATCGACATATCTTTCTCCGCCTTCGTGTATTAGCTCTAGCCTCTCCCCGTTGTATGTACTTCCCCTTCAATAATCAATTCATTCGAACTATGCAATTAAATAAGCTTCAATTAATTCTTTAATAATTTAGACATGAGAGTTGTTCAGCGTAAATATTACTTTGGTAATGAATATATATTGTTGTAACTATGCAATGTTCTGCATTGATTGTCAGTATATCGATAAGGTAGATAATTGGAGTTTGAAGACTCCTTATCACTCAGGTTGTTTACACCATAGAATTGGATGGGTGTTGAAATCTCTAGAGAGCCATCATTCTAAGATGGTCCTCGCATTTTTTTGGATGATTGAGACATTTCTACAACAATTTTATTATGTCGATGAGTGGTGAACTTTTTTTCCTTGATAAATCATCAAGTCCTACTCATCATCAAGAGCTCCTAAGTTTAAAAACTTGTGACGCTTCCTCACAATCGGATTTCAAAAATGAGACTGATACTTTAAACATGTATTACAATACTTACCAAATGCAAAAGGATTAAATATTTTGATGACTTAGCAGATAATGAGGTATATGTTACAAAATTTTAACTGAACAACAATTAAATCCTGCTCAAATCCGGTGTGACCAGAAAAATATTGGTTCAAAAAATGAGGCATATTACTAAATCTATACAGCAGTAAAGGACACTAGATGGCAAAAATAGATCAAGAAGCATGGGTTAATGGATAGGAAAAATACAATAGAATATATACATGAGCAAGTAAACAAGAGAATACACGCCTTTCCTGAATGTGGTAAGCGTGAGAGCAGATCTCTCGTTCAACAGGTGAACCCTAGGCGACGGGAGGAGGTAGAGGATATGAGAAGCTAGGGAGAAACCCATACCTCTTTATAAAATGGTATCCTTCGACCAGTCGGGATGGAGAGCTCGCAAAGTCATTGATGCGGACATCCAACCGTCCATGTCTATCCGAGGAGCTGAAAATCAACGGTTGTCATCGTCCCACGTTATCTTATATTTTATTTTTAATTTTTAAATTTTTATTATTAATTTTCCGTTTTTACCCTCACTTAAGAGGGTCATCCTATGTAAGTCATAGGGGCATATGTATCTTGTTTTAGTTTCTTAGGCCTATATATAGAGGCCCTTTCTTGTGTAATAGGATGATGAATTGTTAATGAAATTTTATTCTACTTGTTTGATCTCTTAGTGAGTTCATGAGAGGAGAAGGATCTCTTTGTGAGTTTAGAGATTCCCAATATCTCTTTGTGAGTTCTTGAGGAAGTGGCGCTTGTAGATCTCTTTGTGAGTTCTATTAGAGGTGTTGCTCGAGGTGTGTAGCTCCGGATTTTCTTTTTCCTAAACCCAATTTATTTCTTCTCTACCTAACCAAACTCTCTTCCTCCCAAATTCCCTTCCACCGGCCCCCATAAGTCCACCGCCGGCCACCCCAGGCCGATCCCACCACCGGTGGCTCCGCCGGTCTCCTTGGGACGGCCAAGCCACCGGCCTCCAACCCCCGCCGGCCCTCTCTCCACCACTCCATCATATTGAAATTCAAATTTCGAATTTCGAATTTCAAATTCTATCCATATAGGGAATCCCAAATTAGGAAAGTTTCTTTCATGAATCCAATTTCAACATAAATCAAATTGGAGTTATTATTTTTCTTTCCTAATATTCACTACCTATTTGGAAACTCCTCTGCCCCCCCTCACCCAACCCACATGTTTGAAATTCAAATTTTAAAAGGGCATTAATTGCTTCCCTAAAATAAGGCCAAGTAATTAAGAGAGCTATTAATTGAATTTCAAATTCAAATTTGAAATTCAAAAGCTTTCCAAATTCTAGCACTTAAATTAGGAAACCCCTCTTTGAAATAAAATCTGAAGTTTAATTCAGATTTTCTTTAATGCTTTGAATAATGTGTGGGCCCCACTTAATTATCCATAATTCCCCTCTCCCCTCTCTCTATGGCCGGCCCCTCTCCATGAGCTTTCTCTCTCCAACTTCATTAATAGCCTCCCTCATTAAGCCTCCCTAATTACCTCCCACAATTCCCTCTCATCCAATTTAATTCTCCCTGTTAAAATTTGAATTTAAATTCAAATTCATCCTGCCAATTCCACTTAATCTGAAAATTAACTTCAGATTTCTATTCTCTCTCCCCCAAATTGATTTGGGATTTAATTAATCTTACCACCTGGGCAAGTAAATTAATCTCAAGAGTATTTCCCATTGTTATTCCCAAATTTTCATGCTATACTCTTTCAATTTCTGCATCCAGAAAGCCGAAACGCAGCAGTTCTCATGCCAAACTGCTGTCCATAATTTTTTTGGACAGATTTTATGCACTGTCCTGAGATCCGATCACCCCTAGAGCTGCTGCCAAGGTTCCTAAGGTCAACGCGTGCTGTCCAAACTTTCGTACCAGCTGTCTGAAGGTTTTGGTTCGCTATCCAGGGAAGTTTGCACATGTTTTCTTGCTTTCCAACCATTTGGAAGGACTTCAAATGCTGCCCGGACATTCTAGATTGCTGATCAAACGTTCAGGAAGGTTCTTAAATGCCACCTACTTCCTCCCAAGCCTTCCAACAGTCGCGGGAACTCTGTATTTTCTGATTACTCAGATCATCCTTGCATGTACGTTTTACATCAGTCATATTTCAAATGGGGCAACTTGCCGCAAGAAAACAAGATGTGATAAAATTGTATACCTATCACCTCCGGTAAGAAGTAAAGACGGGATGGGGAGCACGTAGCATCGGGGATGGAGAGCCGAAGCCATGCTTTCAAATGGGCCAACTTGACGCAAGAAGACCGGACACATACCTTCCGGCCATGGTAAGAAGTTAAGTCCGCCTTCACCTAACTCGGTAAACAGTAGTTCCTTCTTCATTTCGCGCGCTTCTTCGTCTAAATCCCATAAATCCTCTGAACTATTAGATTTACTAAATCCAGGATTTAGCCCAAAAAGGTGCTAACGAATGATTTATTCTGCCGTGAGATTTACGTCAAGTGTAAATCCCATTTGGCAAGATTTACGCTAAATCCTGCTCAAATCCGGTGTAAATCCAGTTTTTAAACAGCCCGTAAGAGAATTTTGGTCAAGATGGATCCCAATATCACTAGATTTACTTTGAGATGAGCACAATACAAACTTTTTATATATTAAACTCATCTAAAAGCAAATCCAATGATATTTAAACCTATCTAAAACAAATTTTTCCACATGTTATCCTAAGCTAAAATTTTTTCCAATATTTTAATATAATCTCCTTCAAATATCAGAGTTTTACCAAATAAACAAATATTATTATATACATCAATATTCTCCCTCCTAAAGATTGAGCCTATGTTGCATGGATACTCCTATTTACGAGGCGTGTTGTATCGGACACGTGTCAGATACGGATACGCCTCCGATACGGCACGAATACGTGTCGGATACGGCTTTGCCATGTCCAATTAAAATATTATTTAAATTTGACTGGACACGCGTGTCCGATACGCGTGTCCTATTAAAAAAACAAAAACAAAAAAAGCAGAGCCGCAATTTACCCTATTCATTTCGGCTTTCCGGCATTTCCGCTCAATATCCATATTCATTTATACGGCTGAAACATTTCAAAGAGCTAGGTTTTTCGTTTCCACACAAGTGTTCGTCTTCTTCGTTATAGTTGAAGGAGCGGCACGATGACGCGAGCATAGAAGCAAACAGGATCATCCTTTGTCGACAAAGAGGATTGACGACGCGAGCATTAAAGTCGATAGGATCATCCTTCGTCGACGGAACGGCTCGACAACGCGAACAGTGAAGGCGACGTGAGCAGTGAAGGTTCGTTTTCTTCGTTCTTCGTTTTCTTAATCATAGGCTCGGTATCGAAACTCGGTACCGCTTGGTACTAAACGGTACTGGAACTCAGTATTGCTCGGTACTGCTCGATACCGAGCGATACTGGAACTCAATACCGCTCAGTATTGGAACTCGGTACCACTCGATACTGTAACTCGGTATTGCTCAGTACTACTCGGTACCGAGTGGTGCTGGATCTCAATACTGCTCGGTATTGGAACTCGGTACCACTCGGTATTGGATCTCAGTATCGCTCGGTACTGTAACTCGGTATTGCTCGGTATAGAGGGGTACCAAATGGTACCAAGCGGCACCGAGAAGCTAAAACATGCTCGGTACCACTCGGTATCTTTCCATAAAAATAAACAGCGTTTCAAAATTACTCTTACAGAAAAAAATTTGTTCCGGGGGCGCTGCCCCCTGAAACCCCCCCAGGGGAACTGCCCCTTGCCCCCGGGGGCGCTGCCCCTTGACCCCCATGCTCGGTCGAACCCCGCCAGGGGGCAGCGCCCCCTTGGACCCCCGGCAGAGTCGCAACATATCTACACTTTCACTTAATTTTTTTCATGTTTCAAATTCATATGTTTTAATTTGTATAGATCCTTTGTAGGATAATGAGCTCTAGTGGAGTAGGAATTGGTTCTGATGATGGTCCATCAGAAATCAAAATATAAAAGATAACAAACATATATGGGGTTATGTTACAAAAATAGGTAAAACATTAGAAGGGGGAGGCAATATTGCATTGAAATGCAATTTTTGTAATGCAACATATAAAAGATCATATTATAGAGTGAAAGCTCATTTGTTGAATATTAGTGGTCATGAAATCAAAGTTTGTCCGACGATAACACAAATGGCTGAATTACAAAGGATAATTAGTGAAGCTGAGCAAATGAGTAAAAAAGAGCTTCCAAAACATATTTCACTTACAAGCACTCATGCTTCATATCCTTCATCATCTTCTTCAATTAGATGTGATGATAGTACTGTAAAAAAGGGCCTTTTCGAATGGAGGGATTTGAACCAAAAAGAAGAAAATATGTTGTAGATAGTACTTTGGAGAAAGCATTTAATTTACAAAAGAGAGAACAACTAGACGGGGAAATAGCTAGAATGTTTTACTCAGCTGGACTTCCTTTTAACCTAGCAAGGAATCCACATTACAAGAATGCCTTTACATATGCATGCAATAACAATCTTGCAGGATACGTGCCACCAGGATATAATGTCATTAGAACGAAGTTGTTGCAAAGAGAGAGGGATAATATTGAGAAATTGCTCGAGCCTACTAGAGGAATTTGGAAGGAAAAAGAAGTTACTTTGGTTTGTGATGGGTGGACAGATCCACAAAAAAGGCCCCTTATCAACTTCATGGCTATAACAGAGAGTTATCCTATGTTTATCAAAGCTGTAAACTGTGAAGAACAGTACAAGGATAAGTTCTTCATTTCTAATTTAATCAAAGAAGTTATCATAATGGTGGGGCCTTCAAACATCATTCAAGTCATTACTGATAATGCACCTATTTGTAGAGCTGCAGGTCTACTTCTAGAGCAAGCATATCCTCATATTTTCTGGACACCATGTGTTGTACATACGCTTAATCTTGCTTTGAAGAACATTTGTGCAGCTAAGAATACCGAGACAAATGAAATCACATATAATAAATGTCATTGGATCACAGTGATTGCTGGAGATGCAATTGTAATTAGGAATTTTATTATGAATCACTCCCTGAGACTCTCTATGTTCAATGATTTCTCTAATTTGAAGATGCTTGCAGTTGCTGAAACTCGGTTTGCCTCAGTTATAGTGATGTTGAGAAGATTCAAAAAAATAAAAAATGCTCTTCAAGCTATGGTGATCAGTGACAAATGATCATGTTATAGGGAATATGATGTTGGAAAGGCTAGGTATGTAAAAGAGAAGCTTTTATAAGATTTATGGTGGATGAGATTGAATACATCATAAATTTCACATGCCCGATTTATGAGATGTTGAGAGTAGCTAATACGGATAAGTTTTGTTTACATCTCATTTATGAGATGTGGGATTCAATGCTAGCCAAAGTAAAAAAAAAAATTAAATATAGACATGAGAGGAAGACACTTCATGAAAACTCAAGCTTATGGGATGTTATTTATGCTATTCTAGAAGAAAGGTGGAGCAAAAGTAATACATCTTTATATTTCTTGGCTCACTCACAAAATCTCAGGTAAATTTCAACATTTTTTCATTATGAATTCACAATTGGTTGTTTTGTAATTTCAATATTTTTTCATTATTTCATTTTAATGTTATTTGAAGATATTCAACTAAAGAATGACTTCAAGAGGATCCTCAAAAAGTTTCTCTACAGAAAGATTTAGAAATTTCAAATATGAGGAAGACATGTTTGAAGCGTTATTTTCCAAATGAGGAGGAGAGAAGAAGCGTCAACATTGAACTTGCTAAATTTTTTGGTTATTTAGAGGACTTTGGTGACCAAAAGTCATTGCGTGATAGATGGAGAATTGATCCGAAAATGTGGTAGATTATACATGGAGCTTCAGCACCTCTACTTCAAACAATTGCTATAAAATTGCTTGGCCAAATTTCATCCTCATCCTGTTGTGCAAGAAATTGGAGCATATTCTCATTCATCCAATCAATGAAGAGAAATAAAATTACTCCACAACGGGCTGAAGATTTAGTTTATGTGCATACAAACCTTCGACTTCTCTCAAGGAAAACTCCAACTTATATGGAGGGAGACAACATGATGTGGGATGTTGCTGAAGATAGATTTGAATCTCTTGAGGTGATGGGAATATTAGAAATTGCTAATCTTTCACTTGATGAGCCTGAATTGAAAGCTATGATATTTATTGAAGATGATATAGAAATTCAAAGACAAACCACTAAAGAAGCTAATCCTTTCATTCCTTCTATTGAATAGTTGAAATAGTTTCAATGAAACTTCATGTGCTGGACAATTTATTTTTTTTTTTTTTTGAACTAGACATTAAAATATTTAATGCTTACTTTTATTTTGATATTATAACATACAATGCTATTAATAATGTTATTTTCAATTTTTTTTTGTCATTTCAAATATTACACTTTGATTATTTTCTTAATTTTTATGTATGATTTATATATTATAATGGCATATCTGCGTCGTATCCGTATCCTGTATTTTTAAGAATTGACGTGTCCCGTATCCGTATTATGTCGTATCCGTGTCGCCGTATCCGTATCCGTGCAACATAGGATTGAGCATGTACATCTATGAGCTCCTACTTGTTACATAAACTAGAAAAAAAAGGATTTTCTAAAACTTTGCTAAAGATATATGCCACTTTGAACTAGAAATATCTTGCTTTGAAAACACAATAGCTCATGTGGAAAGACAACCCCTTCAATGTGTTTAGTTCATTCATGAAATATGGGATTGTTGACAAGATGGATGGTGGATATAAAGTCATAGATTGAGTAATATGAAAACTAAACCACCCTTAAAATTTTAACACAAACCATTTCACAGCAAAATGAGTTATAGCTTTGTATTTAGCTTTGCAACTCAATCTAATAACCACAGCCTATTTCTTGATTATCCATGTGAATAGCTTCCTCTAATGAAGATGTGATATCCTAAGATTGACTTCTTGTCTTCAAAAGAGATGGCATAATCGACATCAGATAATATTTTCAAGTTCATATGTTTTGATGTAGTAAGATAACAAAATTTTGCATATGGAACATTATAAATATATGAGGATTCATATAACAGCTTTCTAATGGTTCTTCTGTTGATTTTGCATTTGTTGACCTGCCACTCTAGCAACAAATGAAATGTTAGGTTAGATAACAGTTACATAAATCAATTAACCTAGTAACCTTCATTATTGAGATGAATTATGAAGAGACTCATCATCATCATCAATGTTTGAGGCTCTGTATGTAAAATCCGGAATTCGTCATTTGAGTGCGTCGCATGCATATCGATGCGCAGTGACGAACTTAAGTAAAATTTCGATGTCGTCGGAATTTGTCACGAAATTTCGATCGAAACGGTATAAAGAACTTGTAGTTAATTTCGCACGGTTTGGGAATTAAAATTCACCGAAGTGTTTTAAGTAACATTTGGCTTGTTTTACCCATTTTACCCCCCATTTGATCCTTCATCAAATAATAGAGAGCTTATAGGAATAAGGGCACATGCGTAAAATGACATTTCCATTTCTCTAAAATCCCTCATAGCCCTAAGGAATTTGTGTCTTTCGGCCGAACGTGAGAGAGAGAGGGCGACGGGAGAGGGAGGCGGCGGTGGGAGGTCCTTCCAAGCCGACGGCCGGCGGGTTTTCCGGCGACTTCTTTAGGCAAAAAGCAAGAGGAAGACTTGAGGCAAGTTCTTCTTAAAGTATATGAAAGTTTTCTTGAAATTTTTCATAGAAAATTTTTAGGGTTTGGATTTTTTTAGAAATTTCTTTAGGAAATCTTTAGGGTTTGTTTAGGTTTATGATTTCATATCCAACATGTTAAAATTTTTGAAGAAAAACATTAAATCCGAAAATTAGGGTCTCTCTTTTTTATGAAATTTTTATGGGAAGTCACGACCCGGCCCGGCTAGCTCGTAAATACGAGGCGGGAACGAAGTCGAATGATCAAAACAATTTAATCATCACATTTCATATTTAACAATCCCAAAAGACTTCAATAGAAACATAAAAGCACCTCTAAACTTTTTCCAAAACGTGTATTTAACATTCAAACCATCACAAAAAGGAAGTTCATGTACAAGGTGGTTATAAACTTAATCTAATCATGCTATGACCAAACCACCCAAAAGAAAGTAGCTATAACTAGGCAAAACAAGTAAGAACCTGTCACCCGTTGCTCGACGACTGTAAGTAAACCTCGGGTGATCCGCCATCACTTATGAGAAGGTTCTCCTGAAAATTTCCCAAAACTAGCGAGTGAGCTACGCTCAGTAATTGACAACTACAGCTAAAGTTCATGTGCATATAAAAGAAAATAACTTGTAGGATTATATAACATTTGATAATGTACGTCTTGAAGCAAGTACTGAGTTTACTATATGCTTAACAATGAGATATGCTTAACATGTGATATGTTTAACATGAAATATGCAAACATATGCTTATCTTTCTATTCATATTTTATACATCCGTCCTGGAGTACCGAATTGTACTGATCAGGTACACATCATTAATGGTCATATCATTTTCATTTCGTTCCATATTGACTCAAAGGTCGTATTTGCTCAAAGAGCCACGTATTGGTTCTCCGCCATCAAAAAATCATAAGCTATGCATTTCATTTATCTCAAGCTAAGAGAGTACACATTTCATATATCATATGTATGATATATTTAAGCATGAAGATAAGAAAATACTCATGATTTCATATGAATTGCTAAAGAGTTTTCTAACATATAATTTAAAACCATTAAGTAACAAATGAACGTGAACATGGCATATAGGCTTTGAACATAAAATTTCTATTTTCTTTGCAAACAATAACATAAAGCAAAATATACATAAAGAAATGAACATGTTCTAGCATATAGAGTCACTTACCCTCAAGCCTTTCTTTGCAAAATTTCCCGCACAAATCCTTATCACATTTCCTTATTCCAACCTAAGGGAAAAGAAGTTTCCAATGACTATTACAAGCATTTAAATCGCCAACATCATTAATTTTATTTAAAATTAAATGTTATTTTCGGATTTGTCAAAAATCCCAAAATTTAGACTTTCAATATTTGATATTTTCATCTCTTAAGCATGCAAAAACATTCCCTTCATCTAATTAGTAAATAATATTAATAATTTTCGAAATAATTTTAGATAAAAATTAGAAAAAATGATTTTCTTTCAAATTCCTTAATTAGAGATTTCCTTTAGTCCTTAGGAACATCCTTAGTGGACATGCAATCTAAAAAAACTAAGTTTGGAGAAACACTAAACTTTCCCAAATTTTTAAACTCAAAATTGCTCAAGGAAAACTTACATTTTTATACCAAAATCCTTCCCTCAAGTTCTTGTAGCAATTTCCATTAAAAAAATCATAAAAAGAGAAAT
The DNA here is from genome assembly GCA_022539455.1 of Dendrobium nobile. Classification (NCBI taxonomy): domain Eukaryota; kingdom Viridiplantae; phylum Streptophyta; class Magnoliopsida; order Asparagales; family Orchidaceae; genus Dendrobium; species Dendrobium nobile. The sequence continues at coordinate 6,638,410 of CM039735.1, read as the reverse complement.
CCTAATTTTCGGATTTAATATTTTTCTTCAAAAATTTTAACATGTTGGATAGAAAATCATAAATCCAAACAAACCCTAAAGGTTTTCTAAAGAAATTTCTAAAAAATCAAATCCTAAAATTTTTTTCTATGAAAAATCTCAAAAAAACTTTCATATCCTTTAAGAAGAACTTACCTCAAGTCTCCCCCGACGCTTTTTCTAAAGACTCTCGCCGGAATCTCGCCGGAGAGACCAAGCCGATGCCGTTTCTCCCCTTCTCCCTTCACCTCTCTTCGTTCGGCCGAGAAAACAAAACAAGGGACCGAAATCCCTTTGACTGATGAGGGCTTAAGGAAAATGGGCAAAGGAAAATTATGCATAAGCCCTTATCCTATTAATATTTCTATTATCATATGAAAGGGTAAAATGGGAAGAAAATGTCAAAAATTACTTAACGAACTTCGGCGAATTCTAATTCCCAAACCGTGCAAAATTAAAAACAAGTTCTTTATACCGTTTCGATCGAAATTTCGTGACGAATTTAATAAAATTTATTTCGTCGAATTCCAACAACATCGAAATTTTGCTTAAGTTCGTCGCGACGCATCGATATGCATGCGACGCACTAAATTCAAAATTTCCGGGTTTTATAACATGCGTAAAATTTTGATCGGGACGGTATAAAGAACTTGTAGTTAATTTCGCACGGTTTAGGAGTTAAAATTCGCCGAAGTGCTTTAAGTAACATTTGGCTTGTTTTACCCATTTTACCCCCATTTGATCCTTCATGAAATAATAGAGAGCTTATAGAAATAAGGGCACATGCGTATTTCCATTTCTCTAAAATCCCTCATAGCCCTAAAGGGACAGAATTATTCGGTCCCTTGTGTCTTTCGGCCGAACGTGAAAGAGAGGGCGACGGGAGAGAGGGAAGAAGAGGCGGGAGGTCCTTCCAAGCCGGCGGCCGGCGAGTTTTCCGGCGACTTCTTTAGGCAAAAAGCAAGAGGAAGACTTGAGGTAAGTTCTTCTTAAAGTATATGGAAGTTTTCTTGAGATTTTTCATAGAAAAATTTTAGGGTTCAATTTTTTTTAGAAATTTCTTTAGGAAATCTTTAGGATTTGTTTAGGTCTATGATTTCCTATCCAACATATTAAAATTTTTGAAGAAAAACATTAAATCCAAAAATTAGGGTCTCTCTTTTTTATGAAATTTTTATGGGAATGGCTAGAAGAATAAGAGGGGAGGCTTTTGGTATAAAAAATGTAACTTTTCTTTAAGCAATTTTGAGTGTAAAAATTTGGGGAAGTTTAGGGTTTTTCCAAACTTAGTTTTTGTAAATTGCATGTTCACTAAGTATGTTCCTAAGGGCTTAGGGAAGTCTCTAATTGAGGAATTTGAGAGAAAAAACATTTTTTCCTAATTTTTATATAATATTAATCCGAAAATTATTTAATATGATTTACTAATTAGATGAAGGGAATATTTTGGCATGCTTTAGTGATGAAAATATCAAATATTGAAAGTCAAAATTTTGGAATTTTTGATAAATCCGAAAATAATATTTATTTTTAAATAAAATTAAAAATATTGGAGATTTAAATGCTTGTAAAAGTAATTGAAAATCTCTTTTCCCTTAGGTTGGAATAAGGAAAGGTGGTGAGGATTTGTGCGGGAAATTTTACAAAGAAAAGCTTGAGGTAAGTGACTCTACATGCTAGGGAACGTGTTCATTTCATTATATATATTTTTTTTATGTTATTATTTGCAAAGAAGATAGAAATTTTATGTTCAAAGTCTATATGTCATGTTCACGCTCAATTGTTACTTAAGAGTTTTAAATTATATTTTAGAAAACTCCTTAGCAATTCATATGAAATCATGAGCATTTTTGTATTTTCATGTTTAAATCTATCATACCTATGAAATGTGTACCATATATGAAATGCATAGCTTGTGATTGTTGATGGCGGAGTACCAATATGTGGCTCTTTGAGCAAAGACGGACTTTGAGGCAATATGGAACGAAATGAAAATGATATGACCATTAATGATGTGTACCTGATCAGTACAATTCGATATTCCGGGACGGATGTATATAATATGAATAGAAAGATAAGCATATGAAAGTATATCTCATGTTAAGCACATAGTCAACTTAGTACCTACTTCAAGACATACATTAAGATATACATTAGCACATGTTATTAACCTACAAGCTATCTTCTTTTATATGCACATGAACTTTAGCTGTAGTTATCAATTACTGAGCGTAGCTCACTCCCTAGTTTTAAAAAAATTTCAGAAGAACCTACTCATAAGTGATGGTAGAACACCCGAAGTTTACATACAGTCGTCGCGCATCGGGTGACAGGTTCTTTTATTGCTTTTATTAGTTGTGGTTCCTTACTTTACTTTTGAATGGCGTGCATAGCATGAATAGTTAGAAGTTTGTCATCTTGTATATTGTGAACACTCTATAGAATGGAAATAAAATTATTTAGAGGCGCTTTTGTTCTTGAAGTCTTTTTAGAAAAAATTTGTTTACATGAAAGATGAATAGTGATTGATCTTAACGTCCGATTTCGTTCCCGCCTCGTATATACGAGCTAACCGGGCCAGATCATGAGACTGTAGGTCTATCAACAGACTTACAACCAAAGAAACCATTTCTTCTAGGTTGGTAGCATATTTCCTTTGTTAAAGAAATATTCCTTTAAGGAATATACAAATTCAACTTCAACTACAGGGATCATCCCAAATCTTTTGTAGCAAAGCAGCTTTGCAAAAAGTATTTTACCTCCAAAGATTAATGATACTAAGACTTTCACAGTTTGTCAAACAATGCTAATGGACTCTATTTAAGGCCAAACATAGCTTTATTCAATAGAAAAATATAGTTTTCACGATAAGCAGCACACCTGAAAAGTTGCTTGAAATAGCTGGGTGCAATTCATCATAAAAGAAGGCATTAATACCATCCATTTATAACTTATCCCAACATTGATTGGCGGCCATAGATAAAGGGATTCGAATGGAGTTCACCCATGCAATTGGGGAAAATGTGTCAAAATAGCTGACTACACAGATCTGGGTTAACCATTTTGAAATCAATTGAGAATGTGACAAAATAGCTGACCGCAGGGACCTGGGTGAACCATTTTGAAATCAATGAAGCTTTATAGCAATCAAATAATCTATCAAAATGAAATTTTATAATGAACACCCCGTGACAAGAAATTGGTTTGAACCTTAAAAGGGAGTACAGCTAGAACCTAGGTAAGATGATTGAAAAGAGTTTCCATTATAAAATCCAGAATATTTTATCATAAAATATGTTGTAGCATACCTTGATATATCCTGGAAATATATATATATATATATATATAGAGAGAGAGAGAGAGAGAGAGAGAGAGAGAGGAAAAAGACAAGGCAATGGTATGAATTGAAGTGGATAATTAATTAAATAAAATATAAGAGTAAAGAGGAATATCAATAAGTTGGACTTGATCTCTCAAAGGGCGATAGAAAGATATGGTTAGATAGTTGATCAACTAATAGTCACTCAATTGGATCCAATAATATATTGGGAGGTGCTATCATGGATAGAGGTGATGATAATGACAGCATATCTATGAAGGCATGAGGTAGCAAAAGGATATTACAGAGAAAGAGTAACATGTGGCGAGGAGAGATCAAGAGCAAAGCAGGAATGTAAGGAGATAGTCTCATGAAGGATGACATCGACAAAAATATATAGTTGTTGTGTAAATGGATCATCGCACTGATAACTTTTCTAAGTATGATAATACCCAAAGAAGATGCACCGAATAATGCAGATGGAGAGTTTGATTTGCGAGTAAAATGTATAAACAAAGCAGCTACATCCAAAGATCCAGAATAAGGGTAAAATAGCATGACCTAGATAAAGAGTGGAGATGAGAGAGGTGTAATCTATAAGTTGATAAAGTGATCATTTGACTAGATAACACTCAATAAGTCGCAATAATAACCCTCATCTTTATTGGTATATATTTGAGAATAAAAGCATCCAAAAGTTTCTAAATTGTATTAAATACATAAGATTAGCCAACAAATATGGAGATCATGCCCGTTTTATGCTTCGTTCTTTTATAGCTCAAGTGTGATAATCACAAATGGTAAATCCCAAGATGTAGCTGCTTTGTTTATACATTAAAAAATAGCAATTCATTAAGGGGATGTCTATCTTCTTTTATAACAACCGAGATGGCATTATAAAGAAAAACTAAATAATGGTCCAACCTGCTCAACCAAATCTTTAATATCTTTACCCTCTTTATTGCTTTTCGCAGCGCCCAACTCCACACCAGATACCCTTTCAGCAAACATTAAGGTACTTAGTGTCTCTGAGCATGATTCTACATCCGGATTGACTTGCACAAACATGAGGGTCTTTGCTTGTCCACCTGCATAGGGAGTAAGAAATTACTAAGGAAATATGGTTGAGTAGAACAATCGTGGATCTTGGAGAAAACAAAAGACTACTTTTTCTTTAGAATTCTTATCATAATAAGAAATTATGTTCAACACGTGAAAAGAATGACAAGAAGGAATTCCTTTTAATAGCAATTCATTAAAAAATTCCTATGAGGAACTAAAAATACTAGAAAAATCAACAAAGCCCCATAGTAAGAACAAATAAAGCAAAAGTACCTAGTGAACTCTGAAGAACTTGAGTAAGTTTACTGTTTCTGTATGGAACATGAGCGCTCTTCTGAGACAGTGCAAATATGACATCACCAAGTGCAGAAAGAGACTTGTTGATGTGTTGTGCTTCTTTAAGTCTATCTCCTGTTGCTTTAGAGCGGTCAACTCTCTCACTTCCAGCTAGATCTATTAAATGTAGACATCCCCTTGAAGTGGAACCAGTCTTCAAATCTACACCTCGTACATGAACAGTGAGAATGCTGCAAAATGTGAAAATCAGCACAAGTCATAAGTTCAAAAGGAATTTATCAGCCTAAAAAGAAGAAGAAGAGACCTGTGGGATCGACTACTTCTTTCATTTAAAGCAGTTGAACCAACAGCCCTATTTGTTTGCCCAAATTGCATCAACTCCAAGACATCTGAGGTTGATTTGACTATAAACATGCTTGCGTCAGGGACAACTAAACCATGAGGCTGTGAAATACTCCAAATCCCAAGTGTGCGCAAGTTAAGGAAGCGATTCACTTTAATCAGAAGAATAACCCAGCTCAAAAGATCAAACATTCCGGCATCACAATCATGGCATATTGAAGATCTCCATATGAATAACATGAAATTTATTAGTGTAACATAGGACGTATTAAGATATGGGATTCACTAATGCAAACCTAGGATGAGAAAAAAAACCACATAAAATCAACCTAAGCAAATATGAATCACTTTTGATGCAAAAACAGAACAAAAATTATGCATTCTGAACGAATGTAGAAGTCACAAAAATTTGAAATTCTATAAGAAATTTAAGAAATGGTACAAATCGTGCTGGAAATAAAATTCTAAGTACAAAAATAAAAATCAATACATCAAACTTTAAAAAAAAATCTCAATCACGAATACAAAATTACAAACCAATCAGAAAAACAATTAAAGATACAAAGGAAAAATTACCAATTGCGAACTTCCTATTTATAATAAAAATATCCGAAAATAGTAATTTCTCAAAATACACCAAGATCTAGTATAATACTGTACGTTTCAACTCAACAAACTTGGATTCTAACAAAATAGCTAGTTTAGTCTCCATTTCAGCCAAAACAATAATTCCAACATTTAGAATTACTTTCTAGCACTGTCCAATTTACTAGCTGCAGTGGAATGCCGAGAAAAGAAGGAGACCAGTAGCAGGGTGCCTAAAAAGGAAACATGTGCAGATGGAAGGAATCCAAAAAAGGGGAAAACCTGAAGAAAAACTTATCAATCGAACATGCTACAATCCGTGAAAAGAAAAGGCCATAGAAGGCAAGGAAGACCATACACAGAAACAAGTGAAAATTCTGTAGGATGAACTCATAAACAACCATAATGCAATGTCGCACGAGAGCCAAAAAAAAGTCTGAACACTACTGTATTCTCATAAAGAAAGCTTTCATTGATGTAAACTTCATAGCTATAATACTTGAATAGGAAAGATGGCAGATAGAAGTTGTTAAACCAAACTATAGCCACTAGAAAGAAGCAACCGCTGAAGAAAATCGCATAAGGAAATATCAAAAAGAAGCAGAACAACAACCAATGTGACTTAATACTTGCATTAGAATTAAGTATTTGATATTTTATCATGCAACTCTAAGCATAACAATTGTGCTTCCAATAAGGCCACAATCAATTATAACAAATAAGTTTGTCATCCCAAAACACAAGAAATCTCTAATATGTAATAACTAGTGGGCACAATCCATATATATATATATATATATATATATATATATATATATATATATATATATATATATATATATATATATATATATCAGGTAACTACTAGAACAAGATAAGTAGGATAATTTGATAGGTGTTGTATGAAATTCTCAACTAGGATATGAAAAGAGAAGCATCAACAGCATTCATTACAAATCCATAAACTAAAGTCAAATTAATACATTAAAATTTGGAATAATAACAGATATATCCCAATTCGCTTTAGACTTTTAGATGACCCCATTTTCTTAAGGTTAATTTCTTAAAGGTTTAGTAAACCCTTCACGTTTGATATCTCAATAGAAGTATGGAAATGCTAAGGAGATCAAGAAATTTATTGGCTTACTAAACTTTTAAATATTATTTTCTAAAATGATGTCAGATGAGTGAAGGAGTTTGTTTGTTTTGAATAAAAGTGATGCATAAGATTGCGTGAATTATAGAGAAATTTAGTTAATGTGTCATACGTTAAAATTATGAGTAATTAAACAAATGTTACGACATTTTAAAAAAAAATGTTGCGACATGATACCAATGTTTCTCAAAATCGGTTTGAATTCATGGCGGGTAGGTCTACTATGGAAGCTATATATTTGCTGAGAGGTTTGATGGAGAAGTATAGAGAGAGTAAGGAGGATTTAGAATTTTAGATTTGATATTTATTGATTTAGAGAAAGCATATGATAAAAGTTCTAAAAGAACTTTTTTGGAGAGTTCTAGAAAAGAAATAAGTTAATACTGCTTATATTAATTAATTCAAGTTATTACAGGAGTTATTACTTGCTTTCAAAAACAAGGTGGTTTAACCAAGTATTTCTTATTTGAATTGGATTACATCAAGGATCAGCTTTAAACTCATATATTTTTGCTTTAGTCATGAATGTTCTACTACGCATTTAAAAAATTCCCAAAATAACAACTTCCCTATATCATCTATAATCTAGCCGAATACTACAAGTTCTAAGTCAAAAAAATTGGAAGTTTCCAATCTCAGTTTTAGCCAAAACAATAAGTTTCCACTTTTAGAATTTGTTTCCAGTAAATTCTAACTATGTCCATTTTTAAGCTACAGCCAGTAGAATTCAGATAAAAGAAGGCAACCAATAGTTAATTAGCCAACAATGCTCAAGAAAGACATGGCTGTAGATGGAAGGACGCTCAAAAGGAAAAAAAAAACTGGAAAAAAAAAAAACTTGCCAATCAAATTCACGGCTACAGTGGAATGTCATAAGAAGCCAAAAAACCCCAAAAAGAGACTAAACTCCGAGGAGGAACAATGCTGTTGAAGGAAACATCAAAGCTATAGCACCCGCAAAGGAAAGTTCAAAGATGGAAGATGCCAAACCCAACTACAATTCTAAGATAGCCATAGAAGGAAATCGCACAGGGAAATTTCACCTGAGAAAACCAATAGCAGCCACTGCAACTCCAAATTTGCATCACAGTGACTCAAATATTTCATTGCCAACAACAAATTGAGGATTAAATTTCACACATAACATGGGATATTGAAAATAACCATCTTTACATGAATGTACTTTTTAAATGTAATGAAATAAGCAAATGGCATATTTGAAAACCTTAAAGAGCACCCATATTGTAAAAACTTCAATCATCATAGTTATATCATCATTAAGCACTGGAAAAAAAAAAGCACCAAAATGATATTATCTTAACAATTTTAGCCATTTAGCGTTAATCATCTTAAAGCCAATAATAATGCAAGGATATCGTTTCTGTGAGCCATTATTGGAAAGCAGATCACGAACTTGCTCATTATAGATTTCAACCATTTGAACACCTACTTCATACGTGAAGGCATTTCTCCTAACATGCGACATATGAAATAGATCGCTCAAGGCTCGGTAGTTGACCCCCCACTCTTCCTCTGAAGAAATGTTTGGTCCACTCTGCCAAAAGATAGTTCGAATAAAAGGAATATCAGATTTTAGAGATACGCTGCTATCTAAAGTAGATTGAAAAAATATACGTTTATAAATAACCATGATTATACCATTGTAAATGTTTTACCCGACCCAGTTTGACCATATGCAAAGATGCACACATTGTAGCCATCAAGAACCGAACGAATCAATGGTTGAATATCCAAGAAAACTTGTGCTGTCATTGTCATAAAATGGAACGTTAGATGCAGTGATCAGTGGATTATTTTAAGAAATATATAATCCAAGAAAAAATCAAAAATAAGCACGTGCCAAGAAAATTAAGAACCTTGAGAAGCAGTTGGGCCAAAGACCTTGTTGAACTTGAACATCCGATGGCTATCTTTTCCTTGCCTGGAGGGGTTCACAAGGACAAGCTCACCGTTCTCACCAATGTAGTCGATTGTGGTTAACTTTGAATTTTGCCCTCGTAGGAAAGGTCTTATCCGACAATACACTCTGATATTTCCTGACAAAATGCAGTTTCTACTTATTTTCTTTCATTGAGTTAGACTAAGTTGGATGTATGGGCATTTACTTCTCAATGAACAAGAACGACTGGAAAAAAATTTAAAAAACCAAACATGGATAAATGTTAAAAGGCTGCATGCCAAGGCAGCCTTTTCTGCTTACAAAACAAAGATTTAATATTCTAAAACTTTAGTAGATACCTTTTAGTTCCTGAACTTCATTGTATAACTTTCTATTTTCTGCAAGAACCGTATGATAGTTTTCAGCAGCATCTGCTAAACCTTTAAGTCTAACCCCTGCATAACCATAGAAAAGAACAGCAAGATCAAAGCAGTGTAATAATAAATAAAAGATGCTTCAAGTTACATCATTTATACCCATGCTACTCATTTCTTCCCTCCAATCCCTTTGAGAGTTTACAACTTCTAGCCTGATGGATTCTGATGAAATTTTCAAGCTCTGATATAGAAAAAATTAACAACTTTCTTCAAATCGGAATCAATCTAATTAAATGAACAAAGAAAAAAACAAATATAAATCAATAATTCAACACCTTAACTGACTGCAGTTGAGAAGAAACAAAATTGTAAAACACATTCTCCTTTTGATTCCAACTCTGGAATTTTGACTCAGAGAATGCCTCAAGTTCATTTATCCTCTTAGTTGATGCTGATAGCAAGAGTTCAACCTCCTTTATTCTTTCTTGTAATCTTGCTTCATTTTGCTTTGTTTCAATTTTTAATTGCTGGCAACGATCTTCATATGTGTTCTTTGCTGTTTCCAGACCTTGCTTAAGTTCTATAATCACTTGATCGCTATCCTCTTTCTCTTTGATCAACTTCAATGAATACTGTTCCACCTGCTTGCAACGCTCTTCTATTTGGGTCTTCTGTCCCTGAAGTATGATGTTATTCCAATTAAGCTTAGTAAAAAAACCTGTTTTTTGTCTGGAGAGAATATAAAGAAAACATGAAGTACATGAAGTAACAGAGTCATGGATAACATTTGAGAAGAAAGGCCTTTGAAACATCAATGGCTACCAGTTATTTTAGTTGAAGCACTGTAATTAACAACGTGGTGGGAGACATTTTTGTTTAAAGCTGTTTGAGAATTGTATTCGAGATTTGTTTAGTTTTAATTTGCTTGGAACCCAAGACAATGATTATTTTCGCGTTAGAACTAGATACTCCATGGCAGATAATTATACAGGAGGAAAAGATGGAAAAGGATGGAAAAAAAGTCCATCAAGGCAACATTCTCTTACTGCACCCCCGCAACTCAGGAGGTACAACTTCAAAGTCCATCCTTGCCAAGCTTACCTTGACCATGGGATTTTGCAACTCACCCTTCAAGTACTCAATAACTAAGAAGTCTTAGCTATAATCACTAAGATGCTAGAGAAAAAATTGTAACTGATCGAGAATTGTGAAATTTCCTCCTACCCTTTGATCAATGTCAAGAATGGAACGATATAACAAGCATGAAAAAATAAGCGTGGATGTCATCTAACTGCTTAAAATTAATTTCAAAATATTTGTAAAGCCAAAACTGCTTAAAATTAATTTCAAAATATTAGTAAAGCCTCTATCTGTGCCTCATCAAAACCATAAACATGCCCAAAAGAAATGAATTTTGTTTCAACTTTATCATATGTCGGCCGAATCACACAAGAGTTGCTCGTAGGATCAATCCCCAGTAAATCTACCTGAAACACTCCTTCACCACAGCCAGAGTTATTCCTTGGACTGCAAATGATTCTACATTTTTTTCTTAGTGCATTCACAACCTTTGCAACTAGTTTTGGATATTCAATAGGCATCACTAGGTCACTTCCTGTAGGGAGAATATTTCATGCAACGCCACAACATCTCTCGGTCACTAATCTCCCTCGCTTTCAAAAATCAAGTTGCATGGGATGTATAAGATATGAATATGTTATATGCATAAAAAGTATAATATGCATAAAGAGTATAAAGGAAAGTATGAAAAAATGTGAAATGTAAAATGTTACAGACATATTAAAAGTAAAACGATCATATAGAATGACATACAGACTTAAGAACACCAGTTACTACTGCATAACACATTTATTGTTTCTTTCTTTAGTTTATTACTGCATTGTACCATAAAATTAGCATGCATAATGTGTTTCTTTACATTGTTTTTCTGAAATTGATCGAATAGCTTGTTACATACTGAGTTTTAACTCACTCTAATTGTGGGATGCTTTTCAGAAGAGCCCGCTAATCGGTGATGGCTAGCAAGCAGCTATTCACCTATCGTTGTAGGGAATCACCAGATGAGAAGATAGGTTATTTTTGTTATTTTTGATGTCATGTAATAGAATGAAATACACTTTTTATTGTAGAATTACATATATTTGTTTATCGATGAAATAAAATGTTGTTTTGAATTAGTGACTCTTTCTTACTTTTGTTTGGATGATTATTATGATATGATATATTACATTGGAATGAAGGTTTTAAATTTTCCGTACGACCGTATGTTTCTCGCCTCGTTAATTTGAGCTTAATCGGGCCGGATCGTGATAACATCTCAATAACTTATCTACAAATATCAAAGGAGTGAAAGGATACAGAGAGGACGAGGAAGGAATTGCATGAGTGAGGTATCAACATTGCTAAAAATGCCTATTTATATGATTCTAAAGTGAAAAGGAGTTTAATAACTCATTGTGTGCCTCATCAAAGCTATCAACATGTCCAAATAATTTGAATTCAAGTTCAGATGGATTCAAAGCATGGTTCATAAGAGGTTAATCCAATGCCAATTCATAGGCTAGTCCTGATTTGCAAAACGATGACCACTTCCTGTCCCTTGTAAGTAGAATTGAAGAAAACTTCTCACATAACCCAAAGAATACCATACAGGTTATGGATGGACTGGCCATCTGGCCGTTTTAATTGGAACTTGGAAGGGAATTAGAAAATTTTCTAATCAAGAGGGAGTTGTTTAGGAAGGTTCTTAATCAAAGAGAATTAATTAGAAGATGTTTCATAATTGAAGATAGCATATTTGGGGGCTGGTTTGGAGGGGATTAATTAAGAAATATTTTCTAATTGAAGAAGACAAATTTGGGGGTTAATTTGGAGAGGATTAATTAGGAAATGTTTCCTAATTTAAGATGATAGATTTAGGGGCTGATTTGAGAGGGAAATAATTCAGGAAATATGAGGGAATTAGTACAGGGCTATTTGAGTATTTGTTGTTTATTGTTCGCTTTAAATAGGTGATTTTTCTAGGGTCAGTGTATGTGTTGGTTGCTGAAATTAGATTGTTCTTAGGGCGTTTGGGCTCTAGCCGGCGGCTAAAGATTTGGGAGAGCCGGATCTTCCTCTCCAATTGAAGATCCACTTGTATCTTGTCTTTTCTTTCAATAAACTTTCAATGGAAAAGTGTTCTTGTGTGTTTTAATCCTAGTTTTATTGTTGTTAGTTTTCTGAAAATGCTGAAATCAGATTTCAGCCAAGAGCTTTCCTAAATTTCTACAAGCACTTCCTATCATTTTCATGTCATCATATACCGGTTGGATCATCCACATGATAACAACAGGATCAACCATCAAAAAGTTCAACAAAAATATTATTTTACCATGATCGAAGTTATCCCTCACTTCAAAAAATTATACATGTTTATCCTAGTGCATCTATACTTGTCATAAACCAATCTAGCCACACAATAGAACAGGAGACACACATAGAACAGGAGACGCATTGACATTTCCTATACATAGTTAAAGGCAACACCAAAAATATTACCTACAACATCACATCTCTTTGATATGGTCTTCATCACTTTTAAGAATAAAAAACCCACCAATCCTTCGATCATCTAATGTCTGTCACTTAGCATGTGATCGCCTCCAAAACTACCAAGTGAAAGACTACCTATCATTGCCAAACCCAGTTACTCGTGGCTCCTACATCATAATCCGCTTAAGAACCTGAGGCAAGGCCTACTTATAAATATTCCTTTGTTAGACCTTCTTAAAAGAGACAAAATATACACAAAAGCTAGAAATATGAACTCAAACTCAATTATTACGTAGAATCATAGCTCAAGAGGGTGAGTTTGGGGATTGAGAACCTATGTAATCCTTACCTTCCAAAGTAGTGCATTCCTCCCCCTTATACAATGAATATAAGCTATAATATTGAATCACCTAAAACATTTTAAGCTGTCTCATTTTCTTCTCCTCCTCCTATCTAAACAATCAGATTTACTTGCCATCTGGAAATAAACCAGCTTTGCCTTGATTTAAACCTTTCTTATTCTTTCTTGGTGAACCAATCGGAACATGTGGTCAACCAATCCATCGATCTCTCTAACCATTTTCCGCAATTCACAATGTGCACTATATTAAAACAAGCATTATCTTGTAATAATATATAGAATTCTATGAACTTAGAGGATATTAGAAACACTGGTGAAAAAGTAGAGCACTATATTTATCTACATTGTTAGTCACATCAGTTGACAAAATTGACTAAAAGTAGCTTACTAACTACATAAATTGATAAATAAAAACGAAGTATTGGTTTCCATAGTTACAGAAATAATCTAATAGTTGTCTCGCAAAAGATTACCACGCCATATTTATCAGTTAAACCCAAGAAAAATTGGTCATCACAAACAAAATAGAACCAAATGACAATGCACCAAAATTCAGTTTAAGATTAACAATAGACATTAGAAAATAACAAGAGAGTTGTTTATCATTAATAATTTTTTGGAAAAATGAGAGGGATTGAACTCTTCATGAATTGCAAGCGAGAACCATTAACCAAACAGCATCAATTTTGGAAAGAGCACAAAAAAATGAATTCGCCATCATACATAAAAATAATGAATCACTTTCATAATTTTTGCAAGGAATATAGGTATAATTCAATCACCTTAGACCAGCTAATGCTTAAACTGTACATCTTAATGAATAAAATTCTACAAGAAAATTGTTTATAAAAAAGGATAACGATTAAGGGGAATAGAAATTTACACAATTGATGTGAAGCTTCTTTTTAAAGTGAAATTAAAAGTAATCGAACCATTTATCATGAATGCAAATAAAATAAAAGATAATATATTAAATTCTAATCCAAAAATAGTAGATAAGACACGAACCTTTATCATTCGGAGTTGGTTCGACGCAATCTATAATGTGAGACGGACATTAGACACATCAGCAACAACATTTAAGCTCAATAAAATAATGTCACAATATACAGAAGCTTTAGCAAAAGTACTTGTATTTCTTCAGTTGTCCCAGCTCTCAGTGTCTCGATCAACCTAATTCTTGATTTATACTTCTCTTCACGCGCTTTAATAAAATGATTTTGCTGTAAATAAAAAATGTTAAATTGTCTATAAGCAGAGTTGATATGTATAACTAAATAACTAATTAATAAATATCATCTTACATTTCTAATATGTTCTGCCTGCATTGAAAAACGGCGCTCAATCTCTTGCATAACTTTTTGCAGTAAGCTTGCTACAGGCTGAATTGTTTAAAACAAAATATTCTTATTAGAATGCTCAGGTAATAAAGTATAGCAATATATATGTGGTTTTCAAGGATCTAGAAATTTGGGAAAAAAAAGTGTCTGAACACAGTTTCAGTCAGAAACATACATGAGGTATCTCTTCATTTTTCTTCTCTATGCTGTCAGTAAGAATACGGTTGATTGCACTTAGAAGTGATTGGGTTGGAACATTCTGAGGGTAACATGAAAAGCCAGAAAATTTTATAAAGAGGTTAAGAATTTTTTAACAATTCAGATGAAGTACATAGCATGAAGCATAAAAGATAAAATTAGAAATTACATCTAAACCATTTGATCTCATTATTTCTGAAAACTTGGTAGCAGGAATATCTGAAAAATGTCCTTGCATTAGCTGGAACACCTCACGAAATTTGTGTCCCTCGTGATTCAATGAGGACGTTGATGGCTCTACAAAAACATAAACGGTTAACTACATGAAAAACTCCATTTTCTGTGTAAAATCTAGTATAAATCAATAGTTAGTCCTTTACAACTAAAAATTCCACACCATAACTACGAGCAGTTAATATGCTCTGATGTTAATGTCCAAAAAATTTACAGCTTTGATTACAGCACATCCACTATTTTTTTAGCTCCGCCCATGTCACAACACAAAAAGTTGTTTCAACTAGCTGACGGCAAAGCCATTTTTGCAAATAAGTGATCCAGAAAGTGGGGTACAACTCAACCGCCAACTTCTCCTAAAAGCAATTGACAGTTGGAGCATCCCTAGTTAGAACTAACCGATTTCCTTGGATATTCCAATTAAATTATTTAGGAAGATCCCAATTTCCTGTCAAGAAACATGATTTACTTCATTTATAAGACTTGAAAACTACGTAAATAATGCTTTTGTGGTGAACTAGTGGTTTTAAGACTGGAGACGTCGTAGGATGGAAAAGGGGTACTCACGTATGGCAAGACAAAATGGCATCAAATTAGGGTTCATAGAAATCAAGGAGATTTGGGGCTAATTTGGAAATATTCTTCAATTGATTTTCCTTCCCAAAGCCCTACATGTCAAAAATCGACAATATACTTGCACTACATTCTGAAAATTGCAAAAAACTGTATGATAAAAAATGATATACTTCACGAGCATCTCCTTCATAGCTTCACAAAAATCGACAATATACTTGCACTACATTTTGTTCAATTTTTTACAAGTAGAGACTTTATTTTCTAGCACAACAATACCTAAAAAAGTTTAACCCTAACCTACAAAGCTCTCTAAAGTTCTAACATTGTAGAGATAGTGTGACACACCGAATGTATGTCCACGAGAAATTCTATTTGTTTATTTGGGTCAATTATTGTTTTCACTGTTGATTTGATCTCCATGGTCTGTCCGGTATCAGGAGTGTGGAGTGTGGAGTGTGGAGTGTAGAGTGTGGAGCGTGGAGGCAAGGAAGTTTTGCTTTACTTCTTCTTAAACTTAGCGTACAAGTGCCAATATGTATAAGCAATATGCACCTTACCTGATATGGCAGGGACATGCAAATCAGACTTTTTCTCTGAAAAGTTCATTTTCTTATCTTCTCTGAATGAAGAATTTTTTCCCATTTGAATGTGGTTTCCTTGTGCAGCATTCATAGAATCTCCACAATTTCCTGTTTTGATCCACTTCTCTCTAGCTTGTTTTCCCGAGTTGGAAATCACATGAATATCCCCTTCACTATATTCAAAACTTAATCGATCCCTAACAGCTAGAAGGCAGTCAACAACTGCAGAAATGGGTCCCTGCAACAAAAGTGAATAGTGAATCTAATCGGGACTCAAAAATGACAGTACACCATTCCCAGTAAGCAGAAACAAAAACTTCTTCGAAATTTTATCTAAGCAAGCATTTAAAGATAGGGCGTGGCTAACATAATCTATTTTTGTTATAAAAAGTTTATGTATCAATTTCTCTCACTTAAGGAACTGGCCCTTACATGTTCCAAATCACCGGCAGCAAATAGGGGCAAGCCCATTTCTTCTATGGCTAAAAGGAATCTCCTGACCTTTTCCCGACACGGCTCAGATGACATATAAGCGCATCTCTGATTCTGCAGCAAATTTTCAGGAAACTCATATAATGACTTTACTTCTAGCCTAAAACACTTCACAGGTTTGAAAAGTTTGATCTGTTAGTGACCATACCGCCAAGAAACCAGGATCTTGTTGGTTCAAAATTCCGCATAAAACCGTTCCATCAGACAATAGCACCCTAATTTCTTCCTCTGACGCTTCCAATGGAATATCAAGGCCCGGAAACAGACTATTTAGCCACTCTACAAGTGACCGCCTCTTGGCTGAATCCAGAGAGAAAAGAAAAATAAGAAGCAAACCAAATGAATTTTGAAGTCCAAGAATAGAATACCATGGTGGAAAAAAGCAACGTTCACCTAACGTATCGTTTGTACTAATACTTCCCATATTGTCTGTTGCTCAATCCTCCGCTTCCTGATTCAAACTACCATATTCAAAATGGCACATTTCATCCTGATCCCCTTACTGCAGACATGCCAACTGACAGCGAGATCCATGGCTTCCACTACCAAAAAAAAAAGCTCCGTACTCCGTAAAGATCCAAGATATCTTATTCAACGATGATCTCCAACACTGTCTCTACCGGTGTAACACACAAAATTTGAGCTTTTCCATCCAAACTAAATGCATTTCCCGAAATCAGCAAAACTGCATCAGATCTATGCAAAATTAGGGCACAGATCAGATCAATAACCCACAAATAATACTGTTACAAATTAAAGCGTGCCGATCCAGAGCAATTTGACTGCCAAGTTCTCAGGCCAAAGCCGAAAAATAAACAATTCCGCTGAATAAGAAGCTACAACAATAAATCAAAGAAGCTGGGCCACTGAAACCCTAGTTATCAGATGAATGTCGGATCAGCAATGACGTTCGTCGAATCTCTCTCTCTCTCTCTCTCTCTCTCTCTCTCTCTCTCTCAAACGCTGAAGCCCTCTTCCTTCTCTCGCTCGCTTTTCCTCTGACTCTTCTTTGTCTCTTTCTCTCTCCTCAACGCATTTATCGGGTTTTTTAAAAACAAGAGCTTGGCCTTCGCAGTAGATGACGAAGGAAACCAAGAACAAGGGCTTATAATTTTGTATATTTTTGCCTCCCTTCCAAAAAAAAACGGCGACTTTAATTTGCCTTTTCTCTTTCAATAAATTAAACTCCGTTATCATTTTAACGGCCACTTAACGCGCTTATTTTAAATTTGAGTTGTTACTAATTACCGAATAATATTCCTTATTTCTATTTTTTTATTTAGTTTAAATATTTAAACACATCAAATAATTTATTTATTTATTTATTAATAACTTTATTATAATATAATAAATAATATAAATTTAATCTTATAAATTAATAAAATTTAATATTATAAATATAATTCCCCCTTTAGAATATCTCTCTTATATAAACTTTATTTTCAGATAAATATTATCTTCATAATTTTATTTATTAAAAATAATCATTTGCTTTTTTAATTAAAAAATGCATCATTCAAGAATCTTCTATAGATTGAAGGATGTTCTTTTTAAAAATTATGAATTGTAATCATATTTATAATTAAATGCTCTCTTACTGTATAAGTAGCTCAAACTCAAGCTAGATGTCGAAAAAAATGCTTGATTTTGGCTCATTTACTTGCTCGATAGATCAAAATGAAGCACAAATATCAAATTATTTGAAGATAAAATTCATATGTCATAAATAATTACTATCACATTTAATTAAATAAAATGAATAAAATAAGTTTTATATAAATTCTTGGGAGATTTACATACATACCACCTTATACTACTCTATTTACATATTTAATACTTGAAACTTTAATATTACATACATGTCACCCATAGTTCATTTTCATATCAAATATGAGTGGTAGAAATGAAATATATGAGTGATAGGAAAAAAATATAAGTGGTATATTTGATATTAAAATAATATAGGGTGGTATGCATGTAATATTAAAGTTTTAGGTGCTAGATATGTAAATAGGATGTTACAAAGTGGTATGTATGTAAATTTCTCTAAATTCTTTCATATATGTAAGTAGAATTTTTATATAAAAAACAAAAGAGAGGATATGGAATAGCTATACTTCTATAGTTCTATAAAGATAACTTCTCATATAAATCAAAAGATAAAGAAATTATGATACAAAGTTACACATCCATATTAAACTAAAACCAAAATTTTAACAAAGTTCACTAAATAACAACATTTTAACACTAAAGCAACAAATAATATAAACCAACATTAAACTAAAACAAAACAATATTTGTTCATAGGTAAAGGTAAATAAAGTTCACTAAGAATCTCACATTTTTTATATATCCATAATATTTTTCATATATATGATCACAATTCAGAAGTACCTTCAATATGCAAAAAATAAAAAAAAAATCACATCTACTGCATTAAATGTTAATACAGAGAATGTGTTGAGGGATTTTCTACCTTTAAAAATGCGTCTAACTTAAAGGTAGTGTTATCTCTACCTCTTTATTGTTCTCCTCTTCCTATAAGTAATTTACATCAAAATATGTCATTAAATAAAAATTTTATTAAAAAACCATCAAAAGATGTCATTAGTATTGCAAAATGAGAAACTTTGAAAATACAAACTATAACAAATTATTATCTTCATCCTTCATTTTATATTATAGTGTGAACAAATCCAATTTTAATTGCATATGAGAACTTAAACCTTCTCAATACCCAATTTACAACAACCCTCTATTGTACACTGAATGTATATTCAAATGCTATTGTACTAACTGGAATGTCAGGATATCAATAGCAATTCATGATAAAATATTGTATTTCAATTGGTTGTTCTTCCACCATGTAATAACATCAAAGGGACGTCCTGTAAGACAATTTTATAAATCATCTTAAAGATATTTATTTAAATCAAATTTTACTAGTTTTGCTTGTTATCTTTGAAATATAAGCTGTAAAATCTAACCAACCACTATACTTACTTGCCTCATATTCTTTAGTACTTCTTGAAGTATTGTTTTTATCTCCAGCACTTAATCTTCATGCTCTACAATGCCACCTCCACATTTTATTTCTTATTCAAAACATAATGTGTATTATTCATACAACTCAAACAATAAATTGCTGGCGTGTGAGATATTTTGGATACTTTCATCCCCCTCATAGATCATTGAAAATGCAAACTCTATAACAAATTTGATTCTCAAGTCCATAATAGCACCAAAGGTCATTAAAAGATTACAATCACCCGAGTGTTTGTCCAAATTTTTCTTTTTTTTTTCATTTAAATTTTCATACTTTTTTCATTAAAATTTTCATAATGAAACCTTACGAATAATGGACGCCATCATCCAAAAACCCTTTTTTTTTATATAGATAAGTGAAAGGAACAAATTTGATATGGGATATTCAAATCATGAAATGATATTTGTTGCCTCATAAAAAAACTCCAAAGCATCATACACATTTCTTATGTTGTTACACTTTTCTTTGCCCAATATATTTTAAAAATCAAAACATGCATCATCAACCAATATATATTACCATTTTGTAATAAAATCTTCCATAAAAACGTTGTAGATTTGCACGGTTAGTGACAGTTGATATCCCTGAAATTGGGAAGTACATAAATAGATTGATTATTTAAGAGCAAGATGGGTTACATGTCACCTGCCAGATATCACATTGGTGAAGAGATGAGCAAATGTGGAATAAAATTTCCCTGGGACAAACAATTTTTGCACAATCATATGCGTCGATGACAACGAAAGGAGACCCGATAGTGAATCAACCAATGGTCGTGTGGGAACCGGGAACAATGGCTAAATCACAATGCATATGGTCTACATAAAGGATAAATTTTGCGTAAGGAGCTACACGGTGCATTTGTATACAATGTATAAAAATATGAGTACATAATGTATGTATACAACTATGCACATATATTATATACAACTGTCTACATAATATGTATACACATATGTATACAAGTCCTCTCTCACGACTCACGATCTCGAACACGACTTTCGTTTTTCCTTTCACTCCTCTCTCGCCCCCGAATGAAGACCACCCGTGGCAGATGTATATGAAACAATAAACAAAATTATTTTAATGTATTATAACATTTCAGATGATATTGCAAATAGAAATATTTTAATTAAGGCACCACCGCGGAATAAATTTTTTTGGCTTTGTCACAATTAACAAATTTGATCACATTCTTCCCCATCAAATTTAAATGTGTACAATATCACACATGAAAAGAGCCACCTTTAAAAAAAAAAAATCTTCTCACACAGAAGTTTTCCTTAAGCAACTTAATTTCTCTATCATTATTTGTAGTATTATCAACATATATTATAAAGATATTACTCTCTAAGCCCCACTCACCGATTGATTTATAAAATGTGTTACCAATCTCATATGCCATGTGTGTAGAGGCAAGTATGAGAAGATAAGCACACGCTTATGTAATTTTTAATTAGAATCCATATAATGTATTGTCATTGTCATGTATAAACTTATTTGATTATTGGACTTCCATAGATCAATAATAAAACAAAGTCTAAGTTATGCCTTTTAATGCAGCATGTAACTTGTTATTCTCATTCTCATGCACCAATATCATATCATTTCGAGCTATTGTTCATTATATTTCATAAAATACGGCGACATACTCTTTAACATTAAAATTAAGCTAAACTCTTATGTAACAGAGATAGATTTTTCATTTATCAAAATATATTGGGTGATCATCACTCTAACTTTAAATTATTCGTACTTAAGTGTTGTTAAACCTTCACAATGTTGAGAATTATCACATGTAATTGTAATGTCACAACCATATCTGATATGACCCGATATCAGACAGGTTATATAATTTTCAATCGTGAAAAGAACCATAAGCCTAAGATCCAATTTGAGATGCATTAAAAACTAAACTTCTAATTTATACACACCACAAAGCAAATATAAATACAAAATAAAGCGGAATATTTAATATCAAAAATAATTTATTTATTATCATCCAAAAATACATATACAATTTGAGATATATCTACGAGAGTGCTGGGTAACAGAGAAATGAGAATGCAACAAAAAATAAAAGTCAAACCTACAAAATTGAATTAGCTAAGACATACATACATAACATATCTTAGCTTGCCATCAACAACTCAGTTCACTCACTATCCTTTACCAAACTTGAAAATGGAAGTAAAATCAAGAGTGAACTAACACAACTTAATAACCTATTGTAGCATAAAATATAAATCAATAGTCGAAATCAGAATGACTGAAAATGTTGTGTTGTAATAACAAACATAAGTATTGTATGTAAAACTAAAATTTAAAACAGACAATGATATTAAATGCATTTAAATAAGTAATGAAATTATATTAAAACTGGGAAAAATATAAACAAATATCTTATAGCAAATTTTTGATTAGCCCTCAGGCTCAGTTTTCCTTTGCTTAATGGTTAGTAGAATCTCTCATCGTCGCCAACATTTACCTTCTCACTGCCAATATGTCAATAAAATCCCTTTTAAAAGGAATATAAGAATAGCAATTCGGCTCCAAAATCATAATGGCCCTTTGCGGGTCTCCGAAAATATGTTGCTCACGGGATCAGAATGCAAAGGGTACGATCGCACAATCCCTTATGATAAAATAATCATAGGCCTTTACACTCCATACAAACAGATCGATAAAAGAGCATATAAAATTATATATATATATATATATATAACGGCTGATTATCCAAAAAGAATAACAGCTTTCACATACACATCTTGATGGATAATAATATGTATAACTTGATAGTCACGTGATTTTTCCCATTTTATTTGATGTGGGTGTCGGTTTCTCACGGGTACAAGCCCTCTATGATTTATTATATTTTAGGCATTGTCCTAAGAATAATGAACATTAAGTTTTAAATGATGAGGTCCCGATCAAATTATTTTATTTACGGAACAAAAAATGCTCATAAAAGGTTTAAATGCACATAGAATACTCATCAAACTAGCGCCGTCCCGATCACATATATTTTAAAACATGATAAATGATAACATGTGATAGAAATAATTAAATTTTCAAAGCCGACGACGAATCAAGGTAAAACACACGACGTAAGCCTTCATCAAACAAATTAATGCAACATGCAAGAATGTGAATAAAGCTACCAAATGTAAATGATAAGACTGTGCAGGGACTGATGGCTAAAGGAAGATCAACAACATCTTAATCAGCTTTAATTTGTGCTCTTGGTCCATTAAGAAGATCAACATAAGAGTGTACCATCTCTCGCATCAATAAATTATATAAAGGTCCATGGTGGCATCTTAAAAACAATATTATGATATATTACTTGAATATGATGACTCTAGACAGAAAAAAATTTAGCAGTACTCTTGAAGGTCTCTCTTTATATTTTTGAATTTAAAAAAAAATGATAAATCCTATTGATAATTAATTATTCACGAATTTAGCATGATATTTAGTCCTCATTTGAGACAAATTTCTAATTATTTTTTAAAGTAGTATTTTAGTATAAAATTTGTATACTAAAAGATGATTTAAAAAGTTCCGAACTTTTGTTTAAAATAGTATTCTTATTGATTCTAAAATATTTTTTTTTTCTATAAAAAAATTTAAAATTAGATATTTTTATACTAACAAGTTATTTTATACAAGAATAAGAAAGGCATCTCAAAAGAATTTTAGATTTCATTTGGACAATTTTAATTATTTTTTAAAATATTTTTTAATATATATTTTTTAAGAACAGCAAAAAAAAAAAAAAAAAAAAAAAAGTCGTGTTAAAAAACTTTACAAACGAAGGCTTTGTTTGTTTGAGCGTTTTTTTGCCTTCTCCGTTTTCGAAAACGGAGGATTTTTTTTTCGTGTTGTTTGGTTCGTCAAATCACGTTCCCAATAACTCCTTTTTTTCATTTTTCTGAAGTTTTGAAAAAGCTTTTTATATGTACTTCTCCGTTAGAAAACTCCATTTTCTGAACTAATGTTTTTTAAAACTGTGTTTTACAAAAGCACAAAAAAAAAAAACAAACGAAGCCGAAGCCTCTCCACCTCCCGTGTTTTTAAACGCGCCGTTCTGTTCGCTGTGTTCTGCGCACTTTTTGTACCACAAAACCTGAAAAAGGCTCGCGCCAGAGCGACCGACCGGAGCAGAGACAGAGGGAGCAGCAGAGTTCTATCATTTCTGCTCGTCCGCTCCCCCCGGCGCCGGAGCTCTCCATTTTCCCGTCTCTTCTATAACTTTCTCGATATTATATTTTTGATCTATTTATTTCCGTTTCCTTTGCGTTGCTCGGTTATGCTAGACTAATAAAAGAAAAATCTCGCTCTCTCTACCTCATCTTCCCGTCTCAGTTGTAAAAGTGTCACTTATTTTTTCTCTTCCTGTCTTCTTGGCTGTTTAGGGAATGGTCGGAGTGCAGAGTAAGCCGGCAAAAGCTTCTCGTTTCTCGAGGCCCGAGGTTTTGCCCTTCTCCCAGTTTATTTGGTTTACGCCTGATAAGCTGATCAATCTTTAGGTTTTACGATATGATGTAGTTTGTCTTCTTTTCCGAGGATCGTGATTCTTTGTATAATTCTTGGCGATGCGTCTCTGATTTGTAGCCTTTGATTTATTATAAGTTTTCTGTCGCCGCTCTAACTAAAATTTGTAATTTTCTTGGTTACCATTTTAAGCATAGTGTCACAACTTGATGCTTTCATCTATTTCAGCAGAATTATACTTTTACTTGTTTTGTTTGAAACTTAATCGTCAATAATATAAACCATGGTGAAGTTTTTTGTTTTGATGTGTATGGCTTGAAATGCATGTTGATATTTTCCTAGGTCAATTTGGAATATGTTGCAATCCTAATGTAAACAAAACAATAAGATTTCGCCATTTTTACTGTTCTCTTATTGGATACAACTTTTATTTGTCTGTGTTTCTTTTGTTTAAATTATGTCTTTGATGTTCATGAAATTCTAACTGTATTACGTGAATCTTTCTTAGAATGACCACTTTGAAAGTAAATTAGCTAAGAACTTTGTTTTTACATCTAGTAGGGCAGATATTTACTGGTATACTTTCTCCAAGAATCAAGAGCAGGATTTCTCTATCTATATTGTCCTAGTTAGGCATTTAACTTATATATTTAGCATTCTGTCTCAATCTTATACTTGGAAACATTGCTAGTGGTTGTTTTTGTCTGCATGCTTTTTCCTCGAAGTGAATTTTGTCCCAATAATCATCATCATTAGCTTTATCTCAACTATTTTGGATTTTCTTTATGAATCATCATTTTTCATTCATTCCAACTTAGAGCAGTTTGGAGTGCTAAATCTATTTTTTATAAATTATTTTGAACTTAGTGAATGTTGCCTTAGGCCTATTCCTCATTTCTAATTCTCTGGTACTAATTGTATCCTATTTAACGGGAGCATTTTCATTGTTATACATGTCTAAACCATCTACGTCCATTTTCAAGGACCCCATCTTCAATATATATCACTTTAATTGCTCATCTAATAGTCTAATACAATCATCCCTTAATTTATCTTTTATTGTTTTGTCGTACTTTCATCTTAACATTCTCATCATATCCATACTTAAATTAGCTACTGAAAACTTTTTACTGCCCAATATTCAAATACAAACAACTTTTACGGTGACCTACCCATTGTTTTCTACTCTATCATTGCTCGTAAAGGCATTGTTCCGTCCAAATGAAATACATTCTTTGCTTCTTGAGGTTGCTCTTGCATTACTATGGAAGTTATGACCCATGGCCATGACTTTTATTTTCACAATTCTGATATAGTGATATTGAACCTGCCATTTTCATTCCAGAAATTTTATGAGTAAAGCTATCAGTTTATGTGAAATGTATTGTGATATATTTCATTGATGTGTAGACATGATTCTGAAATTGAGCTTCCCAGGCACCTCCATTCAAACTTTTTTTCTCAGATTATTTGTTTTATATTTGTGTATCACTTACCTTTTTTTAACAGATTAGGCATATGGAGATGTTGTTGCGGGAGGGAAAAGATTTGTCAGATCCAAATTTTCACCAGAAGCTTGCCGATGAATTTAAGTGAGCCCCATGTTGCCTTACTTCAGCTCTTCTATCTGTTTGAGCAAAACTAAAATATGATTAATTAATTCTTTTGGCTGTGATGATTTCTTACCTTTGACTAAGAGAGCTATAAGATATTTAATTGTTTTTTTTTTCAGTTGTGCTCCAGGTCGAGTTGAAAGTAAAACCATACAAATGGAGCAAGTAATTGATTATGAATGTTTATATTTATATTGCTAATGAATCTTTATTCTCATAACTTTAAAGCACTTATTGCGAGGATTATTCTCCTTCATGTTTAATATATCAGGTACAAAGATGGTTCCTAAACAGGTTGAAGTTTCATAAAACTGAGGATGCTACCTCACGTAGTTCTTCAAAAGAAGTGAGTCCTGATGGCGAGGAAAGTTTGACAATCAATGCAGTCCAGAGTTCTAATTTGCCTGAAGGTGCTTAATCACTAGAAAAACAATGCTCTCTTTGTTCTTACGATACTCACTGTAATGCTGATGTTTGTACCACTTTCTTTCTCCCTAAATTCTAGTTATTTATCTGGTCGAATAAATGTTTATTATTTCATCATCTACCTCCAAAAAAAAGGTTTGATTGGAGTTGTCAATGCTTTCAAATCCTGGTTCTTTTTTTAGATGAAGCACATTTGACATTTGCTTAAGTGATATGTTGATCAAGACGATCACTTTGAACCAGTGGTCACTTATTATCATAGATCTTGTCTTCCTATTTTGTACCTTATGTCCCTGGAATGAGGTCCTTGATTTGAATCGAATGTGATCCGAAAAATATATGAATGACTAGGACCACCTGCCTAGAATCCAAGATTATCTTTCATATTTGAATGTCACCTGATCGAATTTCTTGGTTGGCATTAGAAATAGATCAGCGCTTTATGTGGGAAATAGGGTTTCCTTTGAATTGTGATTGACTATTGATTTTTTTTAAAATGATCCTAAAGATTCTTTATTATAGATTGGAGATGGATGTGTAGAAGAAATATAGTATTTTGATAAACAAAAAATCTTCCAAAATAAAAAAGTGATCTAGATATGGACATAAAGACGAAAAGTGATAGAAATCATGACAGGACTTATTCCACCAATCATTTGAATCATCCGTGATTTGACATTCAAAAAATTTTCCTGTATCAAATTTTCAGCATTTTTATGACTACATATTGTAAAAAGTACGGAGTTAATCATTCCTGTAAATTAACTGTGCAGTCTATGTTAACCTGTACAATTAACCTACTGTTTATTACCTTTTTGGACTTTATCCTGGCGTGGTGCAGCTAATGCTTCTGATAATTACGTTAAACATCACTCCTTAAACTATCACTCTTGATGTCAATTCGTATTTGGTCGTTCACTGGCTGATTAATTTTTTGTAGTTGTTTGATGTTATTCCTTTGTTACCTCTCGAGAATATATTTATTTGTGCTCACATGTTCTGTTTGTCTGTTTGCTTCAAAATGTAAACCCAGGTAAGCATATCTTGCGGCAGACACTTCTAATTATATGTTTATTTGCCTTTCTCATATCAATTTCTACAAGTGATAATTGTCCATAAACAAGAACAATATTTTTAAGCTTTGCTTATAGAACATAGGATGATTAGCTAGCTATTAATCAAAGCGATCAGTTGTCATTCCTATTGTGTATATAATAACTTTAATATGAAATGTTGCTTGTACTCACATCTATTATTTTATTATCCTTTCACTTCAGTTGGTCATTGTAGTTATTGAAACTGTTTTTTATGTTTTAATTAGAGAATGGAGAGAAAGTTTCTGAAGAAGTGGAAATGGAATTTGAGGCCAGGTCATCTAGAGATATGGCGTGGTATGAATACTAACCGTGCATGTAAATATTTTTTTACACTCAAATTTCTTGTTTTATTTTCCCTTTCTCCGAGGGCCCTCCTGGTGGTTTCTTGCATATATATATATATATATATATATATATATATATATATATATATATATATATATATATATATATATATAATTTCTCATTCACTCTAAAAGCCATCATGAAAAATCTTACTATAGTTAGCTTAGTACTTAAAACTATTCCTCCTCTTATGCTTAAAATTATTTGGAGCTAACTGTTTCATTTTTTTTTACCTTGACGAAATATTGTAGTCCTGAGTGAACCGAGCCTCTCCTTAACAGTTTAACAAGGAGTCACAAAGCTGACAACTGGTTTTATTGCACCTTGATCCATCATGCCCTGGATCAGTAGGACTGTAGGATGAACTCTTTATACTTATCTAGTTTAGCTAGTAGGTCCCCTTGGTGATGTAGAACGGATGAGAAAAAGGGGGGGGGGGGGGTGGTTAATTAAATCCCATAATTGGATATCCAATTAAATAATTAAATAACTAAGGGGGGGGGGGAGGGGATGGCGGCATTAAGAGGGGCTTGGGAGTTTATTGAGAGATTTAAATGCTTGCCAAGTGGGGAGCCTTAAATTAGGGAGGAATATTTAAATCAAATCCTATTTGAATTTGAAATATGTTTGATTTGAATACTTTCCTAAAATAAGATAACTAAATTAGGGAAATGATTTGAAATTTAAATACATTTGAATTTAAATTCAAATGCTTTCCATATTAAAACACATCCACAATAAGAAAGAAGGCTATCAAGCAAGATTGACTCCAATCAAGAGCAAATGGGGAAGGGGCGGCGGGTAGAGAGAGAAGGGGGCTGGTTATGGGAGGAAAGGAAAAGGAAATTAATCAAGTCTTCAATTAAGGGAGAAAGGATTTAATCAAATACAATTCCAAATTGATTGGAATTTGATTTGAACAACTTTCCAAAAATAGATCTAGTAATTTAGGAAATGTCTTGAATTTCAAACTAATTGGATTTGAATTCAAAATTATTTTCAAATTATCTTCAACCTAATTTAGGAAAATGAAGGGGAATGAAGGAGGGAAGAGGCTAGGGTTGAGGTGGTCGGTCGACTATGGAGGTGGAGGGGTTTATGATCGGCGGTTGATATGGATAAAGTGGAGGAGACTTATGGCTTTGGAGGGGTTTGTGGGAGAATTGGCCGGTGGGAAGTGGGGGATTTTGGCCGGCGATCAAGGGAGGAGGAGAAAAGAATTTATGGAAAGAAAGATACAACCGTGAGCCCGGACACATCCTGCAGCTGACGGGTAATACGTTGCCCTTCTCCAAGGGACTTCAAGCCACGAGCCCGGACCCATCCTGCGGCTGGTGGAAGCTCTGATTCCCTCCCATAGAAATCTCACCCAAGTTCTCTCCCAAGAACACAAGTGCAAACATTTTTTTATTAATAATCCATCATTCCATTACACTAGCAAGTGCCTCTATATATAGGCCTCAGAAATAAAAGAAACTAAAATAAGACGATCATGCCCCTAGGGCTTACATAAGATTAGACCCTTAAGTAAGGGCAAAAATAAAAAATGCATAATTAAAATATAAATTTCAAATAAAAATTTAAGATAACGTAGGACGATCACGGCCGTCGATCTTCAACTCTTCCTCGGATAGGCATGGACGGTTGGGTGTCCGCATCACTTGGTTTTTGCAAGTTTCATCATGGTCCATTTTGATCTACTTAGCCATAATATAAACAAATAAATCATTAAAGTACCAAACACGGAAGTAAATAGAGGAAGCGAGAGCGGGCGAGATTCCTTTGTTATATTATTGGGTTTTTGGAGGTTTGAGCTCCATTTTATTTCCATTGGGGCTGGCTATGGCTAGTGGCTACATTTATTGCCTTTCTCCAACTCTCCATTGTAAAATATACATTGGGGTCTTCCATGGGGACTACAGTGGTAGAAAGGGAAGCTTCATGTGCCCATTATATAGCAGCAGAATAATGATTTAAAGTGATAGACAATGAAGACCAACTTTCTTTAATTAACAACATGCACAACAACAAAGATAGCGAGAGATTCTATCAGATTTTCATTACCAGGGACTTGCATGTAGGCTGCAAACGAATCAAAAGGTCAACAAATTGCTCATGACTTGACTTGATTAGAGCTCATTCATAATCGCTTGATTGACTAAGCAAACAAGCTTAAATGCTTTTATAAATACTCGATTATCAAATGTAAAAACTTGAATAATTTGTTGCTCGATTTATTTATGATTATGAACAATATCATCTAGCTCGATATAAAGCTCATGAACAAGCTTACTAAGAAACTTGATATAAATCTTTTGACAACTACTTTGAACTCTCTCTAAAATGATCTTAAGAGCTTAACCTAATATCCTAAAAGTGAAAACCTCAAATAGCAACAGTAAAACAGAGCAACATTTGTCAACGATTACAAGCATAACAGTGTCAATAACCAATAGCACAGCTAGTAGCACTAGTAGCAACAAGTAGATAAGGAAAAAGCAGTAACAAGGCAATCAATAATGGGTGCATAATATCGAAGCCTATGACTTAACTTGCGTGAGTTTAATGACGAGGGAATTTGGTTTTATGAAAAAGAAATTATTTTAGGAGAATTTTGATTCTTCGTTTTGCATAATTTCAAATTTTAATTTGCAGTTACTATGAATATAATATCTAATTTGTAAAACAAATTTCACAATAAGTGGAAAACTTGTTGATAATAACAACTTTAAGTATTAAAATATAGTTTAAGCAGGAATTGTGCTAATCTTGAATTTTTAATGAAACAACAAGCTTGAAAATTCAAGTTCATTCTTATCCTGCTATAATTTGAATTTTGATCCAATAGTTCAACTTTTTAGGCCTTGATCTCCCTCATATGATGTCCGATTGATGATTCAATCATGCTCATAAGAGTCTTGGAAATACTCTCTTTGATCTTAATGATGTGATATGAAGATCACCAACATTATCATTTATATTAATAAACTGGATTGACCTTATGCCCAATTCATGATTGTAAACTATCTAATTGGTCGTCTGTTAGATTTAATCCTGATAGCAAGAGTGATTAAGGGTGAAGCTTCCATATTATATATATCTACGAGAGGGTTTGTCTTAAACTCTAAGAACGTGAGGCTCTCTTAGTCCCTCCTTGATTCCATCACTACCACTATAGCCTGTGCTCTTTTATGTCATTAGATTTCTTTATTCTTATATTGTATTTCCTCAGATTTGGGACTGGGGCGATGGAGAACCTAATTACGTATGAGGGAAAGAGAGGACCGTTGAAGGGAGGCTAATGCGGCTATAAAAAGCACCTGGCATTAACAAAGGGAGCACTCATTACACGTTTCTTTGCCATTAAGGGTATCCTAGAGGCGCTGATCATGTTCATTTTTCTCTTTGTGTGTGTGTACAATAGATTCACTCATGTACATATGCAAATTGTGTTTGTGGGAGGTGATAGAGAGAGGGAGGGAGAGAATAAATGGGCAACCATCATGCTTTTCTGTCCTATTCTCTTATTTGCAGTGGGATTGCTGGGTAGGGGGTAGAATAAAGAGCAGAGATCATCCCTTCTTGCTTCCTGCCTTCTCCTTTACACTTTGGTGGCTGCTTGCTATTTTTTTGCAACCTGTATCATCCGTCTTTTTATTGTTTTTATTTTGATGAGAATTTCCATTTTTATCAGTCCTCTGGCAACGCTGATAAAGAGTTTTAATGTAGCTTACCAAAAGTATGAATGAATTTGATGAGATTTAAGGAAGTTTAGCGATTCAATTATTTGTTGATGGACATGTATTTAATGCACTCTTTTTAACTATTTTTTTGATTTGAGTGTTGTTTTATTCAACTGTAGTAGTCTGCACTGCTTGTGTTCTTTAAAGCATTCTGAACTTTGTGGCTATCTAAATTAGGTTTCTAGACAGACTTACGCTGTCACGAAAACATAGATCTGATATTCACTGTGGTAAGTGATTAGGCTACAATTGTCATCAATTGGTTGTAAGAAGTAAATAGTATTTATGTGAAACGGAGGGGGTAATAAAAATTAAAGATCTAAAATTTCATCTTAGATTTCCCTTAATTAATGGATTTGAATTTGAAATTCAAACAATAAAAGAAGGGAGGGAAGAGAAATTAACTATATCCTTAATTGAGGTCTTTAGTGAGGAAGAAAATCATTAGGATAGAGGGGCCGGCCAAGTGAGAGGGAAGGATGAGGTGTCTAAGTTTAATGAATGTGAATCAAGCATTAATTGGGATTGGGAATTAAATCTGAAATTAATTTCAGATTAAGAGTAATTGGAGGAGGTTTCCTAAAGTATAATTTATTAAATAGGAAAGTTTTTGAAATTCAAAATTTATTTGAATTCAAATTGAATAACTTTCCAAATTAACAAATAACTAATTTAGGAAAGACTCTCAATTCAATTAAGATTGAAATTTGAAATCTGTCCAAATTGAATACACCACATATGGAAAGTGATTAATTTGGGATTTGAAGATTTGGAGCCAAAGAGAGGCACTATGGTTGGCGGTCAAGTGAGGGATAGGGTTTGATAGTGGCGGCTAGGAGGAAAAGGAAGGTTTTTGTAAGGAAGAAAGGATCCTTGAGGCCGGTGGTGGTGGGACTTATGGCCAGCGGGTGGAGGAGAAAGACGGGGTGGTGGTGTTCGGTTTAGAGAGTGGTAGGAGGGAAGAGGGAAGCTTGGTTGACGGCTATGCAGGGGGTATGGCTGGCGGTCAAGGGAAAAGGAGAAAAGGAGTTTAGGGAAAGAAAGATAAAACCGTGAGCCCGGATGCTTCCTGCGGCTGACGGGTGATACGTTGCCCTTTACCAAGGGACTTCAAGCCACGAGTCCGGACCCATCATGTGGCTGGTGGATACTACGATTCTCTCTCATAGGGATCTCACTAAAGTTCTCCCAAGGAATAAAAGTGTAGAATAACTTTTTTTTTTATTAAAACTCCATCATAGTCTAATACAAAAGCAAGGGCCTCTATATATAGACCTTAAAATAAACTAAAAGATAACTTTGCTCCTTGGGCTTACATAAGTCAAAACCCTTAAGTAAGCGTAAAAACGAAAAATGCATAATTAAATAAAAAAATACAATTAATAAACTAAGATAAAATTGAGGGATCTCAGCTGTCGATCTTCGTCTCTTCCTTTGATTAACATCCATCGTTGGATGTCCGCATCAAGTATTGTTACCGATTATGACAACAAATTAAGATATATTTAGTTGCATCAAGTTATTTGATGTGAATTGATAGGGAGCTTTATGCTAGCTGCATTTATATGTATATTTATATGCATACTTTAGAACATGGTGAGTGCCATTTAAATTAATGATAGAAGTTAGGTGAAAAAAAAAATGACTTGAACCCAATTGTTTTTGTCTACTAGCTTCACAAAGCATGCTATTTAAGAGATTAAGTTATGATGAGCTTGATTATTCAGCTGATTTCATATATGTTGACTATTGAGAGATATTCGTTTAGATTATGATGTGTCAGGGTTTGTGATAAGGAAGAAACGAGAATTTATTACAAAATAAAGTGATGGGGACATCAGAGCATGAAAGTATATCAGAGGCGTGACCATCGATCTACAGCCATGATCGAGTATATGTATTTTTGAGTCATTTCTTGTATTTGTTTTTCTTTATTATGTTATATAGCTTTTATTATTTATGTGTTTCTTGCTTTCCCGTTTTACCCTTTTATTAAGGGAGGTCGTATGTAAGTTCTAGGGACATTGTCGTCTTTTTTTTTTTGAGACTATTTATAGCCCTATTGTTCTTCTTTTCAAGTTAATGAATGATTGAATTATAAAAGTTTTCTTCTCTTTGTTTTAGTTCTCATGAGAGCTTGAGAGATTAGAGTGATATCCCTAGGAGAGGGAGAATTGCGCATCACCCACCAACCTAGACAAGTCGGGTTCGTGGTTTTACTTTCTATCTCTTTCTCGTCATCCTCCCACCACCACCGCCGGCCTTCCTCACCCCAACCGACCACGCCCACAACCAAACCTCCACCTTCACCGAACCCCTTTCCCTTTATCCGTCAAACTCCACGAACGTCCCCACCTAGCCGCCGACCCCCATACCCGAACCCAAGTAAGCCGTCGAACCTAGATACCCTTTCCTCCTTTGGAATTCCATTGACTATTTTAGATTGATATAATTTGGGCAGATTTTGAATTCAAATCCATCCAATTTGAAATTTAAAATCTTTCTTAAATTACTAATCTATTTTAGGAAAGTTTCCTAAATTAAACTCAATTTGAATTTCAAATTAATTGGAATTCTTTTTACACTTTCCTATTCACTAAATCCCAAAATAGCAATCCCAAATCTCCTTCATTAATCTTCCCATAGCCCATGATGCCGCCGACCCCTTAATTAAATCCCTAGGGATTTATTTCCAAATCCTCCTACTCTCTCTTGAAAACTTTTCTTAATTCCCCTCCCTCTCATAGCCAAAATTTTCAAAGCTACCACCTGTTTATTTCTTTCCAAAATACAACTCTTGCAATTTGGAAACACTTTCCCTGTTTTCCTCCCCCCTTACCGCCGCCCCTACCTAGCTCCTCTCTCCTTTAATTAATTCAAATCATAAGAATTAATTAGAGCTTAGCTTGGAAACCCTCTCCCTCCTCCCTTGGCCGGCCACACCACCACATCTCTATTTCAAGTTTGAGAGAAACTTCTTTCTCTCTAACGGAGCTTCAAAGGGGTTGTTAGTAATTTTTTGAGACAACCTTCTTCTAGCACCTCTGAATGGCCCATCCGGATATTGATTACTGTCTCGCCTACGACGAACAAGGGTTTGTTTGCATCCTTCACTCGACCTTTTTCGATGTCAACCCTCACATCGACAACACCGTCGAAGAGTACGTAGAGCGCATTTTGGACACCCTTGTCGAGGCCATTGAAGAACAACTTGGCGTTGTTCAGTGGAGGATCAAATCTCAACCGTGATAAGGGTTTGCCTATCTCCCTTGTCTCGTACTTTCATTATCTAACTTGTTCTTGTGATTTGATAGATTCATGAAGATCTTGCTCTCCAAACTCTGCCGAGCTTAGTAAACGTAGGGATTGAGTGCACTTTATTTGCTTCTAATCTTATTGTTAGATTAGGGATGTTGTTGAAGCCTACTTGCTTAGCATGTTGTTGAGTTTCTAAATTATTTTGATTTTTCGAAATGTTTAGCAAGTGGCTTGACCTAAGCGTAGGCACTCTTCTCTTGTTTTATTTTATCATTGTAATTTGCTAAAGGTTTCATCTTTATTGCTCTAATCAAGGAATCGTGCAATATTCTTATTTCATCCATCTACAAGCATTAGTTCTATATCATAAAGTCTAAATAACAAGCTTTAATCTTTATAATGGCCTTTTAGGAAACCAGAGATGTGGTAGAGAACCATGAGAGTAATGCTTATAGCAAATTATTTGCGAGAAAGTATTAACAAATCTTGATTTTGAATTTCTGTCAAACTAACCATGTATGAATTTGAATAAGTTAGTTGCTCAAAATGGTGAAATGCTAAAATATGCAAACCATAGTCTATATTTGCCTTGTTTGTTTTATTTTTTTGTTTTCTCAATGAATGATGCATCATGAGAAATTTAATTAACAGTGCTTACGTAAGTACTGATCAGAGTTGTTCATACATGACAAAGGTGCTTACCTGTTGTTCTCCATTCGTCAACACCTTTAATATATTTTTTATGCCTTGAATGTACATAAACAAGCCCCTTCATATCATGCTAAATTTGAATATGACGCGTTTCATGAATTTTTGAAACCGTGACCTAATCTTTTGCTTCACATTTGATGGGTATTTTTGCACTCTATTGATTATTTTTTTTTTCTATCAGTTTTTTGGTGTTTGATATTCAATTCTTCAATTATGTTCAACTTCCTCAACAAGTATCATTAACAAATTAATTTATAGAATCTACCTAACATTTTTGAAATTTAATTTGTATACAGCCTTCTGTACCTGTAAACATATATTGATTAGGTTCCTAATTGAATACTATGACTACATATGTGATTTCTCATCCGCATTATTTTCTCCTTGCAGGTATGATGTCTCCACATTTCTTGCGCATAGGATTCTTAGTTCTGGAGAAGTTGTAAGAATCATCATCAAATTCTCCCTTTGAACCTTTTAAGTGAAAATTCATATAATAATATGACTCTTGGTGTTATTTTTCTTGCAATCTTAAATAAATTGTTGGGTCAAATCACCTGCTACTATAGTTCCTGTTCTCTAACTCATACTTATTTAGGCAATTGTCGGTAAATTGCCAAGGTCTAGAATGAGTTAAGGGCCTTTTTGGCACATTAGTGGGAGAAACTGACTGCCTTTTGAAAGTTGAAGTTGGGGAAGTTCTTCGGAGAAAGTTATATGATTTTCTATTCAGCAGTTCAAATTTCTTTCCGATGTGAGGGAAGTGGAAATGTCCATAACATCAAGAAAATTATCACATATAGATGGAAATGTAAGGGAGAAGAAAATCTCTATATTACGCTATTCAACTTATAACCTCTAAACACTTGATAAATGTCTTTATCTTGCTGAGCGTCTTATATAGAGACTTACTGACATAAAAGCTTTACAATAAAACTAATAGAGACAAATCCAAAACAATTATTACTGATAGGAAGTAGAATAATTGGTCAAAAAAGTAAAGTGCTATGGCTATTCTACTAGCTTTGTTAGTGTGCTTTAAAAGCATTGATTCCTTCTTATCCTTTAATCTTCTACTTTCTTGTTTTCATTGCTCCTCTTCTACTCCATCGCTGGCCCACTATGCTTTATGCTAGTTCAGAAGGTTGTAGATTTACCATAACATGACTTGCTATCAAGTTGGCGTGCGATCTAATTACTGGATAATGCTCTCAGTGAAACTCATATTTAGCCAGGAAATCATCTCTAGCTAGCAACCCAATATTGCCATAATTATCTTCTTAAAAAAACTAACATTGAATTGCTTTTTCTCCTCTGTTTTGATTTTTTACATTATCTTTCATATTGCCCTTCTTGATTAAGAAAATAATTCTTTTGAGGTGGATTTACATCAATCAATTTAAAAAAAAATTAAAAAAAAAATTCCTTTGTTCCATTGCATTATGAGATTTAATGATTCAGTTTGAAATTAAACATTTATTGTTTAACTGTTACTCTTATTTATCTCTTTTGTCACTCGTTTGAGTGTTAATAGATGTAAACCAACTAGCTTTCATTCGTTATATTGAATGAGGAAGACGATATAGAGATGTAGAACATGAGCATATAAAAATACATCAATAATTGCTAATCTGGAATATCAAAGTCAATAATGCACAAGGAGATTGAGAAGGAACAAACTAGAGGTAAAAAGCTAGGAGCATGTCATTTGTGTTTTGTGGTTAGTCTTAGCATTTTAGGTTCTTTAATATACTGTTTATTTTTTCTTCTATGTTGCCTATAATAAACAAAGCTTTTGTGATTATCTTTATATACACAGTCTAAGAATTGGATACCATTTTATCGTCAATGGTCTATCCCCGAATCAACGCAAGATTCACAACATTATTTGATCTATCCCATTTGTGGATATGATTTTATCCATCAAATTGCTTTAGAAGATTAATACTAAGAAAAATGATCATAGTGTTAACAATAGGAACAAGGGAGATGGGTCCCCACCCTCATTCATTAGAAGGCTTAGGTGGATGTCTGTGTATACTAGAGATATTTGAATTGACTTCATGTATAGAATGATAACAAACATATAGAGTGTTTACCATCTCCTAGAATTATCTCAAGATAGGAACTCAATTGGTCCATATATAGCTTAGCTGAAGGAAGTTTAACATCTATGTGAAAATGATCGGTTGAAGCATTCCTTGTTGATGAAAACTACCTGTTAAAGGATTATCAACTTGCCTTTAAGATTAGATTATATGCTAAGTCTATATGTTGACCCAAGAAAAACAAGGAAAAAAAATACCTTACATATTGCGCACGACCCCCCTACCATCACACGTCATCCTCTTGTTCTCCCTTATCACGTGTAAGTCCCTCTACTTGTTCATTTCTCTCGCTGTCTTCATCTCTCTTTCACACTCTCCCTCTTGCTCTCTCGTTTCAGCAAGATTCATTCTTTCCGTGTGATTAGTTGCCGGCCTCATCTCTTGAAATCGTTGCCACACTTCTGATCCTAACCAAGTACCCAAAACGCTTGGTGTAAGAAGTTAGGAAGGCGCACATAAGCCCGCCAAAGAGGGTATTGATGAGAATATTGACCTAGGAGCAAGAAAGTGGGGACTCGAACCTCACTGAGAGAGGCGTCGATGCGCTTTTATGCTCAACCCTCTAACACGTCTCTATTGTGCCTAAGTGCCATCGCTGCCTAACCCGCTGACCTTTCCCTCTCCCTCTCTCTTTCCCCCTCCTTTCACTTTTTCAGTTTCTCTCATTCTCTTTGCTTCTCTCATTGCCTTTCTTATTCTCACTCTCTCCTCTTTAACTCTCTATAGATCTCTTTCACTCTTTTTTTATATATCTTTTTCTCTCACTCCCTCCTCTTTAACCTTCTCTCTAACTATCACTTTCTCTTTCTTTCGCTTTCCTTCTTTATTGACTATCGCTCCCCTTTCTCTCTCTATAAAGAAAAATGAATAAAAGAAAAAAAAGAGAGAGAAAGGAAAGAAAAAAGCAAGAAAAAGAAAAAAAAAGGAAAGAAAAAAGGTAAGAATAAAAAAAAAAGAAAAAATAGAAAAATTCTGGTTTACTTGCTACATAATCGCTGACAACTTTGTTCCTTATGCGCAAAGTTATAAATTTGCAAACTCTTAAAAAATCCCCAAAATCCCGAATGTGGCTCATTCAATGCTACGAGTGTAACTAGCGCATGCTTTCCTTAGTGCGATGGGGAAACCCATAGATGACATTTGCGATGCGACGGGTAAGTCCTGTTTCTTAGCATAATGGAGAAAATTCAAATTTAAGTATTTGTGCTTGTCTTTTTCAACGTGTTGTGAAACATTGCAACCTCTAAGCAAGTGCATGGAGACATGCACGTCTTTCTTGGTATGGTGGTATAGAAGCCCTCCGGTCGCGGTGTTTTATGACATCAATCATGCATGCCTTTTTTATGTGATGGGAAGGCCTACCACTCTCAAAGTTGCTCCCTACACCGGAAATAAGTCGTATGGGTATCTAAAAGAAATAAGTCGTATGGGTATCTAAAGTCATAGTGAACCCGAGTTGCATAGAACTTAAAACGAACAAAATAAAACAATATTTTGGAATATACATGTTGCAAGATTAATACAATGAACAAATGCAAATTACAAAATAAAGATTAAAATCAAAATTAAAAAAATAGTTGAAAATTATGAAAACTATGTGGTAATAATTGAATGTAAATTGAACTCATAGGGAACTTGTAAAGAACCTGGAGAATTCGGTCGTCGACACGAACAAATCTCACTAAATTCATATGAACACCCATAACTCTTTGAATTATGAGGCAGATGAGTGTTTGAATAGTGAAACGAATGAGTTTCCTACCATTTATAACAATTGATGTCCTGTGGGTCCCATCTAATTGACTTACAAGCCACATAAATAATTGCCTCATTAAAAAAAAATGCAAACGACATGCAAAAGGTCTTAAGCCGTGACGCTGACAATCGGATCCGCAACATACATTAGCGGGTATAATGCGAGTAATGATGAACTTAAAATGCTAAGTCATGAGCACGCTCCAATGAATACATTCACATGAAGAATTGCTATGTCAAATCGTCACACATCTTAGACATTTCAATTTTCAATCATGTGGATAGTTTTTAATTAAAACAAAATAGTAAAACCAGTTGCACGTCATGTGTGTATTGGTGCCCTAGGAAATATATACTAATTTCTAAAGATGAGTTCTTAAATATTCCGTGAACATGCCCGTGAATGAAATTTTTTTAAATAAGATAAACCAGTGATTGTGGTGTGTCATCGGTCACACAACCATTTTGATAAAGTGTGTGTGACACGTCAAATCTCAAAAAAAAAAAAAAAAATTCCACGTGTCCTTGAAATGTGCAATGCAAATGTTCTTAAAACTTGCTAATGCACTTGCAAGTGCAAAAAAAAAAGCAAATCTACCAATGAATGTCCAAAAACACTGTGTAAATGCTGCGAAGATTGTGCAAGTATGCAAGTGCATCAAGAAATATGTAAGTGCTTCATGCAAGTATACTGTATGAATGCATTGTGAAATGCGCAAGTATGCCGTGCAAATACATAAAAAGCATGCGCAATATATTTGATCATTGAGATCCAAACTTATCCTCATGTGTTCTGACTAATGCATCAAACTCCTGAATCTAAGGTTTAAGAATGTTGCGCGGTTAAAAGTGGAATAAACTAAACCAAATCCTTCTTGTTTTCAAAAGTGCGTGATTGCTTGATTATTTAAAAAAATTACATCTCTTTTTTAATCCAAACTTACTAGCGTTGTGCTTTGATCAATATAATCAAACTCCTAAATTTGAGATTCGAGAATATTATGTGGGTTAAAATTGAATGAATTTATATTTGATTCTTTTCAAAGTGCATGCATATATTTTGAAATTCTATTATTATTTTAGAAAATTTAAATATTCTTTTAAATTTTTAATGCTTAAATATCAATGTTATATACACTCTCTCGAAAGGGCTGCTCTATCTTTAAGGCAGAGTTGTAAGTCCCACATTTCAAATTCAATCCTCCTTGCAAGGATTGGGGTTTATGAGACTTTACCTCAGGAGAGATAT
Organism: Dendrobium nobile; assembly: GCA_022539455.1. Classification (NCBI taxonomy): domain Eukaryota; kingdom Viridiplantae; phylum Streptophyta; class Magnoliopsida; order Asparagales; family Orchidaceae; genus Dendrobium; species Dendrobium nobile. Next base: position 6,598,169 of record CM039735.1, on the reverse strand, counting down.
CCAAACGATGAGTTTTTAATCATGCTAAATAAATCCTATCATCATGAATGAACTTATAGTTTTAAAATCCACGATTATATTTGATTTTAAATTCACAATTTCACATTAGGCCTTTAATGCCTTTTACAAAGAAAGCTCATTACAAAATAAAAACTCTTTAGTTTATTGCTGGTATGACAACTCACAAAGATATCTGGAACACGATCCTTTGTTAACAAATGTTTAGAGTTGACAATGTTGAAAAAATAAAATAAAATATTCAAAAACCCTGATGATTGAAAATGCCAACGGGAGGGGATTATATTTTTCAAATCTCAATTTTTATGCAGGTCATTTCAGGGATATAGATAAAAATATAAAACTTTAAAATCTTATAAGATTTAAAATCATTAATGTGCTTACCCCTATAATGTAAACAAAATCTAGTCACCCTCAACAATTGTTTGTCGTGATAAATTTGAACATAATTTCATCTCACAAAGAATTTGTCTTATTGAGCGCATCATTACGATTCATTTTCAAATGAACTCTCGTCAATAAAGACATGACACATGTCATTTAATTAGTGGTTTTGCTGCCAAATGGTACAACAAGTAAATGGTTATGACTGAAGCCATTTGACCTAGTTGTTTTGCCACAAAATGACACAAATAAATTAGATCAGGTTTAGAGCTTGCAAGTTCTTTTATGTCTAAAACCCTAAAGTAATTAATCATGTGTACTTTATAGGGCGCTAAATCCTATGTTCACTAAGGTTGATTTGAGTTTGCCCCCTTAAACAAACTTTATCCTATGTCTACAAGGTTTTCTTGGACGAAGTAACCATGATTGTTGATAAAGATCATTTGGTTAGGTTGGGTTGACTACATTATTAGGCTAAGTAGATTACATACCCTGAGAACCAGAGACGATGAAGCCATGAAATTTTGATCTGGTTCATCATCATCCCCCCTTCCACCTGCTTCAAGTATAAAGTGGTAGGTGGTAGGTTTCAATCATAAACTAATTTGTTGCTGTTATATGCTAAGCATTTAATGCTTATCTAACTACTAGCCTTAATCAAAAGTTTCCTCTTGATTATTGCAAGGGGTAATTAATCATAGGAGCTTGTGCCGATAGGAAACTTGAGACTATATCATAAAGTCCACTCAAAATGAGTGAAATTTTTGGTTATTGTCTATCTTCAATCTAATATGCCTTTCAAAAATTTGTATGAGCTAAATACTCCTAGACTCTCCCATAGAGAGGTAGGGGCATGAATTTTTCGGATCCCATCATCGCACACTATGTAGTAATATATTATTTTAATTTGGCATTGGAATGTTATATGTTAAAATTATTACTAGAAAACATGGATGTATCTGTTGGATTTAAAGATTTTTGAGCGTACCTAAATTGGTGAGTTTTATTTTCAACATAATTATCCCATTGATATCTTCAACTATATGACTATATCTAGTGAAATTTTCTTATGTTTCTCTAGTATCTCCACTATAAGTGGAATCTAAGGTCGGGATTGAGAATATTGTTGTTATGAACTACTTGATGCTTCAAGACCATTAGCCGCAGTAAATGATTGAATGAGTATTTAGATGTTTCTAATTTGTCTGTTTGGAATTTGGACAAAAGAAATGACGAATTCTTTGATGGTGATGTTTTTCATAATATTCATAGAGCTCTATATCTCTAGTGATGTTAGTCAACTCTTATGGTTTGAATTTGATTTAAGCATCATAAATGATCTTATTAGATCAGGGGTATCGACTTGGTTATTGTTTAATGAAGTTAAATTTGCCATATTACAATTAGTGGTCTTTGTATGAAAGTTGATTGCATTTGTATTTATACAGCTATACCAGCTTAGTTTTAATTTTTCTTTGTTCTTTGGAATGGTCACTGTAGGATCTGCACCAAGTTTGATTAATGTATTTGGAGTATAGTTTATTGATTCCTGATTAAAATTTATGCTTAGAACTCTACTTGCCACTTCTCAAATTTTTTCTCTCTTCTTGTTTTAAACCTAATCTCTTAAATCATCCACACAATGTTTTATATAATTTGGTAATAATGCCTTATGTATAATTTAACATGTTTAATGTATATGTATGATTGCTTCCATTGTTTTAGGAAGACGAACTATCTATTTATAATTTATTGCTTCAACTTGTAGTTGAAGACTGTCTTCCGTCACTAATTCCTTCAATTTTGGAAGACCTGTTCAGGTATTCTGAAAAATTGTTTTAGCATTATATGATAGAAGCAAAGCTAGAACTAAATTGTACTTTCTGCTGACTTTTTTTTAATTTTATTTTCGATCCATAATTCTTAAGCTAAACAAACAAGACAAGTTGTTTGAGCAATTTCGATTGTAGATTTCTGGTGTGGTGCAGCTTCAATCATGAATCAGTAGCTTAGCATTCTACTTCAAAGAATTATAGCAGAACTTATCCTAACCTATATCATGGGGTATTACCCAAACAATGGGTGGTGCTTTTGCAGGTTAACTACCTTTAGCTGCCCCGGGACAATTTTGATACTTTTACCCTGATAGAAGTCTAGGCCAATTCAAATAACTCTTTTTTAAAAATAATATACACATTTAAAGTTAATTATATGTCTATATCTAGCTGTTTAAGTATATGTTCAATTCCCACGCAAAAATGCTTAAAGGTAACTCCTATATATATCGACATATCGGAACTTCTAAGGACATATTCAATTTCCAAGTCAAAAGTGTATAAAACTTGTAATATACTGCAACATACCTTATGTGATGTGAAACATATGCAAAGAAACAAGAACTGCTTGGGGATTTTAATATAAGATTATTAAAACTCTGCTAATTATAAATTTAGTATTTACCTAAGCTAGGTTTTCAGAATTATCAAATTCCCTCCGTCCTTCATGATGCCGTCGGCCCCCATATTGGGCTCCCTATTAATTGCTCAATTACTCCCTCCCCTTATTTGAAATCCAAAATTTGATTTCAAATATTTCCCCCCCCCAATCTTATTAAAACTGAAATTAATTTCAGTTTTGAAAACCCTCACCCATCTCTCTCCATACCGCCGGTCCCTCTTTGGCTCCACCCCATTAAACCTCCATTAATGCCTTAATTGCATTCAATTTGGAATCAAATTTCAAAAGTTTTCGCTCCCAATTTAATCAAAATCTGATCTTAATTTCAGAATTTTGATTAAACCACATCACCCCCATCCTAACCTAACTTCTACCAAAACCCTAGCCTCCCCTCCCCCTCCCCCTTCTCTTCTCCATTTATTTCAAACATGAATGGCGGATCCGGAATTTGATCACGGATTTGCGTATGATTTTCAAGGAGACATCGACGTCGTCCGTTCGCCATTCTTTGACGTTGGGTTCAGCTTCGACCACACCGTCAAGGATTACTTGAACCGTATTCTTCCGACCCTTGTGGTCGTCATCGACGAACAACTTCCGGCCGACGATTGGATCATTAACGGGCATCCACCATCTTCCCCAAATCCAGCTTCCTCCCCGGCGACTAGTCTTCTCGGCATCACTTGTGTGATAGTGGCATCTTTAAGCGCTGCCTGCAGTCCTCCTCCGCTAACATCCACTTTTCGAGAGATTGAGTGAAGGATCTCAAGGTGAACTATCTAGATTTTAAACGTGTGGCTTTTGTTACCTTTGCTATTTGCATTACTAATTAGTCATTGGTTGTTATTTTGCAAGTCCTATTAATCTCAAATTGTAACCTAGTGCTATTGTCTAATCACTCATGTCATCTTCTTAAACTTTCACTTGAGTAAACTAAGAGTTTGTTGGTAGTAAAGCAACGTTTATCACTTCTATTAATATCTTAATTGCAATTCTTGTCTCTCGCATTTAGTATCTCATCATTATGGTTCTTCCATTTTCTTGAGAACTTATATTTGAGGCAAAAAACATGTATTTCATACATTTCCATTTAAGCTTAAACTAATTCTGAATATATAGTTGCAGACAAAAGATCTCTAGACTTAGCTTTTGGATCAAGTTTTATGTGAAATTGCTCTTGATATGGTATTGTATTTTAGTTTCTTCAGATTTAACTGAAACTATGCACCTTGTGTTTCTTTGCACTGGCATTAGCTACTCAAAAACAGCCATGAGTGTTTTAACCCAACTTTCCTTGTCCAGTGCCTATAACTGCATGTCTTTCCAAATCTCCGTACTTCAAATAGAGCATTCATGTGCATAGAGTTTAGCATATCCTCCTTTTTGATGGAGCTCAAGTTGCATTCTAATACGCCAAGACCAGTCCAGGAGGGACGAGCCCTTGGGCCGGCTCAACACCTACAACAGGCGGAAGCCTACTGGGCCGCAAGCTTTAATTCTCACCCCCTTGGGGTGGGGTCCACGGCTTAGGAAAGAGAGAGAGAGAGAGAGAGAGAGAGAGAGAGAGAGAGAGAGAGAGAGAGAGAGAGAGAGGGGGATGTTTAGTCTTTTTTGTTATTTTTATATTTGCTTTATGTAGGAGTTTGTATTAGGGTTAAGACTTTTTTTTTGGTGGCTAAGTTTTTGAGTGCTTTGGTGTTCTCGGGCTCTAGCGGCATCTAGAGAGTTTTGAAGAGATTGATCCTCCTCTCGAATAGGAGCGGTTATTACTTCCTCCGACCGGATGCAGAGAAACATCCGGTTGTAGGCAAAAAAAACTCGGTACCGAGGTGTACCGAGTTTTTCAAAAAACTCGGTACACCTCGGTACCGAGTTTTTTTTGCCTACAACCGGATGTTTCTCTGCATCCGGTCAACCGAACCAAATAAAAACTCCTCGAATAGAGGATTGTTTGTATCTTGCTGTTTTCATTCATTTTTTAGCTATCAAGAGTGATTTCCTTGTGCTTTCATCCATAAAAACCCTAAATTATGCTTGATCAAACCGCATAAATTTTGATTTCAGCTATTAAATTCTTGTTTTTTCCTTTGTTTCATATGAAATTGGTATCAAGGCAGTTTTTGAGACTGTTTTTGGGCTGTTTTTGTGAGATCCAACAGCTGATTTTTATCCAAAGAAGTGTTGTTTTGCTGTTTTTAGGGTCAAGATTCAGATTTTTGAATTCTACAAAAATCTGAGTATTGATTGGCGGCCAAGAAATTAGATGCGCTGGAAGAACGCCTTGAGGGGGATGAGTCAAATGAAAGCAACGATGGAGGATCGAATATCATCCATGGAAGGCAAGACTTCCGATCTTCATGAGATGGTGAAAAAGATATTGAAAAACTAAAATCAAACGGCGACATCAGAGGCAAGAGGTCTGGTAGGGAGAAATACGATTCTAAAATTTGTAAGAGAGAAAAAGTTGTGTAAATCATAGAGGAGAGAGATTGAAGGTATGGAGAGAGGCGTGGTTATGGGGGGCATGAATCTTGGGGTGCTGATTGGGAAAGAAAAGAATGGGATATGGTAGGAGGGGTGTTGATTTTGAAGGAGGGGAGAAAATGAAGATGAGTATGAGTATGAGCGTGGAAGGCAGGATCGGGACACCTGGGGAGGACCAAACACTTGGGAAAGGGAAAATTATGGAGGAATCATGGGAAATAGAGGAGATCGGAAGGTCCATAAGCTGAAGATGTCTATTTTTGAAGGGGATGATGCACATGGGTGGATCTACAAGGTAGAATGGTATTTCACCGTCAATGAGTTGACATATGAGGAGAAATTGACAATAGCTGGCTTATGTTTGGAAGGGAAGGCATTGGCTTGGTACTAGTGGAGAGACTGGTGGAGGCCCATACGGAGTTGGAGGGAGTTCAATGAATGCTTATTAGAATGTTTTTGAATCGACAGAGGAGGAGAGTTCTATGAGCAGTTCTTTGCACTTGTGCAAGAAGGTTCAGTGACAGATTATTACGAGAGGTTTGAGTACCTAGCAAGTCGAATGTATCGGCTATCAGAGACTATTCTTGAGGAGAATTTCATGAAGGGACTCAAATCAGAGATTCGGGCAGTAGTGAGGGTCATGAGGCCTCATGACTTGGGAGAGATTATGGAGTTGGCACAACTGGTGGAGGATCAGAAGTACCAGGAGAGGGGAGCTAGAGGCAGCAATTTTGGGAGCTCTTATCGGATGACCACCACTCTCTTAGCACCCAGGGGGTCTGCATCAGGTTACATTTGTGAGACTCCAAAAGTAGGAGGAAGTGGGTGAACTTCAAGAGACTGACAGAGAGGGATATGCAGGAGAAGAGAAGGGACTATGCTTTAGATGTGATGATAAATGTATGCCATGGCATAGGTGTAGGGACCGAACACTTCAAGTTCTCACTGTTTGTGATGATGAGGAAACCGAGGGAGGTGAGATGGAGACAGGGAGAGAGGAGGAGGACAAATTGCATCTTGACAGGCAGATGTCTCCATGAACTTAGTGGTAGGGTTCACTCTGAATCATACCATAAAGGTGAAGGGAGAAATACTAGAGAGGGAGGTGGTGGTGTTGATAGATAGTGGAGCTACCCACAATATCATCTCTAACCAGGTCATGAACCAATTGGAGGTGACATTAGGGAATACATGGTGTTATGGAGTGATGATGAGTACTGAGAAGGTGGAGATCGGCTAGGGGATATCCAAAGTAATGTTGATCATATAGGGGGTCCAGGTGAGGGAGGATTTTCTCTCATTGGAGTTAGGGAGCACTAATGCCATTCTGGGGATGAAGTGGTTGCAGACCCTAGGGAACACCAAGGTCAATTGGGGAGTATTGACGATGGAGTTGGTGGTGGAAGGGAGAAGAATAGTGATCAGGGGAGATTCTGGGCTCTCCAAAGCCATGGTATCACTCAAAACCACGGTGAGGAGTATGCATGAGGTGGGGGAAGTTTATCTGGTGGAGTTACATAGGTTAGAGGGGATCATATTGAAGGAGGGTGGGAACATTCCTCTTTCAGTGCAATCATTGATTCAACAATTCAGTGAGATTTTTCAACCACCTTAGGGATTGCCACCACTAAGGGAGCAAGACCACGCTATCACCTTGAGGGAAGGTGTGTCACCTATAAGTGTCAGGCACTACCGCTATTCTCAATTTCAGAAGGATAAAATTGAGAAGTTGATTAGAGAGATGTTGGAAGCAGAGATTATCAGGCCTAGTGTGAGCCTTTTTTCTAGAAGAGTGTTAATGATTACGAAAAATGATGGGAGTTGGAGATTTTGTGTAGACTACAGGGTGGTGAATAAGGAAACTGTGCCAGGAAAGTTTCCCATCCCAGTGATAGATGAGCTGAGTGGGGCAGTTATTTTCACGAAGATAGATCTGAAGTCATGGTACCATCATATCAGGATGAGGGAGGATGTGCCAAAGACTGCTTAGAACTCATGAAGGGCATTATGAATTCCTAGTGATGCCTTTTGACCTTACTAATGTCACAACCACTTTCAAGTACCTCACGAACCTAACTCAGGCGATTTGTGTTGGTGTTTTTTGATGATATCCTTGGTTACAGCAGGTCAAAGGAGGAGCATTGAGAGCACTTGAGAAAGGTTTTAGAGGTGCTACAGGAGCACCAGCTGAGGGCCAATCTGAAGAAAATTTTGTTTTGCCCAAGCCAGTGTGGAGTACTTGGGACATGCAATCTCTAAGGAGGGTGTAACAACGGATCATATCAAACTTGAGGCTATTTTGAGATGGCCATTGCCAAAGAATCTTAGGGAGCTGTGGGGATTCCTAGGGCTGACGGGCTACTACAGGAGATTCGTGAACGGGTATAACATCATTGCATGACCACTGATAGAACAATTGAAGAATGATAAGTTCTTATGGGGGGAGGCGGTCCCAACAGCTTTTGAGAGCTTGAAGAAGGCCATGACCACTGTGCTGATCTTGTCCAGCTGGCCCAGCCCTACTGTATTTCACTCAGGTCTTCATAGTGGAGACAAATGTCTCATGATATGGATTGAGAGTAGTACTCATGCAGAACCATTGACCCTTCACCTACTTCAGCCAGGTGTTGATAGCTAGGGCTAGGATGAAGTCAGTCTATGAGAGGGAATTGATGACCATTGTGTTAGCCATCTAGAAGTGGCGACCCCTACTTGTTAGGCTGGCATTTCATTGTCAGGATAGACCAGCGAAGCTTGAAGAACTTGTTGGAGCAAAGGATTGTGACAAAGGAGCACCAAAGATGGATGTCAAAGTTGTTGGGATATGATTTTGAAATACAATATAGGTCAGGGATGGAGAACAAGGAAACAGATGCCTTGTCAAAATATACGAGGGAGTTACATGCAATAGCACTATCAATACCACTAATGCTGGATTGAGAGGCCATTGAGGAGAGTGCATGGGATGAGGAGTTGGGAAGGATTAGGGCTGATTTATTGAAGGAGGGGAGTAGCCAACCAGGGTATTCTTTAGAAGGTGAAAGGCTCCTGTACAATGGGAGATTTGTGATTCCTAGGACATCAGTTCATATTCCACACCTGCTCCAGGAGTTCATTGGGAGCGCTGTTTGGGGTCATTCAGGGGTACATAAGACATATAGGAGACTAGCCTCAGAGTTGTGTTGGAAGGGGTGCACAAGGATGTGGAGGAATTGGTAGCCAGATGTGAAATCTTTTAGAGGAGCAAGTACATGGCCATGTCTCCAGGAGGATTATTGCATCCTTTAGCTCTACCTTGTCGAGTTTAGGAGGAGGTATTCTATGACCCCGATCGGAAGGGTTCACAGTGATTTTGGTGGTAGTGTCAGACTGAGCAAGTATGCTCACTTCATTCCCCTATGACACCCCTACATGGCAGTAACAGTGGCATCACCTTTCATTAGGGAGGTGGTCAGACTGCATGAGATACCGGAGTCTATAGTATCCGATAGGGATAAAGTGTTCCTTAGTCACTTTGGGAGGGAGCTATTTAGACAATGAAAGAGGAGCACCCCCTACCACTCGCGGATAGATGATCAGATGGAGGTGGTCGATAGGAGCTTGAAGACATACCTACGATGCTTTGTGTCAGAGACGCCCGACTGTGGGCCAAGTGGCTAGCATAAGAAGAGTATTGGTACAATACTTTATATCATTCTGCTTCTCAGATGACACCATTCAAAGTGTTGTAAGCAAGAGATCCACTTCATCTGTTGTATTTTGAGCATAATAACACCCCAGTTTCTTCAGTAGAAGAGTACTTGGAGGAGAGGGACAGAGTGTTGGAAAAATTGAAGAGACATCTATTGAGGGCGCAACAGATTATGAAGAAATAAGTGGATTGGCACAAGAAGGATATTTAGTTTGAAGCAGGGGATAGGGTGTTCCTAAAGCTTCGACCTTACAGATAAAGGACAATCGCTAACAGGAGGAACGAGAAGCTTGCTCCAAGATATTTTGGTCCTTATGAGATATTAGAGAAAATTGGGACATTGGCGTATTGTTTGTGGTTACCCCCCATCGCTACCATACATCCATTGTTTCATGTATCACGGTTGAGGAGAGTTGTAGGGGATCACACAACAAGTTCATAATTGCCAACAATATTGACTAAAGATTTGGAAGTGGTATCGGAGCCCCTTAAAGTTACAAGGGTTGCACCAAGGAGGGGTAAATGAGGTATTAATTAAGTGGAGTGACCTTCCAAATTATGATGCGATGTGGGAGCCTTACGAGAGGGTGCATCATCAATTCATGTCTTTCCATCTCGAAGACATGGTGGTTCTTTGGGAGCGGGGTATTGATACGCTTAGACTGGTGATGGGGACATCAACACATGGAAAGTCTATCAGAGACGTGGCCGTCGATCTACGACCATGATCGAGTCGATGTATTTTGAGTCATTTCATGTATTTATCTTTTATTATGTTATTTGTCTTTTATTATTTATGTTGTAGTTGTTTTCTCATTTTTACCCTTTACTTAAGGGAGGTCGATGTATGTCCTGAGGACATTGTCGTCTTTCTTATTTTGAGTCCTATGTACGGTATGAGGCTATTTATAGTCCCTATGTTTCTATTTGAAAGTTTAATGATTGAATGATAAAAATATGCTTTTAAGGACCATGTTTACCACTACTAATCACCCTGGTGCAACGGATCTTTCCAATCACTAGTCTTTTTTTGCTGGGTATAGGCCAAATCATCTGCTTTGCAGTTCATAAATCGGTTATTCCATGTTGTTGCATGTTTTGAACAAAAAAATACACGCTAGTCTCTATGATCTTTGTGCTTCAACTAAAACTATTTGATCTGAAAAATCATCTTTTGTAAATTGAACCATGAAGCAATTGCAGTTGTACTAATTAAGAGTTTTACCCATTTTTTAGAGATTACTCTTTTTTCAAGTATTGGTACGATATTTTATCATTGCCATTGACTTGGAAAAATGTTATTTTTACCCATTTCTTTGAGCTCTTTCCTTGCATCTAGAGAGCTGAGTGCCAAACATCCCTCCAATTCTTATGATTTTGACTCAACTCGTGTCACATAATACCCACATAGATCTGAATATTTTCCTATGAAGAGTTGAACTAATGCTCGAGTGTTTTGGAACTTGAGAAAATCTTCCAAATCCTAAAGTTTGTCAAGCATGAATCTTCAAAAGCGTGAATTCTATTTTTAGTTTTTAACATTTTTTTTTTCTTTTCAAAGTAGACCTTTGCAGTATACCACTTTTTAAAATATTAAAAAAAATTTCAACTATAGGAAGTTCGTGTGAGATTTGATGGGTTTGGTCCTGAGGAAGATGAGTGGATTAATGTCAGGAAGGGGGTACGGGAGCGCTCAATACCAATGGAGTCTTCTGAATGCTGGAAGATTAAAGAAGGAGACATCGTTCTCTGTTTCCGAGTATGTGATACTATGATTTCGTTTGGGATGGTTTTCTTTCTGCGTCTTAAAATAGTTTTCTAGTACAAAATTAAAAAGTTTTGTATTAAAAAGCCTCTTTAAGAAGCAAAAAGAAAGCCCCCCCAAACTATACCTATAGCCTCAACTTCAAAAACCACCATCACCAATGTGTTTTATCCATTATGTTGAACTTCCTCCTTTCCTTTGTCCAGGAGAAAGATGAAGCTGCCAACTACTTCGATGCTCATGTTATGCAAGTTGAACGAAAGATGCATGACATAAGGGGCTGCAGGTGTATTTACTTGGTACGATATGATCATGATCAAACTGAGGTAAGTTCTTTTAAGTTCTGTTTACCTTCTCAATGTGATCATCCAGGCTTAATTGTTATCAATATTTTATATTTCACCTATAAAATTATAAAATCATGTTAGTCATGCGTTGCAGTAACTCATGATTGTGCAAGTACAATAATTAGATATGTGATAAACACTACAATCTAGGCATCAATTTAATTGAGAAGTATAATAATTAAATTGAGTTTAGTTTAAAGATGTCCTTGGAGGGAGGCTTGCCTTACTGCACTTTCTATAGGACAGCTGGGTTCATCTGTACTGGGTTTACTTGTTATAATCCAGATACAGTCCATCGTCCACATGTAGATTTGGTTGTTCACAGCATGGAACGAGGCACATCGAATCACTGCCGCTTCTCATTTTCCTGTTGAAGCTAGATAACAAATAAAATGGAGACAAGAAAGCACAAAAAGCTCAATAGCATATCAATCATCTGGTCACTGAACCAATGCATCTAACTTGGGAGTTAAAAGGAGATTAAGGTTTCGTTTAAAACAGCTTTCTTATTGTTTTTTAAAGTAGCTTTCTAGTAAAAAAAATTAAAATTTTGTATTAAAAAACTGTTTTAAGAAGCAGTAAGAAAGCCCTCCCGAATGAAACCTTAAACTTGTTGTTACTCATCAATAACAAAACTTGAAGAATGAATGGGTTTTGACTTAATTCACATATTTGACCTCTAAAATGCATTGATGTGAGTGAATGAGAAATAAGGCACAGATAGGTGCTAAACCTTAAAAGCCAGGTTCTACGTCCTGGATGAGAAAAATGAAGGGTTGCATTAGGTAGTTGACAGCCAGCATAAAATTTCATATTAATATCTAAGTAATTCTAATGCTACGCTCTTACCGTTTAGTTTGGGCATTATTAACCCATACTAAAATGGCACACTTCACGTTCCTTTCCCTCTCTTTCAATGCCATTTTTGTCTAATTTCAGGAGAGAGTTCACCTGAGTCGTTTGTGCCGCAGACCATGATATTGTACGATCTTGTCGCAGAAGGGCATTTTGGTTTCTCACATCATATTAGCTTCATGTTTGACAAAAACCATTGATTGCTTTCTGCGGATTGCAGACATAGCTAAACCATTCAGATTTGTAAGGATGCCATACTGGATCATTCTATAATAGCATGGTCTAATATGTGCATTTTCCCTGGGAAAAAATAGCTCTTTTTGTTGTTCTTATTATTATTTTTTGATTTTTCTTTTGCACTTGTTGATGTTAGGATGCTTCAGTGCCTTTAAAAGTAGATGATTCAACTGTGGAGTTTGTTTAAATAGTATTTGGTAGGAAAAATGATCAAATTGATTCTTTTTACTCTTTATGAAGGATTAAAATGATTTTCAATTATCTTGAAAGATTATTTTGGTCTCTCAAATCTTAAAAAAAAAAGTCAAATTAGTTTTATGGTGGGATTATTTTGATTATTCAGAGTTGAGAGATCAAAATTATTCTTTAATGTAATTGATTATTCTTTAAAGGTTTGAATCTTATGTAATATGTGTGAATTTTTCTTAATTGATTAAAAAGTTAAAAAAAAATCACGAAAGGCTCATTTGCTTGTTTATGGTTTAGGTAACTTTACACGCAGTAAATGAACATTTATGAACTTTTATAAATGTATTTGTTATTATTTTGACTTGTGTTCAAAATTTCAAATGCAATTAATTGCATCTCATTAAAATTTGTAATTAAGAAAATATCATCGTTATTATTATAATTGCATTATAAAAGATAATCAACTTTATGAAATTTAATAAGTATAAAAATTTTAATTTAATAGAAGTTAAATCACTTTATAAATATTAAAAAACAATTTTTAACAAAATGTTAAGTAATTTTATAAATAGAAAATGATTAGAACATAAATTATACTCAAATATCGCTTAAATTTTAGAAGCCAAAATTACTAGAATTTGTCTGTTTTTTTTGGAAAGAGAAATAACAAAATGCCTGATTCCAAATTTTGGCTTATACGTCTCACAGTAAAATTTTGAGTTTGCAGGCATTTTTGTGATAAATCATAAATGCATGATATAAATCTATCTTATATGTTGTTGTAAAGTTCTATATTTTTAGATTTTTTTGTGTGATTCAAATAACATATTTGAATCGTGTATTTTGCGATTTATCAAAAAAAAAAAAAAAACTTTTTTTTCTTTGATGATGTACCAAATACATATTCAAATAACAAATTTTGTGATTTAACTTTTATTATCAAAAAATAAAAATAGAAATTCTTATTTTTTTAAACTTATAATGTGCGTAAGGTGAATAAAAAATTTTAGTAAAATTTGTAGCGGACTAATTTTTTTAAATTTATAAAGTGATCAATTTATCTAAACAAAATAGGTTTTTAAGTTTATAACAATAATGTACTATTAAAATTTTAATTTCTTTAACAAAATTAACCAAGACTTGCATATTCACATTCACTATCATTAACTAAGATAAACTTGTTGGGATTCAATCTTGTATTATACACTCTTAGGTTTTATTTGATGCGATTTTTTTACTGCTTCTTAAAACAACTTTTTAAAAGAAGTGGTAAAAAAGCCGTCTCTAACAAAACCTTAAAGTCAAGAAATTCTATCCTAGTCCTCAAAATACCCATCTAGACTTTGATAATTCATGCGCAGCTCATCAATGTAAACTTTTAGATTTAGGCACTCCAATGTTTAATCCCAACAACATGAACAAATAACAATACACACATTAAGTACTATGAAGTTAGGTCTTATCCTCTTCTTTCAAGTTCATCTTGATCTAATGATAACAAGCTAAGCTCAAGTACCCCACAATCGAGTCAACTAGAATGTTGATGATTGGTAGAAGAGAACAATCTTTCAAGCATATTTGATTAAAATTTGTGAAATCAATACACCATAAAGCATTGCAGATCTCATCACCATCTAATAGAATTTCCCTTAAGTTTGAGAGAGACTTTTCTATCACACAACAAGCCCGATGCATTCCTCCACTTCAAACATTCAAATTGGATTCTATTACTAATATCCCCATCTATTTCACCATCACTCTGAACAATCGGTATAAAATAAAGAAATCAAGAAGAACAATTGATGTAAACAAAGCATATTCTAGTTATCATTTTTATTTCCTAAGCATGATAATATTATAGACCCAAGATCCCACACTTCTCTAATAAATCCAATTTGTGCAATAAATTGTGTTCTTGGTAGTGTTGTTCCTTCACCTAATTGAATTGAGTAGAACAAACCAGCAGCTAATCATGTATCAAATCTAGAGGATCATGGAAATAAACAACATTCAGTTTGAAAGAACTTCCCAGGACAAAGCAAATAGGAGAAGCCAAGTCAGTCTTCAATAGTTCAATAACAATCCAATACTGGCAAAAGTAACAATATAAAGAAATCAAAATATACTGAGCGAAAAAAATGGAAGGAAAAGGCTCAACTATCAAATGACAAATCCCTTACTAAAATGTTAGGTTTTCCTGGCACTGCATACACAAAACAGCAGTGTGTGTTATCTATAGCAGGATGGCTTACTGTTGATATTCTCACTTTTATCAGCATTTTGATTCACTATACAGATTACCTTTATAAAATAAATAAGATAACATGAGCAATTCATCTGTAGTGGACAATTTCATGATCTTAACAGATATGCAAAACCTTGATGGTGGGAGATTAGCAGAGACAGGAATGTGAAAAATGCTTAAAAATGGCATCCGCACATTGAAATTTCTCACACCAACTTACATGAGGCTTCTTTTGAGAATGAGCAATTGATAGTAAACCCTAAACAGAGAGAATAAAATCATGAAACGGTTCTTCCATAGCATACTGATGACATATAAAGATTCTTTGCCCACTTCTCCTGGAATCAAGCAAAACCCACCGATCAGATATGGAATTCATTGATGTGATGCAGATAAATGTTTCGTTTGGGACGACTTTCTTAATGTTTCTTAAAGTAACTTTTTAGTATAAAAAATTTATTTATTGTACTAAAAAGCTACTTTAAGAAGCAGTAAGAAAACCGTCCCAAACGAAGCCAAAATGTTTGATAACATTACAACAATGAAGTATGAATAGAATCTTGCATAATATCTAGAGAGAAAATGAATTGTTGAAGGAACTCACCTTGACATGCTGAGTAGGAAAAGCAGAGGTTCTAAGTGTCTCTTGTGTTTCATCTGCAAGGTTTCTTCTTGGTACGCTCAGAACAATTGCAGCCTGATCTGGCGTTGCAGCTGTGGCAGTGATTCGATGGCCACTATCCCACCTCCAATGAATACCTTCACTTGGATATAAAAAGTCCAGTTCAACAACCTGAAAATGAGGAATATGTAAGTGAAAACTTATGCGGACATCCGACGGTGGACGATATTCAAAGGAAGAGTCGAACATCGACGGCCGAGATCACTACGTTTTATTTTAGTTTATTAATTGCATTTTGATTTAATTTTTCAATTTTTCTTTTTTATCCTTTTTTTAAGAGTTTTGTCTTAGGTAAGCCCAAGGGGCAAATTTGTCTTTTAGTTTATTTTGAGGCCTATATATAGAGGCCCCTTCTCTCGTATTAGGTATGATGGAATTATAATAAAAATTTGTGTTTTGCACTTGTGTTCTTTTTGGAGGACGTTAGTGAGATTTCTATGGGAAGGAATCAGAGTTTTCACCAGCTGCAGGATGAGTCCGGGCTCGTGGCTTGAAGTCCCTGGGAGAAGGGCAACGCATCACCCGTCAGTCTTCGGAAGAGTCCAAGACTCGCGGTTTTGTTTTGTTTTTTTTTTATTTAATTATTCTCCTTATTTTCCTAACCGCCACTTCCCCATCTCTCTTTCTCCTATTGGCCGAAAACTCCACCCAAACCCTAGGCCAAAAGACACCCAACCACCAGCCCAATCCCCTTCCCGAAGTCGCCGGCCATCATCCATCCCTTGGCTCCAAGATTCAAAATCTAGCATTCAAATCCTTTCCTAAATTAGCTCCTTTTAATTTTGGAAACTATATTTAATTGAATTTGAATTTTACTTCCTAAATGAGGAAAACTATTTTAGGGAAGTCCCTCAAATCATGCAATTTTGAATTTTAAATAGGAGTTGATTTAATCCACTTTCCTATTTTAAGATTCTAAATATAGCCACCTTTAACCCCTCATATCAATCAACCATAATCATGCTAGCCGCCGGCCCTACCCCTTCCTATTTTCTCTTTCCCTCCACTTTTCAAATTGATTATTGAAGGCATTCCTTATTCGGTTCATCTTAAGTTTGGGAAGTTTTTAAATTAATTTGAATTTAAAATTCCTTCTTAAAATAGGACGAATTATATTAGGAGGATTGCCTTAATTCTCCAAATTTGAATTTAATTAAAGACCTGTCATAATTCCCCTTTCCTTATCTTAATAATTCAAATTTAGAAATTCCTTGAGTCCACATTCATCGTATGTGGACACATTCACCGTATGTGAACGCCTTCCCTTTTTCCCCTCTTTTGGTTGACCCCCTCCGTTCTACATCAAGAACCTTCCTGAACCTAACGCTTCAACTTTGTTTGGATGCTGTGACTTTGATAGAATTTTTTTTTCTTTTCAACCAACAGATTTAGATCCATGGAAGGGAAAGAAAAAGAATAAAACCTGATTTGAAAAGCCAGCAGTTCGGGACATGACAACTGCCCATCTAGCTCCAGCAGTGGCCATGGAAGTAACATAGAAACCCTCCCTCCATTTTTTAGTAATCCACTTAAATGGAAATGAATCACTAACTTTGTATGACTGCTGTGTATACTGGGTGCCTGGAGCATCATCAGATTTTAGGGTATTCTGACAACTTTAAAAGACAAAAAAATTGAAAGAATTCAGGTAATTTTACCTTTAGACATCACCACAAAAGAACTGCAATTGTTTGTCCCAGCTAGAGCACTAATATAATAATTTTTCTCCCATTGCTCCAGTATCCATTCCTTCAAAAGAAGAGAAAAAGCATTCACACGGGCAAGAAAATCAAAATAGCAGAATCTTGGAATCATATGGTATAAGACCTGCAAAATCTGATTTAAAAACAATAAACAGAAACATGAACAAATTCTAACAAGTCACCTTGTGAAGAAAGCTTTGCGAGAGTTCATAAACTTGAGAAGTAAAACCGGTGCCTGCATCCATAATGAGAGCCCACAAATTTGAGCTAGATGAAACACAACTGATAAACAATCCATCTTCGTTTCCTTTTTCAATATGCTGGGCGATTCTTAAATCAGTAACATTGTAGTGATATCTGCAACAAAACATAAATGATCAACTAGCCTAAGCTGCAGCTAGATTAACGAGTATTCAGATAAGAACCTCTGCTTCATAGGCCGGCGGGCATTGTAAACACTAATCCATTGAGTTGCTGGCGTTCCCATTCGCACTCTCTTCTTTGGTTGCTCGTCTTCTCCTTCCATGGACAGCCTCCCTCTCTTTTGACCAACCTGGTATATAAGCTTTACAGCATTTAGCAGAGCATTAGATATAAAGCTCGTTAAACAGGAAATAAAAAAGTCAATTCACTTAATGAGGGAATGCCCTAAGCAAAATAAATAAGTTTGTACAATACCTTTTGAGCACCATCTGTATTAAGTGGTCTAATCTCTGGATTAGGACCAACTATGCCATCAAATAGTGAAATGTATTTAGCATAATTTGGTTCTTCATCAAACTTTAGATTTACTACATACTCCAGAAACAGTCTGAACGGCAATGGGCAAAAGTAACACAAAGCAATAGGAGCTGTAGCCATTTTTTTCTTACAGACAAGGAAACCCTTGTTCTCACCCTGTAAAAATGTAGAAAACATACATGAGAAAAAAGAAAGAGAAAAAGATAAAGCTTCTTCCTCCACTTTGAACCTAGTGAATTAGTTCCATATGGATTGAGCTACTTTATCCAGGCACTGCACAATAAATGGCCATATACTTGGGACTTCCATCTCAGGGTAAAAAATCTGACAAAAATACTTATTTGCTATAGGCTTTTTAAATGCAAACCTGCAAACCCTGCCAAGGTAGACGGCCACGAAGAAGGAAAACAAGCGTGTAAGCAAGGGATTCCAGATCATCTCTTCTACTTCCAATCCTTCCTAAATGAGCATGAACACTAGCATAGCGCACTGTTCCTCTTCAGTATCAAACAAACAGGCAACAAAATTTGAGGACAATTTTGATGGAAAATATGAATCAAATGTTAAAAAACAATATAAAGCTGGACAACAAAATCCAAAAAGATATACCTAAAAATATCTGGCCGCTGGTCATAGACAACATGCTGACCAGTTGAAGCATCCTTCCACTTTGTAGCTGACAATTTAAGATTGAATGCAATGAAAAAGAATCATCAGAACGGTTTTTATATGATATGTCAAGAATTACTCGATAAAAATGATAAGCCAATCCATAATTCCATGCAAAAATTAAAATTCATTGAAATACCTAAGCCAAGATCAACAAGAAATAGTCTTTTCTCATCATGAGTTCCTGGAGGCCCAAGCAAAAAGTTTTCTGGTTTTACATCCCCGTGCACATACCTGTCACAGGAGTTTTCCAATGAAAAACATTTAGAGTTGCTAAAAAAACCACAACAAAACCAGTAAATATAGTTAACAAGAGCGAATATTCGTAAGCATGTTTAGAAGAGGGTCAACCCTTTAGAGTGCATATTTTCTAGTATGGAAATGGCTTCAATAGCAATACATGCAACCATATCAGTAGACATGCTGCACAAAGAAGATGGAAAGTTAGCACAAACTCAAGCATATATGGTCTTCGTTTGGGACGACTTTCTTTTTACTTCTTAAAGCAGCTTTCAAGTACAAAAAAATTAATTTTTGTACTAAAAAGTTGCTTTATGACCCAAATGAAGCCATAAGCAGAAAAACGAGGAAGCAATTAACCCCCCCAAAAAAGGACTGACGTGTGAGAGTTATTATTCCAGATATCCCATAGACTAGGTCCCAACATATCCATAACCTGTAAACATAACAATGTTACCAATGCATTTAGTAATCTTTGTGGGAAAATATAATTAATCAGGATAGATAGACAACTAGTAACAGACTGAAATTTACCATGACATAGTAGTCCCCTTGGCGACCCTTGTAATGCACTCGAGGAACCCCATGAATGCCACTAAGGGTGCTAAAATATGCAACTTCAAGCAGGTGAGACTAATTCAAAATAACACCAACATAATAGAATGAACAAAAATAGAAGTACATACTTGTAAACTTGCCATTCAGAAGGGGGTCCATGATGACACCCCTTGCTGTTTCTATGTTCAAACTTCAGTGCCACCTGCAGTTAATATTTGCATCAAAATAAAAAATGTAACCATTTAAAAGATGCAGTCATCAACCTTATCACAAAAATTAGTGACAAATTAGCCGCACTTCTACAGCACTGATGCCCGAAATTCTGTCTTTGGCATTGGTTGCAGAAATCCGCCGGCCAAGACAGACTTGACCAAATCCTCCTTTCCCAAGCTTCCTTTCAATTTTGTAAACGGGGGAATTCCCAATCTGAACCTGTAGATATAACATGCAAAAGTTTAAAAAGGCTTATTGAAGTTTCTACGGATTTGCAGGCCATTGATCACAAGAAATAGTAACAATTCAAAAAATCAAACTCAATTTTAATTAATTATTAAGAGAATGACGTGCAGACTACAAGCCAAGGACTGACATTGTCTTCATAGCAAAAAATACAGGAACAATCAATTAACAAAACTCCCTTGCAAAGCTGCTCAGCATAAGGTGAACTTACATGACCTTAGTCGTGTCATAATATGAAAGGACATAAATAGAATACCACTTTTGGTACAGGAAAGGATGGGGGTAAGGGGACAGTGGGAAGGCACAAGAACGTGACAAATCCATTGAAAAAAAGGCTTTTAGAACAACTCAAGGTTTTCACCAACATAAATAAATAGAATAAGATGCCAAAGTGTAAATTCATATTTAGCTGTGTAATTTGGCAATCCTAAAACAATTAAATATGTATAATTTGCATTAATAAATGAATATATAATGACACTATTATCTAATTATATTGCTTAAAATATTAAAAAAATAATTATCTGACAAGAAGAATATATATATACGGTAAAACTTAAGCTGCCACCCAAGTTTGTATCCACACACAAATATACGAAATAGTTTAGAATGATCCAACTAAGTTATCCTACACTTGAAAGTTAACAATTCAATGTTTAGTAGAGAGGGTTAATAAAAGGAGAAAAAAAATTGTGTCTAATACACCAATAGTTTGCATTAATAAATGAATATACAATGACATGATTATCTAATTATATTGCTTAAAATGTTACAAAAAATAATTATATAACAAGAAGGATATATACAATAAAACTTAGGCTGTTCAATCTTTAGTAGAGAGGGTAAATCATAGGAGAACAAAAATTGTGTCTAATACACCAATAGTTTGCATTAATAAATGAATATACAATGACAAGATTATCTAATTATACTACTTAAAATGTTACAAAAATAATTGTATGAAAAGAAGGATATATATACAATAAAACTTAAGCTGCCACCCAAGTTTTTATCCACACACAAATACATGATAAAGATAGTTTAGAATGATAACTAGTTATCCTCCACTTGAAAGTTAACAATTCAATCTTTAGTAGAGAGGGTAAATCAAACAACAACAACAACAACAACAAGTCTTTATCCCACTACGTGGGGTCGGCTACATGAATCCTTTTTCTCCATTGTGTCCTGGTAAGAGTCAATTTCTCATTTAAATCTAATAAAGAAAGGTTCTTTTTAATAGTTTCTAACCAAGTCTTTTTAGGTTTACCTCTACATTTCTTAACAAAAGCCAAATCTAATACATCTACTTTCCTAACCGAGTCATCAGAAGGCTGCCATTTTATGTGACCAAACCATCTAAGACGACTCTCTCTAATCTTATCTTCCACTAGAGCTACTCCAACCTTTCACGTATATGCTCATTTCGTATCATGTCACCTGAGCATCCTCATCTATGCAACACTTAACTTAATATTATGCTTCTCTTTAAATGATCAATATTCTGCACTGTAAAGCATTGCAGATCTCACCACCATCTAATAGAATTTTCCTTAAGTTTGAGAGGGGCTTTTCTATCACACAGCAAACTCGATGCATTCCTCCACTTCAACCATCCAACTTGGATTCTACTAATAATATCTCCATCTATTTCACAATCACTTTGAACAATAGACCCAAGATATCTAAAACGTGTACTCTTATTAATGACTCGATCACCCAAAGTCACAATCCCCGCACAAGAACTATTATTACTAAAATTACATTCAATATATTCAGTTTTAGATCTACTCAAACGAAAGCCTTTAGACTCCAAGGTTGACCTCCATAATTCAAATTTACCTTCCAACTCCCTCTCTAGTCTTATCAACAAGAAGACTATCATCCACAAAAAGCATACAACAGGGTTCAACCTCTTGCAAATGTCTAGTGAGAACATCCATGACTAAAACAAAAATATATGGGCTTAAGGCTGATCTTTGATTTAATCCAAGTGAAATAGGAAAATATTTGGTCAAATCACCTTGTGTTTGAACACAAATAATAGGTCCTGCATACATATACTTAATGACTTAAATATAAGCATTATTAACCCCTTTATTTTCTAGAACTCTCCATAGCACATCTCTTGAAACTTTATCATATGCTTTCTCTAAATCAATAAATATCAAATGAAGATCTTCCTTATTCTCTCTATACTTCTCCATCAAACCTCTCAATAAATGTATAGCTTCCATAGTAGACCTACTGAACATGAATCCAAATTAATTTTGAGAAACATTAGTATCACGTCGTAACCTATGCTCCATGACTCTCTCCCATAGTTTTAAAGTATGACACATTAACTTAGTTCATCTACAGTTCACACAAATATTTGGTCAAATCACCTTGTGTTTGAACACAAATAATAGCTCCTGCATACATATACTTAATGACTTAAATATAAGCATTATTAACCCCTTTATTTTCTAGAACTCTCCATAGCACATCTCTTGAAACTTTATCATATGCTTTCTCTAAATCAATAAATATCAAATGAAGATCTTCCTTATTCTCTCTATACTTCTCCATCAAACCTCTCAATAAATGTATAGCTTCCATAGTAGACCTACTGAACATGAATCCAAATTAATTTTGAGAAACATTAGTATCACGTCGTAACCTATGCTCCATGACTCTCTCCCATAGTTTTAAAGTATGACACATTAACTTAGTTCATCTACAGTTCACACAAATATTTGGTCAAATCACCTTGTGTTTGAACACAAATAATAGCTCCTGCATACATATACTTAATGACTTAAATATAAGCATTATTAACCCCTTTATTTTCTAGAACTCTCCATAGCACATCTCTTGAAACTTTATCATATGCTTTCTCTAAATCAATAAATATCAAATGAAGATCTTCCTTATTCTCTCTATACTTCTCCATCAAACCTCTCAATAAATGTATAGCTTCCATAGTAGACCTACTGAACATGAATCCAAATTAATTTTGAGAAACATTAGTATCACGTCGTAACCTATGCTCCATGACTCTCTCCCATAGTTTTAAAGTATGACACATTAACTTAGTTCATCTACAGTTCACACAAATATTTGGTCAAATCACCTTGTGTTTGAACACAAATAATAGCTCCTGCATACATATACTTAATGACTTAAATATAAGCATTATTAACCCCTTTATTTTCTAGAACTCTCCATAGCACATCTCTTGAAACTTTATCATATGCTTTCTCTAAATCAATAAATATCAAATGAAGATCTTCCTTATTCTCTCTATACTTCTCCATCAAACCTCTCAATAAATGTATAGCTTCCATAGTAGACCTACTGAACATGAATCCAAATTAATTTTGAGAAACATTAGTATCACGTCGTAACCTATGCTCCATGACTCTCTCCCATAGTTTTAAAGTATGACACATTAACTTAGTTCATCTACAGTTCACACAAATATTTGGTCAAATCACCTTGTGTTTGAACACAAATAATAGCTCCTGCATACATATACTTAATGACTTAAATATAAGCATTATTAACCCCTTTATTTTCTAGAACTCTCCATAGCACATCTCTTGAAACTTTATCATATGCTTTCTCTAAATCAATAAATATCAAATGAAGATCTTCCTTATTCTCTCTATACTTCTCCATCAAACCTCTCAATAAATGTATAGCTTCCATAGTAGACCTACTGAACATGAATCCAAATTAATTTTGAGAAACATTAGTATCACGTCGTAACCTATGCTCCATGACTCTCTCCCATAGTTTTAAAGTATGACACATTAACTTAGTTCATCTACAGTTCACACAATATTATGCATCACCTTTATTCTTAAAAATAGGAATCCACACACTCTTCTCCACTCATCTGACATTTTTTTAATCTTTAGAATAATATTAAAAAGTTTAGTAAGCCAAGAAATTCCTTCATCTCCTAAGAATTTCCACACATCTATTGAAATATCATTAGGTCCAATAGCTTTTCCACACTTCATTTTCTTTAAAACATATAACTTTGGTTTTACTAATACGCCGAAAAAAACAAAAATCTTTATTTTTATTTAGAGTACTACGATTACTCAAGTTAATCATATTCTCACAATATTCATTGAAAAGTTTAGCAAAATATCTCATCTACATTTGTTGAATATCCTCTTCTAATAAAAATACTTTTTGATCTTCATTTTTTATGCATTTCATTTGAACTAAATCCTTACTGCTCCTACCTCTTTGTTTGGCTAACTTATTCACATATCTTTCGTCCTCCTAAGTATCTAATCTATAATAGAAATCATTAAAAGCTAAAATCTTTGCATTACATATTGCTTTCTTATATTCGTTACGAGCCTCTTTATATCTATTAAATTATCCGAATTTTTACATCTAAATCAATGTTTATAACAAATCTTTTTATTTTTTTATATTTTCTTACACATTTTGATTCTACCACTAACTATTTTTATTATTAGGAGCTTTTCCCATAGACGTGTCTAATACACCAATAGTCAAACTTGTTTACAACAAAAAATTTATACATATGGATGAAAGCCAACTACCTAGTATTCTCAAAATATATATTTTAACCATTCAATGCGAGCCTAAACTCAAAACTCCAATAAAACTTAACAATCTCAACTCACATAAGAGCTCTATACATCATCTATGGCTTATCAAATGAAAACTTTTTAACATCATCAATTATCATTGCATAAGACCCTGATGTAGAACAGTCGTGGGAAGATGATATGCTTAAAGGACGTTTACACGTTTAGTTTTAGAGAACAATAATAAGCAAGATCTCATGTTGGTTTGAACGATAAAATAAAATATTAAAGTGATAAAT
The DNA here is from genome assembly GCA_022539455.1 of Dendrobium nobile. Classification (NCBI taxonomy): domain Eukaryota; kingdom Viridiplantae; phylum Streptophyta; class Magnoliopsida; order Asparagales; family Orchidaceae; genus Dendrobium; species Dendrobium nobile. The sequence continues at coordinate 6,573,587 of CM039735.1, read as the reverse complement.
AGCGTTGGCTAATTTACGTGCATAGAAGTTAAGAGCATAAAAATCAATCAATTTAATCTACTTTTGCATACGTGAATGGTCTCAAACATAAATCCCTTCGTTAACATTAAGACTAGCTACTACAAGGAACCCTTCCACTCAACTATTCATATTACTAGGTTTTAGCGGAGGGACCAAAAACATCTTTGTGAATCAAAATATAACCACGTGGGAGAACTAAACTAAGAGGCTAAAAGAGTCGGAGGTCGAGTTTACCCGAAGTATGAAGTATACGAGGCTCCGGTGGTCATAGGAAGGCGTGGAAGGAGGTAGGTGGCATCCACGAACCTTCTTGAAGGTGTGATCAGCAATATGACGGGTCCTGACAACGTTTGAAGACCTTCCACTTGGCTGGACAACAAGAAACAGGTGCAGGTTTTCTCAGGAAAGCACACTCTCATACCCAGAAAAGTCTCAGGCAGTGGACGGGGACTTATCCGATCAGTTGGACAGCAAGTACATGTTCCGGATCTTCTAAACAGCAGGTTGCAGAAGCTTGATACGTGAAACAACAACAAGGAAGATGTCTGGACAGCAAGGGGGTTGAGTTTTGGGGCTGACCAGCTGGTGGGGATGTGCAGAATTCAGTGGACAACAATTTACCAATTCTCTGAACTTCTGGACAGCAATCCCGTTAGGAAGATTTCAGGCTCTCTTGTTCCGTTTGGAGAAAAAAGAGAGGTCTAAGGGCTAATTCAAATCAGCTCTAATTTGAATTTCAATTGGGCGTAATTTGGGGGATTGAATGATAATTGATTGAGGCAAGAATTAAGGAGAAATTATGAGGGGTAGGCCTGCCATGAGAGAGGGCGAAATTTGTGTCTAAATTCGTTGTATGTGGTCCAAGGCATTAATGACGATGGGGAATTAAAATCTGAAATTAATCTCAGATTTTATTAGATTGAATTGCTTTCCTAAATGGCTTGGGCTAATTGGAAAGAAAATTGAAATTCAAATCAATTCAATTTGAATTTGAATTCTTCCCAAAAATGCTATGGCCAAATATGGAAGGTATTGAATAGGGAATTTAATGTGGGGATCCAATGTGAGGAGAGGTGGTGAGGCTGGTGGTGAGGAAATTAATTTGAAATTTGAATTCAAATTAATTTTCAATTAATGCACTGATGTGGGTTTAATGGGAGGAAAGCCACATGGTGGCCGGCGGCATGTAGAGAGAGAGGGAGGGGATTTGGAAAAGGTTTGGGGAGTTTCCAAAGAGGGATTGTGGATTAGGAAAATTATTATAACATCCAATTGTTTGAAATTTAAATTAAAGTCATGAATAAAACTTTCCTAAATAGGAATTTCCAAAATTGGAAAGTTTTGAAATTCAAAATTAGATTTCAAATTGACTCCAATTTTCCCTCTCAAGCCCAACTAAATTTGGAAGATAGCATGATGATTGAGATCATCATCACAACGGAAAAGGGGGGTTGGTGGGGGCGGCGGCACGAGGAAGGGAATGGGTGGGTTGATGGCTTGCCGTCGGGTTTTGATAATTTTGGTGGAGGTTGGATATGAAGTGGGGAAGCTAGGGGATGAAAAGGATGTGGGAGTAAGGGGGAAAGAAGAAGATAGGGTAAAGAGAACCACGAACCCGGACGCTTTCAAGGTTGGTGGGTATTGCGTTGCCCTTCACCAAGGGGCTTTCTCAAAACTCTCTCCAAGAACTCTCAAACTCTCACAAGAGTAAAACGCAAAAATTTTCATAATAATCTTCATTAGCCCTTCTCCAAGAAGAGGAGGGACTTAAATAGACAAATACAAGAAGGAAAAAATAAAAGACAACAATGCCCACAGGGCTTACAAAGAATTAATCCCTTAAGAAATGACATAAATGGAAAAAGATAGAAAATAAATAGATACATCACATATAATTGAAATAAAAAGGCGTCATCATAGCCATCGATCATCGGCCACGTCCCTGATGGAACATTAAGGGTCTGATGTCCGCATCATTCTCCCTGGCTGGGAGAAAACTCGACTCCGTCGAGTGGGTGACTCAAAGGCTCGTGCAGAGTCGCAAATGAATATGGATCCAACCCTGTAACTCCTCTCGATCAATCCATGTATCTTCTATCTTTGGTTTACCTCGCCACCTTATTAAAGAGCTTCTTCGTCCACCCTCTTTTGTGGAAATAATGTCATCACTTAGAATCATGTTAATCACTTCCGCTATAGGTATTTTAGGAATATTTGGGAGTGGAGGTAGGCTTGGGTTCTCACAGGGTGGGGTCACATAAGGTTTAATTTGAAGTGGATTTGGGGCTTAAACTCTGGGCCCTCATAGGCTACTAAATCTTTATGTTAAAAGAGGAATGAATGTTGAAGTCTGCAGACAGATCCAATCATGTAAGCAGTGTCATGGATTGTAGTGACTAATTTAAATGATCCCGCACTTCTAACATGTAAATTTTCGGACGAATCCGCACCATCACTGAGTTACCAACCTTAATAGTTTAAAATTGTCGTTTTAGAATCAGCAAGAAGTTTATACTTATTATTACTCTCTTCAGGTTGGGCGTGCAATTTTCTTATGTAAGCCATGCAGATGTAATGCAGATGTTAATGCAAGAGACTTGGTGCAATGAAGATGGGCATGAATTGTGGGATCACACAAAGTTGTAAATAGAGGAAACTTTGAAAGATAACAGACTACCAAAAACACACACAAACATACTGACTCACAAGCACACATAGATAGGAATAAAGACATGTCAGTCAGAAAATGAGAGGACAAAAAGTTTCCATGTCTAAGGGAACAAGAGTAGGAGCAATAAAGACATCTTTAGCTACCAGGGCATTTTTATAGGTAGTTTCAGTTAGGGACGTAGGTAGTCTCCTAGTGGCAACAGTGGAGGTGAGGTAAGTCAAATCAGGAAATACACCTTCTGCTAAATATAAATCTAAATAAACAACTCCAAAAATAGACTCCAATAAAACAAGAGGAGACTTATTGTTCAAATCAGGCTCATAAACTTTCAGGCTCCTATGACTATCTTTACTAGAATCAGGTTTGGTTATAATCCTAAGATCAATGGATTTGGGGTGAACTAAGTCGAGGTCTAATTAAGGTAGCAAATTCAACTTACTCAATTCCAACTCGAGACTATCCAAGTCGCTATTAGAGTTCGAAATTAAATCAGAATTATTCAGATTCATCTTAGTAGGAGATACAATTAAATCAAATTCTTCCGACTTTAATTTCAATGTGTTCAAGGTTAGATCAGCTTCTTCCGAGATCAAATTAATATCATCCAGGCAGACCTTATCCAAAAAGATATCCTTGATGAGATGAGGATCTGGATTGGCTAAGGTATCTAGGTTTAAAGGTCCTAGATCTCCTAAATCAGGGTTTAAGTCAGGCAGGGAGTCTAATTCAATCACTTCAGTTTCATCATCAAAGAATTTTTTGTTATTAGTGATATCATTAGCATCCATGAAATGGATGCACTCAGTCTCAGGTTCAGGGGACCTTTTCTTTTTAATGCATTTCTTTATTAAACTTACACTCGCAGGGTCAAGGACTGGGGAGGCTAAGGGTTGACTGAGCTGGCTAGAAGTCAGTCCAAGTGGGGAGTCATATGGGCTCGATCCAACAAAAGATCCCCTAAAGGGTCGGTCATCAAGACTAAGAGAAAACCTACGGGGTGTGGTAGCATCCCTTATGTTACTAAAGAAAGGGTGGTCTCGACCACAGTAATGTCCACGGTTTGTTCCAACAAAAGAGGTAGGGTGGTGCTTTAGATAGCGATCACTGGTAGAGGGTCGGTATTTTAAATTAAGATATCGCATCATGTCTTTCCAAGTAGGGTACTCACAGCGAGACTCTTTATGATCTTCCAATCTTACCCAAAATTGAAGAGTCTGACATTTGAGGTGAGATTTAGCGATGTTAAACTAGTGGGACTCAGGGGTATGTCGTGATTCAAAATAGTCCTCTAATTGTCTAACCCATTCCCTAAAGTAGTAAGGGTTCGAGGAACTATCAAAGGTGGGTAGACGATAAGGTGACTCAAAGTGAGGTTGTTGCTGTGGCTTAGGCTTAGGTCTAGGTTGATAACTAGAGTGAGGCGTCTCCCGACTAACATGACTGACCGAATGGGGCACCTTCCTAAAGTGGGGAGAGTCAACATGTTTCTCCGTCATAATTCTAGTCATAGAGCCCACTAGGTTAACGATGTCATCTAACTTCTTTTGAAGTCCTATCGGATCCATTGGGAAGCGCTTGGAAATACTTAGGGATGAATCTAGATAGGGGACAACACCTAAAGCGAAGCTAGACTCTCCAAATTGTCACTAGAAGGTGCACTAAAGATGTGGACAGCAAACCCCATTAGTGGATAAAATAGTCTAGGTGACTAGGAAGGGTACCAGGTCGAGGGCAGCACCTAAATGCTAAGGTTCCTAGCCTAAAATTCCACTAAACGTGTGTAGGAGTGCTGTGGACAGCAACCTACAACACTAGATTAATTGGTCCAAGTGTTGAGGGAAATGTCTAGAGTGAAGTTAGTACCTAAACACTAAGGGGCTGTTTGGTTGCCTGAATTAGGAGTGTAAAGTAAAATAATTACATGTATTTATTATATTTGGTTGTTTGGGTAATTTTGAGCAGAGCAAAAAAAAAAAACCACCGGATGTATTAGGAGTGTATTAGGAAGGCTATTTTGCGTGAATTAGAAACCCGCTCAATACGTGCGGGTTACAAACTCATCGGAAGGAAGGAAAGCTTCATCGTGATGTTCGGTTTCATTGCACGATAGGCTTCTTCGGCTCCTTCGTTTTTGTTCGACTTCTGCACGGCCGCCGCAGCGTTCTTCCTCATCCTCACTTACTACACCGTCCTCGTTAGCCGCCGGCGACGAACTACCGGCTGACGGTTCCGAGGCAGATTACCGCGTGTGGCGCATTCGCACTGTCGGACTCGATGAATCTACCATCATCTCCATTCCCACGAAGCCGTACATCACCTGCGGCAGCGGCGGCGGCGGAGGCAATGCCGACTGCTCCGTGTGTCTTGGCGAGTTTCGTGACGGCGATTGCCCCCCTTTCTCCCATCCCATCAGTCCTCCATGCCGACGATTTGTTCTTCTTGTTTCCAAGCTTCAGCTGCTTCGTACTGCTATAGTAAGGTCTTCTTCTTCCCCAGTTTTCTGGAACCATTTATCAAGGCTCAATGATATGACCTTCATCATTTGAAGCAGAGCTCTTCTTCTCTGACGGATCAATGGTTTTTTTTTTCTTAAGTTTTTCAATGGTTTGGAAGGCAGGGGAAAGGTTCTTCTTTTTATTTGATGGAAATAAGCTTGTTTCATGTAAAACATAGTAAAATTTGTATAGAGGAAGTGGAGAGGAGCTCTGATTTTTAACCTTATTTTAAGTTTTCAAGTGCTCTGTAGTTCTTCGGTTGTTATGTATTAAATTCTTACAGCTTTTCTTTATAATTTTAGGTGGAGCAGAGGATGGTAGCTCAAACGAAGACCTGGAGGATTTCGGCAACCACAGTGAGCAAGGATTGCTCGGCTAGTTGCAGGTGCAGGAGACTCCTGCGTCTGGGCTTCTTGAGAAGTTGTTGTTGGGGATTTTGACTGGTGAGAAAAGGTAAGAGGCCTCAATCAGCTGCTGTGGATGGAGAGCACTATGAGGGAGTAGCGGAAGGAGAAAGTGACGGGCTTTGAGCAGATCTGGATGGAGATTGAAGGGATTTACAACTTGGAGACAGGCTTCGGCTTGTGGGTTTGGGATCGTGAAGCAAGAAAGGTGGGGTTGGAAGTTAGCTTGACTTGGAGTGGGGTCTATAGATGGATGGGTAGGAGAAGAGATTGAGGGAAACGAACTCTGAAAAGCTTAGGGTGGAAGAAGTTTTGTTTAGGAACCACAAAATTACTTTGATTTCTTCTTTGATATCAAAGGAAAAATATAACGTGCTCAACAGTTTATAATTATTGAGAGAACATCTGAATTTTTCTTTGCATATAAGATTTGTTATCTTATAAAAATACACGAAAGAGTGAGAGAAATAAAAATATTATATCATATAATTTCAAAAAAATTTATAACTGCTTTTATAAATACACTAATTATAATGACAAAAAAATATTACAAATACACTGCTTTTACTTTACTTTGAATATATCTAACCAAACAAAAGAAACAGTTCTCTTGTGTTTACTTTGCACACAGCCAAACAACTTCAAAGTATTGAGAGGCTGTTTTGCGGGAATTAGAAACCCGCTCGATACGAGCGGGTTAGAAATTCATCGGAAGAAAAGCAGCTTCGTCGTGCTGTTCGGCTTCAATCGAGAGGAGAAAAGCGTCGTGTTGTTCGGCTTCAATCGAGAAGAGGCTTCTTCGCCAACGTCGTCCTGTTCGGCTTCAATCGCTCTGGAGTTTTCGCCAAGCTTCGTCTTGCTGTTGGGCTTCAATCGAGAGGAGAAAAGCGAAGCTTCGTCGTGCTGTTCGGCTTCAATCGAGAGGAGAAGAGCGAATCTTCACTCGAGTCGGAACCTTTGCCGATCTCGCGCTCTCGAAGCCTTCCATCTCGAGTCGGAAAAATGGGGCGTCAACGTCCAGCCCTACTCAGGCAGCCCGGCTAATTTCGCAGCATATACCGCGCTACTTAATCCACATGATCGGATCATGGGGCTCGATCTGCCCTCGGGCGGCCATCTCACTCATGGATACTACACATCCGATGGGAAGAAGATCTCTGCCACTTCGATCTACTTCGAGAGCTTGCCTTATAAGGCGAATTCCACGACGGGATTCTTGGATTATGATAAGCTCGAGGAGAAGGCCTTGGATTTCCGCCCCAAGCTCATAATTTGTGGCGGGAGCGCGTATCCGAGGGATTGGGATTATGGGCGGTTCAGATCCATTGCTAACAAGTTAATAATCCATTTGCTCAGTCACAAATTGTGAGAATTCAAATTGGCAGCTTAACAGTCCATTCTCTATTGCCTATAACTTCTCTTGAAAGAATTAAACAAGGTTCAGCAATCTCTCAATTTCAGCAACATCCTGGATTTCATCAACTTTTTGTATTTGATTAACAACAAGAAAATGAGGGTAAAGTTTCTTTGAAGGATGCACTTATCTTACTTTATCAACATCTCAATTTATGACAAACTGAAAGAATCAGGGTTGGTGAAATCATCCTATCTTCTCTTGAAAGAATCAGAACTAGGTTCATCAACCTCTCAATTTTCAGCAACATCCTGCTTTTCACCAACCTTCTGTATTTCATTAACAACATGAAAATGATGGTTAGCAAAATCTCAGGGATGGAGAAATCATCCTAACTTCACCTGGATGATCAAAACTAGTTTCTGCAACCTCTCAATTTTCAGCAACATCATGGATTTCATCAACCTTATGTATTTTTCATTAACAACAAGAGAATGAGCTAATTTGGTCCAGGTGAAGATTTTAGGTCAGAATCTGATGACATCTGAATACATTTTCCATTTTATTTGGTCTATACAGAGCAATGTATTTATTAGTTGCTTCTTAAAGCAGTATTTTAGTATAAAAGTCTTATTTTGTTACTAGAAAGTTGTTTTTAGAAGTAGTACGAAGCCGCCCCAAACGAAAGCCTTAGTGAGCGCCAATTTACATCTGTGTTTTTTTGTGGATTGCGATTTGGCTTTGCCTGCATTTAGAAACTACAAAAAATTGGTTGGCATGTAAAAATATTATTTTTTACAACGGTTTTTTATTTAATTTTTGTATTAAAAACTGTTTTAGAAAGCAAGAAGAAAGCTAGCCCAAACAAAGTTTAAACAATCGGTGATTACGTTTATAAATGCACTAGTAATAATGACAAAAAAATATTACAAATGCACTGTTATTACTTTACTTTGGATATATCTAACCAAACAAGGGAAACATTTCTCCTGCGTTTACTTTACATACAACCAAACAGCCTCAAAGTATTTGGAATGCACTGCATTTACTTTACACTGCATTTACTTTACATTACGTTTGCTTTGCAGGCAACCAAACAGCCCCTAAGTTGGGGTCACCTAAAGCTCTCTAAATGTTGCAGAAATTTTCTGGACAGCAAACTACAAAGAGGGGCTAAGCAACCTAGACAACTAGTGAAGCGGCTAGGTTAAGGACAGCACATGAACAATTGATAAACAAGCTTAACAACCTCTAAATGCATGCAGGAATGCAGTGGACAGCAAGCATAAAAGGTAATTAAACTAATTTAAATGATAGCATGCATGCAACAACGTATAAAACTAGTTAAAACAACTCCTAGGATGATGTCTAGCATGCAAAACTAGAGCAAACCATGCTCTGATACCAAGATGATGTAGAACAGTCATGGGAAGATGATATGCTTAAAGGACGTTTGCACGTTTAGTTTTAGAGAACAATAATAAGCAAGATCTCATGTTGGTTTGAACGATAAAATAAAATACTAAAGTGATAAATAATGTTGGTTAATTTACGTGCATAGAAGTTAAGAGCATAAAAATCAAACAATTTAATCTACTTTTGCTACGTGAATGGTCTCAACCATAAATCCCTTTGTTAACATTAAGACTAGCTACTACAAGGAACCATTCACTCAACTCTTCCTATTACTAGGCTTTAGCAGAGGGACCAACAACATCTTTGTGAATCAAAATATAACCACGTGGGAGAACTAAACTAAGAGGCTAAAAGAGTCGGAGGTCGAGTTTACCCGAAGTATGAAGTATACGAGGCTCCGGTGGTCATAGGAAGGCTTGGAAGGAGGTAGGTGGCATCCACGAACCTTCTTGAAGGTGTGATCAGCAATATGACGCGTCCTGACAGCGTTTGAAGACCTTCCACTTGGCTGGACAACAAGAAACAAGTGCAGGTTTTCTCAGGACAGCACACTCTCATACCCAGAAAAGTCTCAGGCAGTGGACGGGGACTTATCCGATCAGTTGGACAGCAAGTACATGTTCTGGATCTTCTAAACAGCAGGTTGCAGGAGCTTGATACGTGAAACAGCAACAAGGAAGATGTCTGGATAGCAAGGGGGTTGAGTTTTGGGGCTGACCAACTGGTGGGGATGTGCAGAATTCAGTGGACAGCAGTTTACCAATTCTCTGAACTTCTGGACAGCAATCCTGTTAGGAAGATTTCAGGCTCTCTTGTTCCGTTTGGAGAAAAGAGAGAGGTCTAAGGGCTAATTCAAATCAGCTCTAATTTGAATTTCAATTGGGCGTAATTTGGGGGATTGAATGATAATTGATTGAGGCAAGAATTAAGGAGAAATTAATGAGGGGTAGGCCGCCATGAGAGAGGGGGAAATTTGTGTCTAAATTCGTTGTATGTGGTCCAAGGCATTAATGACGATGAGGAATTAAAATCTGAAATTAATATCAGATTTTATTAGATTGAATTACTTTCCTAAATGGCTTGGGCTAATTGGAAAGAAATTTGAAATTCAAATCAATTCAATTTGAATTTGAATTCTTCCCAAAAATGCTATGGCCAAATATGGAAGGTATTGCATAGGGAATTTAATGTGGGGATCCAATGTGAGGAGAGGTGGTGAGGCCGGTGGTGGGGAAATTAATTTGAAAATTGAATTCAAATTAATTTTCAATTAATGCACTGATGTAGGTTTAATGGGAGGAAAGCCACATGGTGGCCGGCGGCATGTAGAGAGAGAGGGAGGGGATTTGGGAAAGGTTTGGAGAGTTTCCAAAGAGGGATTGTGGATTAGGAAAATTATTATAACATCCAATTTGTTTGAAATTTAAATTGAAGTCATGAATAAAACTTTCCTAAATAGGAATTTCCAAAATTGGAAAGTTTTGAAATTCAAATTTTGAATTTCAAATTGACTACAATTTTCCCTCTCAAGCCCAACTAAATTTGGAAGATAGCATGATGATTGAGATCATCATCACAACGGAAAAGGGGGGTTGGTGGGGGCGGCGGCACGAGGAAGTGAATGGGTGGGTTGATTGCTTGCCGTCGGGTTTTGATAATTTTGGTGGAGGTTGGATATGAAGTGGGGAAGCTAGGGGATGAAAAGGATGCGGGAGTAAGGGGGAAAGAAGAAGATAGGGCAAAGAGAACCACGAACCCGGAAGCTTTCAAGGTTGGTGGGTATTGCGTTGCCCTTCACCAAGGGGCTTTCTCAAAGCTCTCTCCAAGAACTCTCAAACTCTCACAAGAGTAAAACACAGAAATTTTCATAATAATCTTCATTAGCCCTTCTCCAAGAAGAGGAGGGATTTAAATAGACAAATACAAGAAGGAAAAAATAAAAGACAACAATGCCCACATGGCTTACAAAGAATTAATCCCTTAAGCAAGGGCATAAATGGAAAAAGATAGAAAATAAATAAATACATCACATATAATTGAAATAAAAAGGCGTCATCATAGCCGTCGATCATCGGCCACGTCCCTGATGGAACATTAAGGGTTTGATGTCCGCATCAGACCCACTTAACATGGAGCCTCTGGGAATCACCAACTCTTGAACCTTAATGGCTTTCTTAGTCCAACTTTTTCATAGCTTTGATTTCTAGAAAACTATTGCAATTCAATTTGATTATAGCTTTCCTCTTGATTTTTAAACGTTCTTGTGATAAGAGATGATTTTTTTATAATAGAAAGTACTAAAATATGTTAGCTATCAGAAAATTAGTATCCAACTTTTTTAAAAGAGAAAAAGTCCACTACCCACAAAATAAAAAATACACTATCCCATAGTATTTGCATTATTATTTTTACAAATAGTTGCAATCGCCCCAAATAGACCTTAAATCAACAATGGTGGAAGGGAAAAGAAAAAGAAAAAACGCCACAAATACCATAAACCACTTGATCGCCACTGAACTATTGGCTCCAACGCCATATGTTGAGAAGTGTGAACTAAAGATAGATCAAACCTGCGCCAGATACACCAACAACAAAACTCATTTTCAACACAAAAGTTGAAGCAGCGTATAGACAATAGCAACCATTTATTATTATTGCACCAATTATTTCTACACCAATATAATTTTCAACTAACTGATGTGTAAATAAATTCAATACTTTCATGTGCATTAAAATTCTTAGTACAGGATCTCCACCATAGACGAATAGTATGAAACTTTTACAATAAATTAAGTCTCAAAAAGTTAGTTGGGGAAAATTTCTAGGCAAATCATCTCAAAAAAAAGCACGGCTTCTCAACTTTCTGGCTGTAAAATAAACTAAAAACGTATCAGAAGAAAATCTATCAATAGCAGCAAATAAATGTTGGTTATTACATCATAGCAAAACAAGGAGAAGCTATTTTTTATAATAACCCCCAAAACATAAACGATTAAACAGAAAGCTCTGCTGTGATAAAGAACAACCACGGTGATGCCAAGATGGAAAAAAGTGCAACTTATCATGAAGAACATTAAATAAAAAACGCACAGGATTTTCCTTCAATCTGTCACAATCTCCCTATGCCAAGTTGAAAAAATGAAGATAACAAAATTCTAAACAATGTGAAAGGGAAGAGATAAACCAATGAGATAAAGCAGAAAAACCATCTCATTCATTCTTCCAGCAGGATCTCAAGTCTTGGATTCGTCAAGAAAATTGTCAGTTAAACACGCCCAAATAAATAAAAAAAAATCACAAAGCAGTCTTATTAGGATCGCGTCAAGGAAAGGGCAAACCTTTTCCGGCAAGGATGGAGTGCAACCCTCATCCTCGCCTCTGGGGAGCTTATTCGCGCTCCTGCCACCGCTATCATTGTCACCCATCCTCCTTTCGCCGGCTTCTTCCCCGATTAAGCCCTCAGTCTCCCCAACGCACTCCAAGAACCTATTCAGCACCAAAGCAGGCCTTTTCACACCGTTCTCCTGCACCGCTTGTCTGCTCCTTCCGTCCCTCCTCCAAGTGGCGACCCTATCGACCCACACTACTTGATCCTTCAGTGCCCGCCCTCTGCAACCACCCTCACGCAGTTCTGGCATTCTTCATTCATCCATTCCCATTCCAATTTCCGACAACTTCGGATCATCCGATACAATATCTAAACATATTATTGTGCACAGATCCAGTGGCCTGTAGTCCAAAGACGAAAACCAAGTTTGGAGCAACCCGGGCGTAGATTGGAAGTTATTAGGGTTTCCGTAATGAATATCTTCTGATCGTAATTTAGGAAATAGACGCCTTGTTTGCGCTCGGCTTCAGAATTTGCGAACTATATGAAATAAAAAAGGGATTGGGAAGAGAAACAGAAAGAAATAGACGGATATAGAGACATATGCGGTGGATCAAAAAGAACACGCCCGGTTTTATAGATTGAAATAGATTGAGATAGAGAGTGAGGGATTGGTAGATACTCAAAAGTTTTCACCTTTCGCCGGCCTCCACGCCGGATTAGGAATACCTGCAAGCGAATCTTGGGCAAGGGGGCGCGGTAAAATTGGACGTGGACATGAAAGCTGGGTGTTATGGAGGTGGAGCGGTTAGGTCGACTTCAATTCGCCATTTAAAATTTGGGGGTTTTCATACATTTATCGTAATTTATATATATTTTAAGAAGCCTTTTAAATTCAGGGATGGAAAAGCCCAAATTGATTAGGGCAGATTTTAGCTATTTAAGGCCCATTGGGTCAAACAAAGCCACAATTCATCTCTTCAATAGAAAAATAAGTTGATTATTGAGTCAAATTAAAATCAACTTGAATTTATTTTATTTGAATTTTAAATGAGGTCATCAAAATAAAAAAAAAATTATTTAGAATTTATTTTAATCTTACAATGGCTTAACAAAAAATTAATTTGAACCATAAAAAATAATAATTTATATGATAATTTTATGCATATGATAAATGCTTAGTTTCTATTACAAGACAATGTATTTATGCTTATCTTAAGTTTAAATTTTAAATTTTTTTAGCGGTGATCAACAATGATTGCATACTATTGGGTTGCTGGCTGGCATGAAAATAGAAATGAGTGATTACAACTAGTATTAGTTTGCACCTACTGAGAGATTAAATTGTCATAAATCATCAGCGATGAACCTTGTAAATGGTAGTAATTCCATCAATGATAGGTTGCACCTAAGAGATTAAAGTCGTTTGCGCTAAAGGATCCCTATGGATGTAAGAGAGTACGAAGATACGATAACAATAGTGATGAACCTTGTAGAAGCATGGGTGCAAGTAGAAATCATTATGTTAATTATATCATTTTTAAATGTAGGAGAGCTAAGTAAATTGCTTGCATTAATGTAAGTGGTGGAGCTATAATTTTTTCTCGGCATGGGCACAAATTGGCTATTATGAAAATACCATCAATATTTTTTAATTGATGTCCATAGCCATAAATCTTAAACCCTAAAAAAATTAAGGATTTATATTTTTATGAAAATTATATTTAAGCATGTAAAATAAAATGATATATAAACACATCTCAAAATTTTGGAGGTTGATCCGCATGCAAAACTCTTCTCCCATTCTTAAATCCGCATTGGGCTAATGATAAACCTTATGGTTGCAAAAGAGAAAGCTATAAGTTTGTGCTAATATTCACCTTTTATGTAATCAAATAATGACAAATTACATATAAACTAATACAAGAAAATATATGCTCAATGTAAATGAATGGATGAAAAATATATAAATTTATGAGAAAATATGTTTCCAAATATCTCATACAATATGATTGAATATCCTGATTGTGTATATTCATTCTATTTTATAACAATTACCCTTACATAAAATTATATTATAGATAGAGCTATGCTCACTCTTATATTATTTGATGATATGAAAATAGATGATTTGAATCTTTACTTGAATGATTATAAATAAACATGTTAACGGATGATGTAAATGTTATGTATCATGTGAATGTAAATGATAATGTATTTACATGATGTGGCGTTTATAAGAATTTGTATATAAGTTCAATAAAGATTTTGATCTAAACCTTATCTAAATGATATTTATGGTCAAGGTGACTATGTGGTGATTAAAGGATGACCTATTATACATAATGATAAATATACTTTCGTGATTAAATATAGTTCACATAATGTAATTTAACTTTGATATAATATGCTAAGATATGAGGATTATATTAATTTGGGATGTGACATTTCATTTCTTAATATTCATTTTGGAACTAATTTCATTAATTAACTCTAGTGGTGAAACCCTGTCAAATGCTTACAATTAAGTAGAATCATGCTGATATACTTCACCCTGATTGTGGAAGTAGTTATTATGATATTTTTGCAATGTCTTTGAATACTTTTGAGCATAAAAAATCTTTAGATACAAAATGATGAAAAAGAATTTATAGGGGAGCCTATGGTTGACAAATGGAAGAATATTAATAAATTAAGTTAATAAAACCTTTTTTTTTATTTTAATAAAGCCTATTTCTTTTCTCTCTTCACAAAAAAACACAAAAATTGCACACATCACATATTGTTAGATCAACATATGTTAATATCAAAATTGTTCAAATAGGACACATGGAATTTATAATGAGATGGATGAATATTTATAAGATAACTCAAAAACCTTAAATGATAGATCAAATACACCTCTCACATGAAATCAAAGGGCCAAATGCCTTTGACTTCAAAAAAAAAAAAAAAAAAGATCCATAAACTAAACATAAATAAATGACAAGATGTCATGGGCAAACAAATATATATTTCATTCATTAAAAAAAAGCTCTTACACTTCTAAAACATTGACACACATAAGTTTGAACATTATAAAAAGACAAAAAAGAAGAGATCTAGCTATCATCTATCTTACTTTTTACCTAACAATCAACACTAATATAAAGATATCTTGAAGAGGATAATGTAATTAAATGTAATTTACTATCATCATGAGTTGACTTTCATTTAATTGAACGTGGCTAAACTTGGAAGATAAAATTAGCCAAAATAAGGACTTGATTCAACAAAACTCAACCAATAGCAATCACCTATTGACATGACTAATTTAAACTCAATAGTCATGCCCATCTAAAAATATTTGACAAACAACTAGTACAAGTATTCATCAAATATACTTGTCTTTCTTTAGACAATACTTGTTCGAGTCCCCTCAAATGTCCTATGGCATTAGCCTTGATTCCCACTAGCTCAAAATTGAGTCAAATCTTTTTTTATCACACACACGCTCTGTCTATCATCTAAGATATCATATTTTCATTGTCACCAATTTGACCAGATTCTTCATAATAATTCACTTGAGATTTTAAAAATTTTTACCGTTAATTTTCATCAATAATTTTTTTTTTAGTATGATATGAAAGATCTAAGAAAATTTTATGACTTTTGCAAATGAGAAATATTAAAAAATAATGATCATTCAAATCCTCTAAGATTGTAATTTGACATAATTATGATGGTGTACCTTCACAAAAGCAAAGTAGAATGAAAATTCTAATCGTACTACTCAAATACCTAATTATTTTAATTTTTTATCAAAAAATATTTTAAAATTTTTGAATATTTTGAGATGTGTTTAATATATATTATTTATAAATTATATTGATCTCAATATAAATTAAAATTTTAAAATTTATTCTAATTATTTTTTTAATTAAATAGGAGAATTTTATAAGATGCTAGTGAGATCGATAATGCTTTATAGCAAAATGTTGGCCATTAAATGAGAAACTTAAAATTAATTTAATTTGAGTTGCTGAGATGAGGATGCTCAAATTAATGGATGAGTGGTTTTATACTTAGTACACCGCCGAACGTCTTCTGGGGGGTTGGCAGCGGGTAGATATCCCGTTCAAAAAAAAAAGACATAATTCAAAGTGAGCATGTACGCGAAAAGGTTTGAGTAGCTCCACTGACATAAAAGATTAGAGAGAATCGTCTTAAATGATTTGGTCACATAAAATGTTACCCTTATGATAATTATTTTAGGAGAGTAGATATATTAGGTATGACCTATGTTAAATAAAAAAAATGTAGACCTAATACTATTAGGTTAGAAAATATTAAAAATGAATATTTTTAATTAGATTTAAATCAAAATTTAACTTTTAATAAAATGCAATGGAGAAAAAACAAGCAGTGGGACAAAGGGTTGTTGCTACGAGTAATTATTAGGTACGTTCACTGGACGTAGAGGAATGTTCGGTTTTAGGCAAAAAAGGGTCTGTACCGAGTTTTTTCAAAAAACTAGGTATTTTTTTAAAAAACTCGGTACATGCATTTTTTTGCCTAAAACCGAACCTTCCTCTACGTCCAGTGAACGTACCAAATAAAAGTTCTGTTGCTGCTACAGATACACTCGGGCAAAATTTTTTTATTTATAATTTTTAAACACTAATAAATTAACCCAGTCATCGAAAACCTCGCATCGGCGACTTCGCCGCCATCTTCTGCCGGCGAAGTTGCTCGTAAAATCCCCGAATAAACTCCTCAGCTGCCGAATCTACCGAATCGTCCGTCTCGTCCTCCTCACTCAATGGAAACGGCGAGTCCGTCACTCTCACAATCGCTGCCGCCGGCGACTCCGCCTCAACGATCCCTCTGTCGGTTGCAGAATCAAGGATTTCGAAAGCCTTTTCCACGGCTGCGGTTCTGTAGCAGTCGTGGCTTCGGCGGCGCTGGCGGCGGCGGAGGTCCCTATGTTTTTCCCGGCGGCAGGCGGTGAGGAAGGGCCTATCGCTGCAGCTAAACTCGACCTCGCGAGGAGCGTAGACCGCAGAAGAAGGGTCCATTAAGCAGCATGAGATCGAGATGGCGACTGGTGGTGCGCCGGCGTCGGTGAGCAGCTGGGCGGCGGCCAGGCGGCGCTTCTCTAGTCCGTCGCGAAGCATCAGAAGCATCGCTCGAGCGATGCGCCAGAACCGTTTTGCTGATGCCATGAGAGAGAGAGAGAGAGAGAGAGAGAGAGAGAGAGAGATGTGAGACGACGGGACAAAGCGAAGCAGACGAGCATTTTAAAGGCGGATGAGAGAAGACAGGAGCTTGCGATGCATTATTAGACAGAGAAAATCTGTAATTATAAAATTTATAATATTTAATAGAATTTACATGCATGCTATAATTTTTTTATATTATTTATATAATATTTGAAAATTTAAATTATATCAAAAAATTATGCATATAAATTTATTTAAAATAAAATATAGATTTTCATTCATATATTTTAATATAACTTAAGTATTAAGAAATTATATAAAGAAGTATTCAAATTTATATATTAAATATATAAAATATAAAAAAATATGTGATTAGAAATTTAGAATGTAAAACGTCTTATATTTATTTTAAACAAATATAAAATATAAAATTTATTTAATTAAATTTTAGTCAAAATAATTTCACCTATTTTTTTTAATTGGGAATATCTAAATGAGAATATAGGTGCCAAATTTTTTATTTATTTCTGATTGTAATGACTAATGAGCCATTTAGCCTTTGGACAGTACAGTGGTGGCCATATTCTAATGCAATAAATAATCACAGTGTTGATGATTAGAACACTTGTAGCTTTAGGCCGTAAAATAATTGAGACTTGATAGAGCAAAAGATTAGGTCAAAAAGATAGATTGAAAAATTAATTTAATCTCAATCTTATTAATATAAAAAGGTATATGTATATATAATATCTACTTTAATATTTATTAATGTATCACTAATATCTTGATATTAGAAATATCATTAATATTATTTTTTTTTTTCAATGAAATGTATATTTTTATGCATATACTTTGATGTGATCGAGAAATGAAAATGTTATATGAGAAATATGTAAGTTTAGCTATGTAAATATATAAGAATTGTATGACGTGTATGTAAATCCTCCTATATAAAACAAAGAGAATTTGAGAGGAGAAAAGGCACATGAAGGCACTATGTGAACTCATAGAGTAGAGAAAAATGCACTAGCTAGCCAAATTTTTTTTCAAGAAGCATGGTGTAATAACGATTATTGTAGTAATATTGAATTAGTTGATGTGTAAATCATGTGTGTGCAAATTGTGAAATTTCTTAAAAAATTCTCAATGTTTAGAGTAACTGATGGATGTGGCTGAGCTTATTTGAGGTAACATGATTGTGCTATTTATTGATTTCAACGCACCATGTTAATCCTAGATGGCGTTAAAAATTTCAACTTAAGACGCGGAATGGAGGCAACAGCTCCGAACATTGACAGTAGGGGCCTCTCAAATATAGCATTGTAAGCTGATTTTGACTTTACTACAACGAATTGGATTAGATGAGTAACATGTCAAGGGAATTCTCTAAGTGTGATTGGGAGGCTAAATTCCCTTCTACCCATACATCTTTTCCCTGACTGGACCCATACTAAGAAAGGTGGAGTAGAATAGGGCATCCATCGAGCTCCCATTATCAATTAAGATCCTTTTGACATTGAAATATAGTTCCCCAATCCTTGCATTAATTACAAGTTGATCCTAATGAGGGGGTCTAAACGCCCTCCAGATCGGCATCATCAAAAGTAATAGAGTGGTCAGCATGAGCCTTTTTTTGCTGGCTCCTCGTTCACCATGAGTAAGAATTGGTTGGATAATAATGGGCCCCCAACAATGGTCTTAATCTCTCAATTCATTTGAAGATTATTTCGCAGTTGTCTTTGCATTGGTTGCTCCCTAGCAAGAGGAGTGTCCTTATGATAAGGTGGATTTCACATGAACAAACTAAGGTAGCCTTGTTGGATTAGCCTCTTGATTTCCTTCTTGAGTTATTTGCATATTTCAGTTGTGTCCATGACTACGGTGGAAGTAGCAGCATTGCTTGCAGTTTTTTGAGTTTGGCTTTAGGGGATTTGGCCACTTAATATTCCCTTCATCTTAGATATCCCTTACTATATTTTCTTGAGACAAATTGAGAGGTGTATACTCCTTCTCTAGTCGAGCCTCCTGTTGAGACTGTGAAGGTCGAGGGGATTTGTTATTACTCTTCCGCTTCTTTCGTTGTGACGATTCATCATCTGTCCCTGGTGCATTTTTATGATCTTAGTTATTTGCTCAAATTACTTCTTATGAGTATTGATGATTTCATCTGCTAAGATATGTGCTCCACACGATGAATCAGATTAGCATATGAATGTATCATGTCTCGCATGAATGCCGGGTAAAAAGGTCCAGGACGAAGCCCTATGAGGAAAACTCCTCTTAGCAAAATGGGATCCACCCTTAGAATTTGTTGAGCCTCCTAGGAAGAGTCCTCAATAATTCCTTGATTAACGATAAATTATTTGACAAATAATTTGGCCAACTTGACGAACATGAGAATAGTTCAAGTCAGAAGCGAGTAGAATCATGTATGAGCTTGCCCTTTGAGGATAGTAGGAAATACTTGGCAGAGGAGCACATCTGAGGCGTATTGAATATGTATAATAGTTTCTATAATGATCGATATAATCGTAAGGGTCGGATGACCCTATGTAAGAGTCTATGCCCGATAATTTGAAGACGAAGGAATGGGGTGTTGAAGGATGACTTCAGTTAGGGTGATAACTTCTAAAAGTCCTGACGATGCATAGGTTGTCTTCCACCACTTAAAGGAAACTCTTCTTGTTAACCTCACTATTATGTGAGGTTAACTAAATTCAAAATTAAATCCAAATGCAAATCCAGTTCAAATTAAATTCAAATCAAACCCAATTTCTCTCAAATAATTGACACCTAGTGACCACCACTTGATCTCCTCCACCCAATCATTAGAAATCACCTAAATGATTGTTATTGATGTGGGTGAATCAAATTATATCAATCAAATTTAAAACCAAAGCTAAATCCAAAATTTCAAAGTAGAACTCAAGACTAAAAGCCTATGTCTCATAACTCTTTTTGGATGATTTTTCAATCACTTCAAAACCAAACCAAATGACATTGGATTCACAAATTTTTAATTACATATAGATTAGGCATGTCCCTAGGATTGACCCTCCAAATATGAGGTCAATCCAAGATCTCTAATCCTAAAAACTCAATTGAAACCCAAATGATATAAAACCTTCAAATATTAATAGCCCATTCCACTGGACTTTTCATCTTGTGAAATTTGACCTTGGGATCTCTCTAAGTTGACCCTCCAAATATGCTTCAGACTCTTGATTCGGACCCATTTGGGCTTAGACCAAACCGATTTTGTTGTCGTTGTGTTTGTCTCTTTGAGATGGTTCATTTTAACTATGAGTTTATTGAAATCGGAGTTCAAATGGTCTCAAATTTAATTTCAGAAGTTTTCAACTTGTATATGCCTCGAGATTCGTGCTGGATCAAGTCTATTTTTGGTGACATATCACTCATCAAGGTTTAACTAGATTTAATTTCTTTTGACATAATGAGAGACATAATGAGAGCAATTGACTTTCTAAAACTTTTTAACTTATTTTGATAAATTCTAACATCATTCAACACAAATTTATGCTTTTTACCTACATCCTTATTTTAAACAACTTTAACTAAATCTTGCAAGACTTGAAGTTTATAATAATAGTTATCTTGATTATATTGAAAATAAAGGCTCCAAAATTATACAGTCGAGTGAATACCTTAACGAAGATGGCTTATATATGGCTTGTCCAATCTCTCTATATTCTTAATCATGCTTTCGATTAACATTCATGTTTTGGACATTGCATCATAAAGATAACTAAGAAGTCGTTAGGGACAACTTTTTTATTGCTTATTAATATAGAATTTTAGTATAAAAATTTTAATTTTTTACTAAAATTCCATTTTACGAAGCAATAAAAAAACCGTCTCAAACGAAGCCTAAGAGATAGTTCTCATTAGAATCAACCGCACCTATAATAATCATATGAGCGGGCCTATTAATTTTAACATAACTTAGTAATTATTCCAAAACTTAGTATCCAAAATGATGAAACGTATAATAGTGACCGGTTATAAATGCCGACAAATTATAAATATGAATATCTTTCAAAATAAGATTCTAATAATTCACACAATAAGTTGACCAATAAATATTACCATACTTTTCATGTAGTAACTCCTTTGCATATTTATAATTATAGCATTATCAGTAATTAATTGAATGATATTTTATAGACCAACCCTCATAATCACTTTCTTATTGCTTTCTAATACGAAAAAATTTTGAACTCAAAGTTTTTGTATTAAAAAGTTATTTCAAAAGTAGAAAGAAAATTGTCCCAAACGAAACCTTAGTTGTTTGTACAATATTACTTTTGAATTTTCATACATCATGTTAAAATCTATAAGAAAAAATAAATAACTTCCATTTAAAACTATTTTTCATGGTATATAATTTCTCGAGTTAATTCAACATATTGCATCAGATCTGGACAAGTCACATATTTCTTTCTTTTTAAACTAGATATAGTTATTATTGTAGTTTTTTTTTTATTAATCTTGGGAATATTCATTATTACTAAAAAAAATTTTGCGTACAAAAATTTTTTAAACTAATTTTTTTTACTAAAAAATGGCTTTAGAAAATAGTAAGAAAGCCATTCCAAGTGAAACCTAAATGGCTATGCAATGCCATATAATAAGCACACATAATGAGACTTCACTATTTCATTAGTTTTAAAAAATTGTGATCTTTTGTTTTCATCAGTTTAATTTTTGCTAGAGATTATAAGCACTTGCAAGTGTTTGGGTGTCCAATTTAGAATGATAAATTGAAATCACGAGCAAAGAAGGCTATCTTTATTTGCTTCAGGCAAGGACTCAAGGGCTTCAAACTCTATGATCTGATAGAAAAGAAGATTGTTACTAGTAGGGATGTTACTTTCGATGAGACAAGCATGTTGAAGCCTCAGGATTCGAAGCATGTGGAGAGTTCTATTGGGACCATAAATGCACTGTAGAAATTGGAGTTTGATGCAACTTCATTTTCTCCACAGAGGAAGATCATTTCTACCAGGTACCTGATTCAGCTGCAGATCAAGAAGTAGAAGATGATGTTGAGGATGAGATTCATGCTCAGGAATTTTTTACGAAGAATATGTCCAGGTGCTAGAATATCCCAAAACCAGCTTAGTTAATGGATCACATTGCATTGGCATTTTCAGCCACGGAGGCTGAAGTTTCTAGTTACTATAAGGAAGCAGTGAATATTCCTGATGGTGATCTTTGGAAGAAGATTATGGATGAAGAGATAGGGGCTTTTAGAAAGATGTTACTTGGAGGTTGGTGAATTCTTCCAGGAAGAAAAGCTATTGGGTGCAAATGAATGTGTGCAAAGAAGGAATGATCTCATGGAGTTGATGTGCAGTATAAGGCTAGGTTATTGGCTAAATACTCTATGCGATAAAAAGGAACTGCTTATGATGAGGTGTTCTTCCCAATGGTTAAGAATCCCTCTACCCATGGTTACTTGGCACTTGTAGTACAATATGGTATGATTTTGATGCAGCTCGATCCAAACACTACACAAGCAGTTGGCGTTATGAGTAGGTTCATGCATGATACATGAATGAGTTATTGGCAAGCTGTGAAGAGTATCCTGAGATATCTGAAGGGAACAATTGATGCATGCTTGGAGATGCATTTATCGCGATAGTGGTGCATAACTCATGACTGGTTATTTACTTATTTTAAAGAACTATACTCGGCTTGATCCCTTGGGAGGGGGGTACGTAGGCAATTATGTGGATATAGTCATTTTGATATTGGAATTTGATTTGTCATATTCCACCTTCTAAAATAAAAGATGAGGTTGAGATTATTGATTTGAAATTATTTCCAAATCGAATAAGTTTTTTATTTGGAAAATTTTAATAGTTCATTATTATAATTGAATAGAGAGTGGATTATTTTTTTAATTAATTGATTTGATTGAGATTTGTCTAGAAAGCTTTTTCGTTAATTATTTTTCCTCAAATCTATATATCGAGGGGTTTGAGGGCTATTGTACGTAAATACGTAATATCGAGCTGGAAAGGCCATTGTAATCCCTATTTGTTCACTAATATAATGAAATCATTCTCCCCTACTCATGGACGCAATGATTTTCGTAGAACCACATAAATCGCCGTATTTTTTTATTATTTATTATATAATTTATTATTTCTGCCGTGTTTATTGCACAACAACAAGTACTTAAAAAGACCTAACTCTCTTAAAAATAAGAAAAATATAAAATATATTAATAGGAGCATGAAAGTTATTGAATTTATTTTAAAATAAATGTTTTAAATTTAAAACGCGCCCAAATAAATTTATGTGACACCCACCAAAAACTCTCCCCCGAACTAAAAAAAAAAAAAAAGCTCATAAGATTTGTGTCGCATAACCCTCCGTCCTCATAATTTAACACTTTTATTTGAGATTAACTCTCCTTAATTAATGAACTGAAAAAAAATAAAAAATTAAAAAGTTAGTGAAAAAAAGATTAAAGCAGAAGAAGACAATACAATGCTTCCTCAGACCCCCTAATTCAGATTTATCAGACTAATTAACTTCTAAAATTATTAATAATCCTGAAATCCACCCATTAGAAAACCCGCCGGCCGTCCTCTCGAAGCCGGTGCTGAATCAGGAACTCATCTCCGGCCGCCGCCGCCCTGTTATGAACAGTTAAAAACTGCTGCGGCTGCTGGTCCTGAGTGTCCTTCTGTCGGCGAAGCTCAAGAACCTTTCGATGGGAGTTCGAGTGCTTGGAGAGCACAAAGGTGGGGCTCGCAGCCGGTCGATACTCCGGCACGAGACGGCCGGATTTGAACCGGACGCCGCAGGCATTGCACAGGGTTTTCGGCCCCATGGGTCCTGTTCGCCACTGTGGCGTCTTTTCGGCGGCGCAGTGGAGGCATTTCCGGCCATCAGGAGACGGCGATAGAGCCGCCGTAAACGGCGACTTCTTCTTCTCGCTCGATTGAGAGACAAGGAGGAGCCGTGAAGACCAGCTGCAGGGAGCGGTTCGGGCGCGCTTGGTCCGGGCTTTGCCGGGAACTGGAGCATTGGTGGTGAACGGCGGCGGCTCGTGGGCGGCGTCGGTGGCGGTGGGGAAGTGGGAATTTGTTCCGTGAGTTGGTTGAGAGGTGGATTTGAGGCCGGAAATGAGCTGCTGTTTATGGGGTTCGTCGCTGGAGAAGGAATCCTCCACGAACTTTGATAGCCATTCGAGCTCTGCAAGCTCCTCATACTGAGAAGAAAATAGAACAAAACGGTAAAAGAAAAATCACATCTTCATTAAATCTATGGAAATATCATAGAACAAGGGAAAAAAAAATTTCATGACATTTTTTATATAAATTAAGAAAAAAATAAATTAGATTTTGATCAAAATTTAAATCAAAAGCGATGAGATGAGTGTAATATAAATTCATCATCAATATTTTTTGATAGAGCATCCTAACATAAATTTTTTTTCTATAAATAGAATCCCGATGAAGTGAAACAACATTAAAATTACTTTAAGATTAATGCAATATTATTTTTTTATATAAAATATTTATTTTTTAAAATTCATTTTAATATAAAATTACATTCTTTCAAGCTTGGTGCATCGCCTACACTATCTGAGTTGACAATGAGGCTTTTTGGGTTGTATTGTTAACAAACATTACACGTGTACAGCTTCAATTGGGCTTAAGCGTAACGTTAGCATAATGTGAACTTTCTTGTATCTAATTATTCTATATATACTTACTGTATCTCTAATATTAAGAAAGAAAATATGAAATAGAAATCTGTGCTTTTCTTTCCTCTGTTACTCTCAGTTCTCTCTTTCCTCCTCTTCAATGCTCTGATTCGTGTTATTCTACATGGTATCAGAGCTTCCAGGTCTCCCACAACATCAAGACTCATGGCTACTCAGTCCACTGCAACCTCTCCGGACACCACCACTCCTTCCGCTGCGGCCGCAACCTTCACTGACGAAGGTGATTTCTCTTCACCTCAAATCCCCTCCTCCCTCAAATTCTTGATGAACATCATCAAGAACGTCACAGCCCAAACTCTCACCGCCGAGAACCACTCTCTCTGGCGTTCCCAAGTGCTCAAGCTATTTCGGGCCAACGGCTTCTTGAACGGCTCCACCGCGTCTCCACCTCCCCAAACCACATCCAGCACGGGACATACGATCCCGAACCCTGCATACAACACCTGGATCCTCATCGATCAAAACCTAGCCGCCGCCCTCTACTCCATCATTTCGCCTTCAATACTACCCTACGTCCTATCTGTAAACCACTGCTCAGAAATATGGCAGACGCTCGAAACCCGCCTACAATCGTGCACAAGATCAAGAATTGCTCATCTCAAGAATGAACTCCATTCACTATCCATGAAAGACAAGTCTATGACAAACTATCTGCTAGATGTCAAAGCCAAGGTCGACTCTCTTGCGACAGCCGGAGCTCCGATCGACGTCGAGGACGTCATTCACTACACCCTCAACGGACTCCCCAATACGTATCAAGCCTTTAAAACAACCATTCGATGAGACAAGCAAGTTGAAGCCTCAGGATTCGAAGCATGTGGAGAGTTCTATTGGGATCATAAATGCACTGTAGAAATTGGAGTTTGATGCAACTTCATTTTCTCCACAGAGGAAGATCATTTCTACCAGGTACCTGATTCAGCTGCAGATCAAGAAGTAGAAGATGATGTTGAGGATGAGATTCATGCTCAGGAATTTTTTACGAAGAATATGTCCAGGTGCTAGAATATCCCAAAACCAGC
Source organism: Dendrobium nobile (assembly GCA_022539455.1). Lineage (NCBI taxonomy): Eukaryota > Viridiplantae > Streptophyta > Magnoliopsida > Asparagales > Orchidaceae > Dendrobium > Dendrobium nobile. The sequence continues at coordinate 6,547,910 of CM039735.1, read as the reverse complement.
TTAGTTAATGGATCACATTGCATTGGCATTTTCAGCCACGGAGGCTGAAGTTTCTAGTTACTATAAGGAAGCAGTGAATATTCCTGATGGTGATCTTTGGAAGAAGATTATGGATGAAGAGATAGGGGCTTTTAGAAAGATGTTACTTGGAGGTTGGTGAATTCTTCCAGGAAGAAAAGCTATTGGGTGCAAATGAATGTGTGCAAAGAAGGAATGATCTCATGGAGTTGATGTGCAGTATAAGGCTAGGTTATTGGCTAAATACTCTATGCGATAAAAAGGAACTGCTTATGATGAGGTGTTCTTCCCAATGGTTAAGAATCCCTCGACCTATGGTTACTTGGCACTTGTAGCACAATATGGTCTGATTTTGATACAGCTCGATCCAAACACAACACAAGCAGTTGGTGTTATGAGTATGTTCATGCATGATACATGAATGAGTTATTGACAAGCTGTGAAGAGTATCCTGAGATATCTGAAGGGAACAATTGATGCATGCTTGGAGATGCATTTACCGCGACAGTGGTGCATAACTCATGACTGATTATTTACTTATTTTAAAGAACTATGCTCGGCTTGATCCCTTGGGAGGGGGGTACGTAGGCAATTATCTGGATGCAGTAATTTTGATATTTGAGTTTGATTTGTCATATTCCACCTTCTAAAATAAAAGATGAGGTTGAGATTATTGGTTTGAAATTATTTCCAAATCAAATAAGTTTTTTATTTGGAAAATTTTAATAGTTCATTATTATAATTGATTAGAGAGTGGATTATTTTTCTAATTAATTGATTTGATTGAGATTTGTTTAGAAAGCTTTTTCGTTAATTATTTTTCCTCAAATCTATATATCGAGGGGTTTGAGGTAAATACGTAATATCGAGCTTGAAAGGCCATTGTAATCCCTATTTGTTCACTAATATAATGAAATCATTCTCCCCTACTCATAGACGCAATGATTTTCGTAGAACCACGTAAATCCCCGTATTCTTTTACTATTTATTATATTATTTATTATTTCCACCGTGTTTATTGCACAACAACAAGTACTTAAAAAGACCTAACTCTCTTAAAAATAAGAAAAATATAAAATATATTAATAGGAGCATGAAAGTTATTGAATTTATTTTAAAATAAATATTATATTTATATTAAATTAATCATTTTAAATTTAAAACGCCCCCAAATAAATTTATGTGACACCCACCAAAAACTCTCCCCCGAACTAAAAAAAAAAAAAAAAAAAGCTCATAAGATTTGTGTCCCATAACCCTCCGTCCTCATAATTTAACACTATTATTTGAGATTAACTCTCCTTAATTAATGAACTGAAAAAAAATAAAAAATTAAAAAAGTTAGTGAAAAAAAGATTAAAGCAGAAGAAGACAATACAATGCTTCCTCAGCCCCCTAATTCAGATTTATCAGACTAATTAACTTCTAAAATTATTAATAATCCTGAAATCCACCCATTAGAAAACCCGCCGGCCGTCCTCTAGAAGCCGGTGCTGAATCAGGAACTCATCTCCGGCCGCCGCCGCCCTGTTATGAACAGTTAAAAACTGCTGCGGCTGCTGGTCCTGAGTGTCCTTCTGTCGGCGAAGCTCAAGAACCTTTCGATGGGAGTTCGAGTGCTTGGAGAGCACAAAGGTGGGGCTCGCAGCCGGTCGATACTCCGGCACGAGACGGCCGGATTTGAACCGGACGCCGCAGGCATTGCACAGGGTTTTCGGCCCATGGGTCCTGTTCGCCACTGTGGCGTCTTTTCGGCGGCGCAGTGGAGGCATTTCCGGCCATCAGGAGACGGCGATAGAGCCGCCGTAAACGGCGACTTCTTCTTCTCGCTCGATTGAGAGACAAGGAGGAGCCGTGAAGACCAGCTGCAGGGAGCGGTTCGGGCGCGCTTGGTCCGGGCTTTGCCGGGAACTGGAGCATTGGTGGTGAACGGCGGCGGCTCGTGGGCGGCGTCGGTGGCGGTGGGGAAGTGGGAATTTGTTCCGTGAGTTGGTTGAGAGGAGGTGGATTTGAGGCCGGAAATGAGCTGCTGTTTATGGGGTTCGTCGCTGGAGAAGGAATCCTCCACGAACTTTGATAGCCATTCGAGCTCTGCAAGCTCCTCATACTGAGAAGAAAATAGAACAAAACGGTAAAAGAAAAATCACATCTTCATTAAATCTATGGAAATATCATAGAACAAGGAAAAAAAAAATTCATGACATTTTTTATATAAATTAAGAAAAAAATAAATTAGATTTTGATCAAAATTTAAATCAAAAGCGTTGAGATGAGTGTAATATAAATTCATCATCAATATTTTTTGATAGAGCATCCTAACATAAATTTTTTTTCTATAAATAGAATCCCCATGAAGTGAAACAATATTAAAATTACTTTAAGATTAATGCAATATTAATTTTTTATATAAAATATTTATTTTTTAAAATTCATTTTAATATAAAATTATATTCTTTTTTGGGACATTTAGGCCATTTAAGGCAAACTCACACACACAACGCATACACAAAGACTCGAACCCAAGACCTCGTAGTTGGAAGCCTAAGCTCTCAACCAACAGGCTAAGGTGAGCTGTGTAAAAAATTATATTCTTTCAAGCTTGGTGCATCGCCTACACTATCTGAGTTGACAATGAGGCTTTTTGGGTTGTATTGTTAACAAACATTACACGTGTACAGCTTCAATTGGGCTTAAGTGTAACGTTAGCATAATGTGTACTTTCTTGTATCTAATTATTCTATATATACTTAATGTATCTCTAATATTAAGAAAGAAAATATGAAATAGAAATCTGTGCTTTTCTTTCCTCTGTTACTCTCGATTCTCTCTTTCCTCCTCTTCAATCCTCTGGTTCGTGTTATTCTACATGGTATCAGAGCTTCCAGGTCTCCCACAACATCAAGACTCATGGCTATTCAGTCCACTGCAACCTCTCCGGACACCACCACTCCTTCCGCTCCGGCCGCAACCTTCACTGACGAAGGTGATTTCTCTTCACCTCAAATCCCCTCCTCCCTCAAATTCTTGATGAACATCATCAAGAACGTCACAGCCCAAACTCTCACCGCCGAGAACCACTCTCTCTGGCGTTCCCAAGTGCTCAAGCTATTTCGGGCCAACGGCTTCTTGACCGGCTCCACCGCGTCTCCACCTCCCCAAACCACATCCAGCACGGGACATACGATCCCGAACCCTGCATACAACACCTGGATCCTCATCGATCAAAACCTAGCCGCCGCCCTCTACTCCATCATTTCGCCTTCAATACTACCCTACGTCCTATCTGTAAACCACTGCTCAGAAATATGGCAGACGCTCGAAACCCGCCTACAATCGTGCACAAGATCAAGAATCGCTCATCTCAAGAACGAACTCCATTCACTATCCATGAAAGACAAGTCTATGACAAACTATCTGCTAGATGTCAAAGCCAAGGTCGACTCTCTTGCGGCAGCCGGAGCTCCGGTCGACGTCGAGGACGTCATTCACTACACCCTCAACGGACTCCCCAATACGTATCAAGCCTTTAAAATAGCCATCCGCACGAATTTACGCTCTGTAAGTCTGGACGAACTTTACACTCTCCTCTGCAGCGAAGAGTTGAACCTCGCCCACGAAAATCTTAAAGATCTCCAATCCCTTAACCTGGTCGGAAACCAAACGGCTCTTACGGCAAATCGTGGGAGGGGACGCGGCCGATCATCCCAATTCCGAGGGAAATCATCAGCTCGCCATCAGAACCCGTCCAGTCAAAGCCGTTGCAACAAGCAGAATAGGCCGTCTATTACTTGCCAAATATGCGGCAAGTTTGGTCACTCGGCAGTAAAATGTTGGTACAGACACGACGAAAACTACACCACAGATCCCTCGCCGGCACTCTTTACGACACCGACTCAAACAACCGCTTCCGATTGGTTCCTCGATAGTGGAGCCTCAACTCATCTTACCTTAGATCCTAACCACCTTCAGCAAGCTCAAAGCTATACCAGCTCAAGCCAAGTAATTCTGGGCAACGACCACCAACTCCCGATCCACAACACCGGTAAGGGTATCCTGCCAACGCCAACAGGTAGTCTTAAACTCAAAAATCTTAACCTTGTACCCAATCTTTCTTTCAACTTACTATCCGTGCACAAATTAACTCAAGATAACGACTGCATCATCACATTCTCGTCTAACGGATACGAAATACAGGACCGAAAGACCCACCGCCGTCTTCTCACGGGTCCATCTATTAACGTCCTCTACCCCTTCCAAGGCTCCAAACCTTCTTCCACTAGCAACGACCGTCTTGCTCTCTTGTCCGTTCAACACGTTCAAGATCTTTGGCACCGACGTTTAGGACACCCCTCTGCCTCCACCTTGAACGTTCTCTCACATCGCAACAGCAACATCAAAACCTCTCATCTAATGTGCAACTTGTGTAAAATGGCTAAAAGCCACAGATTACCCACCTCAACATCTCTCACTGTAACTATATTTCCCTTCTCTCTTGTGCACTCAGACGTTTGGGGTCCGTTTCCTGTTATATCAAATACCGGATTCAGATTCTACGTTTCTTTTATTGACGACTACTCCAAATTTATGTAGATTTTTCCTATAACTCATAAGTCTGAAGTTTTTAACAAATTCCCTGAATTTCAAAAACTAATCGATCATCAATTTAACTGCAAAATTCGGACACTGCGTACCGATAACAGTAGCGAATTCATAAACAAGAAATTCCTACAATATTGCAAGTTCAACGGTATAATCCACCAATCCTCGTGCCCGTATACCCCCTCTCAAAACGGAGTCGCCGAACACAAACATCGTCACGTTATAGAGACCGCTCGGACCCTCATCATACAAGCTTCTCTCCCTCACCAATTCTGGGCAGATACGGTTCTTACAGCCAACCTCCTAATCAATTGTCTTCCCTCACTCAACACACACTCCAAATCTCCTCACGAAATTCTCTTCGGCAAACAACCCGACTACAATTATTTCCGCATCTTCGGATGCCTTTATTATCCTTGGCTCAAGCCTTACTCCACGAACAAACTCTCCCCCACCTCTCACCCCTGCGTTTTTCTTAGCTACGCCCCATCTCAAAAGGGCTATCGCTGTTTAGATCCTAGCACACACAAAATCTACACATCTCCTCACGTTATTTTCAACGAATCTATATTTCCCTACGCTAATCCGTCACCTCACCTAACACAAGACCCATCCCAACACAATCACACTCCTCCCCTTCTATTAGTTCCCACATCCAGCATACCATCTTCGATATCACAAGCTACCACTAATCCTCCCTACAATCACCAACCCAGCCAACCCGTTCCCTCCACAGTTATTACAGAACAATCCCTTAGTCAAGACCAACCAGTAACGCCATCCACATCACCCACTCACACTATCGCAACACCTGCCAACCACATTACTCAAATCACGGGCACACACCCACCGCAACTCGCACAAAGACACCATATGCTCACTAGACTTCAAACGGGTCACACAAAACCGACCAAGATCTTCGATCTTGCTCACATCCTGCATCCTCAAGAACCGACCACCTACATCTAAGCAGCCAAGTCAGAACATTGGTGTGCCGCGATGTCACAAGAATGCCAAGCACTCCAATCTCACGGCACATGGAAACTAGTTCCTCCCAACCCCTCTCAGAATGTCCTCGGTTCCAAATGGGCATTTCGCATCAAATACAACTCCAACGGAAGTATAGCAAGGTACAAAGCTCGCCTCGTCGCAAAAGGATACAACCAGGAGCACGACATCGACTAGACCGAGACATTCAGTCCGGTGGCCAAAATGCCAACTATACGCGTCTTCATCCTCCTGGCCCTTCATCACGAATGGCCCATTCAACAGTTAGACGTATCAAACGACTTTCTCCACGGTACACTGTCAGATACTGTGTACATGAATCAACCACCCGGATTCCAAGATTCTATACATCCAAATTACGTCTGTCGTCTCAAGAAAGCATTGTATGGTCTGAAACAATCCCCACACGAGTGGTATGCGACACTATCAAACCACCTGATAACATACGATTTCAAAGAAGCGCTTCAGATCACTCCTTGCTCACCTACAAATCCGGGAGCACTCGCATCTACATACTCGTTTATGTAGACGACATACTCCTGACAGGTAATTCTCCACCCGAATTAAATAAGCTTCTTTCTAACCTTCACGACCATTTCCAGATGCACAATCTAGGCCCGCTGTCACAGTTTCTCGGCATTCAAGCATCAAAAACTGACTCCGGCCTACTGCTTCACCAACAAAACTATGCCAAGAAGATCATAGAACGCGCCGGCATGTCGCAGTCCAAAACCGTGACCACACCAATTCCAACCAAAATAACACTCCACACGCTCCCACAAACCATACGAAAATCCTCATCTCTATAGACAAATCATTGGATCATTGCAGTACCTCACGTTAACACGACCGGAATTCAATTTGCTGTCCAACAGCTTTGCCAGCACATGCAAAATCCGATGAACGTCCACCAAGAAGCTCTAAAACGGCTCCTTCGGTACATCCACGGCACCGCGCACACAGGTATTCCCCTCACCGGAAACTCCCTAATACTACAAGGCTACGTTGATGCAGACTGGGTGAGCAAACCAACAAAAGACCGAACCTCCATTTCTGGTTTTCTGCAACTTCCTCGACCAATCTCCAATCTCATGGCAAGTCAAGAAACAAAGTACAATTGTCCGCTCCTCCACTGAAGCCGAATACCGAGCATTAGCAATGGAAGCCGCCGAAATCCTATGGCTTCGCAGACTTCTCGAAGACCTCCATACACCTCAACAAGTTCCCACTACGGTCTACTGCGACAACACCTCGGCCATCGCTCTAGCGAACAACCCGGTCTTCCACGCACGCACAAAACACATCGAAGTCGACTGCCATTTCATTCGGGACTAAATCAAGAAAAACCATATATCCGTCCACCACATCTGCACAACGATCAACTGGCCGATATCTTCACATAAGACTTTACCAACACAACGATTCAAGCTCATTTCCAGCAAACTTACAGCAACTCCGCAGCCACAAGTTTGAAGGGGATGTTAACAAACATTACACGTGTACAGCTTCAATTGGGCTTAAGCATAATGTTAGCAAATGTGTACTTTCTTGTATCTAATTATTCTATATAACTTAAATGTATCTCTAATATTAAGAAAGAAAATATGAAATAGAAATCTGTGCTTTTCTTTCCTATGTTACTCTCGGTCTCTCTTTCCTCCTCTTCAATCCCTGGTTCGTGTTATTTTACATGTAATCAGCTTGCCACTATTACCGGAAATTAATCTGTCGAGATCGGATGCAGAACATCGTTTGGAGATCAATCAGAATGTGTCACATCAGTAGTACCAAGCCCGCGTGCCGAGCGGTACCGAACAGTACCGAGCCGCGGTACCAAGCGAAGAGGTGATGTGGCACATTCTGATTGGTCTTCGGACGACGTTCAATATCCACACAGAATAATTAATCCACTATTAGATTCTGAACGATTTGCTAAGCTATAGGAGAGTTATTGTTGGTCAAGTAATGGTTGGGGTTTTGGAGAACTACATTATGCTAAAAAAATAAACTTGAAGATAAAAAGAAAGCTTTGATAAAAGCTAGGGCTTCGACTTGAACTTTATTAATAGAAGGGCATATTGACTAGACTTCTCTCATAAGAGTCTTTGAAGGGTCAAATATTGGGCAAATTATTACGTCTGGTGTTCGGATTCGTTCGGACATCAATCCAGACGCGCCACGTCACTAAAATACACCGGGTCCCAGTGTATTTGGATGATGTGCGCGTCCGGATTGGATGTCCGGACGTCTGGTCACCAGACGTAATAATTCACCAAAAATTGGCATCTAACATTAAGCTCATTTCTTGTAAATTTGCAAGAGGTTCAACCTCAGAAGTTTGAATAAATATTAGGATTGTTATTTAGATTTTTATTTGATGACTTTAATCCATTATGAAAATAGCCATGTAAAATCCTTAAAATATTGAAGTTGTCAGTCGTAGCCTTACTCGACACCGACAATCATTGCCAGCCATGAAAAAAAAAAATCGAATCAAATTAAGAAAGGATCGATTAATCTATTTTGTGATGCATCACGTACTTGTACAAACCTTTGAAGGTTATGTCCACCACAAAGTAATCTTTCCCTTTTAAAGTAGGGGTGTCAAAAATTGATACGACCCGAAACCCGACCTAAAAAAAATTCAGGTTTGGGTCAAACATTTTGTGAAATGGGTCGGGTCTGTTCAAATATTCAACTCGTTTGAAAAAATGATCGGGTTCGGGTTGACCAGAAAACCCACGGTCGACTCGAATGGACTAGAGATGTCACTTCACAATCACATCTCGCTTTGTCGGTAGCGTCAATCGGTCAGGTCAATCCGTCAATCAGTCGCGTCTCACCATTGTTGCCCTGCCCTGTCAATCACCCAAGCTGTCACTTGCTCTGTCGGCTTGCCGTCGTGACGTGGTCTCGAATTGCTGCAGAGACACGGACGTTTGTGAGCAAAAGATATCCGTTGCCGACCAGCCGCTGTCCTGCGCTGCTGCAAAGTCGAAGACGCCTGCGAGCCGAAGACACTTGTCGGCCTGCTGTTGTTCGGCCATCTCGCGCTGTTGTAGAGTTGAAAACGGATCGGGTTGGGTCAACTCGTAAATCACACGGTCGGTCCTAGTTGACAATCCTGATCTGTTTGTAAAATCGGGTCGGGTTAGTATCGACCCGTTTAAGGCCGGGTCAAGTCGGGTTCGACTCGAACCCAACTCATTGACCTGAATTGACACCCCTATTTTAAGTCATGTTTACAACTCTGCCCAAGGGTCAAGCTTAGATTTGGGACCATACAAGTTGCACAAAGATGTAGGGATGTACTTTCTTATAAGATTCTTATGAAATTTGCTCGGTATAAGTAGCTTAAAAAATGAATAGTTTGGTCAAGAATCCTTTTAACTACATGTGCTCTTAGAACACAATGTGTACATTTAGTCATGGCTGCAATCTTGATAGGATATTGAGAAAATGGCATGATGCATGGTTGCTAAATTAAAGTTGGAGCTCCTATTTGGTTTCTTGACTTTGCTTCTTGCAAACGGAGTTGTCTTTGTTGTTTTTTAACCCATTATTGGAGCTTAAAAGTTCAAAGGAAGGGATGATTTGAACCTTTATTAGATGTCCAACATTTTGTCTCTTATTTGAGTGATTTGATATTAATAAAAGTCACTTTTGATAAGCCATTTATTAATGAAGCCTTTATGATTGTATAAGCAACCTATGCTAATGAGGTAGCACATGTGATGGGAATCATGGGGACTAATTAATGAGTGGTCATTAAAGTTATTTGTAAGGTATAAGCAACATGCTGTCTTAAACTATGTTGTATAAATATATGAAAATTATATAGCCAAAAATGATGCTTATGAGTATGTGTCATAGTTTTTTAAGGATACTGTTATAACTTTAGGAGGAATCTTAAGAGCTTCTTTAGCTTTCTTGCAAGAGAGAGAGGGAGAGAGAGAATTGATGACAGATTTGGAGGAGGAAAACTAACCTAAAGCTTTATTCAAAATTTCCCAAATTATACATCAGCATACAATGCCTATATATAGGCATTTACATTGTTGTGGTAATTGCAGGATCAACATATCCTAAAATTGGACAAACACCTCACAATCTCCACCTTGGTCCAAGTTTTACAATCAAAGAACCACGTACTACCTACTGCAATCTAGCTGGCTTCCTGCACTAACTCCATGAACAATCCTGCCGAACCGAGCCCAATCTTGCAAGCAAACGGTCTCCACCATGTTTTCCAATTCATGGCTCCAGCTCATGCTCCAACACGTGAAGCAAAAGCAGTAGGCATGCCTCCCACACACTACCGAGCCTCCCTCCTCCTCCTTTGAAACCTTCCTCCACCTCGAGATCGCCTCAACGAGGCTCTGATACCATTTGTTATGAAATTCTTGGGAGGAAGAAGAAGCTTCTTGCAAGAGAGAGGGAGAAGAAAAGGGATGACAGATTTTGGAGGAAAACTAACCAAATCTTTATCAAATTTTCCCAAATTATGCATCAGCCTATAATGCCTATATATAAACAATTACATTGTTGTGGTAACTGCATGATTCAACCTATCATAAAATTGGACCAAAACCTCATTAGATGCAATTACAGTATAAGCTAGGTTATGATGTAGATCTTAAAAGAGATGACAATAACACAAGTTAGGTTGCAGCCTAAGTTTTGAAGGAGACAATTGCGATGCAAGGTATCCAAGGAAGGTCTCGTGGTGCAAGCAAGTAGCATTGTACGTCTAGAAGGTATGATTATAATACAAGAAACATAGATATGGATGTATGGAATAGCCTGACTGTGACACATTCTAGATTACATTGCAAGTCCTAAGAGTACAATATGAATGAGTTTGTGAAATGAGCATTAAAATAGATGACTATAATGTAATTGGGGTTTCAATGTGACTCTGCAGGCGTTTATCGTGACGCGAGTAAGGGTATGAGATTGTTGTGGTGCATATCTACATGACTGCATAAACTTGATGTTGATGAGTATTGCAACTTTATGTCGACAAAAGAGGCAACTTGAAGTCAATGAATGGTGCAATTTTGTACAAAAGCAATATTTAGTGCATGTATTGATGTCATGTGAGAGTGTTATTCACTCATAGTATGGATGAGATGATCCTCCTCATGAAAACAAATGTGTAATGACATGGGATCGATGGATGAAGAGGTGCTAAAAGGTCATAGAGACTATTAAGGAAGTTCAAGATGATCCTGCTCCTGAATAAAAATATACCAAGATCTGATGGCGAAGGAAAGTGCTAGAGGTTAATTCTGATGGTTGGGATCATCCTCACATCATAAATGGATGAAATTTGGATTCAGGAACACAATACAATATGTGGTGGAAAAGAACTTCACATGACATTCAAAACTACATAATTTTTTGTATAATATTAGAGCTCAAAAAAGTTGCAAATGGACAAAATCAGGTCTATTTATAAGTGATCAAACAATCAAAATCTGTGTTCGATCCGATCAACCTGCTAAGTTAGGGATAGTTAGTAGGGGGGTTGCAAGGACCACTGTTGTGATATATCTATTAATTGGTGAAATAAATTGCATTGTACATCACGACGCCATGAGTTCAAGGGATGTGAAGGATCAAAGTCTCTGCTAAAATTTGTTCCCAAATAGTTTAAAGAAGATCAATATAAGAAATAATACAATTCATGCATTGTTGAGAGCTTCAAATGTGATGACTCATTCACTAAGATAATAGTTTTAATTTCTTCTTAAAGTTTAGCAAAACAATTATAATTAATATTATTTTACTATGCTAATCATAAACAAAAAAAAGCTCAAAATTAAAGGAGAAAAAACTGAGAAGAAAAAAAAGGAAAAAATGAGAAAAAGAAAATCAGTGGCCCAATAATTGAAGTAAAAAAAATATTTCCTTAAAAATCATGAATTCCCATCACAAATTTTACAATTTGCACTCACTAATACAAATAACTGAAGTTCTCTTGGAGGAAATGTATAAAGATTATTAAAAAAATAGCAATTGCTTTAAAATCTTACATATTCACTTTCTTATTAAGATAAGGATTATAATAAATATTTTTTATTAATAATATGGGAATTCAGCTCAATAGCTACACATTCACATCACATTCCTATCAACAACAACAACGAAACAGACGAAAAATTCAAATTTTCAAAAATGAAAAGCAGAAACGTTTAAATGCAGAATCTTCTAGAATGGCAAACGGATGAGCGGCCTAAGTAATGCGCAAAAAACGAAAAAGGAGTCCCACTCCAGCGACAAGAAAAAAAAAATCTTCGGTCTCAATCGCGCCGGAAAAAAATTACCGGTTCACAGAGGTCGCCGAGAGCCCGACGTCGGCGAGGCTCCCAGACAAGTTCGTCGGCGAAGCGAGTGTGAGAGGCACCTCCGCCGCCAGAGAAGGAAATGGCACAGCTGTCGGCGGAGCAGTTTCCTCCCGTCTCCTCCGATCCTCCGTCTTCCTCGGCGGCCATCTCCGTATCCCCTTCTGCCTCATTGGAGAAATCCAGAAGCTCTTCGACGATGCAGTGGTCCCCACCCACCTTCCCCTGCTTCTCCGGCACCAATTGTCCCGTCGCCGCATGGCAATATCCTTCCATTTTCCGATCAAATTTAGGGTTTCAGACTTCCAATCTCCGGCGAATAGGACTGAGTTCTTCTTCTCAGAAACCCACAGAGAAAATGGAGACAAATCCACCAACTCCCGATCCACAACACGGTAAGGGTATCCTGCCATGCCAACATGTAGTCTTAAACTCAAGAATCTAACCTTGTACCCAATCTTTCTTTCAACTTACTATCCGTGCACAAATTAACTCAAGATAACGACTGCATCATCACATTCTTGTCTAACGGATACGAAATACAGGACCGAAAGACCCACCGCCGTCTTCTCACGGGTCCATCTATTAACGTCCTCTACCCCTTCCAAGGTCCAAACCTTCTTCCACTAGCAACGACCGTCTTGCTCTCCTGTCCGTTCAACACGTTCAAGATCTTTGGCACCGACGTTTAGGACACCCCTCTGCCTCCACCTTGAACGTTCTCTCACATCGCAACATCAACATCAAAACCTCTCATCAATGTGCAACTTGTGTAAAATGGCTAAAGCCACAGATACCACCTCAACATCTCTCACTGTAACTATATTTCCCTTCTCTCTTGTGCACTCAGACGTTTGGGGTCCGTTTCCTGTTATATCAAATACCGATTCAGATTCTACGTTTCTTTTATTGACGACTACTCCAAATTTATGTAGATTTTTCCATAACTCATAATGTCTGAAGTTTTTAACAAATTCCCTGAATTTCAAAAACTAATCGATCATACATTTAACTGCAAATTCGGACACTGCTACCGATAACAGTAGCGAATTCATAAACAAGAAATTCCTACAATATTGCAAGTTCAACGGTATAATCCACCAATCCTCGTGCCCGTATACCCCCTCTCAAAACGGAGTCGCCGAACGCAAACATCGTCACGTTATAGAGACCGTGGACCGCTCGACCTCACATACAAGCTTTCTCCCCTCACCAATTCTGGGCAGATACGGTTCTTACAGCCAACCTCCTAATCAATTGTCTTCCCTCACTCAACACACACTCCCAAATCTCCTCACGAAATTCTCTTCGGCAAACAACCTGACTACAATTATTTCCGCACTTCGGATGCCTTTATTACCTTGGCTCAAGCCTTACTCCACGAACAAACTCTCCCCCACCTCTCACCCCTGCGTTTTTCTTAGCTACGCCCCATCTCAAAAGGGCTATCGCTGTTTAGATCCTAGCACACACAAAATCTACACATCTCCTCACGTTATTTTCAACGAATCTATATTTCCCAACGCTAATCCGCACCTCACCTAACACAAGACCCATCCCAACACAATCACACTCCTCCCTTCTATTAGTTCCCACATCCAGCATACCACTTCGATATCACAAGCTACCACTATCCTCCCTACAATCACCAACCCAGCCAACCCGTTCCCTCCACAGTTATTCAGAACAATCCCTAGTCAAGACCAACCAGTAACGCCATCCACATCACCCACTCACACTATCGCAACACCTGCAACCACATTACTCAAATCACGGGCACACACCCACCGCAACTCGCACAAAGACACCAATGCTCACTAGACTTCAAACGGGTCACACAAAACCGACCAAGATCTTCGATCTTGCTCACATCCTGCTCCTCAAGAACCGACCACCTACATCTAAGCAGCCAAGTCAAAACATTGGTGTGCCGCGATGTCACAAGAATGCCAGCACTCCAATCTCACGGCACATGGAAACTAGTTCCTCCCAACCCCTCTCAGAATGTCCTCGGTCCAAAGGGCATTTCGAATCAAATACAACTCCAACGGAAGTATAGCAAGGTACAAAGCTCGCCTGGTCGCAAAAGGATACAACCAGGAGCACGACATCGACTAGAGCGAGACATTCAGTCCGGTGGCCAAAATGCCAACTATACGCGTCTTCATCCTCCTGGCCCTCATCACGAATGGCCCATTCAACAGTTAGACGTATCAAACGACTTTCTCCACGGTACACTGTCAGAACTGTGAACATGAATCAACCACCCGGATTCAAGATTCTATACATCCAAATTACGTCTGTCGTCTCAAGAAACATTGTATGGTCTGAAACAATACCCACACGAGTGGTATGCGACACTATCAAACCACCTGATAACATACAGATTTCAAAGAAGCGCTTCAGATCATCCTTGCCACCTACAAATCCGGGAGCACTCGCATCTACATACTCGTTTATGAGACGACATACTCCTGACAGGTAATTCTCCACCCGAATAAATAAGCTTCTTTCTAACCTTCACGACCATTTCCAATGCGCAATCTAGGCCCGCTGTCACAGTTTCTCGGCATTCAAGCATCAAAAACTGACTCGCGGCCTACTGCTTCACCAACAAAACTATGCCAAGAAGATCATAGAACGCGCCGCATGTCGCAGTCCAAAACCGTGACCACACACATTCCAACCAAAATAACAAACTCACACCACCCCCAAACCATACGAAAATCCCATCTCTATAGACAAATCATTGGATCATTGCAGTACCTCACTTAACACGACCGGAATTCAATTTGCTGTCCAACAGCTTTGCCAGCACATGCAAAATCCGATGAACGTCCACCAAGAAGCTCTAAAACGGCTCCTTCGGTACATCCACGGCACCGCGCACACAGGTATTCCCCACCGGAAACTCCCTAATCTACAAGGCTACGTTGATGCAGACTGGTGAGCAACCAACAAGACCGAACCTCCATTTCTGGTTTCTGCAACTTCCTCGACCAATCTCCAATCTCATGGCAAGTCAAGAAACAAAGTACAATTGTCCGCTCCTCCACTGAAGCCGAATACCGAGCATTAGCAATGGAAGCTGCCGAAATCCTATGCTTCGCAGACTTCTCGAAGACCTCCATACACCTCAACAAGTTCCCACTACGGTCACTGCGACACAACCTCGCCATCGCTCTAGCGAACAACCCGGTCTTCCACGCATGCACAAAACCATCGAAGTCGACTGCCATTTCATTCGGGACTAAATCAAGAAAAACCATATATCCGTCCACCACATCTGCACAACGATCAACTGGCCGATCTCTTCACTAAGACTTTACCACACACAACGATTCAAGCTCATTTCCAGCAAACTTACAGCAACTCCGCAGCCACAAGTTTGAAGGGGATGTTAACAAACATTACAGTGTACAGCTTCAATTGGGCTTAAGCATAACGTTACATAATGTGTACTTTCTTGTATCTAATTATTCTATAATACTTAATGTATCTCTAATTAAGAAAGAAAATGAAATAGAAATGATGCTTTTCTTTCCTAGTTACTCTCGGTTCTCTCTTTCCTCCTCTTCAATCCTCTGGTTCGTGTTATTTTACATGTATCAGCTTGCCACTATTACGAAATTATTCGTCAAGATCGGATGCAGAACATCGTTTGGAGATCAATCAGAATGTGTCACATCAGTAGTACCAAGCCACGGTGCCGAGCGGTACCGAACAGTACCGAGCCGCGGTACCAAGCGAAGAGGTGATGTGGCACATTCTGATTGGTCTTCGGACACGTTCAATATCCACATAGAATAATTAATCCACTATTAGATTCTGAACGATTTGCTAAGCTATAGGAGAGTTTATTGTTGGTCAAGTAGATGGTTGGGTTTTGGAGAACAACATTATGCTAAAAAAAATAAATTGAAGATAAAAAGAAAGCTTTGATAAAGCTAGGGCTTCGACTTGAACTTTATTAATAGAAGGGCATATTGCCTGGACTTCTCTCATAAGAGTCTTTGAAGGGTCAAAGATTGGGCAAATTATTACGTCTGGTGTTCGGATTCGTTCGGACATCAATCCAGACGCGCCACGTCACTAAAATACACCGGGTCCCAGTGTATTTGGATGACGTGGCGCGTCCGGATTGGATGTCCGGACGTCTGGTCACCAGACGTAATAATTCACCCAAAAATGGCATCTAACATTAAGCTCATTTCTTGTAAATTTGCAAGAGGTCTACCTCAAGAAGTTTGAATAAATATTAGGATTGTTATTTAGATTTTTATTTGAGACTTTAATCCATTATGAAAATAGCCATGTTAAATCCTTAAAATATTGAAGTTGTCAGTCGTAGCCTTACTCGACACCGACAATCATTGCCAGCCATGAAAAAAAAAAATCGAATCAAATTAAGAAAGGATCGATTAATCTATTGTGATGCATCACGTACTTGTACAAACCTTGAAGGTTATGTCCACCACAAAGTAATCTTTCCCTTTTAAAGTAGGGGTGTCAAAAATTGATACGACCCGAAACCCGACCTAAAAAAATTCAGGTTTGGGTCAAACATTTTGTGAAATGGGTCGGGTTCTGTTCAAATATTCAACTCGTTTGAAAAATGGATCGGGTTCGGGTTGACCAGAAAACCCACGGGTCGACTCGAATTGACCTAGATGTCACTTCACAATCACATCTCGCTTTGTCGGTAGCGTCAATCGGTCAGGTCAATCCGTCAATCAGTCGCGTCTCACCATTGTTGCCCTGCCCTGTCAATCACCCAAGCTGTCACTTGCTCTGTCGGCTGCCGTCGTGACGTGTCTCGAATTGCGCGAGACACGGACGTTTGTGACAAAAGATATCCGTTGCCGACCAGCCGCTGTCCTGCGCTGCTGCAAAGTCGAAGACGCCTGCGAGCCGAAGACACTTGTCGGCCTGCGTTGTTCGGCCATCTCGCGCTGTTGTAGAGTTGAAAACGGATCGGGTTGGGTCAACTCGGTAAATCACACGGGTCGTCCTAGTTGACAATCCTGACCTGTTTGTAAAATCGGGTCGGGTTAGTACGACCCGTTTAAGGCCGGTCAAGTCGGTTTCGACTCGAACCCAACTCATTGACCTGAATTGACACCCCTATTTTAAAGTCAGTTTACAACTCTGCCCAAGGGTCAAGCTTAGATTTGGGACCATACAAGTTGCACAAAGATGTAGGGATGTACTTTCTTATAAGATTCTTATGAAATTTGCTCAGTATAAGTAGCTTTAAAAAATGAATAGTTTGGTCAAGAATCCTTTTAACTACAGTGTCTCTTAGAACACAATGTGTACATTTAGTCATGGCTGCAATCTTGATAGGATATTGAGAAAATGGCATGATGCAGGTTGCTAAATTAAAGTTGGAGCATCCTATTTGGTGTTCTTGACTTTGCTTCTTGCAAACGGGAGTTGTCTTTGTGTTTTTTAACCCATTATTGGAGCTTAAAAGTCAAAGGAAGGGATGAGTTTGAACCTTTATTAGATGTCCAACATTTTGTTCTCTTATTTGAGTGATTTGATATTAATAAAAGTCACTTTTGATAAGGCCATTTATTAATGAAGCCTTTATGATTGTATAAGCAACCTATGCTAATGAGGTAGCACATGTGATGGGAATCATGGGGACTAATTAATGAGTGTCATTAAAGTTATTTGTAAAGGTATAAGCAACAAAGCTGTCTTAAACTATGTTGTATAAATAAATGAAAATATATAGCCAAAAATGATGCTTATGAGTATGTGTCATAGGTTTTTAAGGATACTGTTATAACTTTAGGAGGAATCTTAGAGCTCTTTAGCTTTCTTGCAAAGAGAGAGGGAGAGAGAGAATTGATGACAGATTTTGGAGGAGGAAAAACTAACCTAAAGCTTTATTCAAAATTTCCCAAATTATACATCACATACAATGCTATATATAGGCATTTACATTGTTGTGTTAATTGCAGGATCAACATATCCTAAAATTGGACAAACACCTCACAATCTCCACCTTGGTCCAAGTTTTACAATCAAAGAACCACGTACTACCTACTGCAATCTAGCTGGCTTCCTGCACTAACTCCATGAACAATCCTGCCGAACCGAGCCCAATCTCCGGCTGCCGCCGCCCTGTTATGAACAGTTAAAAACTGCTGCGGCTGCTGGTCCTGAGTGTCCTTCTGTCGGCGAAGCTCAAGAACCTTTCGATGGAGTTCGAGTGCTTGGAGAGCACAAAGGTGGGGCTCGCAGCCGGTCGATACTCCGGCACGAGACGGCCGGATTTGAACCGGACGCCGCAGGCATTGCACAGGGTTTTCGGCCCCATGGGTCCTGTTCGCCACTGTGGCGTCTTTTCGGCGGCGCAGTGGAGGCATTTCCGGCCGTCAGGAGACGGCGATAGAGCCGCCGGAAACGGCGACTTCTTCTTCTCGCTCGATTGAGAGACAAGGAGGAGCCGTGAAGACCAGCTGCAGGGAGCGGTTCGGGCGCGCTTGGTCCGGCTTTGCCGGGAACTGGAGCATCGGTGGTGAACGGCGGCGGCTCGTGGGGCGGCGTCGGTGGCGGTGGGGGGAAGTGGGAATTTGTTCCGTGAGTTGGTTGAGAGGAGGTGGATTTGAGGCCGGAAATGAGCTGTTGTTTATGGGGTTCGTCGCTGGAAAGGAATCCTCCACGAACTTTGATAGCCATTCGAGCTCTGCAAGCTCCTCATACTGAGAAGAAAATAGAACAAAACGGTAAAAGAAAAATCACATCTTCATTAAATCTATGGAAATATCATAGAACAAAAAAAAAAAATTTCATGACATTTTTTATATAAATTAAGAAAAGAATAAATTAGATTTTGATCAAAATTTAAATCAAAAGCGTTGAGATGAGTGTAATATAAATTCATCATCAATATTTTTTGATAGAGCATCTAACATAAAATTTTTTTCTATAAATAGAATCCCCATGAAGTGAAACAATATTAAAATTACTTTAAGATTAATGCAATATTAATTTTTTATATAAAATATTTTTTTTTAAAATTCATTTTAATATAAAATTATATTCTTTTTTGGGACATTTAGGCCATTTAAGGCAAACTCACACACACAACGCATACACAAAGACTCGAACCCAAGACCTCGTAGTTGGAAGCCTAAGCTCTCAACCAACAGGCTAAGGTGAGCTGTGTAAAAAATTATATTCTTTCAAGCTTGGTGCATCGCCTACACTATCTGAGTTGACAATGAGGCTTTTTGGGTTGTATTGTTAACAAACATTACACGTGTACAGCTTCAATTGGGCTTAAGTGTAACGTTAGCATAATGTGTACTTTCTTGTATCTAATTATTCTATATATACTTAATGTATCTCTAATATTAGAAAGAAAATATGAATAGAAATCTGTGCTTTTCTTTCCTCTGTTACTCTCGATTCTCTCTTTCCTCCTCTTCAATCCTCTGGTTCGTGTTATTCTACATGGTATCAGAGCTTCCAGGTCTCCCACAACATCAAGACTCATGGCTACTCAGTCCACTGCAACCCTCTCCGGACACCACCACTCCTTCCTGCTCCGGCCGCAACCTTCACTGACGAAGGTGATTTTCTTCACCTCAAATCCCCTCCTCCCTCAAATTCTTGATGAACATCATCAAGAACGTCACAGCCCAAACTCTCACCGCCGAGAAACCACTCTCTCTGGCGTTCCCAGGTGCTCAAGCTATTTCGGGCCAACGGCTTCTTGACCGGCTCCACCGCGTCTCCACCTCCCCAAAACCACATCCAGCACGGACATACGTCGAACCCTGCATACAACACCTGGATCCTCATCGATCAAAACCTAGCCGCCGCCTCTACTCCATCATTTCGCCTTCAATACTACCCTACGTCCTATTCTGTAAACCACTGCTCAGAAATATGGCAGACGCTCGAAACCCGCCTACAATCGTGCACAAGATCAAGAATCGCTCATCTCAAGAACGAACTCCATTCACTATCCATGAAAGACAAGTCTATGACAAACTATCTGCTAGATGTCAAAGCCAAGGTCGACTCTCTTGCGGCAGCCGGAGCTCCAGTCGACGTCGAGGACGTCATTCACTACAACCCTCAACGGACTCCCCAATACGTATCAAGCCTTTAAATAGCCATCCGCACGAATTTACGCTCTGTAAGTCTGGACGAACTTTACACTCTCCTCTGCAGCGAAGAGTTGAACCTCGCCCCACGAAAATCTTAAAGATCTCCAATCCTTAACCTGGTCGAAACCAAACGGCTCTTACGGCAAATCGTGGAGGGGACGCGGCCGATCATCCCAATTCCGAGGGAAATCATCAGCTCGCCATCAGGACCCGTCCAGTCAAAGCCGTTGCAACAAGCAGAACAGACCGTCTATTACTTGCCAAATATGCGGCAAGTTTGGTCACTCGGCAGTAAAATGTTGGTACAGACACGACGAAAACTACACCACAGATCCCTCGCCGGCACTCTTTACGACACCGACTCAAACAACCGCTTCCGATTGGTTCCTCGATAGTGGAGCCTCAACTCATCTTACCTCAGATCCTAACCACCTTCAGCAAGCTCAAAGCTATACCGGCTCAAGCCAAGTAATTCTGGGCAACGACCACCAACTCCCGATCCACAACACCGGTAAGGGTATCCTGCCAATGCCAACATGTAGTCTTAAACTCAAGAATCTTAACCTTGTACCCAATCTTTCTTTCAACTTACTATCCGTGCACAAATTAACTCAAGATAACGACTGCATCATCACATTCTTGTCTAACGGATACGAAATACAGGACCGAAAGACCCACCGCCGTCTTCTCACGGGTCCATCTATTAACGTCCTCTACCCCTTCCAAGGTCCAAAACCTTCTTCCACTAGCAACGACCGTCTTGCTCTCCTGTCCGTTCAACACGTTCAAGATCTTTGGCACCGACGTTTAGGACACCCCTCTGCCTCCACCTTGAACGTTCTCTCACATCGCAACATCAACATCAAACCTCTCATCTAATGTGCAACTTGTGTAAAATGGCTAAAAGCCACAGATTACCCACCTCAACATCTCTCACTGTAACTATATTTCCCTTCTCTCTTGTGCACTCAGACGTTTGGGGTCCGTTTCCTGTTATATCAAATACCGGATTCAGATTCTACGTTTCTTTTATTGACGACTACTCCAAATTTATGTAGATTTTTCCTATAACTCATAAGTCTGAAGTTTTTAACAAATTCCCTGAATTTCAAAAACTAATCGATCATCATTTAACTGCAAAATTCGGACACTGCGTACCGATAACAGTAGCGAATTCATAAACAAGAAATTCCTACAATATTGCAAGTTCAACGGTATAATCCACCAATCCTCGTGCCCGTATACCCCCTCTCAAAACGGAGTCGCCGAACGCAAACATCGTCACGTTATAGAGACCGCTCGGACCCTTCATACAAGCTTCTCTCCCTCACCAATTCTGGGCAGATACGGTTCTTACAGCCAACCTCCTAATCAATTGTCTTCCTCACTCAACACACACTCCAAATCTCCTCACGAAATTCTCTTCGGCAAACAACCTGACTACAATTATTTCCGCATCTTCGGATGCCTTTATTATCCTTGCTCAAGCCTTACTCCACGAACAAACCTCCCCCACCTCTCACCCCTGCGTTTTTCTTAGCTACGCCCCATCTCAAAAGGGCTATCGCTGTTAGATCCTAGCACACACAAAATCTACACATCTCCTCACGTTATTTTCAACGAATCTATATTTCCCTACGCTAATCCGTCACCTCACCTAACACAAGACCCATCCCAACACAATCACACTCCTCCCCTTCTATTAGTTCCCACATCCAGCATACCATCTTCGATATCACAAGCTACCACTAATCCTCCCTACAATCACCAACCCAGCCAACCCGTTCCTCCACAGTTATTACAGAACAATCCCTTAGTCAAGACCAACCAGTAACGCCATCCACATCACCCACTCACACTATCGCAACACCTGCCAACCACATTACTCAAATCACGGGCACACCCACCGCAACTCGCACAAAGACACCATATGCTCACTAGACTTCAAACGGGTCACACAAACCGACCAAGATCTTCGATCTTGCTCACATCCTGCATCCTCAAGAACCGACCACCTACATCTAAGCAGCCAAGTCAGAACATTGGTGTGCCGCGATGTCACAAGAATGCCAAGCACTCCAATCTCACGGCACATGGAAACTAGTTCCTCCCAACCCCTCTCAGAATGTCCTCGGTTCCAAATGGGCATTTCGCATCAAATACAACTCCAACGGAAGTATAGCAAGGTACAAAGCTCGCCTTGTCGCAAAAGGATACAACCAGGAGCACGACATCGACTAGACGAGACATTCAGTCCGTGTGGCCAAAATGCCAACTATACGCGTCTCATCCTCCTGGCCCTTCATCACGAATGGCCCATTCAACAGTTAGACGTATCAAACGACTTTCTCCACGGTACACTGTCAGATACTGTGTACATGAATCAACCACCCGGATTCCAAGATTCTATACATCCAAATTACGTCTGTCGTCTCAAGAAAGCATTGTATGGTCTGAAACAATACCCACACGAGTGGTATGCGACACTATCAAACCACCTGATAACATACAGATTTCAAAGAAGCGCTTCAGATCACTCCTTGCTCACCTACAAATCCGGGAGCACTCGCATCTACATACTCGTTTATGTAGACGACATACTCCTGACAGGTAATTCTCCACCCGAATTAAATAAGCTTCTTTCTAACCTTCACGACCATTTCCAGATGCGCAATCTAGGCCCGCTGTCACAGTTTCTCGGCATTCAAGCATCAAAAACTGACTCCGGCCTACTGCTTCACCAACAAAACTATGCCAAGAAGATCATAGAACGCGCCGGCATGTCGCAGTCCAAAACCGTGACCACACCAATTCCAACCAAAATAACAAACTCCACACGCTCCCACAAACCATACGAAAATCCTCATCTCTATAGACAAATCATTGGATCATTGCAGTACCTCACGTTAACACGACCGGAATTCAATTTGCTGTCCAACAGCTTTGCCAGCACATGCAAAATCCGATGAACGTCCACCAAGAAGCTCTAAAACGGCTCCTTCGGTACATCCACGGCACCGCGCACACAGGTATTCCCCTCACCGGAAACTCCCTAATACTACAAGGCTACGTTGATGCAGACTGGGTGAGCAACCAACAAGACCGAACCTCCATTTCTGGTTTCTGCAACTTCCTCGACCAATCTCCAATCTCATGGCAAGTCAAGAAACAAAGTACAATTGTCCGCTCCTCCACTGAAGCCGAATACCGAGCATTAGCAATGGAAGCTGCCGAAATCCTATGGCTTCGCAGACTTCTCGAAGACCTCCATACACCTCAACAAGTTCCCACTACGGTCTACTGCGACAACACCTCGGCCATCGCTCTAGCGAACAACCCGGTCTTCCACGCATGCACAAAACACATCGAAGTCGACTGCCATTTCATTCGGGACTAAATCAAGAAAAACCATATATCCGTCCACCACATCTGCACAACGGATCAACTGGCCGATCTCTTCACTAAGACTTTACCAACACAACGATTCAAGCTCATTTCCAGCAAACTTACAGCAACTCCGCAGCCACAAGTTTGAAGGGGATGTTAACAAACATTACACGTGTACAGCTTCAATTGGGCTTAAGCATAACGTTAGCATAATGTGTACTTTCTTGTATCTAATTATTCTATATATACTTAATGTATCTCTAATATTAAGAAAGAAAATATGAAATAGAAATCTGTGCTTTTCTTTCCTATGTTACTCTCGGTTCTCTCTTTCCTCCTCTTCAATCCTCTGGTTCGTGTTATTTTACATGTATCAGCTTGCCACTATTACCGGAAATTATTCTGTCAAGATCGGATGCAGAACATCGTTTGGAGATCAATCAGAATGTGTCACATCAGTAGTACCAAGCCACGGTGCCGAGCGGTACCGAACAGTACCGAGCCGCGGTACCAAGCGAAGAGGTGATGTGGCACATTCTGATTGGTCTTCGGACGACGTTCAATATCCACATAGAATAATTAATCCACTATTAGATTCTGAACGATTTGCTAAGCTATAGGAGAGTTTATTGTTGGTCAAGTAGATGGTTGGGGTTTTGGGAGAACTACATTATGCTAAAAAAAATAAAATTGAAGATAAAAAGAAAGCTTTGATAAAAGCTAGGGCTTCGACTTGAACTTTATTAATAGAAGGGCATATTGACTGGACTTCTCTCATAAGAGTCTTTGAAGGGTCAAAGATTGGGCAAATTATTACGTCTGGTGTTCGGATTCGTTCGGACATCAATCCAGACGCGCCACGTCACTAAAATACACCGGGTCCCAGTGTATTTGGATGACGTGGCGCGTCCGGATTGGATGTCCGGACGTCTGGTCACCAGACGTAATAATTCACCCAAAAATTGGCATCTAACATTAAGCTCATTTCTTGTAAATTTGCAAGAGGTTCAACCTCAAGAAGTTTGAATAAATATTAGGATTGTTATTTAGATTTTTATTTGATGACTTTAATCCATTATGAAAATAGCCATGTTAAATCCTTAAAATATTGAAGTTGTCAGTCGTAGCCTTACTCGACACCGACAATCATTGCCAGCCATGAAAAAAAAAAATCGAATCAAATTAAGAAAGGATCGATTAATCTATTTTGTGATGCATCACGTACTTGTACAAACCTTTGAAGGTTATGTCCACCACAAAGTAATCTTTCCCTTTTAAAGTAGGGGTGTCAAAAATTGATACGACCCGAAACCCGACCTAAAAAAATTCAGGTTTGGGTCAAACATTTTGTGAAATGGGTCGGGTTCTGTTCAAATATTCAACTCGTTTGAAAAAATGGATCGGGTTCGGGTTGACCAGAAAACCCACGGGTCGACTCGAATTGACCTAGATGTCACTTCACAATCACATCTCGCTTTGTCGGTAGCGTCAATCGGTCAGGTCAATCCGTCAATCAGTCGCGTCTCACCATTGTTGCCCTGCCTGTCAATCACCCAAGCTGTCACTTGCTCTGTCGGCTTGCCGTCGTGACGTGGTCTCGAATTGCTGCAGAGACACGGACGTTTGTGAGCAAAAGATATCCGTTGCCGACCAGCCGCTGTCCTGCGCTGCTGCAAAGTCGAAGACGCCTGCGAGCCGAAGACACTTGTCGGCCTGCTGTTGTTCGGCCCATCTCGCGCTGTTGTAGAGTTGAAAACGGATCGGGTTGGGTCAACTCGGTAAATCACACGGGTCGGGTCCTAGTTGACAATCCTGACCTGTTTGTAAAATCGGGTCGGGTTAGTATCGACCCGTTTAAGGCCGGGTCAAGTCGGGTTCGACTCGAACCCAACTCATTGACCTGAATTGACACCCCTATTTTAAAGTCATGTTTACAACTCTGCCCAAGGGTCAAGCTTAGATTTGGGACCATACAAGTTGCACAAAGATGTAGGGATGTACTTTCTTATAAGATTCTTATGAAATTTGCTCAGTATAAGTAGCTTTAAAAAATGAATAGTTTGGTCAAGAATCCTTTTAACTACATGTGCTCTTAGAACACAATGTGTACATTTAGTCATGGCTGCAATCTTGATAGGATATTGAGAAAATGGCATGATGCATGGTTGCTAAATTAAAGTTGGAGCATCCTATTTGGTGTTCTTGACTTTGCTTCTTGCAAACGGGAGTTGTCTTTGTTGTTTTTTAACCCATTATTGGAGCTTAAAAGTTCAAAGGAAGGGATGAGTTTGAACCTTTATTAGATGTCCAACATTTTGTTCTCTTATTTGAGTGATTTGATATTAATAAAAGTCACTTTTGATAAGGCCATTTATTAATGAAGCCTTTATGATTGTATAAGCAACCTATGCTAATGAGGTAGCACATGTGATGGGAATCATGGGGACTAATTAATGAGTGGTCATTAAAGTTATTTGTAAAGGTATAAGCAACAATGCTGTCTTAAACTATGTTGTATAAATATATGAAAATTATATAGCCAAAAATGATGCTTATGAGTATGTGTCATAGGTTTTTAAGGATACTGTTATAACTTTAGGAGGAATCTTAAGAGCTTCTTTAGCTTTCTTGCAAGAGAGAGAGGGAGAGAGAGAATTGATGACAGATTTTGGAGGAGGAAAACTAACCTAAAGCTTTATTCAAAATTTCCCAAATTATACATCAGCATACAATGCCTATATATAGGCATTTACATTGTTGTGGTAATTTGCAGGATCAACATATCCTAAAATTGGACAAACACCTCACAATCTCCACCTTGGTCCAAGTTTTACAATCAAAGAACCACGTACGTACCTACTGCAATCTAGCTGGCTTCCTGCACTAACTCCATGAACAATCCTGCCGAACCGAGCCCAATCTTGCAAGCAAACGGTCTCCACCATGTTTTCCAATTCATGGCTCCAGCTCATGCTCCAACACGTGAAGCAAAAGCAGTAGGCATGCCTCCCACACACTACCGAGCCTCCCTCCTCCTCCTTTGAAACTTCCTCCACCTCGAGATCGCCTCAACGAGGCTCTGATACCATTTGTTAGAAATTCTTGGGAGGAAGAAGAAGCTTCTTGCAAGAGAGAGGGAGAGAGAAAAGGGATGACAGATTTTGGAGGAAAACTAACCCAAATCTTTATTTAAATTTTCCCAAATTATGCATCAGCCTATAATGCCTATATATAAACAATTACATTGTTGTGGTAACTTGCATGATCAACCTATCATAAAATTGGACCAAAACCTCATTAGATGCAATTACAGTATAAGCTAGGTTATGATGTAGATCTTAAAAGAGATGACAATAACACAAGTTAGGTTGCAGCCTAAGTTTTGAAGGAGACAATTGCGATGCAAGGTATCCAAGGAAGGTCTCGTGGTGCAAGCAAGGTAGCATTGTACGTCTAGAAGGTGATGATTATAATACAAGAAACATAGATATGGATGTATGGAATAGCCTGACTGTGACACATTCTAGATTACATTGCAAGTCCTAAGAGAGATGACTACAATATGAATGAGTTTGTGAAATGAGCATTAAAATAGATGACTATAATGTAATTGGGGTTTCAATGTGACTCTGCAGGCGTTTAGCGTGACGCGAGTAAGGGTATGAGATTGTTGTGGTGCATATCTACATGACTGCATAAGACTTGATGTTGATGAGTATTGCAACTTTATGTCGACAAAAGAGGCAACTTGAAGTCAATGAATGGTGCAATTTTGTACAAAAGCAATATTTAGTGCATGTATTGATGGTCATGTGAGAGTGTTATTCACTCATAGTATGGATGAGATGATCCTCCTCATGAAAACAAATGTGTAATGACATTGGATCGATGGATGAAGAGGTGCTAAAAGGTCATAGAGACTATTAAGGAAGTTCAAGATGATCCTGCTCCTGAATAAAAATATACCAAGATCTGATGGCGAAGGAAAGTGCTAGAGGTTAATTCTGATGGTTGGGATCATCCTCACATCATAAATGGATGAAATTTGGATTCAGGAACACAATACAATATGTGGTGGAAAAGAACTTCACATGACATTCAAAACTACATAATTTTTGTATAATATTAGAGCTCAAAAAGTTGCAAATGGACAAAATCAGGGTCTATTTATAAGTGATCAAACAATCAAAATCTTGTGTTGATCCGATCAACCTGCTAAGTTAGGGAGTAGTTAGTAGGGGGGTTGGCAAGGACCACTGTTGGTGATATATCTATTAATTGGTGAAATAAATTGCATTGTACATCACGACGCCATGAGTTCAAGGGATGTGAAGGATCAAAGTCTCTGCTAAAATTTGTTCCCAAATAGTTTAAAGAAGATCAATATAAGAAATAATACAATTCATGCATTTGATGAGCTTCAAATGTGATGACTCATTCACTTAAGATAATAGTTTTAATTTCTTTCTTAAAGTTTAGCAAAACAATTATAATTAATATTAATTTTACTATGCTAATCATAAACAAAAAAAAAGCTCAAAATTAAAGGAGAAAAAACTGAGAAGAAAAAAAGGAAAAAATGAGAAAAAGAAAATCAGTGGCCCAATAATTGAAGTAAAAAATTTATTTCCTTAAAAATCATGAATTCCCATCACAAATTTTACAATTTTGCACTCACTAATACAAATAACTGAAGTTCTCTTGGAGAGGAAATGTATAAAAATTATTAAAAAAATAGCAATGGCTTAAAATCTTACATATTCACTTTCTTATTAAGATAAGGATTATAATAAATTTTTTTTATTAATATATTATGGGGAATTCAGCTCAATAGCTACACATTCACATCACATTTCCTATCAACAACAACAACGAAACAGACGAAAAATTCAAATTTTCAAAAATGAAAAGCAGAAACGTTTAAATGCAGAATCTTCTAGAATGGCAAACGGATGAGCGGCCTAAGTATGGCGCAAAAAACGAAAAAGGAGTCCCACTCCAGCGACAAGAAATAAAAAAATCTTCGGTTCTCAATCGCGCCGGAAAAAAAATTACCGGTTCACAGAGGTCGCCGGAGAGCCCGACGTCGGCGAGGCTCCGACAGACAAGTTCGTCGGCGAAGCGAGTGTGAGAGGCACCTCCGCCGCCAGAGGAGGAATTGGCACAGCTGTCCGCGGAGCAGTTTCCTCCCATCTCCTCCGACACCCCGTCTTCCTCGGCGGCCATCTCCGTATCCCCTTCTGCCTCATTGGAGAAATCCAGGAGCTCTTCGACGATGCAGTGGTCCCCACCCACCTTCCCCTGCTTCTCCGGCACCAATTGTCCCGTCGCCGCATGGCAATATCCTTCCATTTTCCGATCAAATTTAGGGTTTCAGACTTCCAATCTCCGGCGAATAGGACTGAGTTCCTTCTTCTCAGAAACCCACAGAGAAAATGGAGACAAATGGCCTTTTTGCGTTTTCAAGCAATCGACGGTAAAAGCGCTATTAAAGAAAATGGCGGGTACGAAATTATTAAAATATAAAATAAAAGAAATAAAAGATAAAAGAAAAAAAAGAGGCATTTTTTATCTGATTTAAATGCTTAATTCCAACTCAGCCCTTACTAAAACACCCTCGCTTTCAGCAAATATTCACGACAGAGCCACTTGATCTTCGATTTCCTCATCCACATCGCGTCCGTTCATTTGCCGATACTGATACGATCGGACGGTTTACATCACCGAATCGGTTCAACGAGACACGTGTCACAGCTGGCGAGATTCTGGACTGTGGAGTTACTTTTATTTATTATATAAAGAAAGAACCGCGAATTTTTCTTTAAGGAATATTTATTAATCAAACTGAAAATTTTTAATTGGTTTTCGGTAAAATTTATTTGGGAGTTTTCAATCAAATAATAAATGGTAATAAAAATTTAAATATTAGTTCAGAAATAAACTTGGATTTTTTTTTTTCTAAAAATTTAATGCATTACTTAATAGTTTTCAGAAAAATAAAAATTATTATTTCCTAATAAGCATTTATTAAAGAATTTCTAAGGCTTGGAATCTGTTGAATTTTGAGTATATAAATAATTATTTTTATAATTTAAAAACAGGCATGAAATAAGAAAATTAATATTTTATGATAATATCTTATAATTTTTTATTAGATTTTGTTTTTTAGTTTTAGGTCAAAATAATAAGATAATTGAGAAAATTTTAAAATTATTTGATATCAATATAAATAATATTATTTTATCATATAATTAATAAATAATTAAATTGTCTTTTACTTTGCTTTTTCTTGTGTTTTATATTTTATTTTTTATTGAATGTATTAAAGAAAAAGACTCCAAAGAGAAGGTGGACATTAGAGCTTTGCCTTTACCACCAGAGACATGGATTAATTGGAAAATTTCAATTAATTGAAGAGGTTTGATTATTTCTATGCAGGAAATTGTGTCAATGTTTTGACATTTTTTTCATCAAAATTGTTTTAAAATAATGATATGTGTTGTTCTTAGATTTGTTCGTGGATGATGATTGGTGAAAGTAGTGTGTTGTTAGCGGACTAGGGTTAGAAAATGAAGTTAGTGAGTTAGGCTAGTGGTTATAGAATCAAATGAAATCTATAGTATCTCACAATAGTAGAAAAAGATCCGAGAAAAAGATCAAAATATGTCTTTACATTTTAGTTATAGGATCAAGAGGTCAATAAGAAAAATCACATCTATAGGAAAATATAAAAGTAGTACAATATATAACTACTGCAAAGTAATAATGACACGTGAACTAATTGGATGATATGCGTGTGGATCTCTGCTTTTGACGTGGGCCCCTCCTCACATGCAAGTGCCTTGGAGTAGTCTTTAAGGGGTGAGTATCCTAGGCGAGTTTTAGGATATGAGACATAGGGTGAGTCAATAATTGTAAGTTTCTAGAACAAAGCGGTGATTCCCCGTGAATGAACATTGAGTCGTTTGGGAGCAAGGGGCAAGTCCATTGGATGTGGGTACATGTAATCCGAGTGTAAGTCCATAGGATGTTATAGTCATTTGCTTTAGAGGTATACACTTCCTGTAGCTTCATTGTGAGTACATTGGTAAGCATATGACCTAAATTGCTGATAGCTATTGCAGATCAACTGATGAATATGACTAATTGAGGTGAGTGATCCTAAGGGCATATGATGGTCTTTATGAGTCCTTTTGAGTGTCTCATTGACATTCATTGATGAGTCCTCACATCATGATTTTTTGCAAGGGAGAGTCATCGTTAGACCATGGGCTAGTCCCATCAATAACTCTAATGGGACCATGCTTCTTGTAGGGAAGTTTCACCTAGATAAAATGATTATTTTGACCAAGTTTTTTTACTTAACTTATTTGATACATACGAATTACCCATATGGACACGTAGAAGTATCCAATATATATAATAATATTTATATATTAAAAAAAAGGATTATCTACTTTATATATATATATATATATATATATCATTGTGAGTTTTATTATATGATCTTCAAAATTATCATTAATATCTTCATTTTTTTACATTTTCTTCAAAAGAAGAAGATGATGAACTTTTAGCTATATCATCTAATAATTTAATTATATATATATATTTTCAAAAAGTTTAGCTTTATTGAAGAGCAATACTTTTATATGGAATTAAGAACACCAAATTCTTTTTATAAACATAATTTTAACTCAATGCAAAATATCAAAATATTACAATTCAATTCTTATCTAATTTTACTATTTTTAATTTCATAATAAATTTTGATTTTCTTATTTTTTATATCAAAATCAGAAAATTTTGAACATAAATTTTTATTAATTTGTACATAAATATTTTCAAACAAGCTATAAATATCTAAAATCATTTTAATAAAATTGAAATAAAAAATAAATTAATCAAAGAAATAATTTAAAAATTTCTAAATATTATATGTTAAAAGTTAAAAAATTATTAAAATTTTATCATAACAAAATTTTTTTCCTAATTTCACTCGTTCTACATCTGTTAGTTCCCATCTAAAATATAAAAAAATAATTAAAAAAAATGTGGGTTACATCTATTTTAAATAATTAAATGGATAATGTTGGACACGTTGAAGGGTCTTGGAGGTGGCACGTGATGATTCCCCGGCTCGTGCCAAAAGTTAAGGCTGGTCGGTGGTTAGCGTGAATGGCAATATCAGATTTGCCGTTAATTTAGCTTCTCGCACGTGCTTCCCTCATGTGTCAACTTTAGATATAAGAAGCTCGCGGGCGTATATCACGTGATCGGCACGTGAGTGCGTAGTTTTCTCTCTTTTGAACCTCTATGAAAACATTTATGAATTCAAATTTTTTGTTTATTTATTTAACATCTAAAGCGTCCACTCCACTCCACTTTCCACTTTCCACTTTTCAAAAAAAGAAAAAAAAAATTAAGTATGAGGAGCTTTAAGATTAGTGCAAGATATATATATAAAATATTGTATAAATATGAAAGCAGATCTAAGAGTTTTGAGCTTATTAACAATTCTAGTGATATGCCAGCAGGAAAAACTTTGCTTATATTACCTCTCTATTTGCTCCACCGTTTACTTTCTTTGGAGAGAGAGAAATGAAAAAAAATTTGGAAAAAAAATTAAATGCTAAAATTCTCTTGCTTGAGATATATTAAGTGCCATCCAACTCAAAATTGCATCTCGGGAGTTTTAGCCTTTTGCAATCTTTCTCAAGATCAATCTATATGAGGGTTTTTGTTGGACAACGACGAATGGTGCCTACAACGAACAATTATTACGTCCTCCGACCATGCGTAGAGGAAGGTCCGGTTGGAGTCAAAATCCCGTCAAAAAACGAGTTGTACCGAGCAAATATCAAGCAATACCAAACAATAACGAGGAATACCATCATTTTAAGACCCAATACCGAGTTATACCGAGTTATACAAAAGTTGTACCGAGTTTTTCCTAGAAAAAACTCGGTACAACTCGGTATTTCTCGGTACAGCTCGGTATAACTTGGTATTGGTCTTCAGAGATCGGTATTCCTCGTTATTATCAAATAATACCTAGTTGTACCGAGCAAATACCGAGTTTTTTGGCTGGATTTTTCCTCCAACCGGACGTTCCTTTACGTCCTTACACCGGACGTAATAAAAGTTCGCCTACAACAATTGATTGTAGCTTGAAAGTTCTTCTCGGCAACCAGGGAGATTTGCTCTTGGCTTAGCCGTTGGGAGAGATTATTACGTGCAGAATCTGGACTGGAGCTGCGTCTGGATTCTATGAGTGTGCGCCGTAAAAGTGTGTGTGCACAGTAATTGTGCTTTTGCTGCGCACACTCACAAAATTTGGACATTTCTCTGGTCCGGACTCCGCACGTAATAATCTCTCGCCCTTTAGAGGATCATCAAGGCATCTGCGGCTGCTTCAACACTCTTCTAGCATTTTATATGATTGTTGGTTAATTTTTATAACATTCTGAGCATAATCTGTCTTTACTTTTTCACTATTTTCTATCTCACCTTATTTTTATGTATTTGCCTCATGCTGATCCTTGTAGAAAAGCACGGCGTGCAAGAACACAAGAAGCAGAGAAAGAGACAGCGGGTAAACAGAGAGAAGTAAAATTTAGTATTAGAACCTGTCTTATACAACCGAGCCCAGTCACTATTTATAGATCTAAATAACTGCATCTTTAATAGCTGCTACATATAATGCTACATATAAATTAAACTATAAATTAAACATAACATGTTTTATCCTGTTGCTCTAATATGCCTCGACAAGCTGATGGGTCAGGAATGACGTTCAGTTTGAGTTTTAGTGTGTGAAATCTCGGTGTGGAGAGGGATTTGGTGAGGATGTATGCAACCTGATCAATAGTACTAATAGTAGAAGTCTGATGTTGTGCTGTTGAATGTGATCGAGAATGAACCTGTGATCTATTTCAATATGTTTCGTGCGAGCATGAAAAATCGGATTGTTTGCTAGTGCGATTGCGGACGTGTTGTCGAAGTATAGGTCCATTGGCTGATTTTGATGTATACCAAAGTCCATGATAATGCGTTGGAGCCAGATGATGTCTGCAGTGAGTGCAACTAAGGATCTGTACTCATATTCGGTGGAAGACCTGGCCACCGTGGTTTGCTTTTTGACCGTCCATGATATGAGAGTTTTGCCAAGGAATGAACAATAGCCGGAGGTAGACTTCCTGGAGAGGGGGTCACCCACCCAATCAGCATTTGAAAAAGAAGTGAGAGACATTAGATTTTGTAATAGGTATACCATAATCGATCATACCTTGTAGATAGCAAAGAAGTCTTTTTAGAAGATATATATTGAGGCATTGGTTGATGCATATGTTGAGATAAAAGATTAACAATGTAAGCAATGTCCGATCGCGTAAGAGTTAAGTATTGAAGTGAGCTGGTGATTTTCCTATACATGTGTGGATCGGAAAGCACTGTTTCAATGGATAATTCTTGCGGTAGTTCGGTACAAGTTGGGTTTGAGAGAGGGTTGCAAGTCGTCAGTTTTGCAAGTTGAAGAATAGACTTGGCATATGTCTTTTTTGACAAGAAATATTGTTGGTACGTCCTTGCTATATTTATTCCAAGAAATGAATGAACTTCCCCAATATGCTTCATTGCAAACTTCTGGTTTAGTTGAGTTAAAATTTTGTTGACAGCTTCATTGTTGTTTCCCGTAATTAGAATGTTATCCACATATATTAACAGGAAAATTTAGATGTTTGACTGCTTAAAAATTAGAAGCGATGGGTCTGATGTGCTATGTGTGATGCCGAGAGAGACCAGATGTGATGTGAATGTGTTGTATCATTGTCGTGGAGCTTGTTTGAGATCGTAGATAGCCTTATGAAGGAGGCATACATGATCCAGATTCGTGGAGTCCTCAAAGCCTTTCGGTTGGCGCATATACACAGTTTCAGATAGAGTACTTCACGCGTTTTCCACATCAAGTTGTTGGATTGACCAATTATTGTTTAGAGCTACTGTTAGGAGTATACGGATCGTAGGTAATTTAGCGACTGGAATGAAAGTCTCCGTGTAGTCCAAGCCATATTCCTGATTCTTTCATTGCGCAACGAGGCGAGCTTTATATTTTTCTATGGATCCATTTGCATGCAGTTTGGTACAGTATGTCCATTTGCATCCCTAAACAGAAGAGTTTTTGGGTGGGGGAACTAGACTCTAAAGGCCCTGCTGTTGAAGTGCGAAGAATTTAGAGGCCATGGCTTGTCTCCATTAAAAAATTTTGTTGGCTTCGTGGTATGTGGTGGGATCAGTTCGAAGTTCTTGAGTGGATTGATGATGTATAAAATTTAGATGATTTTAGGATTTTAGATATCCAATTTTGTTTCTGGTTAGCATAGGATGAACCGATATGTTGGAACTGGATGTAGTGGGATTGGAGGTATTATGCTGTGTTGTAGTGCGGTTAGAATTAGTGGAGTTCAAAACAGATTCAGGAATCGACTGTGCTGGCACGAGCAAGTGAATGGAGGGAGTTGCTTGAGGTTGAGAAGGCTGTAACACAGAGGTAGGTGTAAGAAAGAATGGAGATATGACATCAGAGGATTGAATTTGGGTTGCGGTATTAGTGGCAAAGGAAAAGGAAGTTTCGTCGAAAACCACGTGATGAGATATAATAATATTGTGAGTGATGAGGTCTAAGCATTTGTATCCTTTGTAATTATTGCAATAACCCAAGAAGACACAAGATGACGCTTTTGGTTGCAATTTGTTACGTGAGTGAGCCGGATGTGCGATGGTGATTGGTTATTGGTATTGGCGGACGACATTCTATTGATGAGATAGGTTGACATTAAAACAGCGTCAGGCTAGTATGTGTAAGGAGATGATGTAGTATAAAGGAGTGCTCGGGTCGTTTCAATAATATGTTGATGTTTTCTTTCCGCTACGCCATTTTGTTTTGGCGTATATGGACAAGATATATGGTGAGAAATTTCATGTTTGCGAAGAAACTGAGTAAATAAAGTACTGGAGTATTCTCCACCGCCGTCGGTGTGAATGCATTGGATTTTATGAGATGCAGATGTCTCAATGTTCATCTTAAAATTAATGAAAATATTAAGAACTTCAGATTTTTGGCGCAAAGATCCTTGTCTGATACCATGTAGAAAAGCACGATATGCAAGAACACAAGAAGCAGAGAAAGAGATAGCGGGTAAACAGAGAGAAGTAAAAATTATTATTAGAACCTGCCTTGTACAATAGAGCCCAGTCACTATTTATAGATCTAAATAACTGCAGCTTTAATAGCTGCTACATATAACGCTACATATACATTAAACATAACATGTTTTATCCTGTTGCTCTAATAATCCTAAGTTCAATTTGCTTTATATTTTCCATTGTTTTTTGTTTCAGTTTAGGTTTTTGTATGCGCCTTAAGCTACATTTGGTTCTTTTTCCATTTGATGTAAATTTCATGTCATTGCAATAAAATGGCTTCGGCCTCATTTCTCCCAAAAAAAAAAAAAAAGAAAAAGAAAAAAAAGCCCTATATGGCTAATTTTTTGTAAGCATATTATGACCATATAAAATTTTCTATATATAAGATGATGAAAATTTGAGTATCAAACCTAATTTTTGAAGTTTAATAAGAACTTGAAGCATTTTTAAAAGATTAATCAGAGCCCAATTTGATTCTTTGGTTGATCAGGTGCCTAAATGTGTTCATATTTTTGATTCATTAAACATGTAGGCATATTTTTAAGTTAAGTTTGTGAATAATTGTAATGCTCAATTTGACCTAAATGGACCTAATGGCCGGCCAAGTGGTTCGAGTCAATCTTACGCAGCTCAGATAGGGGTCATCTGAATTGATTGGGTCTACAACTTTTTTGCACTAACATAAACTTAAATAAAATTATTGTATCATTCATGTTCCATTTTTTTCGGAGTCTTTTGTGTCTCAACTTCTATGCGTGTGTGAGGAAATTTTATAAGAAAGTTAACATACATTAATGCTTGTTCAATGTAACTTAACTTTGAATTTCATCAACAATAGATCGAGGCGGTTTGAGTACAATAAAGTTAACCCAATTAAAGAACAATACTAATCCACATACACAATTTTTTACTATGGATAATTAATAGAATCTATTTCATCCTTTTTGGATATATATGAAGTTTAAGCTAATAATCTCATAGTATATAACTAAACCCTAAATTTAAGTCATTTTAGGGGTTCATAATTGTAGGATTTTTTTTTTTAAGTTTTGTTTGTAGATTGACTTATTAAAGACAGTAAAGGTAAAATGACTTTGTTGATGTAAAAGAGGTGTACAGTAATCTATTTATAAATAGATGCTGTCCTAATTATTCTAGATAACAAGTCTTATTCAGGTACGTAAGTAGGTACAGGTTATTACGCCCCCTCAAGTTGATGGGCATCTTGCACAGTCAGCTTGTCTCGTAGTAGATGGAACCGAGGAGTAGAAAGAGGCTTTGTGAATATGTCGGCTATTTGATCTTTTGTGGAGATCGGAAGAATCTGTACCGTATTAGCTTGAATATGGTCCCTAATAAAATAGTGATCGATTTCAATATGTTTTGTTCTTGCATGAAATACAGGATTGTTAGCGAGCGCTATAGCTGAAGTGCTGTCACAATAGAGGCGAGTTAGAGGTATGTTATGGATGCCAAAATCGCCTAGAAGACGCCTGAGCCACAATATGTCTGCCAGTGCCGTCGCAAGGGAACGGTATTCCGATTCGGTGGACGAGCGAGCCACCGTGTGCTGCTTTTTGACGCTCCATGATATAAGTGTGTTGCCGACGAACGAGCAGTAGCCAGATGTTGACCGTCGAGTGTCTTTGTCACCAGCCCAATCTGCATCTGCGTATGCATTGTCACGACCCGACCCGACGGGGACGGATCCCGCCCGAGCCGGATCGCGACGGGGAATAGCTAACCAGGATCTAGCTTTGGATTAGGTTACTGAACTGATCTTCCAAATTCTTAACTCAATAGAAGCACACAGAACAACAGAGCTACTAAAAACATCAAATGCAGCGGAACAAAACGTCTATCTGAATTCATTTCCTCAAAATAATCATCTACAGAACAGTACATGGCCTTCAACAGAAAGAAAGACAGAACAGAAAAGCCATGACTGTACAAAAATCAAAAGTACAAAAGTACCTAATCTGATCAGACTCTGAAATCTAATCCTGGACTTCCTTGCCCTTCCCAGAACCTGAAAACCACCAGAAAGCAAGGGTGAGCTCAACAGCTCAGCAAAGCAACAAACCTCCAATCAAAATCCTCATAAACTCAAAACCAATACAGCAGACAAATCCGTACAGAAATCAGAACGGAATCGGACAGATATCAAATCAACAGAACGGTACGGAAACAGAAGTCGTATTAAATCAGAAACAGAACAGATCAGACATATCAGATCAACAGAATCAGATTCGTACAGATCATATCAGAACAGAATAAACTCAGCATATATCAGATATCAGATATTTAATTAATAGCTAAATGTGCCCCCGGCACCAGAATAATAGCTGAGTAATTAATAGCTAAGTGTGCCCCCGGCACCAGAACAAATGTGCTTATAGCACCAGAACAGATCAGATGTGCTTCCAGCACCAGAATATATAAATAGTGCATATAGCACCTAAACAGATTTTTCCTCGGATCCGGAACAGAACAAATATCAAAATTTTAGATTGAGCTCATTTCAGATTTTCCCGTTTCACTAACTGAATCTCATAGGATCCAGGCCCCTTATAACTCCCTTTCCATAGCATATACAGATAGCATATCAATTCAGAGAAAATCCGGACAAATCAGGAATTACTCAAAAATCGGGCAGCACAACGGCAGTGTACAGAATTTACACAATTTTCCAGAAAATCAAAATTCACCAAATTCGCACAGAATATAGATATCAACATTTCAGAACATTTATTCTACCGCACAGAGAATTTCCAAGTTCACAGAAAAATCCAGTCGACTAAAAACACAGTCGAATCAAAAATATCCGGACAAAAATCTTCAAAATATAGTTAAAACGTGCACACCCGGTACGGCAACGATATACAAAAAGTTACGCGGTAAAAACTGAACCGTTCAAAAGATACGGACGAAAATCGCTAACGGAAACAAAATCCGGACAGAAAATACCGCCAAACACGACGGTTCTGAAAATTTAGAAAGTCGGATTGTGCCTTACCTCGTGCACAGCAATTTCCTCAACAGTCTCCTCGGACGAAAACAGCTCGGCGTCGCCCGAAAATCCGCTTTTCCACTTTTTCCTTCGTTTTTCTCTCTCCTCAGCTTTTTCTCTCTCTTCAAAATATCTCATTTCTATATATATCCAGACTGATCGTCCTGGACGATCGAGCTTCGTACCAGACGATCCATGAAGAGAAGAATTCCGTCCAGACGAAAATCACGTATCGTCCCTGGCGATAGGTTCACGGGAGAATTTTCGTCCGGACGATCATCACTTCGTCCAGACGAACCAATCAGCCAAACAAGGTTTTTTTTTTTTTTTTTCTGTACAACCTGTACCGATCGTCCCGGACGATCCAACTTCGTCCAGACGAACCTGGAGCAAAAACTGATATTACAATCTCCCCAACTTAAAAAAAAATGTCGTCCTCGACATTATCCAGTCCAAATTCAGTCAAAACAAGTACGGGTACGACTGTCTCATGTCAGACTCCTTCTCCCAAGTGGCTTCCCGTGCAGTACGGTGCTTCCACTGGACTTTAACCATCGGAATCTCTTTACTTCTTAGTTTTCTGATGTCGTACGCCAAAATTAACTCTGGCTCTTCCTTGTACACCAGATTCTCCTGAATCTCAACTTCATCAGCAGACACCTTCTTCCCAGAGTCTGAAACCCACTTCCTCAGAGTGGATACGTGAAACACATTATGCACATCAGGCATAGAATCAGAAAGCAATAACTTGTAAGCAGTTTTTCCAATTCTTTCCGAAATCTCAAATGGTCCAACATACCTTGGACTAAGCTTGCTCACCTGACCAAATCTGCTCACACCTTTCATCGGGCTGACTTTGACATACACAAAGTCACCGACCTGAAATTCAACAAATCTGTGCTTCTGATTGTAATACTTCTGCTGACGATCTTGAGCGGCTTTCAATCTTTCTCTTATCAAATTGATCTTCTGAGCAGTTTCATCAGCAAAAGTGGCCCCCAAAGCCTGTCTATCTCCGACCTCCGTCAGAGTCAAAGGAGTACGGCACTTCCTGCCATACAAAGCCTCGTACGGTGCCATACCGATACTAGACTGGAAACTGTTGTTATAAGCAAACTCAATCAACGGAATATGATCTTCCCAGCTTCCGCTAAAGTCCAGAACACAAAGCCTCAACAGATCTTCCAGTACCTGAATAGTCCTCTCAGACTGTCCGTCGGTCTGAGGATGAAAGGCTGTACTGAAATGCAGTTTCGTACCCAAGCCTTGCTGAATGCCTTTCCAAAGTCTGGAAGTAAAACGTCCATCTCGATCAGATACGATCACACGAGGCACACCGTGCAATCTGACTATTTCCTTCACATAAATCTGTGCCAAGCGATCAACTGAATCCGTCTGTCTGATCGGAAGAAAATGGGCTGACTTCGTCAATCGATCTACAACCACCCAAATGGCATCATGACCTTGTCTAGATCGAGGAAAACCCATCGCAAAATCCATCGTTACCTCCTCCCATTTCCACTCAGGGATAGGCAACGACTGCAACAGCCCACCTGGTCGCTGATGCTCTGCCTTCACCAACTGACAGGCTTCGCATCTCGACACAAACTCTGCCACATCTTTCTTCATCCCAGGCCACCAAAACAAAAGCTTCATGTCAGCGTACATCTTACCACTGCCTGGATGAACAGTGTAGCCAGAATGATGAGATTCACTCAGAATCTCCCGCCTCAAATCTCCAGACACAGGTACCCACAACCTGTTCTTACAGAAAATAACACCAGAATCAGAAATTCGAAGTTCAGGAGTCTTACCAGATCCAATCTGTGCAATCAACTTCGAATAACCAAAATCTGACTTCTGGGCTTCTTGAATCCGTGCTTCCAAAGAAGACTGAATACTCATCTGAGCCAACTCCAAATCACTGGAGGAAATCACCTCCAACTGCAATCTCTCCAAATCACGAATCAGAAAGTCATCACAGGTAAGCTGAATACCTGAGAATCCAGAAGACTTCCTGCTCAGAGCGTCCGCTACCACATTCGCCTTCCCAGGCTGATACTGAATAGTCAAATCGTAGTCCTTGATCAACTCGAGCCATCTCCTCTGTCTTAGATTCAGATCCTTCTGAGTAAAAATATACTTCAGGCTCTTATGATCAGTAAAGATCTCACATCTGACGCCATACAGGTAATGACGCCAAATCTTCAAAGCAAAAACAACTGCAGCTAACTCCAGATCATGCGTCGGGTAATTCTTCTCATGTGGCTTCAACTGTCTCGAAGCATAAGCAATTACCTGACCATG
Source organism: Dendrobium nobile (assembly GCA_022539455.1). NCBI lineage: Eukaryota > Viridiplantae > Streptophyta > Magnoliopsida > Asparagales > Orchidaceae > Dendrobium > Dendrobium nobile. The sequence continues at coordinate 6,506,898 of CM039735.1, read as the reverse complement.
CTGCATCAGAACACAACCCAATCCTTTCAGTGAAGCATCACTGAACACCTGGAAACCCTCCGTACCTGACGGAAGTGCCAACACTGGAGCTGAAGTCAAACACTCCTTCAATCTCTGAAAACTAGCTTCACACTCCGGTGTCCAAACAAAAGGTATTGACTTCTGAGTCAGTCTCGTCAGAGGAGTCGAAATCTGTGAAAATCCTTTCACAAACTTCCTATAATACCCGGCCATGCCCAAGAAACTACGTACCTCAAATACCGTAGTCGGCCTTGGCCAATCAGCAACAGCCTGAATCTTCTGGGGATCCACAGAAATGCCTTCTCCGCTAATCACATGCCCCAGAAAAGAAATGCTCTTCAGCCAGAATTCACACTTAGAGAACTTGGCATACAGCTGATGCCTCCTCAAAGTCTCCAACACAATCCCCAAATGTCTGGCATGATCATCCTCAGATGCAGAATATACCAGAATATCGTCAATGAAGACGATCACAAACTGATCCAAATACTCCCTGAATACTCGGTTCATTAGATCCATGAAAATCGCAGGCGCATTGGTTACCCCAAAAGGCATAACCAAAAACTCGTAGTGCCCGTACCGAGTACTGAAAGCAGTCTTCACCACATCAGCTTCCTTCACCTTCACCTGATAATATCCGGATCTCAAATCAATCTTCGAAAATACCGAAGATCCGGAAAGTTGATCAAACAAGTCGTCTATCCGAGGCAAAGGATACTTGTTCTTGATCGTGACCTTGTTCAAATCTCTGTAATCAATACACATACGGAGTGTACCGTCCTTCTTCTTCACAAACAGAACAGGTGCTCCCCAGGGCGAAACACTAGGACGTACAAACCCTCTGTCAACCAACTCCTGAAGCTGAACTTTCAACTCAGAAAGTTCTTTCGGTGCCATCCTGTACGGAGCTTTCGATATCGGAGCGGTACCCGGAAAAACATCGATAGAGAACTCTACATCTCTATCCGGAGGTAAACCAACCAACTCCTCAGGAAAAACATCAGCAAACTCCCGTACCACGGGGATCTCAGAAACAGAACCAACCTCCAGGTTCAGATCCCGCACCGAAGCCAAAAATACTGGGCATCCTTTCTTCCACATTCTGCTCACCTCCAACGCAGAAATCAGACTGGAGAGAACACCTCGTAATCCCTGAAATAAAACTCTCTCTCCAGCCATAAGCAAACTCACTTGCTTCTTCAGACAGTCTATCTGGGCTTCATACTGACTCAGCCAATCCATGCCCAGAATCACATCATACGAAGAAATCGGCAATCGAATCAAACTCGATTTCCACTTCTTGCCAGAAATCTCGATCTCACACAAACAAAACTGTCGAGCAATCAAAGGATTCCCAGCCGGTAAAATCACAGATAAAGAAACCGGTAAAACCATCGAATCCAAATGTAAAATCTCAAAACAATGCTCGGACAGAAAAGAATGACTCGCTCCAGAGTCAAACAAAACACGACAGGGCTGATCAGAAATGTAAACCGTACCTGTCACAACATCCGGAGCATCACGAGCCTCCTGCTGACTCAGACTGTAAACTCGTGGCTGAACTGGAGCAGGAGCTGAAGCAACAGAACTACTCTGCTCCCTCTGAATCGTAGGCGGTCTCCGTGGTGCAGAACTAGAACCACCACCTCTACCAGCAAATCCCTCAGGGCGAGGAGGAACAGTCCTCGGTCTTCCTGCTGCTGAACCAACAGGTCTGACAAAGCCCTCAGATCGCTGCTCAGAACGCTGATCAAATCCCATCTGCGGACATTCTGCAATCCTATGTCCCGGCTGACCACATCTGAAACAAAGACCAGCTATCCTGTAGCACTGGCCATGGTGTCGTCGTCCACAACTCTGGCACACAGGTGCCGTACTGACAGATCCAGAACTAGTCGTACTGGTAGCAGTACCAGACGATCCTCCGCTCTTCCTGGAATCTCCAGATCCAGATCCAGAAACAAATCTCCTCTTCCCAGAGGAACCACTGCCAGATGTCTCTCCTCCAAACCTCTTCCTACTCGCAGTCCACCGCTGCTGAGTAGCCGTCAAGTCATTCTCAATCAGACGAGCTCGCTCCACAAGCTCAGAGAAATCAGTAATCCGGAACGGTATCAGAGGCTGCCTCAAAGTGTCTCGTAAGCCTCTCAGAAATCTGTAGCACCTCTCAGCAGACGTGCTAACCAGCTGCGGAGCGTACCTGGCTAATGCAGTAAACTCAGCCTCGTACTGCATCACCGTCTTGCTCCCCTGAACAAGTCTCAGAAAACTCTCCTGCATCTGCTGTCGTGCAGAAGGGGGAACAAACCAGTCCCGAAATACTTCAGTGAACTCCTCCCAAGTGATCAAGGAGTTCAATCTGCCCTGAAATCTGGCTGCTTGCTGGCCATCCCACCAGTGCTCAGCCTCTCCGTCCAACAGAAAAACAGCTAACGGAACTTTCCTGTCTGCAGGACACTGCATCCCGTCAAAAGTCTTCTCCAATCTCCTCAGCCACTCCTCAGCAGCTCTGGGCTCAACAGCGCCCTCAAACCTCGGAGGCTTCAACCTCAAAAATAACTGCAGGTGTCGATCAATGTCCTCAGATCTAACAGTCGAAGCTCTGCTCTGAGTCTCGCTCATCATCTGAGCAACAAGTGAAGCAAACTGTGAAAGCGTATCAGCACCGACCACTGGGGCTGTACTCCCCACTGGTGCTGCCTGATCGGCACTCTGACCGTCTGTCATGTCTGGGTCTGGCTGATCCATACAGAAAAATCCAGAAAATCCGGAAAACTATCACAAAACAACACAAAATAACACAATAAAAAGCCAAACGACCCAAAACTACCTCCCAGACAGACTCACTGATCACTTCCTAGAGCTCTGTTTTACAATTCAACCTGTTTCCAAAACCAGTGCTCTGATACCAAAAAAGCTTGTCACGACCCGACCCGACGGGGACGGATCCCGCCCGAGCCGGATCGCGACGGGGAATAGCTAACCAGGATCTAGCTTTGGATTAGGTTACTGAACTGATCTTCCAAATTCTTAACTCAATAGAAGCACACAGAACAACAGAGCTACTAAAAACATCAAATGCAGCGGAACAAAACGTCTATCTGAATTCATTTCCTCAAAATAATCATCTACAGAACAGTACATGGCCTTCAACAGAAAGAAAGACAGAACAGAAAAGCCATGACTGTACAAAAATCAAAAGTACAAAAGTACCTAATCTGATCAGACTCTGAAATCTAATCCTGGACTTCCTTGCCCTTCCCAGAACCTGAAAACCACCAGAAAGCAAGGGTGAGCTCAACAGCTCAGCAAAGCAACAAACCTCCAATCAAAATCCTCATAAACTCAAAACCAATACAGCAGACAAATCCGTACAGAAATCAGAACGGAATCGGACAGATATCAAATCAACAGAACGGTACGGAAACAGAAGTCGTATTAAATCAGAAACAGAACAGATCAGACATATCAGATCAACAGAATCAGATTCGTACAGATCATATCAGAACAGAATAAACTCAGCATATATCAGATATCAGATATTTAATTAATAGCTAAATGTGCCCCCGGCACCAGAATAATAGCTGAGTAATTAATAGCTAAGTGTGCCCCCGGCACCAGAACAAATGTGCTTATAGCACCAGAACAGATCAGATGTGCTTCCAGCACCAGAATATATAAATAGTGCATATAGCACCTAAACAGATTTTTCCTCGGATCCGGAACAGAACAAATATCAAAATTTTAGATTGAGCTCATTTCAGATTTTCCCGTTTCACTAACTGAATCTCATAGGATCCAGGCCCCTTATAACTCCCTTTCCATAGCATATACAGATAGCATATCAATTCAGAGAAAATCCGGACAAATCAGGAATTACTCAAAAATCGGGCAGCACAACGGCAGTGTACAGAATTTACACAATTTTCCAGAAAATCAAAATTCACCAAATTCGCACAGAATATAGATATCAACATTTCAGAACATTTATTCTACCGCACAGAGAATTTCCAAGTTCACAGAAAAATCCAGTCGACTAAAAACACAGTCGAATCAAAAATATCCGGACAAAAATCTTCAAAATATAGTTAAAACGTGCACACCCGGTACGGCAACGATATACAAAAAGTTACGCGGTAAAAACTGAACCGTTCAAAAGATACGGACGAAAATCGCTAACGGAAACAAAATCCGGACAGAAAATACCGCCAAACACGACGGTTCTGAAAATTTAGAAAGTCGGATTGTGCCTTACCTCGTGCACAGCAATTTCCTCAACAGTCTCCTCGGACGAAAACAGCTCGGCGTCGCCCGAAAATCCGCTTTTCCACTTTTTCCTTCGTTTTTCTCTCTCCTCAGCTTTTTCTCTCTCTTCAAAATATCTCATATCTATATATATCCAGACTGATCGTCCTGGACGATCGAGCTTCGTACCAGACGATCCATGAAGAGAAGAATTCCGTCCAGACGAAAATCACGTATCGTCCCTGGCGATAGGTTCACGGGAGAATTTTCGTCCAGACGATCCACACTTCGTCCAGACGAACCAATCAGCCAAACAAGGTTTTTTTTTTTTTTTTTCTGTACAACCTGTACCGATCGTCCCGGACGATCCAACTTCGTCCAGACGAACCTGGAGCAAAAACTGATATTACAATCTCCCCAACTTAAAAAAAAATGTCGTCCTCGACATTATCCAGTCCAAATTCAGTCAAAACAAGTACGGGTACGACTGTCTCATGTCAGACTCCTTCTCCCAAGTGGCTTCCCGTGCAGTACGGTGCTTCCACTGGACTTTAACCATCGGAATCTCTTTACTTCTTAGTTTTCTGATGTCGTACGCCAAAATTAACTCTGGCTCTTCCTTGTACACCAGATTCTCCTGAATCTCAACTTCATCAGCAGACACCTTCTTCCCAGAGTCTGAAACCCACTTCCTCAGAGTGGATACGTGAAACACATTATGCACATCAGGCATAGAATCAGAAAGCAATAACTTGTAAGCAGTTTTTCCAATTCTTTCCGAAATCTCAAATGGTCCAACATACCTTGGACTAAGCTTGCTCACCTGACCAAATCTGCTCACACCTTTCATCGGGCTGACTTTGACATACACAAAGTCACCGACCTGAAATTCAACAAATCTGTGCTTCTGATTGTAATACTTCTGCTGACGATCTTGAGCGGCTTTCAATCTTTCTCTTATCAAATTGATCTTCTGAGCAGTTTCATCAGCAAAAGTGGCCCCCAAAGCCTGTCTATCTCCGACCTCCGTCAGAGTCAAAGGAGTACGGCACTTCCTGCCATACAAAGCCTCGTACGGTGCCATACCGATACTAGACTGGAAACTGTTGTTATAAGCAAACTCAATCAACGGAATATGATCTTCCCAGCTTCCGCTAAAGTCCAGAACACAAAGCCTCAACAGATCTTCCAGTACCTGAATAGTCCTCTCAGACTGTCCGTCGGTCTGAGGATGAAAGGCTGTACTGAAATGCAGTTTCGTACCCAAGCCTTGCTGAATGCCTTTCCAAAGTCTGGAAGTAAAACGTCCATCTCGATCAGATACGATCACACGAGGCACACCGTGCAATCTGACTATTTCCTTCACATAAATCTGTGCCAAGCGATCAACTGAATCCGTCTGTCTGATCGGAAGAAAATGGGCTGACTTCGTCAATCGATCTACAACCACCCAAATGGCATCATGACCTTGTCTAGATCGAGGAAAACCCATCGCAAAATCCATCGTTACCTCCTCCCATTTCCACTCAGGGATAGGCAACGACTGCAACAGCCCACCTGGTCGCTGATGCTCTGCCTTCACCAACTGACAGGCTTCGCATCTCGACACAAACTCTGCCACATCTTTCTTCATCCCAGGCCACCAAAACAAAAGCTTCATGTCAGCGTACATCTTACCACTGCCTGGATGAACAGTGTAGCCAGAATGATGAGATTCACTCAGAATCTCCCGCCTCAAATCTCCAGACACAGGTACCCACAACCTGTTCTTACAGAAAATAACACCAGAATCAGAAATTCGAAGTTCAGGAGTCTTACCAGATCCAATCTGTGCAATCAACTTCGAATAACCAAAATCTGACTTCTGGGCTTCTTGAATCCGTGCTTCCAAAGAAGACTGAATACTCATCTGAGCCAACTCCAAATCACTGGAGGAAATCACCTCCAACTGCAATCTCTCCAAATCACGAATCAGAAAGTCATCACAGGTAAGCTGAATACCTGAGAATCCAGAAGACTTCCTGCTCAGAGCGTCCGCTACCACATTCGCCTTCCCAGGCTGATACTGAATAGTCAAATCGTAGTCCTTGATCAACTCGAGCCATCTCCTCTGTCTTAGATTCAGATCCTTCTGAGTAAAAATATACTTCAGGCTCTTATGATCAGTAAAGATCTCACATCTGACGCCATACAGGTAATGACGCCAAATCTTCAAAGCAAAAACAACTGCAGCTAACTCCAGATCATGCGTCGGGTAATTCTTCTCATGTGGCTTCAACTGTCTCGAAGCATAAGCAATTACCTGACCATGCTGCATCAGAACACAACCCAATCCTTTCAGTGAAGCATCACTGAACACCTGGAAACCCTCCGTACCTGACGGAAGTGCCAACACTGGAGCTGAAGTCAAACACTCCTTCAATCTCTGAAAACTAGCTTCACACTCCGGTGTCCAAACAAAAGGTATTGACTTCTGAGTCAGTCTCGTCAGAGGAGTCGAAATCTGTGAAAATCCTTTCACAAACTTCCTATAATACCCGGCCATGCCCAAGAAACTACGTACCTCAAATACCGTAGTCGGCCTTGGCCAATCAGCAACAGCCTGAATCTTCTGGGGATCCACAGAAATGCCTTCTCCGCTAATCACATGCCCCAGAAAAGAAATGCTCTTCAGCCAGAATTCACACTTAGAGAACTTGGCATACAGCTGATGCCTCCTCAAAGTCTCCAACACAATCCCCAAATGTCTGGCATGATCATCCTCAGATGCAGAATATACCAGAATATCGTCAATGAAGACGATCACAAACTGATCCAAATACTCCCTGAATACTCGGTTCATTAGATCCATGAAAATCGCAGGCGCATTGGTTACCCCAAAAGGCATAACCAAAAACTCGTAGTGCCCGTACCGAGTACTGAAAGCAGTCTTCACCACATCAGCTTCCTTCACCTTCACCTGATAATATCCGGATCTCAAATCAATCTTCGAAAATACCGAAGATCCGGAAAGTTGATCAAACAAGTCGTCTATCCGAGGCAAAGGATACTTGTTCTTGATCGTGACCTTGTTCAAATCTCTGTAATCAATACACATACGGAGTGTACCGTCCTTCTTCTTCACAAACAGAACAGGTGCTCCCCAGGGCGAAACACTAGGACGTACAAACCCTCTGTCAACCAACTCCTGAAGCTGAACTTTCAACTCAGAAAGTTCTTTCGGTGCCATCCTGTACGGAGCTTTCGATATCGGAGCGGTACCCGGAAAAACATCGATAGAGAACTCTACATCTCTATCCGGAGGTAAACCAACCAACTCCTCAGGAAAAACATCAGCAAACTCCCGTACCACGGGGATCTCAGAAACAGAACCAACCTCCAGGTTCAGATCCCGCACCGAAGCCAAAAATACTGGGCATCCTTTCTTCCACATTCTGCTCACCTCCAACGCAGAAATCAGACTGGAGAGAACACCTCGTAATCCCTGAAATAAAACTCTCTCTCCAGCCATAAGCAAACTCACTTGCTTCTTCAGACAGTCTATCTGGGCTTCATACTGACTCAGCCAATCCATGCCCAGAATCACATCATACGAAGAAATCGGCAATCGAATCAAACTCGATTTCCACTTCTTGCCAGAAATCTCGATCTCACACAAACAAAACTGTCGAGCAATCAAAGGATTCCCAGCCGGTAAAATCACAGATAAAGAAACCGGTAAAACCATCGAATCCAAATGTAAAATCTCAAAACAATGCTCGGACAGAAAAGAATGACTCGCTCCAGAGTCAAACAAAACACGACAGGGCTGATCAGAAATGTAAACCGTACCTGTCACAACATCCGGAGCATCACGAGCCTCCTGCTGACTCAGACTGTAAACTCGTGGCTGAACTGGAGCAGGAGCTGAAGCAACAGAACTACTCTGCTCCCTCTGAATCGTAGGCGGTCTCCGTGGTGCAGAACTAGAACCACCACCTCTACCAGCAAATCCCTCAGGGCGAGGAGGAACAGTCCTCGGTCTTCCTGCTGCTGAACCAACAGGTCTGACAAAGCCCTCAGATCGCTGCTCAGAACGCTGATCAAATCCCATCTGCGGACATTCTGCAATCCTATGTCCCGGCTGACCACATCTGAAACAAAGACCAGCTATCCTGTAGCACTGGCCATGGTGTCGTCGTCCACAACTCTGGCACACAGGTGCCGTACTGACAGATCCAGAACTAGTCGTACTGGTAGCAGTACCAGACGATCCTCCGCTCTTCCTGGAATCTCCAGATCCAGATCCAGAAACAAATCTCCTCTTCCCAGAGGAACCACTGCCAGATGTCTCTCCTCCAAACCTCTTCCTACTCGCAGTCCACCGCTGCTGAGTAGCCGTCAAGTCATTCTCAATCAGACGAGCTCGCTCCACAAGCTCAGAGAAATCAGTAATCCGGAACGGTATCAGAGGCTGCCTCAAAGTGTCTCGTAAGCCTCTCAGAAATCTGTAGCACCTCTCAGCAGACGTGCTAACCAGCTGCGGAGCGTACCTGGCTAATGCAGTAAACTCAGCCTCGTACTGCATCACCGTCTTGCTCCCCTGAACAAGTCTCAGAAAACTCTCCTGCATCTGCTGTCGTGCAGAAGGGGGAACAAACCAGTCCCGAAATACTTCAGTGAACTCCTCCCAAGTGATCAAGGAGTTCAATCTGCCCTGAAATCTGGCTGCTTGCTGGCCATCCCACCAGTGCTCAGCCTCTCCGTCCAACAGAAAAACAGCTAACGGAACTTTCCTGTCTGCAGGACACTGCATCCCGTCAAAAGTCTTCTCCAATCTCCTCAGCCACTCCTCAGCAGCTCTGGGCTCAACAGCGCCCTCAAACCTCGGAGGCTTCAACCTCAAAAATAACTGCAGGTGTCGATCAATGTCCTCAGATCTAACAGTCGAAGCTCTGCTCTGAGTCTCGCTCATCATCTGAGCAACAAGTGAAGCAAACTGTGAAAGCGTATCAGCACCGACCACTGGGGCTGTACTCCCCACTGGTGCTGCCTGATTGGCACTCTGACCGTCTGTCATGTCTGGGTCTGGCTGATCCATACAGAAAAATCCAGAAAATCCGGAAAACTATCACAAAACAACACAAAATAACACAATAAAAAGCCAAACGACCCAAAACTACCTCCCAGACAGACTCACTGATCACTTCCTAGAGCTCTGTTTTACAATTCAACCTGTTTCCAAAACCAGTGCTCTGATACCAAAAAAGCTTGTCACGACCCGACCCGACGGGGACGGATCCCGCCCGAGCCGGATCGCGACGGGGAATAGCTAACCAGGATCTAGCTTTGGATTAGGTTACTGAACTGATCTTCCAAATTCTTAACTCAATAGAAGCACACAGAACAACAGAGCTACTAAAAACATCAAATGCAGCGGAACAAAACGTCTATCTGAATTCATTTCCTCAAAATAATCATCTACAGAACAGTACATGGCCTTCAACAGAAAGAAAGACAGAACAGAAAAGCCATGACTGTACAAAAATCAAAAGTACAAAAGTACCTAATCTGATCAGACTCTGAAATCTAATCCTGGACTTCCTTGCCCTTCCCAGAACCTGAAAACCACCAGAAAGCAAGGGTGAGCTCAACAGCTCAGCAAAGCAACAAACCTCCAATCAAAATCCTCATAAACTCAAAACCAATACAGCAGACAAATCCGTACAGAAATCAGAACGGAATCGGACAGATATCAAATCAACAGAACGGTACGGAAACAGAAGTCGTATTAAATCAGAAACAGAACAGATCAGACATATCAGATCAACAGAATCAGATTCGTACAGATCATATCAGAACAGAATAAACTCAGCATATATCAGATATCAGATATTTAATTAATAGCTAAATGTGCCCCCGGCACCAGAATAATAGCTGAGTAATTAATAGCTAAGTGTGCCCCCGGCACCAGAACAAATGTGCTTATAGCACCAGAACAGATCAGATGTGCTTCCAGCACCAGAATATATAAATAGTGCATATAGCACCTAAACAGATTTTTCCTCGGATCCGGAACAGAACAAATATCAAAATTTTAGATTGAGCTCATTTCAGATTTTCCCGTTTCACTAACTGAATCTCATAGGATCCAGGCCCCTTATAACTCCCTTTCCATAGCATATACAGATAGCATATCAATTCAGAGAAAATCCGGACAAATCAGGAATTACTCAAAAATCGGGCAGCACAACGGCAGTGTACAGAATTTACACAATTTTCCAGAAAATCAAAATTCACCAAATTCGCACAGAATATAGATATCAACATTTCAGAACATTTATTCTACCGCACAGAGAATTTCCAAGTTCACAGAAAAATCCAGTCGACTAAAAACACAGTCGAATCAAAAATATCCGGACAAAAATCTTCAAAATATAGTTAAAACGTGCACACCCGGTACGGCAACGATATACAAAAAGTTACGCGGTAAAAACTGAACCGTTCAAAAGATACGGACGAAAATCGCTAACGGAAACAAAATCCGGACAGAAAATACCGCCAAACACGACGGTTCTGAAAATTTAGAAAGTCGGATTGTGCCTTACCTCGTGTACAGCAATTTCCTCAACAGTCTCCTCGGACGAAAACAGCTCGGCGTCGCCCGAAAATCCGCTTTTCCACTTTTTCCTTCGTTTTTCTCTCTCCTCAGCTTTTTCTCTCTCTTCAAAATATCTCATTTCTATATATATCCAGACTGATCGTCCTGGACGATCGAGCTTCGTACCAGACGATCCATGAAGAGAAGAATTCCGTCCAGACGAAAATCACGTATCGTCCCTGGCGATAGGTTCACGGGAGAATTTTCGTCCAGACGATCCACACTTCGTCCAGACGAACCAATCAGCCAAACAAGGTTTTTTTTTTTTTTTTTCTGTACAACCTGTACCGATCGTCCCGGACGATCCAACTTCGTCCAGACGAACCTGGAGCAAAAACTGATATTACATGCATGTAAGTCCATATTGCCCTGTAAAATCGGTAAACCAAATGTAAGTGTGCCTTTTATGTAACGAAGTAGGTGACCAAGAAGAAGAAAGTGGGTAGGTTCAGGATTATGCATATGTTGGCATAATTGGTTGACGGCGAATGAGATATCAGGTCGAGTGATTGTAAGGTACTGAAGCGAGCCCGTGATTTGTCTGTACATAGATGGATCAAACGCAAAGATCGGATTCTGGAGAGGATCCGGAGATTTTGTTGGAGCAGGATTAGCTAATGGCTTACAGGAGCTCATCTCAGCCGTAGTTAGAATGGAGGCAGCATAGTGCTGCTGTGATAGCACATACTTATTTTCAGTTTTACGAATTTGTATACCCAAGAAACTGTGAGCTAACCCAAGAATCTTCATATCGAATTGCTGATTTAGCTGGGATATCACCTTGTCAATTTGGTGTGAGTCATTGCCTGTTATTAGTATATCGTCGACGTATATGACGATATAAATATGACTGTTGCATTTGTTGAGGATGAAGAGCGATGAATCTGCCTTGCCCGGAGTGAAGCCGAGTGTGGTGAGAAATTTGGAGAACGTGTGAAACCACTGACGCGGAGCCTGTTTAAGCCCATATATTGCTTTCTTAAGTTGACAGACATGATCAGGATATCTATCATCTTCAAAACCTTTGGGCTGTTTCATGTAGATGGTTTCTTGAATACTCCCGTGGAGAAACGCGTTCGTAACATCTAGCTGATGCACAGACCAATTATTAGATACAGCAATAGTAAATAACAGACGTATAGTTTGAAACTTAGCTACGGGACTAAATGTTTCAAGATAGTTTAATCCATATTGTTGATGGTTGCCTTGAGCCACCAGACGAGCTTTGAACCGGGCAATCGTGCCATCAGATTTGTGTTTGATGCGAAACGTCCAGCGACTGCCTAGGATTTTGGTGTTGGGCGGACTGGGAACTAGCTTCCATGTGCCTTGTTTTTGCAAGGCATCAAATTCCTCAGCCATGGCACTGCGCCATTGATGGTGTTTGACCGCTTCATTGTAGGACGTTGGCTCGGACCACTCAGTAGAATGAGTAGGCAGTTGAAGATGCATCAGGTTGAGTTTTTGAGTGGGTTTGAGAGACCCAGTCTATCTGCGGGTGACCATCGGATGACATGACATCGGGATTGTGTGAGAACTGTCGTTAATGTGCATTGGCTCAATAGCTTGCTGGTACAGATTATGAGGAGGTATGTCTTTGTTAGTGGTCTGAACAGAAGTAGATTGGGGAGCTGTGTTGGTGATTGACGAAGAGTTGGTGCAGCTATTATGGATCACCGGAACCAATAATGAAGCAGGTAACATGCTAGTGGTTGGGGGTCTGTTGGGAGTAGATTGTTTGAATGGAAATGTTCGTTCGTCAAACATCACATGTCTCGAGATGTGGATTTTGCCTGTGGTGATGTCTAGACATTTGTATCCCTTAGCTATGTGTGAGTAGCCAAGAAATACACAGCTGCGAGATCTTGGTTGAAGTTTATTGCGTTGATTCGGAGCTATCCAAGGATAGCAAGCACATCCAAAGACTTTGAGTGATTGGTAATCAGGTTGTTTCTGAAACAATATAGATAAAGGAGCTTTAAAATTTGTAGTAGCCGTAGGCAGCCGATTGATAAGATACGATGCCGTGAGCACGGCATCGGGCCAAAATGCGAGAGGTAGGGAGGCCGTATGTAGCAGAGCACGAGTAGTCTCGATCAGGTGTCTGTGCTTGCGCTCAGCTAATCCGTTCTGTTCAGGAGTGTAAGGACAAGAAGTTTGATGAGCAATACCGTGTGTAGTAAGAAAATCTTTGAAGTTGTGGTTCATATACTCCATACCTCCGTCGGATCTAAGACATTTTATTTGAAAGTTTGTTTGTTTTTCAATAAATGTTTTAAAATTGCAAAAGATGTTAAATACTTCTGATTTGTGATGCATTAGAAAAACCCACGAAAAGCGAGAAAAATCATCGATAAACACAACGTAATACATGAATCCTTGATTTGACTGTACCGGGGCCGGACCCCAAACATCCGTGTGAATAATACCGAGAGGCATAGAAGCACGATGAGTGTTATTAGAAAAAGGTAATCTATGACCTTTAGAGGCCGTACAATCAGAACAAAAATGCTTATTATAGGGTATATGAAGACTTTTATTAGTATTAGACACAGCTTGAATAATTCTTGAATGGGGATGACCCATTCTTTGATGCCACAGAGAAGCTGCCTGGATGCTTGCCGTGAGAGCAGTTTTATCCGGTTTGTTCTTGCTGGCCACCCGAATTGGGTAGAGACCTTTGCGTTTTGGACCCGACAGCAATGTTCTGTTTGTCTTCATATCCTTAATATCAAAACCAGTTGGATTAAAATTCACAGATATATTGTTATCGTGTGTTAGTTTTGAAATAGAAATAAGATTATGAAACAGATGCGGGACATGAAGTAAGTTTTTGAGATGAATCTTACGATACGGTGTTGGCAGAATGCCATTGCCGGAGTGAGCAATGGGCATGGATCTGCCATCACCTATTGTAATTGTGTCGGTACCATTGTACGATTGCGCTTGCGAGAGATTATCCACCGAGTTTGTGAGGTGCACGGAGGCACCCGAATCCAGATACCAGTCGGGATTGTCATTATCGTTCGACGCAATCAGAGCTCGGGCGGAGTTGGATGCAGCGGTGATTTCAGGAGGGTTGACTGTTGTGTTCAGCCTGTGCCAGCAGTTATGCGCCAGATGTCCCCGTTTGTTACAGATCTGGCATTGAGGTGTATTTGGGTTAACTGGGCGAGAGTTTTGGTTATAGGATCTTGCGCGCCCTCGTTTACCTCGTCCTCGGTTGGAGTAGAGAGCTGTAGCGGCATCACCGAGATTGAGTTGTCTTAGTGATTCCGACTGAAGATTAATTTCTTCAGTGATCAGCAGCGAGTACAAGGTGTCAAGATCCATAGGGCTTTGCATTGCCCGGATGGTAGTCTTGAGGGCATTATACGATGGAGGTAACCCATTCATTGTGTACAGAAGTATGTCTTCGTGATCAAGAGTGGCGCCGGCTGAGCTGATATTGTCAACTATGGTTTTGATCTGCTGCAGATATTGCGACATGTTGAGAGATTTCATTTGAATGTTATGCAACTCATTTTTGAGTTGTATAACGCGGGATCTATTGGAAGAACGAAGACGCTTTTCAAGAGCATGCCAGATAGCTGAAGTTGAAACCAGGTGAATCACGTACGGAATGATCGCTGGGGAGACAGTAGAGCAGAGAGCGGCTGCAAGATTTTGATCAACAAGAACCCATTCTTGATATTTTTGGTTGGGTTCGATGCTGCCATTTGGAAGAGTTTTGTGTGTAGGTGGAGGAGAGGGCGACGGGGAAAGGAACGAAGCAAACCCGTTAGCCGTGAGAAGTTTGAGAACCTGGGATCTCCACACCGGATAATTGTCCGATGAAAGCTGAATCGGAACTATTATCTTGATGTTAGAGATGACGAATTTGAGTGAAGCCGGTATGAGAACGTTGTCGTTGGAAAATGCTTCTTGATTTTCTTCCATTTGAGAAGAAGCAGAAGTCTCCATTGATCGGAGAAGAAGAAGACAAGAAAGATTAAGATGAGATCAAGAAGTAAGGTACAGATGTGTTTTGCGAAGAACAGAGGTGAAGTTCCCGGAACGGAACATGCTCTGATACCATAAAGACAGTAAAGGTAAAATGACTTTGTTGATGTAAAAGAGGTGTACAGTAATCTATTTATAAATAGATGCTGTCCTAATTGTTCTAGATAACAAGTCTTATTCAGGTACGTAAGTAGGTACAGGTTATTACTTATCACCATCGCTAAAAGGTGAAGTTAGTTACATGTTATCAATCCTTATTGTTTCTCCTCAATGTAATGATGAATTCTAGAAGATATTTCATAATTCTATAAAAAAAATGGAGAGATTATTACGTACGGAGTTCGGACCTAGATAATCATTCGGATTTGTGGCTATGAACAGTAAAAGCGCAGTTACTGTTCACCATTGAACTTTTATTATTCATTACCGCGCTTTAATTATTCGTAGTCACAAAACTGAAGGGTTCTCTGGGTCCGAACTCCGCAAGTAATAATCTCTCTAAAAAAGGGGATTAATTAAGTACCACAAAATTCTTATGAATTTACATTTCTAACACTTAAATGCTTATATTCCTATATAATACTTTGGTGTCTCAATCATATCAAATATATGCATGAAAATATTCATTTCATTATAATTTTTTTTATGTAATTTAAAATTATTAGTGTTATATAAGTTTTTTTTTGGGGATATTTTGGTCAATTAAGGTAAGTTTATACACATATCACATACATAAGACTCAATACAAGACCTCTTGGTTAATACTCAAAACTCCCAATCAAAAAACCAAGATGAGCTTCATAACATCAAAATAATGATCTCATTCCACTAGGCCATTATCTTTCCCTAAATCATAAAAATATAATAAATGATGCTAATAGGTCAAACAAAATGTATAAATGCATTTAATGCATGAAAATAAAATGTATGTTAACAACATATAAATACCATATATAAATTATGTATGTTAATAAGATACTAAATGTGCTCATTTTTCATATATATAACTATAAGAGCTGAATTATAACAACAATACATGTCATTCCTTTCATATAAATATGATATGGCAAATATTTATCAAATTTTTAGAAAATATGAATAAAAATAAGAAATATTTGGTAAAAATTTAAAATGATCATATGAATATGTGCAGAATAATTAGAGCAATGCTATTAAAATTTATACTGTGAAAGATTTTGAAATATCATAATTTAATTGTAAGTTTTAATCAAATTAAATTTTAAAAACACCGAACAAGTAAAATAATTGAAAATAAAGATAGTGTAATGGTAGCCTATCATGAGCTAAACAATTTTTTCAGTTGGCTTGCATAGTAAAAATAGCTCTAAAACCATAAACACTAAGGCTTTGTTTGGGTCGGCTTTTCTAAATATTTTTGTACTAAAACTCCGTTTTAGAAAGCAGTAAAAAAGCCGTCCCAAACAAAGCCTAACTCTCTCTCTCTCTCTCTCTCTCTCTCTCTCTCTCTCTTCACCTCCATGGCTGTGGTTTGATGTAAAGTTATATATAAAACAATAACAACAATACAACATCAAGCCGTTATTCCACTATGTGAGGTCGGCTACATGAATTTTTTTTTTCTATTGTGCCATATTAAAAGTTTTAAATTATCATTTAAATATGTTAAAGAAATGTCATTTCTAAAATTTTCTAACCAAGTCTTTCTTAGATCTACCTCTATCTTTCTTAACATAAGTCAAATCTAATACATCTACTTTCCTAACCGGATCATTGGAAAACAATCGTTTTATGCAACCAAATCATCTAAATCAACTCTCTCCAATCTTATCTTCCACTGGAGCTACTCCAACCTTTTCACATATATGCTCATTTCGTATCCTATCTCTAAGAGTAAAACCACTCATGCACCAGAGCATCCCCATCTCTGCAACACTTAACATTATGCTTCTCTTCTAATGGCCAACATTTTGCTCAATAAAACATTGCATGTATATAAGAATAAATTTATATTTGCAATTATATAAATTGTTTACTTTTTATTATCAAGTATATTATATATATATATATATATATATATATTAAAATTTGGAACTCTAAAAATTATGAAAAAGTAACTATAAAATAATACGTTTTATGTAGAACGTTTTGGTGAAAATGGTTGATAAAACAGATATCAAAAGATTAAAAAAAAAATTCATTTAGATTGATATATGCCAATTTCTAAAAGAGTTTCAATTGAATAAGCTGCCTCTAAAATCTTCTACTTTGTCATTAAAAATGATTTAGGCTTCGTTTGGGACAGCTTTTTTATTGCTTTCTAAAACAGAGTTTTAGTACAAAAATAAAAAATTTTGTAGTAAAACTTCGTTTTAGAAAGCAGTAAAAAAGCCGTCCCAAACGAAACCTTAATTGAATAATCATTCTTTTTATAATGACCTCAAACAGCTTTATTCTTATCTCCTTGCAATTTTTTAATATTATTATGGATGATTTTTCTTGTTTCATGAATTTATATGTTCTTACTAATGCCCAAAAGGGAGTTCCCTCTAGAAATGTTATGCATACTCATCTTTTATATACAAACTACCTCTTATTTAAAGAAACTATTACCTCTAACCATAACTATTTGACAAACTGGATGAAATATCTTTAGATAATGCCTAAAAATGAAGCTAAATGCTTCATTGTGTTCAAATAAGACTCGGGTTTCGTTTGGGACGGCTTTCTTGGTGCCTTAAAGCACTTTTTTGTATAAAATATTTAATTTTTAAACTAAGAAGCTATTTTTAAAAGTAATAAAAAAACCGTCCCAAAAGAAGCCTCAATCTCTTCATTTATTTCAATATTTGTTAATATCTCAATTCCTTTAAAAAAAGATCCTAAAATACATGGATAAAGTTTGTGTCAAAATTTTATGTCAAAATTTTATTTCATGGTGATTTTATAGTTAAAATGATTCATCTTATCATTAGGGACGAATTTCTTATGATTCTTAAAGCATCTTTTTTAATATAAAAACTAAAAATTTTGTTCAAAAAATTACTCTAAAATATAGTAAAAAAACCATCCCAAACGAAGACTTAAACTCATAAATTAAAACAAATTTTAATTAATTAATTAAGTTAAAAATTAAAGAAAAACTCAAAATTAGATATACTTACTCACACCCTAAACTCAACAATCAAAGTTATTATTACATAATCCTTTTCTTCATGCCTTTCAAAATGCGCTACCCCCGCAATCTTCCCACTCTTCCATCTCCCCCCAACCCCTTCCACCCTCTCCATTACCTCTCCGACCTCCACTCCCCATCAACTACCTCTTCCACCGCACCCGACTCCGCCGCCGCCGCCGCCGCCGCTGCAATCCGTCTCCACTCATGCTCCGATCCCTTAGAGCTATCCCAAATCCACGCCTTCGTCCTCCGTCGCAATCTGCTACACCTCTCCTTCCACTGGAACTCACTCATGCGTGGCTACCTTCGTCTCTCCATCCCCTCCGCCTCTCTCCAACTCTTCCTCCACATGACCCGCACCGGCACATACCCTGACCACTACTCCCTCCCCATCGCCCTCAAAGCCGCTTTCACCTCCTTTTCTTTCTCCATCGGCCACCAGCTCCACTCAGTCGCCATTAAACACGGTCTCTCCCGCCACCAATTCTCCGAAAGCGCTCTCATCTCGCTCTACACAAAAGCCGGCGACTTTATCCCTGCAAATCAACTGTTCGAGGAAAATCCCCACCGAAATCTCGGCTCCTGGAACGCCCTGATCAACAGCTACGCCCAGGCCGGCCACTCCTCCAAAGCTCTCTCCCTCTTCACCCACCTCCGTCGAATCGGCGAGATCCCCGACGAGATGACCTTGGTGAGCATCGCCTCCGCCTGCGGATCTCTCGGCGACATCCTGCTAGCCGAACAGATCCATGGCTGCGCCATCCAAGCGCGAACGACGCTCGACACAAAGCTCTCCAATTCACTCATAGACATGTACGCCAAGTGCGGTCGGACGGATCTCGCCTTGAAGGTGTTCGACAGAATGCCTGTACGAGACGTTTCCTCCTGGACGGCGATGATAATGGGTTTAGCGACGCAGGGGAACCCGACGTTCGCGCTGGAGCTTTTTCGTCGGATGAAGGAAGAGGGAAGGGTGGCAGCAAACCATGTGACGATGGTGGCGGTGCTCTGCGCCTGCGCGAACGCCGGGCTAGTGGAGGAAGGAATGAGGAACTTTGAGGCGATCGTGGAAGGGAGAGTGAAGGGGGTGGAGGCGACGGAAGCGCACTATGGGTGTGTGGCGGATATGTTGGGGAAGGTGGGGAGGGTGAGGGAGGCGGTGGAAATGGTGGAGGGGATGTGGTGGCCGGCGAGTGCGGTGGTTTGGGGGAGTTTGTTGGGGGCATGTGAGAAGCATGGGGAGGTGAGGATTGGGGAGAAGGTGGCGGCGAAGTTGGTGGAGTTGGAGCCATGGAATGATGGAGTTTATGTGGTTTTGTCGAATATTTATGCCGGAGAAGGGATGTGGGAGGAGGTGGAGAGAGTGAGGAGATTGATGAGGGATAGGAAGGTGGGGAAGATTCCCGGCTATAGTTTGCCGGATATTTCATGAATGAATTTCGTTTGATGATTTTTTTTAATTGACCAATATGTTGTTGAGATTGGATTTATATAGGTTTATTTATTTATTTATTTGGGGTTGGTGTAAAGTAAGAAAATTTATATATTTTTTAGAATAGTGAGGAATTTGATTGTAAATTAATGTTAAAATATGGAATGTTTTGTTAACTCGTGTTGTTATGTGATGATAAAAGCATGGAGTACATTTGCTAGATTGGAGACTAAAGGTAGTTGATTAGCGACTTATGTGCTCATAAAGAGGCCAAAAAGCCCATCTTGGTTAACAATGACTAGAAGTTAGAGCCAACAACTTGAGGAGCAACAACTAGGCATTGAGGTGGCTGCGATAAGTGTCGTGACTTGAGATAGTGGGCTGCTTGAGCTGTTCGCATGTCACATACGTAAGTTTTGAACTCAAGATCTTTTCGTTAATAGTCAAAGTTGCCAAGCAATAGACCAATATAGGGGTGTCAATTTCGGGTCATGGGTCGAATCCGGAACTGACCTGACACTATTCGGTTCAACTCGAACCCGACCTATTTTTACAAACGGTTTGATTTTTCGAAACTGAACCAAACCAGCTTTGGGTCGGGTCAACCTGACACGACCCAAATGACCCTAGAACGACAAAAAAATTGCTGATTTTCAGATCAAGAAATGGGTCATTATCTGATTTTCAGGTAAAAAACATGTCAATCTCATATTTTCGATTAAAAAACCGGTTTTCAGGTAAAAAATGAGACAGTTTCGGGCTACTAATTGGTCAACCTGAGCATGACCAATTTCAGTTATGTGTTGACCCTAACCCGAAATTTCAAGTCCAGTTTTTGGATCGCGTCAAATATTAAGAGAGGCTGTCATTTATCACCAACCATGTGACTAAGATAGTGGTTAATGATCTATCATACTTTATGATAGAAATCAATAGAAACAACTGAAATAATTATTAAATACTTCATATTTCACTTAAATAATGCAAAGCTCAAAAAATTAAACGGTTTCAGAAGCTGAAAATATTCACAACCCAAGATCAATTCATTCTTGAAAACAAGATTACAAACCCAACATAAACTATAACACCTATCAATAAATAAATAAATAAAAACTGAACATTAGTCACCCTATCTCCAATCTCCAATCTCCAATCTAATTGTAAGAATGCTTCTCAATTATGGGAGAACAAACCTCGTAGATTTAGCAGTTAGGACCCCAATATCCCGCTTCAGGTCGTAAGATTAGCTGCCACTAAACCCAAAAGAAGCCTCAAACGTCATATTACACACTAAGACTTCGTTTGGGACAACTTTTTGTTGCTTTCTAGTACAAAAAATTTTTGAATTAGAATATTTTATACTAGAAAGTCGTTTTAGGAAAGCAGTAAGAAAACCGTCCCAAACGAAACCTTACTATGTGAATGAATAGATTACAGTTTCTTTGGCAGGTTATACATTTTCTTCAGAAACTTCGAAGCAGCTTCATCATTCCGATGGCACAAAACCCTTAAAACCGTATTGGCATCTGTTGGGCTCCAGTGACCTGACGTCGGTGGTAAAGGGAGCTTGGATTTTGCCGTGGCACCGCAAGTCTCTATCATTAAGTGTTTAAATCGTTCAATGAGGCTTTCTGTGTCAATTCGAAAAAGGGATAGAACACTCTTGACTTGGGCTGCGGCTTTCTCAACCACTTCCACTGGCAACCCATCTCCATCAGCCAAGTAAACATCTTTCAATGCCTTGAAATCATCCTCCAGAATCTGAGAGTCATGGCGAGCGAAAGCACGAGCTGGGCCGCCGGCGAGAAGAACGAGTAGGAATCCGTCAAACGAAGCCTTCATTACGGCAGTTATTACGCGGTTCCGCAGTCTGTCGTGGAGAATGTTGGAAATTGTTCCAAGGTTTTGATCAAGTTGTTTCAGCATAGGATCTATCCTTGAAGCAGAAGTGTCCCCAATGTACAATGAATCCCATAGAACATGGCTCAGATCACTGAAGATCATTTTGTATGCTGCAGTCTCACACAACTGCTGAATCCCTTCTTGGCATGCAGAAAGAGTGAGGTCAAATTTGCTTTCAAAGCCATTTGTGATGTCTGCTTGAGCAGATTCCACGTTCCTTAGACAAGTTTTAATTTTCTTCCCCAGGTTCTCTACTTCTGTTCGAATATGATGAAGGGTGTTCATGCGTACGCAAAACTGAAGTAGACCAAAGGAATTTTCCCCTGTCACTGTTCCAACCTGTGAATTTCTCCTCTGAAGATTTTGTGATTTTTCCTTTTTCTTCCAAATTTTTGATCCAATTTCAACTCTTGTTAATGAAGGAAGCGCAGGAATGAAACTACTTCGTGTTCCTGAAATGAAATTAAGGCTTCGTTTGGTTATCCGGAACTTTTGTAATAGTTTTAAGAAACACTGGTTTAGAGAAAGGAGTTCTCTAAATGGAGAAGCATGTATAAAAAGCTTTTTTAAAACAGGAAGAAATATGAAAAAAAAAAAAAAAGTTATTGAGAATGTGGTTTGAGGAATCAAACAATAAATTTACAATTTTTGGCTTCATTTAAACTTACCACATCCAGCCTTGACCTTTGTGGCATAATATTGCAAGCTTTTATCTAGCACAATCATCAAGTCTGGAAGCAAAGCTGGATGGATTGGTATAGGAAGCTGGAAAAATGCATCTATGGTTTCCACAACCGATCGGAGAACTTCAACTGCAGAGGGTGCACAACGCTCCTTATTGCTGCCCTTAGAGTTCCATGCCTGCAATGGATGATTTTACTAACGTTGAAGTATTATAATAGGATTACCTAAACACTGCAGCTGGAGAATTAGAATAATGGTCGGAGATTAATCTTATGAACGTAGAACTGAATATGAAAATTAACCAAAATCTTATCTGTTGCCCATCACCGCCTAGACATTAAGACCTTATTTGGGACGACTTTTTTACTGCTTCTTAAAGCAGCTTGTTAGCAAAAAATTAATTTTTTTTACTAAAAAGCTGTTTTAAAAAGTAATAAGAAAGCTGTCCAAAACAGAGCCTGAGATACCAACCTAGCCACAGCACATTGAACTGAACTTGAGCGCACAGTTTTTGGCAGTAGCTGGCATGTTTCAAGTTCGCTTATATATTAACAATCCTCAACTACAATATACAGCTGCTAAACCATATCTATAAGTACTTCAATGTACCAATAGACATTCAAGCAAGCACAGTTCTTTTGCAAAGCAAAATAAAATTTGAAGCAAAACAGATTATTGATATGCATTTGAACATTAACAAGACTTAAATACACAAATCAATAAAAATAAAGGAACTATTGTGCAGCGCCTCTTTTTCTTACATTTAAAATTTCAGGATAAGATGTGAAATGTGCTAATAAGGTATTTCAGCTGCTTATTGAACTCACTTTTGAAAGCATGGTAAAGGAATCAAATAGAGTCGATGAAAGAAAGAGTTTGTGTTTAGATCAAGTTTAATTTTGGTAAGCTAACATTAAATATGTAACCTAATTTAATGTATGGATATGTAACATGTAATATATTTCATGTTTTAATATTGTGTAATAAAATAGCTTTTCTGATTGAGGCTTCGTTTGGGACGGCTTTCTTACTGCTTCTTAAAGCGACTTTTTAACAAATTTTTTGTACTAAAAAGCTGCTTTAAGAAGCAACAAGAAAGCTGCCCCAAACGAAGTCTGAATAACATAAATCGATTCAGTGTCATACCTCCTGCTGCAAGTTCTTGTCAACGCACTCCTTCAGCTTATCCACTCTAACTTTCAACCAAGCTTTTGTAAGATTAGCAATGGCAGATTCGGCCTCATATGGAGGCATCTCACGAATGAGTCCCTTACCACCATCTTCACTATCAACGGAATCTTCAACAGCAATCTGCACAAGGTCTTTCTCTAATTTGTCTGCCGCTTTCAGTACTTGGACAGAATCTATAGTTAGATCTGTGACACTAGATATAAATTGCTTCAATTCATTTCCAAAACAAGAATGAAGCGTAGCAACTGCAACACCAGCTGCAAGAGGATGCCATCTCTTTAGTATTGGGCTAAAAATGTTTTTCTCCTTGTTTGCTAGATCACCTATGTCCTTTGCAAGTATGGCAAGAACTGGCACTGAAATGCTCTGATTTTTAGCTGACCGCCTGTTTGAGTCTACCTTCTCCATTATCTAAGTAATTATGAATCAAAATAGATCATCAATATACATTTCTATGACTTATAATAGTCTGTAGAGCTAGCATTAAAGATCAACTAATGCAACATGATCTATCTGTACAACACACTAAGCTGTATTTAATATCAAAAAAGAAAACACATCAATTTTGTGTGCAAATAAACTGTGTGCGCTGTATATGCATTCATATTAATAAATAGATACAATAAGAGAAATTTGGTATTAAAGGCTACTCAGCATGAAGTAGGCACAAGGCAATTTTAGGATTATCTGGTCAGAATGAATGCTTCACATTGACTAACAGAATAATGCACCATAGTCATTCGAACAGTAATCTCTAGTGACTAGCGACTAGAGGACCAAACAAGTCTTATTCATAAAGGAGTAAAGGATCGCTCTACAAACAATTCAGATAAAAGTATGACTGGGTCACTCAAACGGTTCAAGGGACCACTTCCAGTTAAAAAAAAAAAAAAGGACCACCTTAATGCCACAACTGTAATATATGTGACTTTATGCATGGATATTGGAAATATTCATCTGAAATTCATTAATCATTCATATAACTATCATACAAATTAATATAATATACTTTAACATCTTAAATACTTTAATTTATTTTAATGGTCCATCACTAATTCAATCAATCCACCATAGGACTCATGACCTAACAATCAAATACCTTAACCAAATGAATGTCAAGTGCAAGTGTAATAATTAAGAAATAAAAAATATATGTATCATTTGAACCTTTGACATTTAGATTTTTTTTTTAAATGTGTGAGAGGGAAAAAAAACTATAACTTATGTTTACCAAATGCATCTTTTTTCACTATGCTTACATAATTTTAAGTGCATGCTTTGACACATTCCCCATACCATGTTTAATTGCAAAAGACCCCAAAAATTGCAGGGCTCTTGAGCTCTGACAACAATACACTACTACAGGAAAGAAAAGAGAGCACGGTTAATGAATAACTGAAACCCGAATCCAACTACCTTTAAGTGGCATAGAGGCCCTACAGCTTACTGGGAATTGTACAATAATTAAGTATCATTTCTCCTTAATAAATAAATAAAACTATGAAAACAGGAATTAAAAAAATAACAGCAAACTTAATCTATTAAGGTTTATAGAAAGTTGCATGATCATTAAAATGGATCAGGATTTACTTGAGCAAAAGATGTTCTAAGTGATGAACGAATGTAAGTCTCTATTCTACTACGAGCAACATCAGCTTCTTCTCTTCTCTTGCGACGATATTCATGAGAGATGTCTTCCACCATTATCTTGGCAGATGACACCCCTAAAGAGACAATATACTCCATGAATTCAATGTTAGTAGCACTGAATGTGTCATGGTAAGTTAGAAGTCTTTTCTCTGACCATCCCAATATTGAACTCAAGGTTGAACTGAGTATCTTCGAGTAAACCACATCCTTAGATGATTTGGCATCATTAGAAACTTCCATTAGTTGGTTATCAGCTGCCACCAGCAAATCAAGGTCTCTTTGCCCAGTTTTCACAAAGCGATAAAACAAAATCCACAAGAAACAGAGATTATGAAGCATCTGAGTTATTCCTAGGACAATCCAAGTCTTCTTGATCAAATCCATTAAATCATCAATTTCATCTATTATAGATCCTTCCTCATAATCAAAACATGCTTCTAACAGCACGTGGTACAGGTGCAGATTCAGGGGACTGCCATCTGCCCAGTGGTATGCATCAGAAGAAAATCCATCAGCTGACCTGCTAGCTAGGGGCATTACAGCACTACGAAGAGCCTGCATTGATTCTGAATTCTTTCCAGTCTCTATTGGCCTCTCTGAAGCTCCACGTATGATCTGCCTAAGCCTTTGGGACGAGACATCTGATTTATCTAATCCAATGAGAGGGTGTAGGAGTAATCCAGCCTCAAGAAGCTTCAAATTTCTACTACGCCAAAATTCATACTCTTGCTGATCGGGAAAATCAGAAGTTTTAAATTGCTGCATTAACTCCAATGGCAAAATGATGGATTCTACACGTCTCCCAAGCTGTCAAAAAGAGGTGGTGGAAAGGTCAGGACAAGGAATCCATAGAGCTTACTATAAGTCATCTTGGGATTATTATCATACTAAAAAAGAAGACATCAAAAGACTAAGAATTGTCATAATATTTTTAAATCCAAACAATCTATACAGGTAGAGAAGAGATGAGATGTATGGTTTCAAACTAACTTTGCTTTAAGGATAATGAAAGATGATAGTTTTAAAACACAAATACTCACAAAAACACTCCATGCATACAGCAATAGAACAAGAGGAATTACAAAAAAAAGATAGATTAAAGAAGCTAATTTCTTCAAAAAATCTAGGCCAACAAAAGGCCAAGGTATGAGCAATATGCAAACCAGAACAAATTAAGTGATAATAGAATATATTAAACACAGTGGGAATTGTTACGTAGTGTCAATAAAACAAAAACCCCCAAAAATTCTCACCTATTAAAATAGCATTCAACTCTGACATAATGCACGATAAGTCGTGGGTTTTCTCCTTAAACACATTGTGAAGCCGTCAAAGGGTACAAGTATATTATTCACAGTATTGGTAACAATCATATAGACACCAAGGGTCAAAAACAGTTCAGCATAACAGCTTGTTGACAAAAATATAATTGATTAATGACTGCACTAGATACAAGCAGAATGATGAGAAAAACGTGTCATTTTATGAACTGGATAAAGGCACCTAAGGAACTAATATTGACTCAGCTGTTAGAATGGATATACTCCTCCCAAAGACTTAGCATGGATAAAAAAAAAGAGAGAGAAACAAAGAATCCAGTGTAATTTTTGATCATCCAACTTTCAGGAGAAAACCCCTTCAAAATGGCAATCAAAGAGCAACTCAGTGATTTCTATAAATCACATATGAAGCCCCACAACCATAGTTAACTGTGATAAAAAAAAAACAAGTTGAAAAGGTCAAAAAGAACTGCAAAAAACCTCATAAATAAAAAAGGGAATAACCAGAAGAACAGAAAGATGGTCAGAAAATCGAAACAAACCAAAACATGAAGTAATGCCCCACATTCACATATGAAGCCCCACATTCAAGTTCAAATAATTAAAAAAAAAATGAAGTAATGCCATTAGAAGCATCAATGATTTGAGTGAATCCAAAACTTAGATCCAATTGGTAAAACAGAGCAAACCACTTAAAGGAACGAATGTTAGACGAAATGTGAGAAACGCAATACCTACAACGTAGCTCACCTGGCTAGCCGAGATCCTGAGCAACCCTCGCCGGATCCGCGAATCAGTTTGCTCAGACACTCTCATCTGCACCCTCATGAGTTCCCCAATTGTCATTGGCTTCTTCACCGCCCTGGCCGAGGGGCTACTCTCTTTCCCGGGGCCCCTCTTCGACGACTTCATCCCCAACGCCTTCTTCATCTTGCTAGCAGCCGTCGAAGTTAGAGATCTCTGCATCGACGGCGACGCCGACATCGACGAAGCGGACGACAACGATCTCTCCGCCGACGAAGGCGTCGTCGATCCGACCGCTCTCTCCGAAGACGAAATGTATGTTAGCGGCTTACCAGCCGTGTTTCGGCACGCCGCAACAAAGATCTCATACGCCGTCTCCCGGAGCTCCTGATCGGATAACTTGCAGCCCAATTCACCAAACGGCAAGGGGAGAGACTCCGTCGAGCTCCTCTCCGTCAGCGACATGGAGGAGAGCCGCAAGGAATCGCCCGATGATTCCCTCCCTAGGGTTCCCGATCTCTCTCTCAACAGCGAAGCCATTCAAGGATTTCTGATCCTTCTGGCTCTGCTACAGCGAGAACTGTAGAGAGAGAGAGAATATGATAAGGACAGTGGGAAAGAGAATATATATCGTTTATGACGTATTAGTGGGGAGAAATAAAGCTTAAAACTTAAATACGAAGAGCAATTAAAGGGACTTTACTTGACCCACGCAATTTGTCATTACACCCACCGCCACCATGGCGTAATGGTTGAGCAAGTAGGCGGTGCGCTTCTGGGTGTAAAACAAGATTACTTTTTGTTTACTATTTTTTACTGGATTTTAAGCGATGATTATGGAATGTTTAGCGTGCAGATTGATACAGAACTGCGACGGGAATATCGGAAATACCCTTTACTTAAGAGAATCATTTGCCTTAAGCATTGGGGTATTTTAGACATTTAAAAACTCCTACCTCTGTCGTTAGCGGGCAAAATTGCAGTGGACAGCAGGAGTAATTTTGAATTATTGATGGCATAAACTCGTATCATATAATATCTGTCGTAAGATTTTCTGTCTACGTTTTACGTGTTGTGGTTGGAGATCTTCAAATTAGTGATAATTTTTTTTTAAAAAAAATTAGTGATAATTTAAGCTTTATTTGATATAGATTTTTTAATATTTTGTAAAGCTATTTTTTAGTATAAATATTTTTAGTTAAAGAATAATTAAAAAATTGATTTAAAAAATAGTATGAAAGTTGTCACAAATAAAGTCTTAGGTTTAATTTGAGGAACAATTATTACGTCCTTCGACCGGATGCAGAGGAACATCCGGTTGTAGGCAAAATCTCGCCTATACCGAGGTGTACCGAGTTTTTTCACCTCGGTATAGGCGCAATTTTGCCTACAACCGGATGTTCCTCTGCATCCTTACATCGGACCAAATAAAAGTTCTAATTTGGGATAACTTTTTTGTTGCTTTTTAAAGTAACTCTTTAGCACAAAAATTTTATAAAATAGAAATTTTTGTAGCTTCAAAAAGCAACAAAATATTGTCCCAAAGGAAGCATAGGGATAACTTTCTTAATATTTTTAAAATAATCTTTTAGTACACAAATTTTTTAAATTATAAGTTTTTTTACTAAAAAGTTGCTTTGAAGCTTTATTTGTGATAGTTTTCTTATTACGTTTTAAAGCAGATTTTTAGTACAATATTTATAAAGTAGGAATTTTTGTATTAAGAATCTATTTTAGAAAGTAATAAAATATTTTTATTGTTATCTAAAGCAACTTTTTAGTATAATTTTTTTTAATTTAATAAGTTTTATACAAAAAATTGTTTAAAAAAAATAAGAAATCCGTCCCAAATGTAGCCTTTTTTATGATAGCTTTTTATTATTATTATTTTTAAAGTAATTTTAGTACACCATGTTTTTGAAAACTCCATACCTTCTTTTTCTTCATTTATCAGTGTCGGCTTAGGCTTCATTTGGGATAATTTTTCATATGGCTTTATGAAACAGTTGTTTAGCATTTTTTTTTTGAAATTTTATAATAGAAAGTCACTTTAAGGTTTTGTTTGGGACGACTTTTTTACTGCTTCTTAAAATAGCTTCTCAATACAAAAGTTAAAATTTTTATACTAAAAAGCTGCTTTAAGAAGCAGTAAAAAAGTCGTCCCAAACGAAGCCTAAAAAACAGTAAGAAAGCTATCTCAAACAAAATCTTAGTTCTTTTTTAGATTTGTAGCTCATGTTTTCACAGTCATTTAAATGTTGAGTTGTAACTTTAATTGATTTTTTATTTGACCACATCTAATTATTTTCTATAGTTAATGAAATTAGGCTAGGTTTGTTCCTAAATTAAAAAAATAATAATTTTGCCAAAAGCAACCTGTAAAAATTAGTTTTATATAAAACACCTATTTGGAAGAAAATTAGTAAATAAATAGATATGTTTTAAAGCTTACATAATAAATGGATGGTCGGCGCATTTATGATTTATATGACAAGCAAAATGTTTTTACTAATATGAAGATTTTGCAAATATTTTTTTTTTATCTTAGCGGCACTTTGATTTGCTGAAAAAGTAATATATTTATGATATTTTCAAATTATTTGAATTAGTATAAAATAAATATAAATATTATTATTATTATTATTTAATTTGAAATAAAATGAATTCAGTATAAAATCTAATGTTAGTGATGGCCGATTGCTAAGGGCGATGGATGGCTGAGGCTGGCAGTGAGTTGCAGGCTACGAGCTGTGGCAAAGACAACATCAATTATAATGAATTTGCAACATATTTAGAACTCGGTCAAATCATGACATATAAGCACATATCATAACAATTACATAGCATGCAATGCAATCTAAGACGAAATACTTTCAAAATCTCCTACATTAACAACATATCACCAATATTTGCTTCAATAAGTAACATTTTCAAAATCTCTTACATTTCGCAATAAATGATGACATCATTAGTAGAAAGTGTCCCGAGGACATGGCTTGTAATATTACAACTAAATTCATAAGTACCACATCTAAATCTATGATAAAATTTTATATCCTGATCTATATAATATCATAAACCTAACTTTAATGAAACAAGTGATTTTGATTGAACCCGTAATTTCTAAATTTTTTGCCTCCAAAAGACACATCATAAAAGAAATTAAGCACCATTAATATATAAAAGAAACTCACAATATGTCACAACTACTATAATGAGTTGAAAAGAATGTGCTTGTCATATTACTTAGTGTGTGCTTAATATGTGAAAAGGATTAGGAGTGACACAATCAATTATGGCAATCTACTAAGCTAAAGTGTGTGGGTGGCAAGGTCATGTGGGGGTTTATGGGTGGCCAACTAAGGTTGTGGAAGCTAAAGAAGGGAGGAATTTGAGAGAGTGCTCCCATGACATGTTGTGGACATAAAAATGGGTTGTGGAGAGAATGGAAAGGTATGAAAGAGAAATAAGACACAAGTTAAAGGTTTATAATAAGAGAACACATAAGATAATTTCAACTCTCAACAAAAACAAGTGGTCGATCGATCACCAAGGCAAAATCAAGAAAATATTCACAAGCAATGTCCTCAGGATTAATGCCCTAATAACAAAAAAAGATTCACTTACTTGCGAATCGATGATTCTAGAATAATTACCCTAATCATATCATCAATCTCATATATATCTCCGTCTCTTAATTATATTGATAGCTTAAAACAAAAGTGGGAGGTGGTTGGTCTGTTTCAGGAAACTAGATGACCAATTTTCGAATATTAGCTACAATGTAGGTTGTCCGCTTCACTTACATGGGTGAGTCGGATTTTGAACTCCTTGAAAGGTATAAAGAAGCCCTTGATCATCTTGACCACTTGCCTATGATTCCTTAGAACTATGGGCTAAATCCATATGTTGTTAGAAGTGGATCCATGAATTGTGAAAGGTATTTTGATCAAACCCCTTCATTGATTGTCCCTTTGACTTGAAATGAACCAAGTAGTTATGTGATGTGGTCATTCACTTAGGCTTCGTTTGGGACAACTTTCTTACTGCTTTCTTAAACAGTTTTTTAGTACAAAAATTTCTTCAACTAAAAAATTTTGTACTAAAAAATTGCTTCAGAAAGTAGTAAGAAAGCCTCCCAAACAAAACCTTAAAGAGTTAAAAAGCCTATTTTTCATATATAAAACCATTTCTATCTTACAAATGTCATATATGTTGCCAAGAAAATAAGAAATTTAAAAGAAATATGTTAATTGTCCAAATTAAAAACAAGAACATTTGATTATATATCCCTCCCTACCCTATATAACCATTTCTATCTTACAAATGTCATTATGATTCCCATTTTGTTATCTTCTCTTTCACCTTAGTATCAGCTGGACAAAAATTTTCTTCTTAAAGCTGAAATAAGACAAGAACAAATAATTAACAGTCTTATTTACAAATAACTCCAATTTACTCATGATGGCGCAACTATGGCTTTGATTTTCCAGGAATAATGAAGTCAAGGTTGTTCAATTTCTGCTACTTGAAGCTAGAAAACAACCATAAAATTTACTACAGATCTAAAATATTTGCTCCAGTAAGGTTTCGTTTGAGAAAATTTTCTTATTGATTTTTAAAGCAATTTTTTAGTACAAAAATTAAGTACTAAAAAACTGCTTTAAAAAATAATAAGAAAGTCATCCCAAACAAAACACAAATCACAAATGAATGTCTTGTTAAGTGGTGTTAACCACATTTGATCATCTACAAACTCCAAATAGTGCCAATTGCTATTGTTTCCGTTATGTATTGCAGTGTCATTTTGACTCAATAGTAACCTATTGAATTTTTTTTTTTCTTAATCTTTTGCTTTTTGATATGCTCTTCTTAGTTTTATCAATAAACTCTAAACTCTACAGTTGATAAATTATAAAATTTTATATTTTATTGGGTTGGATTCAGTTATCTGGGTTGCCAGCTAGTTAGATTCGCTCCACCTTTTTGACCCGTTTATGAAACATATTGGGTAGAATCAACTTCCCGTTGAACCTGAATCCCACCCATTAGCATGCTTTGACACCTCCTTATTGATAACATGGGCATAAATTCCTATTTTTTTTTTTTAAATCAACAGTCAATAGGGAACATGGGCACAAATTTCACTCATGACTTCTCCCATGCCCCAACCCATTGAAAAGAATGACCATCCTACTCAGAATGAGGCTGTAGTAATGCCAAAATACCTTGCAGTGTTGGTACGCCTGTAATACATATCAGACCATAAAAAGCTGGCAAGACAAATTGCATGCCAAACAATGCAAAAATATGAGATCTTGACTTCCATATGGTGATTGGATATAGTTTGAAGGCCTGTGGCACGAGTGATTATTCTGTGCGGACACTGGATGAGAGAACTATCCAGTTTCGCGCTTGGTAACGAGCGGTACCGAGTGGTACCGAGCGCGGTACATTTTTTGTGGCGACGTGGCGCATTTTTATTGATCTCTGGACAAATCCGAACCCGCACGTAATAATTCAAATTCGGACTTGCACGTAATAATTTTTTTCAGTGGCACATCATGCTTAGCTCACTTGTGAAAGGAACCATTTATGAAGCACAAATATTTTCATCAAATCACATTAGATAGAGTAAAAAATTTAGCATGAGTAACAAGAAGGTGAGGACATCTTAAAACAAAATGGACAAAGAATATCCATAGAATGCTCAGATGGAGAATATGCTAGGCCATATTCAATTGCTTACCAGGTGCCTATACATTGAAATGACCGATTTGCAACTTGAGGGAAAGAATCTGGTCACCATCATAAAGCCCGAGCTATGTTCTTGAACTCATTCAAGCAAGATTGTAAGATCTTTTCCCTCTTTTGAAGGGATTGTCGTTCATTTTGAAGGACATCAATGGCGCCAGGTGCTACAAACATGTCCATAAAATTTTCATCTGTCACAGCAAATAGCTCCAACCCAAGCGCCACTATCAACCGTTCTCGACTGAAAATCAAATTAACATGAAAAAGATGATTATTATATTTAAATTAGAGCATTAATGGATATATAAATAGATTAACTACTTAATGGTGCAGGATTGGAAAAGCTTTTGAGGCCTAAAATGTTTATTAACAGTAGGGGCAGAACTAGCTATAATTTTCAGAGGGGTCAAACTTATAAGCAACTGTTGACAGATATATTAGGGGTCCAAGGGGGCAAACGCCCCCGAACCAAATTTTGATTTACTATTTCTCTTTATATTTGGTTCATCGTTCCCTAACAATAACATCTCTACGTAATGTGTTTAATTATATTGGGGGCAATTGCCTAAAAATCATAATATTTTAAAACTTTTAGGGGGGCAATTGCCTAAAACCCTTATAATAAAGACTAAAAAATAGATTGAGGGGACAAGTTATCTAAAGAATCATATAATAATAATAATAATAATAATAATAATAATAATAAAATTTTGAAGGGGGGGCGGGCAATTTCCCTGGGCTCAAGCGGGTTCCGCCCCTGAATAGCTGCATATTCACAGTTCATTTATATGCAGAAAATCAAGGAAAAAAGTATAAGAGATATCCTTTTAGATGCATCAAAAATAGATTCTTTTGTCAAAGAAGATGAGATATCCTAAAAACTGACTTCAAAACATACCATGGAGTGAGGAAACCAGAATTTAAGGCAGAGGAAACACTTCTCTCAATGAGAACCTCACGAATTCGTGCAAAGTGTTGAGCTGCTAGAGAGCAAATATCAGTATATGAAGAGCCTGATTTAGCCATATCACCGAACACAAAGCTGGAATTCTGATTTCTTGTAGCATCTGAAATCCTTCCATTGGTAACAGTTCTTGCTTGGCGTTTTCTTCCACCGATATCCAAACAATTCCCATTTTCCTTCTTCCTAACCCCTAAAACGACATCAACTGGCAGATCTGGCGAAGGTGTCTCAGGAATTGTCATTTGACTCTCTTTCAGTGCCTCTCTAGACTCCATTTTTTTTCCAGGTGTTGTGTTCTGTTGATCTTTAGGTGGTACATTTTCCTGGTCCATCTCTTCTTGTGCACCTGTTGATTCTGACAGATCAAGGAAGTATGAGATGCTTTGAATCTGGTTGGATCTAGGATATGAATTTGAACCAGAGCCAATTCCACCTAGGAAGTCGGGTTCATAGCACACTTGAGAGTATGGGCTAGTTACAGAATCAAGGTGATGTCGCACTAGCTGCTTGCAATGCTTAGAGAGACCATTAACAAAGCTATTGTAAGAGCGTCTTAAAGCAGCGTGAAATCCAATATAACCATCCATATCTCCATTTTTTCGCCAATCTATACAACAAAACAACTACAAAGTTAATATGATGTCATGAAAACAAAGGTTACAAAAGAGAATGATGAATGAATCTGTAACATTATACAATAGAACTACTTACAGTCAGAGTCATGGCTGCGGTTTCGCTCCACTGCCAAATCAAAGAGGCTCCTCAAAACAAAAGCAAGCCGTTCGCAGGCAGTATCCAGAATAGGAGCAAACCATGCTCGTGCAGCGGCACGTGCTATCTCGGCAGCTGCCTCTACTATTCCACCACCACCTCCTCTGCCAGCATGGGCAAGTAAAATATTTGCCACCTGGTTCATGGTTAATAAGGCTGAATAAAATTTCCAATAACATACAAGAGTAGACCTGAATTCCTAAATAGACAATTAGCTTATACTACCTTCTCCCTCGAGACCGGCGGGCATTCAATCGAGTATGTAGCACAGCGAAACTCATGCATTACTCTCTCAAATGCTGCACCACCATATAATCTAAGGTTACAATTTGGAGGCTTCACAGCTGCAATGACACCTGGCCAACTCCCAAAACCACTCTCTTGCTGTTCTTCAACAGTAGATTTGCCCCATTGCTCGGGAGCTGGATCTGCAGCACCTTCTATCAATGCACCCTTCAACAAAATTCAACATTTATTTTGACATGTAAGTGTTGTAGATAGAGAGTAGAAAACAAGAAGTGGACCACAAAGCATTCATACCACATGAGTGCAGATAGAAGCTGCATGAAGCATTGCAGACTTTCGAAGGTGGGAGATATCAGAAGTGGCCTGTAACTTGTACTCTATTCGACCTAACTCAAGAGAGACTTCACTGCAACGCTGCTCTAGTAATGCTAGTGTTGCTGGAGCAGCTTCTTTGTACCTCTTCTGGAGTTCGCATTCCAGAAATTTTCTGAGACAACCAAAACCAATAAATGGTTCAAACTTCTCTTCATTGAATCCTCCTTTTACATTCTGACGCAGATGGTGCAAGACATCAAGGTCCACCTGAGAAATTTGCCTACGGAACTCCTCATTAGTGACCATACCCCTATCCTTGGGAAGTGCAACAAAAAATGGGTGGGTGTTATCTCCAAGATAACCACTAGCACTCAGGTAGCGATCAACTTCCCAGCTCTCACTGAACTCCTGCAAGCATTTTGATCAACTTTATCAGTGCTGTGATTTTAGCTTTAAAATAATTTTGCATAGATTGTATAGTCAAGCCATGAGCCAAAGTTTTGGCTCTATCTAACATTCAAGCCAATTTTGATTTGGGCTTTAATCAGATCGAGCCGAGCTCTAAGAATTTGCCATAGAAGATAAAAAAGTTAATCAAGATCGGATTGATTTTTGACTTGGACTAAATTCAGATAAAAGTTAATGAGTAATATCAGGATCAAATGATGATCAAATTAAGCCAAATTTTACTAAACTTGACTTGTCTCAACTCAATATCAGATCGAATGGTTGGAATGACTTGAAATCGAATCATTAACAAATCTAACCTTTCGCAACTTTTGAAAACAAAATTTTTGAAAAAGATTACCACTTTTATACCTTCAGGCGGTTGTCAAACTTGGAGACAACAATTATGGTTCTTTTGAAAGTGGGATCAATTTCCTTAATAGAATCTAACCAGAGAGAAGAGCACCATTCAACACTGCTCTGTTGGAGGAACAGGAGAAGGCGGTGTGGAGGACTGGCTAAAGACTTCACCATTGATAAAATCTCAGTAGGCGTATTTTCTGGCTCACCTTTCTTCGCCTGAAAAAAACGAAGTTTGAATGAAAAAAAGAAAAAAAAATCCGTAGATTGCTTCTTCCCTTTAATAGATTGTAATTAAAAAAATCACCTTGAGAACAAAACCAGGAGTGTCGATGATGGTGAGATTGGGGCAGTGGGCATACTCAGCTCTCATGACGATTGGCTTCGAGGAAACTGCAGCTCCAATCTTCTTTAGATGCGCCTCAGTGCGGGATCGGATTAGGTCGGCAATTGCAGTACCCAAAACCACTGGACATCCGTACTCCTCTGAGTCTTCATCCTGAAAGAACCCGATTAATCCAAGATTCCAAGTTCAGTAACTAAAGAATACGGCGCAAACCATGGCAAAAGAAAAAAGATCAAATCTTTGGACAATATATTCCACCACAATAGCGTCCAGAAGAAAACCCTAAAAATGAGTAATCTTTCAAGAATCTAATTTGCACGAAACCTCTAGATCTAACGGACATGGAAAAACCTAGTAGAATGAAAGAAAGGAACCTGGAAGCGGCATCTGGGCTCGAGGGACGAGGGATCATGGACCATCTGGAGGACGAGAGGGCGACGCGTACCCATCTCGACCTCACGGACGTTAAAACGGAAGCCCAGTAAAGCCTCGAGAAGCGAGCTCTTTCCATCGGATTGGCCACCAACAGCAACAATCTCCGGGATCGGAAGCTTCTCCCCGAAAGCGAAGGCTGCAGCCTGAAGTCGGTTGTAGGCTTCAAACCTGGACTTGAAATCGGCCGATGCGGCCGAATAATCTGCGTTGGCACTGTGGCTCGGCTGCGCAACTCTCCTTGCGGCCGCGGAGTGGGCTTTTGGGTTCGGAGTCTTGATGGGGGTGCTGGTGGTGAGAGCGTTGGCTGCCATTAGCGCGAGCGAGGACAGGTGAGGGGAGGAGAGAGTGAGAAAAAGAATTGAATTTTGAATGGGGAGAGGGGAGGAAGAGCGACAAACTAGCCGTTTGAAGATTATTTTAAGCTCGTTCCTAGGGTATGTTACCCATTACCAATCTCCGCCGTCCAAGTGCTTGGAACGGTAGAGATGAGAATCATTGCCCATTTAAATAACTTATTTATCACTCTGAATGCAATATAACAAATATTTCTAGGGGTTTTTACATACCTAACACCTAAAAGTTATTTATTTACATATTAAACACTTAAACTTGCATATTTACACTTATACCACCTAAAACCTATTTTGCTCTCTAAAATACCATTCCGTCACTATTCCGTCTTCCAGTTCGTGAAAACCCTCCCGCAAACCTTCGGCTTCGCTATTTCTTCGCAAGAAACTCCATTTCCTTCGCTCTCCCGCCGGTCGCCAGTCATAGTCGACACCGCCAACTTGCTCTAGCCTCCGGATCTCCTTCCATAGCAACGGATCTCCTTCCATAGCAAGGTGAACTCTCTCTTTTCCTCCTCTCTAATCTTCTTCTCTTTGTAAAATACTTCCTAAGAAGCCCTAATTTTTTGTGTTTTGCTGCTTGTTTCTAAAGTACTTCCTAATCAGCCCTAAAGTTATAGCATTTTCATCCTTTATAACTAATGTATGTAAGTTGTTTGATGAAATGCCACTTAGAAAATAAAATGAATCCTCATCCTATATAGTGCAGTTTTGAGGCAAGATATAATTTCTCATTGTCTCTTTTCAGGTTTGCAGGAGAATAAAAACTTTGCTTAAAATGTAAAAACAATTTTGTAGATTTTTTTTAAGTTTGTTGTAGTTTGTATATGCTTTAGTTAACTACATTTACCTATTTGAATTTGTTTTGCAATTTAGATTTCTGACATGAGTTCGAGCCGCTCCAATCCATCACCGAGAAGCCTTGATAATCCAATCTATTGTCATTGCAATATGCAATGTAAAATCTATACCTGCTACAAAGCTAATAATCATGGAAGGAAGTTCTATAGATGCCCCCGAAACAGATCAGAATATGATTGTAGATTTTTTAAGTGGTTTGATGAAGAAAATGATGGAGATGAAGAATTGAATCGCTTAAGGAGTGCAAGATATAATTTCTTTAAGGGGCTGTTTGGCAACAAGTGGGAGTTAATTTTAGTTAGATTTAATAAATCCTATAAATTCTGATTTAGTAAATCCGAAATGTGTTAAATCCTGAAAACTATTTGATATGTCAAATATTAAATCCTGTTAAATTCTGAAAAATTGTTTGGTAACATATATCAAGATTTATGGCGGTTAGGGATTTAAATTTAAAGAAGATATTTATGAAGTCAAGTTCATTGTATAAAACATAATAAAATCAATTTTAGTTCATATAAAATGAGCGAGAATTCAATAAAAAGCAAATTACAAAATAATATTGAACAAAGTGACAGATGAAGTATTAAATAAGCTAATTATATTAATATTTAATTACTAATTATATCATTAATTAATCAATTAAATTAAATTAAATAATTAATTTGGGCACTAATTATAATATTAATTAATTTAATTTAATTATTAATTGTTTAAATTATATTAATTAAGTTAAGCAATAATAACTTTGAGGCATCTAGGGTTGGTTTGCCTTCATCTTTCCTTTTCGTCGTTGCTGTTCGGCTACATTGTTTTGCAGGAGGTGTAGAGTTTGCGTACGTCGCTACTTCGGCTCCTTCGTGGCTGTTCTTGCGTGCGTCACTACTTCGGCTCCTTCGTGGCTGTTCGACTTCGCTCATTCGACGACTTTCCCTTCCTTCCAGCCTCCAAGTCGGAAGTTACGACATTTTGATTGGAAGCAACAAGGGGAGCTTGCTGGCTGTGAAGGTTCGCCGGCGCTTGTTCGGCGATTGTTGAGCTTCGGCGACACGTGCGACGCGAGTAAGTCTTCCGTCACTCTTTAAATCCCGTTAAATCCACTGAACCGAGGGATTTAGTAAATCCGAGATTTAAGTCGTAAATCCCTAAACCTGGAATTTATTGAATCCTGGGATTTAACGCGCATTGTAAAACCGTTTGGCTGGATTTAGCATAAATCCGACTTAAATCCGATGATAAATCCAATACCAAACAGGCCCTATGACTATCAAAGCTACCTTATAATGCTATATTCTAAATTATCCTCGAATATAATTAGGTGGGGATTTTAAAATTTAATATAATGGAGTATGGTGAGTTCAGTATAGAGTTTTTAGGTTCTAAAGACCCATTAAAGATAAAGACAATATATTTTATTAGAGTTGGAGAGGACTTATAGACTTGTGGAATTGGAAATGTTATATGGTT
The DNA here is from genome assembly GCA_022539455.1 of Dendrobium nobile. Taxonomy (NCBI): domain Eukaryota; kingdom Viridiplantae; phylum Streptophyta; class Magnoliopsida; order Asparagales; family Orchidaceae; genus Dendrobium; species Dendrobium nobile. The sequence continues at coordinate 6,467,634 of CM039735.1, read as the reverse complement.
TCATTGGCAAAGTTGCATGGGCTTTATATAGAGATGTATTAGACTTTTTTTTTTAATGTATTAGACTTAAGTAGCCTTTCATAGATTTGATTGAATTGGGATGAACCATATAAATCCAATTAAGATAGATAGATCGAGTCCATCGATTTAATATAATTGATCATAAATGGAGAGAAATTTTAATTTAGCACTTGAAAATGAGACTCAATAAAATTATCTCCGAAGAGAGAGAATTTTAGATGTTTCTCTTGACTTGATCTAATTTGATTTTCTGCCAATAAGACTCGTCGAGACTACCTTCAATAAGGAGTAGGATTATAAAGGAAACACTTCCTTCAAACCATATTCTCTCTCTCTCTCTCTCTCTCTCTCTCTCTCTCTCTCTCTCTCTCTCTTTCTCTCTCTATACAAGTTTATATGGACCTTATATAAGTTTATGGCAGTCTAATTGGCCCCATCAAGCATGACTAATCAAATTTTAATAATGTAATAGATATTTTGTACTTGCTTTACAAAGTAGGCATAGTTAACTATTTACACCAAAATTGAGCTTTAGTTAATCTAAAATGACATCTTAAATCTTATAGTTGAGGTACTCTACTCAAAGACTAAGAAATTATGATATGAAAAATAGACAAAAAAAATATACAATCATATGATCTTATGACGTACATCCACTATACAGATGGATAGAGTGAAAATGTTTTTATATGAGAGAAGGAAATTATAATATGCGTATATGTTGTGAAAATAATAGATCTGAAAGGGCATATAAATGAAACTTGTATATATAAAGATAAACTTGAGAATTGGATCCATTAAAATAAATATAATTATACCTTCATCATAATTGCACATCAAATTCAAAAATTGGATTAAAATTAATCAAACAACATTGTCCATTCAAATTGAACAGATAAAAAAAGAGATTTGGTTTACTCATTCAACTTCTATCTTGTAATATAGATATTATCATGATTTTTTGATAATTTTTTTATCAAGATGGTTTAGTATAATGATATCTAATTATCTACATATAAATAGAAGAAAACAAATGATCAAAAGTTGGACTTTCTTTTATTTGTACTTAAATGTTCTCTACTTATGAGCATTCTCTTCTAATTTTAATAGCCTATTTTTATATTTTGATAAAAAATATTCTAGTTAGGGAATAAATGGGTTGATTTATGCTCTGGACCATTGTTGTCTTTCTTTTCATTTTATGAATGTCACTTATGGCTACAAGATTGACTGATTTGTTATTGTCTTCTATTTTTATTTTGATTTTGATATGAAATAAAAATATTTTTTTAATATTTTAAATATATATCATCGACCTAATCAACTACTTTATAGATGTCCAACTCTTTGAAGTTATGTAAAAAAGATTAAAAAAAAAAACTCCTTGAAATTATTTTCAACGATGCTATTGTGCTCAACTAACCATCCTTAATATCATTTCAATCATTGCACGATCGATAGCGAGGTTACATGCGTATAAAACTGAAGTTTTCAATAGGCCAATAATAGAACTTACATCAGCAACCATAACCCTAACTTTAGCACCTTTCCTTGGGGCCTTCGTAATGCACAATATCTCTTAGAACTTGACCACATCCACCCCCAAAAGCCTTTGAAGGCTAGTATTGGAGAAATTATTACGTGTGGTCCCCAGATTTCACTAGATGCCATCTGGAAGCGAATTAGGATGCACCACATCACCATTTTGCTGTGTACCGGGGTGATGTGCCCCATCCTAATTTGCCTCTGAAAAGTCCAATGACCGTACATAATAATTTTTCTAGTATTGCCACCACAAGAATGGAACCATAACTTCACCCTATCATCCTTTGTTAGGCCTACCACCATATACTTCACAATCAGTAGCAAAATATCAAAACTAGGATTTCAAATTAGAAAGGACAAAAATGACTTATATGAGTGCATGTGATATAATATAACCATAAATAATTGTTGCTAAAAGATTTAAGTGATGTGCAATAAAGTGAAATCTGCCTCTCTTTTGAGGGTGGAAAATTTTATTAGGTAAAAAAACTAATAATAATAATACTATAGTTAACGTTATAATCCTTGATATATCATCAAAAAATTATCTTGATCAGGCACGAATCTCAATGCAAAATCAAGTCGAAATGCTTCAAAAATTAAATATGGGGCCATATGAACTCCGGTTTTAGCAAACTTATAGTTGAACTGAACGTCTAAAAATACGAACCTAACGACACTAAATTCAACTCAATGCGAGCACAAATGGGTCTGAATCGAAGACCCGAAGCGCTGTTGGAAGATTCAAACCACAATTTGAATTGCCAAACAATTTCTAAACATGACATTCTTATAGTCGAATCAAGCAGCTGGATGAGACAAATCCAATGAGCCCAAGATCGCCAAATTTTGCTATCATTAAGACCTTCAAATGTGTAACGAGCGGTCCACAATCAAGGGATTCAATATCGGCCGTCTATCCAAACCACTCCCAATTTGCCCTTGATACTTCCCCTATTTACGGATCATACTACTCTCAGAAAATTATAAATAGCTCCTCATTTCTCTTAAGAGGGGACCCAAATAAGAAGAAGAGAAGAGACAAAGAGGAGGGAAGAAGCTCCTCCTCGACCACCGTTGGAGTTCCGCCCGACATCCAAGTGACGCCGGAGTTCCTCTCGGCTTTCAAGTGACGCCGGAGTTCCTCCCGACTTTCAAGTGACGTTGGAGTTCTGCTCGACTTCCAACTGACGCCAGAGTTCCGTCCGACCACCAAATGATGCTGAAATTTCTCCTGACTTTTAAGTGACATTGGAGTTCCGCCCGACTTTCAAGTGACGTTGGAGTTTCGTCCGACCTCCAAATAACATTAGAACTCTCTCTGACAAACAACAGACGCTAGTTTTCTGAGACTAGCATTCTGATATCCGTGTGCAACTGAATTTCAACACGGGAGTTGATTATTGTAATCTGATAGTCCTAAACTTTAAGGATCAGTCAGCCTCTTGTAACTCAAGAAAACATTAGTGAAATTCTTTCAACTGGGCGTGACCCTGTGATTTTTCCCTTTTCAGGGCTTTCCACGTAAAAATCATTGTGATTTTTATCTTTTTTTTGTTTGTGTGATGGATATCCATACAACGATGAGACGAAAAATTCTAACTCTATCGCCACGTATATTCTAACCCGCAACAATCCTAATGTAAAATTATTACTAATAATATAATTAAAATCAAATTTAAAATTGAAATACTTGATTTATCTAAAATTAGATAAATATGAAATATTATAGCCTAAATAAATATATATTTAGAATTAAATAAAAGTCGTTTTATTTAAAAATTAATTAAAAATCTGATGACTTTCACAATTAATGGACATAAAGAAAGACCTTAATAACTTTCGTGTGAACAATATGATATAATCTAGGGCTGCAAGCGAACCAAACGTTCGACGAGCTACTCGTTGTTCGGTTCGATTAAAGCTCGTTTGCGATTGTTTAATTAACTAAACAAACAAACTTGAACAATATTTTAAATACTCGATTCTTAAATAAACAAACTTGAACACTAATGCGTTCGGCTCATTTATGTTCGCGAACAACATCATTTGAAGTTCGTGAACAAGCTCGACATTAAGCTCGATTCGTGTTTAATTTTGAACTCATGAATAAGCTCGATAAAAATAATTAATATTTGACTATAGAATTAATAAATATAAATAATCATTACCTTTATTACATAGACAATTGCTTTTATTATAAATTTGTTTGTTCATAGATATGTTCATGAACGTGTTTGTTTGATAGTTAAAAAAGTTCGTTAAATATGTTCGCGAACAAACTCGATAAACAATTAACGAACGAACATGAACTGAACATGAACCGAACATGAACACTCCTTAATTTAAATGAACCAAACATGAACACTAATGCTAAAGCTCGAACAAACATGAACCAAACATGAACAAGTTGATATTAAATGAACACAAACATGAACACTCACATACTCGGCTCGGCTCGGTTCGTTTGCAGCCCTATTATAATCATTTAATCTCACATCATATATATGAAGATTTAAAATATAGAACTATTTAAATAGAAAAAAAAAGACAATTTTTTTAGCATTTAACTCACGTTGGTGATGGGGGCATGTCCATGATTTAGCACATGTTGACAAATTTTTATGATTTATTTAAAGTTTTATTAAATTAAAAATTTATTTTAAAAGCTTAATAATTGAGCAAACACATTTATTAAGGAGAGATTAACATTTTATTTAGTACAGCTTTCTTAATGCTTCTTAAAATAATATTTTAGTACAAAAATTAAAATTTTTATACTAAAAAGCTAATTTAAGAAGCAGTAAGAAAGCTATCGTAAACACAACCTAGTTTGTGAAAGCTTTTTATTACTTTTTAAAACAATTTTTTAATATAAAAATTTTAGTTCAAAAAATATTTGTACTACAAACTACTTTTGAAAGTAATAATAAAAAAACTGTCACAAACGAAACCTAAATTACAAAAATAAACACATTTATTAAATGATAATTAAAAAACATAAATATTATAAACGACATCATTGGAATCAATATAATGAAATAATTATTTTGATTATGAAATAACAAATTTAAATCTCATTTGATTTTTAAAATAGTTTTTAAAAATTAAATTACAAATTAAATAATATAACCATATTTTTAACATTTAATCAGGGAAAAATTTTAAATTCATTATCTTAAAAAAAAAAGCATTTTAATGAAACATTATTTTCTGGCGTCTTTTTCTGCTGTAGTTCTCAAAGGCGTTGCCGTCCATTTAATTTATTTATTTATTTATTTTTGCCGACAAAGGTTTTTTTTTTTTAATTTGGAAAAGATTTTGTGCTTAATGTCACGATTTCTGCATGATCCAATCTTTCTCTGTCCTTCCAAATTAGGTCATTGACTCATTGTCATTCTATTAGGTTAAAAATAGTAATAAATAAGAGGCTCTTCCTATGTAAAGAGTTCCCATTTAAATATTTGGATTTAATTTAATCGAGCTGACTTGTACCTTAGCTCGTCATCGAGTCACGAGTTCGAGCTAGCCTATACTCAAGCCTCTATATTAAAAGAACTCGAGTAGTCGAGTTTGAGCTTAGCCTGGCATGGCTCATAAGCTCGTTGGATTGCTCGATTAACTTAAATATATTTAAAAATTAATTTAAATTAATATTTAATATTTATTTTAATAATTTTAATTATTTCTTTATTAAAATTAAAAAATTCTGTTTTTTTTTTTAAATTTCAATTAAAAACTAAGAAATAGAATTTTTCTAAATGAGCTCAAGCATAACATTTTTTAAACGGGCTGAACTCGAGCTTAGTAAATAAGAATTAAATGAGTTAAGTTTGATTAGGCAGATAGTTGATTCAACTCGACTCATTTACACCACTAATTAAATATTTTTAATTAAAATTTAATCAAAGACTACAAAGTTTATTTTGAGAAAAAAAAAATGTGAATATTCGGATAAAATTCTTTTCAATTTAGTCCTCGTCATTATCTTTAATTATGGAAGTTGCAGAATTCAGAAACATTGGGGGGAACTGTGGAAGAGGAATTTCTTGGAAGGAAGCGGCTAAGAATTAAATACTGATTTCTTTTGTTTTTATTCCTAAGAATTAAAATATAAAAGAATTTAAATTATTGCATGCCCCTTAACAAGGAAATTTTATTTGGTCCGGTAACCTGATGTAGCTCTACATTCGGTGAGCAGTAAACATGCGCCACGTGTTCTCACTATTTACCGCGCGGCCCGACAATCTGACCCGGAACGGACCCGGGAGTTTGCGTATTGCTCGGTATTGCTAGGTATTGATCGATTTTGCTCGACAAAAATGAAAAATATCATTTTGTGAAGACCAATACCGAGCAATACCGAGTTCTTTTAGGTATTACTCAGTATTGGTCTTCACAGAGCGGCATTTCTCGTTATTGCCAAGCAATACCTAGCAATACCGAGTAATACCTAGCAATACCGAGCAAATACCGAGCAATACGCGAATATAGTAATCCCGGATTCCGGTGCGAGATGGGTCGTCGGGCCGCGCGGTAAAGAGTAATAGCACGTGGCGACATATTATTGGCTACCGGACGTAGAGCTACATCAGGTCACCTGACCTAATAATTTTTCCTTAACAAGATAGGGAGCCACTTATTATTTAAGTTCTTAAATTTAAATGTTGATAAATATTTATAGTTTAATAGCAAAGTCAAATTATTTTTTTGAAAATCATAAGTGCATGGATAATAAGGGCTAAGAAAAACTTTAGTAGAAATGAAGGGATATGAAGAATGAAAATGCCATCATTTGATCACCAAACAATTTTGTCATTAGAAGGAAATGCATTATTATTATTATATAATTGAGGAAATATTATTAATAAAAAAGGGAATATAAGATTAGATGTTAAATTAGAGCCAAAGTACTCAGAAATTCATACAAGAGATAAAATGACAGTAAGTTATAACCAAAGAAACACCATTGAAAGGATTGACGTCAATTCACTTTAAGGGATGGAGGATATTGCGTTCTGGAATATTCGCGGTGGTACAGAGTGATATAGTGTCTTAGTTCTGTATAGAGATCCAACACACAAACAGATAAGAGAATTATATAGTTTATAAGTGACACCATGATTTTTATGTGAAAATCCCTGAAAAATGAGAAAAACCACGAGGCATAGCCTAGTTTGAATGAATTCACTAATGTTTGCAATTGATTATAAATGATGCCTTTCCTTACAAGGAAGATCTTGGCTCGATATAACAAATATACATCATATAGAGTGCATTGTAAAGTGGGAGTTGGAAGATTCAGAGTTGATATGTTCATTTGGGCGGTAGGATCGTAGTTGAAGAGTGATGTTGGTCAGAAGGACTATAGCTAGTTGACAATGGTCGGAATAGTCAGCGGGCGACAATGGTTAGAAGAACCGTAGTCGGAAGGCGAAAGAATTCGACGATCCATAGCCGGAGGGCGATGGTGGACGGATGGACCGTAGTCGGTGGGAGAGACGGAGGTCTGAATGATTGTAGTTGGCAGGCGACGGAGGTTAGAAAGGACCATAGTCGGCGGGTGACAGAGGTCGGGAGGATCATTGTCGGCACTCAACACAAGTCGGGAAAATAGTAGTCAGCTGGAGACGGAGATCAGAAGGACCATAGTTAGCGGGCGACGAAGGTCGTAAGGATCGTAGTCGACGAGAGACAGAGGTCGTAAGGACCGTAGTTGGCAGGCGACAGAGGTCAGAAAGGACCGTAGTCGGCGGGTGATGAAGGCCATGAGGACCGTTGTCGGCGGGAGACAGAGGTTAAGAGGACTGTTGTCTATGGCGATGGTGGTCGAAAAGAATCCCGACGGCTATTGACGAAAAGGCAGAATTTTGGCGGTGGCTAAGAAGAACTCTGGCGATGGTTGATGAATGGGAGGAAGTTGGAAAAAACTCCAACGTTGGTCGACGAACAGGCATAAGTCTGGCAGTGGTTGAGAAGAACTTCGATGGCGGTCGACGAATGGGCTGAAGTCGGGAAGACTTGGTGGTGGTCGGGAAGAACTTTGGCGGTGGTTGACAAATAGGCGAAAGTCAGGAAGAACTCCTACAGTGGTCAACGAGCGGGTGGAAGTCGGGAAGAACTTCGACGATGGTCGATGAGCAGGAGGAAGTCAGGAAGAACTCCGACGGTGGTTGACGAATGACCGGAAGTCAAGAAAAACTCCCGTGATGGCCGACGAACAGGAGGAAGTCCAGCGGTGGTCGACGAATGGGTGGAAGTTCGACGATGGTCAGGAAAAAACTCCAATTGTGGTCGGCGGACGGGAAGAACTTCGGTGGTGGTCAGTGGATGGGCGAAAATCCTTCTATGGTCGGAAAGAATTTTGACGGTAGTCGGAGGATTGGTGGAAGTCCATCAGTGGTCGGGAAGAACTCAGACGGTGGTCAACATCAAGCAAACTCCCAAATCCTTCCCTTATTTTCCTCCTTTCTCCCCCCTATTGATAAGAATGGGGGCTATTTATAGTTTTTTACGAGTGGCATGGCTTGTAAATATAGGGCAGATCAATGTAAAAATGGGAATGGTTTGGATGGACGGCCGATATTGCTCCTTTGAATGCGTTAATGATATTGGAATTTAGTGATCTTGGGCTCGTTGGATTTGTCTTGTAGAGCCGCTAGATTTGACTATAAGCATGTCATCTTTAGAATTTGTTTGGTATTACAAATTGAGCTTTGAACAATTCAAATATGCTTTGTACCCTTGATTTGGACTCATTTGGGCTAGGATCTAGCTGGTTTTGGTGTCGATGGGTTCATCTTTTTGAGACGTTAAGCTTGACTATAAGTTTGCCGAAATTGGAGTTTGGATGATTCCATATTTAATTTGGGAAGCTTTCAACTCAATTTTGCTTCAAGATTCATGCTGGATCAAGACTATTTTTTGCTGATATATCAGAGGAGATTCATTCGAGGAGGTTGAAAACATGGTTAGAGCTTACGTTGATGCTCAGGTGCCTATGCAAGGGGTGAGTAAGGATCACTACAAGCATGATAGTCTTATTAGAATGGATAAGGGATGAGAGCCTAGTAGGAAATTGCTTGAAAAATCATAATCGTTATCTATAAAGAAGATTCACAAGGGTTGCCATCAGGTAAGGTTGTGAAAACTGGACTGGACAACGAAGCATATGGAGGGATTCACGTTTTGATGGTTCAACTGAGATCGAACCGAGGTTGAAACGGTTGACATAACAAATATTAATAATATTAAAAAATAATGACTAAGCATATAACCATTTAAACTTAATTTTTGAGATATCATATAATTTTGGATTTTAATTCCTTAATTGAATCACAAAACAATAACATTCAACGAAGTCTGAACACTAAGAACAATTAAAACCTTCATTAATAAAAAATTCAAGGGTGCAAGGCATTGTTCTTCAGCTCTGATATCCTCCATTTAAATACATGCTCTTATTTCAGAATCCCATAAAATCTACTGGACTTTCTCTTTCAAAACTATTACGATTTTAACCTTGTGGAGCCGAGTTCTTAGAACTATGTAGAATTGATGTTCCACAAAGAAACAATTTCAAGCATTAACTATGCTGAATGGGGAGAAACATCCAATATATCCAGCAAAAAACCATCAAAATATCATCCCATTCATCAAGTAAATAGAGTTTTACGTCACTGTGAAGATGCTTAACATGCTCAGCAGAAAATCAAAGATTCGAGAAGCTATAAATTTAGGGTTAAAAAAACTTACATCCCATGGTCATGCTGGAGAAGAATATTGCATTGGTGAAGTGAGCTCGTCGTTGTCTATTTCGTGAATCACCAACGAGCAGCAAAACGAGCCGGTGATGAACGGTACTACATGCGACTCACGAGCAAAATGAATTACGGGAGGGGAACGAATGAGGTCTTCATTAGGTCATTTTCTTAACTTAACTCCTTAGCCATTCAATCTGAAATCAACGTCTCAAATCTCGCCGTTTTTGAACCACGCGGCTCTTAAGAACTAGCGCCGGTTCTAGGTTTCGCCGTTCCGATCGGCCGGGCCGGTGGTTTTATCCCAATTTGATTAGAAACTGATTTTGAGATATAATTGAATCGGTTGGCTTACCGGTTCATTGTTCAATCACTTGAACTAGCTGGTCGGATTTGATTTTTAAAAACCATGACATGAGATTTCTTTAAGAAAATTAACCATATAGCTTCATATATGTTTCTTTGAGAAAATTAAATATATATCTTTATCGATTGATGACAATACTTTCTTTGTATTATAGACACTTATACTGAGGAAGTATTTAAGCTTTTCTAAATCTTTGATGTCAATTTTGACCTAAATGAATTCATATGTGTATTATAGATGTTCATTTCATAAATATTAATGCATTATTTGAATTATATTCTTCGGAAATAAAATATAAATGTTCCTCATCTCCTCATCTATTTACTATTACTATTAATGAAGGTGCAAAGGGGTAGAAAAATAAGTAAATGTTGATTATTATTCCTTCTAGAATGAATCAAATCAAAATTAAACAAACTAATTATTTAACATCATTATCATAACAAACAAAAAGAGAAAAATTTATGCAAAATTGACTAAAAATGACAGAAGAACTTGTCAAAGTCTACAAGATAATAACCTAAAGACAATATCAAATATTGACCTGACATTAATACACAGCCAAAGTGGACAATGCTAGCCAAACAATCATATCCCCTGTAAAGTCTTTAAGACTTGAAATATTAATAAACTATTAATATTACAATTTTATTAATAAATTAATATAAATTTTAAGAATATTATGAGATTTTTTTTAGGACCTATGAGATTTTTTTTTAGAACCGGGTATTCACATGCTGCCACCCCGAAAGGATGCTTGGCGGTGTGACTAATCCTAAGCTGATCTAAAAGAGGCACTCACCCCAGAAACTTCCTGGCCCACACTTGATTGGGCCTCGCTTTAGAGGCGCTGCCGCTCGAGGGGAATCGAGCACGAGTTGAGAGATTCTTAACCGTACTTGCCCACCAACCAAGCTAAATAACGTAGGGTAATATTATGAGAACTTATAATATAAGAAGAAAATTTAGAATAGCTAAGAGCTCATCAAAGTTGACAATGACATAATTGTTAGGATCCACAATGCGACATTCCGAAAGAAAATGATAAATTTTTCTAAGAAGATAAGTAAGAAAACAATGATTTTTTAGATCAGGAAGCAATTAATTTATTATCTCAATGACTGATTAACTCATTATTTTGTTATTTATCAACATTTGATTCGACGTGGATCAAAAGAAAAGACAAATGGCCCGTCATATTTCAATATTATTAGGCAATCTGAAGCATTCAATAATGTCTATGATGTTATTAGATCTCAAAAATTTAAAAATTTTAGTAATTGACGTTGATGAACTTACTGTAATTATAAATAAAAGGCAACAATTTTAATTCTGTATTTTTATTAATAAAAGGGGAAGAACAAATTGCACTAAAAGAACATCATATGATCATCAATTCAACAAAATGAAGGGAACAAAAATTAAAACAGAACAACAGCTCCTAAGAACAAAGTAAATATCGCATAAGGTAGTCTTGAAATCGACTTAGTTTGAGCTGAGGAGGACGTCGGGGTTGAGGTAGAGTTGGAGGAGGGAGTAGGTGTCACCGGAACCCCACTGCCGCCGCTGCTTCCACCGCTTCCTGGAGTCGAAGAAGAAGGTGGAGGTGAAAGCTCCGATGCTCCCGGTCCAGCTGCTGGGGTTGCAGGTGAAGTCGAAGAAGGCGAAGGAGATTTTGCTTGGGATGAAGCAGGGGATGAGGCAGGGGAAATTGCAGGAGAAGACGGGGTAGGGGAAGGAGTAGAGGATGGAGATATAGCAGCCGGAGTTGGGGAGGGAGAGGAGGATGGAGTCTTAGTGACTGGAGCAGGAGATGGAGAAGAGGACGGAGATGTAGCAGTCGGAGAAGGGGAGGGAGAGGAGGATGGAGTCTTACTCACGGGAGCGGGAGATGGAGAAGAAGATGGAGGCTTGATCGCCGGAGCTGGGGAGGGAGAAGATGTTGGAGGTTTCACCACCGGAGCAGGGGAAGGAGAAATCGATGGTGGAAAAGAGGATGGAGGTTTAGCTCCAGGAACAGGGGATGGAGACGGTGCAGAAGCTGAAGAAGGAGGAGTCGCAGGAGAAGATGGTGGAGGAGAGGAGGTCGGCGGTGGATGGACTGGCTTATTTCTCACAGCCATGACTACAACTATAAGCTTCTGCCCTTGAGCACAGTGGCCATCTGCGCCGCTGATAAAGAAGAAAGGCCCCGATCTATCAAAAATAAACACAGATTTGCCACCTTCGAACTTCTTTATCGGATCCTTCGTGTTGCAGGACTCATAATCCTCCTTCTTCACCACAAGAACAGAGTCCTCCCCTTTCTTATAATTAAAAACTGCAGAAACCAAAAAACAAAACAAAAATTCAAACATCCCGTAATAGAATTACTTCACAAATATGCGCATTAACAACATCAAAGTTTGATTATAAGATCATTACTAAGCTTATCCTTCACTTGAAATCTCATCCTCTCAGCCCAGCTATTGTACTTCTCAGCAGGCTTCAACACCCAGCCACTTCTTACCCCCACGTAGAAATCATAAGCCTCTGTGAAACAAACCAGGCCGAGAAAGAAACCAGCCAGCAGAACAAGCCGCGCCATTAGAGCAACACGATAAGAAGCTCTTTCAGCTCTTATCAGTAACAGAATACAAACAGCAAGTAGCCGAGGAAGAAGAAGACCAGAGGGAGAAAAAGCAAACGAGATTTGAAGAATTCCGATGAGCAGTAGAAGAAAATTTGGTCAGAGATTGGCTATATAGACCAGCCGCCTTGTTACCGTTGCCCGGCCTTCCGTTACCAAATATGAACCGGTCCCTAACGGTAACTTTGAGAAAATTCCAATCCACCCTTAGATTGCTTCAAGATTGACGCCATCAAAATAAACTAGTAATCTATCGTTCATAGGATTTTCCGTAATTCATCTCACCTCGTTTTGGAAGGCAAGCAGCGCACGGTACTATAAACGGAATTTCCAACAGGAATATTTATTTGGCTGATTTTTTTTTAAAGATTAATATAACTGAATATATATTTAAAAATAAATTAAATAATTTTATTATTATGGTAGCTATAAGATTTTTCCTTGTCGGGTTGGAAGGCTGTGATAGAGACAGCTGTGAACAGGCCGACGCTATCTATTATATTAAGGATTTAATTACGAGATTTATTGCTAATCTCTTTATTAGGAAATCCATTTATGGCAATAATATAAGAAATAATGGGAAGGCTAATGAATGTGGGAGCCAAAGGGTCTCAATTGTTCATATGGCTTTATGAAACGTTTATATATAAATTTATTAGAATTAAATTTTCAGATAAGTTATTGAGTATATGTCGATATAATGGACGTGCAATGCCACTCGGTTTGAAATTGACTCGATAAATGACTTGTGAGCCAAGCTGTTGGGCTAATCCTAACTGGACTTGTTAGATTGTGAGTCGGCTTATTAAAAGATATTAATATAAAATGCACTTAAAATATATTAATATTAAAAATTTTGAGTAAAAATGTGTGAAAAATATTTTAAAATTATATATCACTTTTTTAATTAGAAAATCAATTTATGATAATTATATAATAAATAATGGGAAGGCTATTGAATGTGAGAGACCTAGGGTCTCAGTTGTTCATATGGTTTTGTAAAATATTTTGATATAAATAAATAAATGAATAATACAAAAATTTAAAAAATAAATGAATAAAATTTTTTTGGAATTAATTTTCAGAGAAATTGTGAAAAAGTATATTTGTTTTATAATGGTGATGCAATGTCAGTATAGGCCTGCAATTAGCTGTCATACCAAATTAGAAATGATTACTTTGTGGTTGTCATTTAATTAATTTGGGAAAGATTTTTAAAATATTGTTAAGAATTTGAAATTTAATATTGTCTGTGTTGGGTCCTGGAATATTCGAGACGATAGATAACTATAAAGTTTAACATCTTAGTTTTGTACGAAGATCTGACACGCATACAGATAAGAATAGATGGTGTAACATTCATAAGAGACACAAAAAATTTTAATGTGGAAAACCCTTAAAAGGGAAAAAGGCCTAGCCCAGTTTGAATGAATCCACTAGCATTTGCAGTTGATTACAAATGAGGCCTTTCATTGAAGGGAAGGCCGTAGTCGGCTAGTGACGAAGGCCAGAAAAATCGTTGTTTAGAGAAAGAGGTCAGAAGGAACGTTGACGGGTGGAAGTCCGACATCAGGTAGAAGTCTGATGAAAGTTCGATGACAGGCAGAAGTTTGACAAAGGATAGAAGTTTGGCGTCGGGAAAAAGTTCGATGAAATTCCGACGACAGGCGAAAGTTCGGCGTCGGGTAGAAGTCCGACGAAACTCCGGTGACGGGCAGAAATCCGGTGACAGGTGGAAGTTCAGCATCGGATAGAAGTTCAACGAAAGTATGGCGACAGTTAGAAGTCTGATGAGGGATGAAAGTCCAACGAAGGGCGAAAGTCTGGCGTCAGTTGGTTGCCGGGTAGAAATCTGGCTTTAGTTGATGGCTGGGCAGAAATTCGCGTCCGTCGTTAGCCAGGCGAAGGCTGGCGACAGTCGGTGGCCTGGTTAAAGTTCGACGGTGGTCGAGAGGATTCTGGTTCTAAGAGAAATCTTCATTCTCTTCTTGCTTGGGTCCCTTCCTCCTCCCTTTTTATGAGGAATGAGAGATCTATTTATAATTTTTTGAGAGTGGCATGATCAGTAAATAAGAGGGAGATCAAAGATAATTTGGGAGTGGTTTGAATGGACGGTCGATGTGGATTTCCTCAATAAATGATTATTTATTGAGCATTTGAATGCTGTAATGATATCAAAATTCAGCGATCTTGGGCTCCTTGGATTTGTCTCGTTGAGCTGCTCTATCTGACTATAAGCATGTCATGTTTAAAAATCGTTTGGTAATCCAAATTATGGTTTGAACCTTCCAAATATGCTCCGGGGCTTGAATTGGGACTCATTTGGGCTCATATTAAGTCGGATTTGGTGTCCTTGGGTTCATATTTTCGAGACGTTCAACTCGATTATAAGTTTGTTGAAATCGGAGTTCAGATGGTCTTCAATTAAATTTTTGAAATTTCAAACTTGATTTTGCTTCAAGATTCGTGCCCGATCAAGATAATTTTTTGATGATATATTAGTCTATATCAAATTTGTATTTAAAAACCAAATATTAAGAGAATGATTACTATTAATTATAGGTTTGTAGGGGATTTTATTATGAATATCTTTAAGTTTAAGGTGCTCGTGAATGTAGATGCATATATGATATTTGTTGGGATCATAAAATTTTTTTGCTTAATTCGCTGATCATTAGTTTTAATTCAGAACAAATTTTAAAGCCAAGCAAAAAATAATGAGATAGATTTATGTTTAATTTGGCCATTTAAAACCATCGATGATTGCTTGGGTTAACCCCAATTTTGACTGGCTAGCTAGTTAGATTAACTAGGGGCAATATCATTTCACTCTTTTCAATCATGGAGCGATGCAATTTGCAGTGTTTATTGTTGATAATTATAAGGAGCATTTTGTATTATTATGAATTAGAACTGAAATACCTTTCTTAAAATCTATAAATTAAGAAGTCAAAATTGCAAGCAAAATTACTGCTTAAAGTTTATATAAAGAAGCCTAAATTTTACTTTTAGACATGAAATAAACTGGCATTATTTATTCACCATAGGGGAGAGAGGGAGAGAGAGAGAGAGAGTTTAAATGTCATAGCTCTATATGAAGATTTAGTACAAATATGGATAAAAAGAGGTCGTGCGAGAATCATAAGAGCACCAAATTTTTTATATTGAAAATCTCAGAAAAGTGAAAAATCATGGGGTACGGCCCAATCAAAATGATTCTACTATTATTTGTATTTAATTACAAGAAAAGACCTTGGGGGATGTCATTAATATAATACAAAGAATATATAATGCCGTTGAAGTTGGAAAAGCTTTTTGACAGGAATCTATCACCAAAAAAGGGAGTTAGTGCTGATATTGACGACATGCATCAATCATATAAGTGATGACATGTGTTGTCATTATTAATAATACAATGTGATGAAACCAATAAGTCACTTCTAAAAAACTGGATTTTTCATAGTAGATAGTAGGAGCGGTTTTTAAACTGCTGTTAAAACCCTATTTTAGCATCATTTTTTATTGCTACAAATTGCTCCGGTTTTAACCGGTGCAAATAGCACCTCTTTTAACTGTGCGTAAAGCCCTGCCCTAAAACAAAAAATCCCTAATTCCCAATCTTATGCGCGCGATCTGCTTGGCTCTCCTTCTTCCTCTTCTTTTGTGTATGTGATCGTGACTCTAGCGGAGCAAACCACTGCTGTGCATCGCAGCTGCTATCAGAGGAACACGGCCATTCATTACCATCGGAAATGCCCGTCCGCTTGCACATCCCGCTCGCATCTTGCTCGCTATTCTTCAGTGTGAGACTCTTCCTCTTCTCCCTCTTTTTCTCATTCTTCTTCTCATTTTTCTCCATCTTCTTCTCATTTTTCTTCTTCTTTCATTACGCTAATCCCTAAAATCAGAAAATGTTCAACATACATTGATACGATCGAGACCTAATTTTGAGGGGACTCTAATCTGTTGGAATTAAAAAAAAAATGGTAACCCAATAAAATGCCTAACTTAATAGTTATCGGAAATAGATGGATAATTAGCAAGAAAAATAGAATAAGAACATGAACAACTGATTTTTGGATTTGATCGAACCATATATTCACCTGCCTGCAAAAGAATTTTATAATATTAAATTAGTTTGGCATGAGGTGTTAATAAGAAGGCATGCCAACATTAAGTGATTGATGGATTTCAACATATGGTAGAACAACAATAAGGGAATATCTGATTGGATAGGAATTTACTGGAGGGGTTTCAAGAAAGCTCATATTCAGGATATATATTCAAATCTGAAGCACATGCTATGCTACCATTAAAAGTTAAGGGTCTGTTTGGGACGGCCGGATTTTTTATTGTTTTCTAAAACGGAGTTTTAGTACAAAAAAATTTGTACTAAAACTCCGTTTTAGAAAGCAATAAAAAAGCCATCCCAAACGAAGCCTAACTCACATCAATTCTAAACCCCTAATAGATTCTCCTAGCAAATTAAAGAAGTACAAGCTTAATGAGTTTGCAGTCAAGTGAAGCAGCTTTCTTCTGACAAAACAAAGTCAATCCTCCGACAACTGTAGTATTCAATTGAAGTGGTCATTATAAGCATGCAATGGAGATCAAATTAATCTCTTAGATATAGTCAATAATGACCATGGGAGTGTCATTACAAATTGAAATTATTAATAAACCTACAAGCTTATAAAATGCCCCCCTAAAATTATTTATATGGCCACGAAGCAAATAATATTCCAAATCTCCAACTGAAGAAGCATTTCATCGAACACCTCGTGGGCAAAAAAAAAAAAAATTTTCCTATGACAAAGTATTTCCCACGACTTTCCTAACTGCTATCAATATTAACCTCTGGCAAGTATTAAGCCATATAAAAACTTCTCTTCCCCACGTTCAAAAAAAAAACCATATGCAACAGAAACTGCTATTTGATTCACTACAAAAGGAAAGAAAAGACCGGACGCAAGGAGATGCTCACTGGTGAAGAAAACTTTCTGCCCTCTGTTTCTCGGGGTTTTGCTTCCAAGTAAGAAGATCGAGTTCCCTGTTCACGCCCCCGACAGCCTCTTACATCCAACCTCCAACTCCGACGACACAAAACCAACAACCCAAATCGTGGAATCAAGCCCCGTCAGCCTCCGCCGGTGACCTGTCCAGCCGATCCCCTCACGCGAGCAAAGCCACACCCGACCAAAATCTTCGCCCGGCGACTATGAATAAAGGGCCATGGACGGCGGAAGAAGATAAGATTCTTATGGACTACGTCAAAAAGAACGGCCCTCGTGACTGGAGCTCCATTCAATCCAACGGTCTTCTTCCCCGAACCGGCAAATCCTGCCGTCTCCGCTGGGTCAACAAACTCAGACCCAACTTAAAAAGCGGATGCAAATTCACATTGGAGGAGGAGCGCGCGGTGATCGATATGCAGGCAAGATTTGGGAACAAATGGGCGCGAATTGCAACCTTCCTTGAAGGTAGAACGGATAATGATGTCAAAATTTTTTGGAGTACTCGGCAAAAGAGATTGGCTAGGCTTCTGCAAACTCCACTTCCAGTCAGATCTCAGAGGAGGCAAAAGAACTCACCTGTATCTTCTCAAGTGCCTGATTCTGATGATGTGTTGCTGCAAAATTTGAATTCTCCTTCCATAGAATTCATTAAATTTACGGAATGTTACGTAAATGGTAAGAAATTGGATTATATCTGAGCTATTTGGTGACTGAAATGATGCTCGTTACGTTAGTACAGATATACGGTTTAATCAGGTGTTTCTAAAACTAGTTTTATTGCACATGCACGTGAATAAAAATTTTAAAATCATATGTTGAATATTTATTAACATTATCATTCTTAAAAAATATTAAATTTATCGAGATCAATAATTATAATTATTAATTATTTTAATTAAGAGTTAGATTTTTTTGTTAAAATCATATTAGAAAAAAATATACTAATATAATTTTATAATTCAATATTGAAAAATTCATAATTTTTCTCTGTAGAACTAATAATACAATAAAATTAATGATTTAATATTTTGACCAAAAAAGCACAATTTTTATTGTAAATAAGATATTATAACATTATATTTATATATTTAATTAAAATTATAAAAAAGAGGAATTTTATCTTAAAATTGTACGTGCACTAAGTGCACATTATAATAATTTTTAAAGTTAGCACAAAAATAATAAAAATGAACACTCACTAAGTTCACTTTTTAGTATTGCACAATATAATCAAATAGGGTAAGAATTTCAAATTAATGACTAATAATATAATCATATTTTTAATATTTTTAATTTAAAAATAAAAAAATCCAAATTATAATTAACAATGGTATGAAACATAATTATAATTAACAATGATATGAAACAAAAAATTTCTGAATTTTTTGAGAAATAAATAATCTTTGGAATATAAAGTTAATATCTTAGATAGTATTCTACAAATACATAAATGAAAAATAGGAATTTATAAATCTAACAAAAAAAAAGTATGTAAATTAGAGAGAGATTAGCACGATAAAAAAGGCTATTTTTTAATTCCAATATTTCTAACGGATAGTACAATCAAATGAATAACATACAAATCATAAAAAAACAAGTCAAAAAAACTGGAAAAAATCAAAATTGCTAAAAAGTTAGAAGAAATCACATAATTAAAGAAATCAAAAGAAGATTTGGAAGAGCAGAAATTCAAATTGTTTTGACCAAACAACTATATATAACTATTGAAAGCAATGGTTTGACACTTTTTAGCACAAGGAAATCCCAACAAGACTTCCAGTTCAGTTTGAATTTAATCATTTTTTTGGTACTTTCAAACAATGGATTCTAAAGGTTTAGTTTACAGAAGAGATTTTGCCACTCCTAATCAATTTGCGTGCAGCATGTTGATGATGAATGTACCATAATATATTTCATAAGAAAAGTATTAAGTTCGCAATTTTGTTTAGAAACAAGCAACGATTCATTACAAGAGGATTCCTTAAGTTCTCAGGATGATGACGTATATCTTGAAGCATTTACTTCCAGTAGAGACCCATTTCTAATGAAAAGCATGCCTATAATATCAATCATAAAACAGATAAATCAGAAAGAAATGTTTCAGTTTTCCTAGCCAGGCCTAATGCTTCCCTAACAACAATAAAAACCTTCCCTTCCATCATTGAGTTGCTTTGAGCATGGCAACTCTAGGAATGCATTAATGGCTCATGTGGTTTCTGAATTTACTTAAAACAAAACTTTTCAGCACATCTTGGGCTCCTTATGGAGACATGAGTTACATCTTCTGGGCAAAGATGGAGCAAACTTTCAAAGCACTGGATTCTGGTTATTTGCCAGATCAAACAAACGTTACTTTCTCGTACCAGCATGCAGCTTATTATTTCCATTGGCATATTCTTTGGATGACAATGTCATAAAGTTGGTAACAGTACATTAATATATTTAGACATTTGACTCGCAATAATGTAGACTATTTATGCTGCTACTTAAAAGATGGTTCTCTTCTTATGGCTGGCTTGCGCTTAAAAATGGCCTCAAAACTGCTGATCATCTTCTTAAAAGAGGCATTTTGGTGAATTCAATGTGTGCTTTCTGTCATGACTACGGAGAAACCCACTCCCATCTTTTCTTTGAATGTGATTTCTCGTTTGGTATCATTAATTCACTCATCCCTCAAACTCAAAATTTGCTTCTCAGGCCGAACCTTTTACAGGCTTTTGAATTTGTTGAGGACATTGCCGATAATAGGAGTTTGAAGGCTCTGTATTATCTTTTGATTAATTCTGCTATTTATTTTATTTGGCGAGCCCGTAACGACCGAATTTTTGGAAATCTGATTGACTGCCGCTCTACGGTGATTAGAAAAATTAAAAGAGCCTGTCATGCTAAGGTTGTGGGTTGGAAAAATGCAAATGATCTGTTATATTTGCTGGATTAACTGCTTCTTTTCTGTTTGGGAGGCGTTCTCTGCCTTTGTCAACTGGAATTTCATCGTGGCTGCTTGGAGTGCTCAGCTGCTGCTCTATCCCCACTGGATGGCTGGATTGGCAACCGTTGGGAGTTCGTTCAGAAGGTTTTTTTGCAGGACAATGATGAGTGCTGCAGCTTCTCTCCTTGGAGGGCCAGTTTTTTTGGCAACCAGGAGGGTGTCCCTGTCCATTTACATCCCGTGCTGCCGTTTTTGGCTGCAGCAAAAACTGAGTCCTGATTTTTTTGTATACCACAATTTTGTTTATTTACTTGTAATTGGGGGTGGTATAGGTTTTTCTTTCATAGTATTCCTTTTTGGTTGATGTAATTCCTGCTGTCCACCTCTAGTTTTTGCTTGGGGTTTGGACCTTTTTTCTGTAATTTTTCTTTGTCTTTGTCAATGAATGGGCTTATGCCCCAAAATTTCCCAAAAAAAAAAGATGGCATGTGATTGTACCAATTAATGATCACAATATTTCAATTTTAAAAACAACTCACTCTTTCGTTAAATCCTTCCCTTTGAATTCTAAACTATGCATATGATTCTAAAACTTAGAACTCAAGCGGAACTTTGAGGCAAATGATTTACGAGGAGGATCATCACCAGAAGCCATCTGCATTAAAAGAAATAATTAGTAAAGCATTGTAATATATAAAAAGTACAAATAAAAGAAGCAATTAATAAAAAAAATACAATTCTACAATTCTAAATATAACAGAATACAAATAAAAGAAGCAATTAATAAAGCAGTTAATGAATTACAAAAATAAAGAATGCTAGAATACAAATAAATAATTAATATTTTCATTTCTTAAAATTCAAAAAGTACTATTCAAAATATTACAAAAAAGAAAAATTCTACAATTCTAAATTACAAAAACTACTCAGAATTATCAAAAGTATTTTCATTGCTGTCAAGGGTATCTTCACTTTCATCCTCGTTCTCATCTTCGCCTGAGCTAGTTGAACTATTCACATCTTCTAACTTCATTTCAATACTAGAGGTTGTAGTTGGCATCTTATCAATTTCAACAGGCCTACAACTTGACATCTCATCCTTTTGATGTGCAATTGCTACAATGTATTGTTGATCAATTATTTCCCGAGCTTTTGTTTTTATGACAGCTAGCCAATCTTGTTTGTCTCTACGACCACTGAGATATTTGCTAAAATAAACTTGAATAGCTTGACTTGCTAACACAAATGGATCAAACTTCCCGTATCTTCTATTAGGTTTTTACATCTACTAAACAATTAGTTATAAGACCGATTATTGTTGGTAAATGTAGCCTTTATAACTCTTTAGCAGTAAAAGCTGAAAAGTATAAAACGCCCAAACAAAACCATGAAAAAAGAAAAAAAAAAAAAAAAAAGACACAACTCCCCTTGGCCTATTGGTTGAGAGCTTAGGCTTACAACTAAGAGGTTCAAGGTTCGAGTCATTGTGTATGCGTTGTGTGTGTGAGTTTGCCTTAAATGGCCTAAATGTCCCCAAAAAAAAAAAAAACCATGAAAAAAGCTTTTGAAAAAGTTCAGGTCAAGCAGATCAAGTAGCTACAAGAAGATTGATTTGTAAAATAGAAGCATAATGTGTTGTAATATTTGAATATTAAACCTACAGCACCTTTTTATATCTATATCAAATTAAAATCTGTATCAAATTATATATATATATATATATATATATATATATATATATATATATATATATATATATATATATATATATATATATATATATATATATATCAAATTGTTAAGCTGATTTATTCTTGTTTAAATATGTCTGTTTATATTTTCTCTAGCTCTTGTACCATCATGGTTTTTGTATCATCACAAACTGCATGTATCAGTTGCTATCATCTGACCTTTATGCCTATTATTCGTCTTTCATTCTTCTTTTTGATAGGTTGTTGATGTGTATATATATTTTGGTGGACATTCAGGTTTCATTTTTTTTTTAATAAAAATTTTGGACTTTAGTAGTGGTTATAACTGTCACCAGTGTCTAGAATTGTGGCAGTTAAAATCGTCAAATTACTGGAAATCTATTTTCTTGGACAGTATTTGTGGTGTTATAACCGCCACAATTCTGGAGGTTTGTACCGGTTATAACCGTTGTAAAATTAAGCACTTCGTGAAATCTACCCTGCTAGTCTTCAAACTGATGCGAAATGTCATTGCAACGCATTGCAATTACAGTGGGGGTGTAGCGATTTTAAAATCACTGCAAAGAAACCGTTAGGATATGTAAAAAATTGTGATGAGATAGCCCTATTTTTTGGTTGTGAGCATTAAAGTAACTAAGTGATAATAGCTAAAAAATTATAGGTCAAAGGACTATAGTTAGCAGGCAATGGAGGTTGGAGGACTATAGTCGGCAAACGACGGAAGTCGAAATGATAATAGTTTGGTGACAAATATTCGAGGGCCGTAATCGGTAGGTAATAGTGGTTGAAATGATCATAGTCATGTGACAGAGGTCGTATTACTATAGTTAGACGACGGTACTCGAAGAATTATAAACGGACTACAGTAGTCAGAGAACTATAATCAGACGTTAGAGGTTAAAAAGGGTCGTAGTCAGATGATGGTGTTTCGAGGATTATGCTTGATAGACAACGAAGATCATAGGACCGTAGTCAGGCGATATAGGTTTGCAGACTACATCCAGGTTATGGTTATTTGAGGATAGTAGTCAGCAGGCGATAGAGGTCAGAAGGACTATGTTCGGGTGATGATAGTAAGAGAAAAATAGATAATGGGCGATGGATGTCAATCCCTAAGATCTAATTTGAAAGAATTGTCTACTTATATCTTTTAATCATCAACCAATGCCACTAGTAATTATCCATATAAAAATAATATACACAACGAAAGTTATCTTTCATTTTCATATTCTCAAAACATGTATAACTTATTTTGTCTTTAAAAATTATGTACATTAGTCATGAATTTATCTTTATAGTCTATCCATTTTTTATACATTCATGAAAAAAAAACAAAGGATACAAAAGAAATACATACAACCAAAATCTGATTAGTCTCACTCCACTAGGACTTTGCCAATCTCTGAATTTGTGAAGAAAACCATATAATGAGCAAAAGCTCAATTGGTTACCAGAACATACCACTAGAACCAATTCACGAAAATCAAAATAATATGGATAAAATCATTCAAATCAATAACAGAGCTTATTTATCATGAATTCATATGCATAGAAATATACCAACATAAATAGTTGTGGTTCATATGAATAAAATTAATCAATATGAATCATAATCATAAGAGTGAGCATTAATCATTGTGTCAGTTGTATCCCAACATATTAAAAGGGTTATTGAAAGATTATCATGTAAATTTTTAAAGCAATGTAGTTGCACATTGATTCTATCAATTATTAATGTAAGGTAACATCCTAATTGTCATTTCTATATTTTATCATGTTATTTATGCAATATGCATCAATCTCATGTATAAGACGTGTCACTTATCTACTTATCTGTATTAGCATTATAATGCATCATATTCATGTATTATATCATATATCATATACCTCGTATATTATATAACTTATGCATATTCATGTTATATCTATCATTATGTCATGTATGCATGTACATATTCATACTAAAACAAGTCAGGACGTCCAGCTAATCACATGATGCTTTCCTGTATCTTATTAAGTAATGTCATGTATTAATATATCAGGTGGTTATCTTTTAAGAGTCGTCACTCTTGCTTGTTGGCATATCTTATCCACTTATAACTACTTATTTTGTATATTGTATTTTGTGTTGGGATTACACCATAAACTTATAATACAAAGGTAAAAAAAGTTTATCAGCATATCCTCCTGTGCAAGATATGTTGCTTCAGCAAACCAAAATCACTTTATAACTATCTAGCTTTTTTTGCAACACACAAAAATGCTATATCACACATGCAAGATATATAATATATCATATGTGTATGTATGCA
Source organism: Dendrobium nobile (assembly GCA_022539455.1). Lineage (NCBI taxonomy): Eukaryota > Viridiplantae > Streptophyta > Magnoliopsida > Asparagales > Orchidaceae > Dendrobium > Dendrobium nobile. The sequence continues at coordinate 6,443,344 of CM039735.1, read as the reverse complement.
ATTTAACATGTTGATAATTTGAACATTATGCCATCAATGTGCTTTCTACTATTGTGCATTACACAGTATGCAAGCATGTCATATCATGTAAACTATATCATATATTCTTATGCATGTCATGTCAAATTTGTTGAGACAGATGCAATAGTCCTAATTTTATTTACATGTATACCCTTATTCTTAGCAATTCAATTAAAATTCAATATTAAATATTTGCAGTTATTTTAGTAAAGAAAATTTGAGTTTGTACAGTAAGAATTTTTTAAAAAAATTTTGTAGTCATTTATGCTTTTTTTAAGATTTAGTTTGGAACAATTTTTGACAACTTTTTTTTTTTTGCTGCTTATTAGAAAGCTACTGTAAAAGATAATATGTATTTAAAATCTTATTTATTTTGTGCGCATAAATGTTCAAGCTGTGCTGGTATCCATCTAGGTCATGGTGCTGGGCAAGCTGCCACCTAATTCTTCTGGGCCCTTCACCATTGTTGTGGTCTTATCATGTATACTGTAATCGACTCAACTTGGCTCCACCTATTGATTATTTATACAGTGATTTCCATGCGCTTTGAATTAAGAAATGACTCTTGGTGTACTAATATTGTCTTTTCTTAGAACTTACTGCTCCATATGGCTGAGTTGGTGAGGCTTTCCACTTCAAAAGAGAAAATCTTCAATATTGTTGCGGAATGGAACATTCATGACCTAAAGAGATACAAAAACTAACGTCTTAGTTTTGTATAGAAATTAAGTACGCAGACAGATAAACAGAAGAGATGCGATAGTCATAAGTAATATCAAGATTTTTACGTAGAAAATCCTAAAAAAGGAAAAAATCTTGTGTGTCTTGCCCAGTTGAAATAATTTCACCAGTGTTTGCAGTCAATTACAAATGAGGCCCATCCTCGGGGAAGGCTTTAATTGGTTTGATGTAGAAAATATAAATCATATAGAGTGCATTACAAGGTGGAAATTGGAAGAACAAATATTGATATGTTCATTTGGTCTGCGGGACCGTAGTTGGCAGGCAACGAAGGTCGAAAGGATCGTAGTTGGTGGACGACGGAGGTCGGAAAGACCATTTTCTAGCAAGATGAAGGTTGAAAATATCGTAGTCAGCGGACGACGGAGGTTAAAAAGATTGTTATCTGATGATCGAGCCTCGAGATTTGTGCTTGATCAAGACGATTTTTGGTGATGTATCAAATATTAATCTCAAGGTTAGTATCATTTGGATTCCATATCGCAAACTTCTCTACAAAGCTCTGGTCTTGTGCTGGAGATGAGCACATTGAATGATTGGTGAGCAAAAAGGTTTTAGTTTGTTTGCTGTGATTATTCACCTGTAGCATCAATTAAGATAAGATTACCTTGCTGAATCGAACAAGTCAGAGAAGGTTGCTTTTATAATATCAATAAATAAGAGATGAACATCACAATGTCACTTTCTAAGAGACAAATGGGCATGAAAATCACGTAGAGTTTTATTCAATCAAAGCATTGATGATACCGTGTTCGGCACATAGAATTGATAGCAAAGCCTTCTGAGAAAATAAATATATGTTGGTGTCTTCATTTCCTGATGTTGAACACATGTATGGCTGAGATTTTAGCTGGAAGTAGTCGTGTCAAAATAGCATCACAAGTCGACATCGACCCGATACTATTTGACCAATCTCATTTTGCAAACGGTGAAAAATCCCAACCTGAACCTGACTAGACCCATGAACGGTGGAGTAGTGACTACCACACGGGTCCGGAGACTTTGGATGGTAGATGCTACAAACACACAATCACCTGAGCCACAGAGCGGGCCTGGCGACCTGAGAGAACGGAGGTGGCTAGGTGGGGTTGTGCGTAGGCCAAGCGCGCCTAATGGTTTGATGCCTGAGCCGCTGCGCTGAGGGAGCGGACGTCGAACGCTGACCATGCGAAGTGGCGAAGTTGAACCTCAACCGTGCACTGCCTTAGTGAGGGCCTGAGCGAACGGACTCCGAACTAGGTCACGAGTGGTGAAGTCGAACTTGACGAACCGATTTTGGATGACTGCCGATTTTGGGTGACTCCAAACTATATCAAAATGGGTTGAATTCGGGTTTCTGGGTCAACCCAAACCGACACGGCTTAGTAAACAAGTCTGAATCTCAAACCCGAGCCATATGGCAAATGGGTTGACCCGAATCCGAAATTTTTCGAGTCGGGTTTGGGTCAGCTTTTGAGTGACGTCAAATTTTGACACCCCTAGGCTGGAAGATTGAATCAACTTTTTGGTTAAAATAGGGCAAAGAAAAGTTGAGATTGGAGGCAAATTATTAGCTTGTTCTAATCTTGTAGCCAATTTTTTTATACATAGTTAGTTATATTGAACCAGCCCAAAACAACCCTCCGCGAGCTCATCAGCGAGACCGATGTGCTCACACCTGGCTAAGATTAGTTATAAAATAGTCGCTTGTTTTTTATCTAGTAGGCTGGTTATTAGAGCTTTTATTTTGTACGAAGACCGGACGGGAGAACAGTCCGGTTAAGCACTGAGTACCCAGCGGTATCCAGCGATATCGAGTGCCGACACCGAGTTGGGTACCCACCAATAAGGTGACGTGGCATATTTTTATTGATCTCCGGACACCGTCCGCACTCCGCACAGAATAATTCTTCTGGTTATTTAGATAGTTATGAAGCTGGGACACTAGTCTCGATTTTGGTAGTATGTGATTACACCAAATTAAAATATATAATAATGCAAGCCTAAAGAATGGTAAAGAAGAATCAAACAAATTTCCCCACATAGTTATTTGTTGTTGTTATGAATTTCTCCTACTTGTGCATTTTTCTCTTCTACTGTTACAATTATTTCTTCCCCAATTCTGCATTATTCCTTACCCAATCTGAGCTCTTCCTGAAGTGGGCAAAATTGTCGCCTTGTCATCTATCATTTTGGTGATCTCATTTTTGCTTCTTCTAGATGACCAAAGGTTCCTGAAACAACAAGCTCCCTGAAATCCAGCTTATACTCACTCCCTTATAGGTTAACTTAGATTTCATTTGGAACGGTTTTCTTACTGTTTCTTATAGCAGCTTTCTAGTACAAAAATTAAAATTTTTGTACTAAAAAGTTGCTTTAGGAAGCAGGAAGAAAGCCATCCCAAACGAAGCCTTAGTTTTGTTCGGGACAATTTTCTTATTATTTTCTAATGCAGCTTGGCTAAGGAATATGTATTTGGCTCCTAACGTTGAGGTAATATCACTACCAATATTGTATTCCATGGGCTCAGCGATATCGATGTGAGCCTGCTTGGCTGAAAGATTGTCTCATTGAGGCATGGCAGTAGGAAGGAGAATGGAGCTATAAATTAGGTGTGTTTACAGTATAGTACAGATTAGTTGTCTTTTCGAGCTTGTTGCGTACTAGAGCCCTAATTCGATCCAATCAATGCTGACTTGTTCACTCGTCGAGTGGCTCAATTAAGCGCGTGCAGACAACGAAAGGCAAACCACGCCCTCGTGCGAACTGATGTACCACTGAAGGCGAAGCAAGTGCGAACTAGAGAAGCGCGGAAGGTGAACCGCTCAAGGCAAATTGGTGGAAGGATAACCGCATACGATAGTCGACAGGTGGACCGTGGAAGCTCACGTGCTGCTCACAAGCTCTATTTAAGTGGTGCAAACTGTGCTTAAATTCGACTTTTGAGCTCTTGTACTTGAGTTCAACCTCGGGATTTGACTCACGAGTCGAGCTCAAATTAGGAATAACTCGAGCTCGACTTAACTCATTTGTACCCCTAACTAACACCATAATAAAATAACGATGTAATTCCTTTTATGTTTTCAATATAGTATCATTCTTTTATCATATCCTAAACAAATCATGCTGGCATAAGCTACGTGCTCGTGTAGTCATGTGAAGGAACAATTATTAGGTCCTCCGATCGGACGTAGAGGAACGTCCGGTCAGCACTAAAATCTCGCCAAAAAACTCGGTATTTGCTCGGTATTGCTAGGTATTATTTGGTAATAACAAGGAATACCACTCTGTGAAGATCAATACCGAGCAATATCGAGTTATACAAAAAAATACTGAGTTTTTTTAGGAAAAACTCGATATTTTTTTGTATAACTCGGTATTGCTCGGTATAGCTCGGTATAACTCGGTATTGGATCTTCACATGATGGTATTCCTCGTTATTGTTTGGTATTGCTCGATATTTTTTGTTTTTTGGCGCAATTTTAGCTCCGACCGGACGTAGCTCTACATTCGGTCGGAGGACCTAATAATTGTTCCATGTGAAGGACTCATACTCGGGCATCCAATTATCGTAGTTAGATTCCACAACAAAATCTTGACAATTATTTAAAAATTTGCAGGTGACTCCGCCAATCTATGATCATAAGCTTTCAATTTTAAAATATAATCACAATCGTTTATTAGCTTCAACTAATATTAAATGTTTATCTTTATTTTTTTAATTTTTTATTTTATCTTTAAATTTAAAATTCCCCAAGACATCATCTAATATTTTAACTTAATTCTAATATTTTGTTCTATAATATCACTAACGACAACAAGCCTTTATTGCACTACGTGTGGTTGGCTATATGAATCTTTTTTCTCCATTGTGTTCTATTAAGAGTCAAATTCTCATTTAAATACAATAAAAAGTTATTTTTTAATACTTTCTAAACATGTCTTTTTTTGGTCTATCTCTGCCTTTCTTAACATGGGCTTGATCTATTATACATACTCTCCTAACACGATCAATAAATAGTAGACGTTTTATGTGACCAAATCATCTAAATAGACTCTCTCTCTAATTTTATCTTCCACTGGAGCCACTCCAACCTTTTCAGCTTGATATATCATCAAAAAATTATCTTGATCAGGCACGAATCTCGAGGCAAAATCAGGCCGGAAGCTTAAAAAATTAAATCTAGGATCATTTGAGCTCTAATTTCAGTAAACCTATAGTCGAACTGAGCGTCTCGGAAATACGAACCCAACGACACCAAATTCAACTCAATCCGAGGCCAAATGTGTCTAAATCGAAGACCCAAAGCGTTGTTGGAAGGTTCAAAACACAATTTGGATTACCAAACAGTTTTCAAACATGACATGCTTATAGTCGAATTGCGCGGCTCGACGAGAAGAATCCAACGAGCCCAAGATCGCTGAATTCCAATTTCATTAAGACTTTCAAATGTCTGATGAACGATTCACGATCAAGGGATTCAATATCGGTCGTTTGTCCAAACTACTCCCTATTTTCCCATGATCCTCCTCCTATTTATGAGTCATGCCATCCTCAAAAAACTATAAATAGCCCCTCATTTCTCTTAAGAGGGAACCCAAGAAAGAAGAAGAAGAGAAGAAGAAGAAGCGAAGAGAAGAAGGGAAGAAGCTCCTCCTCGGCCACCACTAGAGAGTTCCAGCCGACTTCCAAGTGGCGCTGGAATTCTGCCCGACTTCCAAGGGAAGCCAGAATTTTGCCCGATTTCCAAGTGACGCCGGAGCTCTGGCCGACTTCCAAGTGAAGCCGAAGTTCCTCCCAAATTTCAAGTGACGCCGAAACTCTACATGATCTCCAAGTGACGTCAGAGTTCTGTCCTATCTCCGAGTGACTCTGGGATTCCGCCTAATTACCAACATCATCGAATATCAAATTCTTGATTGTAATTGAATTTTAACTAGGGAGTTGATTATTGTAATTTGATCGTCCTAAATTGTAAGGACGAATCAATCTCTTGTACCTCAAGCAAATACTAGTGGAATTCTCTCAACTGGGCGTGGCCCTGTGGTTTTTCCCTTTCCAGGGTTTCCACGTAAAAAATCTTGGTGTTTTTATTTCTCATATGTTTTGTTCTGTATATACGTATAACACTGAGACGATAAAATTCTAACTCTATTGCCGCGTATATTCTAGCCCACAGCACACCTATATACTAGTTTTGCATGTGTAAAGCCACTCATCCACTTGATTATAATTATCTCTACAAAACGTTACTTAATTTTATGCTTCTCTTTGAATGGCGAGCCTTTTGTGCCATAAAGCATTGAATATCACACCACAATCTTATAAAAATTTTCCTTAAATTTGAGGAATACTTTTCTATCACACAACAACCTCGATACATTCCTCCACTTCAACCATTCAAAGTTGAATTTTTTTAATAATATCCATATCTATTTCACTATCGTTTTGAATAATAAAGCTAAGATATCTAAAACATGCACTATTTTGAATGACCTGATCGCCCAATATCTACTCGTTCTATTATTATTTAATTTATACTTGATGTGATTAGTTTTAGATCTACTCAAATGAAAACTATTAGAATTTAAAATTAACCTCACCAACTCTCTCTCTAGTCTTTTCAACGAGAAGAACATCATCCGTAAAAAAGCATATATCGAGATACAACCTCTTATAAAACTCTAATAAGAACATTCGTTACTAAAACAAAAAGATTTGGCCTTAAAGTCAATCCTTTAAATCTATACTACTATATAAAAGTGGCTTGGGATTCCACTCATATGCAATCCTAGCCTTTCATTTTAATTACTCAAATAAAATCCTGGCCTTCTATTTCAATTATTATCATTATTAATAATTATAATTATATATATTATTTTATTAATGTCAAATGCACAATATTTATTATCATAAAACTATATTAATTAATTGTCACCATTCATGTGACGTTTTGTGCTATGCATTTATATCAAATTGAATTATAATGTTTCAACTTCTACCTATTTATACTACTAAATATATTATAAAAATGAGTCGAAATATCCTTCATTCTATTATAAATGATTAATAAATTAAAAAAATGCTTCTGCAATTTAATACATTTTCTAAACCGTCCTTTCATTAAATGTAAAGTAAATATGAGTTTATTTCTTACCATCTGAACCAAATAATTAATAAATTTATTTAACGCTTCTCTCAATCTTCATTCACCTCCCCACTTTCTCATAAAATAAATCCGGTCATACGCCTCTTTGAATCTTCTGTCTTCTTCATATCTTCAGCTAAAACCTCTTCATCTTCGCATTCCTGCTGAATCGGAGGTTACACGAGAGCCGCTATTAAAGACCTTCTTCACTCATTATTTATGTCGGATCAGAGGTCACGAGAGAGCTCACCATGATTGTTCATTTCTTCCTTGGCTATCAAGTCAGTTTGCCTTCTTCCACGACGTCGTTGGTTTCAGGCCCTTCTCTTCCTCAACTACTAGCCCGGACGCCGCCTAGATGCATTTCTTCTCTTCATAATACACCCATATTTCAGAAATTAAATTATTCAAGTAATCTTTTTTTTTTTTTTTCTGGAAAATAATTGAGGCTTTCTTCTTCTTTATTCTTTTTCATAATAGAGAAAGAATAGGAAAGGATCATTTCGAGTTTACCTGTTCAATAGATAAGACAATAAAGATCACCTTTTATTTATATGAAGATACTCTGGTAATTCGTAAAATAAAAAAATCTCAATTCTTTATTTTCTCTATGATACTTGCAGGTTTGGGTTGCTACAGAAAGTGGTAGCTTGGAAGTAAAATGTACTCACCAGGTAGAGAACGTAAGGGCATCTCCAACCGAACTCCAATCGCTTGAATGGCGTCCTTGGCCAGCTCCAGCCGAACCGCAAATTTCCTCCTATTTGGCTGTGGGTTAACAGTGGAACGCCAATATTGGCATTGCATTGTTCATCTCCGCCATTTTTACCTCTCCCGAACTTGACGCGGGAAAGAAGAGAGGACTGTTACCTGCAAAAGTGTGAAAGTGGAGTTCGATTGGAGATGAATCGCAGCATTTTGTAGTTTCACGACATTTTGGAGTGAAAAATGAGATTTTCGCTTGGAGTTTCTCTAAGTATCCCTCTTTGTTGATGATATGCTTTTTTATAGTACTGAAATACTATGTTTTCTGAAGCAGTAATTATTTTGTATTCTATTATCAGCCATTCGCAATCATTTTGAGAATGAAATTTTATAATTTCTTACAACTTTTTTGCTGTTACAGTAAGACATATTACTTGTTTAAGAATCTAAGACTAGCAACTGAACAATATTGCCGAAGAAGATACAAAGACATATTACTTCTTCTGCAGTGTTTTGTTAAAAAAATTTTAGTACTAAAAAATGTAGAACCCACCTTCTGTTCCCGTTCTCCTAGAATTGGTTGCTTTAACCTCTTTTTTAGATATGCGCGTTTATCTGATTTAAATTGACAGGCCTATTTGAATTTCTTATTTACTGTTTGAACTCCAAATAAAGAAATGTATCTGCCGAAATATTATTTGTTGCTGTGTGGGGCTTCTTTAAGATTCACCAAAATTTATATAAAATATATAGATTTTAATATATTTTTTATACCTATCGATTATTATAATTTTAAACTACTAGAACTTCGAAGAAATGTCTACTTTTGTGCTTATTTGCTTCTGAAAGTAGAGCAAAACTTGAACGACCATTTTAATTGCATTAGAAAGTTTTGACAACACTGCATTGCTAATCTCAATCTCCCCATGTGTTATCTTAAGATATATTTAATTGTAAGCTCATTGTATTCTATATTCACCTCAACGACAACGGAATTATTAAACAAGGGAGGAAAGAGACGCTCTCTATTCCCGTTAAGCCTTTCATTTTATCTCCGAATACTTTTTAAGGTAACTCATTTGGTAAACGCTACTTTAATTTGTACATACTGGATTAGCGGATTTTTGTATAGTTTAATAACTTATTTTCTTCTATTAATTTGCTAATGACTCACAACTTTTGCATCTTACAGGAAAAATAAGGTGTCTTTGGATCTGTAGGAATTTCTTCTGAGCACAAAGTGGAGAGCAATAATAGTAAGAATTGTGGTGTAAGCTTCTCAATTCCTTTTCCGGAGATGACCTCCTGAGCCTTTGGTGTGAAGTTTATTATTGATGAAGGTGTGATCTTGGAAGCTTAAGGAGTTATATTTCACCAATGTTCATTAATAAAGATTTTACTTTAATCTGCTAACATTGGACTGGTGGATTGTTGTATAGTTTAATGGGTTGTGTACAAAGATAAGAAGTTTTCGTGCCCATTATTTGCTTGGAATAATTAGCTTATAGCTTATAACTTTCGAATCTTGTAGGAAGACAAAGATGGCTTTGGATATGGAGGGGGCTGCTTTTAAACACAAAATTGCTTCTGAAATATTGTTATTCCTATGTTGCATCAATTGTCCTTTTTCGTAAGTGTACTGTTAATGTAGGGGCTTTTTGTTGCTCTTCTCCGTAAGTGTATGTGTATTGTTAATGGTCACTTGCCGGAGGAATTCACTGGATGAATGAATCAATAAAAACTCCCCTCTTTGTGAGTTTTTTTTTAAATGAACAATGGTGAATAGTGTAAAAATTTTATGTTGTTTTTATTTGACAATAGTAGCGTAACATTTATTTGTTCTATTCATTATTATAAATGTTTCAAATTGGGCCGTCTTTTTCATGTTTGAATATTTCGAGAGTATGGCCAAACCAAAGAGTATAACTTGTAATATAATTTAATATAATTGGAATATGCTCAATTTAATAGTCCAATATAAAGTTAGCTTGGGGTCAAACTCTGATTAATTTTATAAATTTAGCAAGCATAACAAATATTATTATCTACACAATTATTATATAAGAGTAATGTCTGTAGTTTTTATTAATATAATTAATCATTATAATTACTTATACGAATAAAATTAATAATTTTATCTTTTTAATGAAAGAAAATAGGATTAAATTTTTTCAACAAAAATTTTAATTTTCTTGAATTTTATTCATGTGCATTTAATTTAATGCAGGTGTAATAAAATATATATATTCATTGGCTGCAATTTCCTATATTTCTCATAAATTTTCAATTTTGTATAATTAATAGTAAAGAAATTAATTTAAACTCTCTCATAATATTATTAGTAATATTTTTAACATTACTTCAATAATAATATAAGCCTTAATGATGAAAATTTAAATATTAATATTAAAATCTTAGGTATGTAATAAATAGATTGTTATTTTTATTAAGAACGGGCTATTCTTATAATAATCATATCAAATTTTTATTTATTATTGCATTCAATTTACTTTATTTAAATAAAATTATTATTCTCATATAGGAAACAAATTATCAGTTTTTTTCATATATGCCATATGATGTATAATAGGGAAGAAACAATATTGCCATCAAACACAAATAAGAGTAGTTATAGAATTCAAAATTTCTGAATTAATTAAATATTATTTAATTATTTAAATTTTATTAACGTGCATTTAATGCACGTGCAATTATACTAGTATACTAAATAAAACATTATAACACATGTTATTTATTAATATATATATCAAGCTTAATTTGGGACAACTATTTTATTATTTTCTAAAGCAACTTTTTACTATCAAAAAATTTAGTTTGAAAGTTTTTTTTTTTATAAAAAAATTGCTTTAAGAAAGTTCTTTCTAATTAAGCCTAAGATTTTACTTTGGACAATTTTTTACTATTTTTTTTTTAAAAAAATTTAAAAATAATATTAATTTTTTTTAAAAAATATATAAAAAAATTCTCCCCAACAAAACCTAAGTTTCCATCATTCAAAAATTCAATGAAATGAATACAAATTTTCAAGCATCAATATAATAAGACCTTTAAATACTGGCCCGTAAGAAAAAAGAAAAAAAAAAAAGAAAAATAATAATATGAGGTTATACTTCACATCGATTTTTTAATTCTCTAACTAATCAAAACCATGCGGCGAATATCCATTTGTCGACGTGGACAACCTGGACCGCATGTGTGATGTCATCCCCGACACAGCTGATGCTGACGTGTACGAAATGTTTGACGAAACTCGCTCACGTGACACAACTCTCCTTGGTCTATTGGTTGAGAGTTTAGGCTTCCAATTAAGAGGTCCAGGGTTCGAGTCTCTGTGTATGCGTTGTGTGTGTGAGTTTGCCTTAAATGGCCTAAATGTCCCAAAAAAAAAAAAAAACTCGCTCACGTGCCGCATAAGTTTTATCTAACTTTTTTTTTTCTTCATAATTTTATATTTGCCATTTTCTTCATAATTTTATATTTGCCCGATTTGTACTCGATTTGATAAATGACTAATGAGCTAAGCTCTATGAGCTAAAGAGATAAAGTGAGCCAACCCTAAATCTACTCATTAGCTCCGAAAAAGGCTTTTTAAAATGTTAGATTTCATAATTTTTAGCACAAAATTATTTAAAAATATTTAGAAATTATATTTCACTTTCTTATATTAATTTTTTTTTCCTAATTTCTATTATTTTAACTAATTTATTATAATTATGTTTGACTCTTCATCATTTTATTTTTTTCATAATAAATAAGTTGACTCATAAGTCATGAGCTTGATTAACAAATTCTTTCATTCAATTTCGAGTACTTCGACAAAAAGATCAAGTGCATTGCACCAAATTTTTTTATCGTTGCAGAAGAGATCTTTTTTAGAGGATTGATTTACGTACATGTCAGAAGCAAAACAAAGCAATTTCTTGTCCCTCGCGGCTACCCCTACATCTCCCATTTCTTGATTGTGGATGACACACTAATCTTGACCAAGCAAACTCTAAATAATCTAATGAAGTTTCTGAATCGATAGTAAAAGGCTTTAGATAGAGAATTCACCGATAAAAAAGTTGTTTTGTCTAAGGGAAGCATGTGACACCTAGCATAACTTATCTCATCTCAGGGTTCAACAAAAAATCCTTGTTGATATAATACTTTGAGGTTCCTTTATTCTATTCTGAGGAGCAACAAAAGCTCGTACTCTAAGATATTGGTAGAGATAATCCAAAGGAGAATTTTCAATTGGAAAAGCAATCAGGCATCTAAAGGAGGTCGAATAGTTAATTCTCCTATAACTCATAGAAGAAAGTTCGGGCTCGAGTTCATACTCGATTAAATGATAAAGCTCAAGTAATGGGTGACTCAAGTTCAGCTCGACTCGTTTACACCCCAACCTTTAATAAATAAATGATCAAATTACTCAAAATCAATGTCAAAAAATTTTCTTAATCCGACAAAAATTTGCTCTTTCAAATATTTGCTCAAACATATTTTAATTGGATTTAAAACTGAAGTTGGCAATTAAAAAAACAGTTTTAATTTGTTATAAAAAAATAAAATATAATATGACAAAAAATTATAATTTATAATGCATATTACTTGAAAAAATTGAATAATTATTTCATTATCAATAAAATTTAATACTATTCATCAAAATAAAATATAATTAAAATTTCACTCATCTAATGATTATAAGAGAAAAAGCTCTTTCAACTTATATTGCATCCATCTTAAAAATAAATTCTAATAATTTTCATTTATCATAATTTATTGCTATATAAAAATAAAAGCTACAAAGAGATTAATAAAATATAAAGATTATTATTATACTATCTAAGCTTCTACTGTAATAAAAAATAAATAATAAAAATATAAATACAGGAATCAATAATGCTTAAAAGATATTAATTTGAATACTCGAAAAAAGACGAAAAATATTAAATATGTACAATAATTACAATTTACAACCACAATTCGTACAAACAAAGCAACTGTTTTCAACGTAATACAAAGCCATTGCGTCCGTTCTCGCATTACTGCAATTCTCAATACGTCAAAATTCTCCAAATAAATTTTATTAGCTTAAACAATAAGCATCTCATTAATTATTATTAATTACTTTACCAAATTGTAATTAGAAATACTTAATGACTTTTACTCGTTCTCTTCGCATTATTGCTCTGCAAATCCGCGGGCGCTATCTCTCGAGGAATCCGGTGAGCCGGAGCACCGAGTTTCGCACGTGCCGGAGGTCGCGGCCTTTAAGCGTGCGGCCTTGCCCTGTGCAAACCGAGCACGCGATTTTCTCCCGGGCCCAACGTCGCGCCACCATCTCATGCGGCGGGAGCATCCCTTCGCCGTCGATATAATCTTCGCCGGCGGCGGGGATGGGTAAGGGTTGGGGGATTTTGATGGGGGCTGACTTCTTCTGCGGATTATCGGTGGCGGAGGTAGTGACGGCAGGCGGAGGAGGTGCAAGAATCCTGCGGCGGCGTTGCTCCGGCCAAAGGACGTCGGCTTCCTGCAGCTCTTCCGGCACCATGATCATCAAGATCATATTTTTATTTGTTTTTTCGCTGACTTTTGAAGAATGGAGCTGTGGGGAGGTGGGAGGCGTCAAGGATTTATAGGGAGGGAGAAGGAGTGCCGTCGTGAGCACACTTTGGTGTGGGGATGGTGTCATCCCGTGTGGGGCCCGAGAATTGTTTAGGTTTCGTGTTTCCCAATAGAAAGATGACGCGTGGTAAATTTATGACGTGGAAATAATTTTAAGAGTGTTGTAGAAAATGAATATCGAATCATTGGCAATAATATTTTTTATTTTTCTCAGGTATGGGATATAACTTGCTCCATTTTTTTTTTAATAATTCTAATGGTCTATGTGCCAAGTGGAGAAATTAATAAGGGCAATTATGTAATTTTTTAAGATTGAAATATTGGGGCCAAAGTTAGCTAGAGCTAATTTTATTTTATGAGAATGTTGAATGGTGAGAGATAATTTAATATAATTAGATTTGTTTTAGTATATTGATAATAAAAGAGGTGTATTACTATAAAGGGTTGAATAATAAATCTGATGTGAGAATTAATAGAAAATTTTAGAATTGTATCTTAGAGATTTCATTGAATAGTGGATTGGACCGAATGATAGTTCATGAGAAAAAATTGGTATTATCGACGGGTTTTTCGGTGGTAGTATATCTGCCGGTAGTAGCATCGGTGTACATCGGTGTAGCTGGAGGATATTCTGTCAGTCAATTACCGGTGGATAAACTACTTGAACATTATCGATGAAAAACTCATCGGCAGTGTCGTCGGTTTTCTTAAGCCTACGATAGCTGCTGGCTGAAAATGTGCCAGAAATTGTCCGGTAGAACTTATGGCGGAAAACCCGTCTGTTTACTTAAACACGACAAAATATTTTCCGGCAAAAATGCCGCGGAGTTGCCTCCGGCGGAAAAGCTACCTGCAGTATCACCGGAAAATTCCTTATTTCCCCTCCTAGTGTTGTTCACGATCATATTGCTATTCATTTCATTCACGCTTCGCTCAAGAGTCAAGGAAAATTCATCCTTTGATGACAGTAAACATCAATGTTGTTGGCGATGATGAGTGAAGACCTTCTGGGCATCAGTGGGTGTTGGAGTTGATGTTAATGATGTGTATTAGCTTTGTTGGTGGCAACGTGCGACAACATTATTGTTGGCACCAATGGGCTTTGAAATCGGTGTTAACAGTGGATGTCGACCTTAGTGCGACGATTGATTTTGTTCGAAATAGAGCTTGGGAAGCCCTAAGGTTATCTTAAAAATTTATGATCCATATACTTGCATCCAGATTCATATTTGATTAAATAAGTCTGTTAGTGATAACTTAGTAGCTTAAAATATATATAATTCTATATTACTGAGGTGCAAAAATCATTATCTATAAAGCAAAAAAAAAAAAAAAAAAAAAGACTAAAAAAATACGTCTTAGAAGAACTTTTGAATGATCTAATAGCATTCCAATTAATTTTGTTTTATAAATAAATCATCGACCAAACTCAAAATTGTATGAGAGCCACTTATAAATAAGATTTGTTCACAAAATTGGATAAGATATAAAATTATTTATTGATTTTTTTTTCTCTCTCATCAGCCAATATTCTATAAGTTTGAAATCACGAGAAGAGGACGACTAATTATTAGTAATATAAATATATCAGACCAAAAGTCTTGAAGGTTCTAATTAATTTTCTATATATTTTTGCTTTGATAGGCGTTTTAAAATTATTTTGAGACATTTAATGAGTTCAAATTCATTTGTCAAATTAATTTCTTGGTATATTTTAGCAATATTTTAACTTTTTTTAATTTACATATGCTATTTATTTATTTATGTTAGCATTTATTGTTGATTAATTAATGAGTTACTTTAATGAGTCATTAGGCTAATCAAGGTTGTTGGATAAGTCTAAAGTGATTAGAAAAGCTATTAAAAATGTAATTACATCAATAATATCTACATTAAGGAGAAATTTATTCCTCTAAAATTCACTAATATTAAAGAAATGTATAAGATTCCTCTAATAATGGAGTATTCAATATTAATGATCTTACTCTTCAAGTAATCCAAAGAGAAGTTGATTAGGGCGTGGGTTTTGATAAGCATAAGAGATAGAAGCCTTCTTTTACTCTGATTACTTGTGTTAGGACTCTAACAACAACAACAACAACTTGTGAGAGAGATTTCTCTCAAATTAGACTCTACACTAAAAAAGAATTAATCTAAGAATCAAAATTATAGACCCAACTCTACAAATCAGGAAAAAAAAAACTATGAACTAATGAGAATAAAGTTTTGAGACGGCTTTCTTAATGTTTTTTAAAACAACTTCTTAGTACAAAAGTTTAAATTTTTTTACTAAGAAGCTGTTTTAAGAAGCAGTAAAAAAGTCGTCCCTAACAAAGCATAAGGCTACGTTTGGGATGGCCTTTTCAATGCTTCTTAAAGCAGCTTTCTTATACAAAATTTTAATTTTTTTATTAAAAAGCTGTTTTAAGAAGCAGTTAAAAAACTATCCCAAATGAAATATAAGTCGACTTATGATAATGATCATCATGTAATGCAACCTAGCCTCAATCCATAATTCCATTTTGTGCACTTTGAGCTTAGAAATGTAGCATTCTTTCATTTGCTATGCTTTGATTGATAATATTATGATATTATAATAGCTTTTTCCGTTCTTATAGAATAAAAAATTGTGCTACGTTCTTCCACAACATATAACTATAAGGCTTTAAACGAGTTGAGAGAAGCTCAAGTTACCCTCATGTTGAGCTTGAGGATTAACTAAGGGCCGATTTGGGACAACTTTCTAGCTGCTTTGTTTTTCATGTAGCAATCATAATTTTTTATGATACTTTCTCACTGTTTTTTTGAAAATTGATCTCTGTAATCGCATACAGTAGCGAAGTTGTTTTATGCATGGAAATTTCACAACCAACTTTATAAAATGAAGCAGCCATCCCAAAAATACCCTAATTGAGTTCGAGCTTCATTTTACGAGATTGTATCAGCCCCCAAGCTGTCTCGTTTACAATAAAAGAAAAAAAAATCATTATTATTCAAGCAATTATTATTATAATAATATGATAAAAAATAAAAAATAATAATCAATCACTTGATTTATTGACACATCGAACCCGGTTCATAAGCCCAGCTCACCCTTGACCCCTATTATAAATATTATATAAAAGCCTAACCCAAACGCTGCGGTCTCTGTGGGCGATGGCTAAAGTTGCAATTTGGAAAGCTTATCTTCTATAATTAGTAATTACCTGCCTATCTTGCTTACAATATTATAACCATAATAATGACAGTACTAATAATGAGTCATAATTAAAGATAGGCTACGCTGTAATTTAGACCACACACGTGTCCAGAAATGAACATAATCCCCACGGTTCTTCCATCCTCTCTCTAATCTCTTGACAATTGCTTCAATAAGTACCCTTTACCCAAAAGTCATACAATATTTATCTTCTCTGGTTATTAACTTAGTTAATAATGATGTTTTAAGTGGCTAATTATATAGGACTAATTATTATTTAATTATATCACCATTTATATAAATAATCAGCTTGGAAGGTTATTTCTTCTCAATTAGAGGTCTTATAAGTATAATAAATCAGGATGATTAACGGTAATTTATATAATCTTTATGATTAAGTTAATAAAAATATTTTTTTTGATGCCAACAAATAGGTTGACTAAATTTATATTTATATTTCTAATTCAAAAGGGTATTAATATTAATTTTAGTTGACTAAATGATCGTGTGGCTATTAACATTGAAGATGATGTTTCTTTGAAGGCAAGCTTAAACGAATGATCTAATCAAAGGTCAAGAGCCTAGCTAGTTTTAATAATAATAATAATAATAATAATAATAATAATAATAATAATTGTATGCTAAAAAATTTGAGTCAGCGGAGTTTATGTTTCACATCTTAGCGGTGTGTAAAGATTCAACATGAACATATAAAAAATAATATTAAGACAAGAAAAATTATTTACATGCAAATTTTGAAAAAGGAAATAACTATGGGGCCTGGCCTAGTTACAAAATTCATTATGTAATAAGTGATACAAAAATCTTTCTTTCTTCCTGTTAAAAAAGAGGAAGAGTACAACGATTAAATATTCATAGATGGACGATCTATGCCCAACAACATGACTTAATTTTTCCAAGAGAGAAAATTTGATATGATGTCTACAAGTGGACAAATATACCCAACAACAGAATAAAATCATCTTAGTATTCTCGAGAAAATGATGATTTTTGAAGCTGATTGTTAGTGGTAACATTAGTTGTTTGTGGTAATAATTGGTGGTGGTTGTCAACGGTTATGACTGAAACATGCGAGAGAGCTCTCACTAGTTCTCTCTTCCTTTTTTTTTTCATCCCTCTCATTTAAAGAATGTTAGCCTATTTATATAGCTTTCATCAAGCATTTAAGTGTCTTAACGATGTCAGAATTAAGTGATATTGGGCTTATTGGATTCGTCTCCTCGAGCTGCTCTATTCGACTGCATACAATATATAAAAAAATTAGTATTTTTCTTTTCCTTTGTAGCATAATGTAATATTTTTGAGTCATTTAAGGTTGCAAGAGTAACTTCCTAAAGTTTCATTCCATTAATAAGAGCTAAATTCTTCATTTTGAATATTGAATATTTTGAAAACATAACTTTATAATGTAGATCAACAATGCTAGGTTAAAAGTTAATTTAAAACTTATACTACACACCTAATTCTAATCTTTGATCTTACTTAGGACCCCAAAAGGTCAAACCTGATCCCTTCATTAAGGATTAGAGGGAAGGTTCATCTCTATAATAGCCTAGTGGTGCACATAGCCCACCTTTTGAAATATTGTTGAACCAAGTCAACCTTGTAATATCAGTATTTGCTTCAGGTTCGTCTGGACGAAGTTGGATCGTCCGGGACGATCGGTGCAGGTTGTGTAGAAAAATCATGTTTGGCTGTATGGTTCGTCTGGACGAAATCAGGATCGTCTGGACGAAAATAAGTCAGAGAACCCTCCGCCAGGGACGATATGTAATTTTTCGTCTGGACGAAATTCTTCTCTTCATGGATCGTCCGGTACGAAGCTCGATCGTCCAGGACGATCAGTCTGGATATATATAGAAATGAGATATTTTGAAGAGAGAGAAATATCTGAGGAGAGAGAAAGAGAAAAGGAAAAAGAGAAAAGCTGGTTTTCGGAGACCGCGGAGCGCTTTTCGTCCGACGATGCTGTTGGGAAAAGTGAAGATCTCGTGGTAAGGACTCCGAACCCTGTTTCTGTTTTCAAAGATGTTGTGTTTTGACCGAGTTGAGATCTGTTTTGTGTTTTCGTAGTCGAACTTTTGACGTGATTTGATATTGACACAACTTTCACCGCACAACTTCTGATATGTTATAGATATGATTATTACACACGATTTGAGTGTTTTCTGCGATGATTTTACCGGTCGGAATTGATTCTACGCGATTTTAATTGAATAGAAAATTATCAGGACTTGATTTGATTTGGACTCTATAGATTGATAGTCTTGTATTGATGCCGTGGATCTTCGTCTGTAATTTGGAAAGATTTGGAATTTGTGTCTTTTGCAGGATTTTTGTGTAAATTCGATAGACTGCCGTTACTCTGCCCGATTTTCGTATGATTTCTGAATTGTCTGGAATTGATAGATTGAATCGATATGAATATGATTATTGATATGATTGCTTTAATATTGACTATTGAATTGCTTATTGATTGAATTGACTATTGATACTGATCGCAAGTGGAACCTGGTTGAACATTGGTTGGAGATTGATATTGATACCTGTACAGGATGGTGGGCCGACGGGCTTTCCTTTAAACATTGATTATTGATTATTGAAGGGAGACATAAGGAGTTTATTGATATGCCGACGGGCGAAAAGAGTGACGACTCTTATTGATAGAACCAATGTACGAATCTACAACAGCAATATAGAATCTACAACAGCAACATAGCCAGTAGTTTGTACTTGTTCAGTATATAGTATTGAAATGCATGTTTACTGTATTGACTCACGGATCTATTGCTTTATCGATTTCTACTTTATTGATTTGATCAGAATTACTGTATCGTACGATTTCACTGATTTCATCGATTGACTACTGAGCATTGATATAGACATTGATAGATATAGATACTGTATTGATAGCATGAACATGGACATCGTACTACTGCCTACTGTTCTGCACCGTATTGACTGTTGTATAGATTTCTTGTCAGAATGGATTGTGTCAGAATGGATTGAAATTTATCGTATTGCTTTCCTCGATTGATTTCATTAAATAGATCGTATTGATTTGACCGTATTGATTTGATTGACGGATACTGATTGATTGATTAAATTGAAATGATTGATTTGCCTGCCGCTGCATCGACTGGTTTTATTGACTATTGATTTTCGGATTGCATCGATTACTGATTTGATTTCCACTGCATAGACTCATTGACCATTGACTGATAAAGATTGATTGACTGTGATTGACTGACATGCATATCGATAGCATAGCCGTGCTTTGATTTCAGTTATAGGTATTAGGTGACCTGCTGGGCTTTGTAAAGCTCATTATATGTGGTTGATATTTTCAGGTCAGGGCTCGGGAGCAGGAGATAGGAATTGATCCAGATCTTCAGGTTTTTGTCTTTTGATCGATAGATGATTCTTTTGTACTCAGGACAGGATAGATTTCTCTACTTGTATTGATAGTTTAGTTCCTGAGTATTGTATATGATGTTTTGAGATGTGAATCGACTTGTATATTGATGTTTAAATTTTATAGATGTTTGATAGATTGCTTACTGAAGGTTTATAGATAACTCTGGTAAATTGTTGTGAAATTGATTGACATTCTTTCCAAGTTAGATCTTGGGGCATCACAAACCTATTGCTAAAATTATTAACCCTTGCATTGTGCATTGATGGATAACATGCATGCACTTTGAGGAGTTTGTGAATAGTGATGAAAAGGTACTATCTAAAGAAAACTATTGTTATGAAAATCTTAGAGGAAGCTTGAGCTTCTTGGAAGAGAGAGAGGGGGAAGGGTGGAGAGAGAGAGAGAGAGAGAACTTGTACAGGAATTCTATATTCTTATTCAAATTGGGCTTGTTACAGGGCTCATTACATCATCTTATACAACCTCTATTTATAGGGATTTACAATAATGTGATGTCATGCAGGAGAAAACTACTCTAAAACTAAACCAATACACAAAAACAATATTGATATGAATATTCTTTTAAGGTTCTAACTCAGATACCCGTTTAGCCTTGACTTACTCCTAATGGAGGCATCACTTCTTATTTATCTGATATGAAATTAAAATAATGTTTATATCTTTATTAAAGGTTGAGGGAGAAGCCCCATTAATAGAGTCTATGATATTGTATTGGTTATCCGTTATTGAATATATTCCTAAAGAGGATATTAAAATAAATGTATTTATATAGTTATCAATGTATACATTTTAATTGGTGTGGCTATATGCCACCCATATTCTTTAATTAAAGATCTAAACAACTAAGATTCTGGATGTCAACATCATGACCAAATTGATTGTAATGAATTAATATTTCTATGATTGAAATGATAAGAATAGTTCTAAGTAGGTGCATTGTCTTAAATTGAGGTCATAAAAATTGTGAAAATATTCAACCATTTCTCAAAAATTATAATTTCATTTTATATAGGTTGTTAAATAATAGTTGTGAAACTCATAAAAACTCTAATAAGTTTCAAATGTTCTCAAAGGTTTACACATGAATAGAAGCATGCTAGTGGCAATCATAATTATCATTGAACTCCTTGCAAATTGTCAAACTCAAGGGTCCTCTCTAACAGTCCCTTGGATTTGGAAGACCGGCAACCAATGAGATCGTCACATAAACTCTCTATTCCATCACGAGGGTTGAGGGGAAACCAATTAGATCAAGGCCAACCAAGACGTCCAAGTTAGTCCACCTTGTTCTAGTCCATATAGAGTCTACTTGCTTCAACCTTCATATTGCTGACTCCAATGCTCGATTCGATATCAACAATCTTGCATGGCGAAAATGTAAGCTAATTTGACAGATCTTTACATGCAAATAAATAATATCAAACACTTTATCGTAAACAAAATTCCAACCTTAAACTCAGTAATTTCAGGCCAGCTCATTTCAATCCAAATTTGATGAAACCAAATTAAAAATTTTGGAAATAATTCGAGCCATAGACTCCAACTTTTTTTTTAAAAAAAATTTTCTCCTTTAATACATATCTTTCATTGGTTAAATAATAGGATGTAGACATAGATATTGCTATTCAATGATATGCTTCGACATAAAAGATAAACCATTTTCAGATTAGGAACATATACCTAAATTAATATTCCCAAATGCGTACAAATCACATAGATATATTATTATGTAAGCACTGCCCCAAATAAAATAAATAGACAGCCCAATTCTGTCGGACAAAATGGAAGTTGAGCCATAGCTTTTATCCAAACTTCCCCACCCCCTATTGCCACGTGTCTGCTTCCTATCACAACGCCACGTGTCTGCTTTATAAGATCCATATGCAAATTGAATAATGTTGCATTTGCAAAAATGAATTCATATAAAAATGATAGAATATAAATATCACTATTTTTTATTTATAAAATTGCATAATTCATTTTTTAAAATGTATAGTTGTGCAAATATCATATTGCATGGGACTGTTTCTGCAAAAACAAAGAACAGACGTGCTTATCTTCCTTCGAACCAGGCCCCGAACACGTGGCGCTTAGCCAAGCGTACAAGAAATTGCGCTTGTACGCCTTTTAGTATGATTGCTGTCCTCCGGTCTCTATAAATCCCTCCCTCCAATCCTTCAAAACTAAAAGAAACAGAGATTTCTCCCCACAAAAGCAGAGATAGAGAGAGAGAGAAAGAGAGAGAGATAATGGCGGAGCTAATGGAGTCCGACGTGATGTGGCCGGAGGACGTGGACCGTCAGATGAGCGGCAAACGGTCTGCAAAGCCGAACAGCCGCAGCGCAGGAGTCGCATGGCGGCGAGAGAAAACGAAGCCGGTAAGCATACCGGCGGCGGAGACGCGGCGGCAGTTCGAAGAATCGGAGTCGGAATCAGAGACGGAAGAAATGGTTCCGCCGCACGTTCTGGTGTCACGCAGATGGAGCTCAGCTTCGGTTGCTTTCTCGCTGTCTTCCGGTCCCGGACGCGCACTAAAAGGCCGCGATCTGAGACACGTCCGCAACTCCGTCCTCCGGATGACCGGCTTCCTGGAAAACTGACGGGAGCTTTTAGGTCATGGCATGCACCTGCAGGACACTGCACCGGCATTCCTAATGCTTTGTTCTTTTTTTTTTTTAATAAAATAAGATAATTATGGAAAAAATAAGCAGTTGAGTTATTATTGGTGGCGATTAGTACGACTGATCAGTTTTGTTTGAGTGCACGTTGCGTTTCTTTAATGGAAAATATATTATTTTAGAAAAAAAAAAGAAAGAAAATTGTTTGAATTTTATATGAATTTAATATTTGAAATATATTATTTTTTATAAAATTAGAAAAAATAAATAAATGGCAATTAATGGCCGACATTTGGTGAAGAACTGACACTGAGGACAGAAGATTGGCCAATGATTAAAAGCCCTTTTTTATTAAAATATATAATTATTTTTCAAAATGGTAAAAATTGAATGACTTTGTAAATAAATAATGAAGTGATATTTGCATTTAGATTTTGAATTATAATATTTAATTGCATTTTTACCTTATTAAATAACATATGTAGTGATATTAATTGGTTCATATTGCATTTCATTGTTTTATTAGAGTGAGAGTGTGAAGTGACATTATGAAATTTTGCCTCTTAACTCTTTGATTAAAAGATATTGGCTTTGGTTTCCATAGAAATCCAACATTCAAATCCTTTAACATAGAAAAGATAAGATGATTAAATCATTCAAACGTGCAAACAGTTAAATTAGGATATTATGGTTTATCATAGGAAATTAGTATCTACTATAAATATTATGACATGATAAATTTTGGCTCTACGATAGAGGGATGATTAAACAAAGTTCTTCGGAAGATAAGAGAATCACCAATGTCAACTTTTCGTGTTTATTGAGCATTAATAAGGCGATTTGTTTTAGTAATGATAGGAGTTGGTTGTGTGATGGCGGTTGAATAATTAAGAGTAGACTAACTAATGTGCTATGAGAAAGAAGAGTTAATTAAATGAAAGTACAAGGTGGTTTATTTATGGTTGGTTGAAAGAGGATAGACAAATGGGAGCTCATCATTTAGAGAGGTCAATTATGTTGGAGCCAATCAAATGACAAAGATCAAACATGATAGTGCCAAATGGAGAAGGTGGAAAGACTTGCAAGAGCAAGGTTAGTGATCGAGGATGCTTCATAGGGAGGAGATGATTTGATGAAGCAAGCTAGATGAGAAGGAGCTAACTAAGTAGGAAAGGCTAATAGGAAAGGCATCTAGGGGTGGATGGAGGTTGAATGGGCAAGAGATATTAACTTTACATTTAACTTACTAAAGCATTAACCTCTAATATATAACTACTATGCTAGGGCAGTCTTGTTAAGTCTAGCACTCTCAAAAAGAGAAAGAGCTTATGGCTAGTAGACTTAGGGCAAGTACCACTGCCTCACGCTTCGGACTGCTAATTAAATCTAGAGTGTTATACCCTAGTATCATAGATGTTTAAAAATTATCGATGACCTGGTCGACAATTTAGCCGCCGAAAAATTTTTGGCGGTATATCTTCGGAAAAACCACAAATTTCAGGCGAAAATACCGCCAGTTTATACGAAATATTTCATGCGAAAATACTGCCAGTTTTTCCACCGAAATATTTCCTGCGAAAAATTCATTGCTTTTTAATCAATCAAATAACTTTGGGACAATTCAAATCAAGTTAATTTTCATTTTATTAAAAGCATTGAATTTTTTTTATCTTATAAAACATATTGTCATAAGTCCAATCAAATTATCAAATAGTTTTTATTAGTAAAGTTTTAGATTTAATTTTATTTAACTCCTCAAAATTGAACCTAATTTAATAAAACATGATTTAATTAAATTTTCTTAAGGTGGTAAATTTTAAATTCTATCAAATCCATATTTTGCTTTTTTATATAACAAAGTTAATTTTAATTTGTAAAAGTTAGGGTAAAATTTTAGTAGATTGGGAATTTCAAGGAATACACTCTTTAGTTTCTTTATATAATTTGTATACATGAATAATTGACAATGAAATTGTCATTTCTAAAAATCATTCATCAAAATTTGTTAAATTTAAATGATTTTTTTTCTTTTTTTAATTAGGATTTTATTTTTTGGGGACATTTGAGTCACCAAAGCAAATTCACTCACACACATACATATACATACATGCAAATACTCATACATACATACACTCCACTTCATGTATTTATAGAAATATTTGATTGCACATTACATAATGATATTATTATATCGACAATTAATATCAAATATAATTTTCTTTATTGAAATATTATACTAATAGTAGCCAGAAACAAAGTTTAATACTAGAAAAAATCCAAACCAAACCACTCTTTCATGAAGAAAAGGTTATAAGGGTTTGATTCCTATTTAAGGAGGGGTGCGAGAGAGATAAATCATAAGCAAAAGAGACTTAGGCTTCGTTTGGGACGGCTTTTTTAGTGCTTCTTAAAACGGCTTTTTAGTAAAAAATTAAAAATTTTGTACTAGAAAGCTGCTTTAAGAAGCAGGAAGAAAGCCGTCCCAAACGAAGCCTTAGGCTTCATTTGGGACATCTTTTTGATTGCTTTTTCAAGCAAGTTTCTAGTACAAAAATTTTTTGTACTTGAAAACTGTGTTATAAAATAAGTAAGAAAGCTATCCCAACCAAATAAAGCCTCAGTGATAATAATATGTGGATAAGTCTAATACTAGTTTTAATATCCCAAAACATACAATCATATTCCTATTATAAATATCGATCCCTAAAATAAATAAACCCTAATTAATTTCTTATACTAAGAAAGAAAAATCTATTATATATATATATATATATATATATATATATATATATATATATATATATATATATATATATATATTTCATCTCATATTTGGCAATCTTATTTATATTAAAATAAACCATTTTACTATTTGCACCCATTAAAAAATGGAAATTAGAACATGCAATTGATATGCCACTCTCTTGATTGATAAACTCAGTTCTCATCCCAAAATAGGGGTCCGCATTGACATCCTAATAAAGCTTAGAATAAATAAATAAATAAAAATTAAAGAACCTTTATGCACAGCTCAGTGCACAAAAGGCCAATTTATTTTTTTTATGAAAAATATGCCAAAAATTCACCTTTATATAATAATAATAAATTAATAATAATAAAAAGTGCACGCATAAAATGCGTGACACGTGAATATGCACCAGTACAGAAGATAGAGACATAATTCATGCCACGTAGACGGAATGTGGATGATGGCCTTATCATTTTCTTTCCATTTATTAAGCTCTCCATGAAGGTAAGTGTGTGGGACAGAAGGCCCTTTATTCTGGAGGAGACAAATGGCCATTGGCTTTTCTCTGGATAAACTTTGGTAGGTGACTAGGGGAATCACATACTATATATATACATAGAGAGAGAGGGGAACAATTATTAGGTTCGGATACCGGACGTAGCTCTACATCCGGAGGCCAATAACATGTCATCACGTGCTCTTATTCTTTATCGCGCGGCCCGACGACCCGACCCAGACCGGAACCCGGTATTGCTATGTTCGCGTATTGCTAGATATTGCTCAGTATTGCTAGGTATTGCAAGGTATTGCTGGACAATAACGAGAAATACTGCTATGTTAAGCCCAATACATAGCAATACCGAGCAATACCAAGCAAAACCGGGGTATTGCTCGGTATTGGTAGGTATTGATCTTGACAGAATGGTATTTCTCATTATTGTCAAGCAATATCAAGCAATACTTAGCAATACCCCGGTCTGCACAAATCAGCCAATACATAGCAATCCCGGGTCCGGTCAGGGTCGGGTTGTCGGGCCGCGCGGTAAAGAGTAAGAGCACGTGATACCATTTTACTGGCGTCCGAACGTAGAGCTGCGTCAGGACATCAGACCAAATAAAATTTCCAGAGAGAGAGGATACCCTGACATATTTTGTGATAGATTGGACCTCAAAATCCTTAAATTTGTGTTGAGATTGATGCTAGATATAATATTCAAGTATTACACTAATCTAAACACAAATTTAAGGAATTTGAAGTCTATATTATGTAAAATATGTCAGAATATCATGATACATGCGTAAGAATATCCTGACATATTTTATAACAAGTTGAACTTCAAAAATCTTAATTTGTATTAAAATTAGTGTTATATATTATATTCAAATGCTATATTAACGTAGGGGAGCAAACGAGTCGAGTCAAGTTCGAGTTGAGGGGTGTTCGAGTCGAGCTTGCAGAGGGTTGTTCATGCTCGAACTCGATAAGCTGTCGAACTTGACTAGCTCACTCATCTAGCCTGTTGCGAGTCGAGCTCGAATCAGCTCGCGAGTCAACTTGACTCAATTACACCCCTATATTAATGTCATCATGAATATAAAAAATGTATGTTAAGGGTAGTGTTATATCTTATTTTCGAGTGTTCTACTAATTTCATGGCAAATATAAATTATTTACAGTCTATCCTATGTAAAATGGATCAAGATATCCAGATGCGTACTTTTTTTTTTCTCTACATAATCTTTAAGTAATAGGAATATATTAAATTTATTTTAAAATTAGTGTCATATATAAATAAATAATTATTATTTTTTATATCTATCACAAAACTCATTGTGATGTAATTTTATTTTATTGACAAAATATTAAATAATTTCATATTTATGTGCACAAGACCAATAATTCAATTCAGAGTCGTGTTGGATATCATTTGTCAGACTCTTAATTTTTTTATATATATTTCAATTAAATATATATTTTAAATATTTTAAGTTTTCCAATAACTCCCTTAATCTTAACTTTAATTTATATCTCTTTTGAACTTTTTCAAGCTTGCAAATGTACAAATCAATTGTTTTGTGTTATCCAATGAAAGTGTGTAAGCAAACTTGCATGCATATTAAGTGAGCTATACCTTCTAATATAATATGAGAAAATAATCAAAATATTTCATTTTTTTAAAGAATAAAAGACGATCATTTTGATTAAAAATAATTCATTGACTCTTTATGAATGACCAAAAGTCTCCAACTATATTAAATAATAATTAAAATAATCTCATCATAAAATTATTTTTATTTATTTTTAAGAATTTAAGAGCTTAAAATCATCATTTAATATAATTTTAAAACATTTTAATCCTTTTCCCAATGCAATATACTTGACAGTGAGCATTGATGTACAAGTTCTAGTTCTAGGCTCAACATATTGACTATATTCAAATTGTGGATGTTAAACATTAGGAACTTTTATTTGGTCCGGTGAACGTACGTAGAGCTACGTTCAGCCGGCACTAAGACCGCAGGCACAAAACGAGAAATACCAAGCAATACCAACAATAACGAGAAATATCATTATGTGAAGACAAAATACCGAATTTTTTCTATAAAAACTCGGAATTTTTTGGGATTACTCGGTATTGCTCGGTATTGATCTTCACAGAGCGGTATTCCTCATTATTACCAAATAATACCTAGCAATACCGAACAAATACCGAGCAAAAACCGAGTAACAATCTTCTGACCGAACGTAGAGCTACATTCGGTCAGAGGACGTAATAAAAGTTCCCCTGTTAGACTACAAACCAGTGGAAAAAATAGGTTAAGAAGTGGATTAGCCATGACAGAATTAATTGATTTGGGTGATTGAGTTTATTGAGATTTAGGTTTCATTTGAGAATGTAGGAGAATTTTTGTATCCTCAAACGGATTGCATATTTTATCATCGAGTACGGCATAAGAATATGATATATCACCCCGAAGGGCAAAAATATCATCTCCTTATGGACTCAATCATAAAATTTACAATTATTTAACAGAGATTCCCCCACTCGATGTTTGGTCGAGTGGGGTTTATTTATTCTGGGGTACAGACATCCCATAGGGGCAAGCCCCTATGGTTAATTACATCCCAAGTTTGGTTTGGGAAAACTTTTGATTAAACTAGTGGTTTTCTTCATTTTGAAGTCATTTTAGACATTGGCTAAAGTTAATTTTTGTTGTTTTAAAATCCATGAAAGTCTTAGCAAAAGGTTTGGCCTTTAGGAATTTCAAGAAGTGGATCAACTTAGATTTGGATTTTTTTTGGAAAGAAAGCCAAAGGAGTTGAAGTAGGGGCACTTGATTCTGAGATGAAACTCAGAGGTGCCCAAACTATCCTATGTTGGGCTTTACATTTTAGCAACCTAATTTTGGTTTAAGTTGGTATTTTATTAGAAGATTGGGGCTTACATCCCAACAATACTTGTTGGAGGAATTGCCCGAAAGTTGAGGGCTTATAGGGTGATTTGGAATCAACCCGTGCCTCTGACCCTAAGACTAAGGTGAGGACTACCGATAGGTAGTGCCTCGAACCTAAATCTAACGAGTGCAAAGATGGACTTACAAGCTACACCTCACAAGAGGCATAACCCGCCCGACTTCTGGATTTATTGTCCCGCCTGGAAGAGACTACCAGCTAACCCTCCTAATCGCTTTTAAAACCATGTCGTCCGGTCTCAATGCAAATGTAGAGTGGTAGGGTTGTTTTTATTTAGAAGGTAGGTCTTATAGCTTGGTTTTGAGGCCAAGATGCCTAATTATGTATGGTATGCAAATGCTGACCCACAAAAAGAAAGATTTTATTATCTAGTCCTTAAGTGAGGGCATTCTATATGCAACATGCTTGGGCTATGCATGATTATTTTCAATTTTGAAAACTTGGCTCCTTGAAGGGAGCCATGCAATTTTCCTTACTTGAAAGACATGGAGCCTAATTTGATTTTATTTTTAGGTTGCTTACATGTTAAGGGGTAGAAAATTTAGTTTTTATCCTAAGAGCCTAACGTAATCAAGTCCAGGCCACACCCACAAAAACAAGAGAAGAAACCTAAGAAAAACATGCTTTTCTAATGCACACCCAGTAAACACTTCAATACATGCTTTTGTATATAAATAAAGACAGAAATATAAATAATGTCCCAGTTATTACAAACATGTTTGGCAGCTGAGTTGCCTGCCATTATACAACCCAGTCAAATATTTACAGACTCTACTTGTGGGGTCTTCAAGCTTTACAAAAGTTCTTTTGGGCTTCATCTTCTTTGCTCCCTTCCTTTGCTCCAAACCCCCACAAGTTCACATCCTACTTCTAATCAAATACATGATATGAAAAAGAAAAGACTCAAAACCTGCAAAACAGAGTTAGGAGGCAGTTTATATAGCAAGAGTATGATCATCTCAAAATTGGCCTAGCACTTAGAGTGCTAAGCACTAGGCCCCCTGCTTCTACCCTATTGGCCACATCTTTGGGGGGGGGGGTTTAAGCAGTACCTGTCATGCAAGCAGTTTATTATTATTTATGAGCGCCCCCCCACTTTTAGATATGGCCACCTGCACAGAAAAGCATTTATATCTCTATACTAACCACTTAAGGGCAAGTGCCCACACGCAGACAATCCAAGGGCAATCAATCCACAACATCAATCACATGCGCACACAAAGAAAAATCCTAGTCCTAGCATGCCTAAGGGGCTGTGCACCTAAGTGTGTGAGGCTTGTGTGGTATGTCACACTAAAAGTCCTTCTAGAGTTTGGGTCTAAGGGAGGAACATCCAACATATGGCTTTTGGAGCCACGTGTTGGAAGAGATTCTCCTTAGCTTTAGGGGCTAAGAAGAAGAAGTAGAGACCCAACATTTAGCTTTTGAGCTAAATGTAGGAGAACTCCCTCTAGCGTTTGGAGCTAAAGAGAGGGGGAAATCTCCTACAACTTTGGAGTTGGAGGAGGATTGGGAGAAAATGCAATTTTTGGGTTGCAAATTCATTAAGGCCTTTGGACACTTTGATGTCCAAAGAGGGAATTGCCCCCTTCTAACTTGAGTTTGGAAGGACAAGGAGAAATAGGACTTGAATCCTAAGCTTGGGGTGAAATTACTTGTTATTTTTTGTTCAACAAGTAAGATAATTTGGGACAAAAATGGATCACTCAATATAGGTTGAGTGAAAGCGGGCTTCATACAACTTCTGAGTTGTATGAAAAGTGAAAGAACCCATGGTTTTGAGCTAAGGTAAAGAATTCCTTAAGACTCTTGGAGTCTATAGGAGTGAAAGAGGATTTGTAACTTTAAGGTTACAAATCAAGAAGGTGGTTCTTTGAATTTTTTTGATTTGGGTTAAGGGAAATGAAGAGGATTTTGGAGGTTTCCTACAATCTAGATTTGTAGGAAAAGAAATACTCCAATGTGCAATCTAGAGATTGCAAATTGGAGGAATTTCTTTGGACATGTGGTGTCCAAAGAAAAGAAAAGTTTCATCTCTCCAATTTTGGGTTGGAGGAGAAAAGGAGAGGGGATGTGACTTGGAAGTTACAACCCCTAGAGGATTCTTTGAACATTGGGTATCCAAAGGAGAAGGGTGCATTCTCAAAACTTGGATTGAGAGAATGAAAGAGTTTCCTACAATTTTTTGGATTGTAGGAAGGAGAAGGAGGTTTCCCTACAACTTGTAGGAAAAGGAGATATGAAATGCAACTTGTAGGTTGCAAATTAAAGAAATCCCTTTTGAGCATTTGGTGTTCAAAAGAGTATGACACATTTGCTTAATTTAGACCAAGTGAAAAGTGGAGGTTTTCTACACTTTTTGTTTGGTAGAAGAAGGGAATGTGCAACTTAGAGGTTGCAACCCATGAATATCCTTGAACGCTTGATGTTCAAAGAGGAATGATCATTCTCTCAAATTTAGGCTTAGGAGAAAATGAGAAGATTTTCTACAATTCTTAAATTATAGGAGAGAAAAGCAACAAGCAAATTTTGTATTGCATGTTGAAGGGATTCCTTGGACATTGGGTGTCCAAGGAAGAGCATTCATTTGCTTAATCAGTGACTAAGCATATGATGAGAACTGAGATTTTAATCTCAAATCTAAAGGATTACTCATTGGTTTGCGATCCAATGAGCAAAAGATTTGATAAACTTCCCACAACTTTGGGGTTGAGGGAAGAAAATGTAACTTAGAGAGTTACAAAATTTCATGATTGCTCTTTGAGTACTTGATATTCAAGGGGAAGGTCATTCACTTGGTTGGAACCAAGTGAAAAGGGATAGATGCTCATTTGTTAATTCTATGACTCAACAAATGAAGAAACGCCTTAGGATTTGGTTCTAAAGTCTAGATGATTCATACAATGATACATTTGGAGCCTTGAGATGTCCCAAATAATCATGTATGAGAGAGAAGGATTGTTGATTTTGTTTCAACATTCAAATGGAGGATTACTTAGAATTGTTTCTAAAGTTTGACTATCATGTAATGATAATTGATCGGAGCCTTTGGAGACTTCAAATTATCGTACATGGAGGAGTGGAACATTCATTTGTCAATTGTATGTCTTAACAAACGAAGGGAAGGAAGAGATGGGTTGGTTCTATGTTCCAACACAAGGGTTGATAGTTTAGAGTTTGGTTCCAAACTACAAAGATTCATGTGTAGGAGGAGCACTTAGAGCCTTGGATAGTCTCTAAGTACAACACATGAGTGAATTGTTTGTTGATTAGGTGCTTCAACAAACTAGGAGGGAGAACTTGGAAGTTGGTTCCAAGTTAGAAAGAATTTGTGCAATGACATATTTGAAGTTTGAGGTGCTCCAAATATTATTGCATAAGAAATGTAATTTGTAGTTTTTGGGCTACAAATTAAGGGGTCATCTACCTATATAGGTTAGGCAAATGAGATAGGCTAGATTTTAGAATCCTAAGCCTAAAAAGAATTCTTTCATTGATCTTAGTCTCAAAAC
The DNA here is from genome assembly GCA_022539455.1 of Dendrobium nobile. NCBI lineage: Eukaryota > Viridiplantae > Streptophyta > Magnoliopsida > Asparagales > Orchidaceae > Dendrobium > Dendrobium nobile. The sequence goes on along the minus strand of CM039735.1, from coordinate 6,411,105 downwards.
GAAAGAAATGGAGAACTTAGATTTTTGGCTCTAAGCTATAATATTTTCATATAATGACATGTTGGAATTTTAGAGAATTCCAAATCATCATTTATGAAGGGAGAAATGTTTATTTGCTAACTTTGTGTTGTTAGCAAATAAAAAAGGGAGAGAGGCTTAGGATTTGTTTTCCTAAAACCTTGATTCATGTACTATAATAATTGGGACTTAGAGAACGTCCCAACTATTAAGTGTGAGGGACATGTACATGAGGACGAGGACTTCCAACTCTCCTACAAATATTTTGGATTTGCTTGAAAGAGGGAAGACAAACTTCCTAATGCGTTGGAGGGTTTTCCCAAATCAAACTTGATATGATTTCGGGGATTTGAAAGTTTCTAGAAACCTCCTAGAGATCCATTTTGGCAAGATCTAAGAAGGACCTAAGAGTAGACACGGGATGGTTTATAACTCTTAGGTTAGAGCTAGGATTCACACAATCCAACATTTGGAGCCTTGGGGATGCTCCAAATATCATGTATGAATGGGAAAAACATAGGGGAGAGAGTTCCCCAAAGTTTTGAATGAACATTTTGGATTCATTTGGAGAGGAGAGAATTGATCTCCTACGATTTCTAAGAAGTCTTACGATTGGATTTGACATCATCTAAGAAACCTAGAAACGTGAATGTCGTTTGTATGTTTAAGGGGATGAATATATGCTAAGTTCAACTATCATTGCACTTGAGTCCCTTAATTTACAAATTTGATTAATCATGCTTAGGTAATTTCAATGTTTGGTGGAGTATGATCCATAAACATCGGGATGTCATGGAATACACCACATTTGCTTCAAGAAGCATTTGGAAATTAAATAAACATGCCTATAAATTTGTAGATTTTGGGTAGAAAAGAAAAGCGAGCAAACAACCCTTAACACATAAATGCATTTCAATAATTTCATTATAAACCCTCAATTTGGAAGTTTCGAAAATGGGATTAGATAATTCTAGGCATGGGCACTCATGGGCTTGTGAAGGCCCATGAAACCTCAAAATCATCTAGGATTAAATGAACCCATTTACTCTCCTTCCAAACCTCTAGGGGTTAGGGTTGTTCCAAACAAGTGGCAATCATCATTCTAAGCAAAGTAAACTTGACGGAATGACTTGTCATGAATTTAGTTGGTTATGAATGTCGTGAGGTTTACAACATAAGTCTTTGGAGACTTGTAGTAAATCTCACGACGATTTGTATCAAAACTCCACCACAAGTTTCCGCCAAATTTATTAAACATTGAACTTTAGCAAACATACATACCCTAAACATATGTCAATTTTGCCATACCGCGTCGACCTAAGGAGCCTAACCTAGCATGCAACACTATAAAGAGAAGTGTACATCCTAACATTTGATTTCTAGGTTGAAAAGAAAGGCTTGCCCTATAGTTCAAGCATAGGTAATGGAAGGGTTGCATGAATGCAAAGACATACAATTTAAAAGGTGTTGGATACCAATCCAACATCTTCATACGCATCAAAATCCTCTTCGGACCCTTACATAAGAGTCACCTAATGGAAATCGACCAATTTCCATAGTCTTTGCGAAGTGGACAGCCAACATGAAGGTTTTAGGGACAAAAAATTAAAGTTTCTAAGGACCTAAGGCTTTGGATCGTCAACCACATTGCAATTGGCCTTGGGAGCCTTAAGGTTTCGCCTAAGTTTTGGTGGTATACCTTCCCCGGGTTGTCCAAGCGCTCCAAACCAATGTCCAAGCTGCTGTCCAAGCTCCGCTCCAAGCTCCGATTGCTGTCCAAGCTCCGCACAAAGCTCCAATCCGCTGTCCAAGCCGTTCCGGACGTCGCCGCTGCTGTCCACAACGATTTGAAGGTTCCAAACTGCTGTTTGGGAGGTTTAGGAGCCTCCTTTTGCTGTTTGGAGGCTTCAAACAGCTCCCAACTCGTCTCGAGGTCGCCGGAGTTGAAAGAGGAAGAGCTAGAAACCTTCCTGAAGCTTGAGATCTCAGAAGCTTTGGCGAATGAGGGGATGGAGCTCGTGATTGGTCCGGCCGACCGTCCAGGTGGAGTCGGAATGGGGTTCCGCACGCGAGAGGGGGAGGTCGGTCGGGGTTTCCGCCTGGTAGAGTCGCACGAGGGAGGGGATTCGCCTGAGAGGCTTAGTCGAAGCCTCGAGCGGGGTCGGAGGGGAGATCCGCACGCGAGAAGGAGCTCTTCCGTCTGTCCTCCTCTCTCTCTCGCTCGTTTCTCTCTTTGTGTCGGGACAGGAGCGGGAAAGCAACAGGGGAGCCGAATGCCGCTCCCCACTCTCTCTCGTTCTCCTTGAGACGCACGAACTGAGCCCGCCGCTCGGAACATCCCATCTCACTGGCTGCCTCGTTGCGAGAAACGAGAGAAAAATCTACTCGAGTAGATTTTCTGCTCACATGAGGTGAAATTGAATGGGATTTGAGAAGAGATCTCAACCCTAGATCAAGAAATTTAATTTTGGAAATCAAATCAGCTTATGATCTTATTAGCTAGGGTCGAAATTGAGTCTAGATTGGACTCGACCCGAACCGATTTGGGTCGGTTTGGGTCCGATTGGGTTCGACCAACTTAATTCCATAAAATTGAACTCGAATCGGTGTCGAGTCACGTCGAATTAGGTTCGACGATGCTCGACGGGGTCTGAATTGATTTGATTTAATTTTAATTTAATTAAATTGATTTAATTTAATTAAATTGGAGTCCAATTTGAGTCGAATTTGTCTCGACGTCGATCGACCGAGTTGATCGAGCGCGATCGAGCCTAGTCGGGCTCGATCGGGGTCGGGTCGGTGCGAAAATATTCGTCAACAAAAGGACCCCCAATATGTGTGGTGAACGAAAAGAAGTACGCCACACATATTGGCGTTGACCAAATAATGATCAAACGAGATCTTCCAAATCAAATAGGGTATGATTTGGAAGAGAAAGAGAGATCTATGAAAGCCTAAACTTGGTTTAAGCAAGATCTACAAGGATAAGAAGATTTCTATATATCACCTTAAGAAAGAGTTTTAGATTACTCTTGAAAGAGTGTTTAGAAGCATTTTGGCGACTTCTAAAGAGGTCTCTAAAGACATTTGATATCTTTAGGAGGATTTGATAGGAATAGAAGTATTTTGGCAACTTCTAAGAAGAATTCTAGAGACATTTGTTATTTCTAGAAATGATTCCTAAAGATATTTGGTATCTTTTAGAAAAAATTTGATTTGATTAGAAGAAATTTGATAACTTCTAAAAGAGCTTAGGGATATCTTACTATCACCTAAAGGCTAGGGGTATTTTAGCTACCACCTACCAGATTTCCAAGGATATCTTGGCTATCACTTGAAGAGAAATTAGAGACATTTGGTGTCTCTAAAGAGGTCTTAGGGATATCTTACTATCTCCTAAAAGGGTTAGGGGTATCTTGGCTACCACCTAAAGAGTTCTCAAAGATATTTTCACTATCATTTGAAAGGGGTTAGGAATATTTGTTGTTTCCTAAAGGTCAAAAGGCGTTTGGCACCTATTGACAAGCTCTAAGAGGTATTTTGGCAACCATCTAGAGGTAGAGTTTATCTCATCTTGGTGAGATAAAACTCTAAGAGCTAAGGCTAAGAGTATTTTGACTACTACTTAGGCCTTAAAGGTATTGGTGTAAGATTATCTATTTTGGCTAGATAAATCTTAACATTTGGGAAGACTAAAGGGTATTTTGGCAACCACTAAAAGTCTAGATTTGGATAGATCTATGGGTTCAATTTGGGTAGAACAAGATCTAAAGGAGTGAGCTAGGAGAGACCTTAGAAGGTTTGAATTCTACCTAAACTCAAAATTTGATAAGAAGACTCCTATTTGGGGATGTCTACACTTAGCATTTGGTACTAAGATTTGCATTTGACTTTCATTTGGAGAAAGATAAATTTGAACTTTCCTTTTGGGGAAAGAAAGAGATGAACTTTCACTTGGAGAAAGATGAACTTAATTTTCTTTTAAGAGAAAATTGAATTTTTTTTTTTTTTTTTTTTCTTTTGAGGGAAAGATATAAGGCTTGAAAGTTTGGACCGAGATTTTAATAATCCGGACCCAGTCCACAACCAGATGAAAAGAACATTTCCACTTGAAAGAAACATTCATTCATTGAAATTTAAAATTTGCATACAATCAATTGTAATATTTCTTGAGGTAACGCCCATTGATAGGCAACATAGGACGTTCACCTTTACAATCAATCAACTGGTAAGATCCACCTTGATAGGCCTTCTCTACTACAAAAGGGCCTTCCCAAGTAGGTTCGAACTTGCCACCTATTTTGCGGTGGGCTATAATCGGTCTGCGAAGAACTAGGACCAAGTCGCCAACCTTGAAAGTCCTAGGACGGACCAATTTATCATGGGCTTGAGCCATGCGGGCTCGGTACAACTCGAGGTTCTGTTGAGCAAGCAAACGCTTCTCATCTAAACCATCGAGTTCCTCCAACCTTAGTTGGGCATTTTGTTCACTTGTAACTTCGTTGTTTATTGCAATTCTAAGAGATGGGAGCTGTAACTCCAAAGGGAGAACCGCCTCCGCTCCATAGACTAGAGCAAACGGAGTGGCCTGTGTTGGAGTTCTATATGTGGTCCGATAGGCCCACAACGCCTCCACCAACTTTTCATGCCATTGACGTTTGTTCTCATCTAAGGTTTTCTTTAACAACTGAACTAATGTCTTGTTGAAAGCTTCAGCCAATCCATTAGCTCGAGGATAGTATATCGTACTATACCTCCAATCAATGCTATGTTTGTTAACAAATTGATTAAGCTTGGTACTCTTAAAAGCAGGACCATTATCGGATATGATTCGACGTGGAACGCCAAACCTGTATACGATATGGTCCTTCAAAAATTGTAGTACATGGCTAGTTTTGACTTCTCTCAGTGGTATGGCTTCAGCCCACTTTGAGAAGTAGTCGGTAGCAGCAAGTATAAACCTATGACCCTTAGAGGAAGGAGGATCAATAGGCCCAACAATATCAGTTCCCCAGCTTTCAAAAGGCCAAGAGACTATTGTTGGATGCAAAACATTAGGTGGTTGATGCAAAACTACCCCATGTACTTGACATTGGTGGCATTTCCGTGCTATTTCAACACAATCTTTAATCATTGAAGGCCAATAGTACCCAAGCCTTTTAATTTTCAATTTCATTTTGGGGCCCGATTGGTGGGCACCACACAACCCCGCATGCACCTCGGTCACTATCTTATGGGCTTCATCTTTTGCAAGACATCGCAACCACATTTGGTCAAATGACCGCCGATACAACGTGTTGTTAATCAGTGAAAATGACAATGCTCTATTCTTTATTTGGTGAGCAACGGACTTCTCCTTTGGTAGTTTACCATTTTGGAGATAATCAATGAATGGTTGGCGCCAATCATCTTCATCATCTACCACAAACGAAAACTCACCACAAGAGGAAGGTTCATTCAAATTCTCAAAGTCAATAGGAGACAAAATTTGGCGATTTTGAACTTCTATTTGGATTGAACCCTTTTCGGGGCATGACATTTCCTTAGCAAGCTTTGCTAGAACGTCCGCCGTAGCATTTTGACCACGCGGTATTCTAACAAAGTAGCATTAGGAATTTGCTCAAACAATTTCATGGCATACAAGTGGTATTTAAGCAAGTTGGGTTTTAGAACTTTGTAGGTTCCCGCAACCTGGTTAATCACCAACTGTGAATCGCCATAAATTTTGATATTTTAATTTCCATTGATATTGCTAATTCTAAACCAGTTATCAGAGCTTCATATTCCGCCTCGTTGTTTGTACAAGGGTCCGATAAACTGTAAGAATATCGCAATATAGCTTTATCAGGTGTTATGAATATCAAACCAACTCCAGCCTTGCCGGGAGAAGACTTTGTGGTTCAGTACCTCTTTGGAAAGAAGCCGCACCATCAAAATATAACTCCCAAGCGGGGCTTTCATGGTCATCTAAATTCATTACTTGTTCATCAGGAAGATCGTCATTCAAGGGAGATCCTGCCGGTATTGGGTGTGCTGCTAAGAAATCGGCAAGAGCTTGTCCTTTTACAGCACGTTGGGGAGTGAAAGTGATATCGAATTGAAGTAGTATCATGGCCCATCTGGCTAAACGTCCTGAGAGTGTAGGGCGGGTCATGAGATACTGAAGGGGATTGACCTTAGAGATCAGATTGACTTTATGAGAGAGCATGTAATGCCTAAGTTTTTGAACAGCAAAAATAAGGCATAAGCAGTGCTTCTCAATGGAAGGATAATTCATTTCAGTAGGAATTAGACGTCTACTCAAGTAGTATAAAGCATTCTCTTTTCCTTCATTGTTGGTTTGGGCCAACAAAGCACCAAGAGACTCATCTGAGGCTGCAGTGTAAAGAATTAATGGCTTCCCCGGGATGGGAGCGGCCAAAACTGGAGGGGACAAAAGATAGCGTTTTATACTATCGAAGGCTTTTTGGCAGCTATCATCCCAATAGAATTCTGAATCTTTCTTTGAAAGGGCTGCAAAGGGTTGGCATCTACCGGACAAATTAGATATAAAGCGTCTTAGATATGCCAACCTACCTTGGAAAGATCTTAATTGAGTAAGACTTCTAGGAGGTTTCATTTCTAATATCGCCTTGATTTTAGTAGGGTCAATTTCGATGCCACGGTGTCGAACAACAAACCCAAGAAACTTCCCTGAAGTTACCCCAAAAGCACATTTCAAGGGATTCATCTTGAGGTCGTACCGACGAAGCCGTTCAAATACAACCCTTAAATCAAACAAGTGATCCTCTCTTTCTTTGCTTTTGACCACGAGATCATCAATGTAACATTCAACTTTGTCATGAATGAGTTCATCAAAAATTCTGGTCATTGCACGCTGGTAGGTTGCACCAGCATTTTTCAGGCCAAAAGGCATGAACTTATAACAGTATATTCCAATGGGTGTTCTAAAAGCAGTGTATTGCTCGTCCTCCGGGGCCATTTTTATTTGGTTGTACCCCGAGGACCCATCCATAAAGGAAAAGAGACCGTGAGAAGAAGCAATGTCAATCATGAGTTCAGGGATTGGTAATGGGAACTCATCTTTAGGACATGCTTTATTCAAGTCTCTAAAGTCGACACATACGCGAATCTGTCCATTCTTTTTCTTAACAGGGACAACGCTAGCCAACCAAGAGGGGTATTTTTCCTCTCGAATAAAACCAGCTTCAAGTAATTTCTTTACTTCTTCAATCACTTGTTGTTCAATCTCCAAACGCATCCTTCTAGGAGCTTGTTTGACTGGAACAACATTTGGTTGAATGGCAAGTTTGTGGACTGCTATGTCTGGATTTAATCCTGGCATTTCATCATAACTCCAAGCAAAACAGTCCTTAAACTCTGTCAAGAGTTGTACCATACCATTGGCATCAGTTTCATTTAACAAAGCACTTATGAAAGTGGGGCGTGGATTTTCTTCAGTACCCAAATTAATCTCTTTCAATTCATCAATCGTTGATTTGATTTCTTCCTCAAATTCAGGGGGTGCATCCCTAATTTGAAGGTAATCTGGGTCGTTGCTAGCCTCTAAACATAACCTCTCAACAGCGTTGTAGGTTTCTGTAAAGATCATATCAACTTCCAGATTGTTGGTAATAACCAAACAGTACTCATCATCATCTATTGGTCCGACAGTGCCAAAGCCAATGCCATATTTATTTTTTTTAATTTGTATTTGGAATTCCATATACTTTCATGTTGTTTGGCTTCGCCTTTGGACCACATAGAAGGAGCAAAACCTCTTTTAATCAAACTTTTTACACCAGCGGGATACCAATCAAAAGGTAGTTCTACCATTTCATTCAAAGAAAGATCCTCAAGTTCTACACCCACTTCTGAACTTGAGGTTGATGTGCTTTATAAAAGACACGATTCTTCCCCACATCTTCTTCTAACTTAGGTGCAACACATACATTCAAATCTTCTACTGTGCTTTCAGACAAAGAAGTTAAGGTCTTTACAAATTCATTCAACTTTCCATATGTAGTGAAATCGGACACCTCCTCTTTCTGAGAGTTGTCCTCATCACATAGAAAATTTTCTTTAATGTTCCAAATAGGCTTTTCAGTGATAACCCATTTTGAAGCAGCATCTTTTGAACTACCCACCACATTTGGCTCAGCTTTTGTATTGGACCCTGAGCCTACATGGGTGATGGGCCTTCTAGAAGTAGGTGGTAGAGATGAGGCATTGGTGGCCCTCATCCTCCACCCATCTTGGCTTCTACCTCCTCTGCCACGATCTCTCCCACGAGCACGTTGTGCCATCCTACCTCCTCGTTGTGTTGAAGGAGGGGCAGGGCTCCATCTAATCTTTTCCTCAAGCTCCTCTTGAAGGTGCTCTTGGACAAGTGTTGGGGACTTTTCTTTAGGTGCACTAGTTCCCACTTGATCTTCAGTTGGTACCACAGATCTAGAAAACACTGATAGCCTCTTTGGAACATAGTAAGAAGCATCTTCGTATTTCCCAACTTCATGCACACTAAATGGTTTCAAATCTCCCTTTATGCAGTACTCTACACCATTCCTTTCATATTTCATACATTGGTGTAGAGAGGAAGGAACCATTTTGTATTCATGGAGCCAAGGCCTACCAAGAAGTGCTTTAAATGAAGTTTCAGAATCTATGATATGGAATTTAGCCTCAGTTCTCAAATCCCCTATCAAAAGAGAAAGAGTGACAGAGCCTAAAGCCCTTTGCCCCTTTTCATTGAAGCCACGCAACATCATTTTGTCAGAACTTAGTTTTTGCGTGTCAACATTGAGATGGGCCAAAGTTCTTAGGCTCATTATGTTGACCGATGCACCCGGATCAACAAGCACTCTATTCAACTTGAAATTGTCAATGTCAACAGTTATATAAAGTGGACGATTGTGATCTGAAGTACCTAGAAGTAAATCCTCATCAGAAAAGGTTACTCCAGGTACTTCTTTGAAGTGTAAAGCCTCCTCAAAGGAACACTCTGCGAGTTGAGCCAAACAAATTTCAGGATCAAGTAAAGCCTTGACCAAAGCCTCTCGCATTTCAGGAGAAAGCACAAGAGCATCATATATGCTCAACCTCGCAGGTAGTTTCCTAAGGTGAGCTAGCACATTATAATCCACTTTTGGTGGTCCACCACCCACTTGTCCTTGTGGAACATGTGTTGGTGGAACCACGCCCTCATTTTGCTGGACAGGTTCTTTTCCCTTATCTTTCTTAGATGCCAGTGGAGATGGTACAACCCGACCACTTCTGAGATTTATTTCTGTTATTTCTTCAGGCTCAGAAGTTGTGGTCACATCAACCAAAACCTCAGAATCAGATTCTTCTTTCATTTGATTTGTCTCTAAATCAGGTGACTCAGGCTCAATGACAATCTTTACTCCCTGCATTTTGTACACGGGTAGATCATCATCAGAACTAGATTCACATGATTCAGGATTTTGAGAAGATTCAGTTACATGTTCATTATCAGATTCAGAATGGACAGATTGCACGTACGCGGAAGGATAGTTCATTTTACTAACACCCTTTGGAACATACATGAAATCAGAGAGGGTAAGAGGCTTGGGGGATTTCCCCTTGCCATTCGAAAGGATAACTTGCTTGACTTTAGAAAATGATTCTTCTTTTTCTTTTCCCTTCACCATTGAAACTCTCTTTTCAAGAAGTTTCAAAGGTGAAGGACCCTTTCCCTCCATTGAGTTATTTGGAGGAACTCCAAATGTCTTTTTTATGGACATTTGAGTTTCTTTTGGAAACTCCAATGAGGTGTTGGGTAGTTTGTTTAACATTTTCAAAGAAGATTTAGACAAAGACAACTGCCAGCCATCTGCATCTGTAAGCAACTCAACACTGCCCTTCTGGTTGAACACTGTCGGAGGGGAAACTGTAGTGGCTGACTCTGCTTTCTGCCCCTTAGTAGGGATGACCTCCACATGAATAACCTTAGCCGACCCTTGTGAGGGGTTTGCAAGGTATGCATTAGGAATACTCATCCTACCAGACTTGTACTCACTTTCAACCCAATCTTTAAAGACATAGCAATCTTCTAGAACATGACCCAACATCCTATGATAAGGGCAATAGTTTGGCTCATTGCTCTTATCAACATCTGCTGGTCTTTTGGGTTTAGGGAGTTGGAAATTGTCATCTTGAATCAAGGATTTAAAGATTTTCTTTGTGGCATCTCTCCTAAAAGAGTACTGTTGGTTAATCTTTTCTGTCAATCCCCTAGGATCAGGCTTTTTGGCTACCCTCTCCTTATCCTTTCTAGGCTGCTGCTCAGTGATCTTTCTAGGCTGTTGTTGCTCAGTGATCTGAATCTGCTTTCCCTTCTGAAATGATAATGCTGACACACTGCCCTTTCTTTCAACTGGTTTCTGCTTGAATTTCTTGGCTGGTCACCATTACTGTTATCTTTAAGGAATGACAACTGAGATGCTTCAGATTGCAAGCCAGAAGCTTTACTAATCAATTTTTCAAAAGTCCTAATAGTGAACCCTTTGAGAATGAGTGCTATAGGACCATGAATATTTCTTAGTAAAATTTCTATGGCGTGTTGTTCTTGGAGTTGTGGTTCACATTTTAGGCTAAGGTTTCTCCACCTAAGAATGTAATCCACCAACCCCTCATTTGGCTTTTGCCTCTCCACCACAAGGTCTCCCACTGTAACATGATGTTGGGCCCCCGCAAACCTCTTTACAAACAAGGATTCCAACTCTGAAAAGGTCTTTACTGAACCATTTGGTAACTCAGCGTACCAGTCAAAAGCCACCCCTGAAAGACTGCTCACAAACTGTCTGAAGAGGAGAGCGTCACTGCCACCCACATTACAACACCCAGCTCTGAAGTGAGCTAAATGTTGACGTGGGTTTCCTATACCATTGAAGAGCTTGAAGGAAGGGGAAACAAAACCTTTGGGGTACTGTACCAAGTCAAACTCCTCGGGATAAGGTCTTCCTCTTTGAATAGAGTGACCTCCTTTCCCCTGTGCTATAGACTCCTTGATTTGCTGATTGATGAAATCTTTCAAATCTTCTTTTGAAGGTTGGAGATTTACTGACCCAGGCTCATTCTTCTCCTGACTACCAATATCTTCATCAACTTGTACTACCTCCTTAGCCTTTTCTGCACTAGTGGAGGGTTTATCAATTGTGTTTGGGGCCTTTTGGGGACCCAAAAGCTGAGTAGTAAGGGCAGTCATGGCTGAGGCCATCTCATCTAATCTCTTGGCCATATCACTGAGCTGAGTATCTTTATCTTTCAACTGTTGTAGCAAGGCACGGATCTGGGGATTTTCACTCCCCTCCTCCTCTACTGGCACCTCCAACAGCTCATCTGTATGAGGGTCTCCTGGAAGAGAGGATCCTCTTCTGCTATAGTGGAGAACATAGATATCCTCCTCATCCATAAGATCATCCTCATCAGGATTAAAATTTTCAATCAACTTTTTATAATTTTCCTCTTCCTCCTTGTCTCTCCTTTCATCCTCATCAATTTTTTGAGACTTTCTTTCAAGTAATCCATCATTTCTTCAATAGTTTTGCCTGTTGAAGGGTTAACATGGGAAGGATGATATTCTTCATAACTGTTCACCTCCATTGGTGCTTTCCCTTTATCATTAGGATCAACATGAGTGGAAGAGGAAGAGTGTACCTTTGATGGAGCCACTACCTTGGGTCTCCATTCTTCCTTCACCCCAGATGAGGAGGTATGGGATTTTTGGCGTCCCACATTTACCTCATCTAAAGGTGGAGTCTGAATGTGACCCCCAGAGTGTGGCTCATCATAAGGAGTAGAAGGTCGGTCTTCTTTTGGAGACCTCCTAAACCTAGTGGGTACATCAGATCTAACAGAACTAGAAAGAGAAGTCCGAGGGACCACTCGGTGATCAGGGTGATCAACTTTTGGTCTGCCACGGACCTCAGGTAGCGGTGCTGAGTAGTCAACCAAAACAATCTGCTCACTAGCTGCCCTTTCCTGACGAGGCCCAGAATTGTAACCATCTGTCAAAGCTGACACTGCTGGCTGCCTAGAGAATTTGCGCCTATTTCTTTGGGATGGTTCTACAATCAGTTTACTATCCTCAGGATCTCTATCCTCTTTCAGAAGTAGCTTAGCAAAATCTCTGGTGATTGTATTTTTCATGGCTTTAATCACTTCCTCCTTAGTTGTGTGCATTTGATCAGCCACCCTTTGAAAGATTCTCCTTATTCCTTTCTCCCACTTCTTTGTCATCTCATCAGGAGTACATTCAGAAGTTCTAGATGGAGGCCTAGGGGGTGGTGCAACTATCTTCTTAACATCCTCCTCTCCCCTAGACAAAGAAAGAGGATAAAACCTACTCCCCTCAGCTAATGGAGAGAGGTCCATCATCTCAGAATCCCGCTCAGCTTTTTCTTCCCTTTCCTTTCTCTTCTTATACCTCCTATATTTGTTCCTTTTCTGGGATCTAGTAAGGAGGTAGGTAGAACTGCCCCCTTCCTCAAACTGACTGAACTGGAAAGGACCCTCAGACCCAGGGACACTCGGAGCAACTACTACAGACTGAACTGGCTCAGGTTCTTTCTTAACAAACTTCTGCTTATGCAACATCGGAGTCAAAGCTGTTTGTCTTTCATCTGATTTCAAGACCTTAGGGAAGGTCAATCTATTAAAGACAGAAGGCCGAGAGGCTAAAGCTTTGGGAGACAGCTCAGCCACCCTCTTCCTACTATCCTGAGTAGGTGACCTCTCCCTAGTGGGCAGGTTTATTTCCAACACCTTCTTTTCAGATGAAGGTTGGTTTTCCAAAGTCCTAGCCTCAGATGGTGTAGGACCTTGGAAAATAACCTCCATATCCTCAAAACCCTGCCCAAATTTGATCATGTCCCCAGGAGCAAAGCGGGACTGATCAAAGGACAACTGTAACTGATCACCAAACTTGAAAATCAGTCTTCCTTCCATTTCTTCCTTACTGAATTCTCAAATCACTGATATCCTGAAAATTAAAATCCTTAATCAACCTTTCTGTTGCATCTTTTGAACCAAATTATCATGACATCAATCAATCACTGCACTTTTTCTGGGTTTTCTGACCACTGACTTGAATCACTAACTACCCACAACTGTGACCCGGATTTTGGTGAAATGATGAAGAAAATTGAAAGATTTTGGAAGGTCACACCATTTGACATTGTTTGGTTGTAAGTTTCATACAACCACAACAATTATGATGTGGAGAGATCTTGGAATTGAATTTATTTTTTTTTTTTTAGAATATGAAAATGATCAATTTGGAAAATCAAAGTTCATCTTTTCTTATATTTTGAAAGTTCATTTGAAAATTCATTTTGATTTGCATTTGCTTGTATTGGAACCATTCAATCCAACATTTGAAATTGGGAGAGGTATACAATACAACACGATTCTGCAAATGCCATTTAGCCAACATTTAGGATGACTTATCGAAAACCACTAGTTTAGATGAAAAGAGACATCCTCCCCAGCGGAGTCGCCAGAAAATCTGTTGGAGAATTTTTGTATCCTCAAACGGATTGCATATTTTATCATCGAGTACGGCATAAGAATATGATATATCACCCCGAAGGGCAAAAATATCATCTCCTTATGGACTCAATCATAAAATTTACAATTATTTAACAGAGATTCCCCCACTCGATGTTTGGTCGAGTGGGGTTTATTTATTCTGGGGTACAGACATCCCATAGGGGCAAGCCCCTATGGTTAATTACATCCCAAGTTTGATTTGGGAAAACTTTTGATTAAACTAGTGGTTTTCTTCATTTTGAAGTCATTTTAACATTGGCTAAAGTTGATTTTTGTTGTTTTAAAATCCATGAAAGTCTTGCTTAAAGGTTTGGCCTTTAGGAATTTCAAGGAATTGATCAACTTAGATTTAGATTTTTGGGAAAGAAAGCCAAAGGAGTTGAAGTAGGGGCACTTGATTCTGAGATGAAACTCAGAGGTGCCCAAACTATCCTATGTTGGGCTTTACATTTTAGCAACCTAATTTTGGTTTAAGTTGGTATTTTATTAGAAGATTGGGGCTTACATCCCAACAACACTTGTTGGAGGAATTGCCCGAAAGTTGAGGGCTTATAGGGTGATTTGGAATCAACCCGTGCCTGACCCTAAGACTAAGGTGAGGACTACCGATAGGTAGTGCCTCGAACCTAGATCTAACGAGTGCAAAGAGGGACTTACAAGCTACACCTCACAAGAGGCATAACCCGCCCGACCTCTGGATTTATTGTCCCGCCTGGAAGGGACTACCAGCTAACCCTCCTAATCGCTTTTAAAACCATGTCGTCGGTCTCAATGCAAATGTAGAGTGATAGGGTTGTTTTTATTTAGAAGGTAGGTCTTATAGCTTGGCTTTGAGGCCAAGATGCCTAATTATATATGGTATGCAAATGCTGACTCATAAAAAGAAAGATTTTATTATCTAGTCCTTAATTGAGGCATTCTACATGCACATTGCTTGGCTATGCATGATTATTTTCAATTTTGAAAACTTGGCTCCTTGAAGGGAGCCATGCAATTTTTTCCTTACTTGAAAGACATGGAGCCTAATTTGATTTTATTATTAGGTTGCTTACATGTTAAGGGGTAGAAAATTTAGTTTTTATCCTAAGAGCCTAACGTAATCAAGTCCAGGCCACACCCACAAAAACAAGAGAAGAAACCTAAGAAAAACATGCTTTTCTAATGCACACCCAGTAAACACTTCAATACATGCTTTTGTATATAAATAAAGACAGAAATATAAATAATGTCCCAGTTATTACAAACATGTTTGGCAGCTGAGTTGCCTGCCATTATACAACCCAGTCAAATATTTACAGACTCTACTTGTGGGGTCTTCAAGCTTTACAAAAGTTCTTTTGGGCTTCATCTTCTTTGCTCCCTTCCTTTGCTCCAAACCCCCACAAGTTCACATCCTACTTCTAATCAAATACATGATATGAAAAGAAAAGACTCAAAACCTGCAAAACAGAGTTAGGAGGCAGTTTATATAGCAAGAGTATGATCATCTCAAAATTGGCCTAGCACTTAGAGTGCTAAGCACTAGGCCCCCTGCTTCTACCCTATTGGCCACATCTTTGGGGGGGGGGTTTAAGCAGTACCTGTCATGCAAGCAGTTTATTATTATTTATGAGCGCCCCCCACTTTTAGATATGGCCACCTGCACAGAAAAGCATTTATATCTCTATACTAACCACTTAAGGGCAAGTGCCCACACGCAGACAATCCAAGGGCAATCAATCCACAACATCAATCACATGCGCACACAAAGAAAAATCCTAATCCTAGCATGCCTAAGGGGCTGTGCACCTAAGTGTGTGAGGCTTGTGTGGTATGTCACACTAAAAGTCCTTCTAGAGTTTGGGTCTAAGGGAGGAACATCCAACATGTGGCTTTTGGAGCCACTTGTTGGAAGAGATTCTCCTTAGCTTTAGGGGCTAAGAAAAGAGAAGTAGAGACCCAACATTTAGCTTTTGAGCTAAATGTTGGAGAACTCCCTCTAGCGTTTGGAGCTAAAGAGAGGGGGAAATCTCCTACAACTTTGGAGTTGGAGGAGGATTGGGAGAAAATGCAATTTTGGGTTGCAAATTCATTAAGGCCTTTGGACACTTTGATGTCCAAAGAGGGAATTGCCCCCTTCTAACTTGAGTTTGGAAGGACAAGGAGAAATAGGACTTGAATCCTAAGCTTGGGGTGAAATTACTTGTTATTTTTGGTTCAACAAGTAAGATAATTTGGGACAAAAATGGATCACTCAATATAGGTTGAGTGAAAGCGGGCTTCATACAACTTTTGAGTTGTATGAAAAGTGAAAGAACCCATGGTTTTGAGCTAAGGTAAAGAATTCCTTAAGACTCTTGGAGTCTATAGGAGTGAAAGAGGATTTGTAACTTTAAGGTTACAAATCAAGAAGGTGGTTCTTTGAATTTTTTTGATTTGGGTTAAGGGAAATGAAGAGGATTTTGGAGGTTTCCTACAATCTAGATTTGTAGGAAAAGAAATACTCCAATGTGCAATCTAGAGATTGCAAATTGGAGGAATTTCTTTGGACATGTGGTGTCCAAAGAAAAGAAAAGTTTCATCTCTCCAATTTTGGGTTGGAGGAGAAAAGGAGAGGGGATGTGACTTGGAAGTTACAACCCCTAGAGGATTCTTTGAACATTGGGTATCCAAAGGAGAAGGGTGCATTCTCAAAACTTGGATTGAGAGAATGAAAGAGTTTCCTACAATTTTTTTTTGGATTGTAGGAAGGAGAGGGAGGTTTCCCTACAACTTGTAGGAAAAGGAGATATGAAATGCAACTTGTAGGTTGCAAATTAAAGAAATCCCTTTTGAGCATTTGGTGTTCAAAAGAGTATGACACATTTGCTTAATTTAGACCAAGTGAAAAGTGGAGGTTTTCTACACTTTTTGTTTGGTAGAAGAAGGGAATGTGCAACTTAGAGGTTGCAACCCATGAATATCCTTGAACGCTTGATGTTCAAAGAGGAATGATCATTCTCTCAAATTTAGGCTTAGGAGAAAATGAGAAGATTTTCTACAATTCTTAAATTATAGGAGAGAAAAGCAACAAGCAAATTTTGTATTGCATGTTGAAGGGATTCCTTGGACATTGGGTGTCCAAGGAAGAGCATTCATTTGCTTAATCAGTGACTAAGCATATGATGAGAACTGAGATTTTAATCTCAAATCTAAAGGATTACTCATTGGTTTGCGATCCAATGAGCAAAAGATTTGATAAACTTCCACAACTTTGGGGTTGAGGGAAGAAAATGTAACTTAGAGAGTTACAAAATTTCATGATTGCTCTTTGAGTACTTGATATTCAAGGGGAAGGTCATTCACTTGGTTGGAACCAAGTGAAAAGGGATAGATGCTCATTTGTTAATTCTATGACTCAACAAATGAAGAAACGCCTTAGGATTTGGTTCTAAAGTCTAGATGATTCATACAATGATACATTTGGAGCCTTGAGATGTCCCAAATAATCATGTATGAGAGAGAAGGATTGTTGATTTTGTTTCAACATTCAAATGGAGGATTACTTAGAATTGTTTCTAAAGTTTGACTATCATGTAATGATAATTGATCGGAGCCTTTGGAGACTTCAAATTATCGTACATGGAGGAGTGGAACATTCATTTGTCAATTGTATGTCTTAACAAACGAAGGGAAGGAAGAGATGGGTTGGTTCTATGTTCCAACACAAGGGTTGATAGTTTAGAGTTTGGTTCCAAACTACAAAGATTCATGTGTAGGAGGAGCACTTAGAGCCTTGGATAGTCTCTAAGTACAACACATGAGTGAATTGTTTGTTGATTAGGTGCTTCAACAAACTAGGAGGGAGAACTTGGAAGTTGGTTCCAAGTTAGAAAGAATTTGTGCAATGACATATTTGAAGTTTGAGGTGCTCCAAATATTATTGCATAAGAAATGTAATTTGTAGTTTTTGGGCTACAAATTAAGGGGTCATCTACCTATATAGGTTAGGCAAATGAGATAGGCTAGATTTTAGAATCCTAAGCCTAAAAAAGAATTCTTTCATTGATCTTAGTCTCAAAACGAAAGAAATGGAGAACTTAGATTTTTGGCTCTAAGCTATAATATTTTCATATAATGACATGTTGAATTTTAGAGAATTCCAAATCATCATTTATGAAGGGAGAAATGTTTATTTGCTAACTTTGTGTTGTTAGCAAATAAAAAAGGGAGAGAGGCTTAGGATTTGTTTTCCTAAAACCTTGATTCATGTACTATAATAATTGGGACTTAGAGAACGTCCCAACTATTAAGTGTGAGGGACATGTACATGAGGACGAGGACTTCCAACTCTCCTACAAATATTTTGGATTTGCTTGAAAGAGGGAAGACAAACTTCCTAATGCGTTGGAGGGTTTTCCCAAATCAAACTTGATATGATTTCGGGGATTTGAAAGTTTCTAGAAACCTCCTAGAGATCCATTTTGGCAAGATCTAAGAAGGACCTAAGAGTAGACACGGGATGGTTTATAACTCTTAGGTTAGAGCTAGGATTCACACAATCCAACATTTGGAGCCTTGGGGATGCTCCAAATATCATGTATGAATGGGAAAAACATAGGGGAGAGAGTTCCCCAAAGTTTTGAATGAACATTTTGGATTCATTTGGAGAGGAGAGAATTGATCTCCTACGATTTCTAAGAAGTCTTACGATTGGATTTGACATCATCTAAGAAACCTAGAAACGTGAATGTCGTTTGTATGTTTAAGGGGATGAATATATGCTAAGTTCAACTATCATTGCACTTGAGTCCCTTAATTTACAAATTTGATTAATCATGCTTAGGTAATTTCAATGTTTGGTGGAGTATGATCCATAAACATCGGGATGTCATGGAATACACCACATTTGCTTCAAGAAGCATTTGGAAATTAAATAAACATGCCTATAAATTTGTAGATTTTGGGTAGAAAAGAAAAGCGAGCAAACAACCCTTAACACATAAATGCATTTCAATAATTTCATTATAAACCCTCAATTTGGAAGTTTCGAAAATGGGATTAGATAATTCTAGGCATGGGCACTCATGGGCTTGTGAAGGCCCATGAAACCTCAAAATCATCTAGGATTAAATGAACCCATTTACTCTCCTTCCAAACCTCTAGGGTTAGGGTTGTTCCAAACAAGTGGCAATCATCATTCTAAGCAAAGTAAACTTGACGGAATGACTTGTCATGAATTTAGTTGGTTATGAATGTCGTGAGGTTTACAACATAAGTCTTTGGAGACTTGTAGTAAATCTCACGACGATTTGTATCAAAACTCCACCACAAGTTTCCGCCAAATTTATTAAACATTGAACTTTAGCAAACATACATACCCTAAACATATGTCAATTTTGCCATACCGCGTCGACCTAAGGAGCCTAACCTAGCATGCAACACTATAAAGAGAAGTGTACATCCTAACATTTGATTTCTAGGTTGAAAAGAAAGGCTTGCCCTATAGTTCAAGCATAGGTAATGGAAGGGTTGCATGAATGCAAAGACATACAATTTAAAAGGTGTTGGATACCAATCCAACATCTTCATACGCATCAAAATCCTCTTCGGACCCTTACACAAGAGTCACCTAATGGAAATCGACCAATTTCCATAGTCTTTGCGAAGTGGACAGCCAACATGAAGGTTTTAGGGACCAAGAAATTAAAGTTTCTAAGGACCTAAGGCTTTGGATCGTCAACCACATTGCAATTGGCCTTGGGAGCCTTAAGGTTTCGCCTAAGTTTTGGTGGTATACCTTCCCCGGGTTGTCCAAGCGCTCCAAACCAATGTCCAAGCTGCTGTCCAAGCTCCGCTCCAAGCTCCGATTGCTGTCCAAGCTCCGCACAAAGCTCCAATCCGCTGTCCAAGCCGTTCCGGACGTCGCCGCTGCTGTCCACAACGATTTGAAGGTTCCAAACTGCTGTTTGGGAGGTTTAGGAGCCTCCTTTTGCTGTTTGGAGGCTTCAAACAGCTCCCAACTCGTCTCGAGGTCGCCGGAGTTGAAAGAGGAAGAGCTAGAAACCTTCCTGAAGCTTGAGATCTCAGAAGCTTTGGCGAATGAGAGGGATGGAGCTCGTGATTGGTCCGGCCGACCGTCCAGGTGGAGTCGGAATGGGGTTCCGCACGCGAGAGGGGGAGGTCGGTCGGGGTTTCCGCCTGGTAGAGTCGCACGAGGGAGGGGATTCGCCTGAGAGGCTTAGTCGAAGCCTCGAGCGGGGTCGGAGGGGAGATCCGCATGCGAGAAGGAGCTCTTCCGTCTGTCCTCCTCTCTCTCTCGCTCGTTTCTCTCTTTGTGTCGGGACAGGAGCGGGAAAGCAACAGGGGAGCCGAATGCCGCTCCCCACTCTCTCTCGTTCTCCTTGAGACGCACGAACTGAGCCCGCCGCTCGGAACATCCCATCTCACTGGCTGCCTCGTTGCGAGAAACGAGAGAAAAATCTACTCGAGTAGATTTTCTGCTCACATGAGGTGAAATTGAATGGGATTTGAGAAGAGATCTCAACCCTAGATCAAGAAATTTAATTTTGGAAATCAAATCAGCTTATGATCTTATTAGCTAGGGTCGAAATTGAGTCTAGATTGGACTCGACCCGAACCGATTTGGGTCGGTTTGGGTCCGATTGGGTTCGACCAACTTAATTCCATAAAATTGAACTCGAATCGGTGTCGAGTCACGTCGAATTAGGTTCGACGATGCTCGACGGGGTCTGAATTGATTTGATTTAATTTTAATTTAATTAAATTGATTTAATTTAATTAAATTGGAGTCCAATTTGAGTCGAATTTGTCTCGACGTCGATCGACCGAGTTGATCGAGCGCGATCGAGCCTAGTCGGGCTCGATCGGGGTCGGGTCGGTGCGAAAATATTCGTCAACAGAGACGACTTTTTAGTGCTTCTTAAATCAGTTTTCTAGTATAAAAATTATAAAATTTTTATTAAAAATTTGTTTTAAGCAGCAATAAGAAAGCTGCCCCAAACGAAACCTTAGATTACATGGTCAAATTAGACCAACCATTTACGACCATGACTCTAAACATAGATGACACAGGACAACATGCATATAGTCGAAGAGCCACGATGAATCAATTATGATAAATCACATTTCCTCACTATTAAGATATCTAATTTAAAATCTTCAAATCTCTATATGATCTAATTACAGGCATTCCACACAACTTACTCCATAATTTGAACATTATAAAGAATCAAAACATAGCAATCATTATAAAATAACTGGACAGTAAGACTATAAACAAGAGACGAAATATATCTATACAACATCATAGAGTTTCATAAATATCACTTCATGTAAAAAAGCTTCTCTAGCATTGGACACAACAACAAAATAACTAACATGATAATAAAATAGATTACTAGAAACTTCCAGATCTGAGAACAACGTACTAACCTTATAAATGTTATCACCATCTCTTCACGACCTTCCATTACCGTTGCAATGGTGGTGGTTGGCACTGAAATGACCATTTTGGCTGCAAGACATAGCCAATTTCTTCAGAAATGACACTACTTCCTTCGAAGAGTTCAATAGATACCTCGCATTTGATTGTTTTCTTCCAACGGCACATGAGAAGTAATTGTCTCCCTTCAAATCAAGAATAGAAGATCCCTCTTGCCAGGACATCATCTCTTGCGGAGACAACCGAGAATTTGGATTGTTATTTTGACTTGCTGAAGACACCTTCCTTTCTGATGCTATGTTCGGCTTCTGGTTCTTTGAATGTGAGGTTTTTGAATTGTTCTTGATGTTTGTTTGCTTCCCGCCATGCCTCTTCTCAGAAGGTGCCTTCATTACTTCGGCTGTCTTTGTTCGAGCAGAATTGAGAGGTTCTGATGGAAGCTCTGGCTCGAAGAAAGTGTATATGTCCTCATCCTGGAAAGAAATGGTGAAGTTCAAAATGATTTAGCTTTTAACTTTTATCTTATTATTATATCCTACTAGATTGACTGGTAGACCTTCAATATAAAAAAAAATCTTTCAACAATTCTTTGTTATTACAAATATCATTGATTCATTTCCTTTCTATCAATTGATGTTATTGTTTTCCTTGATAAAAGATTTTAATTAAAGATCCTATTTATGCAAGAAAAAATCATTTCACATGCAACAATTACAAGCCTTTATCCCACAACATGTGGTCCATACATGAATCATTTTATCCAATTAAAATTCAAAATTTAATTTAAATCTAATAAAGAAAGGTTATTTTGCATATTTATGAATATTTTTTTTTCTAACAAATATTTATATATGAATCATTTTCTCTTGAACACAAAATTGTTTTACTTGGATCATTTCATTATGTTTTGCGCAAAGTGTGTATCGTCTTCTTAACTCAGGATATGACATGTTTGTCAAGTCTTCTTAACTCAGGATATGACATGTTTGTCAAACAAAAGTATTAACGCTTAAAAAGATCCCTACATATTAGATGACGAATTAGGATATTAACATCACCTTAACGAATAAAAGATCACTATTTTTTATATTTAACCTAACGTTTATATGATCTTCAATATGAACTATCTAGAAGTTGTGCATTAAGCATCAACAGTTTCTCCGCTTACTTTTAGTTTTTCTGTTTTCTCATATTCCCTTATTTGGAATCAGTACATTGTGTTTTATATAATCACATTTAAATTAAGAAAATGCACAAAGCCAATAACTTCTACTGATTTATATCAATACGCGCAAATCAATTTATAGCAAATGTTTGCACTCTTGTAGTTTCGGTGAAATAAAATCTACCTTTGCCAAAAAGTGTCCGATGCATAAAACATAATCTATTGGTGTAACCATCTTCTTGCTATGCACAATTTCTCCCAATATTCGATCAATCGCAGCGCCCTACAGGAAAGAAAATATTAAAAAACAAGTTTACTCAATAAGTAATGCAAGACATCGGAATTGGATATGGAGATAGGGTTAGTATTTTAACAGATTAAGTCTAAACATCATTATGAACAACAATGGCACATGTAAGAAAACAATCACAAAATAATAAAGTTAGAAGATCAGTAGCAAATGAAGATTCTTGCATTGCTGAATTAAGAGATCAGAAATCATGAAGTCTTTCGATAAACTATCATGTGCTCTACCATGAAAGCATACATCAATCCAGCGAGATATGTTTTAATGCTATAGTAATGTGGGTTCAAAATACTCCAGGAAGTTTAAAGGTACTGTTTTTTTTACATTATATGTTAGTAGTAAACCAAGGAATTATGTGGCTAGCCATAGGCAGCAACTCAATCAATGCAAATTTGTGGCCTAGGATCAAGCTTATATTCAAAATCTCAGGTGGTGGAAAATCAGAAAGGAGCGTTAAGGCTCCAAGTTCAGATTTTTATCTTGAAAGTTTTTCTTTTTCCCTTTCTTCAGCATCTCAGAAGACCATTCCCTACAAGTTCCTTTACTGAACGTCAAAATGCAAAAATGAAAATGTGAAATATTTCATCATGGATAAAAGTTTAAGTACACAAATTGCCGCATGGAATTTATCTCTGTTTAAAATTGCGCAACGAGAGGCGCGCCTTTGCGCAATTCTTCCCAAAGGCGCCTCGAGGCGCACGCAATTTGGAGCTTGGATGAGGCGTACGCCTCACCCTGTGTGAGGCGCGCCATAATTGCGCAATTATGGGTGAGGCGTACGCCTCAGCCAATTGGACCCACCTACTTAAAATGAGCAATTCTTTTTCCCTTATACCCGATCGGTCCAGCATTTTGCGATTTATCTCCGCCCGCAAGCCCCAGGTCGCGAAACAGAGACCCTCCCTCACGTTCGGCCCTCCTTCCCGCCGCCTCTCCCGCCGGCGCCGCCTCTCTCCGGCGAACTTGAAGTGTCCGGCTGCCTTGTAAGAGAAGTCCACAAACGATTTTAGGTATTTTTTTTTAGTTTTTGGTTAGATTTTTGAAGTGAAAGAAATTCTAGGGTTTTAGATTTTTTGAATTATTTTGTGCGATTTTCGATTCTTTCATTAGAGATCATGGTTAGAGGCAAGGAAAAGGCGTCTTCATCATTGCGTAGGGACCCTTCTTGGAAATATAGTGTACAAGTTGACATTGGCGGCGGAGAGAATAGCTATGTTTATTTGAAATGTAATTTTTGCGATAAAGTTGTGAAGGGAGGTGTTACCCGCATGAAAGAACACCTATCATGCTCGCACAAAAACGTAGCACCCTGTGCAAATGTGCCGGAAAAGGTGAAGGAGGAAATAATTGCTTATATGCAAGACACTTTATTCAGTTCTGATTATATTTTTTCTTGAAAATAGTTGAATGGTGGATCCAATTTGGTGATTCCACCCCTGAGTTACAGAGTTTTGCTGTAGGAGTGTTGGGCCTCACTTGTTCTTCTTCTGGGTGTGAGCGAAACTGGAGTACATATAACCAAGTGCAAACAAAGAGAAGAAATCGGCTATCAACACTCAGAATAAACTCTCTCGTATATATTATGCACAACAAGAGGTTGAGAGAGAGGAGGTTGAGGAATAAGGGGTTGAAGGATGATGAGGACCCATTAGTGTGTGATAATGTGTCGTCTGATAACGAGTGGTTCATAGATGATGAGACAGATTTGTCATTATCAGACTTACAGCTAGAAGATTTAAGTGTGGATGTCTTGAGGGGCGAAGCAGATCAAGTGGGCACATCCACTAGTACCACACCACACACATCCACTAGCTCTGCAGCACAACAATCAAGTAAAGGTATTCCACAATTTCTTATTGCTATTGCATTACATTTATGTCAAGTGAGCAATTAACATGATAATGATCTTTTCTCTTATTGAACAGGGAAGAGAAAAGTGAGTCATATTGAAGATGATGATGACATAGCATTCATAGATATAATTGGAGAAGAAGATTCCCTTGAAGACTCATTTAGTGATGGAATATGATTGCATTTTATATGTTTTTTGTACTTTGGGAGTTTTGTTAAACTAATATTTTGTGATTTTGTACTTTGGGACATGATTTTATTGCATCTACTTTCTTACTTTCAACTATTTTCATATATCATTTAGATGTTTTTATTGTAAGGTACAATATTGCTATTATTTTCCTGCTAAAACCCTTATTTTTTCATTTACGCAATTCTGTGTCCGTGAGGCTTACGCCTCAGACCGCCTCGAGGCTTATTTACGCAATTTTAAACCTTGGAATTTATTTCATAACATATTGCAACTCGGCAAAATTAACACAGACCTCAATTCAGCTAATTGGATAGAAACAAAAAATATATCTTTATATGCATCTATCTTGTTGTACTTTTATACAACTATATAAATATAATGAATTGACAAGCCCTGCTTTACAACCGTAACCATAAATGAGACTCATTGAAGGAAAATCACAGCCCGCTGAAATTTCAGCTCTACTAAGTGCTTTGGTTTTTTAAAACATTGAAGTTTCTAAGAAACATATAACAAATGCATAAATATTTTTTCACATGACCAACCAGTTTGCATTCTCATACCTTAGTGACTCCTACTGAACGGACCTCAACTGATCGATTGCCTTGGACTACATCAACGGCTGCATTAGAAATTGGACCTGTCCATAGATGCTGCAGCATATCCCTTGCTTGAAGTTTTCCAAATTCAACATCTTCATAGCGGCGATAAGAGAGTAAAATTTTATCATTAAGATGAGACATGAGATTATTGTAACATATGGCCGTTGTTTGGAAATTACCTGCATATTTGTAGTTCCATACGAGTGAGGTCTCCCGATGCTCAAAATGAGACCTCGGCGTTCTTTCTGTAAAATACTCAAAAACATGCTAGCGAGTGCAATGAAAGAAAATGTTTTAATGAGAATTAAATATCTACTTGATCAAAACAAATGCAGTTACGAATTTAAAAAATAAAACCACCTTTACACTGTCAACCCAATCCATGTTAAGATGTTCTGGCATTGTCGTCATCCACTCTCCATCTGTAAGACGCAAAAACATCCCATTTTCTGCTGCCAGCCACATATTGTACTCCCCAAAATTCTGCAATTGAAAAGCTTCAACAACAACAAAAAATTGATAAAACAGAAACAAGATTTTGTTATAAGGCCGCACATCATCAAGGACTCTTCTATCACTTCCACTGAGAACAACAACGGTGGTCTTTGGATCATTGCATAGCGATTTCAACGGGTCTTTTAAGTCTAGGTGAAGCTTAAGCTCCATCTCCTTAATTTGATCGCCTCCCCTTCTACCAGAGGATTCAACCAGTTCTGTTAGCGTTGAATTTAAACCCTGCAGTTTCACAGCATGTACACAAAGCAAAAATGACCGACATAAACACAAACCATTGAGAAGTAGGTCATAGAACTCAAACTACATTTCATGATAACCATTCAGCAAAAAACACTCCAAAAATCTGATTGTTAAAAAAAGTACAAGGTGGTGGTAAAGCGCAAACCCTTTCAGTTTACATAACAGGAAATTTAGCAGGTGGGATTGTTTGTACCATATCGACACTTCTCCTCAAAGAGGCGTACAGTGTCCGACACCGTATCCGAAACGACAAGCGTCCGACACTCCTCAGACACGTGTCGGACACGCCGAAAACGTGTCCGATTAAAAAAAATATTAAATACAAATTGGACACGCGTAAATATTTTATGATTTAATATATATATATATATATATATATATATAATTTCTTGTATTTAAAATTTTTACTTATTTAAAATATAAAAATTAAATTTCTTATTTCATATCCACAATACCAAATCAATCGCCTGCACTTAATACTCATTCATCGAATATTCTCATTTTCATTTATCTATGACGGGTTACAACTTTGATTTCACAATAATGTCCGATGTCATCTCAACATCGACGATTGTCGTCGTTACAACATCAACATTTTAAAATTATCTCAATATCAAAGTCAGACGCCATCTTTACATTGATGATTGATGTTAGCAATTTCTACACCCACAACTTGACATCTCATATTTGTCCAACGCCATCTCAACATCGACGACCAATGGCCTCTCAACATCAATGATAAATGCTCTCTTAACATTAACGCCAAATATTTACTGCATAACATCAATGCCCAACTCTCGACAGCATTGTCATCTGCTCTCTCAATGACTGATAAATGACACCAATGCCCGACTCTCGATATCCTAATATTAATCATTTTAAGCACAAATTCTAATTAAATACTTATTTCTAAATTATTTTTTAAATTATATAGGCATGATGCTGCATTATATGTATATTACTTATACATCTTAGCTTATCATACATTCATACCTGATCATTATTAATCCTGTCCAATTATTTGTATTAATTTTA
This sequence comes from Dendrobium nobile, assembly GCA_022539455.1. Taxonomy (NCBI): domain Eukaryota; kingdom Viridiplantae; phylum Streptophyta; class Magnoliopsida; order Asparagales; family Orchidaceae; genus Dendrobium; species Dendrobium nobile. The sequence goes on along the minus strand of CM039735.1, from coordinate 6,384,183 downwards.
TTAATCCTCATTGTCCATTCATGTTTATCGGACATTGCAAATGTTTTATCATATCTCATTAATTTTTACCGACCGTTTGTCTCATTTTTACCCTCTATGCATATGCCAACATCATCTGGAATTATTTTTCACATTATTATCTTCTGTCAAGACTATTACCTACCTAATATAATAATTTCTCAATCTATCACTGATGCAGGACTACGTGATGCGATGATGATAATTAAAGAAATTGCACACTTCGTTGTTGAAAACAATATTAGGAAGTAACTTTAAGCGATTAAAACGAAAAAGTAAAACAAAAGTGGGGCGATATCAATTTAGGCCAAGCTAGGATTTCAAACAATCAATAGTTCAAAACATAGCGTACGGAGGGGTTATCAACAAGATATCCCTAGATTAACAACGAGACAAGTCACTATGAGAAATTCCACTCATTCAACTCTCTAAGATTACTAGGTTTTAGCGGAGATCAATTAACAAGCTCTATATGAATCCATTAAGCCACGAAGGGTAACTAAGAAAGTAAGAGACTAGGGAAAGAGTTCACCAAGATCAAGTAGCATGCAGATTTGGGGCTTCACATCAGCAATCTCTTGAGTCCACAAAGTCTGGACAGCAACCTGGGTTGACTAGGGAATGTTGGGCAGTGGTTAGAGCCTTCCGGATAGGATTTGCGGTGCAGGGAAGCCTGCAGAAATTTTTAGACAGCAATCTGGCCTTTCTGGGTCAGCAATTTGGCAAGGTAGTGGGGCTGGATTCTCAGGAAAAGATGTCTCGAACCTCTGGATGGCAAACAAGGATTCGGTGGGCAGCTGTCTGGGAAGAAAGAACGGACAGCTGGAGAAAAATCTGGTGTTTAAATTTCATGGTATGGGAAGAGAAAATATTTGAAGTTTGGAAATTCCTTATTTTGGGGAATTAATGGGACGGCAAGCATTAAAAGGGAGAGGTGTGATTGAGGCCTTAACACAAAAGGCAAGGAAAGGGGGGCAGCGGCTTGATGAGGTGGAGGGGATTAGGGAAAGTGGATTGAAAGGTTGCCATATTCAGGTCCACAAATTAAGGAGAAGGAAATAAATCAAATTCAATTTGAATTTGATTTTGGCTTGATTTAAGGAACCTTCCTAAAATAGATTTATAAATTAGGAAAGATTTCAAATTTCAAATGGATTGGGAAGTTGGAATTGATGCTTTTCAAGTTGGGAATTTATGTAATTGGCAGGTGATGATGGGGGAATTTGAATTGTGGAGGGAAGGGAATTAGGGTTCAGATGGTTGGCGGCTAGAGTTTGACTTGTTATGACCGGCGGCTATGGGGTGGGGCTTAGGGTAAGCGGGTTGGTGGTCGTAGTGGGGGAAGGAGGGTGGTGGCTTGAGGAGGTGGTGGTGTGAGATGTGGTCGGCGGCAAGGTGGGGTGACTAGGAAATCTGGCAGCTAGGAGGAAAAGAGATTGAAAGAAAAGAACGATAAAACAAACCATGAACCCGACCGTCTCCAAGGTTGGTGGGTGATTCATTTTCCCTCCCTAGGGATTTCTCCAAAACTCTCTCCAAGAACTCTCAACTCTCTCAAACACACAAGTGCAAGAAATTTTTTTCATAATATTCATTCATACCCTCTAAGGAGAAGAGGGAGACTTTAAATAGCCAAATACAAGAAGGGAAATAACAAAAACACTATTGCCCCTAGGGCATACATAAGACAAAGTCCTCAAGTGAGGGTAGAAAGGGAAAAAACAATAACAAATCAGATACATAAAATAGATCAAAATAAATAGGCATGATCGTAGCCGTAGATCTTTGATGTCCTCATCAATCACTCCAAGGTTTGCCACTCATCCATTTTAGCATATCTAACATTTATTGCCAATGCATTTCATGATTTGTTTTTCCATATCCTCGAAGTTACTGAAGCTCCATTTAAAGATTTCTTTTTTTTCATGACTTGAAATAGGTCAGCAAATATCAATTCAAAATTCAAGACTAATATAATACTTGTCCCGGAACTTGAAATGACCTAAAGGTCCTACCAAATCAAAATCAAATTGGCTAATTCAGCTTCATTAGTTTATTCTTATGGTTCATTGAAAAAGTAATATTGGTTGACAAAGTAAAAGATTAGCAAGTAGTAATTAGTTAATTATTAATTTTAGACATTATATGTGATGGGGACATCAGATTTCGACACGTGTACCATCGCCGACGGCGCAGATCGACGGCTACGATCCAGAGCCTCTACTTTTGAGTTTATAGCTTATGTCATGTATTTTTATTAGTTTTTCCGAGTTTGCCCCTGAGGGCATTGTTTGACTTATGTAGCCCCGAGGGCATTTTTTGTCATTTCTTTTCTTTCATTTGGAGCCTCCATATATGAGGCAATATGAATTGTAATTTAGTTAGTTTTTTATGAAATGAAATTTGATCATTGTTCTCTTTGTGAGTTCCCCCCTCCAAGATCTCTTAGTGAGTTCGCCGGAGAAGATTAGATCTCTTTGTGAGTTCTAGTTTTCATGCTTGTCAAATCTCGTGGAATTTCAAATTGAATATAGCTGAGGTTAGTAATTTCATGATCGTTAGAATCCCGTGATTTTTCCCTCTCTTCCTCCCCTTGCATTGGCCGCCGCCTAGCCTTGACCTGCTCAGGCCGCCGGCCACCTTAGCTGCATCATCCCGCCGGCCAATCCCTCCCCAGGCCTTTGGCCGCAAATCCAAGACCAATCCGTGCAGTTTTTCCACCCCCACAACTCCCCAACTCCACAGCTGAGTCCAGCCGAGAGTTCCAGCACACTGAAAGAATTTTCTCCTGCAGGCCCCTACCGCCGATCCTCCCTGCATTGCCCAGCCCGTGGAATTGCAAACCTTAACGCCTAATTAATTGCCATATTATGGCAGGCAATTAATCACATTTGATTGTGTTTGAAATTCAAATTCCTGTTTCTTCTCTTTCAAAATTAATTTTGGGAAGTTACCTAACTTAAATTAAATTTGAAATAACAAATTTCAGAATTAATTGAGGATTAATTTCTGCAAACGTGGACCCCACCTCCAATTTCCAAATCCCCCCTGCTGCATGGCCGGTCATCCTTGCCCGTGAACTCCTCTTTCAATTATATTAATTGTTTCCTATTAAAACTCTAATCCCTCATTAACTATTGGCACCCTTTTGGAAACTATTTTGATTTTCAAATTAGTTTTCCCAAACCCCCCACGCCTCCTCCCTAAGCGAAATTTCAGAAATCCTGAAACTGCCGTGACCTGAGGCGTGTTTCCCTTACCCGAACTCCCCTTGGCGTTGGCTGGAGCTCTCCCATCCAAACCCTTCCTCCCACGACAGCAACCCGGCACCCTTTCATAACTTGGTGACCTCTTGTTTCCCCTCCCAGCATGCTCCATCGGCTCCCGGCTAGAACGCATGGAGGTACCCGAATGGAATTTCGGGTCTGAGTACGACAACCGCGGAAGGGTCAATATTCTCCGATCACCTTTCTTCGACGTCGGTTTCGACTTCGACGATACCGTCGAGGAATACTTGGAGAGGATTCTACCACCACTAGCGGAGGCCATCGACGACCACTTCTCAGTCTACACGTGGATCATTGAAGGACGACCACCTACTCCTCCGAGTCCGGCTCCCTCCCCGGCGACAAGTCCCCTCAAGATCACTTGTATGCTCGTAGCGTCGCTAAGCCTACTTACGGTCCTCTTCCGCTAAGCCTCCACGTCAAATTGAGTGACAGATCCTAAGGTGAAGGGTCTAAACCTTAAATTTGGGGCTTTGTTATTTTAGCTATTTGCATTATTTGAAATTTTGACGTTATTTTGAAAAGCCTTCTAATCTTTGACTGTAACTTCTTGTTGTTATTTAATCACTCGTCTTTGAATTCTTGAACTTCAATTGATTACGCATAAAGTTTTGGATAGCAAACTTTAATTCAATATTTCTATTAATTTTAAGTGCAATTCTCATTTCATCGCATTATAGTTTCACATCAATATGCAGGGTGAACGGAGGCTTGAATATAGATCACACCAAGAAATTGCCTTGTCATGATATTCACTTGGTCCAATGCAATAACGGAGGCTAGTGAAGAAGGGCTAGTTAAAAAAAAATGACGTCCTTGAAACAAGCATGTGCGGGTGGTGCTGAATGACATGCTCCTGGTGCTCCACCTGGCATTGTTAATTTGTTTCTTTGTGCTAGATTACCCCAAAAAAAAAAAAGGAAAGTCCTAAAATTAAAAAAGAAGAAACAGAAAAAAAAAATCTTTCTTTCACTAGCATTCTCCAATAAAATTGAAGTAACAAAATTTCCATAAGAATTTTACAATTGGAGGACATTACCAATATAAGGAGACGATTCTTGGACTGCAAATATTGTCCAATAGCTTTTTCAGAAGGAAGAAGCGGTGGAACCTGTTTTGTTCTTATTTGAGCTTCAACAACTGTATCATTAAGTTCACTGCAAGAATAAAAATGTCAATAGATTAAAAATGCTTATAAGGTCAGGATCATCACTCAGTTAATGGGCTGAAATTGCCGACTTTTTTGGATGGTAAATAAAAATAGTTGGCAAAAAAATTTGAATCCAAGAAGTTCTTAACTAAGAACCAAATTGCAAGTTTTCATAAATATATGGTTTTGTAAAAATACATGTTCTGAAAGTTTTAGATGGTGTTTAGTTGAGGTAAATTATTTCTTGTGATAATTACATGCAGCTAGGTCTTGTGATGGGAATAGACTAATAAATAGTTTGCTGGAAAGAAAATTACGCCACTTAAAAAAAAAAAAAATCAAACACATGATAGATAATAAGTGCAAACAAGGCAAGCACGTGCTCCAATTTTTTATGTTATTGCAGAGAGGAAAGCTGTGCAAGCTAGCCAAATAAATGGAAGATCCTTAGTGCAAACTATCCAATAGAAGTAAGTCAAATGCTTTCAAAATAGATAAACAGGACAATATTCTTTATTACACAACTTGTATTTATAAAGATTACCACCTCCTGATACCTATCAGATTCCTACCTTACAAAAGTTTCTGCCCAGTCTTGGGCTGTGTGTGTGGTTACATGAGCATAGTTATGCCTATGCCGCTTTTCTCTCTCATCAGCAGGCATGTTCAATGCTTTTGCAATGGAATCAGCAACCTCTGTAATGTTCCATGGATTTACAAGAAGGGCACCGGCTCCAAGAGACTGTGCTGCACCTGCAAACTGTAGCAACTCACAATATAAGAGATAAAAGTTGTCCACAGTATGTTAAGCAAAACGCATAAAATAGAAAGATATTGTTCATTGTAATCGCTTGCATGCAATACTCTGATGTCTTTTTTCAGTAAATGTGACTGCAGAATTACCTCAAAAAAAAAAAAAATGTGACTGCAGAACATGCAGTACATAAATGAGCAAACAAACCCTGTTTGATAAAGGAAACACCAGTATAATTTTCTAGCATTTTCAAAAGGTAAGCACAAACTTTGATAGCTTCATTAGAAGATATAGCACAGGCATTAACATTTGTAATTTAGGGTAGGAAGCATTTAGGAGCCACAAAACTATTTTATTATGAAAATAACAAAATTTTGCACTTTATGGATGATAAAGTACACTTATTGATGAAATTCTTACTTCGCTTAATATCAAAACACCCTTTTTTGCACCTTGGCAAGCCACAAACTCATAGCTTACAAGATTCATGCCATCTCTCAGTGAGGTAACAAGAGCAACATCTGAAATTTTTTAAGATAAGATAATTAAATAATTGAAAAGGTAATAGTAACATTGAGGCTTCGTTTGGCACGGCTTTCTTACTGCTTCTTAAAGCAATTTTTTTTATAAAAATTTTAATTTTTATAATAAAAAGCTGCTTTAATAAGAAAGCCGTCCCAAACGAAGCCCGAGTAAAAATTCCTAAAGCAAAGCATCAGATGGAAAAGTTATCAAAATTAATATTCTTTATATAAGCCAAGAAATGTCATCTGTCATCAGGACAGGCTCAACAGCATGCATCTATGAGCAAGGCAGCTTGAAAAAGATACGTTCTGATACATAAGGAACAAACAGTATTCAAGGATGTAATCACCTCCATATAAGAAAAGACGGAACTGATAGCCCTTAAATAGGGAGATCTTGCTAATTAAATTATCAGCTCTATCTACACAGATGTATGTCAGTTGCCAAATTATAATAAACTTGTTACATAGGGATGAAAAATACATAGCAATGAACAAGCACCAAAATGAACAACTGTAGAAGAGCTTATGATGTCATTTCCTTCGCAATGATCATGGAGAAAAAGAACACAGAAACGTGAAGTTCCAATGAACAGTTAACAGTCTATGAAAATACACAAACTTTAAAAAGGAAAAGAAAAATGGTAAACAAAAGGAATATCATTACCAGTAACAGCATAAAGAGCGCATAATGCATGAAAGTCAAGGGAGCGATCCTGCAAAAGAAAATAAATTTTTTAAACTTTAGTTTTGAACTCTACAAGTTTCAAGATCCGTCAATGTTTGAAAGGGAGACAGATAAGAAGGTAAGGTTTCCTACATGCGGAAGGAGTTGCTGTGAGAAAATTTAATTATTTTTGTTTTCATTGGGTACCAAGCTAGAGCATCAAACTTGTGAAGTTGAATCAATAAAACATGTAGCATATAGGAGTGATTTATAAAACAAACTCAACCAGTTCTTATGAGTGTGGGCTCCGAAAATTCGGCCCCGGCCTCCGCCCGCGCTGTGTTGCTTTGCTTTTCTTCGGCGAGGGAGTTTTAACGGGATATGTTCCGGGGTAAATTTTGGAAGGAAGATGGGTTTGTAGATAAGACACTACCCAGAGATTTCGCCCTCATTTTGCGAGGACTTTATGATCTGAGTTCTGGTTTCCTATAGGCGCAAGCCCCTATAGTTAATTACCCCTCCTGATCACGAGAGATAACTTTTGATTAAGGCTAGTCGTCAATCAGATACGTAGAGATACGTGTTATCTGGCATATAGTATCAACATTGGGCATTGAGATGAAGTGTTTAGAAGTTTGGAAATTTGGGTTGAAATCTTTAGGAAATTTGATATTTAAAATTGGAAATTACACCATCTTGTACTTAAAGCGGATGGAAGGGGAATGGATGATGGATCCGATTAAAAAAATATTAAAAATAAATTGGACACGCGTGTCCTTAAATATTTTATAATTTTTTAAAAATATAATTTCTTATATTTGGCGAGATTTAAACTAAATTTCTTATTTCATATACATAACACTAAATCAACGTCTGCATTTAATAACCATTTATCGAATATTTTCATTTTCATTTCTCTTTGGCAGTGAAGGTATTTTTATCTCCTCTCTTTTTGCACAATTACAAATCTTTCTCTTGTTGAACCAGAGTTGAAAGTAGTGATATTCAATGATGATGATATTGAAGGCCAAAAACAAACCTCTAAAGCTAATCCTAATAGTTGAAGCTTGAATGCTTGATGTTGTAGTAAGTGATTATTTGCTTATATTTTTGTGGTTGTACTAAACATTTTGTACTAAATATTTTATATTATAAGTTAGACAAGTTATCATGTCATTCATTTATTATGTTTGTCATTTTTAATATGATATTACATTAATATATATACACTATATAAAAAAATGTATTGCCGTGTCCGCGCCGTACCCGTGTCCTATATTTTCAAAAAAAGCCGTGTCCGTGTTCGTGCATCATAGGTGGTAATTGGTTGCAAGATGTTATTGCGTTCATTCTCAGTCTTCCCTATATGTGTTGATTAGATAATTATTGCATTCAAGTCCTTGTGGTTATTGCAATTACTCCAAATTACCCACTTGTACGAAATCTCATTATCAGTTACAAGTGATTTGTATTTATAAGAGTTCGATATATTATCTTGCAAACTCATATTTGAAGACAAGTTCGTCGTCGCCTTTAAGGATGATCTGAAACATTTACTATGGACCTAGAAGTATTCATGTTGATACTTGCTTGCAATCCCATTGTATTTGCTTGCAAGTTAATATTGATTGTAGGAGAATTATTCTCCGTATGGAGGATCTTCCATACATCTACTGCTGTCATTCGTAGATGGACAAGATTTGTGGTAGTTCTTTTGTGTGGTGCCTCTTTTATGATGTTGATTGGTTATTGCATGTAGATATCATTGTGTGGATACCAATTTGATTGAAGAGCTTGGGCCACTTTAGTTTCATCATTCCTTGCTCCGATGGCGATTCTCATTTGGATGAATAGGCTCATTCATTAGTGATTATATTATCATTTGAGGGTCTGAACCTCAACTTGTGTACTCTATTGAACATACATCCTCCATCTGATCTTGATTGAGAACCCATGGTTGCGAATTAATGCTTGCATATCACAAATCCCCTTTTGCTATTTGACTGCATCTTCATTTGACTTTTGCTTACACATTGATTATATATGGATGACTTCCTCCAAATGTTTCACCATTCTCCACAAATTCATGTAGTGTTCATTTTCAAAGTGGAATAATACTTCTCTATCCTTTATTGATTCAAATCAATCCCTTGTTCATATGTTGTTGTTTTTTTTTAAATGATTAGGACTAATTAATATATGCATTTGAATTCATCAACCCATGATTTGCACTTTGTTAATTCATTGGTCAAATTTTCTTTATAGTCACAAGTCTTGTTCTTTGTAGTCTTGTTTAGCTCGAGTCCAAATTCACAAGTCCAATTCATATTCAAGTCCAAAACATGTTCAAATAAGGTTCAGACTCAATATGAGCCTCTTCCATTCGTCGAGTCCCCTGTCGTTCAAATGTTGTTCGAATGTCCAAGATCATGTTCTTTGTACTCATCTGAACTTGAGTCCACAAGTCTTCTATTTATTCAAAATTATGAGCTCATGTTCAAGTTCCCTGCTGTCCTTGCAAGTTCAATTTCATATCCAAATTATTCAAGTCATAATTGCTTGAGTTCTAAGTTCTTTTGCATATGACTTAGCTCATTCATTTTAGTTCATTCAGGATCAATTCAAGTTCAGGCCATCTTTTTTTTTTGTCCAAGTCCTTGAATTTTCGGTCTGAATTTTAGCAGCCTTCAGGCGTCTCCCCCGTGTAGGGGAAAAACTAAGAGGCAACCTTCCTCTCGACGCTACGTGAGCGCTTCAGGTAGGTGTCAAAATGACACCGTGGTTGCATTTTTTTTTTATCCCCGCCCGCTACATGAGCGTTTAAGGGTTTTTTTATTATATTATTTTTATCCCCCTCGCCGCAAGTGTCGTGCCGGTTTCCCTCCCTCCAACGCTAGGTGAGCGCGTAGGGGGTTTGCCGGCTTGTTACTAGCATTGAAAGAGGATTTTGGGTCAAATAGGATTTTGGGTCGTTGCAAGCGCCGCGCCGGTTTCCCTCCCTACAATGCTACGTGAGCACATAGGGGGTTTGTTGGCCCGTTGCAAGCCACAAGAGAAGGATCTTTTGTGTTAAAAAGTTATACCTTCGCGTAGGGATGTGATGACGGTGGATCATGGTACGAGATGGCATTTAATTTATAAGTACTTATAAATTAACTATAATTAGTTATATTTAATCTATAACTAATTATATTTAACTTAAGATTATTTATAAATTAATCTTATTTAATTTATAATTACTTAGAAATTAATCATAATTAATTATATTTAATATATAATTAATTATATTTAATTTGAAATTGATTATAAATTAATTAGATTTAATTTGTAACTAATTAAAAATCAAATTATAATTAACTATATTTAACATATAATTAATTACATTTGACTTGAAATTAATTATAAATTAATTAGATTTAATTTATAATTAATTAAAAACTAATTATATTCATTACATAATTAATTATCATTAATTTAAAATTAATTATAAGTTAATCGAGTTTGATTTATAATTAATTTAAACAAATTATAATTAGTTATATTTTATTTATAACTAATTATAATCAATTTAAACTTAATTACAAATTAATTAAATTAAATTTAAAATTAATTATAAACTAATCATAATTAATCTTAAATTAAAATTTTTGCTAATCTTTATATATATTAATAATAACAAATAAAAAAAAAACACTTCTACGGTTCTACCTAATTATCTAAGGGAGATCAGGTAAGGTGTCGGGTGAGAGGAGAAGTCGGGCAAGGGGAAATCGGAAGCTGAGCGTCGGCTTGGGAGGCATCAGCACAGGGAGAAGGGAGATCGGGATTTGACTGCTCGTGTGATGGGATTCCGGTAGATGATTAATGGGTAGGACTTGTATGGGATCGGCTAGGGCAGGAGAAAGAGCATCGGAGGAGGAGGTCGTGAGGGAAGATCGGATCGTGGCTCTTGTTCGGCCTGCGGCAAAGAGGAGACGGGATGAGGCTTGCGAACTGGACAGGGATTCTATTGTTGGAGTTCGGTTGGCAAGAGGGATTAGTAGGTGAGGTAGGAAAAGCCTCTCTCTCTCTCTCTCGGCTGAAGGAGCAAAGGGAATCAGAAGATTAAAGCAGAGAAAGGATCGGTCAAGGAGAAGGGAGGAGAGATGCGGGATTTTGGTGGTGGAGAGAGAGCTGAACGTTTCATTTGGTTCGGTATTTAACGACATCCTTGAACATTCGACCGAGGCGATCGCGGGACGACTGCAACGGCGCCGTTTGTAGAGTTGTAGGATGAGACACTGTAGCTGGCGACAGGATTTTTGCAAGATTTGCGGGATGGGCAGCCGGCTTCACAGGTATTTTATATTTGATTTTGATTTTTTTTTTTCCCTTGGCTGTAGGTTAGAGGTCAACAATGAGATGATGTAGCAAGAATTAAGAGCTGAGATTTATAATCAGACCAACAACAACAACAATATCAAACCTTTATCCCACTACATGGGGTCAGCTACATAAATATATTTTCTTCATTATGTCCTATTAAGAGCCAAATTGCCATTTAAATATAATAAGAAAATGTCATTTATAATACTTTATAACAAAGTTTTTTAGGTCTACCTCCACCTTTCTTAAGGTAGGTTAGATCTAATTCATCTACTATCCTAACCAGTTTATTGGAAGATTGGCGTTTTATGTGACCAAACCATATAAGCCGACTCTCTCTGTAATCATATTTTTCAGTGGAGCTACTCCAACCTTTTCATGTATATACTCGTTTCGCATTCTGTCTCTAAGTATCAAGCCACTCATCCACCTGGAGCATCCTCATCTCTACAACACTTAACTAAATTTTATGCTTCTCTTTTAATGGCAAACATTCTGTATTATAAAGTATTGCAGATCTCACAATCATATTATAGAATTTTTCCTCAAGTTTGAGGGGTACTTTTCTATCACACATTAGGTTTGATGCATTACTCCACTTTAACCATCCAACTTGAATTCTACTAATAGCAATGAAATCATAGGAACACATCAAAGCAATGTTCATGGGAGGTTTGCATGTAGCTAAAATAATGCCGGACACTCTAATGTTACCAAGCAATTGTTAAGATTTGAAAAACAACAACAACAACAACGGACTTCAAAGAGCCGCTCATTGAGATCAGGACAAGATCCGCACAAAGCTAGCAATCAAGCCTATGAAGGGAACAACTATTTTGCCACACCAAAATGTTCCATTTGACGGATCCCAAGCTGCCAATAACAACAACAACCTCTCCAATAGGACTAAACATTAAATACTATATGTGTCTAGTCTGTACAAGATAACTAGTACTTGATCCTATTATTTGCTTCGTATTATGGTGTCACTGAAAAAAAAAATGGAAATAAACTATTCCCAATACAATCAATATACGAAGAAGTAAATTAAAGAGCAATCTAAGGCCAACTTGAAAAAAAATATATACAATCAAAGAGGACTAACACAAACCAGGTGGTGTATGGGAACGGCAGTTAGTGTTCCAAATCGTCCATTTATACGTCCAACAATTTCATGAACTTGACAAGTAAGCTTTTGATCTGTTTCAAAGAAAGGAAAAAAGGAAACTAAAAAAGATTCTCCAAAAGCCATAAAGGTGAGATCCAAGAACTTGGAACATAACTGCAAATTATCAAGAACAGAAATATGACATAACCTTAGTTCATACATACAAGTACTAAACAATCAATAGTTAACTATATGTATGAAAATTAAATATTTTGTGCAAGTTGAAATTTCATAGGCCACTGAGACAGGATGATAATTTTATCTCTAGTAGCTTAGTACTATGGAAAACATTTTCACATATCTCTGTATAGAGTTTTAAAATAGTTTAGCAAAGCTTAGTTAAATATAAACTCAACACACCATAGCACTCTTTATTCTAGTTTAGCTAAATCATTTTGATAAACATAAGACAAGCTGGCTTTGAAAAATCCCGATCCTAGCTCCTCCTCGCCCATAGAAAGATTCATCGTGCATTTAATATGACAAGATTGGCATGAAAAGTTCTGTGTAAAATATTACTGAATGACAATTTGTTCTTGCATTTATTGTAATCAATTTAATCCTTACTGCAGAAAAAAGGGAGGCTCAGTTGAAAGGACTCCAACAAACAATATATTGAATGTCAGTATTTTTAGGACACAAAATAGAAAAAAAGTCACCAAGAAATTCAAGAATAAATTATAAAATAAAATATCATTTAGTGGCTTGTAAATAAAAATTTAATTTAGAAAATTATGATTTTTTTTTTCACTTATATTGTGCGTGAAAATGAAATTAGCATATTTATGGGAATTTAAAAGTGTTTAATAAAGTTTAAAACCAATAATGATTTCTAAGTACATCAAACTAAATGAGATGGTAAATTCATCATTTTTAATACTTTTTTTTTCTAATTTCGAGTAACCAAATGGGCTTTAAGAAAAAATGCAAGTAGAGAAATTACTCACTTCTCACACAACTAAGTTTGTATGCTTTGCACTCAAGGCATGTTCTACTTGCTACCATCCCAGGCTTCCTTGCAAGAATGCTCCCTCGCGCCAAGCTCACTTGTTGCTACTTGCGGATCTTCTCAAGTGTTGTGTTGGCATCTAAGGCATATCCAACCGACCAGTTATCTCCCTTGATTCCACATAATTTTGTTAAATTTTTATTACAAAAATTTTCCCAAAATTTTTCTGTTTACAATCATTTTGTTAAAATTTTAGCAACGTCTCCCAAGAAAAACGTGTATGGCCTTCTATCCCACCATGCCGAGAAAGATCATGTACATATTGGAGATTTATTATGTTTTAGGTATTTATACCTTCTCATGAGGTCGCAGCGGCAACTACAAAGAAGGTTTTTTTTAGTGTCGAAAACATAAATTTTCGTTCTTTCTAAATTTTTTTTTATTTTGATTCTCTTTTTTTTTTACTCCTTTTTTTACTTTATAGAGAGAGAGGGGGGAATTTCTCACTGTTAGAGAGAAAGAATAGGAGAGAGAAATTGAAGAGAAGAAAGTGGAAGAGAGGCAAAAGGGAGCTGCGAGGTCGGGTTTAGAATAGGATGAGGAGAGGGAGTATTTTAGGGAGGGTAAGAAGTGAGAGAGAAAGGGGATTTGATGGGGACATCAGCACATGGAAGGTTTATCAGAGGCATGGCCGCCGATCTACGGCCACGATCGAGTCGTTGTACTTTTGAGTTATTTTCGTATTTATGTATTTTTCTATTTCAGTGTTATGTCTTTGTTTTTCAGTTATACCCTTTTAGTGGGTGATGTCGTTTGTAAGCCCGAAGGGCAATTGTGTCTTTTATTTTCATGCTTCTCTTGTACTAGGCTATATATATAGCCCGTTGTTCTATTTTCATATTAATGAATGATTATTATGATATTTTCTCTACTCTTGTGTTTGAGAGATAGTTTGTGAAGTCTTGGAGAGTTTGGAGAGATCCCTAGGAGAGGGAGATCCTATCACCCACCAACCTTGGAGACGGTCGGGTTCGTGGTCTTCTGTGGGCTCCGAAAATTCGGCCCTGGCATCCGCCCGCCGCGCTTTTCTTTTTATTCGGCGAGGGAGTTTTAACTGAATAAGTGCCGAGGTAAATTTTGGAAGGCAGATGGGTTTGTAGATAAGACACTACCTAGAGATTTCGCCCTCATTTTGTGAGGACTTTATGATCTGAGTTCTGGTTTCCTATAGGAAGCCCCTATAGTTAATTACCCCTCCCGATAACGAGAGAGAACTTTTGATTAAGGCTAGTTGTCGATCAGATACGTAGAGAATACGTGTTATCTGGCATATAGTAGCAGCACGAGTTGGATATTGAAGATTGGGTATAGGAATTTGGAAATTTGGGGATTTGAAATGTTTGGAAGCTTGGAAATTTGAAAATTTTGATATTTAAAATAGAAATTTTACTATCTTGCACTTAAAGCGGATGGTGGGGGAATGGATGATGGACCCGATCAAGATCCCATGGTTCCGTCGTCCCGGGCCATCATGGTCCCTGGTCTACTTAGTCAGAGGAGGTAGTCGACCCAACCTGACAGAAGGATCCTTGTCGGCAGTCATGTGTTGCTTCGTCCAAGGGGACCTTGTAGACCTGGGGTGAATATTTGTCTAAGGGGAGAAATTTGAATCCACCTTAGCTAACAGAGGGTTTCGTGCCCTATCGATCATATCCTATTGATTCATATCTCAAGAACTTGATGCCACTAAGGAACATATTGGCTCTGACCATAACCGCTATATGTGGTGCCATTTGGCGGCAAAACCACTCGGTTCAGAGGGCCCCGGGTCATAACCGTTTATCCTGCGGTGCCATTTGGCTGCAGACCGCCGATTAGAGGACACATACCACGTCCTTACTGATAGTAGACTGTTTTGAGAATAGATCCTAGTGATATTCTCGACCAGGCATTTGGCTCTATTTGAGCTAAAGTAAATTTTAATTTGTCCACCCCGACAAACTGTTGCGGAGGGTGGATGGATTTTTGCTTTATGAATATATGGATTTATTCCAAATTTTAATATTTTTGGATTTTGATGGTTTTTGGGATTTTTGCGGAGTTTGGACTTTTTTGGAGTTTTGGGATGGCATTTGAAATTATTTGTGAATCCCTCCAGTTGAGATAAACATTCAACACGGCCATCATCGGGGTGTTTGGGGTCATTTCTCTTTATGGATTGAACCTTGTCAACTCTGTCGGGCTGTCGACAGAGGATCGGGTTTCATAGGTTTTATGTCATTGATAGTGAATTCTCATTGTTATAGGCATTGAAGGCCTAATATGAATGTGTTAAGACAAATATAACGGTCGCCACAACCGTATATTTGTTTGTTGGTTCAAACCCTGTCGACTTCTATTGAACCGTACAGAAGGATCGGTTTCAAACTTGAATTCACTTTTCAACCCGCGTAGCATCCCTAGACATCACGTGTGTACCAATAACACGCTCGTCGGGGCCCATGCGGGTGTTTGGGGGCATTTTATAATTGAACACTGTCAACTCCTTTTATCTACTTAGAAGAATCGAGTTCAAGTTTAATAACCCGCGCAGCATCCCTAGACGTCACGTGTGTACCAATAACACGCTCGCCGGGGCCCATGCGGGTGTTTGATTATATACCCCTTTAGTGTACCTATGTGTATACAAACTACGGTGCACTTGTGCGGGGGTATTTTAGACATTCGACGAGTCTTTCATGATGGCTCGTAGAAGTTCATCTTTGTTGTAGTCTTTTCAGCATTTGCTTGCAGGTAGGGTACTTTGTGTACAATAAATTTCTTACAGTGATTTATAGGAGCTTGCATTTGTTGTAACCCTTTGGCACTTGTTCGTGGTCTTTGATCCTTTCAGTACATCTAATATTATTGCTCATAGGTAGGTAGATGTATTCATTCATTGGTTAAAATTGACTTCAGGATACTGCATTTACTGAAGTCATTATATATCTACTCAGAGATAGCACGTTGTACATACATCTATATCCGTAGAGAGATTGTATGTATTGCAGATCTTCTGGGCCATCTATCTCTATGGATGTTGCATTGCATACTCTTCATGTTTTCTAGAGATGTTTAGATCTCCAAATTTTACTCATGATCATATCACTACACCGCTTATGGATAGATATCTTTTACATATATTGGAGCTCCTTTATTGCTTGAGGTATTTGCTTGCGATTGTACTATAGTCCTTGTATGCAACTGTCGGTAAGTCATCTGCTTATGTATATGTTTGCTCATCACCACTCATTTGAATGCTCTAAACAAGTTCCTTATTCATTTGTTGTCTAGCATCTTAGCTAATATGATGGCTCTTTCATTATATTGATTGAAGAACTTGTGTTGCCAATTTGCAAGCATGTAATTATTCAAAGGCTCCACATCACGATCTTCGTATTCCCCAAGAGCTTCAATATTTATTGCATGTAAGCGGTTATGCCACATGTTTTTACAACTCATTTTATTGTTTAAGGATGAATTGATTCCAATGTTGCAAGTCAATCATCATGGTTCAAATGATCTTATGGCCAAGTCGTTTCCTTGCAATCTTCTTATTGTTTGCAAACAATCTTCTTATTGTTTGCAAACGTGTATTGCTTACAAATTCTTTTGTCCTCAAAGATAATTCAATATGATGAATTCAATATCATTATCTAGAAATCTTTTCATTTCAATTGAGGTAATCATCACAAGTCAATTATTATGACCCCAAGAAGTCTCTATATCATGGTTTTAAAGTCAAACCATGTCCTTCAAGCTCTTCTTATCACTTGTAAACAAATGATATTTACAAGTTCTTTATTTTTACAAGCACTTTGTAATTTGATTGCAATCTCATTTAATTCTCATTTTTATGTTGTTATCTTGTAGTTCAAGTAGGTCCAATATGAGTTCAAGTTGAGTTCAATTTAAAGTCCCCTATGGTCCATGTTTTGTTCAAGCTTGATGTCCACAAGTCTTGAGTTCAATGTCAAAGTTCACATTGTAAGTTCAAGCTCATATAGGTCGAGCCCTTGTTGAAGTTCAAATGAGAGTCCAAGTTTATGTTGTTATTTGAATTCAATCAATTTCTTTAATATTATTCAAGTTCATCTTAAGTTCAATGTGATTTGGTTCATGTTCTAACTCATGTCCAATCTTGAGTTCAAGTTCAAGTGGCAAGCTGAAGTTCTGTGTCCCCTGCTGTCCATGTGTGTTCAATTTTGAGTTCAAATAGGTCCTTTGAGTTCAAGTTCCACTGTCATTTCTTTGATGTTCATTTGATTAAGCTTGAATTTAAGCTTGATTTTGTCTCAAGTTGTGCCCAGATTAAGTTCATTTGATGTCCAAATAAATTCCATTACTTGTTCTAAGTCCTTGTCCTTTTGGACAAAATTTCGACAACCTCCCGGCGTCTCCCCCGTTTAGGGGAAAAAATCAAGAGGCTGCCTCCCACCACGTCAACAAAGACGTGTACGGTTGGTGTTTGTGAGACACCGCGGCAGTAGTATTTTTGTTTTTCTCCCACCATGCCACCAAAGGCATGCATGAGGTTTTTAAAAAGCATTTTTAAAAAGCAATTTTGATTTTCCCCCGTTCGGAGGTACTTATGAGCGACCCCGCCGCGTTGTAGGTGCCACACCGGAGTCCCATCCCACCACGCGCACCAAAGGCGTGCTTGGGGCAGTTTTCCGGTCCGCCACGAACATTGAAGTAGGGTTTTGAGTTTAGAAAATTTCATACCTCCGCGGGGTTGTCGTGGTTGACACGTGGATCGTGGGGTCACTCGCCTACCTCGTCGTAGGTGTCGCACCGGGGTCCCATCCCACCACGCGCACCAAAGGCGTGCTTGGGGCGGTTTTCCGGTCCGACACGAACGTCGAGGTAATAGAGTAGAGGGGAGCATTCTTTCTTCTCTCTTTTTTTTAAATAAAAAAGGGGATTAATTATAATTATCATTAAGCAATTATAATTAATTTATTAATCATAATTATTTTTAAATAATTAATTAGAATTAATTAAAATAATTAATTACATATTAAAATTAATTAAATAAATAGTTATAATTAACTTTAATTATAACTAATAAACATTAATTAACTTTAATAACTTGTAATTAATACGTAATAATTAATTATAATTAAGTATTATAAATTACAATTAATTAAAATCAATTCTAATTAAAATTAACTATAATTAATAGGATTAATTATAATTATTTCAATTAAAATCAATTATAATTAATCATAATAATTATGATTAATTAAAAATAATTTTAATAAAGCCTAATCTCTCTCCCTCTCCCTCTCGGCTTGGAAGAGAGTTACCTTTACAGCTCGAGCTCCTGTGTTGCTTTCGATCGGACAAGAGGGGCGGCTCGGGCTGGGATCGAAGACGAGAGGGAGAGAATGTCGGCTACAAGCAGAGGAGATCGGGTCGGCACAGAGAGGATCGGTACAGGTAGGTGGAGCTTTCACTCTCTCTCTCTCTCTCTCTCTCTCTCTCTCTCTCTCTCTGAGGATCGGAAGGCAGCAACGAGCTGAGGGCAGGGACATCGGGTCTGGAGATCGAAGAGGCTTTGATCGGAGGAGGGAGGAGTTCGGGCTTCCTGGAGCAGGGGAGCGGGAGAGCTTCGGAAGATGGGGGAGCTAGAGTTCGTGAGAGAGGAAGTGAATCGAGCAGAGAGTGTCGTGGGAGAAGCAGTGAGGCGTTCGGCTTCTATTTAACGACGCTTGTGGTCGTTCAATCGAGGCAACGTCGCAGGATTTGCGGAAAATCGACTGTAGCGGCGCCGTTTGCAGCGGGATTTCGGCAAGGTATCGCAGCTGGATTCGAGGATCCGATGGTTTTGAGGTGTGAACAGCCGGCATTGTATAACAGGTGTGTGAATTTTTTTGTTGTCTTTTGGATAATGCATAGAGGTCAACATCTTCTCTTATCTTTTAGTCTTCCCCCTCCGCCTTCATTTATTCATCTTCGTAACATCCAACCCCACCACCAAATTCCCCAACATCTTTCCCTCACCAAACTCCCCAAATCATCCCCCATAGTCGCTGGCCACCCTCACCCGACCCCCCCTATTTGCCATCGGCCTTAGGCCACTAGCCGCCGGCCACCTCCCACATCCCCTCCCCTAGTTTCCTAAATTAGGTTGGGGCTAATTGGGAATGATTTTGAAATTCAATCCATTCAAATTTGAATCTAAAATCTTTCCTAAATTAGTTATCCTATTTTAGGAAAGTGCTTAATTTAAATTGAATTTTGAATTTTCAATTCATGAGGATTTAAATTAAACCTTTCCTAAAACCCAAGCTTAAATTAGGAAATCACTAGTAGCCCTCATTAATTGGCCTTGCCCATGCATGCCGCCGGCCTCCCATCTCTCCTAGCCCATTAATGCTTCCCAATTCTTTCCTAATCCCAAGTCTATCTTTAGGAAATATTTCTAAATCCTATTTCCCCCAACTTGGCCGAAAATTCCAGCTCCCATAATTCCTCAAGTTATTTCCTAATCTAAGTATTTGATTAGGAAATCAATTTCCCCCTCCCCTCATTAAACCGCCGGACCCTCTCTCTCCCTTAACCGCCTCTACTCTCTCTCCAATCCCCTTCTCCCCTCTTTAATACCTCAATTGAATTGAGGCTAAAATTCTCCCTCCAACTTCCCTGCCACCTAAACTTAGAAAATTTGAAATTTCTCTCAGATTTTGGCTCAAAACCTGAAACTGTTTTCAGATTTTTGGAAAAAGGAACTTGGAGCTTGTTTCCTCTCCACTTGCAAGAGGAACTTCTTTCTCTTTGCTACCACTCAAGAGGCGTATCAAGTGCTAAGGAGATTTTTACCTTCAATCACCCATGAATAGCAAATCTAGCAACTGAATATGATTTAACTTGGGACGAGGACGGCTTCACCGATATCCTACGCTCAACTTTCTTCGACGTAAATCCAAGGATTGATCAGACCGTCGATGACTATTTGGAGCGTATTCTGGACACCTTAATGGAAGCAATTGACGAGCACTTCGAAGGCGTCGAGTGGAGGATCTCCACCACTCCTTGACGAAGGTTTCTCCTTTCTCCTTTCATTATATTTCCTAAATCTAACCTCTCTTGAAATTGATGACAGTCATGAAGGACGACTCCATGCCGCTCATGCTAAGCTTAGTAAACGTAGGGCTTGAGTGTACCTTTATGCTAATTAACTCTCATTGTTAGATTAGGGATTTTTCGTTGAAACTACCACTTGTCATTGTGTTATTTTCTCATTATACTTTGAAAGATTCGAATATCTTGCTACATAATTTAGCCCAAGCGGGTATGACCCCTTCTTTGTTTTCATCCGTCGTTTTGAACTGCTATTAGCCGTGTTTTCAATTTTTCTAATCAAGAGTTGTGCAAATTTCATATGATTTAACTGCATTCATAATTAGTTCTGCATCATCTGGTATCAGAGCATGGTATGCTCTTGCATGTTTTAGGATTCCTGGTAGTTTTCTTTTCTGCATGTCATATCTGCACTGCTGTCACTTAGAAGACTGTTAGGTTGCTGCACTGGTTGTTTTTGCCTATCATTTTGCATCATATCTTTGTGTTTTATTCATCTTAATTGCTGCCCTTTACATCCTAGTCTTGTTAGGAGCCCCGTAGAAACTTCCAATGGACTCGGAATAACTAGGAAGGACCTTAGACTTGTTGGTAGGTCAAATGAACAACATTAGCCAGCAGCTTAAGGAAAACCAAGCGGATCTAGTTGAGCTTCGTAGGAACACCACTGAGAAATTTGACACTTTGGAGCGAGCTAGAGAGAACCCGACTCCCTACACCCCATCTAGACCACCTTCTATGTATGGGGATGAGACCTACCCGAATGAGAGGCAACATCGTGCCAATCATCGAGCTCACTACCACGGACATGACTCACGTCATGATCCAGATTTAGATGAGAGGCATCATCGTGCCAATTATCGAGCACCTTACCACAGACATGATCCACGTCATGATCCTGATGCACCACTTATGAAGAATATTAAATTTAACGCTCCTACCTTTGATGGCACACTCGATCCCCAGCTCTTCCTAGACTGGGTCAAAGGTATGGACAGTTTCTTTAAGTGGTATGACATCTCCGAGGCTAGGAAAGTCAGTTTTGCGGAGATGAAGCTCACGGATAGGTTGTGTCAGTTTTTGGCCAACTTAGAGAGTCTTAAGGAAGCTAGAATGAGTACCCGATTGTTGATTGGTCATCCATGAAGCGGGAACTCAAGCAAAAGTACTTGCCTCTATCGTACTTCCCCCGCCTATTGGACAGGTGGAATAGGCTAACTCAAGGAAACAAACCAGTGAAGAAGTACATCGCCTCTTTTGATGACTTCTTGATTCACTGCAAAGAGGATGCCTCTACTACCCCCGCGTAGATCTTATCTATGTTTCGTACCGGGTTGCGTGAGAATCTTGGCAACGAGTTGTTTGCCCGGAACGTCACTACACTGGAGAATGCCTACAACCTAGAGTTTGATCTGGAGGAGACCCGTTCTCAGCACCCGAGTCGTTCACATGACTCTAAACCCTCCTACAGATCAGCCGGTAGTTCCACCCCACACACTCCTGCCTCTCGACCTACTCCTGCGAGCACGACCCGACCACCCACGGGTCCACCTGCACCTAGATCTGATTTTAGAAGCAAACCTCCCACCCCGGATGCCCCTCGGTCTAGTCCCGGGACCAAGCTCTGTTTAAAATTGCACAATAAGAGGCACGCCTTGAGGCGCGCCTCTGCGCAATTTGACCAAAAAATGCCTCAAGGCTTACGCAATTCCTCACCTGGCAGAGGTGTACGCCTCACCTGGCAGAGGCGTACGCCTCACCTGGCAGAGGCGTACGCCTCACCTGGCAGAGGCGTACGCCTCACCTGGCAGAGGCGTACGCCTCACCTGGCAGAGGCGTACGCCTCACCTGGCAGAGGCGTACGCCTCACCTGGCAGAGGCGTACGCCTCACCTGGTATGAGGCGTACGCCTCAGAGGCGCAATTGCGCAATTCTGGTACGCCTCACAGAAACGGCCCCACCTACTTAAAATGAATCCTCTTCTTCCCTTCATCCCGCACGGGTTCCCTATTTTCCGAAAATTTCCTTCTCTGTTCGCAAAACAGACGGCATCCCGCACCGTCGGCTTCCCTTCCCGCCGCCTCTCTCCGGCAAAGTTGAAGTGTCTGGCCACCCTCTAGGAGTACTCCACAAACGATTTTAGGTTTTTTTTTTTAGTTTAGGGTTAGATTTTTCAAGTGAAAGAAAATCTAGGATTTTTTATTTTTTGATTTTTTTTGTACTATTTTCATGTATCATTTAAATGTTTTTATTATAAGATTGAATATTGCTATTATTTACCTGTTAAAACCCTTAATTTCTCATTTACGCAATTCTGTGTCCGTGAGGTTTACGCCTTAGACCGCCTCGAGTCTTACACCTCGCCTCACGGACGAAAACCGCCTCGAGGCTTAATTACGCAATTTTAAACCTTGGGACCAAGTGCTTTCAATGACAGGGGTATGGGCATATCGCTTCTCAGTGCTCCAGCCCTTATAAATTCTCGATCATCGAGGAGATTACTGAGGACGATCTCGAGCCCAAGGTTGATCAGATCCACCAAGTCGAGGAAGAAGGCGAGTACTTTGAGGAGGATGACGACACTGCGGTCCTCCATTGCCTTCAGAAATTGGATACCTCTCCTATCTACGTGGTGAGATGCGCGCTATCCCACCCGACACCCACTGATGACTGGCGTAGGACCTCTATTTTACATACCTACACCAAGATCAAAGACAAGAATTGCAAAGTCATAGTGGATAATGGTAGCTGCATAAATATTGTTTCCTCCAACATGGTATCCCAGTTAGGTTTGTCTGCCGTTCCTCACCCTAGCCCATATAAGGTAGCGTGGTCAACTCCACTGCCTTGGAGGTGAAGGAACGAAGCCACGTGTCCATCTCCTTTGCCACTTATAAAGGAGAATGTCTAGTGCGATGTGTTGACGATGAATATTGGACAAATCTTGTTAGGTCGTCCCTAGATCAACGATAGCGATGCCCACATTTTTGGGTGTTCGAACACCTACTTGTTTGAATATGCGAACAAAAAGATTAAGTTTTTGCCCTCGCAGCCCATGGTTATAGATGACTCGAAATCCAATCCAACTAAAGTCAAGAAAGGCGTGAACCTTGTCACCGCCAAGGTTCTGACTGCTGAGATTGCTTAAGACGCCCCTTTGTACGCCAAAGTAGACCGTGAGATTCCCATCGAATCTGACGAGCCCATTCCTCAGGAGGTGCAACCTATTTTAGGACAGTATGCTAATGTCTTTCCCGATGATCTTCCAAACCAGTTACCTCCACTTAGAGACATTCAGCATGCCATAGACTTCGTCCCTGGAGCCTCCCTCCCAAACCTGCCACACTATCGCATGAATCCCACGGAACATGCTGAGCTTAAGAAGCAGGTTAATGAGTTACTACAGCGAGGTTTCATCAAGGAGAGTCTGAGTCCCTGCGCGGTGCCGGCCCTTCTCACCCCGAAGAAGGACGGATCTTGGAGAATGTGTGTTAATAGCCGTGCTATCTACAAGATCACCGTCAAATATCAATTCCCTATTCTGAAGCTTGATGATATGCTCAATATGATGACGGGTGCCACACTATTCTCCAAAATTGATCTCAAAAGTGGGTACCACCAGATCCGGATCCGACCTGGAGATGAGTGGAAAACTTCCTTCAAGACTAATGATGGTTTCTTCGAGTGGTTAGTCATGCCTTTTGGGCTTAGTAATGCCCCTAGCACCTTTATGCGAATCATGAATCAAGTGCTGCGTCCTTTTATGGGAAAGTTTATCGTCGTCTACTTTGATGACATTCTTATATACAGTCATTCCATTAGTCAGCACTTAGGCCACTTGAGGCAAGCTTGTGAGGTCTTAAGGAAGGAGAAATTATATGCCAATCCTAAGAAATGCACCTTTCTAGTATATCGCATCATTTTCCTGGGCTTCATCGTTTCAGCCCAAGGGGTTTCCGCAGACCCCGAGAAGGTGAAGGCCATTGTAGAGTGGCCTATCCCTCAGAATATTCGGGAAGTTCGCAGCTTCCACGGATTAGCCACCTTCTATGAGAGATTCATACGGAACTTCAACACTATTGTTTCTCCTATCACTAATTGCCTGAAGAATGGAGATTTCCACTGGACCCCGGCCGCCACCCAAGCTTTTGATGAGATCAAACAAAAGATAGTGGAAGCCCCAGTGATGCGACTTCCTGATTTCTCCAAAGTCTTCGAGGTGACTTGCGACGCTTCGGGGATCGGAATTGGAGGAGTCCTCTCCTAGGAAGGTCACCCAGTAACTTACTTCAGTGAAAAGCTAAATGATATTCGGCAGCGTTATTCCATGTATGGCAAACTCTACGTCGTGATCCAATCTCTTCATTATTGGCGACACTACTTGCTCCCGTAAGAGTTCATCATTTTCTCGGATCACGAAGCTCTGCGTTATATCAACTCCAAAAAGAAGTTGAATGCACGTCATGGTCGATGGGTTAAGTTCCTTCAGGAATACACGTACACCCTTAGACATAAGGTGGGAGTTGAAAATAAGGTTGCAGATGCTCTCAAACGTCGTATGATGACCACCACTGAAATGAGAGAAGAAGTCGTGGGATTTGATCAAATAAAGAGGGATTATTTGGAATGCCCCGACTTCAAGGAAACCTACTCTCTCTTGGTCACAGGCAGCATGCGCTTTGTGGACGATTTCCTATTGGAGAATGGTTATCTTTTCAAAGCCCAAAGGCTTTGCATCCCGAGCACCTCCCTTAGAGAATTTCTGGTCTGGGAACTCCACGCCGAAGGCCTCGATGGGCACTTCAGACGGGACAAGACTATCAAATCCGTGGAGTATCGCTTCTTTTGGCCCAGCCTGAAGAGAGATGTTGGTCGGCAGGTCAGTTGGTGTCACACCTGCCAACTGGCCAAGCAACGTAAGCAGAACACTGGTCTTTACACTCCCCTACCTGTCCCCAGTTGTCCTTGGCAGGATGTTAGTATGGATTTTATCTTAGGCCTGCCCAAGACACTCCGTAGGCACGATGCCATTTGTGTGGTGGTTGACCGGTTTTCCAAAATTGCACATTTCATTCCATGTTCCAAAACATATGATGCCTCTCACATTGCGAAGTTATACTTCAATGAGGTCGTCCGTATACATGGTTTACCCAAAATCATTGTTTCAGATAGGAATGTGAAGTTTACTAGCTATTTTTGGAAAATCCTGTGGATGAAAATGGACACCAAACTTCAATTTTTCACTGCCTTTCACCCACAAACGGATGGTCAGACCGAGGTAGTTAATAGGAGTTTGGGTAATTTGTTGCGATCCCTGGTTAGTGAGCACATTAGAGATTGGGATTCCATTCTACCTACTGTTGAGTTTGCTTACAATAATTATATTAACCGAACCACGGGTCTATGTCCTTCTAAAATTGTATACGGGTTCAAACCTAGACAGCCATTAGATCTGATACCCATGTGTTCTAGGTATAGGATTTCTGAGTCTGCATCTTCATTTGCATCTCATTTGCATGAGCTTCATAAGGAAATTGCACAACAAATTGAAAGGAATAATAGTGAATATAAACTACATGCATATTTGAAACGACGTTTAAAAACTTTTTAGGTTGGTGACTCCGTGATGGTGCGGATTCGTCCGGAATGGTTCCCACCGGGAACAGTTAAGAAGTTACATGCAAAGAGTGTTGGACATTTCAAAATACTTAAGAAAATTAATGATAATGCCTATGTAGTAGATCTGTCTTTCAATATAAATCCCTCTTTTAACATAGAAGACTTGGTGGCATATGAAGGTACATGCATATTAGAAATGACGTTTAAAAACTTTTGAGGTTGGTGACTCTGTAATGGTGCGGATTCGTCCGGAACGGTTCCCACCGGGAACAGTTAAGAAGTTACATGTAAAGAGTGCTGGACCTTTCAAAATACTTAAGAAAATTAACGATAATGCCTATGTAGTAGATCTGCCAGCAGATTTCAATATAAATCTCTCTTTTAACATAGAAGACTTAGTGACATATGAAGGTCCTGATTTTAACCAACCAAATCCACTAATAAAACAACCTTGTGTAAACCCACCTTGTGAGATCACAAACCTACCTCCACTACCAAATATTCCAAAATTACTCATGGCAATCCTAAGTGATGAGATCATATCCACAAGAGGAGGACGAATGAGGTATTTGACCAGGTGGAAAGGAAAGTCCGAGTCAGAGGATACGTGGTTAGATCGTGAGGAGTTGCAGCAGATTGATCCGGACGCACTAGAGATCTACGAGAGCATAAGAAATACTTACTCGACGGAGTCGAGTTTTCTCCCACCCCGGGAGAATGATGGAAACATCAGCAAATGAAAGGTTTATCAGAGGCGTGGCCGCCGATCTACGGCCACGATCGAGTCATTGTACTTTTGAGTTATTTTCGTATTTATGTATTTTTCTATTTCAGTGTTATGCCTTTGTTTTCCAGTTATACCCTTTTAGTGGGTGATGTCGTTTGTAAGCCCGAAGGGCAATTGTATCTTTTATTTTCATGCTTCTCTTGTACTAGGCTATATATATAGCCCGTTGTTCTATTTTTAGATTAATGAATGATTATTATGATATTTTCTCTACTCTTGTGTTCGAGAGATAGTTTGTGAAGTCTTGGAGAGTTTGGAGAGATCCCTAGGAGAGGGAGATCGTATCACCCACCAACTTTGGAGACAGCCGAGTTCGTGGTCTTCTCTTGTCTTTTCGTCTTCTCCCTCCGCCTTCATTTATTCATCTTCGTAACATCCAACCCCACCACCAAATTCCCCAACATCTTTCCCTCACCAAACTCACCAAATCCTCCCCCATAGCCGCTAGCCACCCTCACCCGACCCCCCCTCTTTGCCGCCGGCCACTTCCCCACTTCCCCTCCCCTAATTTCCTAAATTAGGTTGGGGCTAATTGAGAATGATTTTGAAATTCAAATCCATTCAAATTTGAATCAAAAATATTTCCAAAATTAGTTATCCTATTTTAGGAAAGTGCTTAATTTAAATTGAATTTTGAATTTTCAATTCATGATGATTTAAATTAAACCTTTACTAAAACCCAAGCTTAAATTAGGAAATCACTAATGGCCCTCATCAATTGGCCTTGCCCATGCATGCCGTCGGCCTCCCCTCTCTCCTAGCCCATTAATGCTTCTCAATTCTTTCCTAATCCCAAGTCTATCTTTAGGAAATATTTCTAAATCCTATTTCCCCCTACTTGGCCGAAAATTCCAGCTCTCATAATTCCTCAAGTTTTCCCCCTCCCCTCATTAAACCGTCGGCCCCTCTCTCTCCCTTAACCGCCTCTCCTCTCTTCAATCCCCTCTCTCCCCTCTTTAATATCTCAATTGAATTGAGGCTAAAATTCTCCCTCCAATTTCCCTGCCACCTAAACTTAGAAAATCTGAAATTTCTCCCAGATTTTGGCTCAAAACCTGAAACTGTTTTCAGATTTTTGGGAAAAAGAACTTGGATCTTGTTTCCTCTCTACTTGCAAGAGGAACTTCTTTCTCTTTGCTGCCACTCAAGAGGCGTATCAAGTGCTAAGGAGATTTTTACCTTCAATCACCCATGAATGGCGGATCCGGCAACTGAATATGGTTTAACTTGGGACGAGGACGGCTTCACCGATATCCTACGCTCAACTTTCTTCGACATAAATCCAAGGATTGATCACACCGTCGAGAACTGCTTTGAGCGTATTCTGGACACCTTAGTGGAAGCAATTGACGAGCACTTCGAAGGCGTCGAGTGGAGGATCTCCACCACTTTTTTGACGAAGGTTTCTCCTTTCTCCTTTCATTATATTTCTTAAATCTAACTTCTCTTGGAATTGATGACAGTCATGAAGGACGACTCCATGCCGCTCATGCTAAGCTTAGTAAATGTAGGGCTTGAGTGTACCTTTATGCTAATTAACTCTCGTTGTTAGATTAGGGATTTTTCGTTGAAACTACTACTTGTCATTGTGTTATTTTCTCATTATATTTTGAAAGATTCGAATCTCTTGCTACATAATTTAGCCTAAGCGGGTGTGACCCCTTCTTTGTTTTGATCCATCGTTTTGAACTACTATTAGCCGTGTTTTCAATTATTCTAATCAAGAGTTGTGCAAATTTCATATGAATTAACTGCATTCATACTTAGTTCTGCATAAGGATTGGCTTGGAGAACAGTGAACGGTGATGAAGGTGGCAGCTAGGGGGTTTCAAGAGTAAAAATTGGGGGCTGATGGCGATTAGGAGGAGATGCAGTCCGACATGGAGTGCAGGTTATTGAGGTTTTGGAGCATGGTGTGTGTGAAGATGAGTGAAAAAATGGGAAGAGAAGTGTGTGGATTTGAGGAGGAATGGAGCAGATCAATGTTTGGTGAGAGGAGGCTAAGGGGAGGATTCATCGAGGACTTGAGTACTTGTATGTAAGCTAGGGAGATGGCAATCGGGTGTTGACCTCCATATAATACCAAAAAAGGAATGAAACGAAATGCATACCTGCTGTAACCCATCAGATCCATAATTTCTGAAAAAATCTTGCTCAAATCCTGCTAAATTCGGCGCCGTCTACGTCGTTTCTCAGAAATTTCGCGCAAATCTTGCGATTCCTGTACGTGTACGTAGCTTTGACCTTCGGCCTCCACTTGCGGCAATAAAACGAAGAGGAAGAGGCTTCTCTTCGCCAGTTCTTCCACACACACAGAGCCAAAACTCTGTTTCGCTTCCCCCATCTCTTTCTCTCTCGCAAGCTACGACCACCTCAGCTCTTTCGATGTCCTTCCTGATTTTCTCTGAAGCTCAAACTCCTCTACATCGTCCTCAGCCACATACATCTACCATTCCATCTCCTTCACTGAACCCAGTCACCTCTTTTACTCGTCCGACCTCCACCCAGTCAGAACCGAAGTCCACAAAACCTTCCAAATCCTAAAGTTGTTCCCCCTAGCCGAACCCAAGAAAACCCCATCCAAGCCTTGATCCCGTCGGATCTTCCTCATACCCTCACTGTCTTCCGATCCACACCTCCTCTAGGATCTCCACCTTCCGCTTCATTCATCAGCAGAGAGAGAGAGAGAGAGAGAGAGAGTCTATCTCCTTCGACAACGCCCTTCTTGTCCGATCGGAAGCAACACCAGAGAGCCCGCTAGCTTTGAAGGTAACTTCCCCCTTTCAGCCTTTCAGGCGCTACTTCGGCCAAGTCCCGTAAATCTTTTTGGATTTGCGGCTGAAAGGGCGAAATAGAGGATTTATCCTAATGTGAGATTAAAATTAGCTCAAATCATATATTAATCGTATGCCAAATCTTGCATGAATCCTATAGCCCGATAATGTCTTTATTAATTGTAATTAAAAAATAGCTAATTAATATTGATTATAGCTAATAATAATTATTTAAAGTTAATTATAAATTAATTCCAAATAATTAATATTAATCACAATTAATTATTATTAATTTTATTTAATTGATATTAATTATAATTAATTATAATTAATTATTTTTTAAATTTAATTAATTAATAGTAATAATTAATTAAGATAAATTATAATTAATTTTTTTTATTATTTAATTATTTATTATTAATGATAATCAATTATAATTAATTTTAATTAAATATAAATTAAATATTCTTAATTAGTGATAATCACAATTAATTATGATTAATTAAGTTAATTATAATTAATTAATTCTCAATTTTAATTAACTATCATTAATTACAATTAAGTATATTAAAAAAGAGCTTCACTTTCTTCGCCTCGATATGCGCATCGGCCGCTAAGGTATAATTTATTAACCCTAAAACTCCTAGAACCCGCTTTCGACGCAACAAAACAACCACCTATACACGCTTTTCTTAGCGTGGTGGGAGAAAGTTCGTCACAGTGCTCTCAACGAATCGGGTGATCACCTAAAATCCCTTCTTCGGAGTTCGTAACGCACCGAAAAATCGCCTATACACGCTTTTCTTAGCGTGAAGGGATGGGAACCCGGTGCGATGCGTACGACGAAGTGGGGATACCCATAAATATCCACTTGCGGGGAAATAACTGCTTTTCATTTGCAACAGGTACCGAAGACCCATACACGCTTTTCTTAGCGTGGTGGGGGATCAAAAAATATACAGCCGTAGTGTCCTCATTCGAGGGAACCTACCATACATGCTTTTCTTAGCGTGGTGGGAAAGGCCCAGTTTCCCGTAGTTTGCCCCTAAATGGGGGAGACACCGGGAGGCTGCCAAAATTTCGGATGAACTTAATGCTGCATTTGGACCTGATTTGGACTCAAATGAACAGCGGACTTGTGAACTCGGACTTGAACTAAATTGACCTAAATGAACTTAAACTCAAATGAATTTAAAAATATAAGACTTAAACGTGCAAATGAACTACAACGAAGACTTGAGTTAGAATATGACCTTGAACTCAAAAGATAACAAGGGAATTGACTTGAATAATTTGAGCAAGGACTTGAGCTTGCTAGTTGAACATTGGACTTGATTTGGACCGAATGACAATGACTTGAACTTAAACTAAATTGAGAATTCAAGCTGAATCCAAAGGAGTTGATCTCAAATGCAAAGAACTTAGTATGGACTCGAACGAATATGAAGGACTTGTGTAAGACTTGAGTTGGACTCAAGTTGAATTGAACTCAAATTTTAACACACATGGACAGCAGAGGACTTGGATTTGAACTTGCATACCGAACTGGTGGACTTTTGAACATAAGAGGACTACACTTGAATTTGAACTCATATTGGACTTGAGGTAGAGCATGAGCTTGAACTCAAATGATGTTGAATATAAGTTGAACTTGAATAAAATTAATAATCAGTGAGGTACTTAATTTAAAAATATGACATCAAGTCTCCAAATGGAATGATAAAGAGTTATCACTTTAATTTGGATGCAAATCCTAATTAAGAAAATGTTTGAGTTATTCAAATCTCATGCAAGTAAACAATGACTTGTCGTGGACAATGAAGCTGCAAACACAAATTGCTTACAAGCGATACGAAAGTTATAGAGGACACCACATGATTTCATAGAATGCCTTTAATGAACAATGAAGCTTGCATATAGATGCTAATAATTGATTCACAATGTTAATCCCAATCATGCAATTCGATGATTTGAAATGATTGTGATAGATGTGGGGTATTTGTGATGAATGAAGAATGAGCTCTCAAGAGACATGTAAGCAAGCTATCTACGGGCAGCAACAAACATAAGGCAGAAGATTAGTTAGTGCACAACGATCTACCTGCATAAATTATACAAGTAGTACACGACAGTCTACCTGTACAAAGCAGCGAATAACTCAATTCAAAAGGTGCTACGTCATGTCACCGAATCCGCAACATTCATGCAAGCGGATAGAAGGCGTTTCTAAATATTTTCAAAATACCCCCATACATGCACCGTAGTTTGTATATACATAGGTAGACAAGAGGTAAATACAATCACAAAACCCGCACGGGCCCCGACGAGCGTGTTATTGGTACACACGTGACTTCTAGGGATGCTGTGCGGGTTATTAAATTTGAACCCGATCCTCCTAAGCAGATAAAAAGGAGTTAACAGGGTATTATTACAAAATACCTCCAAACACCCGCATGGGCCCCAGCGAGCTTGTTATTGGTACAAACGTGACGTCTAGGGATGCTTCGCGAGTCAATAAGTGAATTCAAGCTCAAACCCGATCCTTCTATGCGAATCAATAGGAGTTGACAGGGGGTTCGAACCATCAAACAAATATACGGTGGTGGCGACCGATATATTTTTAATGCATTCATATAAGGCCTTCAAGGCCTTTAACAAGGAAAATTCACAAACAATGGCACAAAACCTGTGAAACCCGATCCCTTGTCGGCAAGTTGATAGGGTCGAAAAGGTTTAATCAAATGGAAATGACCTCCTTCACCCCGATGATGTCCGTGCTGAATGTAGATTTCAACCGGAGGGGTCCCCAAATATTTTAAAATGTCACCCAAATACCTTGAAAATTCAAAGCTCCAAAAAATCCAAAACTCCAGAAATCCCAAATTCATTCAAAATCCAAATATTTAAAATTTAAATTCATCCATTAAAACACTAGAAGCAAAAATCCATCCACCCTCCGCAAAAGTTTGCCGGGGTGGACAAATTGAAAATTACTTCAGCTTACATGGAGCTAATGCCAAATCGAAAATATCATTAGGATTCATTCTCAAATAGTCTACTGCCAGTAAGGAAGTGGTACGTGTCATCTGACCGGCGATTTTGCCGTCAAATGGCACCGCAGGATAAACAGTTATGACATTGGGCCCTCTGAACCGAGTGGTTTTGCCGCCAAATGGCACAACGAAATACCGGTTATGGACAAAGCCAATACGCTCTTTAGTGGCATCAAATCTTTGAGATATGAATCAATAAGATATGATCAATAGGGCACAAAGCCCTCTGTTAGCTAAGGTGGATTCAAATTTGTCTCCTTAGACAAACATTCACCGCAGGTTTACAAGACACCCTTGGACGAAGCAACCCATGGCTGCTGACAAGGATCCTTCTGTCAAGTTGGGTCGACTACCTCTTCTGACTAAATAGACCAGGGACCACGATGGCCCAGGACGACGGAACCATAGGATCTTGATCTGGTATATCATCCATTCCCCCATCATCCGCTTTAAGTGCAAGATGATGGAAATTTCTATTTTAAATATCCAACTTTCCAAATTCTCAAATTCCAAGTGTCCATTGATACTACTATATGCCAGATACTACGTATCTGATCGACGACTAGCCTTAATCAAAAGTTCTCTCTCGTGATCGAGAGGGGTAATTAACTATAGGGGCTTGCGCCTATAGGAAACAAGAACTCAGATCATAAAGTCCTCGCAAAATGAGGGCGAAATCTCTGGGTAGTGTCTTATCTATAAACCCATATGCCTTCCAAACTTTACCCCGAAACTTAAATCTGTTAAAACTCCCTTGCCGAAGAAAAAACATATCAGTGCGGGCGGAGGCCGGGGCCGAATTTTCGGAGCCCACATAAGGATAACGAGCTTAGGTGGGTTCGGGTAGGCCAACGACTTGCAGCCATAGATGAGGGCTAGTGAGATGACTGTGCAAGAGATGGCAGTGTTGGTTGGACGTGTGTGAACGAGAGGAAGAGGAGGGACCAGATGAAGGCGATGCGACCCAAAGGGCTCGACTACAAGGGCTGGAGGTGATGTGAGTGGTTTGAAAGAGGCAAAGGTAAGATGGAGGGCAATTTTGGTAGGAGAAAATGGTTGGGAAACAGCTGTAAGAGGACTTGTGGTGAGAGCGCTGGCAACTAGGAGGCATGCAAGACTAAGAACAAGAGGGAGAATAGCTTGGGGGCTCAGATAGCTAGGTGTAAAGGAGAATAAAAAAATAATGTCATCATAGTTTTGGGAATTGAAGAGAAATTATTATTATTATTATTATTATTTGGGGGCTCGGATAGTTAGGTGTAAAGGAGAATACAAAAAAAAATGTCATCATAGTTTTGGGAATTGAAGAGAAATTATTATTATTATTATTATTATTATTATTATTATTATTATGTTCACTTTTTCTCGTGTACTTCTTACGAGTATCATTTGCATGTCATCATCTTGTACTCGAATAAATTTCGTCTTTTCACTTATGCAACAACCCATATAAGATAAGTATCATCTTTTATAAATTTGACATTTGAACGCAACGTCAAATTCCATTTCATGAATGGATGATGTTCATGAACATATTATTAGTTTTGATCACGAGTGAGGCATCGCCAACTCGTTACATACGACATCAAGTCAATCGACCACCATCCTCATTGCACTCTCAAATTGATTGCTATAAGTATACGGAGGTTAATGAAAAATAAGAGCTTTTTTTTTTTTTGTAACACTTGCCACATGTTGAAATTCAAGAATTTATAGGAGAAAATTTTATTACACTTGAATAACTTGATAGGAATTAAGAAAGCAATTTTTTGTTTATACATTAAACTGCTGATTGTTTACTAGATAGTCAAAACATGAATTTCAATTTTATAGCCATTTACTTCTTCAATTTATCCTAAATTCTTGCTCAAAGCTTCAGAATAGATATTCAGTAGCCTTTTTATCATACTTTTTATGGCACTAGATACTAAGAAAATGAATAACCAATCATGGACCATCAAATGTTAACACCATAAAGTAAAAGTAGGAACATACACTCAGGAACGTCAGTTCTTGTTGGAACTGCAATTTGCAGCAAGATTACTTTATCATGCCAGTCCGGATTCTCCTCAAGGAACTTTTCAAATGCCAAAATCTTCTGAGGAATCCCTTTAATCATGTCAAGCCGATCAACTCCTAACATCACCTAAAATAACCGGAAAGAAACCTTAACATGTGCAGCATAAGAACAATGATAAAAATTTAAAAGCACGCGGGATACAAAAATCTAACTATAGTAGTAACAAAGTTATAAATTATAAAGCACATAGAAGACAATTATCTAACTATAGATAGGCGACAAATCCTTAAGGAGTCCATAACTCATGTTCTGAAAAACATTAAGAAAGTGAGAGTCTAATTTCTACCCTAAAAATTATTAGATATTTGTGGCTAGTTCATTAAGAGTGTTTTGAAATTTTTATTATATTTCTCAAATACTCTAAATTTTTTCTTTATAAAGAGAATAGGGTATCTTATATTGTATCAAAGAAATTAAGGTTATAATTTATCCAAAATCAATAGTAAACTTTTTAACAGAGACTATAGATAGGAGGAAAATCCTTAGGAGTCCATAAATCATTTTCAGAAAAATATAAAGAAAGTGAGTTTGATTTCTACCCTAAAAAAGTATTAGATATTTGTGGCTATTTCATTAAGTGTTTTTCAAATTTTTGTTGTATTTTTCAAGTATCCTTTTTTTTTCTTTTTAAAGAGAAAAGGGCATCTTCTATTATATCAAAGAAATTAGAGTTATAAGTTATCCAAAATCAAACCATAGTGAAATTTGTAGCGGAGGTAACAGATCTAGTTCATCAATTTGATGATCATGCATTAATTTTTTGTGTATTCTTGTGAACTAATCCTCTTCTCTATTTCTATTCTTTTTCATAATCATGTTAGGCATGGCCTAATGCCCAACACATTCATCTATGATTCCATGTGAAATATGCACACTAATGCTTTCCTTTTTCAAAGTAACATATTGGAAATTAGAGTTAATTGGTTCATCAATTAAATGTTTCTTTATGCATGTACAAAGCCTAAAGTTCAATTCCCCCTTTATCATTCATTTGATTTTTAATTTCTGATTTTGGAAAGCTCGAGCCAAAGGATATTTGAGTTTGTTATAAGTACAGGCCAACTTAAACACATATTTTAAGTTCAAGTCAACGGAATCTCAATTCATTACTATCAACACCCCTCCAACTCACGCACACATAGAGATAATCATATCCTATAAATGACAATTCTCAGCTGATACATTATATAAATTGAACCAACTCCTTTGGATTAGATTGTTCCAATCATCACAAAAGAATATTTAAGAGAACAATAATTTACATACCTTCCGTCCATCAAATTTTTGAGTCAATTCATTGATTTTATCTTTGACCTTTGGAAGCTCAAGCGCTCGTTGAAACCGGTCAGAGTCTATCCCAATAGGAAACTATCGAGTTTTTCCGAAATTGATATGCATGAAAGAAAAAAAAATTAACTAAATAATAGGTAAGGAGCATTAAACTCTAAAATACATTAAAAAAACTAATGGATTGTACAAGCAGAAAACAGAAAGATGGTAGCAATTCAATAAAAGTGAATACTTAACAACTAAATGAGAAGCTGAGATTAGTGAGTTGGACTATACCGCAGCAACTCGTGTCAGTTTTCCTTGGTCTTCTACTCCCTCTGGCGTACCTTCAAGTTCAAGAATTCTAGTGCAAGCACTTACAAAATGTCTTGCATAGTCATATGTGTGAAATCTGAATTACATGATATGATGATAAGAAGAAACAGTAACAATACTAATAAATTATTATGATTCACTTAAAAAAGATTTTCCATGGTTAAAATGTATGCAAGGACCTTAAAAAAACTTCCACACATAACAGGAAAATTACTATGAAAATACTCATAATGGAAACTTATAGCATAATATAAATACATCTAAATAGAAAAAATCATGGAATCCCAATCTCTAGGGTAAAAACGTCAGTCCAAAACATCACAATTAAACCTACTGAAATTTGAAGAGAATTATTCCTTAATTTTACTGCAACCTATGATCCATTAAAGGCCAATACCACTATACCTAAGAGGAGAGGAAAATAAAATTTGCAATCCATAACTAGCCTGATAAACATCTTACGTACACATTGATGTTTCATAATTAATAGTAACTATTGGACTTCACAGATCATTTATTTTCCAGTAGTCATTATCAGCGGCAAAACAATTAAGTAAAAAGATCCACCTCTTACCATCGGCAAATTAATTCAAATAAAATTAACTTAAATTAGTTTGTGTCCAACCCACATGAAACAAAAAATTATGATATTAAGAACACAAACCTTTAATGAAAAAATAATTGGTGGTGGATCCAAATATGCAAGAAAAAATAAAAAATAAGAAGATTTGTTATAAAAATTAGTTTAGATATAAAAATTCTGATAATTGGGAAAGCTATAAAGAGGCTCGTAAGGAATCTAAGAAACCTATTTGTGATGCAAAGAGCTTAGCTTATAATGATTTATATAAAAGATTAGATACTAAGGAGGGAGAAATGTATATGTATAAGTTAGCCAAACAAAGAGATAGGAGTAGTAAGGATCTAGTTCAAGTGAAGTGTATAAAGGATGAAGATCAAAAAGTAATTTTTTTAGAAGATGATATTCAACAAAGGTGGATAAGGTATTTTGCTAAACTCTTTAATGAAGAATGTAAAAATATGATTGACTTTAGTGACTTAATCACCCTAAATAAAAATAAAGATTTTTGTTTTTATCGACGTATAAGTAAAACCGAAGTTAGAGAGGCTTTGAAGAAAATGAAGTGTGGAAAAGCTGTTGGACTTGATGATATTCCAATAGAGATGTGGAAATGCTTAGGAGATGAAGGAATTTCTTGGCTTACTAAACTTTTTAATACTATTTTGAAGACTAAAAAGATGTCAGATCAGTGGATAATAAGTGTGTTAGTTCCTATTTTTAAGAATAAAGGTGATGCACAGGAGTGAGCGAATTATAGAGGAATTAAGTTAATGTGTCATATTTTAAAACTATGGGAGCGAGTTATGGAGCATAGGTTGCGGCGTGATATTAATGTTTTCTCAAAATCAATTTGGATTCATGCCGAGTAGGTCTACTATGGAAGTCATACATTTATTGAGAGGTTTGATGGAGAAATATAGAGAGAATAAGGAGGATATACATATGATATTTATTGATTTAGAGAAAGCATATGATAAAGTTCCAAGAGAAGTGCTATGGAAAGTTCTTGAAAAGAAAGGAGTTAATAATGCTTATATTCAAATCATTAAAGATATGTATGTATGAGCTATTACTTGTGTTCAAACACAAGGTGGTTTGACCAAGTATTTTCCTATTTCGGTTGGATTACATCAAGGATCAGCCTTAAGCCCATATCTTTTTGTTTTAGTCATGGATGTTCTAAATAGACATTTGCAAGAGGATGTACCTTGGTGTATGCTTTTTGCTGATGATATTCTTCTTGTTGATAAGATTAGAGAGGGAGTTGAAGGTAAACTTGAATTATGGAGGTTAACTTTATAGTCTAAAGGTTTTCGCTTGAGTAGATTTAAAACTGAATATATAGAGTGTAATTTTAGTAGAAATAAACCTAGTGAAGGGATTGTGACTTTGGGCAATCAATTCATTAATAAGAGTACACATTTTAGATATCTTGAATCTATTGTTCAGAGTGATGGTGAAATTGATGGGGATATTATCAACAGAATTCAAGTTGGATGGTTGAAGTGGAGGAATGCATCGGGCTTATTGTGCGATAGAAAAATCCTCCTCAAACTTAAGGGAAAATTCTATAAGATGGTGGTGAGACCTGCAATGCTTTATGGTGCCGAATGTTGGCCATTAAAAGAGAAGCATAATACTAAGTTAAGTGTTGCAAAGATGATGATGCTTAGGTGGATGAGTGGCTTGACCCTTAGAGATAGGATACGAAATGAGCATATATGTGAAAAGGTTGGAGTAGCTCCAGTGGAAGATAAGATTAGAGAGAGTCGCCTTAGATGGTTTGGTCACATTAAACGGAGGCCTTCCGATGACCCAGTTAGGAAAGTTGAGGTATTAGATTTGACTTATGTTAAGAAAGGTAGAGGTAGACCTAAAAAGACTTGGTTAGAAAATATTAGAAATAATCTTTCTTTATTAGATTAAAATGAGAATTTGACTTTTAACCGGTCACAATGGTGAAAAAGGATTCATGTAGCCGACCCCACATAGTGGGACAAAGGCTTGATGTTGTTGTTGTAAGAACACAAACCTCCCATTAAATATGCACAATAACTAAATCAATGCTATATAAACAATCCCAACAGAGTATGGAAAGAGAAAAATAATGGGCAAAGCAGTTAGGGAGGGCATTCAACTGTGCAACATGCCGGTCTTAATGGCTAAAAGAGTTCATCATAAATTATAAAACTCTGCAAGTTCCTTTCAAAAATTATTAGCAAAGCCCTACTTGGCCTCCCATTCAAAAATTTGGAAATATAGAACAACCATCGAAAAGACAGCTTCTTGATGCAAGGATAGGAAGGGTGATATTTGTTATAGATCTGGCCATCTCAAAAGATTCAATACGTTTTCAGCATATTTCCAGTTATCAGAAGGGCAGGGGCAGACTTCAGCATTCAACTACATTCATAATTACCTACTAAAATGCAAACGAATCAAAACGACAAAATAAACTCAGGTCTTTTTTTTTCACAAGCTTTCCATTTTTCATATCATAACCATGTTTAAAACTCCAATTTATGCATCAAAGAAATTGTTTGACCAATGGGATTGGATAACCCCAAAAAGGATGGAAATAAAATCTCTGAAAATTTTCTTTTTATAAATTGATATATAGAAGCTATGGCCACAATAGATCTGGGATATAGTGACAAAAATTTTAAAATCCTGCTAGAATTTTAAAATGATAATCAAATGTCTTCATACAAATATATTTTTACATACCAGTATGACCCTATATATCCAATCATGTTATCATAATTTTTCTTTATAACATGAAGGATGGTAGCACTCATTACTCATAGATAAAGAAACTTTGAGGTACCAAATATAGAGAAGGCATAAGAAGGTAATAAAACAGAATAGCCTACAGTTGGTCAGAATATTACTCGATCTGGCAACAACAATACTACATAGAATAATAAGATTTATGTTTAGGCAAACATTAATGATTAATGGTGTTATTTCATTGACTTTGCACCGACAAAAAGTATCAACCAAAATATTTATTCAATTTTATTCTCAAAGCTAACACTGCAGTACTGAATGACCATTACAACTATGTTACCTTACTGGTACATGATAATGATTTTGCAAGCTATTAAATTTATTCAAATTTTACATTATAAATCTTCATTTACATTACATGATGTAGAGCTTTTATTTCTACAGAAATTTGAGAAATGTTTGCTTCACCCTGACGCCTTAAAAACATTACCCAAATATATTTAGAACATGAATTCCAGTTAACCACATCTCAATGCATCATAACTTCAAGAACAAATTTTCACAAAGCAATCTCAAAAGTTGTTGTATCTTTAATATTTTAAGTTAGCAGTTGAATGTTCATTTTAGCAATATTTTAACCCTGAAAAAACAACAAAATTCTGAAATATTTCCATGCTAAAAATTGCTCACAAAAACAAGTCGAATGAATAGATCCTCACACATAAGCTGCTAATCGAAATACTTGTCTCAAGGAAGATCAGAAAGCCAAATTAGAATCATTGGACCAAGTAAAATTAGAATCCCCTAGACCCACATTGTAGAAGCCTCATGCATCAGTGCCCATACTTTATTACTAACCTGAATTTGTAGAAAAAAAAAACGACTAAGATTTTGGTAAGCATGTATGTCTGTTCATGCATACAAATAAAGGTTGTTCTGTCCCCACCACCACCAACACAAAAAACCTTCGCAGCTTTTTAATAAACAAGAGCATAGAAAGGGTTATTTGTGGGCATTAGAGTTCTTAACATGCTTAATCTGTATTGTTGATTGGAGTTTCACACAAAATTTTCTAGCAGTAGAATACAATGTCGTGCAATTTGTGATCATGTTGCAGGTAAAAAAATTCCAGGGAATTAAAAGTGAAAAATATACTTACCCAACTAAGTCGGCTGCAAGAACAGATCTAAGAAGCTCCAATCGAGATGGCAGGGTTCTGTGAATTTCTGATGAAGGAAAAGGCGTGTGAAGGAACCATCCAACTTTCATCTTGCTGTTATGGTCCTTCAGGCATTTCGGAAGAAACATAAGGTGGTAATCATGGCACCATACAATATCCCCCTCTTCATAGTGTTGATTAACAACATCAGCAAACATCTGGTTAGCCTTCTTATATGCATCAAACTGAGATTGGAAGTTGTGAGTCGTTGCAAGCCCATCTTCTTGAGGAAGTCCAAGATAATGAAAAAGTGGCCATAGGATATTGTTGCAGTAGCCATTGTAATATTGATGCACAATTTGTTCATCAAGAAAAACCGGAATGCATCTCTGCCAGAAAGAGACTCATTGCCTAAATTATAGTTCTTAATCCTTGCCACAAAAAGACAGCAAGTAAACTTCAAAAAAGCAATGTCTTTGAATGCTAACAAACCTTCTCAGCCAGTGCCTTCACAAGCGCCTTTTGTCCAATTACATCCGGTACATTTACACCAGCCCATCCAATCCATTTAGCATCAACATCCTTAACACCTGCACAACCATCAAAGCAAGCATTTTCAATTTATCATGCATGCAAGGCAAACCATTTTCAAATAATTCTACCTGTTGCATGAACTAGAATACATAAGAACCAGCAAACAGACATCAAAGACAAATATATAACTACAGCTCTCGGCAATCATAACTTCTATGCTTAAGTAATGCATGTGAAGATAAGTTGCTCGCTATAAAAGAAAACACCCTTGATACCACTTACCAAGAAGCGCACTAACAAGACCTCCAGCGCTGATCTCCAGCGACCAGGAATCCTCACCACACCGACATGCAGACACAGGAAGACGATTAGCCACCACTAAAAGTCGCTGCTTCATGGGTTTCCCCTCTGATGCCCCAAATCCGCCTCCAAGTGACCTAGAAGCACGAGGGGAGGCGTCCACCATCTCATCGTCACGGGATCCCATATCATCCCCAAGGAGGAACTCGGGCTCACGGAAGCAATCACTGCCACTGTTACTCCAGCTGCTGTCAGTTGCATCTTTATCATCAGTGTTGAAGATTTTGTTGAATTTCCTGAGCTCTCTCTCACGAACCAGTCTACCAACCCTGGTTTGGCTTTGACTTGTGTACTTGTTTCCCAGCATATGGAGACCGCCGGAGGGCAGCTTCACAAAACCAACAGCTTAGCAGAGGAACCGTTGCACTGCATTTTGTTTTTACAGGGAAATAGGAAATTAACTAGTGAGAAGTTAACAATAAAAAAAATTATAAAAAAAAAAAAAAATCAAACTTTGGGGTAGATTCAAGCCGAGTAGCACCAAAGACAGCAGTTCAGTTTCAAGCTTCAGTTTCGCTATCCGAAAGATAAAATTCACACCATTCATTCTCACACCACATCTACAAAAACAGATAGCTTCTACAGCTAGTTTAGAAGTAAGCAAACCGGAAATTTTTTTTTTTTTTTTTGGGCCGTTGAGCACTCGAGTGCGGGACCTGCGGTGGGAAAATTTTGCCCAAAACTCTGCTTCTTCTTCCGCTAAGAGAACAAAGTTGACAGAGGATGGGAAAATAAAAAAGATTAAAAAACCGGGGAAAAAAAAAGGATTGTTCGTTAAGGCAATAGCTATGATTCACGCTTTCAACTATTGAGTCCAGCTAAAGAAATGTGCGGATCCACTCCGAAGCGAATCAGTTAATTGCCAATAAATCGCACAAAATCCACCATTGACCCCAAAAGAAGTATCTTTATTCTTTTCTACTTCGTACTGAAATCAATTACTTCGGATTAGATTATCTTAATTTAATTGTGAGTTTTGACCATCAATTACAAATTTTAAAATTAAAATTTGAATATATATCAATTTATTTTAATTGACCTAAATATTCAAAATAAAACTGAGGCTATTTTGCATCCTAATTTAGACAGAATTTAAATAAATTTTAGCTTCAATCCCGCCTAATAATTTTACAAATTTTGAAATTTATTCTTTTGAAAATTTAGTTCAAATTTTATTATTGATTAAAATTGGACTTTAGTAAATTTCATCAGCATTACACAAAATTTATGAATCTCCTACAATAAATAACTAAATAATTTATCAAAATTTTTAATTATCGCGTTAAAGTGTTCCGAGATTTTATTCCTCGCAAAACTTAATAATTTAGATTTCTAAATCCTATTTTAGTTATAAACACTAAAACCCCTAAGATATTACCATACGAGGCAAAATGTCATAATCCCACCGGCATTGTCGACCACTGCTGCAAATGCAGCAAAAGACAAAAATGGACCGAGCAAAGAAAAAGATCGAAGGTCTTTAGATGCTAAATTCAAGTGTTATTAGAGTAAAAATGAAAAAAAATATACAAGAATCTTATCAACAACATCAAACCTTTATCCCATTACCAGATTCTTGTCCTGATAGTAAAATTACTCGCTAACTCTCCCTTCTCTCTCGCTTAACCTAGATTTCAACAGCGATATGCAAAATTTTACAGAGCAGTAGATCGATAGGGGCTTCCTCAACTTGCCAATAGAATTGGATTCCGAAAATCTTTGAAAGAAAAGGGAGAAGAAACAAAAGAGTAAAGGGAGATTCACTGCTTCTTCTTCTTCTCCTTGAATCCGTAACTTCGCTCCTTAACCCTTCCAACTGTCGCTTCCCTTTCTCAAAACTGAACAGAAATGCGTGCTTCAGTGCGACATGGTTCAATTCAACCGCAAATATATATAGGCACGGGTAACCGGCAGGCCCGGTCATCCCACGTCAATGCGACCGAGTGAAGCCGGTCGAGCCAGCCGGCAAGCTCTCGGCGTTTTAAAATAGCTGGCCTTTGCCGGCTACAAAGGCCCAAGTGGCGGGTCTGGATGATGAGTACAACCGGCAATTTAGCTGGCTTCAATT
The DNA here is from genome assembly GCA_022539455.1 of Dendrobium nobile. Taxonomy (NCBI): domain Eukaryota; kingdom Viridiplantae; phylum Streptophyta; class Magnoliopsida; order Asparagales; family Orchidaceae; genus Dendrobium; species Dendrobium nobile. The sequence continues at coordinate 6,340,824 of CM039735.1, read as the reverse complement.
TGATTTGTTAAATGACCAATAAGTTAAATTTGGTCCAGTTCAGACTCAACTCATCATTTCATTCATGGCCAGTACATCTAAATATTATTAATATACATATTATGTGCCTGAGAGAAAATTTAGAGGCCTAGCAAAGGAACTTTTATTTGGTCCAGTGAACGTACGTAGAGCTACGTTCGGCCAGCACTAAGATCGCAGGAACAATACGAGAAATACCGAGCAAATACCGAGCAATACCAACAATAATGAGAAATACCATTATGTGAAGATAAAATACCGAGTAATACCGAGTAATCCCAAAAAATACCGAGTTTTTAAACTCGGTATTTTTTGGGATTACTCGGTATTGCTCGGTATTACTCGGTATTGATCTTCACGGAGCGGTATTCCTCGTTATTAACAAACAATATCTAGTAATACCGACCAAATACCGAGCAAAAACCGAGTAACAATCCTCTGACCGGACGTAGAGCTACGTCCGGTCAGAGGACCTAATAAAAGTTCCTAGCAAAAGACAAGAAGCATAGCTTCCTCAATATGGGATCTTTACTCCCTTCCTCAACTTTATATATGTTGATTAACATCTATGTATCATCTTCACCACATTGAGAAGATATTTAGACTTTTTTAGCATATGTGATCTAGTTGCAAGTCATATTTTGGATCAAGCAACAAATCTCATCTTTTCTTTCTTTTGTATTTTTTGTATCACAATGAGAAGATATGGACTTCCATTTCATCCTTCCTGTATTCTCTATCACATTAAAAATACCTATAGATTTATATTCCATCATTACTATATTTTCTAAAATAATGAGAATATATCCAGATTTTCATTCCATCATATATATCTTCTTTATCACATTGGAAAAATATCCAAAGTTAGATATTATTCTTCGTATCTCCCTACTACATTAAGAGGATAGTTGAGCAACTTGACCATATAAGATTAAGTCATGTATCTGATCTTTTATATATTCTATATCTTTTTTATTATATTGAGGAGACATTTGGGCTTATTGATCATATGTGAACAAGTTATAAGTCTTATCTTGGGTGTCATCCCAGACACATGAAAGAATAACTTTCTTTTTAGCCTTAGATCTTCATCAGCCTCGCTAGCCTCACATTTATCACCATGCAATATTATAAGTATAATCTAGATTTTCTCTTCACATGATAGTAGAGTGTAAATCTAATTTGCTTGTATAGGACTAGATCCACACCTTTAATTTATAAGGTCCTTTTAAATAAAATAATTCATGGTTACTAATAAGGTTTCTTAGTTCACTTCATAATTATATTGGGCATAGGCGCTAATGAATTCAGAATGATGGAAGTATGGAATATTGATCAGGCCATTGTCTTGCATAATATGTTAGTTCTCACATTCATATATCCACTCATCCCTTTCTCCTTGACAGTTGCCACTATATGTCACGACCCGACCCGAGACGAGACGGATCCCGCCCGCGCCGGATCGCGACGGAGAGAAAATAGCTAACCAGGATCTGGCTTTGGATTAGGTTACTGAACTGATCTTCCAAATTCTTAACTCAACAGAAGCACACAGAACAACAGAGCTACTAAAAACATCAAATGCAGCGGAACAAAACATCTATCTTTTCATTTCCTCAAAATAATCATCTACAGAACAGTACATGGCTTTCAACAGAAAGAAAGACAGAACAGGAAAGCCATGACTGTACAAAAATCAAAAGTACAAAAGTACCTAATCTGATCAGACTCTGAAATCTAATCCTGGACTTCCTTGCCCTTCCCAGAACCTGAAAACCACCAGAAAGCAAGGGTGAGCTCAACAGCTCAGCAAAGCAACAAACCACCAATCTAAATCCTCAGAAAACAAAACCAAACTTATCAGACAGAAATCAGATCAGAAGTCGGAACAGAATCGGAAATCAAAACTTACGGACAGATATCAAATCACATCAGAGTCGTACAGATCGTATCAGAACAGAACAAATCAACAGGGTCAGAAACAGAAATCAGAATCGTACGGATCATATCATGTCATAATCACAATTTCGTACAGAACAGAACAGATACAGAAAGTAATACAGATACATATAGCTAAATGCCCTGACACTGACGGAATCTCTACGGATTCCGGCCCCTTATGCCTCCCTTCCCAGACACTGACTGAATCTCATAGGATCCAGGCCCCTTATATCTCCCTTGTGCTCACGGCACCAAAACAGATGTGCTTATAGCACCAAAACAGAATTCATCGGATCCGGAACAGAACAGATATCAGATTTCAGATTGAGCTCATTTCAGATTTCCCGTTTCACTAACTGAATCTCATAGGATTCAGGCCCCTTATAACTCCCTTGTATAGCTTATACACACAGCATTTCAATTCAGAAGAAATACGGACAATTCAGAAATTACTCAAAAATCGGGCAGCACAACGGCAGTATACGGAATTTACACAAAAATTCCTGCAAAGAAAATTTACCGAATTCGCACAGAATATAGATATCAACATTTCAGAACATTTATTCTACCGCACAGAGAATTTCCAAGTTCACAGAAAAATCCAGTCGACTAAAAACACAGTCGAATCAAAAATATCCGGACAAAAATCTTCAAAATGTAGTCAAAACGTGCACACCCGGCACGGCAACGATATACAAAAAGTTACGCGGTAAAAACTGAACCGTTCAAAAGATACGGACGAAAATCGCTAACGGAAACAAAATCCGGACAGAAAATACCGCCAAACACGACGGTTCTGAAAATTTAGAAAGGCGGAATGTGCCTTACCTCGAGCACAGCAATTTCCTCAGCAGTCTCCTCGGACGAAAACAGCTCGGCGTCGCCCGAAAATCCGCTTTTCCACTTTTTCCTTCGTTTTTCTCTCTCCTCAGCTTTTTCTCTCTCTTCAAAATATCTCATTTCTATATATATCCAGACTGATCGTCCTGGACGATCGAGCTTCGTACCAGACGATCCATGAAGAGAAGAATTCCGTCCAGACGAAAATCACGTATCGTCCCAGGCGATAGGTTCACGGGAGAATTTTCGTCCAGACGATCCACACTTCGTCCAGACGAACCAATCAGCCAAACAAGGTTTTTTCTGCACAACCTGTACCGATCGTCCCGGACGATCCAACTTCGTCCCGGACGAACCTGGAGCAAAAACTGATATTACACTATATGGCACTGTATATCCAAACTAAGCATCTCCCTCATATTGATGTGGAGCTATAAATCTCTCTTTTGATGCCTTTGAGCATATCCTCCTTAGTTCTTTGAAGATCCTACCCCCTTCAACCTTCATAGCCCTCTTAGGGTCCACTTTGACTTTATTATGCCCAAACCTACATTTAAACTTTTTTCATATATAACACAATCTTTAACCAACAGTGATTCAAGTGCAAAATTCTTTCATCATCGAGAGTATTATGTACCATGGAACAACAAGTTTCCTTAACCTTAACATTATAATTATAAATAAATGTTTTAAAAGATGCCCCCCTTCCTTGATCGTATAAAAAGATTCCACTTTTTTTAACTTCATTTAGCTCCACAAATTCCATACTATTTTTGAAGAGTCAAAAGTGTAGGTTAGCTTAAATAGATCCATCATCCATGCTAGATGCTCATCTAGCATTTCACCATCTTTAGTTCATGACTAATGATCAAATATTTGAAAAATTAAAGTATAAAGAGTACAATCATCTATATTTTGAATCTAGAAAAACTACATATATATAATTATTTAAACTAAATCAAATATTACTCCTATCATATATCTAAATTAAAATGATTAATTCAAAAATAATAAATAAATAAATAAATTTAAAAAAAAAAACTCCTAAACTCACTCTCTCAATAAACTAGATTCATGAACCAATAAATAAACAAGATGATTTCAGCTAAGTTAAAATGTCATAATCTTATATATAGAACATACATAGTGAAATCAACTGATTCCTCAATGATTATTATCAGATTTTTCTCATGTTGATGACAATGATGATAGTAATCTCCACATGGCCTCTACATATTGGTGTCATGCTATAAGCACCACACGTCTCTTTGTGAATTTTACATTTCTTCTTTATAAATGACTTAATTAATTAAGGCTTCGTTTGGGACGGCTTTTTTAATGCTTTCTAAAACGGAGTTTTAGTACAAAATTTTTTATTTTTGTACTAAAACTCCATTTTAGAAAGCAATAAAAAAGCCGTCCCAAACGAAGCCTAAATCAAATTTAAATCATAAATATGAAGCTGTGGAAGGGAAAAAAGATAATAAAAAAAAAGAAGAAGGTCGTTTTCATTTGAGGTCTCTACTGTGCTGAGCTTGTTGCATGCAAGCTAGCATGCTTGTTTGTATTCCATATTTTGGCTTATTCTATATAAATGATTCTTTCTCATCTATATAAATAGATTAGTTTTCATTACATTTACATACAAGACATTATCTTCTTACAATTCTTATAAATATCATCCACACACACATATATGTATATAAAGAGCAAGACCCAATTCTGAGATTAATATAATGAATTTATTTTAAAAATAATTAATAAAATAATATCTTTAGTGATGAGGATTACAAGTTGTATATATATATATATATACACTATAGGAAAGTTACAGATTTGCGGCAGATTATTGTTTATCGAAATTGGCAATGAATTTGCAACGAATATTTTCGACATTTTTTTGCGATGAAACTTTCTGTTGCAAATCCGCCGCAAGCTAAGTTATAATATCAATAAGAAAAGTGTTTCATTGTGTTTTGTCTCCGCGACTGTGTGGAAAAGGGGCGCCTGATTTGCAAGAGAAGAGGACCAAGATCGAATCCCGGGCAGGTCATGTGGCGCAGGCAATCTTGTTAGGCGGGCAGGTAGCCGGTTATGCTGGCAGGTAGTCAGGCCGGCTCGAGAAGGTAGCCGGTCAGGCTCCGGTAGCGGGTAGCCGATCAGGTTCAATTTTTTTATTTTTATTTCCGCCACAAATCCACCGCAAATATTTGTGACGGATTTTTTTCCGTCGTAAATAATTTTGTGATGCGACTTTTTTACGACTGAAAAAATTTGCCACAAATCAAAATTTTAGATGAATTTTTTCGCCACAAATCTATAACTTTTCTGTAGTAATATATATACACACACACACACACACACACACAAACACACACACGTACACATGTATGTATGTATGTATGCATAATCTTAAAATACAATATCATAATTATTTATGTTAATATACAATTTATAAAAACAAACTTTATAATCCTTCTTAATCACTTTTAAATATTTAAAAAAACAACCAAACTTTTTTTAATGGTTAAATCTCATGAAGGAGCCTACACGTTGATTAAGAGAAAATAATACAAGTTCTTAAATGATCAAAAGCTAACTAAAGCACAAAAAAGTACATCCAAATTAATAGAAAACCTAATGAACCAATGATCATATCTAATAATGAAAGGGAAAAACTAAAGGAAGGCAAAGCCAACCCTCAAAAAAGCACCCTGGCAAGGTTTTAAATGAATGCCAACACAGATCACCTGCAAAAATGGAGAAGAGGTAAAACAAAAAACTAAAACAATGCCGAAGAAATGCCTGAGAAGATCAATAACAACACATCCACAGCCAGCAAAAGCCAAAATGAACATAATCCAACCCACAAGAAAACCTCCATGGAAATAAATTAGTAATTGGAAAGCAGAATCACTATATGCAACTGAGCACTATGAGCACTCAAAAAACACAACAAACACCAAACATAACATAAAACAATAAACAGACAGCTCCAAAAATCCAGCCAAGGAGGACCGAGAGTAGGCAAATAAAGAGAACACCCAGACAACAAGAAACTAGCCATAGCCAAAACAACATTGAAAACCAACAACCAGCCGAGCAAATTAATAGAGACACTAGCTCAAGTAGATCTTTCCTTATTATATCTAAAAGGCTAAACCAAGCTTTTATTTTTTTCCTACTCTTTTTACCACTTACATTATAAAACTATCCTTTATCAAGTTGCATGACTCTCAAATTAAAATTCTCCTAAGAACCATTACGAGAAGCTTTAGTCCCCCAATTAGCCAAAGAGTCAGAAGAGTTAAGCCAATCAGAGTGTTCAACTGGATTAACCAAAGCCAAAGAATTTCTCAAACCTAATTGTAACAAAGCCTCATCGAAAATAGGGGAAATATGAATGTTCACTATTGGCATTTTATTAGATACATTTTAACTCTCAAGCATCACTGTAGGAACTAAAGGGCACTTGAACAGACAAGTTAACAACAGAGTGATCATTTAGCTTAACATGAGAAAAACCAGCAAGAGCCACATACTCTATAATGGGAACTGAAGAACAATAATTATCAGTCAAATTAGTATCATACACCATTAACGAAGTATCAGCCTCGTCATTATTAATATCCAAAGTGTTTTCCCTAACAGAGAAAAAAACTACAAAAGGGCCAATATGTAAGGGTTCTAAACTAGCATGTTTGCTATGCACTAAACAGACATTTTCATTATGAATATTATTCATCGATATGGGCTTCTCTAAATGAGGGTGCAACAGTAAGCATTCATTTTTATGAAGAACCAAAGCCTTACAATGATCACGAAAAGATGAAAATTCTTCCATCTCCACATTTTGAATATACATGAAGATATCCAGACCGATCCAAATATTCTCAAGATATCGCTTTGAAATATCCATTTCAACTAAAACCCGAGCAATCGAAGGGCAAGAACCAACCGAAGTGGCATTGTCAGTGCGCAGGGGACAACCAAATAATGAATCCAAACCATGCAAAATACGAGGAGAAAACAAGTGGAGGCGACGATTAGAGAAAGAAACACATATGGGAATGATGTGAGATTTAACAACAACAACATCATCATCAAGCCTTTGTCCCACTACGTGGGGTCGGCTACATGAATCATTTTTCTCCATTGTGTCTGGTTAAAAATCAAATTCTCATTTAAATCTAATAAAGAAAGAATATTTCTAATATTTTCTAACCAAGTCTTTTTAGGTCTACCTCTACCTTTCTTAACATAAGTCAAATCTAACACCTCAACTTTCCTAACCGAGTCATCGGAAGGCCTCCGTTCAAACCATCTAAGGCGACTCTCTCTAATCTTATCTTCCACTAGAGCTACTCCAACCTTTTCATGTATATGTTCATTTTATTTCCTATTTTTAAGGGTCAAGCCACTCATCCACTTAAGCATCCTCATCTCTGCAACACTTAACTTATTATTATGCTTCTCTTTTAATGGCCAACATTCGGCACCATAAAGCATTGCAGATCTCACCACCATCTTATAGAATTTTCCCTTAAGTTTGAGGGGGACTTTTTTATCACACAATAAGCCCGATGCATTCCTCCACTTCAACCATCCAACTTGAATTCTGCTCATAATATCCCCATCAATTTCACCATCACTCTGAACAATAGATCCAAGATATCTAAAATGTGTACTCTTATTAATGACTTGATCGTCTAAAGTCACAATCCCCTCACTAGGTCTATTGCTACTAAATTTACACTCCATATACTCAGTATTAGATCTACTCAAGCGAAAACCTGTAGGCTCTAGAGTTGACCTCCATAATTCAAGTTTACCTTCAACTCCCTCTCTAGTCTTATCAGCAAGAAGAATATCATCAACAAAAAGCATACACCAAGGTACATCCTCTTGCAAATGTCTAGTGAGAACATCCATGACTAAAGCAAAAAGATATGGACTTAAGGTTGATTCTTAATGCAATCCAACCGAAATAGGAAAATACTTGGTCAAACCACCTTGTGTTTGAACACAAGTAATAGCTCATGCATACATATCTTTAATGATTTGAATATAATCATTATTAACTCTTTTCTTTTCAAGAACTCTCCATAGCACTTCTCTTGGAACTTTACCATATGCTTTCTCTAAATCAATAAATATCATGTGTGGATCATCCTTATTATCTCTATATTTCTCCATCAAACTTCTCAATAAATGTATGGCTTCCATAGTAGACCTACCCCGCATAAAGCCAAATTGATTTTGAGAAACATTAGTACCACGCCGCAACCTATGCTCAATAACTCGCTCCCATAGTTTTAAAGTATGACACATTAACTTAATTCCTCTATAATTCGCACAATCCTGTGCATCACCTTTATTCTTAAAAATAGAAATTAACACACTCATTCTCAACTGATCTGACATCTTTTTAGTCTTCAAAATAATATTAAAAAGTTTAGTAAGCCAAGAAATTCCTTCAACTCCCAAGCATTTCCACATCTCTATTGGAATATCATCAGGTCTAACAGCTTTTTCACACTTCATTTTCTTTAAAGGCTCTCTAACTTTGGTTTTACTTATATGCTGATAAAAACAAAAATCTTTATTTTCATTTAGGGTGATAAAGTCACTAAAGTCAATCGTAATGATGTGAGATTCAACATAAATATAAAAGAAAGAAGCCATTTAATCATTTTCATAAAGTAATTATTGACAAAGTAAGAACGATGAGTAAGAACTCTACAATAATATATATCATTAATGAGTTGAATCAAAACATGTTTCTGATCCATGAGAGTGATAAAAGATTCCCCAAAAAGCTAAAGCTTGAAGAAAATTTTTCTAATAGATTTCAAAACTGGCCTGTGATTGAAAATTTTGCCAACCAAAGAGTACTCAAAAGGGGCATCAAGAGTCAATATTTCCTCAAAAATCCAAAAGATGGCATGCCATGATAGGTCGTAGTTTTTAGATCCAAGAATGTCACCAGAGACGCGCCTGAAAGGGCTTAAATAAACGATCTAGGAGCATGTACCATTAAGAAAATCAAGTTAAACCCTACATACATGATTAATTGCCATCTGACCAAATCGAAGGTGGGAAAATCAAGCCGAGAAGAGAAAAACATCCAAGAGATGATAATAAAACCAAAGAGGAGAACAAACATAATAAGAAGAAGAAACTGCCAGGAGCGACAATGTGTTCTCCTCCTAGAGGAGACGGCGGCTAGGGCGAAACCTTAGCAGAGCAGGCAAGGAGCGAGCGACGAGGTTTGAGTTATGATTGTTTTGGAAAAAATAATCAAAATTTAAGTAACAATAAATACACAAATTGTAATGCTCATCACTAAATGAATCCATCATAATATCCTAAATTATAATTAATAAATATTTAATCTCACTATCTATACTATATATATATATAGAGAGAGAGAGAGAGGGAGCAATGTTATTATTATTATTATTATTATTATTATTGAAGAATTTGAGCCCTTATTTTCACATATATTATAACAATCATGCAATTCAAAAAATCATTGTAAGTGTATGAATAAGTAGATTTTAAAGTAAATTAATTTAACTAATTAAAAAGCATTAAGAATTAAAAAAGAGAAGGATTTACTCTAAATCTCAACCATTACAAATAAATTGAATAAGCTTAATTCTATTCATTTACATGGCTATGATAGAGCCATGCATGGCAGCAAAAGATGACACCACTAAATTATTAATTGTTGAGTCTTCTCCACTCGAGCATCAAAATCACTTGAGAGAAAGTTCTTGATAGCAGCTTTGGAGACCTATTCTCGTGAGTGATCACTGTTGGCCGATGCAGAGTGACATTGACTCGCTACCATTCTTGCTTGTGAGATCAATATTATTCATTCTTCTTAACCTTTCAAGAAATTATATTTCAGGATTGAAAAAAAATGGTTCAAAACTTTTAAGGAAAGCATTTGACTTCTCTTCACCTCTTTCACGTGAAGGAAAACAACACCTACTCAAGTTAAGATCACATGCATTCTGTGATAGTACATATGTAGTTTCAGGCTTCGTTTGGGACGGCTTTCGATCTTACTGTTTCTTAAAACAGCTTTTTATAATTAGTACAAGATTAAAAATTTTGTACTAAAAAGTTGTTTTAATAAACTGCAAGAAAGTAGTCCCAAACGAAGCCTAAATTTAGTAGATTTTTTTAATTATTGGTTTTTAACTACTAAGGCTTTGTTTGGGATGGCTTTTTTATTGCTTCTTAAAGCAAATTTTTAGTTAGATTTTTTTAATTTTTTACTAGAAAGGTGTTTTAAGAAGTAATAAGAAAGTCGTCCCAAACGAAGCCTAAATCTTTTACTCTAATCTCTATAGAATTAATGAACACCCCCTTGTAGAATGTGATGAAATGAAAAGACAATTAGACAAACTTCCCATGTAAGATTTTTTAGAGAAAATGCTAATCCTTCTGCATTCCTAGCTACTTTATTAACATGCAAAAAAGCTGAATTATAGAGAACGTATTTTGGCAGAAGAGCAATTAATAAGTGTATGTAATTTATACATAGACTAATTATATTCTTAATCAAGACTTTCTCTCATTAACATGAGAGAGGTTAAAAATCATATGAACTTGCACTCATAAAAACCTCTAACCCAAACATATGATACAATCAAGAAAAATTGGTTTAATAAGATTTCATCTATAGGTTAATCTACCACCACTTGAAAAATCATCTTCCACAATCTACACTTCAAAAGCGTCCGAAATTCTTATTTCAAAGCTCACAAATGCAAAGTAATAATAATAATATATAATAATAAATAATGACATTCATGAAAAAGTTTCAATCTTTAGGTAAGTCTATCATAGGAGAATGGCTCTGCTAGTGTTTTTTCCCTAGCCGCCTACCTCGCTAGCTTCTCATTTTGATCGTTCTCTCTCGACTATTGCTCGGGTCCCTGCGCGGTTCCCTATTTGGTCGTCCTTTGCAAATGAATAATGCCACATGCCCTCAGTCGTTAGGGTTTTGGTTGAGTTGGACATTTTCAAAACTTACGTACCCAAACAATGTTTGGATTGGTCCTGAGAAATTTTGTTATGCGCAGAAAGTGTTTTTGGAAGATCTTTCACCCTTTTGCGATCACTACAAGGTCCTTGGTCATGCAAAAATTGACTGTTTTATTATGCATCCCAATCTCAAGAAGAACCATGATGTTATATCTAAGAATCTTGTTATTCAGTCCTCTGATAATCCCATTCTCGACACTGATAATAATGTTAGCATGCCTCCCTGTTTCACATGCTTGGGGGTATTATTAACAAAAATGATGTTGATTCTTCTGTTGATAAAAAGGCTGATTCTCCTAACATAGACACTATTTTACTTATGTTAAACAAAGTTATTTACATCTCTTCTATTGATTATGGTAATATTGTGAATGCTTTTCCTCCTACGGATGGGAATACGGTGGATGATGTTAACGTTGTAGTTACTGCACTTATTTTGGTGTCTGCCACTAACAAACCTGTTGTGGGGGATCATATTAGTGTGCAGGATTCTCATTTTCTTCCTGAAGCAATGGATGGTTCAGGTTTTTTAGATGTTTCTAATAAGGTGACTATTATGAACATTTCCTTCACCCCTTTATCTGATGAGGCTTTGCTTTCTTTGGGGTTGGAAAGCAACACCTCAATGTTCTTTTTGTTGGTAACACTATCGACAATTTTGACTGGTTGAATGATACATCAAATATTAATAATGATGTTGGGGAAGTTAATTAATGCTGATCATTGCCATGCTTTGCAGGAAGAAGTCAATTTGTATGTTGTGAAATTGGATAATGATGATTTTTATACTATTTGGGGAAAAAAGGAATAAGAACTTTAAAAGTAAGAAAATTGGAGCATAACTTTAAGTACTCTATTGTTACTTTGTCTCGATCGGAAGTTCCTTAATTTTGTTTGTTCCTTCTTCATGGTAGGCTCAATTTTTTCGTTGCTAGTTCTTCTACTTGTTCCGAGCTGCCAGGGTTCTTGTTTTATTCTTTGTTTTCTAGTGATGATGGTTGTTTTTGGGTATGTTGGTGGATCGATCTACTTCCTATATTCTCGCTATTGGGGTTGTTTTTGGCTTGTTCTTCTTTCTGTTGGTGGTGTTGGCTGTTGTTGGGGAGTTTATTTCTTTCTTGCCTTGCCTTTCTTTTTTTTCTTTTGTTTGGCTTTGCTAACTGTCCAATTTTCTGGAGTTTCTCTTTTTCTATAGGTGGGTCTATGGTTCTTGCCTTTGATTCTATGCGGGCTTTGTTGCTTTTATTAGTTTTTGTCGTTTGGGTCTACTCATTCAGTAGTTCTCCTTTTGCTGATGTTGGTAATTGTTGTTGATTGATATACTCTTATGTATGCTTTTCCTGTATGTGGATTGTTTCTTTTTCTTCTTTTCTATAACTATTTTGCAAGTTTGTTGCAATCTTTGACTTCCTAGCTCCAGTCTTTGCTGTTAGTTGATATTTAGTCCTTTCCTCTCTTTCTATTGTAACTAGCAAGGGATCTTAAACTGCTTAAGGTTTTATTTTCCTTTTGATTGTAGCTTTTGGACGGTTTATTAAGTTTTCGGTCCCTTTTAAGTAACGCGTAAGACTTCTATCAGTTTTAATTTTAAAAAAAAAGTCTCAATCTTCAACAAAACTTCTTAATTTTTTATTTTTTAAAAAAAGTTTTGAAACAAGAAGTAAGATAAAAAGTGCCCCTTTCTCTTCATAAAAATAAAAATGGTCCCAGTGCATGAATAATATCAGCTATCCCCATCATTATATCACGTTTATTCATTGCATGTTGCATGGAACTTTACAACAAAGTTATGACTCATATTGCAGCCTAGCCTTTCAATGAAACAACAAGAAATATAAAGCTTCGAGGTGGCAAAGTGTCATTTGCTTCTTATCTCTTTAATCAGCAACTGCCCTACTAAATATCTTCAGAAACATCGTCGAAGGGGGTAAGAAATGCCGAATCGGAGTCGAAATCGAAGGAAGCATAGAACAAAACAAATGAAATGTATGATTACTCGGTTTGTAAGATAGGATAGTTAGCGGCAGATTGCGACAAATTTGCGGCGGATATTCCACCGCAAAAAAAAAAATCATCAAAAATTTCAGTAGCAAATACATCGCCATTTTCAGAAAAAAAAAATCCATCACAAATCCGCTGCAAAAAAATTATTTCTCCTATAGTGAGTAACAAAGTGCGCTCTCCATAGTTCTACATGCTATTATGATTTTATTTTTTATAATAAAAAAAGATTCTTCTGAGATGTTTGTGGTCATATATAAAAATAATTATGAATTATAGTGAAAATAAATTTCTTACAACCGCAAAATTTTAGCTGGGAGTAGCTCATAATAAATAAGATTAGAGAGAATAATCTTTGATTACTTGGTCATAAAAATGTCAATCTTCCCTGAATACCCAATTAGAATAGTAGATGTATTAGATCAGAACAATATTAATTAAGATAAGTAAATATAGATTTAAAAAGACTTTCTCAGGAAGGATTAACAATGTATTTTTTTTATTATATTTAAATAAGATTTTGACTCTTAATAAAACACAATAGAGAAAAAAAATCATAAAGCAGACCCATAGTGAGATAAAAATTTGATATTTCATGTTATTGCTATCGTTCTCTTCAAACTGTAGTTGTAAAAAAATTGTGGCTCATTATAAAATTTATTAAAAACTAATATAAATTTTGCAGATAAATAAAAATTTAATTGCCAGTTTCATGTTAAACGAAATTGTGAAGAGCTTGTTGCAAACAAACCCTTAATATTGAGCCGTTATTACGTCCTCCGATCGGATGCAGAGGAACATCCGGTTGTAGGCAAAAAAACGCCTGTACCGAGGTGTACCGAGTTTTTTCGGTACAGACATTTTTTTGCCTATGACCGGATGTTTCTTGCATCCGGTCAACCGAACCAAATAAAAGCGCCTTAATATTACATACTTCTTTCATTTTAGGTGTTGTCGTTGTCTGTAACTTTTTGAGAGAACTGTATACTGTTGTGCTAATTATGGGCTGGCTATGTTCTGAATGCTCCGTCTCAGTTTGTGGCAGTGGCAGACATTACTATTTGGCTTCTAAATGTTTTACATTTTGATAATTTGTAGCTCTATTTTGGTGGGGTTTGCTGCTATATCTCATGTTCTCTGAAGGGCCACGTAGTAGTAGACAATCCCCCTCCCAAAGAATTGATTAATTATTCTGTGCGGATTCCGATGAATGCCGTTTGTAAATCAACTAGAATGTGTTACGTCAACCCTTCGTTATGTACGGCGGCTCGGTACCGCTGACGTGTCTGCACCTGATTCGCCTCCTCATAGAATAACTTCTCCAAAGAATTCCTGTAATATCTTGAGTAAATAATTCCCAGAAATATGCAAACAACGAATAAACAAAGTCTGAAAAAAAAAAATACATATGCAGGTTTCATTTGGGACAGCTTTTTTTATTGCTTTATAAAATAATATTTTTATACAAAAATTTTTTAAACTATAAATTTTTGTACTAAGAAATTGTTTCAGAAAGCAATAAGAAATCCGTCTCAAATGAAACCGTAAATATTGTAAGCTGAACTACAAAATACAACTAAAAATAAACGCAGATGAAATAACAGTCTGTTTTACATTGAGCCTTTGAAGATCTGCAGTCCTTCTCAAGAAGAAAAGATGATCACCATTCTTCCATGCTGATCAAAACATTAAGGAAATAACTCCCATGCACAGTATGACAAAAACATGCCCAATACTATACAAGTAAAGATTTGCATCAGTAAGCGACGTATGCAGATACGAATTCTGCAATTAACCCAGATGTTGAGATACAGGGAAGTATATATATACAAAAGAAAACCAGTCAGCTGCTAGCTGAATTAATATGTAATATAATTTGATTCAATTTTATTTTGTTTGCGACTTGGGTCACTTTTTATAAAGTTGATTGTAAAGTTGTTGAGAGAAAACTAACTTTTCGAAAAGCTACTGTAAAAATCAACTTTCTAGCACACAAATTTCATTAAGTTAGCGAAAAATAATAGCCAAATAAAAATTGAGGTTGCGGTCTGAAAAATAAAGAAAAAAAAATTACCCCAAACCTACTCTTAAATTTTAAAAAATCCTCAATATTAAAAATAAAATTAAATTAAACTAATTAGCTTTTTAATTTTATTTATTTATTTTTATTAAAGTGATTGCTTTGCTTTGCCCACTCCTACAAGAAACCAACCCAAGCTCATATTTTACATAAATAAAAAAGATTGCTTTATATCACAATCAGCTATAGAAGAAGTAATAATTGTGCACTGCTGCTTGCAGAAGATGCTCTCAAACTTTAAACATATCCCTGAATGCTAGAAATTTGAAGAAAAAGGAACAACAAAAATATTTAAAAAAAATAATAAACTAACACAGATTTATATATAATGAACACAAATTATAATAAGTTCTTTTCATTTCTTCAAGTTAAGCCAAGCAAAGCCTAAAATTGCAGAACAATGATGTTTTGTGCATACTGAAACTGTACTGATCCGTAATCTGCACGCTATCTTATCTCAGAAAGGAGAGGAAATAGTGTTTGCTACAGTAACATATTAGATTCTTTCATTAACTGTATATGCATGGCATCTATGATACTGTGCAGAACAATTTATATTCATCAAATCAAAGCAACAAAATACAGACAGAGACAGCATAAGTAATGCACCAAGACATATTAAAGTCTAATCATGCAATTTATATCAAGTTCAATGGATACATGTATTAATGGGCGGATCCCCCCACCCCCCACCACCTTTAAAAAATAAAAAATTCTTTATTATATGAATTTTTAGGCAATTTTTCCCTCCCCGTCTATTTTTTAATCTTTGTTACAAGAGTTTTTAGGCAATTGCCCCACCTAAAATTTTTAAAATACTATGATTTTTAAGCAATTGCCTCCAACATAATTAAACACATTGTATAGAGGTGTAATTGTTAGGGAACGATAAACCAAATACAAAGAGAAATAGTAAAGATAATTAATCATTTTATTTATTAATTT
The DNA here is from genome assembly GCA_022539455.1 of Dendrobium nobile. Taxonomy (NCBI): domain Eukaryota; kingdom Viridiplantae; phylum Streptophyta; class Magnoliopsida; order Asparagales; family Orchidaceae; genus Dendrobium; species Dendrobium nobile. Next base: position 6,324,938 of record CM039735.1, on the reverse strand, counting down.
GAATTCTAAAAATATCCTTACAACCAAAATTTGTTTCGGGGGCAAATCTGACATGTTTGCAAAGCGTACGACGATCAAGGATATGAACAAATAGTAGTCAAGCCAAATTCAAGGCAACTTCAACATACATTTTATAGAAATTGAATGATTAATCATCTTTTGCGACCATTTTCGTTTTGTCTCTTTTTTTTGTCGCTATTGACCTATTTTCTTGTAGCGAATGGTCGAGCCAAATTTGAGGCGACACCAACAGCTACTTATAAGTTTGCCCCACCTAAAATTTAAGACTGGATTCACCTCTGCATATACTAGTCTCTATCCCACATGAATATATTTGCATAAGAAACTCACAATATGGCAAGAATTACACTTAAGAAATTACTACCATGGATAACAGGATTTCTAGAAGATATTATTGGAGATAACTACAAAAGCTGCCCAAATTGTTAATTTGCTATAGGACGCTAATCAAGTGTGGAGAAGCATGAATGTTAGGGATCTGAGGGAGGAGAGATTATTAGGTGCGGAGTGTGGACGGGGAGAATCGTCCGCATTAATATTGGGTACCTAACGATATCCGCACTCGGTATCGCTGGGTACCGTTAGGTACCCAGTGCTTATACAGACGGTGTGCACTCTGCACCTAATAACTTTTTCTGAGGGAGCCCCCACTGTCGTAACAGCAGACTTGCCAACCTTGACAATCTGCTATATGCAGGAATCCTAATTGCCCCAAGGTGGGCCTGCCAATATCCTCCCTTCAGGACATAAAAGAATGAAAATATTTTTTACTTGTTTTAGGAAAATAATTATTGTGAATTATTCAACACAGGTTAAAAGGGTATTCAGGACTATTACGCAGCAAGTTAATCCCATACATCAGCAAATTAACTGCAACTAAGTTCATTAACTGCTCTTAGGTTTTCTTTTGACTTATTTTGTAGCTTCGTTGAGCATTAGTGAGCTGAAGGTTCCTTTTAAGAATCTTGTAATCCTGTTTTTATATTAACGCGTAGGCTCCTTCGTGGATTTCCAAAAAAAAAACTACAACTAAGTTCATAGAAAAATAAAAGAATTTCTTTCTTATTTTAGGAAATTAATTCTTGTGAATTATAACACAGGTTAAAGAGTCTTAATGACTATTAAGTAACAAGTTAATCCTATACATTAGTAATAAATGAAAAGAAGTTGCATGCTTAATTACACAAGCCAAACTACATAACATCTTCCATTTCTAATAAACTGGAAAGGTACAATTTATATTGCCTGGGGATGAGAAAAATCTCCTAAACTTGTTAGGATTTTACATTAAGGCTTTGTTTGGGGATTTTACATTATGTTTCTAAGACTCCTGTTTTGAGCATTACTATCATTCTTAATTTCTTCTTCGGCGTATATTGGAGAGAGAATCTTATTTAGATATGGTAGATTTTCTTCGTATAAGATTTGGATACAAACTTGAAGAAACTTTGATACTCTTCTTCTTTCTATAAATTGCTTGATAATTATTGCAACATATCATCTTGATAATTTAGTAATAATCAAGTTTAAGCTAATAAACCTTCATTTATAATAAATTACTCGATAACAAGTGATACGTCATCACAAAATTAGCTTGATTGGGCACGAATCTCGAAGCAAAAGCTAGTTGGAAACTTCAAAAATTAAATCCGGGAGCATATGAACTTCGATTTCAGCAAGCTTACTGTCGAACTGAGCGTCTCGGAAATACGAACCTAACGACACCAAGATCAACCCAATCGGAGCCCAAATGAGTCCGAATCAAGAGCTCAAAGCGCTGTTGGAAGGTTCAAACTGCAATTTGAGTTACCAAACGGTCTCCGATTTTGACGAGCTTATACTCGAATCGAACGGCTCAACGAGACGAATCCAACGAGCCCAAGATCACTAAATTCCGACATCATTAAGGCCTCCAAATGTCCAACGAACGGTGCACGATCATAGGATTCAATATCGGCCGTCCATTTGATCACTCCCTATTCGCCCTTGATCTCACACCTATTTACGGACCATGCCACTCCAGAAAATCTATAAATAGAGCCCTCATTCTTCACAAGAGAGGATCCAAGCAAGAGAGAGAAGAAGAGAAGAGAAGGAAGGAGTTCCTCCTCGACAGCCGCCGGACCACCGCCGGACCACCGCAGAACCTCGCCGGACCACCGCAGGAATCTCGTCGGACCACCGGAGGAATCTCGTCGGACCACCACAAAACCTCGCCGGACCACCACCTTAAGACCCGACGTTCATCCCCGACGTCCTGCCAAAGACCCGACGTCTTGTTCAAGGCCCGACATTCAGTCCCTACATCCTGCCAAAGACCCGACGTCTTGTTCAAGGCCTGACACTCAGTCCCTACTTCCTGCCAAAGACCCGACGTCTTGTTCAAGGCCCGACGTTAAGTCCCGACGTCCTGCTGAAGACCCGACGTCCTGTTTAAGACCCGACGTTCTGCTTAAGACCCGACGTCCTACTCAAGGCTAGACCATCAACATCCGATCTTCCAAGTGACACTGGGACTAACACCTGACTCCTTATCTCCTACCGCCTACGGTCCTTCAGGCCTTCATCGCCTACTACGGTCCGTCCGACCTCCATCGCCAGACAACGGTCTTTCAAACCCCAGTCTCCTACTGCCTACGGTCCTTCAGACCTTCATCGCCTACTACGGTCCATCCGACCTCCATCGCCAGACAACGGTCTTTCAAACCCCAGTCTCCTACTGCCTACGGTCCTTCAGACCTTCATCGCCTACTACGGTCCGTCCGACCTCCATCGCCAGACAACGGTCTTTCAGACCCTAGTCTCCTACTGCCTACGGTCCTTCAGGCCTTCATCGCCTACTACGGTCCGTCCGACCTCCATCACCAGACAACGGTCTTTCAGACCCCAGTCTCCTACTGCCTACGGTCCTTCAGGCCTTCATCGCCTACTACGGTCCGTCCGACCTCCATCACCAGACAACGGTCTTTCAGACCCCAGTCTCCTACTGCCTACGGTCCTTCAGGCCTTCGTCGCCTACTATGGTCCTTCCGACCTCCATCAACAGACAACGGTCTTTCTGACCCCGGTCTCCTGCCGACCACGGTCTCCTGCCGACTACGGTCCTTCAGGCCAAACAAACCTGTATATGTAACTCCTACCATGTAATGCAATCTATATGATGTACATTTGCTACATCAATCCAAGGCCTTCTCCTAAGGAAGGGCCTCATTTGTAATCGACTACAAATACTAGTGGATTCATTCAAACTGGGCCAGGCCCCGTGGTTTTTCCCCCTTTTCAGGGGTTTTCCACGTAAAAACTCTGGTGTCTCTTATGAATGCTACACCCTCTCACTTATCTGCTTGTGTGCTGGATCTTCGTACAATGCTAAGACGTTAAACTAAATATTTCTCTACCGCCGCGAATATTCCAGAACACAACAACAAGAATGTTTCTTTGCTTGGTAATTGAGATCATAATTTTGATATCGTTTTTTAGTTTGTTTGTTTCATGGCATCTCAATTTAATTTTTTTTTTCAGCGTAGATGTGAACATATGCAGCCCACTAATTTCAAACATCAATAGCATTCCACCGCAATATCATGATCATGAAATTAGCATCATGCCAAAGTATAAAATTCGAGTCTTCTGAGGTCGAAGGAGTATCCACAAGATGATGGATCTTTCCATTTTCTTTCAGAGAAATCTTCACAATTTAAGAAAATTTCAAATAAATTCTCTCATTGAAGCGACATAAGGCTTAATTATAACATCTAAAGTTATCCTTACATATGATTTTCACCATTTATGATAGTTACGTAATTCGAAAGAAAGTAAAAGAAACCCGCCTAAAGAAGTGAATGAAGATCTTGACAAGAAGAGAGAACGAAAAAAATAACAAAGGTAAAAAAATTGAAATACTAATCTCACTATAATGCCATGTAAAAAGTAGAAATATGAAAAATTATTTTGAATTTTATTGTTCTCTTTCTATACATAAATTGAAAGAATTTATAGGCTCCTATAAGAATATTACATATGAAAAAATGTAAATATTATTTACATAAAATAAACAAATAATCCAAAAAAGGAGGGCCGACGGCTATGTGAACGAAAAGTAGCGCATGGCTTACAATTCGAAGGTTAAGAGAAAGAAAATCTAATGGCTATGCTCCTCAAGTTGTGTGCTTAATAGAACATACTATAATTGGTTTCCTAATGAAACCCACAACTTCTCTACCTAGGGTGGAAATTGAGAGTGGGTGGATACAAGGAGGCGGAGGAGTGTGTGGGATCCCACGATTTTCAAAAGGTAAAAGTCATAGTGCAATCATATTAAATATTGAATGAGAGATTAAAGCACTCACTTAAGCTTCGTTTGGGACGGCCTTCTTACTGCTTCTTAAAGAAGCTTTTTAGAATAAAAATTAAATTTTTTTTACTAAAAAGCTGCTTTAAGAAGCAGTAAGAAAGCCGCCCCAAACGAAGCTTTAATCTAATTTCCTTGAAGATACATATGATAAATGAAAAAACAGTATGATATGATAAAGATTGCTTCACAAATAATTGTCATAGGTCACCCATCAATCATTCAAGGCTCCCCATAAACATCACAAAAGTACCATTTCAGAAACATCCTAGCATTTGCCCTTCATGGACTTTAATGGGACAAAGTAAACCTTGGTGGAAGGATCCTAGGTTCCCCCAGGCTAAAATATACACTAAAAACTATAAATTTCTTCAAGTTTTTTATGAGAAACCACATTTCTAGTAGAACCATCACCAGCTACTAAAGGAATAGCTGAATGAACCAGTTTAGAGCTTTTATAGTCGGAATTTCTACATGGTTTAAGAACATGCTTTGCCCCTGCTCTCAATTTGGCAAGTCCTACTTGTGATTTATATATGGTATTAGAACTGCTTGTCTTCATATTTTGACTGGATTTCATCCCTCTGTGATATTTAGAATTAGATTCAATGAAACGTCTGTACTCATCGTTCTTAAAACCTGAGAATTGTGTGTTCAGATTTCTTGCTTCGTAGCCATGACGAAGCACTCCAGTAGAAGCTCCAATATTTCTTGGATGGAACATATTATTTTGTCCCCTCCCTACTGGTCTTGAAAAAGAACAAGATTTAACAGGCAAAATTACATGAGCCTTCTTTAATGGTCTGATGAATTCCTGACCTTTTTCTGCCAATCTTTTCTTCATTTTATGGCCATGATTCCAAGCGCTTTGAGCCCTGCTAACTTGGATGGAATTGTTGGCAGAAATGGTTGCGTTCACTGAATAGCCTGGTACAAAAGAAGCTGAAGTAGCTGAGCCAGTTTGAATATTATAAACTGGCAAAGCAATAAGTGATTTGGAGGATGGTGAAGGGTGGAAAAGAAAGTTAGTCCCAGGATATGGAGTAGGATAACGAATAAATGGTACTATTTGTGGATTGCAATGAACCAATGGCTGTTGTGTCAGATGTAGATATGGCTGTGAAGGGTGGATATGATTAACATTGGTGGAGGGAAGTCCAAAGGCCATTTGTGATTGATGGAGATCAAAATTTGGCCCAACTAATGGAAGAATGTGATGCAGGCTCTGGTCATCTCGTGAAGAAAGTAAAAGTTTTTCTTGTGATGCCCATAGAACAGAGGGCTTGAACTTGTCCTGCTCAGGCAATTGATCAGTTGTGATTTTCTTGCCAGCCCAAGCTTTCACATTATCAAAACTCTTGCTCTCTTTGCTAATTTCACCTATAGTGACAGTGGTACCCATCAAGCGCATAGTTGGTTGAGGAGCAACATCAATGGTCGATCTGTCTATCCGGCAATGACAATTTTGTATATTGCATGAATTGAAAGAACCCTTGTAAGGATCTTTACTTTGAACAGGCTCATGTTTCTCGGCTTCCATTCCTTCATAATTCTGTAACTCAGAAATATTATGGCCTGATGTGAGATGATTTTCAGAACTGCAATACTGTTTAGGTAGAACTAGTGACAGATTTCTAGCATAGAGTGATTCTCTAGGAATTAACCTCTCTTTCATATTTTCTTGAGTTACTTTTCTCATAGGCTCCATATGAGTAGGAATTACAGAGCAATGGAATGCTTGCTTCGTAAAAGGATTATTAAAGCCAAATTTACAGCTTGAATCTAGCTTGACAAGTTCTCCTTGCGAGTTAAGTGGTAAGCTAATAATATCCTCGTTGGTGATCTTGTCCCTACTGAAAAACATTGGATCTGATGCCTGCATCAGTTCCATGAACTTCATTGAGCCAACAGAAGAGCAATTGCTGCTCAAAAAGTGCTTTGAAGAAAGACAAGCTGGCCTACTTTCTGTAATGTTTGACACAGTGGATGGCTGTAAGCTATCATTATTACTTTGCTTGGTGTTTACAATACACGATCTTAAAGGCTGCATAACTGAATTTCTGGTTGCCGTCTGTGAATAAGTTGAATCAGATCTCGGAGCACAAATTCTACAATGAAAAGAATTACGACTGATGTCTGGTGTATTTGAAGTACTTCTTTGTACATGATTTCTAATATTAGAAGACAAATCCTCCTTATAACTAGAATCTACTATCTTTTTGTTGCTTGAATCTGGACGACAATGTAAGGAAATTGAGTCAGTGGCCATGGGGCAGCTCGAACTACTATGAATTTGCATGCTTTTGTTCAAATCAGAATTTTCAATTTTGTTCGTGCTTTTGTCGGGGCAGTTAATACTGTTAGTATCTACAACAGTGGCTGTAAGACCATAAAGATCACTAGAATGGCTTTTCTCACCACCGGGTCTATCTGCCAACCGTATGGAACTTGTAGAAACGTCCACATTTTCCATTTCTAGCTGAGGCCCCTCAACAGCAACTGAATGTTTTTCACCTTTGCTAGAATTTTTAATGGCAGCTGATGCAGCCAAGGCATCAGAGAATAACACTTTGCAAACGTTCTGCAACTGAGGCAACTCCTTCGGAGCAGCATTCTTTGTGTCATCCTTATCCGAAAAAGACACATGCTTTATTAATTCACCACAAGAATTTATATGATGGCCACGCAGCCTCCTTGCCAGCAGTACTGTTGTATTTTTATTTGAAGTGATTCGGTTCTTAAGAATGCTACGAAGAGGAGGAGCCTTTCTGCAATCATCAGGCTTTTTACCACAACACGTTGAAGCCCTGATGGACTTCAAATTTTCTCGAGTTTTCGATACTTGTGCTTTTTTCTTCTTTGTATGTTCGCTTATGGGATCCTTTAATTTAGTTTTCCTTGAGATGGGTGAGACTAGAGCAGCAGATGGCGATTTGGACCTATGAGATTTAACCTGAGAGAGAAGAGACAACACATGTTTACCAGGGTTGTCTATCTATTTTAACTATCAACACATCTTTAACTAAATGAGAAAAGAAACAAATAGAAATGCCAACAAACTATAATGGAATAAAAAGCATCAAATATAAAAGTAAAATATTGGAATAAAGTCATGGGAATAAAGTTAAATTTGAAGGAACTAAGAATTAAAAGCGTACTGATTAATCCTCAATATACCATGCTTCCAGTTTTCCACACAGAACGGGTAAAAGCACCTTAGAGGAGCAATTTAAGACCCACCATGCTGTTGTAGCGAAAATAAACTGGACTGGTCCCAAACCCTAAACTCCACACGATCGAGGAAGCTAAGTATTATGGAGGATAAGACTACGACTCTCTTCTTCCCTCCTACTTTTTTCAACATCATTATTACCTATTTACTATTCTTAAGTTCTTTTGCAGGGAATTTGTTGTGTTGTTCTTTTTGATTTTTTAATGGATAAATTCGCCGAAAATTTAAAACTTCTTCAGCTTTTTCCTTCAATCATTTAATATAATATTCATCAATCATAATTCAAAAAATATGAAAAAAATGTTCAAATTTTTATACCTTTAATTAGCCTTGAAAACATAACAATGAGTCAGAAAAAATAGCATAATCTTAAGCCCAACAAATTATATTCTCAAAAAAAATTTAAAATAAGAAGAGAAATTACCTTACCAGTTTACAGATAAATTTAAACAAAAGAAAAAGTGAGATCATGACAAAGTTGGAAGATTTGTGATGAGAATAATGCAAGGATACTAAAATAGAGTAAGTTTATGAACGAACTTCAATCTATAGGCCCCAAATTGTTTTAGATACAGCTCCTGAAATATTAGTAGGCCCAACAATCAAATATGAGGATACAGAGGACTCAAGGTATTTCTGACAGAAATTATTCTATGTGGATACCGGACGAGAGAATCATCCGGATTTGTTATGTTTTACTGTTTTTTTGCTGTGTTTTTGCAAAAAGTATCAAATATTCAATTATGAATGTGTTTTTATTGTTATTTTACTGTGCTTTTGAAAATACTCAGAAAAAGCGTAGCACATATTCAATTATTTAGTAAATATTAAATATTTGTTGCTATTCTAATGCCCTTTTACAGAAGCACAACAAAAAGCCGACAATAAAAACACAACAAATTCGGACAATTCTCTCTGTCATGTGTCCACAGAATAATTACTCATTATTGACATCCAACAAACCAACAATAACAGGGAAAGACATATAGAGACTCGTAAGAGGAATCTAGAATAATTTTGATAGCATGAGAATATTCTAGGAGGAAAAAGCTAAGGGAACATCTTCCAACAAATTGGTACGTGTAATATGATCATTAAAGGATTATTTTCTCTATTTTTGGATGAACTTTAAAGCCAATAACAGTCATGATAAAAATTTTGAAAGACTGACGAACCCTCGAATTTCAATTTTTGCTAACAATAATGACTAAAATAAGAAGTGTCAAATTACATCTCCGAATCTGAAAGTGCGGACATGTCTATTTCAATTAAAATAAGAGCTAAAGATGCTTCAGAGAAAATGATATTAGCAACATCAACTTATATTAATTTGCAAAAAACTAATATAGGTATGATGTAGATTAACTGATATGATGGAAATAATTAAATATGTTAATGGCAGGGAACACGGACAAAAGGTAGACGAGCCAAAGGAAACCCTAAGAAACCAAATGAAATTAAGTCCAGATCCACATAATAAGGCTAGGAACGTGGAGATGAACTGCATCAAAGTCATAAATGGCAAAAGAGATGGATTGTCATCGGAGTTTGAAAGTAGAAGAGAGGAGCGAATGGCCTGTGGGAAGACTAAAATGCGCCGCTGTGAGGTGGAGCAACAATGAGAAGCCGGCCAATGGGAGGTCTAGAATGAGAGGCAGCACGGAGGTAGCCATTAGAGAAGTGGAGGACTGTGAGGGATCGGAGGAGCGGCATCGATCTCAAGCGAGAACAAAGAGAAGACCCGTGAAACTCGTGGGCTTGACGAGCGACGGGCTACGGTGAGCGGGCAGGCGCAGTCGCCGCCAGCATCGGGGAGCGAGCGAGCGCGGTGTGCTGTGAGGGGCAAGGAGCGGGCACGGCGTTCTCCAGGTAGCGGTGAATTGCGGCGAGCGGCCGTTCAAAGAGGGGCGAAGTTTGAACTCGTACTGCCCAGTATGAGCTATAAAATTTTTATATTTATCTTAGGATTGGGTTGTTTGATTGGAATTGGCTGCACAATATTTTTTTTATAGGAGTTTTAAAAATATTGATGTTGGGAACGTATAAGAACGAATATAACATATAATATTATAAATATAGTATAAATTATTTTAATTTATTTTTGAAGTAAATTAAACTCATTCAATTTTAAATGAAACTATTTTCGAGGAAACCAAATTACATTGCACTACTATCACTGTCACCCCCCACCGATCTCCGCCGCCGGCCACCAATCGTCGCCCGCATCAATGTATAAATTTCCTGGACATAATTTACATGTATATGTTGTATTTCTATAAAATTGAAATTTACTTGACATAGTTTTAGTTAGCAGATAAAGTTCATATATATATAAACAAGCTAGAAAACTGTCGGACAAAAATTTTACTTAAATTTGACCTAAAATTCCTAAAAAAAAATTTACGTCGAAGTAGCTTGGTTTGCTAAAAAATGAATGCAGTACAAAATAGAATGCAATGTAAAAGAAATGAAATGTATTTGGAATGTTTGTTGTTTGGATTAATATAAAATAAATGCAGATGATCACTAATTTGTTTAGCTTGAAGTAAAATGAATGGAATGTAAAGCTTAATGATTGTGGTAACCGGTGGATAATGAGACGTCGTTGGCTTACATGGGTTGATGGGGATGATGACATCAGCAAAGATAGGTTAAAATTGAACTAGAGGTTGAATCTAAATACTTTAAAAAAGATGCAATTCTTTTATTTCAAACTAAAGAACAATATTTTCAAAACTTATACATTGAAATACTTTACACCTCTTTTACTCTAAAGCAAACAACCCTTTAATTCTAACCATAAATTTTTAAACAAAATTATCACTAAAATCTAACAAAAATATAAATATACTAAACAAATATTTCACCTAAAATTTCAATTAGACCCAACATATGAAAATATATGTAGGTCAATGAGATATAACTTACCTTTAAAGTAAAATATAATGATTTCTCAAAATATATTTGTAATCCAAATCGAAATATAAACTTTTTTTTTTAATTTAAACCCAACTCCCTAAACTTTAAAAGCCTAAATTATAAAAACTAATAGACAAAATCTTAAATTGATTGAAAAATAATATAGATAATGAGATTTATCTTCTGATCCACGGAAGATTAATGGGAGATATCAAAATAAAAATGACCCCAAATTGACGCAGTACACTCACGAGGCAAAAGAGGGCTCAAAAGGCCAAGAGCTTTGAGAGATGTGATGGGAAGAAGATAAATAATTCATTAAATAATTTGCATAGAAATGTTCGCTAGAAATCTTAAAATAAGTAATTATATTTTCGTCAAAATTTTCAGTGGGAAGTGGTTGGGAATATCTCCATAAAATGCTCGCGATGCACCAGTGGAATTTCTGATCACCACTACGTTTCCATAGGTAATTTCGTCAAAAATCCCATTTTTTTCTCACAATGTTGCATGATCGTATCAATCTTTGTTTCGATTGAGATCAAGTTTTCAATGCAACTTGTGAATCCCATATATCATACTATTTTTTATTATTGTCAAAATATAGGAAGGAGGATATGGACCAAACTCCAAAGTGTTCAAAGTTGGATTTGATGCACCAATTGTCAAGCTTTTAATGACCCAAAAGCTTAAATGTGTCAATGAGGATTAATGACTTTACGCATATAAAAAATCTATATTTGAAATAGAGTGAAGAATCTAAGCCATAATCTTAATCATTGGGGTAGAGATTTTGAGAAACATTATAGGTTAAAACTTTATGCTAACCAAAAAAAAGGAAGAACCGGGATAAAATCAAACACAAACACCAGCTAGTCCAAAAGTTGATAAATCTCAGATTCAAAATAGTGTAGTAATAAAATTTTCCAAAACATGATATTACTGCAAAAAAAAAATCTTTAAAATGAGAAGGTATCAACACAAGAGAATTAAATAATCCACAAAGCCATAGAAAGGGTCAATCAAGAGCATAATCAACATCTTAATCGATATAATCATAGTTGTTAAAATCTTGAGTTGAAAAACTAATGAATCTAGACATTTTCAGATGAACAGCACAATTTTATTTCCAATATAATTCACACTCTTAACAGAAAAGCATGCAACAAAAATGAAGATTTCTCAAAATTGTAGTTTAAAATCGTAGAAGCTAAGATCATCCACAATCGAACGGCTTACATGTCATTGTCGTCAGCCAAACGATTCAACCGAACGCCATTTCTCACGCTATTCTCCGGGAGTGAACAGTGCGACGTCAATATTCACACACGCTATTTTAATTTTGTGTTCGGGATTTGCCGAAAAAGCATGCGAAAAAGGACAAAGATTGTTACCTTTGGCAGCAAGATGAAGAAGCGAGGAGTTTTAATGTATTTTAGAATGGAAAGTGGATTTTGGGTTGGAGATACCCTAAATAAATACTTGTGAGATAAAGTCTTCCCAATCCCAATGCCATGACTGGGAAAAGAAGGTACAACACATGAAAGCAAAAGTCAAAATGACAGTTTTCCATATGAGATCGATTAAATCCTCATTTCTCATACGCCCCCACAAAGATGTTACATGTGATACTAATGTTGTTTTGAAAAAAAATATGTTACAGAGACTCTATCAAGGTATACGTGTTCTACTTATTTCTTCTTGCTAATCCTTCAAGATTAAATTTATCTTATTATATTATTGATTCATTTTCTACTTTTTATTACACCCTAACATTTAAGCATATCATTCAATACAATATGTTCAATATGCGCTATTTTCACCGTTCACTTAATGTAAAAAATTTCTACAAATATTTCCTAAATGATATATGATGATATGGTGAAAAAAAAAAATCTAAAGGCAATGAATCATAATGAATGTTAATGATTTTAAATGGCCAACAATGAGCAAAGAAAAGAAAGTAAAAGCATAACAACAAGAAGGCGCACATGCAGGAGAATATATTTACAGAAGAGAGGACCATCCCGCCTACACTTCAATGCAGTACCCCACTCTTTTATGCAACATTTCCCCTAACAAGGAATCAAAACTACCACTATCTCTGGGAACCGCTGTACAATGATCTCCCCCACCACGAAATAAAGCTACAACTATAGTTGTACAAGCAAAGTAAAATACAAAACCACCTCTACCGTAAAACTATCAAATAAAATACGAATTAGAGCATCTACTGTTCCACTTACTACTTTCACACTGTCAGAAATTGGTAAATGGGGATGAAAATTAGTAAATGAGTTTGAATCACGAACCTTTTTCGATGCAATTATCTTCTTTTGCTTTTGTTTTTTAATTCGCTTCAACCGAATTTGTTTTCTTCTTATTACCGCATGTCCTTGGTGATTTCTTTCTTGCACTTCTTTAACAAAATCAAATACTACATTTCCTTCTGCTCTTTCTAGTATCTCTTCCCATTCCCCATTGCCGAGATCTTCTCTCTCCTCATCCTCCCCGTCGTCGACCTCTTCAACTGCCTCGATCTGAGGCGCCACTGCAAAGAGCTCGACAATGGACCTCTTCTTCGGCACCTTCTGCTTCCCTCTTCCCCCAACCCTCGCCGGAGTTGGACAAACATCCTCCTCCGCAAGGCTCACCTTCTCCGACTCACCATCGCCTCGCTCAGACTCGAGCTCATCTGCCCACCATCGGAATTTCCTCAACGAAATCGGCGGTAACGAACAACCTTTTACCTCCCTTCCAAACGGCCAGCATTTCGCCATGTCAATCCTCCTCATCCTCTCCGCATACTCCCTTCAAAAATAAAGAACCAAATCGCACAAGCTTAGATCTGCAAATTCAACTTGGCAAAGCAAAAAAAGAAAATATACACCCAACCCTGGAAGCCCTTACCGGATCGAAAAGCACTCGATCGACACAGACATTCCCTCAACTTTGCCGGCAGGAGAGCAAGATAGCCGAAGAGATCTGAAGCTTATTGTTCCTAATGGACGAAAAACAAATGAAAGGGATAAGGCGCGCTGCTGCAGGAGACAGCTCGCTTTTCTCCACCACTCCGCTCCGAGCTTTCAATTCAATTTCCCGCTCTTCGCCTCGGGCTTCCCGCCTCAATTACTTCCGAAAGCGACGCATGGTATAAATAATTTAAATAAATTATTATTTTTGCTTATGATAAAAATATTCTCGATGGAGTAGTATCATGGTATGTGACACCATCGATCCTGAGCATCATGGATGATGGATGGATCATCGGGCGTATGGGAGACCGTATAATGAAATGATATTTAGATATCCGAATTTCTCGTTAATAAAAATTTTTTTTTTTCTTTGATGTCTAAATATATTAAATTTCAAATTATTTCTTAAATTATTAATGTGTGATCAATTTAATTTCAGAGTGCATATTATCAATTTTATTTCATTAATTAAAAAAAAAATTGCCAAAATATTTCCTCAACTATAATTGTAATGTAAAATTGATCCCAAATGTAATATCTCGATTTTATATAAATTGATGTGGGAGTTACAAAAAATAATAATCAGTATAGGATATTCAGCCATTACCGATGGCCTGGACCGGCGGTTAAGTAATGATTTCCGGAGGTTTTAAAAAAACCGACTGCGTTTCGACGGTTCCTAGACGACCGGTAAAAAGGGCGCCAGAAACCCTTACCGACGATTTATTAAACCGTCGGTTTGACCGCTAGTTTCCGCCGATGTTTTACTGGCGGATGTCCGGCCGTTACACAGACGGTAAAATACGTCGGTAACCGCCGGTAAGCCGCCGGTATAGTTTACCGGCGGCGTACTGGCGGTTAGAACCAGAGAAATTTCTGGCGGTATGACCGCCGGCTAGTCGCTCGACAACCGCCGGAGACCGTCGATAAACCACCGGAAAATACCCGCGGTTATATTTAATTACTGACGGCATCAATCAACCGTTCGGTATTCACCGGCGGCCAAACCGCCGGATAAACCGCTGTTATTACCGGCGGCTAAACAACCGCCGGTAATGGCTGAATTTTTTGTAGTGAATAATAATAATTGTATACAAGATAAATCTTGCCAAATAGAATTTAGGGAACTGATAAATCTCAAATCAAAATGGATGAAAACCAGATTATTGCTAATATTAGGAACAAATTGTTACAGTTAATCTCTGTTAATCTGATTTCTTACAAGAATTTTAAACATTGTAATGGTTTAGCTGATTATTTGGGATTAAATGCTGCTGCTGCTAATGTTGAGGTGAGGAGAGTTCGTATTGTTTATTGGGTGAAACCCAATTTCCCCTTTGTCAAGTTAAATACTGATGCCTCGGTTGGGAGCAATTCTGTGGGTATTGGGGGGATTATTCGGGATCACTTTGGTAATCCTCTCGATCTGTTTTATGGTCCGTTGGTTGCTTGCTCTGTTATGTCTGCTGAGCTCCTGAGCTTGAGTTATGGGCTTGAAAGATGCTTAAATCTGGGTTTTCTTTCTGTTAATATTGAAGTTGATGCTACTTCTGTTATTAATGCTATTTCTGAAAATAAGGATGGTAACCCTCACGATTTCTACACTATTAGAAAAATTAAGTCTATGATGAGTGATCTCTCTTGTGTCATTTCCCATATTTACCGTGAAGGGAACGCTTGTGCTGATTGGTTAGCTAAATATTGGGCTCAAAGTACTATTCTTCAAAACCTGTCTGTCATTAATCTGCCTTCTCCTCTTAAAGGCATGATTCAGATAGATAAAGTTGGATTTCCTTATATTCTCCATGGTTAATTTTAATTTTCTGTTGTCTGGGGCGTTGTTTGGTACTGCCTGGATGTGTTTTTACTGCTACTGGGTGTCCGGCGGCCTTTTGTTTCAGAAATTTCAGGAGTTGTTTGTTTCTTCTTATGTTTCCTGTAACTGTTTCGATGATGATATGATTTTCTGGGTGTCTTTTAAAACCTGTAATGGTAAGCTGGTCATGTTCTTGGCGAACAACTGGGCTACGGGAGATAATTTGGCTAATGGCTTTTTGCCTAAGATGGATGTTCTGCTGTCCATGGGGCAATTTTTTATGGACATTACTGTTTCTTATTATGTTTTTAATTTTGCTTCTAAGATCATTTTTTGGAGAGCTCTTTGCAGGTGCTATTTTTTGGTGCGTCAAATCGTCCACAACTGCAATCCACTCTCGGTTAGTAATTTTTTGTGCGTTTTAAATTTTGCTATTCTGTTTTGCAGGAAGTGTACGCTGAATGAAAGATCTTTTTACTTCTGGTTTTTGGGTCCTGCTGTCTTGCAGACCAGCATTTTACTTTGCTTGTATTGTATTGGTAGAAAAAGGATCCACTGGCTAGTAGGTTTTTTTTCTCTTTTTGATTGTAGCTCGTATGAGCGTAGAGAGTTGGAGGATCCTTCTAAGGAACCTGTAACCGATTTTTATATTAACACGTAGGCCCACTGTGGGTTTTAACTATAAAAAAAAATCCACTATTACCTTCTTTTTGATGTAAAATATGCGAGTTTAGTGGATTTAGAAGATTTGGTCGAAATAGCACGCGAAAAGGAAGAAAGATGGCTACCTTTGCAATGAGCAAGCTCAAATCATCGTCGTTCCATTTGATCCAACAGAAGAATGGTGAGGAGGTGTAACTTCGGATCCGACTAAAATGAACGTCGTCGAAGGAGGCGAAGAAGTTATTTAGCGACTATTCAAAACTATCTCTCACACAGAAGTCGAATAGTAATGAACAGCTAGAGAAGAGGAAAAGGAAACATGTCTTTGAACAACCCCTTTTTTTATTTTTGGGATAATTTTTTCATTAATCTTCTATATTTTGTTTATTATCAACCAAACTTAAAACTTCTACTGCTTCAAATGAGTTTCTTTTTTATTTTTTACATGATCATTCCATCTTGTGTTTTTTGTTTCAAGCATTTGAACACTCAGCATTTCACTTTTCATTTAACACTTTTTGCGGGCTCGAATATTCACCATGGTAAAGAAATATAAAGTTTTAATGTCCTAACTTTGTACAAAGATATATCCAAATGCATGTGACATTCATAAGAAACACCAAAAAATTTTACGTGGAAAACCCTGAAGGGAATTAAAAATCACCGGGTCACACCCAGTTAAAATAAATTCATTAATGTTTGAATAGATTACAAATAATTTATTCATCCATGAAGTTAAGGACGATCATGACAATAGTCAACTGTCAGATTGAAATCTAGCGACGAACTAGGGTTGGACGGAAGTCTGACAATGATTGGTTGTCGAGTATAAATTCGAAGTCAGTGGTCGTGCAACAGCTAGTGTTCAAGCGAAAGTTCAACGACAGTGGTTGGGTAGAGTCGGTAGCCAGGCGGAAGTTTACTGAAAGTCTGGCAACTGTTGGTGGCTGGGAGGTGGTTGAGGAGGATTCTGGCAGTAAGAGAACTTTGAATTCTCTTCCTTTCCTCTCTCATACTTTTCTTCACTGCTTCCTCTCCCCTCGATAAAGAATGAGGGAACTATTTATAATTTTTTGGAAGTGGCATGACCAATAAATAGGGAGAATATCAAGGGTATGTTGGGAGTATTTTAAATGGACGGCCGATATCAACTCACTTCATTACAGACTATTTATTGAGTATTTGATTATCTGGATGATACCAAAATTTGGCGATCTTGTACTCGTTTGATTTGTCTCGTCGAGCCGCTCAATTCGATTATAAGCCTGTCATGTTTGGAAATCGTTTGGTTATTCAATTTATTGTTTGAACATTCCAATTGCTTTTCAGGCCTTTGATTTGGACCCATTTTGGCTCGGAGTGGGTCAAATTCAATGTTGTTGGGTTTGCCTTTTCGAGATGTTCAATTCAACTATAAATTTATTCGGAGTTCAGATGATCCCCAAATTTAATTTCTAAAAGTTTCCAACTCAAATTTGCCTCTATCAAGATTAATTGTTGATTATATGCCAACACTAGTATTTTTTAGATTCTACTTGTAGTCGAATAATCCCTTAGTAATTTTCAATTTTTTGAGTTTGTTTCTTCCATTTCTTGTTTTATTAATTTCTTTAATTCAAAATGTAGGATCGAATTTTTATTTTAACATTGATTGGAGTGTGTGGGACCCACAAGTTAGCCAGAAGCACGCTGGTCACATTAAATTTGACTCTGACGTGGCTGTCGGGCAGCCCCAAGCCATACAATATGATATATTTGACCGAATTAATCCAAAAAAAGAAAAGCTGATAAGAAATAAAGTAAATTAATTTTATTCACTTATTTAATTGATAATACATGTCATGATTCCTCAAGTGATAAGCATAAGATCCAATGAAATATTGTAGAGATGAAAATGGTCATATGGATAGTGACTTTACATTCAGAGATCATAAACCCAAAAAAAATGGTTTTTGGAGGTCAAAATGGTCCCTCGAATTCTTTAAAAATGAATCAAAACAGTCTTACGAAGAGACTATTATGATTCCTCTTTAAAGAATTGAAATATCAAATAAGTATTTGATATAGTTGGGAACTATTTTGATCTTGTATAAATCATTTTGGATTGTTTTGATCGTTTTCGCTTCAGAGACAGGATGTGAAATGAGTATATACTCAAAAAAGTTGGAATAGATTAGAGAGGCGCCTTATATGATTGGTCACCTAAAAAGTTAGCCTTTCGATAGCCATGTTAGGAGAGTAGATGTATTAGACCAGACTTAATTATGTTAAGAAAGACAGAAAAATATCTAAAAGACTCTATTAGAATGTATTAAAAATAATATTTTTTTATAAAAGTAATCTAATATGAGTAATAATTGAATGAAGTAATCAAGAAGAAATTGTGGAGTAAATAATATTCCATTTTCACTAATTAGTTCCTTTAATCAAAATATAGTCCAATCTTTATGAGCTATGGAATGTTTCATATGAAAAAAATGCTACAGGAAGTGAAATTTGGTTATTAATGATTCATTATGATAGGCTGATAGCAATAAATAAATATTTTTGCAGAAAAGTAAAAGCAAAATAGTACTGGATGATGTATAAAAATATTCCATTAACTTGGTTTTAAAGTTATACGCACATATATAATACATCAAATTTTGATCAACTTGCCTAAAAACATGCATGTAAACCCTTAAATTTTGCAAAAAAATTCTATCTTAGTATATGTAGCTCTTCGAGCATTAGTGAGCTGTATGTCCCCTTAAGGACTATGTATTTTTTATTTATATTAATGCGTACGCCCCTTTGTGAGTTTCCCCTAAAAAAATGTTTAAAATTCTATGTACATAGTTGAGTGTGATACAAAAATTAAATAAATTTTCCACGGCTATGTATAACCTTTTTTTTTTTTCTCACAAACTCTTTCATTTAATCATTTCACCACATTTTCCTACTCATTCATGTTATAAAAATAGACAAAGGATGGAAAATTTTACTCCAATATATTTATAGACAAATGAGTGCAATACATAAGTTAGGAAGTTTGCAATTGAAAGATTCACAAACTTATGTAGCTCACATTATTCTGTTAGAGAACTTTGGTAATCAACTAAGAGATCTTATGTTTGGTTCTTGTGTATGTGATGTGTCTGTGTGTTTAGCTTAATTGGCCTAAAAACCAATTAAGAAAATGTCTTAAGAGGAGGTCTGAACTTCAAGACTTCAACAAATTTGGTGAGGTCAATGGAGAAGAAATTGGAGGGTAAGAGGGAAAGAGGCAGTGGTATATATCTACTTCTTTTAGGAAAATCATAGCTTTATTCTTTCTTGGAGCAACTAGCTAGGTAAACCTTAACACTAGATTTATACTAACTTTATACCTCTTAAGTAATATTAGGTGTTGTAAATTGAATTAGTTAGACCTTTGAATTGGATTTATATATGGTTGGTAAGACATAATCTATCATCTTAATAGCATGTGTTTGATCAATTAGGAGTTGAGATAATTTGAAAAGGAATATGTAATTTATGTTTTTTTTGGAAATCCTATTTGAATTAAGTGATTTCCATTGTCCTCATAAATTTATTACTATTATAACTATAGACATTTTTTTAGATGGATCGAAACATAAAAGTTTTTAGTAGATATCATATGTAAATTTATTATTGACATATCATGTAAGTGATTATTAAAAATGAAATTAATAAGGAACTTCTATAGTTATACTATTTGGAATAAGATTAACAACCCACTATTAGTACTTAGATTAAGAAGGTGGTTTATATAAGTGGGGAATATTAATGTTTATTACAAGCAAATGCCTAATCATGAAGGGTTAACTTATGATTGAGGGTATTATTATAATAATTTAGACCTAAAGTGTCAAAAGACAAATTATTTTTATAAACAAATTAAATATTTAGAAATTCTCTTAACTTGATTATTCTGATTGTTAAATAATGTGAATGATTCAAATTCTTTTGAATCTAGAGTTCATGAAGAGTTGGGATTCTTGTGATCTTTGTATGGTATTTGACTCTTTACTTATTAAGAGATAAATATATCATTCTTTCTTTGGAGTATATTTATTGATATTTATTTGTATGTTATAATTGGAATATGGTTTAATTCTTCATAATAATTCATGGATTTATTTCGATGTCATATAATAAATAACAGTCAGTGTCATTTGTGCACAAATTTCTAAGAAAATATTGCATATTATTTTAATTACTGAGAAAAAACTATTACCCATATAAATCATAATTATATTGATATGTAATAATGTAACTAAGTTTGGGCATAGCATAATCTTTCTTAAGAACTATTATTGTAATATAAAATTTATTTTATGTAAATTTATGTGCATTATATATGCATTTTCGGTGAACTATTTTGGATACTAACTAAATACCGAACCAATGTGTTCATAAAATGACGACTCTTTTTATGAGTTTGGTGCAAATTTTATTCGTCAAAGCAGCTAACGTATAAGATACAGGATATCATATAGAGCAGGTTCGACATTCCTTATATTTATTGAAATAAAATCTTAAAAAAAGTGTGCAACTTGTGATTCAAGGAGTTTTGAATTTAATTATCAACAAAAATATTATATATTATATCTTTTTAATTAAGCTAATAAAAATATTTTTATATTATATATTTTTATATGCATGAAGATTTTTAATGATTGTTTAAGCACAATGATAAGGTCAAAAAAAATTTGAGAAATACAGATTAACTCGCTTGCAAGACATATTTAAGAACTTTAAAAAAATCAGGTGAGCAACTACACTGAAGGACTCTTTTGATTGGTGGAAAGTAATTAAGCTTAAGGCTTCGTTTAAGACGACTTTCTTCCTACTTAAAACAGCTTTTAGTACAAAAATTAAAAAATTTGCACTAAAAAACTGTTTTAAGAAGCAGTAAAAAAGCCATCCCAAACAAAGCCTAAATCATTTAGTTTATTTCAACAATGATTTATTCCCTTGATGAGTTATTGCATTAAATTGTAATCATTATGGATGAAGAAATAAATACATATTATTGAATTTAGTTGCTCTTATTATATTACCAGTGAATAAAATTTATTAAAATTATTCTTTTTTTAAATCATTTATTAATTTTCAGCTAAAATCCTCCAATTGACCTTCCAGGACATCCTTTCAAGCCAAATAATAGGAGAAATTATTCTGTGCGGGCACAGAACGACACACCAACTCATGCGAAGACGAATCAGAACACGCCACGTCACCTAGTACACAACTGCATACACAACAAAAAAGTGATGTTGCACGTTCTAATTCACCTCCAAACAACGTCCGTATCTACATAGAATAATTTATCTAATAATATAGCTTATCCAATGAATATGATCCAACATTCAATAAAATTTCAGCCATCCAATATCCTTAGGTTTCATTTGGACAGTTTTCTTAATACTTTATAAAACAAATTTTTAATAAAAAAAAAAAGTGGAATTAATTTTTTTTTTTTAAACTGCTTTTGAAAGCATTGAGAAAACTGTCCCAAACAAAACCTTAATGTTAGACAAGTTAGCCAACTGCATCGTTCCAATCACACTGAGCCTATAATCTTAATTTTTATTTTTTCAAGAAACTTGAACAGTTTTTAGGCTTGGTTTAACATTTCGGAAAATATTTAGAGTTATGTGTAATATTGGCTATGTAGAAGATTATCTATAAGGAAGTTAAGTGTAATTAGCCAAATCAATAATAATAAGATGTCTTAAACCGCAAAGTAAAAAAAGGAAATGGACACTTAACAACATAAAAGGCCTAAGAAAATTTATAAATATCAAACTCATACATTTATTATTATTTTTTAAATAATAAAAACTGATTGAAGCCCAAAACACGAAGCTGATTGTAGGTTCTGTAACAAAAAGCAATTGAAGGGAAGCATAACCTGTACAACGCCATTCTCTGAGCTCACTTTACTGCTTTGTATGAAGGAGAATCTTCACAAATTTCCATGCTTCCTGAGCATAAAATAAAGAAGGAAGGCTATGTCACCCATCAACTTTAAGATTCTCGAAAACAAAATAGGATATAAGAGAATTGATTTGGAGAAATTATTCTGTGAGGAGATCGGATGCATAATGCTGTCCGGAGACCAATCAGAATGTGTCACATCAACAATATCGAGCACAGGGTGATGTGGAGCATTCTAGTTGATCTCCGGACGACATTCAGCGGCCACATAGAATAATTAATCAATGAATTGGGTGTAAAAGACCTTTAGTTAGAAATTTGAACTTGTGGACCGGGTCGATCGACTGCTTGGGTTATTAGACCGGTCTTTCCATATTGCCTCAATATTCTGGAAGCATCTTAAAGCTCTGATCTGATGAAAATGCGAAGCAAGGAAGATAAAGAATGAGATGCATATCCAATAACAGCAGCAAAGTAAGCACCTAATTGAAATACAGATTGACAATAAATCATAGTTGGCCTTGCTTAATTCTATTCGCACAAAAATCACGAGAGTGTTTAAGGAAAAATAAGTGTTCGATCAAAGTAGCGAATGGAATCATTGTTGGCCCAGCAGTTGGGGATGACCTAGTATGGAGATGGTTCATGGCTGAGCAAAGTTGGTTGAGAAGCACTCAGTTGAGCATATTAATCTTGGCATGTTCTTATAATGTCATCCCTTGAAACAGAATTACAAAAAAACCTTTTTTCTAGGGTATCTTACTATGTTGGTGGTTTCCTAGTGCGGATGTTTAAGTGATCACCTTACTTCTGAGTGTTTTGAAGAACTTCCTATTATCCTTATTTAGGGGTTATTTTTTATCGTTTTCGGATTCACTGTATCTTGGATTAATTTTTGTTAAATTGTTCAAGTGGATGTCTCTATTGAATACCTTTTCAGACCTTACCCGCACTCAATACCCCATTTATTGAATATTCTCATTTTCATTTCTCTTTAGCAAGTCACGACTTTGGTTTCACAATAATGTGTGATGTCATCTCACATCGACGTATGATGTCGTTACACATCGACATTTCAAAATCATCTCTATATCAACGTCTGGCACTGTTTTGACATTGATGCTCAACACCAACAATTTCTACACCCATAACTTAACAACTCATATTTGTCCGATGTTGTCTTAATATGGACGACCAGCACCCTCTCAACATTACGATAGACACCCTCTTGACATTGACACCCAATATTTATTGCAGTGCTGTATGCAAAATGCAACTTGAAATATATACAATTCACGTATGGCAAATGAAAAGGTACCTTCCAGTGCTGTTTCTGAGTAATGTGATCCCGGATATATGTCAAACGCTCAATAATCTCTCTACAGGTTGGTCTATCAGCAGGATTTTCACTCCAGCACGTCACAATTAACCTGCAAAGAATGCAATTATAACATTAAACATTTCTGCTTTTAGAATGGAAACAAGTCAATGTGACATTCTATCATTACGTTGAGTAACCTAACAAAAAGATAAACTGGAAAGATCATTACACAAGAGGTGGGTAAAGGCCATCCATATATTTATAGACTCACTCTTTTAATCCATACGGGTAGTGCCTCATTGGAGCTCTAAAAGGTGGCCTTTCTTTAGCAGCATATAACTTCGGAACTCCAGAATCCGGTTTAGTATTAAAGGGCATGCAGCCTTCAATCATCTGGATAACATGAACCAAAAATAAAACATAATATAGACAGAATGATGATACGCCTGGGAGACAAAAACAGTAAAAAACAACTAGAAATAATATAGGAAAACCAAAACGATGGCTGATTTTTATTGAAACTATAATAAGAAGAATCAGATACAGGTGATCTATAATTCGAGAGGTAGATCGCTCTCCCAAACAACCTAGACGCCACTAGGAAGCCCTCATGAAAAAGAAACTACAGCAGCTCTCAATTCAGAACATACATAATGCCCCTAACAAACCCTAGAGAATCAACCCTAAGTAAGCTCTCACAGTTTCCCCCCAAAACAACCTTCTTTCCTTACTAATCTCCATCTCCTATTTGATTTCAAACCCCCACATTAATTCATTCCTTAATCATTCTCCGTACATAGGAAATTATTTCTTTGTTGGGCCCCACAAAGGGGGCCGAATTTTCCTCTCTCGTGCCTCCTGCGTGTGCAGCTCCTGCTCCCACCTGCTGAGTCGGGCCAGCTCTGTTTTGGGCCCACTGAGCCCGTCCCTCCTAAACCAGTCTAATAATAACCCTCCCAAAGACCCACCTTATCCTCATGGTGAAAGAAGGGAAGCCAATGTTTCACCCTCTCATACGGCTCTCATGTGGCATTATAAATTAGTAGGCTCTTCCATTATATCAGTACTTCCTTGACCCCTTCTTCTCGTACCCCTTTCAGCTCCTGGGATTCCAACACCACCTCAAATCCTTGGTCAGGTAGCTCTAAACTAACTGCATAATCCCCAATAGCTCTCCTCAACCATGAAACGTGGAACACTAGGTGTATGGTAGCGGTCGGGACTAACCTCAATTGGTAAGCCACAGCTTCGATCCTCTCCAAAATCTCATAAGGGCCAAAGTACCTCGATGTCAGCTTCTCATTTTTCTTGTTAACTACCATCCTTTGTCTGTAAGGACAAACCATCAAGTACATCGTATCCCCTATCTCAAATTGGATGTCCTTCTTATGCCCATCTGTTTGCTTCTTCATGATCTATTGAGTCCTCAACAAATGTCTTTTCAATTCGCCAACACTCTGTTCCTCTCCTCCAAGTACTGCTCCACTGAAGAAATGGTGTGCTACTCTGCCCAAAGTGCACCCAAGTGAGGTAGCTCCCTTCCATGCAACACTTTAAAAGGAGTCATCTAAGAAGCTAAATGATCAAAATGTTGTACCAGTACACTACCCATAATAGCCACTTTACCCACAGCCGAGGTGTCTCTAAGCCCCTATTTACCACCTTCGTCTGCCCATCTATGTGAGGGTGATAAGTGTTGCTCCTCTTCATGTGGGCTCCGAAAATTCCATAAGAGTGATCCCGGCCTCTCCATGCCATCCGTCTATTTTTCTTTTAAAGTGTTTATGTGACGATGATGGTGATAGATAGTTTTAACGAGATTAGGTTCCGAGAGAATTTTTAGAAGGCAGATTGGGTTTTAGATAAGACACTACCCAGAGATTTCGCCCTCATTTTGTGAGGACTTTTTAATCTGAGTTCTAGTTTCCTATAGGCGCAAGCCCCTATAGTTAATTACCCCTTCCGATAACATGAGAGAACTTTTGATTAAGGCTAGTCATTAAAGTAGTTATATAGGTTATAAACCTATCGTATAATAGCAACAATTTTAGGGTTTGAATTTTGAATTTGAATTTTTTAAGTTTGAAATTTGGAATTTAGAGTTTATCACCATAAACTTAAAATGGGTGATGGGGGGAATGAAGAAGAGCCCGATCAATATCCCATGGTTTCGTCGTCCCAAGCTGTCATGTTCCCTGGTCTACTTAGTCAGAGGAGGTAGTCGACCCAACCTGACAGAAGGCACCTAGGATTCATAACTCAAGGGTTTGACGCCTTTAGGGAACATACGGGCTTTGGTCATGATCGTAATATAGTGGTGCCATTTTGCGGCAAAAACCACCCGATCAAAGGGCACGTGCCACGTCCCTGTTGGTAAGAGACTATTTGAGAATGAATCGTAGTGATACACCCAACATGCATTTGCTCTTTGTGAACTGAGGTTAATTTCAAATTTATCACTCCCGACAAATGGTTGCGGGAGGTGAATGATTTTTAGTTTTAAGTTTTTAAGGTGATATATTTCATTTCAGAAATTTGATTGGATTTGAGATTTGACCCCTCCGGTTGAGATTTTCTGTCAACGCGGCCATCATCGGGGTGAAGTTTGAGGTCACTTGTATTTTCATAGGAATTTAGGAGGCATTTTGTAATCTCAAGTCATATCAACTCCAGTCCTTTCAAGGAGGAGGATGGAACTTGAATATTTGACCCGCGCAGCATTCTCGAATTGTTAGATTTAGGACTTAGATGTGACGATTGGAGTACATGCGGGTATATTTAGTTTAAGCATAGAATGTGCATTTGACCCTGCGCAGCATTCTTGGACATTGGCATTTACATTTAGAAATTTATTGCATTTGTCGGAGCGCATGCAGGGATTTATTTAATTTAAGATATATTTAATATACAAAGGGCATTTTAAAATATTTAAATATGATCCATTTAATTAAGTAATGTCATTTAACAATGGCCCGAGATTTCATTAAAGGGGCTACGAAGGCCTTCTGTCCGCTTGTATACATGTTGCGGATCCGGTGGCGTTAAAAGTATTGTTTGATGCTTCTTGCAAATGAGTTGTAGTACTTTCACATTTATCCACCTACAGCATGTTGAATATATAATGAGCCTCCTTCAATGGCTCGTAGGCTTTTATGGTCATTGTAGTTATTTAACATTTAGTTCGTACACGATATTTTATGTATATAACAGGTCTCCTTTATACGATGTGACGTGTGCATTGCAACTTATTACATTTATTGCATGTTAAATTATTTTATCTGTAGGGGATTGTTGTATAAATCGGGAGCCTTCTACACCAAGTCGTAGGGGCTTTTACAATACTTTTAAGTTTGCTACATAAAGTATTGTTGTTTGCAACAAAATTTACAAACTTGCTTGGAGTTGCATAGAACAGATTATGCATAGACCTCATCTACTTCGAACTCATTAAATGCATCAAACGATTATGCTTGTAGCACATTGGTTCTCTTCACTTATAAGAGATCTATTACACTAAAGCATATCCATCACTGTTTCTTACAGCGTCCTCAAAAGTTGCACTCATCATTAATTTTCAAGTGATTATTGTTTATTATTATATTTATTTTAAATCACTTAAAATAGAAATTTGATGGTGTAAGGGTCCCCTTTTTGTATCGCTAGATGTTTATTTGAATGACTTAAGTTTATCACTTAGCAATTGTATTTCCAATCTTGATTGTATGTTTATTAATTTAAATTTTGATTCCTTATATTCATGTCGAGTGCAAGTTTGGTTCGATTTTGCGTTTGAGTTCAAGTCCAACATTATTTGATTGAATTTAATTTAAAATTGATTTTATGTTTGACTTATAGTTCAAATCAATTTTAGATTTTTAGTCCAAGTTCTTTTGTTGTTCAATGAAAATTTCGGCAGCCTCCCGACGTCTCCTTCCCACCGAGGGAGAAATTGGGACGGCACTGCCATAGTTCTTCCTACCCGGACCTAAGGTTGACGGCGTAGGGTCTTCGTTTTCAAACCATCTCACCAGGATCTAAGATCGACTGCGTGAGGTCTTCAAATTTTAAAACCATCTGCCCGAATTAAAAATCAACGGAGCAAGTCTTCAATTTCAAACCATCCCGATCGAACCTAAGGTAAGACGGCCGGGGTCTTCGACACCTGTTTGAAAATCATCACATTTCTCTCTTTTTTTTATTTCATTATATATTATACTAAAATTATAATATAATATATATTATAATATAATATAATATTATATTATAATATTATAATGTTACATTAATATAATATAACACTATAATATTATTATAGTATATTATTACATTATATTACTAATATATATTATAATGTTATATATATCTATATTATTATATTATTATATTATTATATTTTAATATATATAATATAATATATATCATATTATAGATATATATAATAAAGAGAGAGAGAGGTAGATCGGGAGAAGCCCGATCCGGCTAGGTCGGAGGCACGCACGGCGGAAACGGAGACCAGGCAGGCGTCAACAGGGTTCGTCGGCGTCGGAGCGGCGGCAGGTCGACGGCGTGATCGGCGTCGGCTCAGTGCACAACGGCGAATCGGCGTCTTGGAGTCAATGCTTGAGTCGCCGGCGGGATGAGGAGCAGGGAAGAGGCAGAGGGACGGAGGACGAGATCTGGTCCGAATTTGGACTGAAGCTGAGAGGTGAGTTCCAAATCTCCCTTCTCTTTCTTTCTGCGCGTGTCTTTCTTCCCGTGTCTTTCTTCCCGTTTCGTTCTAAGAGCGTGAGTGTGCGTATCAACCGAATGAGAGGGGATTTTATTTTTATGTCGTGAGTGAGGCGGTTAGAGCGACGGTTCCTTGTGATCGTGAGCGATTTCATATTTTTTGAACAAACAGTTGCTTCGTTTTGGCGATAATCGTTGTGAGGTGGGACTGTGGGCGGTTTTGCCGACAGTTACAGTCAACACTTCAGTATTATCCTTTGCAGCTTGAACAACTCTCTCCAAAAGTAATTGAAAAACACCTTATCTCGATCGGACATTATGGACTCTGATATCCCATGCAATATGACCACCTCTTTGTTGAATGTTGTTTCCACTGTTACTGTCGTGTAAGGATGTTGTAGGAGAATGAAATAAGCATACTTGTTCAATCTGTCAACTGTCACGACCCGACCCGATCCGGGACGGATCCCGCTCGCACCGGCCCGCGACACGGAGAGCAAAACGGACGGACTGACCAGGATCTGGCTTTGGAATTTGCTTACTGAACTGAATCTTCCAAATATTCAACTCAAACAGACACACAGACACAGAGCTACTAAGCATCATCAAACACAGCGGAACAAAACATCTATCTTTTCTTTTTCCTCAAAATAATCATCTACAGATACAGTACATGGCTTTTGAACAGAAAGAAAGACGGAACAGAAAAGCCATGACTGTACAAAAATCAAAAGGTACAAACAATACCTACTGATCAGAACTCAGAAATCTACTCCTGGACTTCCTTCCCTTTCCCAGAACCTGAAAACCACCAGAAAACAAGAGTGAGCTCAACAGCTCAGCAAAGCAACAAACCTCCAATCAAAACTCTCAGAATCCAAAACCAAACTCATCAGACAGAAATCCGTACAGAATTCAGAACAGAATCGGACAGATATCAGAACGAAACAGAACAAATCAGAACAGAATCAAATCAAAACTTATATGGACATATATCACATCAAAATCATAATCGTACAGATCAGAACGGATTAAATCAACTGAGTCAGAATCGTACAGGAATAAGAAATGCAAATCATATCATCTCAGAATCCTAATTGCTTACAGAACAGATACAGAAAGTTTACAGAACAGATACTGAATTCAAAATCATATCAAATCGGATATCAGACAGATCAGATCAAATAATATCGTACGGAAATCAGAAATATTAATTTAGCACATAACAGAACAAATTCCCTGACACTGACAGAATCGCTACGGATTCTGGCTCCTTATGTCTCTTTTCCCAGACACTGACAGAATCTCTCGGATTCTGGCCCCTTATGCCTCCCTTTGTGCTCAAGGCACCAGAACAGATGTGCTTATAGCACCAGAACAGAATTCATCGGATCCGGAACAGAACAGATATCAAATTTTCAGATTTGAGCTCATTTCAGATTTCCCAGACACTGACTGAATCACTTAGGATCCAGGCCCCTTATAACTCCCTTTTTATAGCACATATAGATATCATATCAATTCAGAAGAAATCCGGGCAAATCAGAAATCAGACAAAAAAATTCGGGCAGCACAACGGCAGTATACAGAATTTACACAATTTTTCCTGAAAATCAAAATTTACCAAATTCGCACAGAATGTAGATGATCACAATTCAGAACATTTATTCTACTGCACCGAAAATTTTCAATTTCACCGAAAAATGCAGTCGACTAAAAATACCGCCGAATCAAAAATACCCGGACAAAAATCTTCGGAAAATAACCAAAATGTGCACACTCGGCACGTCAACGATATACAGAAAGTTACGCGGTAAAAACTGAACCCATCAAAAGATACGGACAAAAATCATTAACGGAAACGAAATCCGGACAGAAAATACCGCCAAACACGACGGTTCCGAAAATTGAGAAAGGCGGAATGTGCCTTACCTTGCGTACAGCAACTTCCTGAACAGTCTCGTCGATCGAAAACAGCTCGGCGTCGTCCAAAAATCCACTTTTCCACTTTTTCCTTTGTTTTTCTCTCTCCTCAGCTTTTTCTCTCTCTTCAAAATATCTCATTTCTATATATATCCAGACTGATCGTCCTGGACGATCGCACTTCGTCCCGGACGATATATGCTCTGGACGAATTTCGTCCAAACGAAATTTAATTATCGTCCCCGGCGACAGGTCCTCGGGAGAATTTTCGTCCAGACGATCCAAATTTTCGTCCAGACGAACTGCTCAATTTTTCACAATTCTGACCAAACCTGTACCGATCGTCCCGGGACGATCCAAATTCGTCCCGGACGAACCTGGAACAAAACTGATGTTACATCAACTACCACCAAAATCACTGTAAACCCCTTAAATAGAGGGTAACCCCTAAATAAAATCCATGGTGACCTCCCACACCCTGTCTGGAAGAACTAGGGGTTGAAGTAACCCCCCTAGAGCCATGACCATGAACTTGTTCCTCTGACATACCTTACACCTAGCCACCATCTCCTCCACATGCTTGTGCATCCCCTTTTAGTATAACTCTACTGTTAATCTCTTGTAGCTCTTATGCATTCCAAAATTATCCCCAACAGCGCTCCCATGGAACTCCTGCAATATGTGAGGAATATGGACCGATGTCCATGGCAGCACAAACCTCTCTTGGTACAGCAGACGAGTCTCCCCTTCTAGGGAATAGCCAAGAGCCAAGGTGGCTACTCTCATCCCTCAGAAGATCTGTCCTGATCCTACTCAATCCCTCGTCCTGCACACTCTCTTCTTTAATCCCCCCCCCCCAAAATCTAGCGTTAATGGTATTGAAATGGCTATCTCTTGGAGCTCTCCCATGCATTTGGACAAGGCATCAACCGCCTTATTCTCTAACCCTGGCCTACACCGGATCTCAAAGTCATAGCCCAACAGCTTTGATAGCCACCTCTAATGCTCCTTGATCACAATCCTCTACTTTAACTGGTACTTCAAGCTACTCTGGTCTATCCTGACGATGAATTGTCGGCGCAATAAGACCATCATTTCTGAATAGCTAATAGCCATCAACTCCCTCTTGTAGACTGATTTCAACCTAACTCTTGCTTTCAACACCAAGCTGAAATAAGCTATGGGCCTATGTTGTTGCATGAGCATCGCCCTCAATACATACCCTGATGCATCAATGTCCACCACAAAAACTTGGCTAAAATTTGATAGGGAAAAAACCAGTACTGTAGTCATGGCTTTCTTCAATCTCTCAAAGGTATAGGTATGGTAACTACCTCTCCCTAGAAAAAGTTATCATTCTTCAGCTGCTCTATCAATAGCCAGGCTATGGTGTTGTAACCCTAAAAAATCTCTTATAATGCCCGATCAACTCTAGGAAACCCCTCAACTCTCTCAAATTCCTAGGTAGCGGCCACTTCAGCATTGCCTCAATCTTGGCCTAATCAGCGGCCACCCCCTCTTGAGATACCACGTGCCCCAAGTACTCCACCCTAGGATGTGCAAAGCAACACTTCTTCAGGTTGGCCCTTAGCTAATACTCCTACAACACCTCTAGCACCATTTTCAAGTGCTCTAGGTGCTCATCATCTGACCTGCTATACACAAAGATGTCATTAAAGAGGACCGGTACAAACCTCCTAAGGTAAGGTCGGAGCACCCTATTTACAAGGGACAGGAATGTAGTAGGAGCCTTAATGAGGCCAAACGGCATCACCAGTAACTCGTAGTATCCCTCATGAGTCTTGTATGCAGTCTTCGAAACATCCTCCTCCCTCGTCCTGATCTGATGGTATCCAGACTTCAGATCATGAACATCCCTGCTCCATACAACTCATCCAGCAGCTCATCTATCATCAGAATGGAAAACTTGTCAAGCACAATCTACTTATTTAAATCCCGGTAGTCCACACAAAATATCCAGCTCTCATCCTTCTTCTTAACCAGTAAGACTGAACTAGAAAAAAGAACTCACACTCGACTTGATGATTCCTACTTCCAACATCTCTCAGATCATCTTCTTAATCTCGTCATTCTGAATTTGTGGGTAGCGATAAGTCCTGACACTGACCGGTGACTCCCCTCCCTCAAGGTGATGGCATACTCATGCTCCCTCCATGGTAGCAATCTTTGAGGTGGCTGAAAGACCTCACTGAATTGCTGTGTAAGTGGTTGTACTAAAGGAGAAATGTCTTCCCCCTCCAATCTGATCCCCTCTAAGATCAGTAACTCTACAAGAAATCCTCCTACCTCTTGTATGGCTCTCACCATGACTTTGGATAACCATACATCACCCATGATCATCACCCTTCTTCCCTCTACTACTAGCACCATCATCAGTGCTCCCCAATTAACCTTGGTATCCCCCAAGGTTTGTAGTTATTCCATCCCCAGGATGCATCAATGCTCCCCAACTCCAATGGAAAAAAGTCTTCTCTCACTTGAACCCCCTGTGTGGTCAGAACAACTCCCTTATACACTCCTCTACCCATCTCCATATTTTCAATGCCCATCATCACCCCATAGCACCTTGTGTCCACCAGTTTCACTCCCAATTCGTCTAGGATCTGGTTGGACATGAAATTGTGGGTAGCCCTACTATCTATCAGCACTCTTACCTCTAGGGATGTCAAATATTGACCCAACCTGAAAAATTTCAAGTTCGGGTCAATCTGTTCGCTTGACGGGTCGGGTTCGTTTTTCATTTTTCGACCTGTTTATAAATCGGATCGGCTTCGAGTTGACATGGAAACCTGAAATCAACCCGGATTTGACCCGCAAGCGTCAGGTGTTCCAAGTACGGTCCCGAGTTGCATCAGGTGACTCGCGACCCATCCTTGGCCTCGCCTCCCACTGCTCCGCACGTCCGAACCAAAACCAAACCAACCTCCTTCACACCAATACAATGAGGTAACACTTCTTCTTGCAAGGGTTCTCATCCAATTTGTCACCAGATCCACCTTTCAAGTTGTCGCTTCCTGACCTACTCTCCTTTTCATCTTCTTTGTTCCAGTAGAGAACATCAAGCTCACCAACACTTCCTCCTTCCCCAAAGACAGAGGCGAGCCGGCTAAAGTCTCTCTAAGCCTCCAGATTAGATTGTCCAAACAAGAAATAAACAAAAGAAAATTTAAAGAAGGAAAGTTTCAGAAAGAAGGAAATTAAAAAAATGTAACGGCCATAAGTGATTGCTCACAAGACAAAGGGAGAGTTCGGTTGAGCCAAACATAGGCTTAGGAACACCAAAATTTGAGACATGGCAGGGCTGAGAAAGTGTGATAGCCGCCACGGCAGAGCTTCCATAAGGTCAATCAGAAACCAGTCTGCCATCGCCAGAGTCGCCGTCGAACAATCCACCAAAACTCATTTTTAACCATCTATTCTTTGCAAAATCTAATCTTTTTTTCTCTACTCACACTACTCAAATATAATAAGCTCCTCAGCTCAATTACTAACCTCCACTTAATTTAATAAATTCGCAAAAAAGAGAATGATGATATAGATATAAAAGATGTATTAAAGGAAAAGGAGTGCTTTGAATTTTGAAACTAAGAAGAAAATGGAGAGGCGAGATGAGGCAAAAGCATTAAAAATAGGTTATGAAGTGTCCGGTCCAGCATTAGCCTCGCGTCCCAACCCATGACCCGCCTCTATGTGCTAACCCGCAGCAGTCCAACTCGCAGCTCGACTAGTCAACCCTGCAACCTCTTTGTCGAAATATTCGACCATAAGAGCAGGGTCGAGCTCCAGCTTCATCAGTAGTTATCATACGACCAATCCCTTGCCTGCAACGTCATTGCCGACAGCAAGCGTCTGCCGTCGTGATTGTTGGAGTTAGTTCCGGCTCAGGCGTTTGTGCCCGGGTTTGTGGGTCGTGTCGGGTCAACTTGGTAACCTGAGCGGGTAAGGTCTGGGTTGGAATTCCTGACTTGTTTGCAAAACCGGATCGTGTTAGGGTTAACCCCGTTTGGACACGAATCAATTCGGGTTAGACCCGAACCCGACCCATTGACCCGTTTTGACACCCCGGCCTACCTCCCAATATGCTATTTCTCCTCACTTTCATGGTGAGATTTGGAGTGAATCCCACCACTAAGTTCAAGGAGGCCTCTACCATGTCTAAATATAGCCTTTCCTCCTTTACCGATGCCTCACTACCACCTTTCCCCTCGGCTTCCTCGTCATCACAGACAGTGGAACCTGAAGAGTCTGGTCCTTTCACCAATGCCTCCGGGTATACTTCTATTCAAATCTAAAACATAACCCTTTTGCCTGCCTATCATGCACCTTTGCTTTTGTAAGTCGCTTAAAGTTTCATCCAGTACGAACTCCTGTGCCCTTCTCCTTCGATGCTTCCCTCTGAAACGACGTCGTCTAGGTTCTCAGTGTCAGAGTCATGGAGGCATCCCAATGGTTTCTCCTTTCATTAGTTCCTCCCATGTAGTGGTGGTGTGATTCCCTCTCTTCCTCTCTTGGTTGACTTGGACCCCATAGCTCCTCCCAGCCATGACCTCCTCCATTCCACCTCTCCACATGCCCAAATAGTCTCCCAAAGAGTTTGATCCCCTCCTTATTGTCCTTCCTTTGGAATACCAAGAATCGCCCACCCTTGGAGCCCCCCGTTGTGGTCTTGAGGGTACACACTTTCCACGTCATCATAGTCTTGAATTCTTTTCCCCTTTGTTCAACCCTAGGATTCATCGGTAAAGCTTTTGATAGCATCTCAAGCATCTTTTTCATCATATCTTCAAAGTTTCCAATGCGGTTCTTGATGGCTGAGAGTCTTCCCTCCACCTAGGAATATTTTTCCTCTACTCCGGCTTTTGAGTTGTCCATCTTTCCTTCAACTGCTTTCATCTTCTTGGATGTCATTAATTTGGATCTAGGCTCCAACAGCAAAAATTTGTGAAGACAACTTGTTTTTCCTCCCAAGAAGATGCTCTGATACCAATTTAATATGCCTTGGAGACCAAAAAAAAAACAACAGGAAATGATGCAGGAAAACCAAAACGATGACTGATTTTTATTGAAACTGCAATAAGAAGAACCTGATACATGTGATCTACAATTCAAGAGGTAGATCACTCTCTCAAACAACCTAAATGTTGCTAGGAAGTCCTCATGAAAAAAAAACTACAGCAGCTCTCAATTCAAACATACATAATGCCCCTAACAAGCCCTAGAATAAGCCCTAAATAAGCTCTCCCAATTTCCCCCCAAAACAGCCTTCTTTCGTTACTAATCTCCCTTTCCTATTTGAGTTCAAACCCCATATTAATTTATTACTTAATCCATCTCCTTACATGTAGAACTATTGCTTTGTTGGGCCCCACAATGTGGGCCGAATTTTCCTTTCCCGGAACTCCAGCACATGCGGCTCCTACGCCTGCGCATGCGGCTCCTAAGCCC
Organism: Dendrobium nobile; assembly: GCA_022539455.1. Classification (NCBI taxonomy): domain Eukaryota; kingdom Viridiplantae; phylum Streptophyta; class Magnoliopsida; order Asparagales; family Orchidaceae; genus Dendrobium; species Dendrobium nobile. The sequence goes on along the minus strand of CM039735.1, from coordinate 6,289,577 downwards.
CCTGGGCGTGTGGCTCCCGCTTCTGCCTGCTAAGTCGAGTCGGCTAAGCCGGTTCCTCTTGGACTAGTTTAACAAATGATTAGCCATTAGCCATTTACATAGGCTTTTTAATAATTAAAGTTAGAATAGGCCAATATAATTGCACAATAAGCATAATGATAGAGTAGTGATGTTAAAACATAAACCACAAGAACTTCAGCAATCCATGATAATTCCTCAAAAGTAAATTAGGTCCTGTTAAACAGTATTTTTTGTTATCTTTTTTTTTTAAGGAGATGAAATAGTTAACGCAATGTGTTTGTTAAGTTATTTTAAAAAATAATATGATTTGTTACTAAAAACATTGAAAATAAGTTTTAGGTGGGTGTTTTAAGCGTTTTCAAAATGAAAAAAAGGATTAGGATAGTCTAACTCATTTTTTATTAAGTGTGAGTCTCAAAGTTATTGGATTTATTTTGAGAAGTCCAATGTGAATTTTAACCCATATATGCACAATGCAATGCGAAAGGATTTTTTCACTTTTAAAGTGTAAGGTGCAAACAAAGAGCGTCTTACATTTCAAAAGAATAACATAAAAAATCTTAAATATTATTATATTATTTAACAACCATCATACATATAAATAATTAAATATTATGAAATGATTTACACATCTTCAAGTCAAACATTAATAAGAAAATTTACTATCAACAAGTAATAGGAAATAGTGATGTGACGAGCAATGCACGATAATAACACATCATTGCAACCATTCTTATTCGAACAAGAAGTAGTGTAGCATGAGCAATACACTGCAAAGTAACGGCGAAGCATGCATTTCGCCTCTTTGACTGCATTTTACGATGTAAGCCCCCCTTTACGGAACGATGCGAAGCTCTTTCAATATGCTCAACAACAAACTTAAATTGCATGCTTCTTTGTGCTTTAACAATGAAGGTTGTTGATATGAAAATACTTAATAATTTCCTTTTAGAAACAAAAATCTATATACCGTCCAATTAACAAGAAAAGCTCACACAGAATTTGATGTATCATCGCTGTCATTCTGAGTAATGCAGTAAACATCAATATTCAAATTGTCTAATTACTATGCATGTTGAGAACAAAAATAATAATTGCAAAGGGGATAATTTCTCTTTGATTTCAATTTTCTAAAGAACAAAGAAGTTAATTTCTATGCAATACCTCTTGAAGAATCAAAGCAAAAGAAAAGACATCCACTTTTGTGTCATATTCTTCATTACGAAATACTTCTGGAGCTACATACCTGCCTGTTAAATAAAAATCAGCATAACTAGAACATAAATTGCAAATTCAACGGCTACTAGTAGACACTGGATTTTAATGCTTATGGAAAAAAATTAAGCTGACTCAAAACAGAAATAAAAAATATGAGAATACAATAGCTCTATACAAAATAGAATAAATATCGTTGTCACGGCAATGGAGCTTCTAGGGGAAATAGTGAACAGGTTAACAAACGTTTAAATAAAAGCATAAGCTTCAGTATTTTCTCTCAGCAGCTCAAAATCAAACCTTTAATTTTTCAAGAACCTACATAATTAATGTCATGCCTTAGTCAATGTTCTCAAATGTTTTACAGACTTTCACCAATTTCCTACAACATTAGACATGATGGATATCATAACAAGACTGGTCTTCTCCATATTAATACTGTGAGAAAAACAGTTAGCTCCATTTGAAAAACTTGATCAGCAAGGAATTTTCACATTACAAAACTAATACTCCAAATAACAAATTACACTCAATTGCTAATGTTAGTATTCGAGAATTTTCAAATAAAACAAATGATAAAGCCCGTCTTAGGATCTAGGGTTTACTAATAGGACTCTAAGTTGAGATGCACAAAAGCACGCATATAAAACACCAACTCATATTTCACTAACTCTTAGTTTATTACAAAAACTATCTAGTTTGCTGCATAAGACTCGCTCAAAAAAAATAAAAGATCGCCTAAACATAAAACCAAGAAAGAAATCTAAAACCAAAATAAGCCTGCAATGAAAAGAATTCATTCCACAAAAAGAAAATCAATGTAGCTCATTTCCTCAAATTCCAATCATATGCAAGAAACCAATCACTAAGTAAAAAAATGAAAAAAAAAAGTATAATGATATAAGTCACTTTATAAAAAAATCCAAATCTAATTGTGGTACAAGGAGAAACTTCATGTGAAAATTATTGTCAAGACTTAAACCGCAATCTAATAATTCACATCTAACAATAATGACAAGATTTAAAAGAAAATCTCAAACTATATTAAGCATCAACTTAATTTTTATATGCCTCAAGATCCTATTTATAATCCAAAAATACCCAAAATTAGCTGTTTCACAAAATCCCCAAAATCTGGCTAAAAATTGCAAGATCTCAATTTAACAACCACAAACTCCAACTTAATTTTTATAAGCCTGAGGATCCTATTTAAATGAGAATTTAACTCTTAATAGAATACAATGGAGAAAAAGGATTCATGTAGTGAACCCCACATAGTGAGACAACTTCTTGTTGTTATTGCTGAACACCAACAAAAATAGGATGTTTCCAATTCCAACCATTTCAAACAACAATTTTCAATTGAAATAGTCTAAAAGTCAAATTAGCATGCAAAGGCCATAGAAGGAAATAGGTAGCGTAGGATTATATATGACTAGACTACCTAAGTCTTGATTAAATATGGAAGGTGTTATTAGAGTATAAATATATTAATATAGCCCTCTATATTCTTAGACTGGTTTATGTTATTTAGGATTGCTACAGATCACTATATACATTCCTTAATTATAAATAAAGGACTCTCCCTTGAATAATTCACATCAATTTCCTCCTCTAACATGATATTAGAGAGCAGTTAGCACTACCTCCGGTCACTAATCTAATAGGTCTGCACTTACTCACAACTCACCACCTTCACAGCACTTGCTTCTATTGGAGACTTCATGATGAGGTCATCGATAGGAGATTTCGGCGCGTCTATCAAAGACGACCACGGAGATCGACGGCCATGATAGAGAGTCTTTATTATTGATTTTACTTGTACCAACAGTTTATATATTATGCTTTTATTTTCGTAGTTTCCCATTTTACCTCTGAGGGTAGTAGTTGCTCTTGTAGCCCCAAGGGGCATTTTAGACTTTTGCATTTTTCTTTTGTTTGGAGCCTATTTATATGGCCTTTGTATCTTGTATGAGGATGATTGGATAATTGAATGAAAATTACGTTTGTGTTCTCTTTGTGAGTGCATGAGGATCTCTTGGTGAGTTCTTCAAACTTGAGATCTCTTAGTGAGTTCTCAAACCTTGTTCTTGTTTTTATTTACTTTCTCTTCCCCACCCAAAACCCTCACATCACCCCTTAGTTGGCAGCCGAACCCTTGGTTTTCCCCCTACCACCCGTCGGCCAACCTAGCCCCACCATCCGACCATGGTGCCGCCGGCTTCCCCTCACGTCCACCCTCCCACCGCCACTCTCCCTCGTAGCCGCTCGTGAATTTGAAATTTCAAATTTTGAAATTCTTCCATTTTGGAAAGTTTTCATTTTTGGAAAGATTGAATGAATTGAAATTTCAAAATTTGAATCGAATTGGATTTATTGAATGATTGCTTAGTCATCATCCTTGAATAGAAATCCCTCCCTCTCCCTAATTTCCTCTCCCTGCACTCAGCCCGCCCCCCCCCCCCCCCCCCCCTATTATGGCCCCATTAATGGCTCTCATTAACTCCCCTAATCCAATTGAAATTTGAAATTGATTTCATTTGGATTTCCCTCCCATCCCAACCAAAACTGAAATTATTTTCAGTTTTCACACCCAAACCCTCTCCTCTCTTCTCTCTTGCCGCCGGCCTCCCTTGTATTTCTTTCCCCTCATTAATTCCCCATTAAGGAATTAATGAAATTGAATTAAAGTTCAAATTCCTCCCTCCAAAACCCCCCCAAAACTGAAATAATTTTCAGTTTCTCACACCACATCCCCCTCTTTCTCTCCTCCTCACCGCCGGCCTCCCTCTTGGCTTCTTGAGCCGCCGGCCACTTCCTCCACCCTTTCGAGGTCTCTTTGCGGCAACCACTCCAACCCCTGTCAAGGATGCATGGAAGAACCCGAGTGGAATTTCGGGTTTGAATACGACAACAACGGAAGAGTCAACATCCTCCGATCACAATTCTTCGACGTCGGATTTGACTTCGACGATACCGTCGACGAATACTTGGACCGGATCTTGCCGATGCTAGTAGATTCCATTGACGAACACTTCTTCGTCTACACTTGGATTATCAAAGGTCGAGCTACCGTGCCCCCTCCGCCTCCGAGATCCTTTCCCACGGCGACGTTCCTTGGTACCTCCATCCTAGTGGCAACCTCGATGCTAGTCTGGACAATCTTTCGTCGCTCAACTTAGTCTCCGTAGGAAGAGAGAATTAAAGGTCTCAAGGTGTGAACAACTTTGTATTAATTGTGGGATTTTATTTACTAGCCTTTGTTTTATGTTTTCCTTTGCGTATGCTTAAATGGTTTAGTTTTCTTGTTGTAGTTTCTTGCCTAACAAGTTGAACATCGCGAATTACTTGTAATCAACTTAACTTTGATGCATGAATAAATAATTCGTTGAGCTAGACTTTAATTCTCTTTTTAAACTCTTGTGTAACTCCACCATTGCATCACATCACTTCATCTGCTCACTATTTGTGCTAGTATATGCTCACTATATGTATCCCTCCTAATTAACTCATGATGGAAAAGAGAAGGCAAACCATTGTTAATCAAATTTCCTAAACATTATAATATAAAGTCCTCTAAAGTTGACAGAATTGGTACATTGAAACTCTAGCGGGTAGTGAAAATATGGGATCTTGATCAAATTTACCTCCACCCAGCTGTTACATCCCCACGGAAAAAAAATCCCCATTAATTCAATTCAAATTAAATATTAAGTCTAAGGATAACATTTAAGCCCAAGAAACATCACTAATCGACAGTGCTTTTCCACCAGCATAAAAGATAATTAACTATAAAGCCTAGCACACATAGGAAATTTGGACCCCATATAAAAGTCAACCCTAGTCCATCATGTAATGGAGAGACTGCTTAAAATAAACCTAATTCACTTTAAAAAAATATGCCAATTTCTCTCTAATACATACCGAGGAGGATTAAATTGTCAATTGGTAAAATGCCTTCATAATTTTGCCAATTGGGACCCACGCTCACCAAGAATTCTACCTTATTTCTTTCTTCTTTTTGTTGTCACCTAACTGAACCATGTGATCTCTACCATCTACTTATCAATTCATGGACTTTGCTATAATTATTCTAAAATTATTATCCTATCAACTCATCAATTTGGAGATTATTGTGATTTGGTGCGTTTCTTATTAGAAGCTCTCCTAGGATTGTTTCAATACTACACAAATACAACAATAACATCAAGCCTTTATCCCACTACGTGGGGTCGGCTACATGAATCATTTTTCTCCATTGTGTCCTATTAAAAGTCAAATTCTCATTTAAATCTAATAAAGAAAGGTCATTCCTAATATTTTCTAATCAAGTCTTTTTAGGTCTACCCCTACCTTTCTTAACATAAGTCAAATCTAATACCTCTACTCTCCTAACCAGGTCATCGGAAGGAACTTTTATTTGGTACGTTCACTGGACGAAGAGGAAGGTTTGGTTTTAGGCAAAAAAGTGCCTGTACCGAGTTTTTTAAAAAAATACCTAGTTTTTTGAAAAAACTCGGTACAGGCCCTTTTTTGCCTAAAACCGAACCTTCCTCTACGTCCAGTGAACGTACCTAATAATTACTCCATCGGAAGGCCGCCGTTTTATGTGACCAAACCATCTAAGGCAACTCTCTCTAATCTTATCTTCTACTGGAGCTACTCCAACCTTTTCACGTATATACTCATTTCGTATCCTATCTCTAAGGGTAAAGCCACTCATCCACCTGAGCATCCTCATCTCTGGCACACTTAACTTAGTATTATGCTTCTCTTTTAATGGCCAACATTCGACACCATAAAGCATTGCAGGCCTCACTGCCATCTTATAGAATTTTTCCTTAAGTTTGAGGGGTACATTTCTATCACATAACAAACCCGATGCATTCCTTCACTTCAACCATTCAACTTTAATTCTACTGATAATATCCCCATCTATTTCACCATCACTCTGAACAATAGATCCAAGATATTTAAAACATGTACTCTTATTAATGACTTGATCGCCCAAAGTCACAATCCCCTCACTAGGTCTATTACTACTAAAATTACACTCCATATATTCCGTTTTAAATCTACTCAAGCGAAAACCTTTAGACTCTAAGGTTGACCTCCATAATTCAAGTTTACCTTCAACTCCCTCTCTAGTCTTATCAACAAGAAGAATATCATCAGCAAAAAGCATACACCAAGGTACATCTTCTTGAAAATGTCTAGTGAGAACATCCATGACTAAAGCAAAAAGAAATGGGCTTAAGGCTGATCCTTGATGTAACCCAACCAAAATAGGGAAATACTTGGTAAATCCACCTTGTGTTTGAACACAACTAATAGCTCCTGCATACATATCTTTAATGATTTAAATATAAGCATTATTGACTCATTTCTTTTCAAGAACTCTCCATAGCACTTCTCTTGGAACTTTATTATATGCTTTTTCTAAATCAATAAATATCATATGTAGATCCTCATTTTCTCTATATTTCTCCATCAAACCTCTTAATAAATGTATGGCTGCCATAGTCGACCTAATCTGCATGAATCCAAATTGATTTTGAGAAACATCAGTATCACGCCGCAGCCTATGCTCCATAACTCGCTCCCATAATTTTAAAGCATGACACATTAACTTAATACCTCTATAATTCGCACAATCTTGTGCATCACCTTTATTCTTAAAAATAGGAATTAACACACTCATTCTCCACTCATCTGGCATCTTTTTAGTCTTCAAAATAGTATTAAAAAGTTTAGTAAGCCATGAAATTCCTTCATCTCCTAAGCATTTTCACACCTCTATTGGAATATCATCAGGTCCAACAGCTTTTCCACCCTTCATTTTCTTTAAAGCCTCTCTAACTTCAGTTTTACTAATATGTTGATAAAAACAGAAATCTTTATTTTCATTTAGGGTGCTAAGGTCACTATAGTCAATCTTATTTTCACAATCTTCATTAAAAAGTTTAGCAAAATATCTCATCCACCTTTGTTGAATATCATCTTCTAAGAAAAGTATTTTTTGATCTTCATCCTTAATACACTTTTTTTGAACTAAATCCTTACTACTCCTATCTCTTTGTTTGGCTAACTTATACATATATCTTTCTCTCTCTTTAGTATATAATCTATTATATAAATCACTAAAAGCTAATGTCTTTGCATCGCATATTGCTTTCTTAGCATCCTTACGAGCCACATTATATATTTCCCAATTATTAGAATTTTTAAAATTAAACCAATTTTTATAACAAAACTTCTTATTTTTAATCTTTTCTTACACATTTGGATTCCACCACCAACTATTTTTACTATTAAGAGCTTTTCCCTTTGATACTCCAAGGACATCTTTTGCAATATTCTTAATATCACTAGCCATTTTTTCCCATTTAACATTAACATCCTCATGCACAGACAAAATCTTAAGATCTAAAATCTTATTCTCAAAAATATTTTTGTTAATATTCTTTAAATGCCCCCATCTAATCCTAGAAAATCGTTTTACTTTATTTATTATTTTATGCCCCTTTATCTTAAAGTCCAAAACTAATAATCAATGTTGGATAGATAAATTTTTACTCGGAATAACTTTACAATATTTGCAATCTAAACGATTTAATTTTCTAATAAGAAAATAGTCAATCTGGGTTGTACTATATCCATTTTTATAAGTGAAGAGATGCTCATTCCTTTTCTTAAATAAAGTATTAGCAATTGAAAAATCATAAGCTAAACAAAAATCCAATATGGTCTTGCCACCTTCATTCGTCGTTCCAAATCTATAGCCACCATGAATGCTTTTAAAATCATCTACCTCTCTACCAACATGTCCATTTAAATCTCCTCCAATAAAAAATATTTCTTCAAGAGGTATCTTTTGTATTAATTCTTCTAAGTCATTCCAAAAATTTAATTTAGAACTCATATCCAAACCTACTTGAGGAGCATAAGCACTTATAATATTAACAATCTTATCATCAACAACAATCTTTAAAGCTATAATTCTATCTCCAATCCTATTAATTTTTATAATATTATCCTTTAAACTCTTATCTATAATAACACCTACACCATTTCTAGTACGACTCCTACCCGAATACCAAAGTTTAAATCCTAAATTATCAATTTCCTTAGCCTTCTCTCCAACCCATTTAGTTTCCTGAATGCACAATATTTAACTTCCTATGAATCATAATATCTATTAATTCCATTAATTTTCCTGTAAGGGAACCTATATTCCAAGAGAAGTGCTATGGAATAAAATAATCAGACCAATTCTCACCAATTCTTGTAACATCCCCATCGCCATGAAGCCATCAAGGAAGTGCATTTCCAATTTAGCAATCTTTCTCGCGCATTTTCTAATAAAATTGTGACCACTATCACCAACTTTAACCATATCCCAACAATTTTAAAATCAGCTTTATGAATTCTCCTTCCTCAATCAATACTATTAAGTGTTGACTTGTGGGCTCCAAAAATTCGTCCCCGGCATCCACCCGACTGTTGCTTTTTCTTTTTGGGGGGAGTTTTAATGGAATTAAGTTCCGGGGTAAATTTTGGAAAGGCAGATGGGTTTGTAAATAAGACACTACCCAGAGATTTCGCCCTCATTTTACGAGGACTTTATAATCTGAGTTCTGGTTTCCTATAGGCACAAGCCCCTATAATTAATTACCCCTCCCGATCACGAGAGAGAACTTTTGATTAAGGCTAGTCGTTGATGAATACATCGCATCCGTAGATACAAGGTATCCGGCATATAGTAGCAGCATAGGCTTGAGAATTGAAAAGGGTTTGATATTTAAAACTTAAAATTTCACCATCTTGCAGTTAAAGCGGATGGTGGGGAAATGAATGATGGATCCGATCATGATCCCATGGTTCCGTCATCCCGGGCCATCGTGGTCCCTGGTCTACTTAGTCAGAGGAGGTAGTCGACCCAACCTGGCAGAAGGATCATTATCGACAGCCATGAGTTGCTTTGTCCAAGGGTACCTTGTAGGCCTGGAGTGGATATTTGCCTAAGGGGACAAATTTGAACTCACCTTAGCTAACAGAGGGCTTTGTGCCCTATCGATCATATCCTATTGATTCATATCTCAAGGATTTGATGTCACTAGAAAGCATATTGGCTATAGCTATAACCGGTATTTCGTGGTGCCATTTGGCGACAAAACCACTCGGTTCAGAGGGCCCTGAGTAATAACCGTTTATCCTGCAATGTCATTTGGTGGAAAAATCGCCGGTCAAAGGACACATACCACGCCCTTATTGGCAGGAGATTGTTTGAGAATGGATCCTAGTGATATTTTTGACTAGGCATTAGCTTTATGTGAGCTGAAGTAAATTTTAATTTGTCCACCTCGGCAAACTGTTGCGGAGGATTGATGGATTTTGCTTTAAACGCTTGAATGGTTGAAATTTAATTTTAAATATTTGGATTTGATATTTGTGGAGTTTTGGATTATTTTTGGATTTTAGTGGAGTTTTGAAGTTGTGATGAGCATTTTGGTGGCGTTTGAAAGGCATTTGAAAGTGTTTGTGAACCCTTCCGGTTGAGATAAATATTCAATACGGCCATCATCGAGGTGTTTGGGGGCATTTTCATTGACTAAACCTTGTCGACCCTATCAACTTGCCGGTACGGGATCGGGTTCGTCATATGCTTTGTGCCTTTATTAGTGAATTTTCATTGTTTTAGGTCTTAAAGGACTAATATGAATGTATTAAAATAAATATGTTGGTCCTCACAATCGTATATTTGTTTGATGATTCAAACCCTGTCGACTCATATTGATCCGTATAGAAGGAATCGGGTTCGAATTTGAATTCCTTATTGACCCACGCAGCATGCTCAGACATCACGTGTGTACTTATAACACGCTCGTTGGGGCCCGTGCGAATGTTTGGGGGTATTTTATGATTATTTGTTGATCCTTATCTACTCTAATTTACCCGCTTAGGAGAATCATGTTCAAATTGAATGACCCGCGCAGCATCCCTAGATGTCGCGTGTGTACTAATAACACGCTCGCCCGGGGACCATGCGGGTTTTGTGATTGCATTTACCCATTTGTGTACCTATGTGTATACAAACACGGTGCATGTACGAGGGTACTTTGAAAAATTTGTAAACATCTTCTATCCACTTGCATAGATGTTGTGGGTCCGGTGGCGTGTTGTAGCAGCTTCTGAATAGAATTATTTGCTACTTTATACAGGTAGACTGTCGTGCACTACTTATTGCTTTTTGCAGGTGAATTATAGTGTACTAGCTAATCTCCTGCTTTCAGTTGTATATGCTTGCATCTGCTGTAACTCCTTTGCGACTTTCTTGTGGACGACATATTAAGTGTACAACACGTGGCTACAGTATTTGGCCTTTTTAGTACATTCTCTATTATTGCTCATATGCAGTTAGATGTATTCATTCATAGGTTAAAATTGACTTCAGGATACTACATTTACTAAAGTCTTGCTGCATCTACCCACAAATGGCATGTAGTACATACATCTATATTTGTAAAGAGATTGTATGTATTGCAGATCTTTCACTCTTGATTGCATATGGATCAGTGTGCTTGTCTGTATCTTGATGTTGATTGTTGAAGTGTTGTAAAGCAGTTATTTCACTGCTAAATGTCCTTCACACATTGCTCGTGAATATATATTGTATCATTTGTTGCATGATGCTTGTGTTTACAAGCTTTTTGTTATTTTTAGAGGTGATCTGTGGTACATGTTGTAACTTGTTATGTTCATTACATGCCAACCTCCATCCACAGGGGGCTCATCTGCTAGGTGTCCAATTGTTGTTGGATATGAAAATATTTTTGCATATATCACATATCCACTGTCACTACCTATAGATGGCTACTCATCTGTCATCGTAAGCAAGATGCCTCATTAACTATAACTCTCTTTGACTTTAGCCAATGGGTATATCATTATATGCATCACGAACATATTGACTAATATATTCATCACAAGCATCATGTCCCCTTTCGATAAGTGGATTGTCACACTCCTTCAATAAGTGGATTGTCATACTTATCGTAGGCATGTCATTCTTGTTCTTTTAACCATAAGCTAGTTGCAGGTGTACCGTCGTTTACATCACATGTTCATTACAAGTCTTCTACACTTGTTTGTAGGCATGTCTTGTGATGTCATTCATGAGTATTCATAAATTTTTTGTAGTTATTTGTAAACATGTTATGCTCATTATAGTCCATTCAAACTCAAGTCCCTTGAGTCCTCTGTTGTTCAATGCAGATTCAAGCTCAAAATAGATTCAATCTTGAGTTCGAGTTCTAATTCAACATACCAATTTAAGTCCACTTGCATATGATTCAAGTTTGAGTTCTTTGTCAAGTTCAAACGCTAATTCAAGTTTTAATTCAATGTCATTGCAGCTCATATCACATTCAAGTCCAAATAAATTTACTCCATGCAGTCAAACTTGATTCAAGTTCTAGTTCGAGTTTAGGTTAAGTTCATGCTTGGATTCCTTGTTGTCTTCTTGAGTTCAGACTCCATTCAAGTTCAAATATAAGTTCTTGAGTCTATAATTGCTCAATCAAGTCCAAATTTTATATTGTTCTTTGAATTCAATCAAGTTCTCTTATATTATTCAAATTCATTTGAGTTTAAGTTCAAGTAGTATATTATGATTGATTAAATCAAGTCCAAGTTCATAAGTCCTTGCAAATTCTTTGTGCTCAATCAAGTCCAAGTGCGATTGTACGTTTACCTGAAATCTTGGCAGCCTCCCGACATCTCCTCCGTTTAGGGGAAAACTACGGAAAACTGGGCCTTCCCACCATGCTAAGAAAAGCGTCTATGGTAGGTGTCCTCGGACGAGGACACCACGGCAGTATATTTTTTATCCCCCACCACGCTAAGAAAAGCGTGTATGGGTCTTTGGTATCTGTTGCAAAAGAAAAACAGTTATTTCCCCATCAGCGCGTACTTATGGGTATCCCTACTTTGTTGTACGCATCGTACCGGGTTCCCATCCCACCACGCTAAGAAAAACATGTATATGCGGTTTTCCGGTGCGCGACGAACGCCAAAGAAAGGATTTTAGGTGATTACCCGATTTGTCGAGAGCACCGCGATGAACTTCCTCCCACCACGCTAAGAAAAACGTGTATAGGTGATTGTTTTGTCGCGTTACAAGCGTCAAAAGTGAGTTCTCGGAGGTTTATGGTTTATAAGGATTATACCTTTGCATACCGACGACGAAGTTTGCACACTGATCGAGGCAAGGGAAGAGAAGCATTTGCATTTGTATTTTTTCATCTCTCTTTTTTTTAGAAATTAATTATAATTAATTACTAATAAGAATTAATTATAATTAAAAATAATAATTAATTATTATTAATAAAAATTAATTATCATTAATTATAATTAATTAGGATTAATTATAATTACTATGAACCATTTGTATATAAATTATAATTAATTCATAATTAATTATAATTATCTTATAATAAATAATTATAATTAACATTACTTAATTATGATTAGAATAATTAGTTATAATTAATGATAATTAATCATATTTAATTAGTAAACATAATAATTAACTACAATTAATTATAATTAATATTAACTAATTATAAAAATTATAATTAATTTATAACTAATTATAATTATTTTATAAAATTAATTATAATTAAAAATAATTAATAATAATAATAAAATCTCCCTCCCCTGCTGTCTTGGTTTGGGGATTTAAGGGATTTGGCCAAACAGCTCGTGAAAGGGAGAGAGTTACCTTCACGCGAGCGAGCTACTGTTGCTTCTGATCAAAGTGTCGCTACTTCCGATCGGACGGGAAGGGAGATCGTGGAAGGAGCAAAGTCGGACAACCACGAAGGAGGCGGTGGAGCTACGGGAAGGGAGAAAGTTACTGCCGGAACAAGCGAGCTCTCGTATATTGCTTCCGATCAAATGTCGGAGCTTCAGCTCCAACTGACAGGGAAAGGCGTTGCAGGTGCGAAATCGGATGACAACAAGGAGTCGAAGAGGTGGTAGGGGTTGGGCTTGGAGGAGGAGATCAAGGTTCAAGAGGTGTTTGCGAGAGATCAGAGGTAGTGACGGGAGCTCGGTCGCATGGGAGAGGCGAATGGGGGAGTCCAAGCAGCCGAAAGGCTTCGTTTGATGGCCTTTTAACGACGATTTGGGCACTCGATCGAGGCGAGATAGCATATTTTGAGCAGGATTTCCGGGATATAGACTCGAACAGCGCCGTTTGCAAGTTAGCGGGATTTCCTGCAGGTTTTTAGGGATTATGTGGATTTTTCTCTTTTTTATTGTTTCCTGTTGTGGTCAACATGACTAAGGTCCTGAAACTATTCTTTACAACTCATTTTCAACAACTTATTATCAAGTTACCAAAAGTATACCTCTAAACAATTGTGATATGTCAGTTTTTAATCAATGCAGCTAAAGCGTGCCAAACAAGGCCCAAATTATTTAGGTAATGGAATACATTTATTAACATTTTCAAAGGGTAAAACATGAACAGCTGCAACAACTCACAGCCATTGTCTTCACAAACCAGTGGTTGATCCTCTCTGACAGATTTAGTCATGTTCAGCAACTTGCTCAGGCCAAAGTCTGCAACTTTCAGGTGTCCTGAATCATCCCGCAAAATATTTCTGTTTTCTTGCAATGAGTGAAGAAAACACTTGAATCATTTCAGAACATTCAAGTAAATAGGAAAAAGAATATAGTGGTCCAAATAAGAAAGGCACAAAAAACGCACAGGTAAACTTACGAGGGCTCAAGGTCTCGGTGGATGATTGCTTCAGGTTTATGTTCATGCAAATAATTCATTCCCCTAAAAGACCAGAGAACGGTAGCAATTCACGTAAAAATGCACTCTAAACATTCCAATGTAATTGTCAAAGTCAAGTTAATACGTGCAATACCGGAAGATTCATTCACATTTTAGTTAGGAAGGTTTTGGCAAACTTTCCAAATAATTCAGCATAAAAAAGTTACAAACCTTGCAATATCCAGCCCAAATGTTACTGCCAATAGTGGCTTTAAGGCCCCTTTTCTTTTTAAGAAGGCTCGGAGGTCACCCTGCATTCAAAGAGAAAAGTTGTGCAAAAGTGAAAAGAAAGATTCAGTCAGACACTCGTGTAATGATAACAACGTTAGTAAAACAAATCTTAGTAAGATAAAGTCAACAGATGTCAAAACTAGGTAGTTAACGTTCTGTATTTTATTTTGGAAGCGAATTGTTAAACTGTACTGAGCTGCTCGCTTAATGACAAAATGGTAGTAATGATAGTAATTTCATTTCCTTCAAACAAACTTGTTACAATAATTTTTTATCAACACCCAATCCCCTTTTTCTCTTTCTTCCACGCACAATTTTCATGACCATTTCACACCCGAATGCCTAATTTCTACCCACAGAAACAATCACCAATGTTTGGGGTCTTCGCCCATCTGGCCGAGGTAATGACTATAAATAATTTGGGTATTCACCTCTCACCCTTTCTACCCTCTTTCACCTTTCTGATCTCCCTTCCCCACCCCATCCCACCCCCTCTCATTTGCCTGTCATTATAACTATATTCTTTAGTGGTACATTATTACATCATTATTTGATGTGTTATATCTTATGCCATTATCCTCATGTGACATTTTTTTTTGGTCAGAGATAAGAAGATCATTTTCCATTTGGACATGACTCATTATCTTATTAGTAGTATGTCCATTAACGTTTAACTACTAATATAAATAATAGATCTTAGGTTATAAGATAATAATAGGTCTTATCCATTCATCTTGCTAACAGTCCTCAATAAATTTGGACCCTCCCCTTTTCATACAGTTTTTTAAACATTTGATATACACTCCTGTTAATAATCTAGATTTTCCATTCAAAAATCCAAAATTACAAAAAAGGCATGCTATTCCAATCTTCAAATATTCATTTTAGCTAAACTCTTTCTTTCTAACCATACAAACAGCTAGTAACAAAAATTAATATTCATGAAAGGTATTAATTTCGAAGTGATGATACATCAATTTTCTCAAAAAAGAAACAGTTAAACACTTCAAGTTAACCGTTCGGTCATAATTGCCATGTTGCAATCATGTAGTTATGATCTTTTCTAAATGATGCATCAGCAATAAATGAATAGTTCTAGACAATACTTGCTAACATGACAAGGAATAAACAATATTTGACTTTCTGTTTAAAGTAACATTGTATTAAGCAAAAGGTAGCAAACAAGCAGCATTATGTTTAAATAATAAAACAAAACCAACAAAATGGTTTCTAAACATCAAGAAAAACTGTCATTCTTAGTGCATTAAACAACCTTGGGCAAATATTCCGTAACAATCATCATAGGACTGCTTTGAGTAACAGCGCCCAAAAATTGGACAACATTAGGATGCCTAATTTTCTGAAGCAGTGCAAGTTCATCCCTAAATGCCTTCCTGCAACATGTAACAAGAAAGTAAACATTTGATAAATAAGAAAAGTTGAATCCAAAAGTGCTAATATAGTAAGGAGGATAGTTATAGCCAAGAACATCAAGTAAACATCAACTATATTGAATTTAATGACCAAACCCACACTTTATCCTCATCGGATATCACATCTTCATCAAGCCTTTTAACAGCAACCTGGACTCCACGCCATGTCGCCATGTGGAATGTTCCCTGAAAATGGTTTGTTTTTTTCTTTTAACTACAATAATAGTAGCATCAAAATATAATAGCAGAGAGATTTCGGATAAATCCTTATAGTACACAGTAGCCATCATGATATAACAGACCAACCTCACAAAATTATAGAAGAATAAGAAGACATCACACCACTTCATCAGAAATTTCATTTTAATTATAAATAGAAGATAAAATTCAGGATAATTGGCTTTAACTGACATATAACATATATTAAATAAAAGTAAATTTTAAAAGGCAGGCATAGAGCACAAAAGACAGCCTGAAAACCATGTGTCCATGTAATGAAGGCATCAAGATAAATAATTTTTCTTCGTGTAAAGAGACATATTGAGGACTAAATTAATTATAGTGATCATGCACTTAAAAGCTATGAATATTAAATAAAATACTTGGAAAAAAAAAAAGATGGCAAATATACCTTAGTAATTTGAACACTGTTAGAGAAATCAAGTTCACTAGGATCTATCTCATATTCGGGTACTTCACGAAGATTCTTAACATGCATAGGAGCAATCTGGGGATAAACATATCAAGAAATAAAAATCACAGAGATAAGCTAAAAAAGGTTGCTAAACTCTACAAATCTTTTCAAAACCAAATTACATAGAAAATTTAAATAATGCATACCTGAAGTTTAGCTCCATGTTTTTCTAAAAGCTTGATAACTTCAGTATTTTTATAGTGTATTGCATCTGCAAGGGGCTGTCAAAGCATCGACCTTAGGAACTAATAATAAAAATTTATCAATAGAAAATTTTACATCCACGAGTATTCTTAAAGGATACAGGGTGCATAAACAATCACTGGATTTAGATTAGCTCAAAATTCACAGATGAATCTTTAATATTACATATAGATAACATAATTACAAATAAATTTTGCATGTACAGGAGGATGTCGAAGCATTAGAATTGAAACCTAGTCATAAAATATTATCAATAGCATGAGTATTCTTCATGAATGATACAAGGCAGAATTAGATATACCTTCATTAGATTTAGAATGACTAAATTTCAGATAAATCATTAATTGTACAGATAGGCAACATAAAAAAGAAACAAACTATGATAGGATGCATGGAAGAGCTTAAATCAAAGGTAAGCCATTTTCAGCATTTGAACATACACAGCATTTCAAGACACAATTATTTATTTATTTATTTAGTATAGAGACATGACACGATGCTGCAAGCATTTTCGTTTTATATCATCCTTAAGGAAGCATAAAGGGACATACGAGCATAAAGCATGCATAGCTCTAGGAAGTGGAGCATGTCTATTACCCGAGAAAAACAAATGCCAGATAGTTGCATATCAGCCCCTCAAAAACAATAATGTTATATATTTTTTGGGTTATTGGGTTGGGTGAAAGCTCATTAAATCGAGAATGACTAATCTAATTTAGACATTGGGTTATAGCAACATAAGAAAGTAGCTTTGGTTAGGATGCATTAAAAAGTTTAAATTAAATAGCTATGCACTTTTGAATATTCTAATGATGTTATACAGGGAAAAGGTCAGATGTGAAAGGTAAATTAGCTCTCATATCCTTATATGATATTAAAGAGAACTAATGGGATAGGCGACAAAGGGTGCATAGACACAGGCCATGGGGGACATCCATCTTCTAAGAAAATCACTGAGTTGATAAACGTTTTTTAGATTAAACCTTCACTGAATTTAGATTAACACAAACTTTTCAGATAAATCATTAATATTATAGATGGGCAACATGATGCAATAGTCTGACAAAGCATCTGCAATGACCTTGTAATAAATATTACGAATAGCAATATTTGCATTGACAAGCATTCCAGTGAATGATACTGGGTAGATAAACCTTCATTGGATTTAGAATGACTCACAAATTTCAGATAAATCATTAATAGTATAGATAGGCAACATAAAAAGAAAAAACTGTGATAGGATGCACGGACGAACTTGAATCAAAGGCTGACCATTTTAAGTATTTAAACATGTATACCATTTCAGAATAGAAGAAAAAGTATATGCTAACTGTATTTAGTGAGATAGACATGACATGATGCTGCTAGCATTTCCTTTTTAAATGACCCTTAAGAGAACTAAAAGAGACATACAAGCATAAAGCATACTTAACCACAGGAGATGGAGAATGTCTATTAACTGAGAAAATCAAAATATCGAATAGCTGCATATCATACTTCAAATATTATGTAAACTTTCAAATAATAGTAATTTTCTATCATTTTTAAGGTTATTGAGTTAGGTAAAAGGCCCACTAAATGAATAAACTATTTTAGACATTGGGTGACTAGAGATTTGCAAGAGGATATTCCCTATTGTATGCTTTTTGCTAACAATATTCTTCTTGCTGATAAGACTAAAGAGAGAGTTGAAGGTAAACTTGAATTATGAAGGTCAACCTTAGAGTCTAAAGGTTTTCGTTTGAGTAGATCTAAAACCAAATACATGGAGTGAAATTTTAGTAGTAATAGATCTAGTTGGGGGCTTGTGACTTTGAGCAATCAAGTCATTAATGAGAGTAAATGTTATAGATATCTTGGGTCTATTGTTCAGAGTGATGGTGAAATAGATGGGGATAGTATTAGTAGAATTCAAGTTGAATGGATGGAGTGGAGGAATGCATCGAGCTTTTTGTGTGATAAAAAGTACCACTCAAACTTAAGGGTATATTCTATAAGATGGTGGTTAGACCTGCAATGCTTTATAGCGCAAAATGTTGGCCATTAAAAGAGAAGCATAATATTAAGTTAAGTATTGCAGAGATGAGGATGCTCAGGTGGATGAATGGCTTTACTCTTAGAGACAAGATACGAAATGAGCATATATGTGAAAAGGTTGGAGTAGCTCCAGTGGCATATAAGATTAGAGTCTCCTTAAATGGTTTGGTCACATAAAACGGCGGCCTTCCGATGATCCGGTTAGGAGAGTAGATGTATTAGATTTAACTTATGTTAAGAAAGGTAGAGGTATACCTAAAAAGACTTGGTTAGAAAATATTAGAAATGACCTTTCTTTATTAGATCTAAATGAGAATTTGACTCTTAACTGGACACAATGGAGAAAAAGGATTCATGTAGCCGACCCCACCTAGTGGGATAAATGCTTGATGTTGTTGTTGTTGTTGTAGACATTGGGTGACAACAAGATAAGAAAGCTGTGTGTTAGGATGCTTTAAAAAAGTTCAAATCAAATAGCTATGCTCTTTTGAATATTCCAATGATGTTATGCTTGCAAAGGTCAGATGCAAAATGTAAATTACCTCACATATCCTTATATGATATAAAAGAGAAATAAAGGAATAGACAAGAATAAAGTGTACATAACCAAAGGATATAGGAAGCATCCATCTTCTAAGAAAATGAAGATGTCGGGTAACTTTAAATCAAGCCCTTAAAATGCTGTGAAATGACCAAGCCTTACAAAAACAATCAACCTAACCTATCATTGACATTATTCCAACTCAAACAGCGATGTGAGGGCTGGCAAGCCAAGTGGAAAAGAGATCCTTAGACTACGGAGCACTTGATTTCCAGGGAGGCAGACACATCAAGAAACCAACGCCATTTGACAAAAGGTTAAACGTAAACCTATCTCCAACTGAAATCTCCGTCCGGATTACTAAATTCAAACTTTTAATCTCATTTAGCCATCTTGAAAGTATGCATTGACCAGACGATTGTGGAACAGAACACATCTTATCAAGCATTCAACCAAAGGCTGAAAAATTCAATCAAACTAGCAAACCAAAGAAGAAGAAGAAACAAAGGCTTCGCTGGGATCCAACCAGAACTCATCAAAAACTACAGCAGTAAGCCTGAAATAACAAGATACCATCATATAAATCAGAAAAACAACTCAATTTTGCAAGAAAAATCACCGTGCTGCGCCAGCGGTCTTCCACGTCGACCTTCGCCCCTCTATCAAGAAGCAGCTCGACAACTTGCGGGGAACCTTGGCAAGCAGCAACGTGCAGTGCAGTCCGGTTGTCAATATCCTTGAAGTTAACATCGACCCCAGAATCGAACAGCTCCCGCATCCCAACCAGATCACCCTCGTTTACCAGATACATGAGGCGAATATTTGCGTCGATGTCTGGGGGAAACTCCACCTCGACGGAATCATCACCGCCGCGATCCGGAGCCAGGGATGACTGCTTACCGAGCTTGAACCGCCCGGTTGACTTGGACTCCATTGAACAGGGCTCCTTGTTGTCTGCCTAAAACCCTAAAAAATCTGAAGGAAAATCCCAGATTTCTTGGAGCAGAGGTCAGAAACCGGGGGCTGAAACTGGACTCGTATTTGCACATTTTGAGGGGAAAAAAAGGGCTTTTATAGTGTTCGTGGGAAATGGGAAATTCATTCCTTTTTTTATTCTGAATTCAACGTTTTATAATTTTTTTTCGTTGCCGTGGGTTGTAAAATAGTAGCAGGCGCGTAACGGGCAAAATCGTGACATCCCGTGCAACAGTAGAAGATAATTATTAATTAAAGCGAAATAAATCTGTGAGAAATGCATTGAGATGAGCGTAGTATTCATGGGGGAAATACCGAAATACGCATATCCACAATTCATACTTTGGACGGTGGATATTGTCTTTCTTCGGCACAACCGTCAAAAGTAGTGCTAAAAAAAAAGCTATAAAATGTGTTTTACCTCTTTTAACTTTCTATAAATTATTATAATTCTATTCTCATAAATATCTATAGGTGGAAAACACTTTAATAGAGATTTAAAAATTCTTAAATTTATTCTAAAATAAATTTTCACAATTTAAAATTCAAACTAATCAAATTAATTTTTAAAATTTTTATGTTTATGATAAACTCATGCACAAATAAGATGTTAAGCTTTAAAATCATTATTTTAATCCACCGTTGTTCAGCTTGGTTGGTGGGTCAGTACGGTTGGGAACCCCCAACCCGTGTTAGATTCCTCTCAAGCGGCAACGCCTCTTAAGTGAGGCTCAATCAAGTGCAGGCCAAGAGGTTTCTAGGGTATAAAAAAATATTGTATTGATATTTGTTAAGTTGTGTTATTGGGTTCTCATAGTGTGACCAAATTATATTAAGACCATATGCTTAAAGAATTATAAGAGTTATAGTTTGATGAAAAATATAATGGCATTAATAAGAATTAATTTAATGATTAAAATGAATATTCCCATGAATTCATATAATTATAATACCATAGTCTAATTTTAGCAAATAAGTAGATAAATGAATAGGATAAATATTATAAAATAAATTTTATATAAATTCTTTTTGAGCAGCTACCTAAAAGATCCAAAATATGATAGAAGCAAATTAATAAGATGGAAGGAGCAAATTAGGAACTAACAAAGATCCTTCATTGTTAATAGCCCAAATAAAAGAAAATGACAAATTCCTGGAACAAGCATGGAAGAGGTTCACAAACTAGTTCAATTTCTGCTACAAGGTGCAAATATCTTGCATGTCGCTGTTATTAGTCAGCATATTTAACCTTCAGCAGCCCAATCAAAACTATGTAATCTTTGGAGTTGGCTCGGCATGATAAAGAGAAATTATTCAAATTATTATATACAGAGACCGGACGCAGAATATCATTCAGAAATCAATCAGAATGCACCACATCAATAGTATCGAGCAACGGTATCAAGCAATGGTGTGACGTGACACATTCTGGTTGATCTTCGAACAACGTTCGAGATCTGCACAGAATAATTATTTCAAGATAAGATCTCAAATTTTAATTATAATAATTTTTTTAAAAAAAAATTATTTTGTGATAATTATAATTAAGAATATTTTTTTTAAAACACATGCTAATTAAGGCAAACTCACATACGCATCACATACACAAGAAAATCAAAAACCTCTTAATTGATAATAAAAACCCCCGACCAACAGACCAATAATAATCAATCAATTCTTACATTACATTAAAAAAAATACAAAAAAATAAACTAATCATAATCAAAATTTGATCGAAATATATATATATATATATATATATATATATATATATATATAGTTATGATAATTCAAAGGGTGGAAAGAACCACTCTTCCTGAGAATAGGCAAAATAAAATTGTGAAATGCATAATCTTATTTAAGAAATAAATAAAAAAATTATTTTCATAGAATTTAGACAACTGTACTTATTGAAAATGAAAAAAAAAATAATTAAAATATTTATTTTTCTAAGAAAAAAATTATTTCAGGGTTCTCAATTACCCACCCTGTACTCTTTCTGGTTCCACACCTGAAAACTTCCTATTTAAAACTCATCCTAATCAAAGGCATCAAACATCTTCAAAATATGGTGACACAATATGCGCTTTGTGAATAAGCGTTTTGATTCAATGTAATATATTGGCAGTCAACTCTACAGAAAATGATGATAAAACGCTAAAATTATTCAAGTAAATTAACACACAGAACAGGTCTGCAAAACTAATTCAACAAAATTGGCTGAAATAATTATGCTAAATTAACACTGAACGTGCATGCAAAATTAGTTCTACATTTGTAGAACTAAAACAAAGGCATAGTTATGAATTTACATCGTAGCAAAGCAAAAGGTTGTGGGACTGTGAGGGCAAACCAATGCGATCACAGAGAATCCTTAAACTTCAAGACGTGTTTCTTATCCAGACTGTACTCTTCGCAAATGGCATTGATAGTGCAGCTTTTAGCTCCATCACCAGACTTCCATTCAACAAGAAGTTTCTCGAGCTCTTCAGAGGGTTTTAGCACCTATAATAAAGGAAAATAATACAAATTAAATAAATGTGTAGTTGATTGATTGATTCTATGCACAGAGATAGAGAGTTGCTAGTACAAGTGCCAACTGGGCTACATAAGGCCATTTAGCAAAGAAGAAATAGTCCTTTTAGTTGACCCTATCTCTTTCGATGCTATGCGCATCTATTTTGTGGAGTTTTTTGGTGTTTTGGACGATGATGAGAGAGACGGTTCTTTGTTCATCATCTTTTTGGCCTTGACTTGTTGGCAACCATGAAAGTAATACTCTCGTGCTCTATGATTGCATGTGGTTTGTGGTTTAGGGGTTGCTGCAGCCTTTGGATGGTCCTTATTTGGCTACGGGGTGGCTGAAAGGAGCCTCTTGCCATTTCATGAGTCCTTTTGGTTGGCTTCTTTGCCTTTGTTTTGGTTGTCCAGTCTTTGGACGTTGTTTTATTTTCCTTTTACTGATGTATTTTGGGTTTGTCACAACAAAAAGAAGGTCATTTAGCAAAGGCATCCAAACTTTATCATCAGCTTGGGCTAGCCAAAATTGGTGACAGGCTTAGAGGGGAAATCGATTAAGGACTACTTAGTTTGTTTACACAATGATATATTACTCCAATAAAAATAAATAAATTCACACTATTTTTGAGTTTAATTAAAATCGACTAAAATCTGTTCAGGTAGAGCTTCAAGTACACTGCATTCATTTTAGTCTAAATTCAAGTTTAAGCAAACTAAACAGCTCCTGAATTGGCTAAGGGACCAACACTAAGGCCATTAGAAATATGGCTTCTGTGAGCATGAGGGTCAGCCCATCACATAAAATTATGGCCCATTTGACACCCTTAAGATTGGTAGCGACTAACCATCTAAATAAAAATGAAAACAGGAGTTCAATCCATCCTTCCTAGTGTTTACGACATCCATTATCTTCATTTCCACCATTCAAAACCCACTAAGATGAATGGGGCAGCAACAAATAATCATTATGTCGAGGGTGGTACGAAAAATGTACATGATGTAGAAGCATTGCCGACTCTTCCATGATGTGATTGATATAGGAGAAACATAATTTAGCCACATTTTCATGTTTAATTTATCTTGTTTAAATCCTAAATCTTAAACCCTAAACCCTAAAGGCATCAGGAGTTTGCCATACACAACGTTCCCGCTTTCAAATGGACTTTCCTTCTGTCTTTCAAGTGAAAAATTCCCAATTCTGCAAGGTAGTTCATAAAATAGTGAAATCCGCATGGTTTTGAAAGTCCCCAACTGATGTCTCTCTGATAATCCTATCGTGCTAATGCTCTTTCAAAAAATGTGCAACTGCAAATAAAAAGCAATCTCCTGTTAAAACTTCACAACCAGCTTTCAAGTTAGCTGATTATGCTCACTGTTTTCTGCTTTCACAATTGAAAGCTTGCACTGGGTACACTATAGCTGAAGTCCTGCAGTACTCAAGCCCATTTTGTAAGGATTGTTGCGCCTCCATAAGTTCATTATTTCCAATCAAAACTTTGCAACTTCGCCATAAGTTAATGGATTCTAATAAAAACTTCATAATCAGCTTTCCTATCCCCAATGCATCCTTCTTAACGCGTCTTATAAACTTACCAAGTTTCTTACCAACATTCCTAATCTTCTCGAATAAAATCTTTCTTAATCATCCTTCATAATTCTTTTTACTATATTTTTACTATTCTACTTAGCGAATTCTCAGAAAGAGTATATTTCATCCCACTATGCCATGGCGTCTGCCGCAGTGCCCTAGTTACCGCATTGTGTGGTGTTCAAGCACTCATTGTCGCTCCCTTGCATTGAGCACTACGCCATTACAAGTTGTAGAGCACAATTATGTGCTTACATGCACTGCGCATGCCCCCGACTTCTTTATTTCACATTACACTAGGGCTTCTTGCTGCATGCAAAGGTTCTAGCTGCGATGCCCTAGTTCCCGCATCATGTAGTCCTCAAACACTTATCATCGCTCGTTCGCATTGAGCACTGTGCTCTCGCAAACTGCAACACACAATTATGTGCTTCCTCACGTACCCATGAGTTATCACACGCAGTTTTTGTAACAACCCGCATATTGGCTCTGCCAAAATTTTTCCCTGAAGTCAATATAAGTTAAAATCATAAACTGTTTTAGTCATAGCATTGATATTGTAATATTTTAATTACATGAAGTTTTCGTAATTTTTTGGCACAGGTGAAAATCCTTAAGAAATTGACAAAATTGATCTAAAATTATTCTCCTGGAACTAAATTTGGATCAATTTATAAAGTTGAAAACTAAATTAGGATCAATTTTATATCACAATTACAATACGAGGGCCAATTTGGGATTAATTTTGTATGGTTAAGGGACCAAATTGAGTCAACTTGATACTCGGGGACTAAATTGACAATACAAAAAAAGTTTGGGAACTATTTTGAGATTTTTTTTGTAAATTATTGTCCTTTTTTATGTGTGGATTCTAACATACTGACATTAAATCAATGCAATCAAGCCAAACCACAATAATTAGTACATGTGGCATGTGTATTATATTGTGAAAAATGCCTCACGACTATTAATTGCTAACTTCACATAGGTTTGTGAGCTTTTCAAAAAAAAAATATATCAATAGCTCCAATTTGTTTTCGCTACCTAAACCTGTTCCTTTTCATCACTTATCAACTTGTAGCTATTGACTAGAGATATGCTCGTGTTTCTCATTCAATTTCACCCAAATTTTCAACATTTGAGAGCAACTGCACCAGTCAGTGGAAGGGAAACCATGAGGAAGTGTGGTGAGTCAGCTAAAAACCTCTGCTCTATAAGTGGTAGCCGTAGCCATGGCTACACCATGCAACGTTCAAAATGCATCCTATATCTACTTCACAATCGTTCGAGGCAGCAGCAGAGCATGACTGATTCCCAAAACTGTAGTGGAAGAGGCTAAGATTGAAAGCAACTAGTCTAATCTCCTTGCCAGGAGGATATGTACACAGGACCTTAGTACTGATGATGGGAGAAGAACTGGACGCCAATTATGGTAGTGGGCAGCGCATGTGGATCTAATTGTAACATTTTAACAGAGTAAAACAATCATTTGTTTCATTCATAAGGGAGGATCTGTTGATTAGGTTACAGCATCGATATTAACATTATACTAGTGCATGCTTTAGAGACTAATGGTCCCTAGAAAAAAGAACCAAATCTAAGAAACTGAGCATAATGTAACCAGAAACCTAATTAAAGCTAAGCTTAGTGAATACAATTATCTTTCTACGTCCTTCGAAGAGAAATGAAATTTCAACTTCAACTGATACACTTGAGAGCGAGGTATCTCCCTCTATGGAAGAGAAGTTTTCCAGCACAAACTCAACCAACGAAAATGCTATACATACAAGGTGCAAAAAAGTTTTCAAAATAGCTTTGAACTTATTTGTATCACTTACAACCAAAGAATGCCCTAAATTATCCCATAACAAAGGAACCTACAATAAGATCAGGATGGAACAAAAAATACTGTAGAAGGCCGATGATTGGAGAAATTATGTCAATCTAAACCACTAGATGAAGCAGAAAAGGGTATAATTGCCACAATACATAAAAGATGCACCCTACTAAAATGCTACTTGCCTCTGTTCTCTGGTTTACATGTAACCGCACTGTTCTAACATAAAGCTTTTAAATAAAATGCTAACTGATTTTGATTTGAGTGAAATAGAACAACTAATCAGTCATCTTAATAAACTTACCCATGGAGACTTGGGCGTAGCTTTGGTTCCATGATCACTTTCATCCTTGGAACCATTCCCCACCTCATTGCTGGTAATCGAACTCCATGTCCTTGAACAATCTGAAACAAGTAGTAGTAATCGCTCACTTCCCTAAGAAGACAAATACCAGAAAATGAATTAGTCAGTACATTCAAAGAAGAAAAATGAACAATAATCAACAAGCAAGCATATTCTGCTTCCCTAAACAAGATAAAATCAATGATTACGTGCATGTCACCAAATCTCTTCAGGTGATAAAACTAATATCAAAAGAGAAATTAAAATACAAGCTAGAAAAGGATGATGCAATATTGAGGAGGAAGTTTGACACATATAGTATAACGGGTGGGTGCATGAAACTCCTACAAATAAAGGGTTGATGAGAGAATGGAATGGAATACGTATAAGGATAGGGATAGAAATATGAATTTGATAAAGGTTGGAAAGAAGGAAAATACAACACGCACCACAATGCAAATGGATTGGAATGAACTCCACAAGATAAAAAAAGATCCAGAGAGCCTATGACAAATAATTTTTTAATAACACTAATAGTGCCACCATTTACATAGAATCCTTTTTTTTCATATCACTAAAGATAAGCTTGAAGCATTTTGAGATGATCGCTTGTTACATATGCATAAATCATTAAATACATCCCATAATTATTCAAACATCATAATTTTTGGTTGTGCTTCACTTTTTTTATTTCTAATAAACAAACAAGTTTACATGACAAGTGTGAACTCTAAAAATTTGGGATGTGTTATAAGTCAAATTTTTGGAAGTTAGATTAGATTGAAGATGAGACACCACCGAAAGATTTTGCCATCATTTTGCAAAAACTTCATAATCTAGTTCTAGGTTTCTCATAGGCACAAGCCCCAATGTTTAATTAGCCCTCACATAGAGAGAAATTTTTTTATTAAGGTTAATGTTAGATAGATACTAAATATCTTGTGTATAATTGCAACAAATTTGATATTGGTATTTGAAATTTATCATTCTACACTTAAAGTGAATGGCACAGGAATTATGACGAACTAAATTAAGATTTCATGGTTCCATCAACCTAAGTTGTTATGCTCACTGATCTACTTAGTCAAAGAAGTTAGTCAACCAAACTTGACTAAAGGATAAATGTCAGTAGTCATGGTTTGCTTCATCCAAGAGTATCCTGTAAGCATGGGATGGATATTTGTTCAAGAGAAAAAAATCTAAGTTAGCCTTAACTAATAAAAGGTTTTGTGCCCTATTAACTATAACATAAGATTCAATACTCAAGGGGGAACTTATAAGATTTGTTCATGATTGTAATTTAATAGTGTCATTTCGCAGCAAAATCACCTAATCAAAAGACCCCAATCATAATAGTTTACATGTAATTCCATTTGACGGCAAAATCATACTGGAGAATTTGACAATGAATTATAATGATATGTCTGACAGAACATTGACTATTTGTGAATTGAAATTATTCTCAAATGTATCACTCTCGATAAATGGTTATAGAGAGCAGATGAATTTTGCTTTTAAGTGTATGCGGAAATTTTGCTAAATAGTTTTAAATCTTTTTATATTTTAGTTTTTTATTTTAGTTTTTTGGAGTTCAAGCCCCAGGTGATTCATTTTGGAATTTGAGAGCATTTTAAAATCATATAATACCCTCCCATTAATATGTTTATCAGTATAATCATCAATCATCATCGAGGTGATTGACTATTTCATTTTTTATTTGAAAATTGTCAATTTTGTCTGTCTGCTAACAAAAGATCAAATTAAAGTATAAATTTGTGACTTTTTTTAAGTACCAATTTGTGACTTGTGTACAAGTATTGAACTCTAAGGTTTGTATTTTGTAATGAATTTTCTTTGTAAAAGACATTGAAGAACTAATACAACCCCAAAACAAAACATTTTCGCAGATTCAATGGTCATACATTCACTTATGTGGATAAAATTTATGGTGCACAATTTAAACCTTACTCTATAGCTCCCTCTCCTGATGTTCAAGTCTTGTCAACTCCAGTTGACACTGATCTGTCCAAGAAAGAAAAACAAAACTTACAAGCAAACGGCAGGACTAGGGAGAAGAAATGTAAAAGAATTCATAAAGAAACAAATAATTGCAATTCACCACCTGGTTCGCCAATTCCAGGATACAAGAAACCGTCTTCAACTTGGCTGAAAAGAACACTATCCAAATTCTATCTCCTAAGAGCAAGAGGTGCCTATAATAGAGTACATAATGTGGTCTATAAAACCTCAGGAACTCCTAACGGTAAGTGTGTTGGACCAAATATTACTGGGTCCGGTTCGAGACTATAGGTGAGTCCGCTGGTCCAGTTTGGTTGCTCGGGTTGAGACCTTCCAGAGCCCCTGCGTCATTCCCCCGGCCTTGAAACGATCCTGCTATAGTGGTGGGTTCGGTATCCTTGGTTGGAAATTTATGTCCTGATGTTGTCTTTGGTCCTTGAATGTTGTTGGTTGCTACATTGCATTCTTCCTTATCTTCATAATAGTGAGAGAGATCTGCAACATTAAACGTAGGTGAGATTTGTAGACTTCCAGGTAATTCTAATTGAAATGCATTATCATTAATGTGTTTAAGGATACGGAAAGATCCATCTGCTTTGGCTTTGAGTTTGTTGCATCCTCGTGTTGGAAATATTTCCTTGCTTAATCTGATTCATACTAAGTCTCCCACTTTGAAGTCTTCTTGTCGTCTTGACCTGTTCGCTTGCTTTTGATATTTGGCATTCTGCTTTTGAATCTGTTGTTGAACTTGTTCGTGAAGCTTGCGGATCTCTTTGGTACGACGTTCAGCATCTGCGTGGGAAGTTGTGATGGTAATGTGGGGCATTAAGTCTAGAGGGTTGTTTGGGTTTTGTTCGAACACAATCTCAAAAGGGCTGTGATTTATGGATTGATTTCTAGATCTGTTGTAAGCAAATTCCACTTGCCCCAAAATCTCATCCCATTGGCGAATGTTTTTCCCTACAAAACAACTGTGAAGATTTCCCAAACTTCTATTCACAGTTTCTGTTTGTCCATAAGTTTGGGGGTGTGCCGTGGAACTAAATTGTAGCTTTGTTCCCAATTTGGACCATAAGGTTCTCCAAAAATGGCTAAGGAATTTAACATCCCTATCTGAGGTGATTGTTTTTGGTATACCGTGTAGTCGTACAATTTCCTGAAAGTAAAGTCTAGCTACATGCGAGGCATCCAATGTTTTTCGACAGGCCACGAAATGTGTCATTTTTGAAAACCGGTCAACTACTACCATGATAGAGTCTTTCTTCCTTTGTGTGAGGGGAAGGCCCAATACAAAATCCATGCTAACGTCCACCCATGGTGCTTCCGGTATGGGTAAAGGCATGTATAACCCGGAATTGTGCTGTGTTGTCTTAACTCGTATGCAAACCTAACATCTCTTAATGTGTTTGTCCACATCCCTAGTAAGAAGAGGCCAATAGAAGTGTTTCTTAATAATAGCTAAGGTTTTATCTTGCCCAAAGCATCCGGCTAGTCCTCCGTTATGATTTTCAGTTATAATTGCATTTTGAATGGAATATTGGGGAATGCATAATCTGTTTCCAAAAAATAGATATCGTTGTAGAATATGAAAAAACTTAAATGGTTGTTTAAGGCATTGTTCCCAAATATTATGAAAGTCAGGATCCTTGTCATATAGTTCTTGGATGACTTTTATTCCACGGTTTTGACTTGCAATGTGTTGAGTAAAAGAAACCTTCTATTAAGGGCGTCAGCTACTTGATTAGTATTGCCCGATTTATACTTCAAGGAAAAAAGAAATTATGATAAATATTTCATCCACTTGGCATGCCTCCCTTTTAATTTATTTTGATTTTGCAAATGTTTGAGGGCCTGGTGATCTGAGAATAAGACAAATTCCTAGGCAAGAAAGTAATGGCTCCAACATTGACGGGCCCTAACAAGGGCATAGAATTCCTTGTCGTATGTCGAGTATTTCTGTCGTGATTCGTTAAGCTTCTCACTGAAATATGTTATAGGATGTCTGGCTTGACTTAACACAACCCCTATGCCAATGTTAGAAGCATCGCATTCCACTTCAAAAAGTTGAGAGAAATCAAGTAGGATTAAAACCGGAGCTGTGGTCATTAGTACTTTCAATTGATCAAAACTATATTGTGTCTTCGTGTCCCATAAAAATTATGGTTGATTTAAAAGTTATGTTAATGGGGCAGCGACAGTACTGAAGTTCTTAATGAATCGCCAATAAAATAGGCTAACCCATGAAATCGTCGGATGTCATTCACATTAGTAGGGGTCGGTCATTCTTGAACAACTCTTACTTTTTCGGGGTCCATCTACATCCCTTTCGGAGAAACTATAAAATCCAAGAACTTGATTGTATTAACCATAAATTCGCATTTGGAGGTGTTGGCAAAGAGTTTTTGATCTCAAAGGACTTGAAAAACCGGCCAAAGATGTCCTATGTGGTCTTCTAGGCTGCGACTATATATCAAAAGATCGTCAGAATAAACAACCAAAAATTTATTGAGAAAAAGTTGGAAAACCGGATTCATTAATCGCATGAAAGTGCTCGGAGCATTAGATAGCCCAAATGGCATGACAGTCCACTTGTACAATCCGTCCCTTGTCTTGAAGGATGTTTTCCATTCGTCTTCTGACCTCATTCGTATTTGATGGTAGCCACTTGTTAAATCGATCTTTGAAAATAGTGCATATCCACATAGCTGGTCAAACATATTGTCAACTCGTGGAATTGGGAATCAGTACTTGATGGTGATTTTATTGACAGCTCGGCTATCAATGCACATTCGCCACGTGTCGTTTTTCCTTGGTACAAGTAAAGAGGGGACAACACATGGACTAGCACTCGGTCTGACGAATCCTGCCTTGATTAGCTCATCAACTTGTCGTTGTAGTTCCTCATAGTTTCTAGGTGACATACGATATGTGGGCCTATTAGGGATGACTGATCCTGATATGAAATCAATGGCGTGTTGCACTTCCCTCATGGACGGTAGTCCGCTTGGCGGTTGTTCAGGAAAAACTGCCTTGAATTCTTGCAGCAGCTCCTGGACTTTCGTTGGTGGTGGGGGCTCGGGCCTCATTTTCGGTTACCACAATCAGCATTAATCCATATTGAGTTTCCTTGAGGCTTTGCAGCAACAGTGCGGAAGTTACAACTTCAATTTTGGACGTTGGTTGAACCTTTCTTGGAGATGGTTCAATCAAACTCTCTCCTTTGAATGGTATCAGTACCATATTTCGACCGTTGTGGAGGAATGAATGTGTTCTTATAGCCGTAATGAACCGTCTTCCAATCAAATTGCACGGTCTTCCTAAGAGGATGTGGCACGCATCAATAGGAACAACATCACATAACACTTGTTCTTGTAAACTGTTACCAATAGAAAATTGTACCCAACACTGCTTATTGACTGAAATTTTATTGCCTTTCTTGAGCCACGCTAGTTGTTGGTGTGGTTGTGTAGGTAGATTAAATTTTTATATCATCAGAGATGAAACCACATTTTCACAGCTTCTACTATCTATCACAAGTTTGCAAACTTTCCCTTGAACCGTGCACCTTGTGCGATGCCTTAGCCATTCTTGTTCTGGCAGGTATTGGGTATTCAGTAGGCGTTTAATGACAAGTAGTTCACCCTCGTCAGCTAAAATCAGTTGGTCGGTTGTCTGTGATCCACATAGCAGCTACTCTGACAGATGTTCTTCTAACGGCATTTCTTCGACTAGTGTAACTAGCCTTCTATTTGGGCAATTGGATTCGATATGACCAAATTCGTGGCATTTGAAGCATTTCCTAGCAGGAAACGTTATGGATGCAGCTGCTCCGGGATTTAAACGCGGCCTTAACGGAGTCGTGGAGTTGGTAGCAACGTTGGATTTTTGCTCCAGGTTTGAAGCCAGACGTGCACTGGTTCCGCCCGTGGAGTCTCCACCCGTCAGCCTCCTCTTTTGTTTTAGCTGCTTCTCCACCTTTAGTGAGATATTGATTACATCGGCTAAGTTCCAATATGGTTGTAATTGCACGATGTTGGCAATAGCCGGATTAAGCCCTCCCAAGAATCGAGCGATGGTGTTTTCTTCAGGTTCTTCTAATTGACATTTTAACCCCAACTGTTCGAATTCGGCGGCATAATTTTCAACCAACATTTCATGTTGGTGAATATTATGATGGTGGAGGAACATTTCTTGGCGATAATGCATTGGCACGAATTTCCGTTAAAGCTCCTTCATCATCTTTGACCACATAGTAATCTTGGATTTGCCTTCCCGTTGCCGCGTCCGTTTTAAATTCTCCGACCACAAGGATGCATTACCTTTGAGCTTGATGGCTACAAGCTTTACTATATGTTTTTGTGGAATTTCTTTATACTCTAGAATCCTTTCAATGGTATGTAACCAATTGATAAATTCATTCGGGTCTAGTCGTCCTTCGAATTCGGGTAAATCAAGTCGTATGCCAAAATCGTGCGACGGTCACCTTGGTTCACGCCGGAAATGTCTTAAAGGGACATCATCGTCTCCACTTGATTCTTCATGATGAAACGGGTTCTCTTATGTCTCG
Source organism: Dendrobium nobile (assembly GCA_022539455.1). NCBI lineage: Eukaryota > Viridiplantae > Streptophyta > Magnoliopsida > Asparagales > Orchidaceae > Dendrobium > Dendrobium nobile. The sequence continues at coordinate 6,256,505 of CM039735.1, read as the reverse complement.
CCGGGTGGAGGTTCTTCTGTGTCATTTTGAGTATCTCCTTGTTGGCTGACCTCAACGGCAGCCAGTCGCGTTTGTAGTTGTTGAATCTCCCTTCTTAGCTCCTCAATGGTTTGTTCTTGGTTGGTTCTTGGAACCCCTCTCCTTGGTGGCATCTTTCTTGGTCGCCAGAGATGAGGATTTTTGCGGTTGGACAGACCGCAAGAACTCACTACGGGCGGTGAGTTCTTTGGAGAATCTCGGCTTGGTTAGCTCTGATACCAGATGACACCGATCTGTCCAAGAAAGAAAAACAAAACATACAAGAAAACGGCAGGACTAGAGAGAAGAAATGTAAAAGAATTCATAAAGATACAGATAATGACAATTCACCACCTGTTTCGCCAATTCCAGGATACAGGAAACCGTCTTCAGCTTGGCTGAAAAGAACACTATCCAAATCCTATCTCCTAAGAGCAAAAGAGGTGCTTATAAATAAAGTACATAATGAACTCCTGACGGTAAAGTGTGTTGGACCCAATATTATTGGGTCCGGATCGAGACTATAGGTGTGTCCGCTGGTCCAGTTTGGTTGCTCGGATTGAGACCTTCCAGAGCCCCTGCGTCACCAGTCCTCGCAAGGAGGATCGAACTTGAAATAAGTAATTTATGATCTTCCCTTATAAGCAAGGCAACTCGCTTAAGAAGCATTATGTAGAGATAAATTTAATTTTTACATTTGAGAGAGTGTTTATGAATTTTCAAAATGATTATTCATTCTTCCAAGAATGGTGGCACTTAACACGTTTATTAGAACATTACGAATTAGCTTGAATATGAAAAAGACTAAAATTTGTGAAGTTTTATTATAATTGCTCATTTTTTAGTCATTATATAGTTTTTATCCGGGAAAAATTGAGTTCATTCACCCATGAGTGATTTCAAAATTTTCAAATCTCAAATTTATTATTTAATGCATTGGTAGGAGTGCCTATGAGTGATTTTGTTGTGATTTTTAAAATGATTTGAAGCTCTGTAGAGTGATTGGAAGTTTTTAAAAGTGAGAATTTTAATTGACCTCATCTTTGACACAGCATTCTCAAATAGCAAATTTGAGAGTTTGATGCACTGGTCGGAGCACATATGGTTGAATTGAATTCAATGGTCTAATGTTTCATGCAAAATTATTTGACTTCATCTGAAACCCGCATAATATTCTCAGATATCAAATTTGAAAGTTTGATATATTGGTCAAAATACACTTTCATAGATACTTTAATGGAATCATTAGCCTTGTCCTCAAATATTTGAAATCGGCTTTATGAATCTTCCATTGTTAGTGGTATAAAATGAAGCATTAGTTTAGCGAGATTGAATCATTTTAAAAAATTCTGCAACAAATACACGATTCTCCAAATGCATGCACTAATGAATTCTTGGAATCAAAGTGCAAAATTAACAGAAAAAATAATTCATTTGAAATTTCACAATTTTTTAAGAAAATAAGTTGAAGGAAACTGATTTGTTTGATACAAAAAAGTCATACTGAATAAGCATCAAGTTTATATATATATATATATATATATATATATATATATATATATATATATATATAATTTTTTTTTCAGGCTAGATTATTATCAGTTTCATTGATGATCAGTCTATTCTCAACTGTCCAGTCCTTTGAAATCATAGTATCTGGTGCATAAAGCAACCGAATGTAGTTATAGCACAATAGAGTGAAATGCAACCACTATTTGTCTTTTTACCTTGAGAGCCTTCCAATGAGAATATGCACGGAACAAGATCCAGAAAAATGGTACGTTTGGCAGTGGTAAAACCTATAGATATATAAAAAAAATATGTCAAAGAAATAAGAAATCATGTTTTCTACTTTTCTCATTTTGATATTCATGCATTTAAGGGTCTGAGTTTTGCATACATCATGACCATTTTATTCTGTAAAACCACAATATCTAAATTTCAGATATATATGAATAATAAAAAAAATAAAGTGTAAATGGCATTATATATTCTTATTAATTCAAATCATTTTAATTAGTACACACAAGGAAATGGTTTCAACATCTGTATTTCACCTGGCACCAATGAAAGTTTTCATCGGGCCTGACAGATTAAAAGTACATTAAATTAGAAATATCAATTCCTCTTTGGAACTATGTGCATGAATGAACTAAAAGATAAATAGAAGAATAAAAGAAAAAATACCACAAGTTGTTCGAATCAGTGAAAAAATAGAAACAAAATTTAAGATCAGCCAACACAAGAGGATTTAGGGTTGATGAAGTGAACAACTTTGTGCTCCTCTAATCTACCCTGCAGCTGTTGAAGTGCAGATGATCGACACCAAAAAGGAGGTCAATAATATATAGCTAATATTTTACATTTTGCAGTCAGTTTTCTTCGTTAATCACCTAATAACCTTGGCAAGTGTATTTTTCTTTCTTTTAAAGAGAAAAAACAATCAATGATTAAGTAGCTACACATTGTCATAATAGTCAAAAATATGATGATGAAGATGATGATGACAAAGTTATTTTTTTGGCTCCACTTTCGAATGTAACACATATGCTTTTGATGTTTTTTAAGTATATGTTAAAAACTGCGAGTCACCTATTTACATGAATTTAAGTACAATCTTTTTCATCATATTTCTCTCTCATATTTCATAATCATTATAAACCCCCTATTAACCCATCCTAATAAAACCTACAACTCCATTTTAGTCACCACAAATAATATGTTGTAGCAGCCCCTCTACTTCAGCCAAATATTAGTTTTGTAGACCATCTGTTTTACCAATTTAAGTAACATAAGCTCAAAGTACATTCATAACATGCTTACCAATAATTAACTTAAAGCAATTATCTCATCAGTAACCCTATTCACCTCAATAACTTCAACATTTAACAACTATTCACTATAATTTTGATCGGAAACACTTGAAGATTTCAAGTAAATCCTATCAAGAGAGCAAAAACAGCGAGAAAACTCCACGATTCCGATGGAAAACCAGTGAAAAACAGTAATTTATTGCAAGAAAACAAACTACGGAAGAAAATAAGAAGAAAAAATAGATCCTCTATTCGAGAGGAGGATCGATCTCTCCCAAATCTCTAGACGCCGCTAGAGCCCAAGAAATACTATGAGATCTCAAATTTCAGACAAATTCAAGATGCCCTAATGCTAGGAAAACCAACTATTTAATGTGTACAATTCAAAAAAAAAAACTCTAAACAGTCCCTACATTCAAATTTCTCTCCCAAATCCCTCAAAAATCCTTCCAAAACAACTCCCTAATCCTTGCGGCTTGTGCGGCTCGTATAGGAGAGGTGGACACTTCCACCTCTTTCCACCAAATTCGGCCCCGTGTGAACCAGCTGGACCAGTCTAACAAATTCCTACCATATTCTTATTAATTTTCCCAACAAGTGCAAAAGCTTATCCCTAAAAACTTAAAATTGTTTCACTTTTCATTTAGTTCTTAAAGGAAATATAATATGTATTCTCCTCCTAATTATTGTGTCCACTTACAGGAAACTTTCTTGTGCATAAATATTGATGTCAATTAGGTTTGGTGCAATTAGACAAGCCATCAGAAATTGCTCATTGAAGGACAATAATATAAAAAATGTAAATCCAAATGCAAGCAAAATATTTTTTTGTACATTCACGATGCAGCTTCCATTCAAAATGCAATGTAGAGCCGCAACAGCACTTATATTGTCAAGGGACTCATGCAGAAACAAAAGACAGACTCAAGCCTTCAAAGAAGGAACATGGCAGCATTTACGAAGATAAAAAAAAAGGAGAGATTTTAACATAAGACAAGAGTATAATTACTATACAATGTTGTACTTACAGTGAAAACTGAAGTTAAGGGAAGTAAAGTCACTGAGCCATACAAATGCTTCCTATGAACTGCAGATCCCCTGCCTCCGATAATTGTGATATTATAGACAATGGAGGGTAAGTAAACAGTAAGCTACAATATATTTGCATGCTAAATAGTAAAGATAAATTGCTACCTCATAGCTATATGTCGCAATCTTCTGCGAACAAGACGAGGATTCAAACTGCAGATTTTGAAAAAGACATGCAATTTAACCATGAAATTAAAATAATTCAAGAGTATTTTAAGCAAAAAAAGAAGTATGGAGAGAAGGCTATTTATGATATAAAAATGCCATATTAAATGCCTACAAATGGTTTCTAGTGTAGAGATGAGAACACTGCAAGTATCATAAGCATAAATTTTGCAAGAACATTTATAGCTGCATAAAATAGAACCAACATGGCGCGCATCTACCCAGCTGAATGTTCTTGTCAACAACATAAAATCAAAAGCCCTTAGTGAAGGCATCGTTGGCTTCAAGAACCATAAAGAAGATAATTGCTCCAACAACTTGTAGCGAGCTCTAGAAATCCTTCTTGAAATCCACTTATATGAAGAGTACTATAGCTGCAGCAGCCAAAAATAAGTGAAGATACAGATTACCAAAAAAGCACCATGAGCAGCATATCGATAAAACACTGGTATAGTCTGAATCTATAATTCTGGTAGAATGTGTCACACTAAAACTAGGCTTTCCGTATATAGTTAAGTCATGAGCATCCAGGCTTTTCATATATTGTTAAGTCAAGAACATCGTTGCACTATTCAAGTTAGAAAAAAGCTAGAATAATAGCATTGTCATAATCAAGGGTACTGAATTATCATGTGTTTGTGAAAATCTAATAGAAAGCTCCCACTGAACCCATAAATTAGACTAGCTAATCCGGCCACATTGGGCAGACGGTAGAATATCACCAAACACAGAAGTCTCGGACAAAATCACATGAAGTCGTGACTGCAAGAAAAAGAAGCCCAACAGTTGAATATATGGAGTGCAATTTCAGAAATAATAGTTCTTGTGGAGGATTGTAACTTTGAGTGATCAAGTCATTAATAAGAGTACACGTTTTAGATACCTTGGGTATATTGTTCAGAGTGATAATGAAATAGATGGGGATAATATTAATAGAATTCAAGTTGGATGTTTGAAATATAGGAATGCTTTGGGCTTGTTCTGTGATAGAAATGCTCCCCTCAAACTTAAGGGAAAATTCTATAATATAGTGGTTAGATCTACAATGCTTTATGGTGTAAAATGTTGGCCATTAAAAGAGAAGTATAATATTAAGTTAAGTGTTGTAGAGATGAGAATGCTCGGGTGGATGAGTGGCTTTACTCTTAGAGACGGGATAAGAAATGAGCATATACATGAAAAGGTTAGAGTAGCTCCAGTGAAAGATAAGAATAGAGAGAGTCGCCTTAGATGTTTTGGTCACATAAAACAATTGTCTTACGATGACCCAGTTAGGAAAGTAGATGTATTAGATTTAACTTATATTAAGAAATGTAGAGGTAGACCTAAAAAGACTTGGTTATAAAATATTAGAAATTACCTTTATTTATTAGATTTAAATAAGAATTTAACTCTTAACAAGACACAATGGAGAAAAAGGATTCATATAGCCAACCCCACATAGTGGGATGAAGGCTTGATGTTGTTGTTGTTGTATAAAGTTGACCCCAAATAGTTGTGATAAAACTAATGGTGATGATATGTGAGTATCTTCATCCTAAAATCACATTAAAAGCTGATAGCAGTAGTAATGGAAAGAAAATGATGCAGTGAATTGCTAAACAACTATCATTTTTTTTTTAACTATGCTCTATCTAATTAAAATACTGGATGAAAAATCAACCAAACATCCATCTTCTCTATTCCACCATGGGAAAAAAATCTCATCCAGCAGCACTAAACTAAACAGAAATGCAGAGATAACTCACCTTGCTGGATAGGTGATTTCAACTTCCGTAATATCCTTAGAAACAGATTTCAAGAACACTTCAGATGGCTTCACTCTCGACAGGAGCCACAAACCCAAACTGCATCAAATCACATCAACATCAAGCGTGTAACTAACACAATCAGAATAAATAAAAAAATCGATATTTTTCCCCCACCTCAAAGCAAAGCTAAAAAATGACACACCTGTGCAGTTTACTCTTCAATGTGGCCTCTGGAGCCTTCTCCAGGGTAACCCATGCTCGATTCATCTAGTTAACATAATATACGCGATAAGAAAACATTAGAGCAGCTCCAAGAAAATTCTATCATTCATCAATCAAAAGACCTTTTCCGACACAAAGTCCACAACGATCTCGGCGTTTTCAGGGACCGATCTTCGCGTGGACGTGATGTTCCTAAAGAGATCCCTCAATTGCTGCGGCGCCGAAGAGGATTCAAGCGAGGCGGCGGGATCGAGGGACCGGCTAAAGCACCAATTCCTTCCTTTAATGGGGAAAACAACTACCCGAGCTCTCATGATTGCGGTGAAAACTCGTCCACCACGTAATCATGCGGAGAAAAGCCACGAAGCCCTACTTGCTGAATCGAAGCAGGGCAGAGAAGCCCTAATAATATTGGTGTTTCGGCGCCAACAGTTAGCCGCGATATAAAAAAAAAAAAACTGGCAGAGATATCTGAAGATCAACGGTTGTGAATCTTTTAATTCATTCCCCTTTCCTTCGCAGTCTCATTTTTATTATTTAAATATGCCCGCGACAGAATAGTATTAAATTAATGAAATATATGCAAAATGATGCCAAAGAGTCGTACAGAAGCTTTCGATGATATCCGTTTGCTATCGTTTTTTTATTACTTTATTTTTAATTTTTTTTTTACTTTTAAAAATATTTTATATTAAAAAGCCGTTTCTTATAATAATTTTAAATTGATCTGTTTATTGAAAGTTTTGATTACCAATCAATAAGTCTTAGGTTCAAGTCTCCGGTATAAAATGTGTATATATTTATCTTAATTGATCTAAATATGACCCAAAATAATTATAATAATTTTAAAATATTTCTTTCTCGATAACAACTTTAAGTGTGATTTGCCCTGCTTTAATACTTACAAAACTAATAGTGTTGATGGAGATTCTTAAAGAAAATCATTGTAAATCAATTAATTTTTAGAGTTGGTGACCGAAATTGGAAGGATTGGACAGGCAAAGAGTGATTTCGATGAGGTGACCGGAAAAACCATTTGCCGAAAAATATTGTAGAAGCTGAATGCACCATATGGTCTACATATCTGGCATTAGTTGGGTTGAAACGAGTCTTGAGATTGAAAATCATGAATTTCAATGGAGCTTGAACAATGAATTCAGAGAGAAAGGCAGAGAGATTGGAGATGGCTGGTATAGAAGCTCCCAAATATTGATCAGTCATAGCTGCTCTGATACCATAAAAGACCTACTGACGACGGAGGACCGGTTACATAAATAGGTCGTCCAGACCAAGAACAAGAATGAAAGAAAGTACACGAGATGATGCGCGTAGGCAAGCTGACGTGTAGAGGTGTGCTTACATAAGGATCTACAAGGCATTGCTAATATTGAATTCCTTCTCACTTAGGATGCTTAGTCTTCTAATGTAGACATTTTCTTGTCATTCAATGTTCACAAGCACACCTTATGGATTAGTTGGGTATTGCATATTTATTTTTTGAGAATTTTCTTATACCAACAAACAAGCAAAAGTCTTTAAAAATGACTCTTTTGATGTAGCTAAGATGGTGCAAGAGTTGTGCATTATCTTTTATTTGCTAATGTTAGAAAGTAGTCTTAATATTTCTGGGGGATATTCGAATCATTAAGGCTAACTGATAAACACATCACATATACGAGCTTCGATATTATGACCTCCTAATTAGGGTTTAGGGTTTAAATACCACAAGCTGCCCAATTCTCTTAAAGCCATAAATTATAATAAATAAATAAAAAAAATCATTGATATAGCATATTGGATTCATAACATAAAATACAGGTTTATTCTACAGAGTTGTTTCCTGGATGATGTAACATTAATAAAATAGCTGTCAATACACCATTGCATCCTAAAAGTGTCCTCATATGAGACGACTTTCTTATTGCTTCCTAAAACAATTTTTTAGTTAAAAAATTAAACTAAAAAGCTGATTTAGGAAGCAGTAAGAAAGCAGTCTCAAACGAAGCCTTAATCTATAATGTTTGCTTCCAGCCTTAAAGTTGCTAATCAAAAAGCAGATAAAGTCACATTAAGGTTTCGTTTGGGACAGCTTTCGTATTGCTTCCTAAAATGATTTTTTAGTATAAAATTTTCTAATTCAAAAAATTTTTATACTAAAAAACTGTTTTAGAAAGCAACAAAAAGACTGTCCCAAACGAAGCCTACGAAGTCTAAGGTTTCGTTTGGGACGGCTTTTTACTGCTTCTTAAAACAGCTTTTTAGTATAAAAATTAAAACTTTTGTACTAGAAAGCTACTTTAAGAAGCGATAAGAAAGTCATCCCAAACAAAGCCTAACAACATTTAAAAGATAATGAGCAGTAATTATGTTAAAAAATAACCAGATAAGAACATTTTCTAAAATGAATATAAATCAGATGATGCCTAGATAATTCTTATAACAATAACAGTGAATTCCATGAAGAACAAAAAGATAGAACATAATATGTATCATATATAATAAAGAAAATTTAATTATTGAAGAAATCAGGCTTGCAAGTATATATCTATTTATTCAATTATAGGCTAGCATCAACACAATCTGCTCATTGAGCTTGAAAATTTTCATTAGTAACCTGAGAAGACAATGTGAGTTGATAAACTTAGAATAAACTCAATAGGTATAAACTTCTCCACAATGAAAAATATTCAACAGAAATATAATTAGCACATCTAAAATTCATCATTTTGAAATCTAAATATCATGCAAAAAACATCAAACCAAATAATTTGATAGATATAAAAACTACACTGTGCAGTTAAAGTTGGACTTCTCCAACTGTCAAGACAACTTTGGAACACTTGACAGCTTGCTAGGTTACCAATCTACCTAAAACTTTATAATTTCTAACATAAATATCAAAGCTCTCTCCTCTCAAAACAAGATAACTAATCCCACATATTACATCTAAATGGTTTATTAGGATCTCATTAAGTAAATATTACAAAAGTATATTGATTAATTTGCAATCTTGATTTAGGAACTGCAAGGAAAAAATGGTGCAGATAGAGATTTCACCTCTGATTAGTTGTTGAGAACAAGCGGTCAAATTCACCTGGAAGTGGAATCAGGATTGCCAACTACAGTCATCTTGGTGGAGGCAGTAGTAGAGCTCAAAGGAATATTGACAATATGATCTTCAACACCTTGTTTCAAAGTGCTAGATGATTCTTCTCGGATATTGCTAAGCTCATCCTGATCAAATAAGATCAATTTTTGTCAACAAGAATGTATTTTGAAAATATTAAAGGATCGAACATCACATCTACTTTCCAAACATCTAAAGTTGTCCCAAACAAATCCAAAGAAACTGAATATAGGATGTCAAGATGATTTTTTTTTTTTAATGCAAAAAAAAGATGATGTTCATGAAATGAAAGACCGTTGATAGGTGTGAGCAAAATATACTGCAAAACTATAGTATTTAATGAGTTATTACAGGTGAAAGTATTAGATAGATAACAAATTTCAGGTTATGGAAATATAAAGTGAACAGTGAAAATTAGCCAAGCACTATGTGCTGATTTTCTGCTTCTAGATCCCGGAAAACTTTGTGAAGCTGCTCTAGCTCCATTCTAAGTGCAGTGTACTGACAATTCAGCTCAGCCACCTTCCTAGCCAGTTCATCACATTCTTGCTGGTAAAAGAAAAGAAGAGAAGAATAGATCCATCAGATATTGAAGATTAAGATTTTTCCCACATAATCATACGACCACCAGGAAATAACTTGCAAAAAAGAAAAAAAATCATCAAAATGGTCACTGAACTTTTTATGAAAGATCAAAAATGACTCCAACTATATTAAAGTATCATTTTCGTCCCTCAACTCTTTACAGGCGTGGGAATATTTTGGTTCATTTTTAAAGACTTGAGGGATCAAAATGATCATTTAATATAGTTGTGGACCATTTTGGTACTTCATAAAAAGTAAAGGAATCACCTTCACAAAAAAGAAATATACCACATATCTTTAAGTGATAACTAATAATACCCTAAATTAGACGAGGATATAAATATGTACTTTCCCCTACGATTCAAAAGTTAGGGTCATCATACACCGCAATTCGAAGGTAGAAGGGAAGGCATGATTCATAAACATGCTTTACAGACTGCACCTTGTTCAAAGTATAAAAATGATAAGCCTGTGTTCCAGCCTCAAGCAAGCATAAAACTAGGACATCTAGCTTTCAGAAAAAAAAATCTCTCTATTATTCCCATCAATCAAAATGACTAGCCTTAAATTACAAGTGAAGCAATAGGATACACAAGCCTCATATCCATGTAGAATCCATTAATATTTTAGAGGAAGCAAATGAACCCTCAAACCCTCTATATTCAAGCAATTCTTACAAATGCTTTTGGTAGATAGAACATATTAAATGCCTTAACTTTCATCCCAACACAAAACTTGACGCCAATAAAAATATAAAAGGTTTGCATATAGAAAACAGTCTGAAATAGCTTCAATAAAGAAAGTAGGCAACCCTCAATATCATCCATACAACCTTTTTGCTAGATATTTGTATGATAAATTTGAAATTATTTATTTTTAGGAGGATAAAACTTTTTGTAATGGTAATTGTAGATCTGCTGTGAGAAATCAATTTTTTTAAAGATTGTTGCGGGTATTAAAACTTTTTTTTAATTTTAGAAAAAATCGGATGACAATTTATCAGCTACCACACCATAAGAAAATCTAATTATAAAAATCAGTTTCCCACCAAAAAACAAACAATGCCCAAATGAAAATGCAGCAAGCCTCCAAAAGATTACGCGATGGAAACCCTGCTTGTTTTTAATCTCTCTGTTTGCAATACACTCCTGAGGATTTGGGCTTCTAATGGCCACTCATTCTATTAATGAACAACCTAAACATTGATAAAGTATATGTCTACGATGGGTTTAAATGAGACAACCACGAAGAAGGTTTGTTGAGCTTTCTTATTGAAAAAAAAAAGCCTTTCTAGTAAAGAGAATTGGTACACAAATTTAAAAGTGAATTCATATATGAGAGAAAAATTGGTTTTCTAAGGAACATTGACGCCAAAGTCAAGAAAATTGCCAGAGAGCCTGCTAAACAACATGACCATTTTTTCCATAATTATATAGAACTGGAGATATGAGATGAAGGTGTATGGAAAGGATCAATCTAAAGAGAGCTAAAAAACAATATTCTAGTTCCTGAATTACATTTTAAGATAAGTTAGATACCTATTTAATTTCATATAATTGCATATTGTAATAGCAAATGATTCTAGTGCGGATAAAACCCCTTCATTTTCTTGCAAATGAAACTTAAACATGGTTTGCAATTTTCCTGAGAACAGATTGCAGATTATGTTTATCAAATTTAACCACTATCCCTATAAACCTAAATAGAAAGATATTTTTTTTAATGAACTGAATCTTAATCAGATATGATTAGTATATCATAAACAAAACAGCGGCTACAGAAATATTACAAACATGTGTGCCAATCAACAAATTAACGTGTGTATGCTGCCTTTGGTACTAGTTTGTGAGGAAAAATCCACACAAAACGAAGAAAAAAATAAGTATTACATTAAAAATAACTTTTAAGAAAGTGCAGATGGTATGCCAAAGAGTCAATTAGATTCATGAACTATGCATTAAGCAGGCATACTGTTAGGAAATACTTGAGTTGGCAAGTAACCCTAAGGGAAATACTTGAGTTGGCAAGTAACCCTAAGGAAAATACTTGAGTTCGCAAGCAAACCTAACCACAATTGGTGAAAACAGTGAGTAAAACTGCTGGTTACAGACTTACAGCAGAAAAACAGCAAAATACAGCAGGTTTCTTGGGAAAAACAGATGAAAAACTGATAGAAAATGAAGTATTTGATAGGAAATACTTGATTTCAAGTAGTTACTAACCAAAACTGAAGCCGAACAAGGAGAAAACTGCTGTCTCCAACAGTGGACAGCAACTATGCGCAGGAAAAACAGTGAATATTGCGAGAATATTGAGAGACAACGCAAGCAAAGACTTGTATTTTTACTAGTAGACGAAACAAATAGCAAGATACAATTTGTTCTTCAATTCGAGAGGAAGAACGTACTCTCCTAAGTCTCCGGCGAAGCCAAGAGCCCAAAACAAAAACCTAGATCTCAAAGAGAAAACTCAAATTCAAGATAAGGAGCCAATCCCCCCAAAACTCCTAATTATACAAAATAATCATAAAGGACAATAATGGACTTCCTAAAACAGCCTCCCATTCAAAAATTTTCCCTCCCCCATGCGTTTTAGCCGCTGTTTGGGCCCCCCGACACGCGCTCCGCGCGTTCCGTCTGGTTCCGCCCGACGTTGGTTCGTCGGGTGTAGAACCGGACCGGTCCAGCTGGGACCGGTCCGGGCGTAACATTACTCCCCTCCCAAAAACTCACCTTGTCCTCAAGGTGAAAGGAGGGGAATTGCTCTTTCACTCTTTCAAACGGCTCCCAAGTCGCGTCGAACTCAGGGAGGTCTTTCCATTGAATCAACACTTCCTTGTTGCCTTCTTGATCTGATCTTACCCCCATAAGCTCGAGGGGCTCCAATATCACTTCCCAATCCTCCGTCATTGTTGCTGGTAATGCGGCGCTAATTGCGTGCTCCCCGAGGGCTCTCCTCAGCTGTGACACATGGAACACCGGATGTATAGTAGCATAGGGAGGTAACTTCAGACGATACGCTACTGCTCCCACCCTCCCCAAGATCTCATAAGGGCCAAAGTATCTCGGGGCCAGCTTCTCGTTCCTCCTACTAGCCACTGATCTCTGTCTGTAGGGTCTTAGCTTTAAAAACACTTTTTCCCCCACTTCATATTGTATGTCTCTTCTATGGGTATCTGCTCGCTTCTTCATTATTTGTTGTGCCCTCTCCAGATGTTTCTTCAACTCTTCCAACACATGGTCCCTCTCCTCTAAGTACTGTTCGACTGAAGAGACAGGTGTATGTCCCTTCCCATAATGTACTAAGTGTGGGGGGTCTCTTCCATAGAGCACCTTGAAAGGAGTCATCTGGGATGCCGAATGGTAAGAAGTGTTATACCAGTACTCCGCCCATGGCAACCATTTAGCCCATTTCCTGGGTGTTTCAGAGGCAAAACACCTCAAATAAGTCTCCAAACTCCGGTTGACCACTTCTGTTTGTCCATCTGTCTGTGGGTGGTACGCGGTGCTCCTCTTGAGAGTTGTGCCCTGCATTCTGAACAGTTCTCTCCAAAACTGACTGAGGAACACTTTGTCTCTGTCCGACACAATAGATTCTGGAATCCCGTGTAATCGAACCACTTCCCTGATAAATGCTGCCGCCACTGACACTGCGGTGTAAGGATGTCGTAGGAGGATAAAATGTGCATATTTACTGAGTCGATCCACCACCACAAAGATAACTGTGAACCCTTCTGAACGTGGTAGGCCGTCAATAAAATCCATAGACACTTCCTCCCATACTCTGTTTGGAAGTGCTAATGGTTGGAGCAGTCCCCCTGGTGCCATGGCCATGTATTTATTTCTCTGACACACCTCACACCTTGCCACCATCTCCTCAACATCCTTATACATCCCCTTCCAGTAGAGCTCCGATGCCAACCTCCTATATGTCTTATGTACTCCTGAATGACCCCCAACTGCGCTGCCGTGGAATTCCTGCAATATGTGAGGGATGTGTACTGATGTTCGTGGCATCACAAACCTTCCCTGATAGAGTAGCCTCTCTCCCTCCAGATAGTACCCTGAATGATTGCTACTACCCTTCATCAAGCCTTCTCTGACCTTCTTCAATTCTTCATTCTGCATACTCTCTTCTTGGATGGCCCCCCAATCAATCATCAAAGGGACTGAAACTGCCACCTCCTGAAGTTCCCCCACACACCTAGACAAGGCATCAGCTGCCTTATTCTCCACCCCCGGCCGATACTGGATCTCAAAATCATAACCCAACAACTTTGACAGCCACCTCTGATGTTCCTCAGTAACCATCCTTTGCTCCAGCAGGTATTTCAGACTCCTCTGATCGGTACGAACAATGAAATGTCGTCCCAAAAGATAAGGGCGCCATTTCTGAATGGCCAAGACTATGGCCATCAGCTCTCTCTCATACACTGATTTCAATCTAGCCCTAGTCGATAGCACCTGACTGAAATATGCTATAGGCCGGTGATTCTGCATCAATATTGCTCCTAAGCCATACCCTGACGCATCAGTCTCTACCACGAATACCTGGCTGAAATCTGGGAGTGCTAGAACTGGTACAGTGGTCATGGCTTTCTTTAACCTTTCGAAGGCCTGGGTCGCTGCATCACCCCAGGAGAAGTTGTCTTTCTTTAACTGCTCCGTCAATGGCCAGGCGATGGAACTGTACCCCTTCACAAACCTCCTATAGTATCCCGTCAGTCCCAAGAAACCTCTCAACCCCCTGATGTTCTTGGGTATGGGCCATTTCTGCATTGCTTCAATTTTGGACTGGTCAGCTGCAACTCCCTCTTGAGACACTATATGTCCCAAATATTCTACCTTTGATTGGGCAAAACTGCACTTTTTTAAATTAGCTCTCAGCTGATGTGCCTGTAGGATCCCCAAAACCTCCTTTAGATGCTCTAAATGTTCCTCCTCGGTCTGGCTGTACACCAAAATATCATCAAAGAAGACTAGCACAAACTTCCTCAAGTGTTGCCTGAACACCCTGTTCATCAAGGACTGAAAGGTAGCGGGGGCGTTAGTAAGCCCAAATGGCATCACTAAGAACTCATAATGCCCCTCGTGTGTTCTGAACGCAGTCTTCTGAATGTCACCTTCCTTCATTCTGATTTGGTGGTAGCCCGACTTAAGGTCCATTTTTGAAAACACCACCGCTCCTTGCAACTCATCTAATAACTCATCAATCACTGGAATGGGGAATTTGTCTGGTACTGTCTCCTTGTTCAGGGCTCTGTAGTCCACGCAAAACCTCCAGCTCCCATCCTTCTTTTTGACCAGTAAAACTGGACTGGAGAAAGGACTCACACTGGGTCTGACGATCCCTGCCTCCAACATCTCCTTGATCAGTTTCTCGATTTCATCTTTCTGAATCTGGGGGTAGCGATATGGTCTAACACTGATTGGTGACACTCCCTCTTTCAGAAGAATGGCGTGCTCTTGCTCTCTAGGGGGTGGCAATCCCTGGGGTGGCTGGAACACCTCCCTGTACTGCTGTATGAGCGGTTGCACCACCTGTGGAATGTCTCCTTCTTCCCCCACACTGACCCTCTCCAAACGTTGAAGCTCCACCAAAAATCCTCCTCCCACCTCCTGTATGGATCTGATCATAGATTTGAGAGATACGACTGCTCTTGTCAGCCCTGCATCCCCCTGGATCACCTTCCTCTGCCCTTCTATCATTAGCTCCATCCTCAGAGCACCCCAGTTGACCTTGGTCTCCCCCAGAGTCTGTAGCCATTTCATCCCTAGGATGACATCTGTACTTCCCAATTCTAAGGGGAGGAAATCCTCCCTGACCTGTAGCCCTTGGATGGTTAGGACCACTCCCCGACAAATTCCTCTCCCCATCTCCACCTTCCCCGTGCCCATCATCACCCCATAGCCTCCTGTGTCGACTAGCTCCATCCCTAACTGATCCACGATCTGAGCAGAAATGAAATTGTGGGTTGCACCACTATCGATCAACACCCACACTTCGCGGTCAGCTATCTCTCCTCTTACTTTCATAGTGTGACTCGGAGTGAATCCCACTACTGAGTTCAGAGAGACTTCTGCCACATCCAAGTGCAGCTTCTCCTCTCCTTCTGACCCGCTCCCACCTCCCTCTTCGTCTTCCTCGTCTTCACACACGAGGAGAACCTGAAGAGTTCTATCCTTGCACCGGTGTCCGGGCATGTACTTCTCATCACATCGAAAACATAACCCCTTTGCCCTCTTCTCCTGCATCTCCTTCTCAGTCAGCCGTTTGAACTGTCCCCCGTTTCCTCCTCCTCCCGTTCTCTCCTTTGGTGCCTCCTTCAGACTCCCTGAGGATCCCACCTTTGAAGGCAAGATAGTAGTCGTCATCCTGTGCGATCCCCCTGAGTAGTTGCCTCGAGCTCCTCTTTCTGACTTCTTTTGATCTTCCACCAGTTGTGCAAGCTCCATCACCTTGCCTAAATTCCTTGGCTCCAGCACTCTGACCGCTGTTCTTATCTCAGGTTTGAGCCCCTTCATGAAATTTCCCTCCAGGGCTGATTCGGAGATATGATCCAAACGGCTCGCTAAGTACTCGAATCTGTCTCGGTAGTCGGCCACGGTCCCCTCCTGAGTCAGGGCAAAGAACTGTTCATAGAAGTCTCCTCCCCCGTCGGCTCGGAAACGCTCTAATAAACAATCCTTGAACTCTCGCCAAGTCCTGATAGGCTCTCTTCTGTCTCTCCACTGATACCATGCCAGCGCCTTCCCTTCCAGACACAAACCTGCTGCCGTCAGTTTTTCGTCATCTGTCAACCCGTTGACAGCGAAATAACGCTCCACCTTGTATATCCAGCCGTGGCCATCTTCACCCTCAAAGATGGGCATCTTCAACTTCCTCACCTTCGGATCCCTTCCGTTACCCGGAACTCTCCATAACCTCCCATTCCTCGAAGAGGAGGTGCTCCCCAAGTGTCCCGATCCTCCCTCCGACGTTGGTAACCGAAATCTTCGTCATAATCTCCTCTTCCCCTTTCAAAATCAGCACCTCGACGCTGAAATTCAGCACCTCGACGCTGATATTCTTCTCTCCTTTCTCCAAAATCTGCACTACCTTCATATTCCCCCCTCCTGCTTCCAAAATCCACACCTCGACGCTGAAATTCAGCACCTCGACGCTGAAAATCAGCACCTCGACGCTGAAAATCAGCACCTCGACAATCATTCCCCATGCTTATCTCCTCTCTGGAGAATGGCTCTAGAGGTGGCATGTCGTCGTCACCTTCAAGAATCTCCACCTCCGGATTCCTCCTCCCCCGGATTGGGTTCGGATTTCCTCCTACGCCATGGCCGTCAGTGGTCTCTCTCACTTCCGATGTGTCCGGATGGGTCTTCATCTCCAATAATTTCTTCATCATTTCTTCCATCGCCGCGAACCTCCCTTCCAACCTCTCATTGTTGGTGGAGATCTCCATGAATTTCCCCTCCAGATCTGTCTTCAGTTGACCAAACTCGCCTTCTAAAGCTTCGACCTTCTTCCCGGCCATCTTTCTTTTAACGGATCCACAAAAATCTTTTTCCGGAGACGACGATCTTGCTGAAATTTCAGAATTTCAGCCGCCGGTTGTCCCGAATCGATGCTCTGATACCAATTTGATAGGAAATACTTGATTTCAAGTAGTTCCTAACCAAAACTGAAGCCGAACAAGGAGAAAACTGCTGTCTCCAACAGTGGACAGCAACTATGCGCAGGAAAAACAGTGAATATTGCGAGAATATTGAGAGACAACGCAAGCAAAGACTTGTATTTTTACTAGTAGACGAAACAAATAGCAAGATACAATTTGTTCTTCAATTCGAGAGGAAGAACGTACTCTCCTAAGTCTCCGGCGAAGCCAAGAGCCCAAAACAAAAACCTAGATCTCAAAGAGAAAACTCAAATTCAAGATAAGGAGCCAATCCCCCCAAAACTGCTAATTATACAAAATAATCATAAAGGACAATAATGGACTTCCTAAAACAGCCTCCCATTCAAAAATTTTCCCTCCCCCATGCGTTTTAGCCGCTGTTTGGGCCCCCCGACACGCGCTCCGCGCGTTCCGTCTGGTTCCGCCCGACGTTGGTTCGTCGGGTGTAGAACCGGACCGGTCCAGCTGGGACCGGTCCAGGCGTAACAGTATTCCACTAGTAGTTGTAGGAAAACAGCAAACGATACAAGTTTCTTCAATTTGAGTGGAAGAAACAGATCTCCAAATTTCTAGCCAAGCCTAGAGCCCAAAAGAAAACTCTAGATCCCCAAATCTGATTTCAATTTGAAGATAACCCCCAACCCTAACAAGAAAGACTAATTAAAGCAAAAGGAAAATTAATTAATCCCTAAACAGCCCCTCATTCAAATTTTTCCTACCAAACCTTGTTTAATTTAAGCCATGGGGCCCACAATGCTGCCACCCACCACCTCTTGTCCGCCTCCTCCTTTGGACTGGCGGGCATAGGCACATACATAATACAAACGATATTTTTCACAGCAGCATTTCAAGATTCAGGAGACGCTTACTAGCATGGCAATCAAGCCACACCCAGTAGTTAACCAAAATGCTTACCATTGAGGCCATTGCATGCTGAATACAATAATATGAAACATTGATTCATCTTTTGGTGCAACAGGTGATGTTTCATAAGAAACTCCAAAATTAGATGACCTCATGGACTCATCGTCGAGCACTCTATAGAATGGGTCAGCTTCCTGAGTAGTTGTGACAATAGGTTTAAATCATACGACTTGTTAAGTCAAAGCATACAAAATCTTTGTCACAACACAAAGTCTCAAATATTAAGATATTGTTTGTTTTGGTCACGTTAAGATTTAAAGGATAATACTACAACAACAACAACATCAAGTATTTATCCCACTAAATGGGGTCGGCTACATGAATCCATTTTCTCCATTGTGTCCTATTAAAAGTCAAATTCTCGTTTAAATCTAATAAAGAATGGTCATTCCTAAACTCTCCTAATCGAGTCATCGGAAGGCCGCCTTTTTATGTGACCAAACCATTTAAGGCGACTCTCTCTAATCTTATCTTCTACTGGAGCTACTCCAACCTTTTCACGTATATGATCATTTCGTATCCTATCCCTAAGGGTAAAGCCACTCATCCACCTGAGCATCCTCATCTCTGCCACACTTGACTTAGTATTATGCTTCTCTTTTAATGGCCAATATTCGGCACCATTAAGCATTGCAGGCCTCACTACCAACTTATAGAATTTTCCCTTAAGTTTGAGGGGTACATTTCTATCACATAACAAGCCCGATGCATTCCTCCACTTCAACCATCCAACTTGAATTCTGCTGATAAAATCCCCATCTATTTCACCATCACTCTGAACAATAGATTCAAGATATCTAAAACATGTACTCTTATTAATGACTTGATTGCCCAAAGTCACAATCCCCTCACTAGGTCTATTACTACTAAAATTACACTCCATATATTCCGTTTTAGATCTACTCAAGCGAAAACCTTTAGACTCTAAGGTTGACCTCCATAATTCAAGTTAACCTTCAACTCCCTCTCTAGTCTTATCAATAAGAAGAATATCATCAGCAAAAAGCATACACCAAGGCACATCCTCTTGCAAATGTCTAGTGAGAACATCCATGACTAAAGCAAAAAGATATGGGCTTAAGGCTGATCCTTGATGTAACCCAACCGAAATAGGGAAATACTTGGTCAAACCACCTTGTGTTTGAACACAAGTAATAGCTCCTGCATAAATATCTTTAATGATTTGAATATAAGCATTATTGACTGCTTTTTTTTCAAGAACTCTCCATAGCACTTCTCTTGGAACTTTATCATATGCTTTTTTCTAAATCAATAAATATTATATGTATATGCTCCTTATTTTCTCTATATTTCTCCATCAAACCTCTTAATAAATGTATGGCTTCCATAACTGACCTACCCGGCATGAATCCAAATTGATTTTGAGAAACATTAGTATCACGCCGCAACCAAATAAGAACATTTTCTACAATGAATAGAAATCAGATGATCTCTAGATGATTCTTCTAACAACAACAGTGCATGCTATGAAGCAAAAAAAAATAGAACATAACATATATAGCAATATAATTAAAAAAAAATAATGATTATTAAAGAATATAGGCTTGCAAGTATATACCTGTCAATTCAATTATAGGCTAGCATCGACACAATCTGCCCATTGAGCTTGGAAAATTTTAATAGTAACCTGAGAAGACAATGTGAGTTGATAAATTTAGAATAAATTCAATAGGTATAAACTTCTCCGCGATGAAAAATATTCACCAAAAATATGATTATCACATGTAAAATTCATGATGTCAAAGTAACTTTCAATAATTGATTTTGAAATATAAATATTATGATAATAAATATAAGATGAGAAATAAATTGAAATTAAATCAAATAAATGATTTATAAACTTACACATCTTTCAAGATGCTTGCAACATAAATCAGAATATATAGCATTCAATCTAGAAGTTGAGAAAGAAATGAAATAAATAGATGAATTTTCCTCCAATTGATTGCTGTGATGGTTCAGATGTGATCCAAATTGATAGAACACAATTTCATAAATCATAGAATTGCATCCGAGATTTTTGATGAAGTGCAAAAATCTTGATAAGATTTATTATTTTCCAACCATTTGGAAGCTTGTCTCTTCAATGAATTTAAAAATAAAATTTCGGTTGGTTGCAACATGACATCAAATGACTCAAAATCCAATTTCACTGGACTAGCATCAAAAATTTCCGAATCATTCACTTCACTTCCACAATCTAGAGGATATTTCTTGTCAAAATTACCACAGACGAATGTCGTAAATTTTTCATCATTTGGAGTATCCTTTGCTACCACATAATTTTCTGATAAATAATCAATTTGAGATTGAGTCTTTTCATTTGGAAATGAAATGCTGGCATCATTGAAGACTGATTTACAAACTCCCAATGTCGGCCTGTAAACAAAAAATTGTTCGTCATCTTGAAACACTTGAGAGACCCTCAATCCACTATAATCATAACTGTCAGCAATGGACGTTTCTGGAAACATAAACTCCATGACACGCTTGCATTCAAGGTTCAATAGGTCATCATCTAGCTCTTCCTCATTGGAAAATTCTGTGCATCCCATGCCCTTTTGTTGTAGAACTAGAAGAACAGGAAGGGGAAGTAAAGGACCAACAATAGCATCCGCAGCAAGTACTGTACTTGGTAAAAATTCTGATCTCCTTGAAGGAATATTCACAAAGAAAGGAGGAAATCTATGATGAGGCAAGCATTTAGGAAACTCCAATGGCAAAAAGGTGGTGTCAGCATGGCCTATTAAAAGTTCTTCATATTTAGTAAATGTCAATGATAGAAATTCTGGTTT
Source organism: Dendrobium nobile (assembly GCA_022539455.1). NCBI lineage: Eukaryota > Viridiplantae > Streptophyta > Magnoliopsida > Asparagales > Orchidaceae > Dendrobium > Dendrobium nobile. The sequence continues at coordinate 6,235,323 of CM039735.1, read as the reverse complement.
TAGAGTAGTCAATACTCGTCTTGATACAACCTCAAACACATTTGTGGGTATGCTCACATCAGCAATTAAAGAAGAAATAGAGCTGCTGGAAGATTGGAGTTTGCAGCTTAAAAGTTCTATCAGATCATCAGTGAAAAATTCATTTTTACTTCCTTTGCCATTCAATTCTAAATAGCGCTCAATCAACATATCAGACAGGTTTCCATTCATATATTTAGAAAGATAGCACAATTTTAAGAAACAAAACCGGCTAGACACCTTGCTGCCTTCATGAGTATTGTAAATGGTGAAATCTTTTGTTTCCTGCAAGTCTATTCCTTGCCATATACGATTTTCATTTTCTGAATCAGAAGAAGAATGATATTTCTGAATCTCTAGTTTACCTGATAATGTAAGTCTAATTAGTACGAAAACACCAGGTTCTGATCTGCATTTCAAGAGAATATTTGACCGTACTATGCAAAAACCAGCAATTCCTTCATTTCTAAGTAGCATGTCCTGATTGGGATGGTTCTCCTTAGATATCATCTTTCTAACAAGATCATCAATAGAACTACAGTGTTTACCAGACAATGAAAGTAATGACGGAAGCTGCCATGCAAAAAATGAACTTCCAATAGCTCCTTTATCACTAGAGCCATAGCAAAAAATTTTGAACTCATTCTTCCAAAATGAACCAACCAAAATCACAAAACCTAATTCAGAGACCGATTTAAACTCCTCAGAAGTTCTTAACTCTGACAATCTGAACATAGAGACATAGGTAGGATGCTCCAAACCATGATCCCAAGTCAAGATGGGAACTAATGGTTGTCTAACATCAAAGAGTATCAACAATCTCTCAGTCACTGCAGTAAAGTGAAAATCATTAAAATTTGCTCGACAAAATGCTTGAAAAGTATCTTTCTCCTTCATAGAAACCACCCCAAGAAAATCGGGCAACTTAACACTTGCCAAAACTTTGGGTAACTCGTTAATCCTCTTAGGCCTCAGATCTACCAAAACAACATTGATAGAAGAAGCAACAAGAATAACCCATGGCTGCCCGCCAAACTTGCATCCCAACCATCTTGGATCAGAATTGTCACCAAGTTCAATTCTATGAGTACCACCTCTTTTACTAACAAGATTAAACCAACAAAGCTCTCCAGTTTCAAGCAGCACAGCACTCTCCTCCAATAAATGCGGGCTCCAACAAGCATCTACTACACAACTAGAAAACCCTTGTTTGGCCAGAGGCATCAATAAAGGTTTCAGCATTCCTACATCAGTACTCCGTGTTTCAACTCTAAACCAATTCACTGAATACAACGTGGTAGCCATTAGAAAACCCTCTGTGATAGAAGTATCAGTCGGCGAAGAAGAATATGTGGGCGAAGAAACAACCGACAACTTCAGTATCCGGTGCCGAGGGTGTTTCAGTCCTTCCCTCTGTTTGAAGATATCCCCACCAAGATCAACCCCAACCTCCGGTTTCAGGCATTCATCCCTGAAGCGAAGGCATACAAACCCAATCTCATCGGCATTATCTCCCGTCGGAAAGAACAGAAGAACAGAGAATCCGTCATGGCATGGAAGGGCATGGAGGCTGTTGCTGGAAAGGGGATCAAGGGAGTTGCTGTAAGCAGAGGCCAGAGAGGACTGAATGTCTGCGGCGAGGTAGAACTGGTCTGTAGTGGGGAGGAAGGACCCGTTGGTTGGACAACGGAAGAAGGATTGAATATCGTCGAGGATGGGTGGAGGCGACGATGGCGGGATACGGAGGGCTAGTGAGGAGGAGGCGAAGAGCGTGTGGCACGGAGGCGCCGGGTGGAAGAGAAGCGGACCCAAGGCCGCGGCCTGATCGCCGGAGAGAAGATTAGGGGCGTGCGGGACGGAGGCGACAGGCCACAGGGAACGCCAGTGATCCGAAAAGTTCATTGCTTCTTGGCCCTGTAAAGCTCGCGTAGATTAAGTATTTGGATTATAAATATTTTTGTTTTAGAGATGTTTGGCAACAGGATTTATGCAGGATTTGAGCAGGATGTACTAAATCCTTCTGTTCGAAGGATTTACGGGATTTGGCCGAAGAGCAGCGAAAGGGACAAAGATGGTTACCTTCGCAACGAGAGAGTTCCCGTCGTCACTTCCGATCGGACGTCGTGGAAAGAGGCTAAGAAGCTTCTTTAGCGACTCTTTCAAATTTCAACACACTAATTCACGCGAAGAAGAGATGAAAAGTAACCCTAGATAAATAAAATAATTAGTAATTAAAATTTAATAAATACCCTCCCATGCTTAGCTCGGTTGTTGGGCGTGCTCGATTGTGAACCCTCCATCATGAGTTTAATTCCCTCGAGCGGTAGTCGCCCCTTCAGTGGGGGCCCCAAAGCGCCAAGTACAGGTACAGTGGCCTGGTAGATTGGCCGGGGTTTACGGACCGTCATGCGCGCTCAGCGAAGTTAGACGTGGCAGCGGATAGTTGTCTCTGTTATCACCCATAGAATCAATATTTATGGCAGTGGCGAAGCCAGACGTGGCAGCGAACAGTTGCCTCTGTTATCACCCAGACGTGGAAGCGGACAGTTGTCCAAATAAAATTTATGGCTCTGCCACTGCCTAAAGCTTTAATATCACATGTTATCACCCATAGAATAAATAAAGATGCACAGAATCAAATATTAGAGTTTATAGGATGGTATTCGTGATAAGAATGAAATATATGAGTGATATATTTAATATTAAAAATTTATATGAGTGGTAGGAATGTAACGTTAAATTTTTGGGAATTATATATGTAAATAACATGAAATAAAGTATTATTTATGTAAACCCTAAACCCTAATTAATAATATAATAACTAATTAAGAAGAAAAATAATTAAAACTAATTAAATAACACATAAATTTAATTAAATCAATAATATGAGTATTAATTAAACAATTAAATAATTAATTAAATAGTTATTAATATAATTAGATATCAAATATTTATTAAATTAACACCTAAATAAATAATTTTATAACTAATAATTAAATCATTTAATAATTAAGCTAAGTTCTAATTAAATTATTTATCATCATAATTTATTATCATAATTAAATTTGAAACTAATAAGTAACTTATACATGACATGCAATTAAATTTATAACACATTAAATTTAATTTTTAAATAAATCAATTTCCTTAAATTCTATATTACATTGTCAAACAATTTCACAAGATTTCACAGAATTTAACAACTATTTTATCAAACAGATTTTAAAATTTAACACACCAAAATTTACGGGATTTATTAAATTCTACTTTTACCAAATAGCCCCTTAGTATAACAAGATTACATGAAGCGTAAACTACTTAAGCATGCTTCACTATGAGTTTATGATATTTATGAACTCAACTAATTTATGATAATTCAATTAGTTAAGCTCTCATATGCACTTAATTAACCGGATTAACAACAAAAAATTAAACTTTAATAAAATTATTAAATACAAAATTAATTAATAATATGATCATTAGCATACATATGAGATAATTATCAAAATAGTTCATTGATTCTTTATAAATAACCAAAATGATTCCCACTATTTAAAAAATCCATTTTAATTATTTCACTTTTTTTAATAGAGGCTTTAATAATCTCACAATAGAACAGATTCATTAAGAATAAAAAAATAAAAAAAAGGTTTGGAATGACTTTTTTATTGCTTCTTAAAACAGTTTTTTAGTACAATAATTAAATTTTTTGTGCTAAAACAAAACTTTAAAAAGCAGTAAGAAAGCTGTCCCAAACAAAGCCTAAGTTACTCTTCTGTTACCGTTACTCAGCTTCAGGATCAGAGAAGAAAACTGGGCTCTCAGTTTCCCCCATGTTAGCAGAAGCAAAAGAGTCTGACGATTCTGTGGTTGAAGATGGGCTCGAAGGCGTCTTCTCTGTATCAGAAATCTCTTCGTGGATAATCAAATGCTCGTCAGGCTCTACTTCTGATGACTCAGATGCTGAGGTTCCCAGGAGAAGCTTGCTTATTGCAGCCTTGGCAGTACCAGCGAACCATTCATCCTCTGGAAGAGCACTGCAATTGAAGTAGTAACTTCAGGAATATAGGCAGCATTAGATCAAAATAAAGTTTAGGTTTCTAGTAAAATTTAGATCTTGTTTGGGACGAATTTCGTACTGCTTTTTAAAACAGCTTTTTAGTACAAAAAATTTTGTATTAAAAAACTGCTTTAAGAAGCAGTAAGAAACCGTCCCAAATAAAATCTTAGTCATACTTCTGAGGATCGATGCCTCTTTCAGAAAAAGTTCCAATTGCACGAGTGATAATGACTGAAACAAGCTGTTGTATATTTCTTGATGAGTATCCACCGCACACTGTGATCTCAGCAATGAAGCGCATGTCAAGGATTAACTGAAAAAGGAGGGATGGATATCAGCTTTATAAATGATAACTAAAATGAATCCCTATACATCATTTGCAAATGTATGATATTCCCAACTTTGTTAGTCATAATTTACTATTACAACAACAACAACAACAAACTTTTGTCCCACTACGTAGGGTCGGCTACATGAATCCTTTTTCGCCCCTTTGTCCCACTACGTAGGGTCGGGTACATGAATCTTTTTTCGCCATTGTGTTCCATTAAAAATTAAATTCTCATTTAAATATAATAAAGAAATATCATTTCTAATATTTTCTAACCAAGTCTTTTTAGGTCTACCGTTATCTTTCTTAACATAAGTCAAATCTAATACCTCAACTTTCCTAACCGGGTCATCGGAAGGTCTCCGTTTAATGTGACCAAACCATCTAAGGCTACTCTCTCTAATATTATCTTCCACTAGAGCTACTCCAACCTTTTCACGATTACTACTTTCCATTATTTAGAAGATTAAAGATTGACTCGAATGTGAAAGGCATTATAAGAGTTTTGGTATCAAATATATCTCAGAATCATCAGGCATCTACATGGTGAATTATGAATACAATAGCTTTGATAAAGCTAATGCTAAATTCTCAAGAAACGTGAGCCACATTTACTGATGTAAACTATATGATGCACAATGATTATAAAAAATGTCAAGCTTGGTCGAACTGATTCTTCAGAAATTGCCACTTAGAAGTGGCAATGAACTGGGAAAAGATCTTTTGTGTAGAAATTCACTGATACTATTTTCAAGCAAATACACCCACGAAAAAGTTAAAAGCCAAGTAAAAAAATTAAATGATTGTAATAAATAGAAGGCGCAATGGGAAACTGGGTTCAACTACCAATCATGTAACATACTTGTTGCAGTCCAAATGGCTGAAGTTGGATGGTCTCGTCCTCAAAAACATCCCAGAACTCCTGCTCCGCAGAAAGCCACATGACCACAGTTTCTGTTAGTCTTGAAAGCAAATTCTTCTGTAATTTTTCCTTTCCACGCAGAACATTACCAGCCACACTTGCTAGTTGCTGTAACCGTGCAAATAAGGCCTAGAAATAATAGCACAGGAGTTACCAAGACGAAAGAATGTTTAAGAAACTCTAAGGAAAAGAAACAATCATTTATTGAAATATATATATATATATTAAAAGCATTATGATAGGAAGTACTTGAGTTCGCAAGTAACCCTAAGGGAAATACTTGAGTTCGCAAACAATCCTAACAATAATTGGTAAAAAACAGTGGGAAATACTGCTGTTTACAGCAGTAAAACAGCACTTTACAGCAGTTTTCCCCACTGCTGAGGAAAACGGAGAGAAACAACCAAGAAATCCACTTGTATATGCAAGAAAACAGCAACCAATATAAGTTTATTTAATTTGAAAGGAAGAAATAGCTCTCCAAATCTCTAGCCAAGCCTAGAGCCCAAAGGAACAAATCCTAGATCTCAAATTTGATTTCAAACTCAAGATAATCCCAAAACCCTAACAAGAAAAACTAATTAAAGCAAAAGGAAAATTAATTAATCCCTAAACAGCCCTTCATTCAAAATTTCCCTCCCAAACCCTGTCTAATTTAGGCCATGGGGCCCACCACTGCTACCGCCCCCCCCCCCCCCCCCCCCCCCCCCTCTCTTATCCGCCTCCCCCTTTGGACCGGCGGGCATAGACTTGAATCTATCCAGGTTGGACCGGTTCAGGTCTAACACATTACCAACAAGACACAACTATAAAATGCGATGAACTTATTCAAGATAAAACCAAAAGCAGCTTCCCTATTTGATGATGGCAAGACAACCTAATTCGGTTCGATGGCGTCGCAATCCCTCAATTTGATTTCTCTGTTATTTATAGGAAAAGGCTATTGGATTATCATTTTAATTAATTTTCCTCAAGTTTTCACCTTACATCAAGAGTACGGAATGGTTTTTAAAAAATAAGAATTCTTTATTGGTGAATTTTATGTGCTCTGTTACATGATTTTGCATCTCATAATAAAACTTGATTAGAAACTCTAGGCCCCATAAAATCCTACAACAAAATAGCGAAAAAAGTTAAAAAGACAATCAGAAAGTAAAGCTTCTATTTGTCATGCTTATTTTAAATGCATGGAAAGGAGTAGGTGCAGTAACAGACAAGAAGAACCAATATAGATCCGCAAAAGATGAATGAGAACAGATTAGATTATGGGGAAAAAATTTTCAATGTGCAAAAAATGTATAAACAATCAGTAGGCCACATCACCAATTTTAGAGTCCTCCATCAAAGCTGACATCTTTTACAAACATAAATGGCAGGCAAAATGCCATAGGGGTGGAACCAACCTTAGCGAATTAAATACTTTTAAGATTGAATTTGAGGCAATTATTTTATAGCTGTGTCAGTTTCTCCTTCAAGATTTTGTAAAACCAATTTGATTTAGCATTTTATTTAATCTATATGAGTATGAAATAATTTTTGACACATAATTTGAATTGAGGATCAAACTTCATATTTGCATGAGTACCATCGGCATCAATTATCATTCAAATCCTCATAGTGATCAACATCAAGCAACAATAACAGCCGTATATTAAGACATGGCTTTTAAATCCTTCTATGCCTTCACTTTGGCAATAGCAACAATAAATATTAGATAAAGATTCAGCTAACATAATAGAATAATTGCTAACAAGTTCAGGTTACGTTAGAATTATCGACTACATTGAAAAAGCAATTGGAGCTTAAAGGAAAAAAAAAACCTGAAATGGCAATGAAGGTAGTGGATCTGAATCCCAAAAAAGATCATCTCCTTTCCCTTCTAGATACATGCGAGCATCCATCCTTGCTTTCCCTTCCCTCGAGTAAATGAAAGTCAAGACATACTGCCTACAGAAATAGTCTCTGAGTTTGTCAAATGAATGTTGTAGATGCCTCTTCCCATCTCTGTACTCCAGTGCAATAATAGAAACTGGAGTAGTAATTCCAGAAGAACCACCACTTTCCTCCATTTTTCCAGTTTGTGGTGACAAAATTTTTGTCATGGCCATAGGCATCAACTCATCAGCAACAGTAAATGCAGTTCCCAAAAGAGCAAGCTGTTCAGCATCAGTTTCTGCCTTAAAAGAGATGGATTCTTTGTGTTCCATGACAATATCGTCTTCAGAAGTGCCAGGTAGGGCTTTGATAAGTGTGTCCACATATTTATCAAAGAGTTGGAGAAGCTTGTTCAAAATGATTCCTCCATAATGCAAAATGAACTTTGGTGTTAGCTGGCCCAAAATTTCCTGAATAAAGTAGGACAACATAATCAAAATGTAATTTAATTTCAAGTTGAGTTTGAGTCAAGGTAAGTTATAATATTTCAAGTTCGAGCCAAGTTTGATGACCCGAAGTTGACTCGAAGGCACCCTTAAGTGAACCTAGATCATAAGACAACATACATCAAATTAGCATCTAAGTTTATAGTTGCATCACCATGTCACTAAAAGTAATACATAATAATTAGGTCAATCAACCAAATTATTAAAATATGCAACTTATAAAGTCAAGTTTTGGTTCTAAATGATTACACTATAACTATAATGAGGATCAAAATTATACTCCACCTATGATGAGAAACATGAACAATCATTTAGAATTCTTCTGTGAAGATTATCATTTGTTTCATTCTAAAATAAGTAAAGTTGTTCAAATGACATAAATAGGGCATGATCAATCTTATTTGCATGGTGTTACATGCAAAAACAAAATCAAAATGGTTGATATGAGAGAAAAACTTAAAGAAAATATAGGTCAATAAAAAAATATTAGATAGAATTGAATAAATTTTTTTAAGGGTTGTAAATAAAATTATTTTATCATGTTTGCATATTATGATAGTCTTACAGATCTTGTAATTAAACACATTTCTCTCGAGACTATCTTATCATCATTATATGTTTATTATTAAAGAAATTCAATGAGAACTTTTGAATACCTCAAGCTACAATTTACCCATAATCATAAATGAGGTTTTAACTAGAACTTTGAATATTGAGGCATACTATGAATAATATGTTGGTAGTACCACACCCATAAGAAAAATCCCTAGAGAAAAATCTTCACCTTCATGTCTAAAGCCTACCAATCCTACATTAATATAGAAATCAAGCATAGTCATATTTAATCTTATCAATGAAACTATAATTTATGAATATCCTTTTAAAGATAAAATATATGACACAATTTTCATTGGATTTTTTTTATTTTGTAGGTTAAAGGTAACATGTCTAGAATTTTTGCTAAGTTGATATAGAGATTATTAAATTTTTCTAAAATAGTTTAGCTACATCTAACTTTTTGAAAGAGGAAAACCATTGTCTATAAATTACCCAAAAATGAGTATCATGCTTATCTACAGCTTTCCAACCTATTCCTTGATGTTATCATGTCAAACAAATCCATGCCATATTTGACTGCTTCCCAAAGTGGAGGAGAAAGAAACACAGGCTAATCATTTTGACAAGCTAAGATAAAATGCTAGAGATTTGGAATTCTAGGTAGTGAAGAATAGAAGGGAAGTAATGACAATTGACAAAGCAAGAAAAAACAAGAAAAGTATATTTAAATAATCCCAAGCAACTAAAAGCAAGAAAGAGATCATCCCTATTCTTCTTAGTGTACAGCTTGCAAGTCAGCATCCCTATTATGCTTAGTGTATAGCTTGCAAGTCATTATCATAGACTTCATAGTGAGTAGGGGTGTAAGTGAGCTGAGCCAACTCGCAAGCTCGAGTCGGCTCGCGCGGTCTCACGAGCCGACTCGAGCTCGACTCGTTTATGGGCTTGCGAGCCAAGCATATCGAGCTCACGAGTTGAGCTCGAGTTCGAGCTCACGAGTCGAGCTCGAGTTCGAGCTCGATGAGGCTCAACTCGTGAGCTCGCGAGCCGGCTCGAATTACTGTTTGATTTTTTTAATTATTAATTTGTTTATTACAAAAAGCTAAACAGTCCAAAACAGCATCATTAATGTTTAAGGCAAGTTCAAATAAAGAAGTTTAAACACTAAAAAACGGTCACATTTTTCCAAAGCGGCAACATTAATATTGTTGTGAGATTTTCAAAAACTAGTGAAATTAATGCTGCAGCTTTAATCATTACTAAAGCAGTAACATTTTCAATATATATATATATATATATATATATATATATATATATATATATATATATATATATATATATATATATATATATATATATATATATATATATATATATAATTTAAAAGTTATATCCCAAAGCAGTAGCATTCATTATATGAGGAGATTTGCATCTTTCCCAAAGCGTCATCCATCAAAACCTGGCGGAAAAACAAAAATTGGGTGGGAAACCAAGCGGGAAACCGGGAAGCCAAACTGGAAATTGGAAAATCGAGCGGCTCGATTAACTCGTTACACTGTCGCGAGTTGAGCTCGAGCTCGACTTTTGAGCTTGACTTGAGTTCAAGCTCAGTAATCGAACACCCTCTGACTCGAGCTCAACTCAACTCGTTTGCATCCCTAGTAGTGAGATCAAACATTCCAAATCATGCTACATCCAAATAAAAGAAACACGCATATGCTAATTCTAATTAACACAAGAACAAAAGATAAATATATTGCAGAAACATTGTACTATAGGTTAATGAAACTAACAAGGAAAGTTTCAAGTGCATACAGAGAATTAGCAATAGAAAATAAATCCTGATTTCTCAATTAATTGGTTCAGATCTGGATAAACAGCATGCAAGTTTAAGAAACTTACTTCAACTTGACACATGAACCTTCTTCCGCTACTAACAAACATTATGTTTGATGATGTTACCATAGCTGTAGGTGCGCCTGGTTGCAAAGATGGAAATTCTATGTCATCATTATTTACTAAATCAATAATCGTTCTTCTTGCTCGTCTAAAGTTCATGTCAAGGACCTCTTCTATTTTAGGCCGAAGAAGCACCAAAAGCAACTTAGAAAATTTCAATCCTTGTGCTTCCAAAATTGAGCAATGTCGGAGACCAGCATCAACGCATACGCTAATAGACCGAAGAGCAGAATCAGTCTCAGGTGGAGGCAAATTTTCTCTCACTAATCTAACAAAAGACTCTATTTCATACTCAGCCCATTGTACAATTCGATTTGTATTTACAGGAATGTCTCCAAATAATGAAACCGAGTCTTTCGCCGCCAAAAAAATTGTTGAGAAAACAAACTGAGAAAGAGTTGCAGCAAAAGTCTCTGTATAACCAGAGCAAGATGGAAGAAAATCATCAATTTTTTTCTGAAGCTGGAAACCATAAGCTTTCAACAATAGCTTATGGGCCACAGAAACCTGCCCTACTTTAACTAAACCTGATAAAGCTTTCTTTAGGTCTGCAACGCGCACAGATGGCTGTTCACAAATGCCAACAAGAAGATCTTTTAGAATTTCTTTCCTTTTCAAGAATGCCTCCTTGAATGAAGAGCCTTCATTCGATGGATTGTCCCCGAAGTTGCTTAATCCTGGATTCTTCTTCTCTTCTGCATCTAAGACCAGTAAAACTTCTTCAATTTTGTGCTCAACTAGTAAAATGTCCAGCGTCTCCAATAAAGTCACTTTAGGGTCCTCCATATCATAATTCAAGATTTCATCAATCTCAGAAAATTGGAGGTCATTCTTTGTATTAGGGTCCTCATTCTGACATTCATTCCATATTTCCAATTCTCGACAAACACCACTCATAAGATCCTGTACAAGGATTCGTTGAACAGAAACATGTTTCTGTAACTCGATCAACTCTTGCTCCATTTCGATTACCTCTTCAGATATTCTACATGCAGCTCAAATTCAAGAAGTCAACAAAAAAGAAAATTTTTACAAGCAAAGAAAAAAAAAATATTTTAGAAAGCTCAAACAATAAAAAAATTATGATGAATGGAGAAGCACTAGTTAATGTGGAATGCAAAGGTGATTGCAATGATTATAAAACATATTACAACAACAACAACATCAAGCCTTTATCCCACTACGTGGGGTCGGCTACATGAATCCTTTTTCTCCACTGTGTCCTATCAAAAGTCAAATTCTCCTTTAAATCTAATAAAGAAAAGGCATTCCTAATATTTTCTAACCAAGTCTTTTTAGGTCTTCCTCTACCTTTCTTAACATAAGTCAAATCTAATATCTCTACTCTCCTAACCGGGTCATCAGAAGGCCGCCATTTTATGTGACCAAACCATCTAAAGCGACTCTCTCTAATCTTATCTTCTACTGGAGCTACTCCAACCTTTTCACGTATATGCTCATTTCATATCCTATCTCTAAGGGTAAAGTCACCCATCCATCTGAGCATCCTCATCTCTATCACACTTAACTTAGTATTATGCTTCTCTTTTAATGGCCAACATTCGGCACCATAAAGCATTGCAGGCCTCACCACCATCTTATAGAATTTTCCCTTAAGTTTGAAGGGTACTTTTCTATCACACAACAAGCCCGATGCATTCCTCCACTTCAACCATCCAACTTGAATTCTGCTGATAATATCCCATCTATTTCACCATCACTCTGAACCATAGATCCAAGATATCTAAAACATGTACTTTTATTAATGACTTGATCGACCAAAGTCACAATCCCCTCACTAGGTCTATTACTACTAAAATTACACTCCATATATTCCGTTTTAGATTTACTCAAACGAAAACCTTTAGACTCTAAGGTTGACCTCCATAAATCAAGTTTATCTTCAACTCCCTCTCTAGTCTTATCAACAAGAAGTATATCATTAGCAAAAAACATACACCAAGGTACATCCTCTTACAAATGTCTAGTGAGAACATCCATGACTAAAGCAAAAATATATGGGCTTAAGGCTGATCCTTGATGTAACCGAACCAAAATAGGGAAATACTTGGTCAAACCACCTTGTGTTTGAACACAAGTAATAGCTCTTGCATACTTGTTTTGATACGTTTTTAGGGCAACCACCTTGTTCTGATATGATTCACAGTTCCAAAATAAGTCCCAAGTTTCTGACAGAGTTTATAGGTTATTTTTCATATTATATTGTCATGCTTACTTGGCATAGGAAAGGAATGGGCATGCATGTTTTAGGCTTACCATATTATCAATCAATATTACCAATTCGACACCTATGAAGGTACTCCTAAGGCAAGCTCTATATGGATAATAATTACACGGGTCCTACCTATACAAATACAATAAATGGCCAAAGGATGGGGCATCATCATATTTATTACCATAAATGAACAAACTAGGCATAAACCATTTAACATTAGTCCATGTCATCACCTAAATAAATCCTTCTTCCATCGAGTGGCACCAACAAAAATTTTAGATAATGAGGCATATAAGTATTTGATTGCTTCACCTCAGGAAACCCAAGTGCTTAGAGTACATATTCCCTCGTAAATTTTCAACAGCATCCTTTAAATCCAAAAGTTCAGTACAAATTCTCCTAATATCCTGCAAGCAAATATACATAAGAAATGTGAGGCTAAAATTCTCATTAACTACTGATATTTAAATGTGTATGTAGTGCTTGCAAGAAAGACTTAGTATAAACCAAGAGAAAGACAGAGAATATATAAGTATATAGTTAGGTTACAATTTCTGCAAGATTAAGAATAAAATGTTATCTTAAGAATTTCAATTTTCGCAAGAATGTAAGCTCAATGTAACTTTATATCAATGCACATGCACTCTTATGAAATCCAAATAAGTACAGCATTCAGTTTTTTTCACTCAAAATCTTGCACAAAGTTGGAGGGAACCATTAGAACAACTAAAAGTGAAATGTTAACATTATTTAGGAATGCTTCAAATTCTATCTAGCATAGGATGAGTAAAACTAAAAACAACTGAAAGTATCAAAGTCATTAGTAATGTCATAACTATATAGGGTTTTATGAATCCTTATTTTCCATTCAATCTTATCCGGTGTTTTAAATCAACTTTTAGCAAATCTTTTTACACTTATCTTCTGTACACCATTTCATTTTTAATATTCAAACAATGATGCTATCTACGAGCCTCATTAGCGCATCTTATATCATTATTGTACATGCATTATCCCCAACAGATGACACTCCCACCATCCCCCCACATATAATCATTTTTTAATCCACTTTTTCTAGTATGGCACGCACGATCTTAACACTCATTTTTGTGATACCTAAATCGCTATAAGTCACTTCTTTATCATCCAATACTTGAATCCATACACCATAGCAGGCCAAATTATCGCAGCACAAAAATTACATTTCATTTCATGATATTCTTTTATTATATAGTGTTCCTGATGTATTTTTTTATTTTGAATACCAAACCTTAAACTAAAAATAATAATCTCATCTTCTATATATAAATTCTTTTATACAAAAATAATATATGCTCAAACTTATCACAACTAGGTATCATTTTATCTTCTAGTAATATTGGCTAATAATTATTAGTATATACTCAATCTTTGTTTTACCAATCCTAAGCATGTTTAACTTCTAAATATTATTTCTATTATTCTAATTTTTTACTAATTTCAACTGAGACCTCACTAATTAAAACTATAAGATTTGCAAAAAACATACATCAAAAGACCCCCACAAAATATTCTTTGTAAATATTTCCAAAACAAATGCAAGAAAATATAGGCGTAATATTGATCATTGATGTAAAATATGATTAAGAACTCAATGGTCAATCTAAACTCAATACCAAAATGTTTCATTCTGTAGAACGGCAATAACTTCAACATAATTCTAACACAAATATTTTTCATATAAAGTAAGCAAAGCCATTTAACCATGGTGCTCAAATATATGCATTCTTAGAATTTTAAAAAAGACAATATGCAAATCCTTTATTTATCTCTATGCTCTTTATTAATTGCCTTGGCAAAAACATTGCTTTTATAGTATATATTCCTATAAGTGTTCTTAAAGTTGTTAGGTGCCTCAAGGTGATATAGCAGCCTAATGTCGGATGTGCTAGGCACTGGCCTTAGGCAAGGAGGAAAACTTCACTTATGTTAATTATGAGGAAGACTTTTAAGGAGTATAATATGATAATCAACATAATAACATATTAAAATATAGTAAGCAAAAAATACATTTTTCAAGTTTTTTGACATTCATAATACCAAAATGACAAAAGCTTGCCAAATCGTAAGCTCAAATAAAGCGTCAATAAAACCTAAAATGTGTGTTTCAAGTTTAAAAAATAAATAATAACCTCAGTCCAGAGATTCCATAACATAAGGTTAATCTTAGTTATTATCTATTTCATTTTCTTTATTACCCAAACTCTTTTCCCAATCATTAGGTTTTTAGCAACTGGTAACAGTCGCTCACCTAGGCAGCGCCTTAGTGATGGCACCTGCCTGGGAGATGTTTGAGATGCTCGAGTTTCACCTTGCTAGCTCAAGTGCCTAGGTAAGTGTCAAGCTCACCTTTGATAACAAAACTACTTGATACAAAAAAGAAATTAATTCTACAAGATCAAAATAATATTTCTAAGTTCATGTCCCATTACTCTCTTTGACAACATATTTGTATAGCTCGTTGCCTCGTTAGTTCGTTTCTCCTAAATTAGCACTAATCTAAGTATATTTAAATTCAGAAAATCGGGGAGGGAAAAGCATAATTTTATTATACGAAATTATCCCTATTTATAGATCTATGCAAGATGTCTTAATAAAGAAACAAATAACTAAAGAATCATGCATAATTGTCTTAATACAATCCTTCCTAAGTCAGCCACCCAAATATAAAAAGAGATTTGTGTGATCCAGGTGAGCCTCCCACGGATTCCCATCCTGGCTGTGGGATCAAGTGTCAAGAGACGGCTAGGATTTTAACACTTCCCCTCAAGCTGGGGAACACATATATAACATTCTCAGCTTGGTAATTAGTCCCAAAAAAGTAGAGTTATCAAGTCTCTTGGTGCACCATAAAGTCCTTCATTTGGTAAAAGTTTTGAGAGGAAGTAGCTTCAAACATTGTTGTGGCAAAAGATAGCGATGAAGACTATCTCAATAACCAGCAAGGTGCAGGGCAGCAATGAAGGTTGCGTTGAATAGTATCCCTCAATATATCGAAAACGGCAATAAAGGTTGGTGGTGGGATAGCATGGAAAGTGGATTAATTATCCTTCGAGTCTGTCTCCCTCTCGGTTCTCCAACGAATGCCGACAATGGAGGCACAACAGTAAAGAAGGAAAAAAATTAGGGTTGCGGAAAGCTTAAAAAACAAGAGCAAAAATACACGTCATAAGCGACTCAGCACGCAACACGCAGATCTCCTCCTTCCCAGGTCATCCGACTCCACCTGAAAAGACTCCTATTGGATAGGCCAGTACAGGTGCATGCAAAGCCTATAATCCCTCTAGTCTGATCGTAAGTGGGGGCGCAGGTATTGCACTCTTGCTTGTCTCTACCCTCACATGAGAGGGAACACTTGGCTCTTTCCAAACACACACACGAGGAGGTCATGTGCTTGCTTATGTTCGGTCAACTCTAGACATTGCACGTAAGAGGACCCCTCTTGCTCGATCTCTCCTCGGTCTTGGATGCACGAAGGTCCTCAAAATTCTGACAACAAAGGCCAGTGGTCGAACCAGTATTCCTCAAAATTCCAACAATGAAGGCCGGTAATGAGAACATGCATTCCTCTAAATTTCTGCAATGACGGCTAGTGGAAAGACCAGTATTCCTTAAAATTCTGGTAATGAAGGCCGATGGTGAGAATCTAGATTCCTCAGAATTCCTGCAATGAAGGCCAGTGGTAGGAACTTGTATTCCTCAGAATTCTCTCTCGATCAAGCGCAAAGACAGCAGTGTTCTTGCTCGACTCCTCCAGACGAGATGCACTAAATGTTTCTCTCTTGATCAAACAAAGAAACCGTGGGATGAGACACTCTCCCCCTCTTGGTTGGACGTATACTGGAACAAACAAGCCGGAATACGCTCCCTTTCGTTTCTGAAGGGAAGGTCGGGCCTTCCCTTCAAAAAGTTCAGCAGTAAAAAAACTCAGAATTCTGGCCAAGGCAATGAAGGCTTTGATATCATGTTAAATTCAAAAAATTGGAGAGGGAAAAGCTTAATTTTATTAAACAAAATTATTCCTATTTATAGATCTATACAAGATGTCTTAATATAACCCTTCCTAAATCAGCCACCCAAATATAAAGGAGATTGGCATGATCCAGGTGAGCCTCCCTAGGATTCCCTTGCTGGCTGTGGGATCAAGTGTCAAGGGACGACTGGGATTTAACAAAGATCGGCATGATCCAGGTAAGCCTCCCACGGATTCTCATATGGCCGTGGGATTAAGTGTCAAGGGAAGGCTGGGATTTTAACAAGTATCAACAAAGAAGAATTAGAAGACAAAAATATTACAAAAACTTTGTAAATATAGCATTGGGATTATAGAATGCCTCCACCAAGCAGCAACTAGAAATAGATAAAAGAGAGTATATATCACGAAATATTCAAGAAACTATTTTGCGTCACTAAGATTTTAGCATAGTACTCAAAGCTATCAAAATGGTGTATAGAAAATATAGAAAACTTCTTTATTGATTGCCCATAGATTAGAAGACGTGTTTACTCTGCAGAATTGTTTCCTGGATGATGCAATATCAGAAAAAACAACATCAATACACAGTTGAAAACCTTAGAGTGTCCTCATAGAAGTTCTTTAAGCCTTTAACGTTACCAACCAAAAAGCAGATAAAGGTCATATTAAGAACATTCAAAGAATAATGAGTTAATAACTAAGCTAAAAAATAACTATAACATTACTTTCTACAATCAACAAAAGTGAGATGATGTCTACTACCAAATTGATGACAAACATAAAAGAGAAAAAGGGGAAGAGAAAAAGGAAGAATGCAATGCCTTGCAGGATTAATTAGACATCACCAAATATGCACAAATTTGCCTTGAAATCTATTCATGCTTACTTGCTTAGCCATTTAAGATAAAATTAATGAATTATCATATTATATTTAACAAGCAAAAACTTGAAAATAAAATCAATAAAGTAAAACAAAAGATTTGTTACAGTATTTGGAAGGACATATCTCAGGAAATCTGAATAACCTAGTGATAATTTTAGTACTTAGAAGATCTTAGTTATGTTCCTAGCACATTCATTAGCTCATTTAGTATATGCTAAACATAGAAAAACATTATAATAGAAAAGCAATGTACATTTGCAGAGTGTTGTAAGTTTATTTGAGTGTATTCAAGTTTATTATACTCTTAATAGAAATATAAGAGGCCGAGTTTATCAATGAAGTTTTACTCACTAGAAAAAGATATATATCTTTAAGTTTAAACATTATCTGCAAAAGCTTTTGTCACTAAAAATCTAAACACCCAAAATATTTTCTTGTAGTAGAATTTTCCTACAATAAAAATGAGCATCTCTTTCTCAAAGAAAATGCATTATTGATCTTTGTAAAGACATTTTTCTCCTTAGTTACATCTATTAATACTCCTATGGATATTGAGACCACTTCTAATAATGAAGAACCCTTTGATGATCAAGATCCAGCTCAATAATGAAGATTGGTTAAAAGTTTTATTAATTTAATTTTCACTTATTGCCGAATATTCATTATTATTAGTATTATGATATAGTAGATACAAAATACAATGCAGAAATATTGTAAGGCTTTTCTATGCATAATCAAATATATCAAAAAGTGCCCTAAAAAATAGCATTTTATTCCAAGGCTAAACGCTTGAATGTGGAAGCCTTCTCTGATGCTAATTATGTTGGTTGTATTGAAGATAGGAAATCAACCACTGGATGTTGCATTATTATTGGAGAGAACCTAGTCATCTAAAAATGTAAGAAACAACCTGTTGTGGCCAAATCCAAGGTTGAGGTCCAGGGACTATGGCCCATTCTGCATATGAAATTATGTAGAGTAAAAACCCTCTTAGGAGAACTCAAATTTCCCATTACACAACCTATGATTAAGTACTATGACAATCGAGCAGTTATCTATATTGTTCGCAATCCAATATTCTATAAACGGACAAAACATTATGAGGTTGATTAGCACAATATGCAAGGTATTCCGATATTATAACTTCTATGAAGATAATCATTCCTTGCGTCTAAAGTTCAAAGCAAGTGGTTCGCATTTTTGCAAAGGCTTAGAGTTTTTTATCTTTCACATAATTATGTAACAAGTAAAAACAAATTTATATATATGTTCTAGCTTGAGAGGGAGTGTTAAACATAGAGAAACATCGAAATAAAAAAGAATTCTAACATTGAATAGTCTTTTATGTTTAGTTTAGTGCATCCTAGACCATTGTACTCATTCTCCAATTATAAAAAGAGGGATTTCTGATGAATATGATAGACCAAAATATTGAATGATTTAAATAGATTTATTAATGCCATTATTCCAAGCTAGCCATGGCTCATTAAGGGCTTGATCCAAACTCAATTCAATGCACGCTTGATACCCCAATATATAGTATGATGCCAAAGTGATATAACATAGTGGAGAACAATCAAACTATAGTTATATGAACAATATTCTAAAGTGATAACTTCACAAAATGATAGAAATTTTCTATAATCTCTTACAGTCAATAGTGTTTTTTTACCATTTTAGTAAAACTTCCATAACCAATTTAGGATCCTTAGATGAATGAAAGTCAAAGAAGAGGTCATCAAATTGGCTCATAGCCTAAAAATTGGAAGGATCTTAAGGCTCTAAATCCCAATAGAGGTGCCACCATAAAATATCTACCAACAATACAAATGAGAAAACTCTCTATCTAGAGATATAACATCCCGAGTCTTAGATTATTTTCCTTTATGCACAGTTCAGCTAATACAGCGTGGCCGCAACCAATCTCAAACATCCAGTTATGCATCAATTCTTCTCCTACTACATATAGAAGATCACATGTTTATGAATCCACAAACAAAGAGGCAAGTTGGACAGTATATTCAAGCACCAACAAAGAAGCCAAGGAGGACAAACACTTCATTGTGCATATGCATGAGAATATCACAAACTGAATCCAAAAAAAAGCAAGATTGAAAATAATCTACAATTGTATTGAAATGGTTTAAAACTGTCAACTAAAGAAAGAATGCCACTACTTGAGAAAATAAGGCTCATCAAAGATGCCTCCTACTAGCATTCACATAACTTAATATGATTAATAAAACAGGTTATTTCAAAGACAGCATTTCCATATTTGCTAAATTATGAAGCATATAGAAGAAATTTTCCCAGCATTGCCAGGAATAACGGTCTATTTAACTCCCAAACAGTTTTCATGACCAAATGCCGATGAACTACCGCCATCTTGTCTGCCAGCATAGCTAACTTCATAGTCAAATGAATCTAGGAGTATGAATATAACCTCAATTCTTAAGCGGACAAACATAGAGTACAAGCAAACAGCACAAAGAGAACAAATCGTAGAAAGAAAAGCTCTATTCAGTGCAACCGCTTCACTTTATTAGGTTAACCTCAATTTCACAAGGCCGTAGACTCTCAAACCAACACATTCACCCTGAAAGTGCACTCCCGCGCCGAATCTCTGTCGAGTCCATAACACAAAAACCAGTCCACCACTCGACAGTTCCACAGCTAAACTTGATAGCAAATACTCTTATCTGACTAAAGCTCTTGAAACATAGAAACAATTTACAGTAAATCCACTGTTAAAGCCACCAGAGCCGCTAAACCTAGACAAGAAAATTTTTTTAAGACCAAAGCAACTTTGCCATTGGAAGGAATCCAAGCAAATGAGAACTTCAGTTAAAAATTTAACCGCGTGATCAAAAAATGCTGTAGATTAAATTCTTAGCACTGTAAAGTTCCAAGAGGAGTGAAAAGATTCCAACAGAAAAAAACCCAAAAAGAAAAACAAACCTTTTCGGTTTTCGACTGGTAGATGGCATTGATGCACGACTGCGGCGTGATATACTCGTGCGTGGAGAAATCGTCCTCTTCCTCGCTGCTGTCCATCTCTCAAACGCTCTTGCTCCCTCTCCCGGTACTCCTTTTGATCCGATTACTCTTCCCATTCGCTTCGATTTCATTTTGATTTTAGCTCGAAAAGAGAGAGAAAGACAGAGAGATACAGTGAGAGAGGTGGCTTCTCGACACACCTAAAAAAGTAACCAAAAAACAAGACCCATCAGCAAATGGTGATAGTCAGTCCCAATCTTTAAAATCTGTAATAGGGTGGCTTTGTGAGTAGAAAATCATATCGCGATCTCCAGAAAAAGATTTTCTCGCAATATACGAATTCAAAGATCATAAAACAATGGAGCGGTTGGATTAGACGATGATGGTGATTAAAAAGTAAAACTGCGATCCATTTCTTCAATATTGCACGCCACATTTTTCTAAGTTCATCTCCTACTGAACGTCAAACGAGCGTATGCCGTTCGTTGGTCGCTCCAACCGAATGCAAAAATTTCTGTCATTTACTTGCAGGTGAACAGTGCGGGCGTTGCACTGTTCACCCACGCCATTTTACCCTCTCAACCGATAAAACGCGCGAAAGGGAGAAGATGGTTACCTTCCGAAAAACACCTAAAATGGCGTTCGATTGGAGCAACACCACGCCATTTTGAAGTTATGCGTTATTTTGCCGTAAAATTTGGAGTTCTCCGTTGGAGATGCCCTAATGCTGGGAGTGAAGCATTCATAGCACGCACTTTAAAAAATAATTTCACTCACTAAAATAATTTTATAGGCAGTTTTACTAAACCCTACCTGCTTGATTGAGGCTCTGTTAAAGGAACTTTTATTAGGTCAAGACACCTTACGTGGCTCTATATCCGGACGTCAATAACATGTCGTCATGTGCTCTTATTTTTTATCGCGCGGCCCGATGACGCGAGCCGGACTGGAACCCGGTATTGCTATGTTCGTGTATTGCTAGGTATTGCTCGGTATTGCTAGGTATTTGTCTTGACAAAGTGGTGTTTCTCATTACCGAGCAATACCTAGCAATACCGAGCAATACCTCTGAAGCTGAAATTGTGTGTCACCTAAATTATATATATATATATATATATTTATATATATATATATATATTTAATTTATTCCAATTTTGTTCATCTTGTATTGCCTAATCATCATAATGCTCTTAAGATTAGAGAGAAAAATAAGGATTAAAAAAGTATTATTGAGACATGCCTTTCTCATATTAATAAAACTTAAAAATAGTAATAGGTAAATAAACTTAATGTTTGAACCCATTTGGATCAATTTTGAGACAATATCAAAAATCAAATTAAAAAAGCACGAATCTTATTGCATATTTGAATCATATACTTTCATTATGATATTTCAAACTCCAATTCTGCAGTCAAATTGAACGTCTTGATGAGATGAGCCCGCCAACATCAAAGTGGACAGATCTTAGTCCAAAAAAGAGTAGATCAAGCTTTTGAAATATAATTAAAATTCTTGGAACATTAATTGGGGGATTGAATGCTATCGAAATCGTGTATTCTCATATTTAAAACAATCTTCTCAATGAGCTCAATATTGCTTAATTATGCTATCATTAAGGTAATTAAATATTGCCAAAATTATATATATGATAAAGCAAATCAATACAGAACATCTCATGTAATGTTTCATATTTTGGTTATATTTATGGAGCATCGCACTCTTGATATATATATATATATATATACTCATGTTGTAACAACCTAAAATTTTGAAAATGATTTTAAAATGAAAATTTGGAAAAGTCATAAAATTATGAAATGGAGTGTTGTGGTGCTACGTTTTTTGGCACAACTGCACTATAGGGAGAAGTGCTAAGGCACTGGTTTGGGACGATGGTGCAAATATATTATGTTTTACAATAATTCTAGAATTGCATACAATGTGGCGTCACTATGTAGTTTGAGCATCTCAATGCAAGGAACTAAAATTAGTTTTTTAATATTTTTTTAATATAAATATTTCTGTCATTCACTCCCTCTTGCACTATTGCACCGTTTGATTTTCTATGAAGAAAGAAAAAGAAGGATAATATGAGGGAGAAGAAGAGAAGAGAGAGAAGAGAGAAAAAAATGCTTTTGGTCATGTTCGTTCGTCATTCCTATTATGGATTTTATTATAACTAAAGTGGCTATATTATTACTTATATTTTTTTATGATTTTGATATATTTAATTTTAATCTTTCAAACGATCCTTTAAAAGCTGAAAACTTTTCCCACACTCTAAAGTCCATATGAAAGCTACTGACTTCTGAGTCAATCTCGTTAAAGGCAAAGAAATACTAGAAAACCCCTGAATAAACTTATCATACTAGCAAGCCAAGCCTAAGAAACTATGAAACTCTAAAATATTAGTAGGCCTTGGCCGATCATAAATAGTATGAATCTTCTAGGGATCTACTGAAATGCCCGCGTTGCTCACTACGTGATATAGAAATAAAATACTCCCCAACCAGAACTCACACTTTGAGAACTTAGCATATAATTGATGCTTTCTTATAATCTCTAGAGCAGTCCTCAGGTGTGTTGCATGCTCCTCCTCAGGTACAGAATAAATCAAAATATCATCTATAAAGACTTTCACAAACTTGTCCATATACTTCCTAAAATCATTGTTCATCAAATTCATGAAAACTGTTAGGGCATTAATCACCTATAATGGCATGATTAAAAATTCATAATATTTGTTCTTCATACTAAATGCAGTCTTCAGTACATCATTCGCCCTTGCCTTCAACTTATGATAACTAGATCATAGATTGATCTTTGAAAATATTGAACATCCAACCAGCTGATCAAATAAGTCATTAATTCAAGGCAAATGATACTTATTTTTATGGAAACTTTGTTCAACTCTTTGTAATCAATACTCATACACATTATACCATCATTTTTCTTCACAAATACAATATGTGATCCCCACGGAGACACGCTAGAACAGATGAATCCCCTGTCAACTAACTCCTAAAGCTGAATGTTCAACTCCTGAAACTCATTAGGTGCCATTCTATATTGAGTTTTAGAGATCGGAGCAGTATACGAGAAAAAAATCAATATAGAACTCTATCTCTCTGTATGGTGATAAAGTCACTAATTCCTCATGTAAGACATCTGAAAATCCCAAAACTAAAACGACACTACTCATAGAATCATAAGTCAGTCAAATCTCTAATAGATGCTAAAAATGCTAGGTTACCTTTCCTCCAACGCAAAAGTCAAATAAGAAAGAACATACATAATTTCCTAAAATACAAAGTTCTCACCATTCTGATACAAAATCATTTTCTTCTTCAAGGTATCAATATGAGCCCCATATCGACTCATACAATCCATACCCAAAATGACACAAAATGTAAAAATAGGTAAAAAAAATCAAACAAGGTCTTCAAACTCTATTAGAAAACTCCAAATCATAAAATAAACCCTAATAGCTATCATTCAATCTCCCATAGACAATATTACAAACAAATAAATAGGTAATAATATGGAAGACAAGTTGAGAGAATCAAAATACCACTCAGACATAAAAGAATGGTTGACACCGAAATCAAATAAAATACGAAAGGAGATGCAAAAAAATAAGTTTACCTGTCACAACATCTAGAGACTCACTGTCCTCTTATTGTGTTAGACTGTAAACTGGTAGCTATATTGGGGTCAAAGCAACACAACTACTTGAACCTCATGAACCTCCAAAAAGCTAACCTCATGATATCATTCCAACATCCTTACTATCATAACTTCAAAATATGGTCAAGGTGGTACTACCCTCAACCTACCCACAAATGTCTACCCATAGCCTTCAAAATAAAAAACGTTTATCAAAACCACCCTATAGACACTCAACAATCCTGTGTCCAAACTGACCACATCAAATATACATATACGTTGCTCTGTAACAATGAGAAATGTGCCTTCTACCACACTAATGACATAATGGGGCCTCACTCATTGAACCCCCAAAACTAGCAACACAGTTTCTATCTAATCTAAAAGAAATTGTTACTGATTGTCCCCTCTTTTTGAACTTAATAGGTCCAAATATGCTCCTTCTCATAATGACCATTGTCAACTGTCTCACAGCCAAAACTCTAGTTGATTACAGGAAAATAGTTAATTTTCGGTGGAAATAAATTCATTACAAATTCCAGCGATTTTCCCAGTGAATTACCGTCAGAAAATTTTCGATGGATTTTCTAACGTATTTTTTTATTGGCTTTTTGACGGATTTATTTTCGACAAAAATAACTTTTTTCTGAATATTTATAACTTATTTATAATTAATTATTTTGTTAAATTAAGTTAAATAATTTAATAACTTATTATCAAATAAAATAGTTTAAATTAAACTTTATTAAACTAAATTAATATTAATAATTCATTATTAAATTAATTAAAAGTAAATATTTTTAATATAAAAATTTAATTAATAATTAATTATTAATTGAAATTAATTAAATGATATATTTAATCAATTATAATTTAAATAATAAAGTAGAAGAAGCAGATTTACCTTAGTGGTGCAATGGTAGGTGACTTGATGGCAGTACGACTTGGTTTCGAAACCGGTTTATGGCGGGCTGCGTCACAGGTCGCCAGACTCATGAGCAGATTAGATGGGGCACCGCGCCATTAAGGTAAATTTTTTTCAACCAATTTTCGATAGATTTTGGCTGCTGATAACACAAGATTTTCCTGTTGTCGTTGGAGAAGTGCTTAAATAAAACTTTCAATTTGTTTACTATACTGAGCCACTATTGAATGTAATATAAAGTAAAGGAATAATGAATTTTAAAATGATTTTCTATATTTCACCTAAAATATATAATCATAATGCTATCTACAACAATGGGTTTCAATATAAAAATCAAAACTTATCTATAACATAGATTGGAGCCTGCTACCTAAACAACTCGGCTCACACCTTACCCTTTCCTAGGCCTGAATATATAAGCAAACAAAGATGAGCTAACACTACTCAATAGACTATCACAACCTAAAATAAAATTCAATAACTAAAGCAAAAGGATTTGAATCATATACTAACATTGCATACAATTAAATAAATACTCAAATTAACTAAATTATAATTAAATGCTTCATAATAATTATCAGAATAGCTCTTAAGCTCAAATTTTTGTACATATTTGTTACCAAATCCACCTTGGTACTCCGATATAATAGAATCCCATCTCAGTCGCTAACTAGGTTCAACATCACAACATTTTGATAACAGAATCTCACCTCGATTGCCCAAAAGCGCCTGTATCATAACACTTTGGTAACATAATTTCACCTTGGTCGTCGATTGGTACCGGCATCACATCATATTTTTCAGCACAATTCATTGATTAAAGCATATTATGATGAATTAAAAAAATTTCCAAAATGTCCTTGTTGACCTCATTTTTGTATGAGGTCACTTGGACTACTCTTGACCCTAAATCTATTTAATTTCCAAATTAATTCAAATCCTAGGATCCTCTTAGAATCCTGACCTTAGGATCTATCCTAGAATCCTTCTAGATTCCTAAATTTTAAGATCTATTCAAACCATATTTAAAACTTGTTGAGCCCAAAATTGGACCCTTGACCTAACCAATAGTTGACTAAGTCAACTAAGCCATGGTTGGTCAAATTTGACCCATATGATCCAATCCATTTCATTCAATCGAATCAACACATTCAAATCATATCAAATCAATCAAACTCTCAAATATATCTTCAAATATATTTCAAATCCATTCAAACTCAGTTGGAATCAAATCAATTGGAGTTTTGATTTAATTAAACCCAAAATCATAGTCAAATTCTCATTTAAATGCTCCTATATATTCAAACTTTAATTTACAAGCCTTAAGTCCATCACACCACCATTCAAAACTCTCCCATGTGCCACCTCAGCAGTCAACATGGCCAGTTGACCAGTCAACACTTGGTCAACAAATCTCTAAATGCCCAAATGGCTTGACTTAAGCTAGCCCAATCTCTTTCAAACCTTTCAAATAGTTTTCTAAGGCCTCTTCATTGCCACATCAGCAGTCCAAGTGCCTTTGGACTGGTCAAAGTGTCAAACCAAGCAATTTGAATGGTCAAACTTGATTAAATTAATCTTTGAGCTTAATCCATTCCACCTCTAACCTATCTAGCTGTTTAATCAGTCACTAGAAGCTTCCTAGGATTAATCTTGACCTTTGAATCCAGATCAAACAGTCCCCATCCCTCCATGTGTCCAAATGGGGACAAAAATGGCTTTCCATGTAGGATGTACCCTTGTCCTTGATTCCTCCTGCTTCCACCAACTCCCTGGACAGGTGGCAATCATCTAGGAGCTCTTTCAAACAATCTCAGCCACCCATTCAAACTGGAGGGGTTTGAATAGGGCAAATGAATGAAGTGGAGCCTCATTCTATCCTAGCCTTTCTCTCACCACCTCAAGGATCCCTAGCCGAGCTCTCTGCTCATTCGACTCTCCAACCATCTCCTCTTCACGTCCCGATCAAAACCCGGCCGTCAAACCTCGCCGGCGAGTACATTCCGGCGAACTCAACACCCAATCCGTCCAAGGCTTGTACCAGGCGATTCATGGAGCGTCGGAGCTAGGATTCAACTAGGAACTTAATCGTGGACAAGCTCAGAGAATCCAAAAACGGTTCAATCCGTCCGTTAAATCGATGTAAAACTCTAACCCTAGTTTAGGACATCTAGTTTAAATAGCTTTCTATTTAATGCATCTTAGGCTATGAGACCATTTCCCCATCGTTTCTGTTCATCTCTTTAATCTATACTTAAAATTTCATTAAAAATGATTGATCCGATCAAAAGAACAAGCCAAAAAACGAATCCTAGGGCGTTTTCGCGGTTTGGCTCAGGTGCACGTTTTTTTGAACCGTTGATTGCTCGATCAACGGCCCAGATCGAGCCATCCCGCGGTTTGATTCAGCCGTGTATTCGATCATCGGTTCAATCATCCGTCCAACGGCATCCAGACCGTCTATTCTGAACCGCGGGATTGACGCCAACCGTCCGATCTTTCCTCATCAGATCGGATCACGGGATTCGATCTGAACCGTTGATCTCTTTCCCGCGAGGATCCGACGGTTGCAAAGCGGCGCTGACGTGTTTAAGTGGAAAACGCGTGATAGCTCCCGCGTTTGACACCTGGATGACCGCCGCCTTCACGCTGGACGAACCCCGTCATGCCATCTGTCCCGCCGGCGCCGCTTTTTTTTTTTATAAATAAAATAAATCATTTTAATTACATTTTAATTAACAGAACTTCAAAAAATCATAATAAATAAAATATAAAACCAAAAAATACGTATAATATATCAATCTGTTCGTATTTATGTCTACTTTATTTTAAAAATAAAATAAAATTATATTTATTATTATTTAATAAAATATTTCAAAAATATAGTAGAACCTATTTTATTTTTTAATTAAATGTACAAACATTATTTTACCCTAAAATTTGGCATGAATATTATTGAGCACATACCTGACTTCCAGTAATTTTCATATAGTTGTTGGAGTTATGTTTGGGCAGTTATTAATTTTCTAATCAACATGTACTTAGTAGTTTAAATAATTCTTGAATAATTAATAATTTATATAATATTTTAATAATTATTTTATAAGATTACTTTCATAATTGAAAATTTTCAGAAATAATTAAGTTTTAATTATATTTAATTTAAGAATTATCTTGGAATTTGAAATTATTGCAAATATTTAAATTAAATTTCAAAAATTTATTTAAAGTTTAATTTAAATCAGACTATATATACCTTTTTTTTTTAATCTATTTTGAAATATTTTTTTTTTATGATTTGAGGAATTCCTTTGAAATCTTGAATATAGATTGGAAAGATGAATGGAATTCGTTGGGGAATGATTGGTGAATGATTATGTTCTAATCATTCACTAATCCAAATATCACCAAATTAATTAATATCGAACTTTGCATGCTTAGGATGCACACACCACTTAGTCTAGGTTCTCCTAGATCTAAGGACTTGTTTGATTATGCGTGTTTATTTATATGTTAAAGTTTGAGGGTTAGTTGGAACCTTGATTCGAACCTAATTAACCTAGTGACATCGTTAAGGACAAGAATTAAGGGCATGTTTAGAAAATTTAGAGAAATCCTAGGAATTAGGATATACATTATTTGAACATGAAATTTGAACCACTTGAACATAGTGACATCTACAACCCTTAGAGAAATCTTTACTGGTTTTGGAAATAATTAAGGCTCTTAATTAATTTTCCTAAGATTAAGCCTTAACTAAGCCATTAAATCTTCCGGAAAATGTAATAAATCTATTTTAAACCTTAAAAATATGTATAACCCCTCTAACTGGCCATAATTAAGCCCTTAACCAATGAAAATTAAAACCAAAATTATTTGACAGCAATTTAAACCTTAATCTAATTTTAAGTGAAAATCAATATTTAATTAATATAATTAATTAATAATTATTAAAAATTCCAAAAGCATCCTAAACACTTGGAAATCTCTCCTTAGGTCATTCCTGACCTTTGGAGCTGATTTCAAGGAGTTAGGAGCTCATTTGGAGCAAAATCACAAAATGGCCCTCTAATTAAGTAATTTTCAAAATTCTTTATATACATTAAATTTCAAACCTTCATAACTAATTCCAGAAAAATCCAAATTGAACAAACTCACTTGCATTCAACTCTTAATAATGTCTAATATTTATTAAAAATATCAAATTCCAGAAATCTGTAATATTTCAAAAAGTCAACAAATCGGTCAACCACAGTTCAAAACTAGTTCAAAACTTCAAACCTTTGTAATAAAATGTAGAAAAATCCGATTTCAACGTACTTACCTTCTAACTGATCGTAGTAAGGTCTAGTATTTTAATAAAATACAATCATTCTAGAATTTGAACTTAATCAAAAAGTCAATTTTTGAACCCCTTAATTAAATGATTAAAATATTCAAAAATTCATAAAACTCAAGATTAATTTGAAACTCCAGAAAGTGTTTACTTAATATTTAAAACACTCAACAAAACCTTTTAAAACATAACAACCATCCTAAAGATGAAGTTTATTGGCTGGACTACTCCGGGCTGCGGGGCTAAGTGTCCTAAGGAGGCTGGTTCCTCGAGCCTGGTGGCACAACGCCACGAATGGATTCTAAGGGGTGTTAAACCTTAAAAATAGATTAATCATTAATTATTTAACCTTTTAAAACCTATAATTCAACTACATTAATTTGGTTTATCGGCTGGACTACTCCGGGCTGCGGGGCTAAGTGTCCTAAGGAGGCTAGTTCCTCGAGCCTGGTGGCACAACGCCACGAATCGATTAATGGTAAATTTAAATTAATTAATTTTAAAAATTAGCGACCAAACATCTCTAATAAAATCCATCAACCCTTAACCCTTAATCAATCTAACTCATTTAATTATACCGGGTACCACTGGGTAACCCAGGCCTACGAGGCTATTAACTTAGCCCCAAGGAAGGTGAAATAAACTTCACGGCCTCGGTGTGAAACAAAGGTGATATCCGATAAATAATTAAATAAATCTTAAAATTAATCTTAAGCTATTAATACTTGAATTCAAACTTAAATCCTTTAAACCTTCCAACTAATCGAATTTTAGATAACTTTAACTAATAATCCTGATTAGGACACACCAAAACCACACGACCTACTTCACACACTTTAGATGGTTTGCTAGGATCACCGACTCTAGTTTTAGGATAGGCCGGTGTTTTACTTTTTGCAGTTGTGTGCCGAGTTTTTGAGCTTTTGCTGCATGCTGTTTGCTAGTGTAGAATTGATGTGTTTATTTACTTATTTCCTGCATTCTGTGATTGATTGTACGATAGATTTACCCCTAGGTTAGGAGCGAATTATACTTGTGCAATCTTATGCAGGTGGCCATGCTCGTATAAAGAGCTGAAATTAAAGGGGGCAGTTAATAAAAAAAAATATATACTCTTTGCACAGGTACCTGCCGCGCTTAAGACCCCCTTTAAATAAAAAGAGCATGGCCAAGTGTGGCTAAAAAAATGCATTTTAAATTTTCATATTATAACTGCTTGGGAATATATACAACTGTTGATTATTAGGATAACCTCGCAGGATCGAGTCTAGATTTTCTTATTTCTCTTAATGTAAATTTAATTCAGTTAAGGTTGTATTCATTTAAAATGTTTTGAGATTGGGATATGAATATCCTATTTGAATTCCAAAGAGGTGAAGACATCCCTAAAGGGGAGAGTCTTCTTCCATTTGGAATTCAAATTAGGATACTTTGCAAGTATCCAAAGAGGAAAGATAACACCCCGATCAAGGGGGAGTTTCTTTCCGTTTGGATATCTTGAACCGACGAATCGAGATGTTCGTGAGAAGATGAAGGATTGGACAACGAGAAGAATCCCAAGTCTCAAAATCATTTGATTTAGGATTAGAAATCCGGGTTGTAGTCAGTGGTGCCCAGCCACTTTAATTTATTGTAATTTTTGAGATGTAATAATGAGTGGCACTTGCCATATGGACATTCAATTTGATTGATTTAATTAATTTATTTAATTGATTTCGCATTAGAACTCCTGCTTTTTCTAGTCTTTTTACTTGCATGCCGTATTTGATTTGACCTGGAATTCGAATTTAGGCTCTTAGGGGTCTGTCAAAATTCTTCTACTTTAATTAAATAAAATTTTTAAGATAAGATAGAAACTCTAAACGGTCCTAAGAAGTAAGCTCGAACTCGCCGAGGGTTTTTCATGCATCCATATTGTACTTTCTCAACCTTGTTAGGCATCTCCCCGCCTGCGGGTTCTGACAGACCACCTGACCTATGAGGGTGCCGATCTGTCAAGGGGATGTTATGCAATCTCTAGGGAAAAACCTATTTTCTAAGCCAAAATTTTTAAACTGCTACATACAAATCTTGCATTCAATCGAGTCAATTAGCATGCATCGCATTAGCAACAAATTTAAAAGAGTCTAATATTTAATTGCATTACTTAGACATCGAATACCCGACATAAGTTGAAGGGGTCAATTAAGGATTTGCTCTAGATGTCGGCCCCGTTCTCAAAACTTTTCTTAAATAACGTCCCTACCACTCTACACAAAAGACCGGATACATATTTTAAAATCGTTTAGGTGGTTTAGCTGGCTCCCCAATCCAGGCCGGGGTAAGACCAGATTCGCATTTCATTAGCTAGGTTTGGGGCACTAACTTTTAGTGCCCAATTTAGACTTAGGTTCTGAGGCTGGCTCGGGCCATAAGACCTCAACTTTCGGGAATCAAATCCCAAATTTCTAATAAAACTGACCATTCAAATTAAAGAATCTATTTCAATCAAATTCGAGCCCAACAATTAGAATAGGCTGGGGTGTTTCTGAAGTAATTTAGAATCTCAACACACCTCCTACTTTTCTCCCTTTGGATTCGAAAATAAATCTTTAATTTTGACCCAATCCCATTTGAATTTCTAACCCTTTATCTCCTTTGACATACAACTTTGAAATCTTAAATGAAATTTATATCGCTATTTTAATCGAGAGTTTTCGTAGGAAAATCTCTAATTTTCCTACGATGTAATTAACTACGAGGGCTTGCGCTCGTAGGAGATTTAGTAACTCAGATTTAATTTTTTAAAATTAAAATTGATATCTTTTAAAACTTCAATTAATTATCTTTGGGAAATTCAATATTCCCAAAAATAATTAAATATTTTCAAAACTATATATATTTAAATACAATATATTTTTTTAATCAAAACAGTCCTATTGTTAGACAACAGAAATATTATTGAGCAAAAAATTCAAAATTTAAAAAATAAGAAAAGTACAAGGAATGTGTAAAGTATCATACTAAAGCTTTTATTGAACTGAAATACTATTGTTAGATGTCAAAATACATTTTTAAATAAATAAAAACTGTTATTTTTTCAAAATCACAAAGCAAAAAAATTCTAGAATATAATCAAAATATTAAAAATTGCATTATCTATAACATATAAAAAAGTTACGTGATAATTTTTTTACCAAAATAAAGTTATTTCAATAGCAAAAATATAAATTTGATCAGGAAAATATCAAAAATATAAAATTATTGAAAATTGAAATAGGCAAAATATAACTACCTCAAGACGAACATATTACAACCTCGGAAAGGTCCTATATCCTTAGTGGATTCTCCTGACCTCTTCCACACAGGTTAACATCGTCAAGCAAAGGCTCCGACATACAACCTCAGAAAGGTCCTACATCCTTGGTGGATACTCCCGACCTCTTCCACACAGGTTAACGTCGTCGAGCAAAGGCTCCGACATACAACATAGGAAAGGTCTCACATCCTTGGTGGATTATCCCGACCTCTTCCACACAGGTTAACGTCGTCGAGCAAAGGCTCCGACATACAACCTCGGAAAGGTCCTAAGTCCTTAGTGGATTCTCCTGACCTCTTCCACACAGGTTAACGTCGTCGAGCAAAGGCTTCGACATACAACCTCGGAAAAGGTCCTACATCCTTGGTGGATACTCCCGACCTCTTCCACACAGGTTAACGTCGTCGAGCAAAGGCTCCGACATACAACCTCGGAAAGGTCCTACATCCTTAGTGGATTATCTCGATCTCTTCTATACAGGTTAACGTCATCGGGCAAATGCTCTGACATATAACCTTGGATAGGTCTTACATCATTGGTGGATCCAATATTGGTTAATATCATCGAGCAAAGGCTCTGACAAACAACCTCGGATAGATTATACATCCTTGGTTAACGACACCAGAATTCCGTCAATGGACTTCTGCACAAAGTTAAATTTCTATATGTTGTTGAATTTCCTCCTATCGCTGAATTTTTGTCTTACAGGACTTTCGACGTCGGACTTCTCCCTATCGTCGGACTTCTGCGTGCCGTCGGACTCCTACTCGTCGTCGGACTTTAGCCCGTCGACGAACTTTCATCGGTCTTCTGCCCGAGGCCGTACTTCTACCCGACGTCGGACTTCTCCTACTCGTCGGACTTCTACTCGTCGACGAACTTTCGTCGGTCTTCCAACATACGTCGGACTTCTCCCCGTCATCGGACTTCTGCTCGTCGACGAACTTTCGTCGGTCTTCTACCCGACGTTGTATTTCTACCCGACGTAGGACTTCTCCCTATCGTCGGACTTCTGCTCGTCAGCGGATTTCTACTCGTCGTCGGACTTCTGCCCGTCGACGAACTTTCGTCGGTCTTCTACCCGACGTTGTACTTCAACCTGACGTAGGACTTCTCCCTATCGTCAGACTTCTTCTCGTTAGCGGACTTCTACTCGTCGTCGGACTTCTGCTCGTCGACGAACTTTCGTCGGTCTTCTACCCGACGTTGAACTTCTATCCGACGTCGGACTTCTTCCTGTCGTCGGACTTCTGCTCGTTAGCAAACTTTTACTCGTCGTCGGACTTCTGCTCGTCGACGAATTTTCGTCGGTCTTCTACCCAACGTTGTACTTCTACCCGACGTAGGACTTCTCCCTATCGTTGGACTTCTGCTCGTCAGCGGATTTCTACTCGTCGTCAGACTTCTGCCCGTCGACGAACTTTCGTGGGTCTTTTACCCGACGTTGTACTTTTACCCGATGTAGGACTTCTCCCTATTGTCGGACTTTTGCTCGTCAGCGGACTTCTACTCATCGTCAGACTTCTGCCCGTCGACAAACTTTCATCGATCTTCTACCCGACATTGTACTTCTACCCGACGTAGGACTTCTCCCTGTCGTCGGACTTCTACTCGTTAGCGGACTCCTACTTGTCGTCGGACTTCAGCCCGTCGACGAACTTTTATCGATCTTCTGCCCGAGGCCGTACTTCTACCCGACGTCGGACTTCTCCTACTCGTCGGACTTCTGCTCGTCGACGAACTTTCGTCGGTCTTCCAACATACGTCGGACTTCTCCCCGTCATCGGACTTCTGCTCGTCGACGAACTTTCGTCGGTCTTCTACCCGACAGTACTTCTACGCGACGTCGAACTACTAACCTTCGTCGGACTTCTTCCTGTCGACGGACTTTCGTCGATCTTCTCCCTAGCGTCGGACTTCTGTGTGTTGTCGGACTACTAACCGTCGTCAGACTTCTTCCCGTCGACGGACTTTCGTCGATCTTCTACCCAGCGTCGGACTTCTGTGTGTCGTCGGACTTCTGCCCGTCGATGGACTTTCGTCGGTCTTCTACCCGACTCAGTGCTTCTATCTGACACCGGACTTCTTCCTACCATCAGAACTCCACATGATCTCTCGAAGTAGAAAGGGAGAAGGGAATCTCCGGACTTCCTTGCAGAGAGAGGGGCCTTGGAAGACCAAGGGAAAGCCTCAATTGTAAGGACAGAGGGAGAAGAGAGAGAAAGAAGAATCTCCAGACTTCCTTGCAGAGAGAGGGGCCTTGGAAGATCAAGGGAAAGCCTCAATTGTAAGGACAGAGGGAGAAGAGAATAAGGGGAATCTCCGAACTTCGTTGTCAAAAGAGGAGCCTCAAAAAATCGAGGGAAGGCCTCAATAGTAAGGACAGAGGGAGAAAAGAAGAAGGGAGAATCTCCGGACTTCCTTGCCATGATAGGGGCCTCGAAAAACTGAGGGAAGGCCTCAATAGTAAGGATAGAGGGAGAAGAGAAGAAGGGAGAATCTTCGGACTTCCTTGTCAAAAGAGGGGCCTCAAAAAACTGAGGGAAGGCCTCAATAGAAAGGATAGAGGGAGAAGAGAAGAGGGGAAATCTTCGGACTTCCTTACCAAGAGAGGGGCCTCGAAAAACCGAGGGAAGGCCTCAATAGTAAAACAGAGGGAGAAGAGGAGGAGAAGAAGAAGGAACAATTTTTCTAAAGGCCTAAGGGGCCTATTTATACTTTTTTGAAGATAAGAGGGAAAGTTTCTAGATTTTTCCAGCATTTTCGAATTTCTCACATTTTTCTGAATTTTTTTCGGAATTTTTTGGAATTTTATGATTTTTTTTTTCAGAATTTTTTGGGTTAAAAAATTCCATGTGGGCCCCACAAAAAAATAAAAAAAATAATAAAAAATAAAAAATGCAACCGCCTCTCAAGAGGCGTGCCCCTCCAGCCCACGCATCAGCGCGGGCACTCGCTGGCGGCCGGCGGCTGGTTGGTGTGCCGGCCAGTTCGGCCGCCAAACTCTTCCGGGCTCTGATTTTGAGCCCAGAAAGTCCAAATCGGACGTTTTTGGGGTCCTCGGACACGTTTTTCGACGTTTCGGACTCAATTTTGACACTTTCGAAACTCAACGGGTCCTCTACGATAGAGTTTGAGTAAGCATTTAACTTTTGGAACGCAATTTTTTGCGATTCGACTAATGTAAAATTTTGGAACAAGAATTTTCGGACTTCTGGAGCTTCGACGCCCGAAAATAGGGAGGCAACTGATACGGCATCAAAAAATTATCTTGATCGGGCAAGAATCTCGAGGCAAAAATCAAGTTGGAAACTTCAAAAATTAAATCCGGAAGAACGCGAACTCCGATTTCAGCGAGCTTATAGTCAAACTGAGCGTCTCAAAAATACGAACCCAACGACACCAAATTCAACTCAATCCGAGCCCAAATGGGTCCGAATCATGGACCCAAAGCGTTGTTGGAATGTTCAAACCGCAATTTGAGTTACCAAACGCTCTCCGATTTTGACGAGCTTATACTCGAATCAAACGGCTCGACGAGACAAATCCAACGAGCCCAAGATTATTGAATTCCGACATCACTAAGACCCTCAAATGATGAACGAACGGTGCTTGATCGTAGGATTCAATATCGGCCGTCCATTCAACCACTCCCTATTCGCCCCAGATCTACGCTTATTTACGGGCCATGCCACTCCAGAAAATCTATAAATAGAGCCCTAACTTCTCACGAGAGGGGGACTCAAGCAAGAAGAGAAGAAGGAAGAGAAGGAAGAAGCTCCTCCTCGACCACCGCCGGAACCTCGCCGGACCACCGTCGGAACCTCGCCGGACCACCGCAGGAGCCTTGCCGGGCCACCGCCGAACCACCGTCTGAGCCTCGCCGGACTACCGCCGATGTTTCGCCGCATCACCATCTCAAGGCCCAACGTTCAGGTCCGACGTGCTACTGAAGGCCTGACATTCAGGCCCAACGTCCTGCTCAAGGCCCGACATTCAGGCCTGACGTCTTCATCTTAGGCCCTCACCTTCTCCAGAAGCTCTCACCTTCATCAGAGGCCCTAACCTTCGCCAGAGGCCCTCACTTTTGCCAGCGGCCTTCACCCTCGCCAGAGGCCCTCACCTTCGCCAGAGGCCCTTGTCTTCGTCAGATTATCATCAAAGGCCGTATGCTCCACCAGAACACCACCTGAGGCCTAGACTTCTGCTAAGCCACTACCTGACGTCCAGAGTTCTACCAAAGTACTGCCCTACTACAACGGTACTTCTAACCTCTGTCGCCTACTACGGTCCATCCGACCTCCATCACCAGACAACGGTCTTTCAGACCCCAGTCTCCTACCGACTACGGTCCTTCAGGCCTTCATCGCCTACTATGGTCCTTCTGACCTCCATCAACAGACAATTTCTGACCCCGATCTCCTGCCGACTACGGTCCTTCCGACCAGACAAACATGTATATGTAATTCTTACTATGTAATGCAATATGTATGATGTACATTTGCTACATCAATCCAAGGCCTTCTCCCAAGTAAGAGCCTCATTTGTAATCGACTACAAATATTAGTGGATTCGTTCAAACTGGGCTAGGCCCCGTGGTTTTTCCCCCTTTTACAGGGGTTTTCCACGTTAAAATCTTGGTGTCTCATAAATGCTAGACCCTATCTCCTTATCTGATTGCGTGCCGGATTTTCGTACAATGCTAAGACGTTAAATATGATATTTCTCTACCGCCGCGAATACTCCTGGACGCAACAAACCTCATCACCCACATGAAGGTAAATTTAAATATTGAAAGAGCTTGAAGATCTGAAGAACTCTAAAGCTTTATCTTATTGGAAAAATATTCTGTGCGGAATAGGAACGTGTTCAAAGACGAATCTAGATACGCCACATTACCGGGGCTCAATATATCCGGTGATGTGACACATCCGAATTAGTCTTCAAATATATTCGGATTCCTACCCCGTGCTAGATTTGCTCTTCGTCCGGTGACAAGGGTGCACCTAACAACTACACGCCTTAATGATAACGTCTCGATCCTGAGCCCGATCCAATGAAGCTTGCTATAACTACTAATTCAGCTTACGTTAACGCTAACTAAATTATAAAACAAAAAAAACTGAACCTCGCATTCCACCCAAGTCATAAATACTCCGCGTGCCCACATAATTCGTGCCGAACGAAGGTGGCCGGCGGTGGCTATTTTACTGGGTGACGTTTTCAATTCCGTCTATAGTTTCCACTTTCCAGTAGTTTCGGATTGCTCATTCTAGGGTTTCTTTTATCCCTAATTCCGCAAATCACCAATCTCTACCATTTGCGCCCCGTCCTCTCCAACAAGCTTTAGGTCGTCTGAAGCACAAACGCCGTGGAGTGTACGTCGTCTTCTTCCCGTCATTGCCGCCGCCTTCGCTGCCTTCGCTGCTAACTCTTTTGTTTGTTTCCACCAGCCGGTGTGGGGAGAGGAGGAGGTGTTTTGAGTTGTGAGATGCTAGACTGAGAAAGCTCAGATTTGAGGGTCAGTGATTGTTTCGAGGAAGAAAGAAATCCTGTTTCCCTTCACGCTATTAAAGGTGAGATTCGTCGGTTCTTCTGCCTTTTGTTTGGTTGTCATGTTTTGGATTGATTTTGATGGGATTATTGCTTTTCCTTTATGTTTTTTTTTTTTAAATTTTTAATTATAGTATTTATTTTATTTTATTTTATTTTTTGTGTTGGATGCCTTTTAATTTGTTTCGGAAGGTTTCTATTAATTGTGTTTCCTTTTGAGGAGGAGCTTTTGAGCTGTTTACAACTAAATATTTCGTCTCAGAAATCATTTTTCTTGGATGCGCATATTTTCTTGCTTTCTTCGTGTAGGCTATCTGTATTATTTAACAGTGGACTGCTATCATCATTGGTTTGCTCTTCATATTTTTAGTTGAATCTCTGTGGTCCGTTTCTGAATTTTTTTTTTTTTTTTGATAAATTTTTCTTCTTAAGGTTGTGTGCATTGAGAGTTATGAGATTTTATGACTTATGCTACTCTGGTCTCTGGAGTTTGATATCTAGAAGGATTCTTCCTCACTTTCATGGTTAAGATGCCCACATCATTATTTCCAAAACAAAAGGGTTTGCAGACGTCCTCAGAACTTTTGGGGCGTAGCAGGAATGGCATTTTTGGCAGGACTTGGTTGTTCTTGTCGCAACCATTCTCGACTATTGGCCTTTTCCCTCAGTTTGGTGCAAATGCTGTGAAGAATGTGCATACAATTGATCAGAGGGCAATGTTTTCTGTTATTGGTACAATATCTCGCAAGTTTTTTGCTCCTTCAGTGACCGACTTTCTTTGTCAATCCTGTGCAAAGCAAATTGACATCCTGCTCTCCGAGCCCACACAAAAATCTTTATTCACTGCATTCCAGCGAAATGCAATGTCTGCTTGTAGTTATGTAACAGGCAGAACGGAATCAGTTTCCCATAATCTTCGCCCTGGAGAAAAGACTAATGGGCATGCACATGATATGATTCGAAGTGGTATTTGCAATTTTCACAAGGGTCTTGATCATTACAGAATTATCAATGGCAGCCCACATAATGAAGTAGCAGGCGGTAGGAAATTGAGTTACCGGTGTGCATCGTCTGATGCTACTGAATTTTATTCAAAATTTGTGCCATGCTTTTCATTATGGAAAAAGGACTTTCGGCTAGCTTGTACTGCTCAATATTCTACAGGAGCTGCTCGGAATGTTTCTTTCGATGGTGTGCTACAGGACGAGCAGCTTGAAAGCTCTGTAGTTGAGCAGAACAGGTATTTATATTTCTATCCTTTTTTTTTTTTTTGAAACATGTTAGTTTGGCAATATACATGTGTACATTGAATGTCAAATGCATTAATGTAGTGGGATATGAAGTTTAGCTTTGATTTTGAAGCAGGTGGGATTGTAAAATACAGTTCCTTTTTCCTAGCTTTGACTTATTTATTTGGTGAAACTTTTAAGGTGGATCATGTCTAAAAACATAGAATGATATTGCATCGTAAAGTTATGTTTCTACAATGGGGATTTTTAAAGGCCTTATGTTGACTACACATTGAAAATGATTTTCCATGATATCTTGTTTCATGTCATGCTTGATGTGAGGATCTATTTATTGAGGGAACTAATGTGCTGGCCCAACCCAGTTACAACTCCTGAAAAAGGCCCATACAAAGATGGGAGGTCTTGATCAACGATGACTTATTATCTGGTTAGATAGTAACCTTTTAGACTAGTTTAAGTCACAAATATTATGATGGATCAGCCGATTTGATTGTGAGGGAATTAAGAAGTTTCTTAATCAAGAGGGAGCTGATTAGGAATGTTCTTAATCAAAGAGAATTAATTAGGAGATGTTTCCTAATTGAAGATAACAGGTTTTGGAGATGATTTGGAGGGAATTAATTAGGAAATGTTTCTTAATTGAGTAGGGCAGATTTTGTGGTTGATTTGAGGGCTGATTTGGAGGGGATTAATTAGGAAATATTTTCTAATTGAAGTGGGCAGATTTGGGGGCTGATTTGGAAGAGAAATAATTAAGAAAATTGGATAGATTTGGGAGGGAATTAGAGGAGAGCTGTTCGGGTATTTGCTGTTTATTGTTTTCTTTAAATAGGTGATTTTCCTAGGGTTAGGGGTATGGGTTGTTTGCTGAAATTAGATTGTTCTTAGGGTGTTTGGGCTCTAGTCGGCGGCTAGAGATTTGGGAGAGTCGGATCTTCCTCTCCAATTGAAGATCCACTTGTATCTTGCATTTTCTTTCATAAAACTTATAAAAGAAGTGTTTGTGTGTTTTATTCCTGATTTTCTTGTCATTGATTTTTTGAAATTGTTGAAATCAGATTTCAGTCAAGGCTTTTCCTAAATTTCTACAAGCACTTTCTATCATATTGTTCTCAGAGATGTTCGATCCGGGCACTCATGGCTGGAAGAAAAGTAGTAGTGGAAGGGGAGATCGGTCAATTAAAATTAGATTGTGTAGAAAAGATTTCAGATTTTAAAAAGCTATTTCCAACCATCCATGAGAA
The DNA here is from genome assembly GCA_022539455.1 of Dendrobium nobile. NCBI lineage: Eukaryota > Viridiplantae > Streptophyta > Magnoliopsida > Asparagales > Orchidaceae > Dendrobium > Dendrobium nobile. The sequence goes on along the minus strand of CM039735.1, from coordinate 6,194,690 downwards.
TATCGATGAGAAGTTTGTCATCATGGAGGAGATGATGAGAAAGGTGCTTGAGTTCCAAACCAAAACGGTGTTGCCAGAGGTAAGGGGAGCCACTAGTGACCAAGGAAGAGGTGGAAACCCTAAACTGACAAGGAGATGAAAATATCAGGAGGTGGAAATATTGGGGGAAGAAGAGCGAATCCCACTTTTGGAGCCACCTCTAAGGAGATGAAATGGTGAAAGAGTGAGACTTTTAGTGGAGCTGCAGAATTTGGAAGGAGAAAAAGATGAGGAGAAGTTAGAAGCGGCAAACATGATTCCACCACCCCTACAACAATGCCGAGGGGTGTTCTAGCAAGTTCAAGGGTTGAATCATTCATGTGAACATGAGTATGCTATCATTCATGAAGGAGACCAACCTATCAGTGTTCGTCTATACCATGATCCCCAAATCCAAAATGAAGAGATTGAGAGATTAATCAAGGAGATGCTCGAGGAAGGGATCGTTTGACCTCGTGTCAATCTATTTTTTAGTCCAGTGGTATTAGTCAAGAGTTTAGCAGCTGTTTCGTTCGTTCCACCTTGAGGACAAGGTTACACTTTGGGAGTGGAGTATTGATGGACCAACTGATTTGATTGTAAGAGAATTAAGAAGTTTTTTTAATCAAGAGGGAGCTGTTTAAGAAGTTTCTTGAGATGTTTTCTAATTGAAGATAGTAGATTTTGGGGCTGATTTGAAGGAGATTAATTAGGAAATGCTTCCTAACTGAATAGGGTAGATTTTGTAGCTGATTTTATGGCTGATTTGAAGGAGATTAATTAGGAAATGTTTCCTAATTGAAGTAAAGAAATTTGGGGCTGATTTGAGAGCTGATTTGGGAGGGAAATAATTAAGGAAATATGATAAATTTGGGAGGGAGTTAGTGGAGAGTTATTTGGGTATTTGTTCTTTATTGTTTGCTTTAAATAAGTGATTTTTCTAAGGTTAGGGGTATGGGTTGTTTGTTGAAATTAGATTGTTCTTAGGGTGTTTGTGCTCTAGCTGACGACAGAGATTTAGGAGACCTGGATCTTCCTTTCCAATTGAAGATCCACTTGTATCTTGTCTTTTCTTTTTATAAAACTTATAAAAAAAAGTGTTCGTGTGTTTTATTCCTTATTTTTTTGTGGTTAATTTTCTGGAATTGCTGAAATCAGATTTCAACCAAAGCTTTTCCTTAATTTCTGCAAGCACTTCCTATCTTATTCTTTGCTCCTTTGATGTTTCACTAAAAAATAAAAAGGCTTCATCAACTGAGTAAGCTTAAATTCATTTACAGTTAACTTTGTTTGTCATGAAGATATATATGAAAGAGTTACTTTATGGCTCTCTCTACTCTTGGAAGATTATTGCATGGAAGTGACCAATTATAACTCATTGTTTACAATAATGGAGAATCTGCACAAATAATTTAATTAATTTGATAGGTTGCCAGTAATATAGGATGATCTTAGATATTTTCATTTAAAATTTATATTTTTTGTTGTTTCATTTTGCTTGTTGTAATTTGGTTTTAAGACAACTGTAGTAGAATGAGAATACCGAAAGACGGGGAAGTAAAATTATCTACGGTGTTGAAGTTGAAGACATCTCCTGAGCGAGAGAGGCCGAAATAGGGGGAAGAGGAAGGCCAGAAGAAAGAGGGAGAGTAGAATTGGGGAACTCACGACCTCATGCAATGACAAAATGACAACAGGAGTCCAGAGGAACGTCACGTATGAGCTGCCGAGGATAGGAGAAGGAAGAGGTCGAGTACAGAGCGGAGCTACCAAGGATGGGAGAACGAAGATAAGGAGCACCTCTTTTCGGCTATTCAATAAAATATGAGGGAGAGTAAAATGGAAATTATAATTTTTTGAGGAGGCACATGTACCCCAACCCCCACCCCCACCAAACTAAATTCACCCCTGGTGTGATTGGACGTTTTACTTGGAGGGTGCCTTTTGTTGTGATTGCTTATTTTTACGCACCCTAGATGTCATATCATGCATTCTACACACTTTACTTTCTTGTCAGTGCACTTTATTTTTTCTATTTTGCATTGCACTTTATTTTATTACTTTTCATTTGCAGTACTTGAGTCAAAGTTAAAATTTTCATTTCGTAAAGTCAATGTAGAATGTAAATAGGATAAATATAAAGTGTCATTATAAATGTAGATGGTAGATTTAAAGTATAGGTAGATCGAGTTGTAGAAAGTAAAAAATTGTGAAAATTAATAGAGGTTCTTGATTATCACATTTATATAGGGCTTTAAAAGATAATGATCCCTCTTCTTTTGAGGGCATTCTCTTTTGGAATTCTATAGAAAACCAAAAGATCAAATAAGCAAGCTCATCTATTTAGATTTGCGTCATTCATAGGTGTAAAAATTTAGACGTGTAGTAGGTGGGTTGATCACCTTTCTTTTTTAGCAGACTCCAGATTGTACTATACTCTTATACACACACACACATTGCAGTTTTCTTTACATGTTTCAAAATTTTTTATACATTGTTACAATCATGCTTTGCATACATATGGGACGGTAGATCATTGCATCAGAGGGTAGATTGTTTCTTAGGTTTTAGCGTTGTGTGTGCCCTTGCCTTTATAAGGACACGTATGTTAGATCTAGGACAATGTAGTTTGGTATTGAATACCCGAACACTTTTACCTATACATGCTTGCATTTTACTTTTCCTGCAACGTACACTAGCCTGGCACACAAGCTAATGAAAAGGAATGTGGGGCCTAAGCGACATGGCCATAGTAGTATTCCCTAGTGGTATAAGGTCGTTATGTTATCGGATTTTTCTAGAAAATCTGGACTTATAATATTTAGTAAAATTTTAGATAGACTTGGAGTCTAGGGTAAAGTCGTGTCAAATTGCATCAGTTAGGTGCATTTGAACCTCAGACATATTATAAAATTGTGATTTAAAGTCTAAACCTAAATCCTTGATTCTAATTAAGCAATAACTTATCTATGCTGCATGCATTGAACCTGAAAAGCATGGTTTTCAAACTGTGATTAGGTGGTTAGCTGACTATCCACTCCAAGAAGATAAATCCAGTTCTGCATGCACTTTATAAACTTCATTTCAGTAGAATTATCCCGATCAACTAATAAACTATAAACGTAAACCCTAAATACAATCTTAATCTAACTTATAAATCCCAATTTTAGATTAGTTTAGAGTGTTTCTAGCTTGCCTCTATAAACTCGAATTTGTCTCCTTAAGCAAGCATCTCTCTAAGTCCACCATGTACATTGGATGAAGCAACTCATAGCTACCAATAAGAAACCTTTGATTAGGTTAGGTCGATTATCACCTCTGACTAATCAGACTATGGATAATGATACTCTAGGATGACAGAGCAATAAGATCTTGATCGGGTTCATCATCATTTCCCTCACCTTTTGCTTTAAGTATGTGATAGTGAATTTCAAACCCCACAAAATCAAAATCAAATCCTAAAATTTCTGCTACTATATGCCAGATACTTAGTGTCTATCTAAGGATTAGCCTAAATTGAAAGTTCTCTAGTTATTGGTAAGTGTAATTAACCATAGAGGCTTGCGCTTGTGGGAAGCTTGAACTTAGATCATAAAGTTCTCGCAAAATGAGTGCGAAATATCTTGATTGTGTCTTATCTTAAATCGAATTTGCTTTTTGAATATTTATGTTGGAATATTCATCCGTTAAAACTATTCTCGTGTAAAAAAGGTGCGGAGAGGTCGGGCATTAATTTTTGGAGCCAACAAGCTTGATTGGATTATATGCTAAGATGTTGATCTGAATGACTCTGAGTAGTTTCATCATCGCTGAAAAAAAATGAAGGCAGTGATTATTCTTAGGAAAATCAATTGTTTAGGCATTCTATTAAGCCCCTTTATAATTTTTGCTATAGATTATTATATGGAATTGATCATTCTTTGTGCACCACAAAGACATTGAATTAGGCTTATGCAATGCAATAATATAATGTTTGTTTATAGATATGGTTTTGCTGCTACTTTTCTCGTTATGAATGGGAAAAAAGTTCCCTTGTAGTAATGTTGGATGAAGTACGTATGCCATGTTTTTTCTACTTTGTTGTGTCGAGTTGAGCATACCATTTGTTGCAGTGATTATTTTTGACAAATTAATTTTGGTGATTTTTTTATGAAGCTTCTAAAGCTTCTTATGGCAATAAACCTTACTTATGCCCTGCTTTTTAACAGTATGGCATCAATTTTTTATTTTGTTTGAATACACTTAACAAATAGCATTATATATAGGACATGCACAACTTCTGAATGGCTTGACAATAATCTCATTGATGCATTCATTTCCTTAAAATATTACATACCTGAAATCGAGATTATATATGTTGAGGTATTAATTAGAGCTATGGTGTCTATGAAGTTCAAAGAATTTGAGAGGGAAAAAGCTTATTTTTATTATACAAAACTATCTCTATTTATAGATCTATACATGATATCTTAATAAAAAATAAATAATTACATAATCATGCATAATTGCCCTAATAGAATTGTTGAATTATGAGAATTTGAGAGGAAAATCTTTTTTTTATTACATGATTTCTCCTCTATTTATAGATCTATACAATATACATTAATATAGCAACAAATAATTACAAAATAATTCTAATATAATCCTTCCTAAATCAACAGCTCGAATATGGAAAGAGTTTTGGTGTGAGTCATGTGTCCCACGGATTGAGCACTATGGCTGTTGGATTGGTTTGTTCTTTGAAATGATGGATTTTAACACTCCCCCTCAAGTTGGGAAGTATGCATCTGTCATTCCCAGCTTGGCTATCATTCTGAGAAAGACAGCATGATCCACTCCTTTGGTAAGGGTATCTGCAAGTTGTTCTTTTGATGGTACATGGTTGATACATATGAGTCTACTATCCGATTTTTCTCTTTTATAAAATGTCGGTCAACTTCTATGTGCTTGGTCCTATTATGTTGGACTGGATTGTGGGCTATGCTTATTGCTGATTTGTTGTCACAATATAGTTTTATGGGTTTATCCCATTTGATCTTCAGATCTTCCAAAATTATTTGTATCCATAGGACCTCACATATTCCTAGGGCCATAGCTCTATATTCTGCTTATGCATTGTATCTTGCCACCACGTCCTGCTTCTTGCTTTTTCATGTGACTAGGTTTCCTTCAAGGAATGTGCAATACCCAGAAGTAGATCTTCTGTCCACTGGTGATCTTGCATAATCCACATTGGTGTATTCCTCTAGGATTATTTCTTGGTTTCTTCTAAAGCAAATCATTTTTCTTGGGTTACCTTTAAGGTAGTGTAGTATTTTATCTACTGCTTGCATATGAACCTGTTTTGAATTTTGCATAAACTGACTGACCATACTTACAACAAACTCGGGGTAAAATGAAGACAAAATCTCCATTAGAGTTTTGAGTCCTAGGGTTGTTGAAGGTAGTCGATTTATGAGATAAGTTGCAATTAGGAGGGCTTCCCCCAATAGGATTTGGGTGTATTGTAGTGAAATAAGAAAGCTCGGGTGGAGGCTAGAAGGTGACCATTTTTTCTTTTAGCAACCCATTTTGTCGTGGTGTGTGAACATAGGACATATGAATGATCCCTTCACTTTGGAAGTAGGAGAAAGGGTTTGGTTGAAATAGTCTTTAGCATTATCGGAGCGAAATCTCCTTATTTTTATCCCGAATTGATTTTTGATAATGATATGAAAAATGGGAAGAATGGTTCTAACATCAGATTTTATTTTTGAGAAAATTGATCCAAGAGACTCTAGTGCAATCATCAATGAATGATACAAATTATCGTGCCTCAGGGATATTGAGGATTTTTTAGGGTCCCCATATATAACTATGAATAAGATAGAAAGTAGTATCACATCTCTCATTTTTATTTGGGAAGGAAGTTCTTTTATATTTAGCTAACTCATATGTTTCACAATGAAAATCTTTATTTTCTAATTTCTGAAAAAGTTGTGGATACATATGTCTTAGGACATCAAAAGCTGGGTGTCCTAACCTATAATAATGAAGTCAAATAGTGGAATTCTTATTAACTAGGGATATCATAGAGCATCTATTTTTAGATTGGTTTAGTCCTTCCAGGTAGTACAATCTTATTTTCTCCTTAGCATGTCCAATCTTCTTACCCGATCTCTGGTCTTGAAATAAGCAATAAGTAGGGTTAAATAAAGCATGACAATTATGTTATGTCTCCTTGGCCGATCTACCGTGGTAGAGAATCATCAAAAGTGATGATTTTCTTGTTGTTTAGGCAAGAGTATAGTTGATGAAGTGGGTAGTGAGTGGTCATGTGATCTGTGACTCATGAATCAATGATCCATAATTCCTTTAAATGATTTATAGACGCACTTAAACTAATAGAAATTGGAAACTCACCTGAGAGTGCAAGTGAAGAAGATGCATTTGGTTTTGCAAGAGATATTAGGAGTTGTTTCAGTTTATCAATATCTTCTTTATTGAATTCTCCAAGGTTGGACTGTGCTTCTGGGTTAGGTTGAATTGTAGTGTTGTTGGCATGCGACATGCTCCTTGTTTTAGTTCTTTGATTCAGCTCCTTACTGGGGGGTTTTCCGTGTATTTTCCAGCAAGTTTCTTTTGTGTGTCTTGACTTTTTGCAATAATTGTACCAAAGTGAGTATTTGTCTTTGAATTTTGAGAAATCTTTACTTTTTTCCTTCCATGATGATTCTTTGTTCATCACCATTGATGAACTTTCAATGACCTTTGGTTCTAACATCACTCCTCGTCAGCTTTCTTCCTCACGGATGAGAGAAATGGTGTCATTAAGTGGTGGCGTCTCTTCTTTGCTGAGAATTTGGACTCTTAACCTGATTAAATCATGCATTTAGTCATGCAAGAAAATCATTAACTCTATCTTTTTTTAATAAAGTTCTTTAGGATCACAGCATCTTCCAGACATCTGGTTTCTATGCATCTGTAGTGATCAAGTTCTTGCCATAGATTTTGTAGAAGGGTGGCATACTCCGTCACGGTTTTATTCCCCTTGCTTTGTGCTTCTAACTTTGACTTTAATTTCAAAGATTTGAGCCGCATCATGAGCTTTGGAGAATGTCTGTCTGGTAGCATCTCATATGTCATTTGCAGTGGAAAGCAACATAAATGTATCGCTAATTTTTGGACTCATGGAATTCCACAACCATGACATAATCATAGTCTTCTTCATCCCATGCCCCAAAATTAGGATCTCCTCCTTTTGGTCCTCCTCCAAGGAGGTGATGTATTTTTCCTTTTCCTTTTAAGTAGGTCTTCACAAATTAAGACCACTTTAAGTAATTCTTCCCATTTAGTCGATAGGAATGTAGCTTGCTTTGGAGGTCATCCCTTCCTTGGTGCATCATAGGATCCTCATATTGGTCAGTGCTCTGGGAGGAATTAATTTATGATATTTTTTGTGTCAAATGATAATAATGAAGATTATTTGTACGATCTTGGATAGCAATGAAGGTTTCCCGAAAAAAATCCCTCTGATCTTTAGTTATCAGCAATAAAGGCCGATATCTTAATATATATATATATATATATATAGTTTTCCTTTCCTTTTTTTAAATAGACTGAACAACTTGGTTTAATAAATCGAACTGAGCCGAGTCTTTAAAAGACTTGAATCAGACAACAGCTAGGGCGCAAGCCTTCTGCGACAGCATCGGCACAGCTCCGCTCCGTCGTATGTCAGCAAGGTTCCGTTTGCGACAAGGGTTCATCCGGCGTTTGTCGTTGCAAAGCTCCATCCGTGAGCTTTCTTCTTCCCTTGGCTAGGCTCCGTCCGTTTCTGCTTATCCGAGCAAGACATGGAAATCGGAGGAGCGTCCGAGCAACCATCTTCAAGCGGCTTCTTCTTGTCTTTCGATGTCCGAGAGAACGTCTTCTCCCGAGCAGCTTCTTCCATGCCTAAGTGATCGTTTTCTTCCGTGCGTCTTCTTCCTAAGCTCGACCGAGAGATACGGGTAGGGTGACCGAGAGTCGATCGACCCTTCTTGCATCGAGGCTTCGGTTCGTCTTTCGCTAGGCTCCGTTGGCTTCGGTAAGACTTCTTCCCGCTTGCTCGGCTTCCGATGGCTTCCTCTTTGCTTCATTCTTGTCTCTAATACCATGTTGAACTTTGGGAATTGGAGAGGAAAAACTTTTTTTTTATTACATGATTTCTCCTCTATTTATAGATATATACAAGATACCTTAATATGTAAACAAATAATTACAAAATAATTATAATATAATCCTTCCTAAATCAGTAGCTCGAATATGGAAAGAGTTCTGGCGTGAGTCATGCGTCCCACGGATTGAGCACTGTTGCCGTTGGATTGGTTTGCTCTTTGAAAGGCTGGATTTTGACAATAATCCTTCACGAATTAGCCACCCAAATATGGAAGGTGATCGACGTGATCCATGCAAGCCTTCCACAGATACCCATCCTGGCTGTAGGATTAAGTGTCAAGGGACGATTGAGATGTTAACACTCCCCCTCAAGCTGGGGAATACAAATCTGTCATTTCTAGGTTGATAATTAGTCCTAGAAGAGTAGAGTTATCAAGTTCATTGGTGCACCAGAGAGTCATCCATTTAGTTAAAACTTTGGGAGAAATTAGCTTCAGACATTACAGCGGCAAATGATAGTGATGAAGGTTATATGAATCAAGCCTGGAATGTAGGGCTTCAAGTGAACCGAGCGTTCGACGAGCTACTCGCGGCTCGGCTCGATAATAGCTTGTTTATGTTCGTTTGATAAGGTAAATGAACAAGCTTGAACAAATTTTACAATACTCGATAGCTAAATAAACAATCTTAAACAACCTAGTGTTCGGCTCGTTTATGTTCACGAACTGTATCGTTTAAAGTTCGTGAATATGCTTGTTAATAAGCTTGATTAGATTTTTAAAAAATAATAATTATTAATTTAATAAGTTATATTTAGTAATTTAATTAATTGAATTTACTAATTTTAAAATAAAAAATAGATTTAAAAAAACCTGCTCATATCTCCAATAGCCGGCACACGTTTAAAAATAAATATTAATTGGTTTGTTTATGCTCACATTTCCAAAATAGTTTTCCCGCTCTCACATTTTCCCAAAAAAAAAAAAAGAAATAATTCCCGCCCACGCCTATTCTCCTGCCTGCTCCTATTCATTTGTTAGTCCCACACCGCAAAAATATTATTTGCTTCACTCTATAAAATGGAAAAAAAAATACAAACCAGCCATTTGAGTTGGAGCGGAGGCGGGAGGGCGAGGGAGTGGGAAGGTTCTACAGCTTTTTGTTCGCGGGCCTGCTCGAGTTATCCTTAACGAGCGTTTCGATAAGGTTTAGTAAGTGAGCCCGATTTTGAACATGAACCGATCTTGAGCATGCTTTTTTTAAACGAGCTCAAGTTCGAACAAATGTTCAAAATGTTCGTTTCTTGCCGAACCGAGCTCGAACAGGTGCCTAGCAAGCGAGCTCAAACTTGAGCAAGATAAAGCTCGGCTAGGCTCGGTTCATTTGCAACCCTACTGGAATGTGCTGGGCATCAATGAAGGTTGTGTTGAATAGTAGCCCTCAAGATACCAGAAATAACAATAAAGGCTGGTGGTGGGATAACAAAAAGTGGATTAATTTTCTTTCGGTTCTGTCTCCCTCTCAGTTCTCAAGGGAAGGTCGACAATGAAGGCACTGTAGTAGAATTTTTTTTTTTTAGGGTTGCAACAAACTTCAGGATTAGCGGCAGAAAAATAGGTCTCAAGCGGTTCAAAACTCAACACACAAATCTCCTCATGTTTGATCGAGCCAACCTTCAACCAAATGCAAATCAGTGATCTGACTCTACCCGAATTGATCCCGTACAGGCGCACGCGAGGCCTCTGATTCCTCTGGTTTGATTGCAGGAAGGAGTGCAAGTCTTGCACTCTTGTTTGTCTCGGCCCTAGACCCTCACAAGAGGAAACTCTCAGCTCTTTCCATACGCACGCAAGAGGAGGTATTGGGCTTGAATTCTCTTGTCGGTCTTGGACGCACGAAGGAAGTAGGACCAATATTTATTAGAATTCCAACAATGAATGCCTGCAGAATGATCATTGTTCCTCAGAATTCAGATAATGAAGGTTGGTGATGGGAACCTATATTCTTCATATTTCAAGCAATGAAGGCTGGTGGTGGGAAGTTGTATTACTCAAAATTTTGTCAATGTAGGCAGGTGGTGGGAACATGTATTCCTCAAAATTATAGCAATGAATGTTGGTCGTGGGAACCTATATTCATCATAAATCTGGCAATGAAGGCTGGTGTTGGGAATCTAAATTCCTCAAAATTCCTGCAATGAATGTCGGTGGTGGTACACACGAATTATATCTCTTTAGGCTCTAATGCCATGTTAAATTCAGAATTTAAAAAGAAAATGGCTTAATTTTGTGATACAAAACTATTCCTATTTATAGATATATACATGATATCTTAATAAAAATACAAATAATTATAGAATCATGCATTATTGCCCTAATATAATACTTCATAAATCAGCCACCCAAATATGGAAGGAGATTGACGTGATCCAGGTGAGCCTTCCATGGATTCCTATCCTGGCCTGGGATAAAGTGTCAATAGACGGCTGGGATTTAACAGAAATTGGCATGCCCACGGATTCCCATCATGGCCATGAGATCATGTGTCAAGGGATGGTTGGGATTTTAGTCGTGTTCAACTTCATGGTTTTCAATTTTATAAATCATTGATTTGGATTAAGGTTTTGCATGATTGGAAGATCACTAAAGAAGCTTGCTTTATTATTTATTAGTGAGCTATGTATCTAGTTTTACAGTCTTCATTTTTAAAAAAATTGGTTATCATTAATTGTGCATGCACTATGTGAAATGCTCAAAACATTGGGTTCATCATGACTAGGGTCAATTTTTATGCTTATATAGATGAACCGTGCATGTTGGATTTAGCTTGTTCCTGTAAATTTGCCCGCGCGACCATGCAACATAATAATTTATGGTAGACAAATTTCAGCTCCATCAGAGTATTTTTTTTGTTTATTATCTCTTGTTTATTTTCTCTTGTCCGAACTTACAGGATAAGAGATGACAAGATTCTGTGTAAACTGCTACTAATGCTAAAAGCTGATTTGGTTTAACTTAAAGCAGTCTCTTGCAGAAAACACGAACAAAGTTTCAATTTCTGTGGAGAGTCCTGAACCATTGTAGGGTTTTTGTTCTTTAAAGTGACTGTTGTTTTGTTTATATTTATTTTTCCCAGTTATTGTTTTCCGGCTTTGTTTGTATTTCAAATGATCAATCTTGTAGGCTTAATAAATTTTTTTACATGTAGCGACTCCCAAAATGCTTATTTAACCATTTCATCACGTGGGTCCATTATGTGTTTCCTTTGGAACTTGCTGTTGAATTATTGACCGACCATTGAAGTACCGACCTCTTTTTCTCTCCTCTTTGTTTCTATTGGAGAGTTCTTACATAGTAATTAACTACTACAGGAATCCCAAAAAAAATACTTGATTTGTAATTTTGGCTAGATAAATGCTAGTTACATTCATAATGTGTATCAAACTTCTGCTCACTGAGATCCTCTACACATTTTATCAGATAAAATTTGCTTAATGATATTAAGAATCTTTAAGTTCTACTCAAGAAATATATTTGATCATTGCTTTTTGGCTTTCTAGCAGTATTTAAGAATCAAAGGAGATTCCAAAGCCTTGGATATTTTTATGTCTAATTATTAGATATTTTCATTTTCTTAGGAACTCACTGCCTTCTGATTTATAATTAACCGACCCAGATCTTAAAATTATTAATCGACATGTGGTCCCCTGTTCATTCACTATTTGCTAACTTTTTCATTATTATCTAAGCTCCCTCAAAATAACCAGTGTCCTGATCTTTGATGAATTTACAGAACTTGTCATTCTAACCATTGAGTTCCTAAATTAAACTTATGTAAGATACACATATAATACCTTTTGAAATCAAGCAAATTACATACTTTTCTTCCACCCAAATAACTTTATATTGAGTGATCCGATATTATACCTACAAGTTTGAACTGTTTTCCACAGGAAGTCACTCGGGGATAGATCCTTGAAGCTGCTTTCTGGTTCATGCTATCTTCCACACCCAGATAAGGAAGCAACTGGAGGAGAAGATGCACATTTCTTATGTGATGATGAGCAAGTAATTGGAGTTGCAGATGGTGTTGGTGGCTGGGCAGATCTTGGTGTTGATGCTGGACAATATGCTAAAGAACTTATGTCTAATGCTGTATCTGCAATACAAGATGAACCAAAGGGGCTGATCAATCCTTTGAGGGTGTTAGAGAAAGCCTACTCTCGTACTAAAGCTAAGGGATCATCAACAGCTTGCATTATTGCTCTCACCAATCAAGTTAGCTGAATTTTTATTTCAATGCTTTAGCATTAACTGGCTATTACCTTTTTTTAACCCCGACAGTAAATTCTAGTGTTCAATGGATGCCACATTAGTTGTTTAAAACAAGTTTCATTGAAAATATAGACGTGTGGATGAATGCCTTTTGATTTGGTAATAATTAGAGCATATTGAAGCACCAACACTTTTAGTGGTCTCCATTTTCTAAAGAAATATTCCGACACTACTTGGATCACTCCTTAAAGCTTCCTGGAAATATCTTTGCATATCATGAACATGTGATTTACCTGTTGCAAAAGAACTGTCATTTTAAATAAGAGAATTATGATTTTACTTTTACCTTTTTAGAATTCTAAATAACTATGCAGTGATTATATATATATATATATATATATATATACACACCACTCAATCACCCCTATGATCATAACTCCTATAACCAACTAAAGTTTCAATGCTTAGGTAAATGATGTTGTGGCATGTTATTATTATGCCTGCGAAAGACATTATACTTTTAGTGTGTACTGGTTTTTAACTGATATATACATGTATACAAGCTACATTTTTTTATACCTGTGCGGACATGCTAGTCTATATAGATGGAGTTTCTCTGTGGGTAGGTATCCTTGTATCCTTCTGACTCATTTCAACCTATCCACCTTGTGATATATTGCATGCCATATCGAAACCATTTCCATTTCTGGATATTTTGTTTAATGTATCCTAAGTAGCCGGCGTATGTGTTTACTATGGAGTGTTTGGTGATGACCGCCTATATGGAATTTTTTACTTTCTTTTCATAGTAACACTTGTTTTATCAAAGCAGCTGATTCATATCAACTAAAGTGTCCCAAGCATTTTAGTTCATTTTAAGAAACCTATGATTACTTTATAAAGTATGTAAAATATTTTTGTCCTGATTAAAATATTGTAAATATTCTTTATTCTACTAACTTTTACTTTGTCCCTCTTTTACTTAGGGGATTCATGCTGTCAATCTCGGGGATAGTGGATTTATAGTTGTCAGAGAGGGTTGCACTATCTTTCGTTCTCCGGTTCAACAACATGATTTCAATTTTACTTACCAACTTGAGAGTGAAAATGGTAGTGATCTTCCTAGTTCGGCTCAGGTTAGTTGCTATGCCATTTTATACTCGCTTACTTGTCTTTCCATTAGGAGTAATGGATTGAATTGGTCCTCTTTAACTTTTTCTGAAGGATAGAAGTATCAATTTGGTCCATTCACTTTTTAATTATGAACCAAATTAGTTCTTACGTGGGATCATTTAGATACCCATTTTAAAAAGTCAAGGGACCAAAATAGGACTTTTATACAGCTGGGAACCATTTGATCTTTCATAAAAAATTAGGTGACTATTTTGATTATTCTCTTTCCATAAGTGCTCAATTTAACTGAGATTTCAATTGTTTTAACAAGTCATAGTTCCATTCAGATTTAGCAAGAAGTTGTCGTTTTTTGTACATGCTTGCATCTATGTTTCTATGTTGCCGTGGTCCTAATATTTCTGACCATTTATGCTTTTTTTTTTTTCCGAAGAATGTTAACAAGATTGCAGAATATTAGATGTATCCAGTCTTCTATAGTATTAATAGTTGGTCAAGCCTTATATAAATCTATCCATTAACATAGATATAAACCCAATTGGTTGCAGTGAAATTATTTCTTTCAGATTTTGGCCTTAATATCTATACTATTATTATAAAAGCCGCGTGAGTTTTATCCTAAACAAAATCCTACCCTTCCATTTTAATTATTTAAATAAAATCTTGGCCTTTGATTTTATTACATCATTATGATAAATTGATAATTTTAATTATAATTAATAATTTTAATTATAATTAATATATATTTAATATTCATTAGTACTATTTCATTGTTAAATTAAGCAAATAAATTTTCGGTTATCCCTTTGTATTCACGCACGACTTCGGCTAGCCCTTCTTATTTACACATGAATTCTTTTTGGATAATTTTCATTTAGTAGAACAAATAGTTTTTAATTAGTTAATAAAAGCTGGTTAGGCACTAATAAATTTCCTCTTTGTTAAAAAGTCGGTTACGCGGTAATAAATTTCCTCTTAGTTAATAAAAGACTGTCACGCCCTACTCTTCATATTAGTGTGCTACTGTTTGCCTTTACCTAGCTTTTCTTCTTTCCGGTTTCCTCCATCTTCTCCAGTAGCTTATATTTTGGCCTCTTCAACTTCCATATTTGTTAATTTTCTTGGCATCTTAAATTTTTGGTTGTCATAACATTATAGCTCCTGCGATTACAGTTCGGAGTGTTTAACTTCTCGGTAAGTTTTCCTCTCCCTCTGCCATATTTACCTCTTCTCTCCCTCTAATTGCCTGATATTAAATCGTTTATTTTGCATGTAGACATCACAACCACTTTGCATTCCTCTGAGTAAAACGGTTTAACTTTATTCCAGTTGGAATCTCCATCAGAGTTCAATAAAACATATAAATTGCTCACATTTGAAATGAAATTTACATCTACCTGAAGATTCTCACCAGTTTTTCGTAAGCTCTGCCTTGATTTCCCTTTAGTTGTTTCGATTTAGCTCTCTACTCTTTTTGTTTCAAAAAATAGATAATTTTTCTTTATAAATTTATGTTTGCGTATGTGCGCTGATTGTTTTTTTTTTTAATTTTCATGATGATATTTTTTATTGCTTTTGGTACTTTTATTATGGTAGAAGATAGAAGATATCAATTCTGCTATGATTCTGTAAGTTGCAATGTGGAAATTGGTGCCCTCATTTGATTCTTTAGCTTTCTTGGCTTCTTCAACTGTTAGAACAATGATTTAAGTTTTCTTTGCTGGTATTAATGAGAAGGGGCAACCCTTTGGCTGTAGAATGGGGCGACTGTAGCGTGTAATAGGTATTTGAAAGTTTTACAATTGAGAAGGGGTGAGACCTTCTCAATTATAGTTGAATGCCGGTAAGATCTACATCATTAGGATCCATTTGGTTGATTGCAGATTTAAATATGCTGATAAGACCTCAAATATATTTTGTTATTATTAAAGTAGATGTGGAACACTGACCATACATCCAAGAGTTTTCAATTATCAAAGCAGTTGTAGATGGACCTTACGAGTTTTTAATCATAATAAATTTATTGCAAGAATTAACATTGAGTTCATATCTTTTTGTATTTGTTTTAGAAATTCTTATAAATGATATTCAAAGTTAGGAGCATAGGTGTATGATTTCCTAGGTGCCTGATTTTTGCATATATATATATATATATAGTGAGACATCTAATGACATAAGTGGAGAATAGCAATAAAATAATTATTTAGAAGATATAACTTGGAGTTAGTAGAACAAAGATTAAGTATGTGAGGTGTAATTTTTGTGATATAATAATTATCAATCAATTTTATTAGAAATAAAGTGCTACCTATATATGAATTTATGATAGAATTGAGAATCTTAGATGTATCATTTAGAAGAATGGAGATATATATTAAGACATCACCAATAGAGTTGAGGGGTACTTAAATTGGAGAAATGCCTCAAAAGTATTATGTGATAAGAGGATATCATGGAGATTTAAGGATAAATGTTATAAAATTACAATTAAGCTGATGATTTTATATGAGTTTAAATGTTGGATATTAAAAAATCATTGATATCTAAGTCGAGGGTGGTAGAAAACTAGAAATGTGAATGCTAAGATTGATGTGTGACAAAACTATTGAGGATAAATTAAAAAATTAGTATATATTGGAGTAGCAGTTGGAGTAAAATCTATTGAAATAAGATTATTGAAAATAGACTTAAATGATTTGGGTATGTATATCAATAATGCATCTATGAGATGAGCAGATAATTTTAGTTTGAGGAGGATTAGGAAGGAAACATAGTAGACAATATATATGTATTGCTTCTTTTACTAGATTATCATTGAAATTGGATTTATATTGGATTTTATGCTTGGGCTTGGAATTTTCTTAGTCTTTTCATTTTCTGGAAAATATTAGTGAATTACTGAAATCATGTGGCTCCAGCAAACAATGGCAACGTATATCCCACTTTTGCATGCATAAGAGTTCATTCTCTAGTTATTTTTTCAACAGGCAGTGATTCAACAAGAAACCTCTTTTCCTCAAAAGAAATCATAAATCTTAAAGCTTATGATAAAGGACGACGCACTTTTGGTTCTGGTAATGTAGATTACATGATGTGATTGATTTGACTAGTTTCGTGAAGAAAAGTCTGATATTTTTTTTCTATTTACTTGGCCACATCTTAATGATCTTAAATCATAGGTGGCAAACCAAAGGCAATAGATCAGAGTACAATGAATTTAGCTTTTTGTGATATGTCTGTGATAGGAAGTACTTGTAGATCTCATTTATTTCCTATCAATCGTCGGAAAATAGCGAGCTTTCTCTACCAAAATCCACACAAAACCATAAAAAAACAGTAGATAATTTGTATTTTTTTATGAGAGGGAAACGGAAAATAACAAGAAAACAAAGTATTTAATGCATACAAATAAAAAGGAAATATATAAAGAGTCACTACATTCAAATTTCCCTCCCAAATCCCTAAAAAATCCTTCCTAAAATGCTCCGTTAGCTCCTGCGGTGCGTGCGGCTAAAGCAGTAGGCGGAGAATGTCCGCCTCATTCGCGCGTAAGGTACCCCGCCTGGACCGGTTCAGTGGAGGTCTAACAGTCTGTAAAAGGAGAAATTATTCTGTGTGGACACCGGATCGTCCGAAGGTGAATCATCACACACCCGGTACATAGCAGCGGTACACAGCAAACGGGTGACATGGCGCATTCTGATTTGCCTCCAGACGGCATCCGTATCCGCTGATAATAATTTCACCTGCAAAAGGGAGATTCGTCGAGGTCAATTCCACCGTCATATTTCCAATTTTTTCAAGTTGTCCTATTAACTTGGATGATATTTAATTATGATTATCATTTTTTTGCATCTTTATGATTGACATTAATCACGTTTGACTTGGAAGATTATGATATTTCCTGTTTTCAATAATAGAAATTAAAATCTCTCTACTTTTTTCCCTAAAATTAAGTTGATGTCGAGTAAAAAAATAACCTTTTTTCGATTTTCAAATGATTTGAGCAGGTTTTTACCTTCCCTGTTGAATCCGGCGATGTCATCGTTGCCGGAACAGATGGATTATTCGACAATCTGTACAATACTGACATAAATGCCATTGTTGTCATGCTGTGAGAGCCAGGCTTGGACCGCAGGTGACCGCTCAGAAAATAGCTGCACTTGCTCGCCAGCGAGCTCAAGACAAGAACAGGCAGACGCCATTTTCGACGGCCGCTCAGGACGCCGGATATCGCTACTATGGAGGCAAACTGGATGATATTACAGTCGTCGTCTCGTATGTCACTTTCAACACTGCTTGAGGCTATTTCTTTATTTTCCTTTTTTTTCTTTAAATATTGTACAGCTTTTGTAGCTAGAGATAGAGGAGAACAGAGCATCAAAAGATATAGAACTTACAGACATAATTTTGAAAAAAGAGAATTTCCCTTTTATCTATATTTTATGTTTATGCTTGTAATTTCATTCTGATATCAGGATTAAGGTTTCGTTTGTGATAGCTTTTTTATTGTTTTTTAAAATAATTTTTTACTAAAAAACTTTTAGCTTTATACAAAAAAAAAATTATTTGGAAATGAAGAAATGAAGCCTTAAAGTTGATTTGTAGTTTATCATGAAGATTAGAAAAGTGATTATGATTTCTTATGAATGTTACCTTTGACAATCTTATGATTTTATTTCCCTGCAAACTAAAGGCCATTGGGTTCCTTCTTTTTATGAGTTAGGGTATTGAGTGTAAAATAAGGTAGATTTTAGAATTTGAAATTTTAGGCGTTTGAATGACTAAGGTTTTGTTTGTGATGATTTTTTTTATTGCTTCTTGAAGTTATTTTTTAGTAAAAAAAATTAAATATTTTGTTCTAAAAAGTTGCTTTAAAAAGCAGTAAGAAAGCCGTCCCAAAGAGTTCAAATTAAATTTGGATCAGCACTGCCCCTACCCAATTGGATCGGTGATATTTCAGTTATTAAAAATTTACCTATTTCTCCTTTGGATTTGCACTGCATGCAATGCATGAGAATACATTTTTAATTATTTACATTTAAAGCTTTTTTTAATTACATTTTATGATATATTACTACCATTAGAAATGAAGAAAAAACAATAAAAAAATACTTTTTTAGTACAAAATTTTTTAATTTAAAATATTTTTATGCTAAAAAGCTCTATTATAAAATAATAAAAAAATTATCCAAGAAAAATCTAAAATCAACATTTGAAGACTATAAATGATAATGTAAAAGTAAAATCGAAAAAAAAGCTATAAAAAAACTGAAAATACTACTTTGGCTATTCATATATGACTAAATAGATCCCAAATGATCCCTTAAATAAATAAAAAATTAGCTATAAGTTACTATATAAATGTTACCCCAATTTAATCATTCAATTATACAAAATATGAAAACAAAATTTGCACAATATGACACTTTTCAAACTAAATTAATTGCATACAAATAATGAAGATATTTTTTAAGCTTTTCCCTTGAGCAATAAATGATATTTTCCTTATTTGAGAATAGAAAATTGAACCAAGTACTGGCTCTTAAAAAATACCAAACCAAATAATTTCTTAGAGATAACAACTACATTGTGCAGTTAAAGTTGGACTTCCCAACTGTTAAGACAACAACTTTGGAACACTTGATAGCTTGCTTGGTTACCAACCTACCTAAAACTTTATAATTTCTAACATAAATAACAAAGCTCTCTCCTCTCAAAACAAGATAAAATCCCACATATTACATCTAAAATGGTTTATTAGGCTCTCATTATGTAAATATTACAAAAGTATATTGGTTAATTTGCAATCTTGATTCAGGAACTGCAAGGAAAAAATCGCCGCCGGTTAGTTGTCGCGAACAAGCAGTCAAATTCACCTGGAACTGGGATCAGGATTGCCACCTGGGTGGTAAAGTTTTCCATTCATCTTGGTAGAGGTAGTAGTAGAGCTCAAAGGAATAGTGTCAATATGATCACCAACACCTTGTTTCAAAGTGCTAGAAGATTCTTCTCGGATACTGCTAAGTTCATCCTGATCCAATAAGATCAAATTTTGTTAAATAATGCAAAAAAACAAGGCTCTGTTTGGGACAGCTTTCTTGTTGTTTTTTTAAAGCAGTTTTCTATTACAAAAAATTACATTTTTATACTATAAAGTTGCTTTAAGAAGCAATAAGAAATCTGTCTCAAACGAAACCTAAGTTGTATAAGACGGTTGATAGTTGGGAACAAAATATAATGCAAAAACTAAGTCGTCTAAGGAGTTCTTACAAGCACTATTATTATAGATAACAAATTTAGAAGTGAAAAGGGAAAATAAGCTAACCGCTATGTGCTGATTTTCTGCTTCAAGGTCCCTGCAAACTTTGTGAAGTTGCTCTAGCTCCATTCTAAGTGCACTGTTCTGACTGTTCAGCTCAGCTACCTTCCTAGCCAGTTCATCGCATTCTTGCTGGTAAAAGAAAAGAAGTGTAGATCCGTTACATAGTAAAGATTAAGACTTTATTCCCACATAATCGAACGACCACAAGAAAACAGCTTGCAATAAATACCCCAAAATAGATGAGGTATAAATATGCATTTTACAGTCTGCACATTATTCAAATTTTGAAAATGATAAGCCAGTGTTCCAGCCTGAGGCAAGCATACAACTAGGACATCTGGCTTTTCGGAAAAGAAGACATCTCTATCATTCCCATCAATCAAAAAGACTAACCTTAAATTACAAGTGAAGCAACCATATATATAAGCCTCATATCTGAGAAATTATTCTGTGCGGAGTCCGGACGTCATCCAGAGACCAATAAAAATGTGTCACGTCACCCCAAAAGTGTACCACGCTCCATACCGAATGCGGTACCGAGCGCTGGTACCAAGCAGTACACCCGTCTGGTATCCGCACATAATAATCTCTCCTCATATCTATGGAGAATCCATTAATCTTTTAGAGGAAGCAAATTAACCCTCAAACCCTCTGTATTCAAGCAACTGGTAGAAATGTTTTAAGTAGATAGAGCATATTGCATGCCTCAACTCTCATCACAACAAAACACCACCTAACGCCAATAAAAATATAAAAAGCCTCCATATAGAGTACAGTCCAAAATAGCTTCAATAAAGAACGTAGACATCCCTCAATATCATCCATAAAACCAACTAGATGTTTTAGTAGGATAAAACTTTCTGTAAAGATAATTGCAGACCTGCTGTGAGAAATCAACTTTTTTAAACGCTGTTGTGAGTATTATAACTTTTTGTTTCAGAAAAAAAGAAGAAAATTTTATTAGCTACCACACCAAAATCAAGAAGATTTGCAGACAGCTTGCTAAACAACATGGCCATTTTTCCATAATCATATAGAACTGGAGTATTGAGATGAAGATTTATAGAAAGGATCATTCTAAAGAGAGCTAAAAACAATATTCTAGTTCCTAGATTACATATTAAGATATGTTAGATACCCATTTAATTTCATATAATTGCAATTTTACTAACAAATGATTCATTTTCTTATAAATGATACTTAAACAGGTTTGCAATTTTACTGAAAACAAAATGTTGATTATGTTTATCAAATTTAACCATTATCCCTATAAACCTAAATAGAAAGATATTTTTAATGGACTGAATCTTAATCAGATATGATTATTATATCATAAACAAAACAGTTACTATAGAAATATTACAAGCATGTGTACCAATCAACAAATTAAGTTGTGTATGCTGCCTTTGGTACTGGATTTTAAGGAAAAATCCACATAAAATAAAGAAACAAAAAAGCTATTACATGAAAAAAAAAAAACTTATAAGGAAATGCAGATGGTATCCCAAAGAATCAATTAGATTCATGTACTCTGTATTAGGCAAGCATGCATACTTCCAACGACATTTTTCACTGAGCTTTTCAAGATTCAGGAGATGCTTACAAAGTGGCATGGCATTAAAAGCCACCCAGTGGTTGACCAAAACGCTTACCTTTGAGTCCATTGCATGCTGACTTTCTTGGTGGATACGGCAACAAAAAATTGATCTTGAATCGGCAAGAATCTCGATGGACAAAAAGTCAAGTGGAAACGTTCAATTAAATCCGGAAGACGCGAACCCCGATTTCAGCGAGCTTATAGTCAAACTGAGCGTCTCAAAAATACGAACCCACACGACACCAAATTCAACTCAATCCGAGCCCAAATGGGTCCGAATCATGGACCCAAAGCGTTGTTTGTGAATGTTCAAACCGCAATTTGAGTTACCAAACGTCTCTCCCGATTTTGACGAGCTAACTCGAATCAAACGGCTCGACGAGACAAACCAACGAGTCCCAAGATTATTGAATTCCGACATCACTAAGACCCTCAAATGATGAACGAACGGTGGCTTGATCGTAGGATTCAATTCGGCCTCCATCAACCACTCCCTATTCGCCACCAGATCTACGCATATTTACGGCCATGCCACTCCAGAAAATCTATAAATAGAGCCCTAACTTCTCACGAAGGGGGACTCAAGCAAGAAGAGAAGAAGGAAGAGAAGGAAGAAGCTCCTCCTCGACCACCGCCGGAACCTCGCCGGACCACCGTCGGAACCTCCCGACCACCGCAGGAGCTGCCGGCCACCGCCGAACCACCGGACCTCGCCACACGTCTGAGCCCGCCGGACTACCGCCGATTTCCCGCGCATCACCACTCAAGGCCCAACGTTCAGGCCGACATGCTACTGAAGGCCTACATTCAGGCCCAACGTCCTGTCTCAGGCCCAACATATCAGGCCTGACGTCTTCATCTTTAGGCCCTCACCTTCTCCAGAAGCTCTCACCTTCATCAGAGGCCCTAACCTTCGCCAGAGGCCCTCACTTTTGCCAGCGGCCTCACCCTCGCCAGAGGCCTCTCACTCTCAGAAGGCCCTTGTCTTCGTCAGATTATCATCAAAGGCCGTATGCTCCACCAGAACACACTGAGGCCTAGACTTCTGCTAAGCCACTACCTGACGCAGAGTTCTACCAAAGTACTGCCCTACTACACGCGTACTACTAACCTCTGTCGCCTACTACGGTCCATCCGACCTCCATCACCAGACAACGTCTTTCAGACCCCAGTCTCCTACCGACTCGGTCCTTCAGGCCTTCATCGCCTACTATGGTACCTTCTGACCTCATCAACAGACAATTTCTGACCCCGATCTCTGCCGACTAGGTCCTTCCGACCAGACAAACATGTATATGTAATTCTTACTATGTAATGCAATATGTATGATGTACATTGCTACATCAATCCAAGGCCTTCTCCCAAGTAAAGCCTCATTTGTAATCGACTACAAATATTAGTGGATTCGTTCAAACTGGGCTAGGCCCCGTGGTTTTTCCCCCTTTTACAGGGGTTTTCCCACGTTAAAATCTTGGTGTCTCATAAATGCTAGACCTATCTCCTTATCTGATTGCGTGCCGGATTTTCGTTACAATGCTAAGACGTTAAATTGATATTTCTCTACCGCCGCGAATACTCCTGGACGCAACAAACCTCATCACCCACATGAAGGTAAATTTAAATATTGAAAGAGCTTGAAGATCTGAAGAACTCTAAACTTTATCTTATTGGAAAAAATTCTGTGCGGAATAGGAACGTGGTTCAAAGACGAATCTAGATACGCCACTTACCGGGGCTCATATATCCGGTGATGTGACACATCCGAATTAGTCTTCAAATATATTCGGATCCTACCCCGTGCTAGATTGCTCTCGTCCGTGACAAGGGTGCACCTAACAACTACACGCCTTAATGATAACGTCTCGATTCTGAGCCCGACCAATGAAGCTTTGCTATAACTACTAATTCAGCTTACGTTACGTCTAACTAAAATTATAAAACAAAAAAAACTGAACCTCGCATTCCACCCATGTCATAAATACCTCGCGTGCCCACATAATTCGTGCCGAACGAAGGTGCCGGCGGTGGCTATTTTACTGGTGACGTTTTCAATCCGTCTATAGTTTCCACTTTCCAGTATTTTCGGATTGCTCATTCTAGGGTTTCTTTTATCCCTAATTCCGCAAATACCCAATCTCTACCATTTGCGCCCCGTCCTTCCAACAAGCTTTAGGTCGTCTGAAGCACAAACGCCGTGGTAGTGTACGTCGTCTTCTTCCCGTCATTGCCGCCGCCTTCGCTGCCATTCGCGTCTAACCTTTTTGTTTTGTTTCCACCAGCCGGTGGGGAGAGGAGGAGGTGTTTTGAGTTGTAGAAGCAGACTGAGAAAGCTCAGATTTGAGGTCAGTGATTGTTTCGAGTGAAGAAAGAAATCCTGTTTCCCTTCACGCTATTAAAGGTGAGATTCGTCGTTTTCTTCTCCTTTTGTTTGGTTGTCATTTTTGGATTGATTTGATGGAGATATTGCTTTTCCTTTATGTTTTTTTTTTTTAAATTTTTAATATAGTAATTTATTTATTTATTTTATTTTTTGTGTTGGATGCCTTTAATTTGTTTCGGAAGGTTCTATTAATTGTGTTTCCCTTGAGGAGGAGCTTTTGAGCTGTTTACAACTAAATATTTCGGTCTCATGAAATCATTTTTCTTGGATGCGCATATTTTCTTGCTTTCTTCTGTGTAGGCTATCTGTATTATTTAACAGTGGACTGCATCATCATTGGTTTGCTCTTCATATTTTTAGTTGAACCTGTGGTCCGTTTCTGAATTTTTTTTTTTTTTTGATAAATTTTCTTCTTAAGGTTGTGTGCATTGATAGTTATGAGATTTTATGACTTAGCAACCTGGTCTCTGGAGTTTGTATCTAGAAGATTCTTCCTCACTTTCATGGTTAGATGCCCACATCATTATTTCCAAAACAAAAGGGTTGCAGACGTCCTCAGAACTTTTGGGGCGTACAGGAATGGCATTTTTGGCAGGACTTGGTTGTTCTTGTCGCAACCATTCTCGACTATTGGCCTTTTCCCTCAGTTTGGTGCAAATGCTGTGAAGAATGTGCATACAATTGATCAGAGGGCAATGTTTTCTGTTATTGGTACAATATCTCGCAAGTTTTTTGCTCCTTCATGACCGACTTTCTTTGTCAATCCTGTGCAAAGCAAATTGACATCCGCTCTCCGAGCCCACACAAAAATCTTTATTCACTGCATTCCAGCGAAATGCAATGTCTGCTTGTAGTTATGTAACAGGCAGAACGGAATCAGTTTCCCATATCTTCGCCCTGGAGAAAAGACTAATGGGCATGCACATGATATGATTCGAAGTGGTATTTTGCAATTTTCACAAGGGTCTTGATCATTACAGAATTATCAATGGCAGCCCACATAATGAGTAGCAGGCGGTAGGAAATTGAGTTTACCGGTGTGCATCGTCTGATGCTACTGAATTTATTCAAAATTTGTGCCATGCTTTTCATTATGGAAAAAGGACTTTCGGCTAGCTTGTACTGCTCAATATTCTACAGGAGCTGCTCGGAATGTTTCTTTCCGATGGTGTGCTACAGGACGAGCAGCTTGAAATGCTCTGTAGTTGAGCAAACAGGTATTTAATTTTTCTATCCTTTTTTTTTTTTTTGTTGAAACATGTTAGTTTGGCATATACATGTGTACATTGAATGTCAAATGCATTAATGTGTGATAGAAGTTTAGCTTTGATTTTGAAGCAGGTGGGATTGTAAAATACAGTTCCTTTTTCCTAGCTTTGACTTATTTATTTGGTGAAACTTTTAAGGTGGATCATGTCTAAAAACATAGAATGATATTGCATCGTAAAGTTATGTTTTCTACAATGGGGATTTATTAAAGGCCTTATGTTGACTACACATTGAAAATGATTTTCCATGATATCTTGTTTCAGTCATGCTTGATGTGAGGATCTATTTATAGGAGGGAACTAATGGTCTGGCCCAACCCAGTTACACTCCTGAAAAAGGCCCATACAAAGATGGGAGGTCTTGATCAACGATGACTTATTACTGGTTAGATAGTACCTTTAGACTAGTTTAAGTCACAAATATTATGATGGATCAGCCGATTTGATTGTGAGGGAATTAAAGTTTCTTAATCAAGGGAGCTGATTAGGAATGTTCTTAATAAAGAGAATTAATTAGGAATGTTTCCTAATTGAGATAACAGGTTTTGGAGAGATTTGGAGGGAATAATTAGGAATGTTTCTTAATTGAGTAGGGCAATTTTGTGGTTGATTTGAGGGCTGATTTGGAGGATTAATTAGGAAATATTTTCTAATTAGAAGTGGGCAGATTGGGGCTGATTTGGAAGAGATAATTAAGAAAATTGTTAGATTTGGGAGGGATTAGAGGAGAGCTGTTCGGGTATTTGCTGTTTATTGTTTCTTAAATAGGTGATTTTCCAGGGTTAGGGGTAGGGTTGTTTGCTGAAATTAGATTGTTCTTAGGGTGTTGGGCTCTAGTCGGCGGCTAGAGATTAGGGAGAGTCGGATCTTCCTCTCCAATAGAAGATCCACTTGTATCTTGCATTTTCTTTCATAAAACTTATAAAAGAAGTGTTGTGTGTTTATTCCTGATTTTCTTGTCATTGATTTTTTGAAATTGTTGAAATCAGATTTCAGTCAAGGCTTTCCTAAATTTCTACAAGCACTTCTATCATATTGTCTCAGAGATGTTCGATCCGGGCACTCATGGCGGGAAGAAAAGTAGTAGTGGAAGGGGATTTCGGTCAATAAAAATAATTGTGTAGAAAAGATTTCAGATTTTAAAAAAGCTATTCCAACCATCCATGAGAATATCGATGAGAGTTTGTCATCATGGAGGAGATGATGAAAAGGTGCTTGAGTACCAAACCAAAACGTGTGTTGCCAGAGGTAAGGGGACCACTAGGACCAAGGAAGAGTGTGGAAACCCTAAACTGACAAGAGATGAAATATCAGGAGTGTGAAATATGGGGGAAGAAGAGCGAATCCCACTTTTGGAGCCACCTCTAAGGAGATGAAATGGTGAAAAGAGTGAGACTTTTAGTGGTAGCTGCAGAATTTGGAAGGAGAAAAAGATGAGGAGAAGTTAGAAGCGGCAAACATGATTCCACCACCCCTACAACAATGCCGAGGGTGTTCTAGCAAGTTCAAGGGTTGAATCATCATGTGAACCATGAGAATGCTATCATTCAGATGGTGACCAACCTATCAGTGTTCGTCATACCATGATCCCCAAACAAAATGAAGAGATGAGAGATTAATCAAGGAGATGCCGAGGAAGGGATCGTTTGACCTCGTGTCAATCTATTTTTTAGTCCGTGCGGTATTTAGTCAAGAGTTTAGCAGCTGTTTCGTTCGTTCGCACCTTGAGGGACAAGGTTACACTTTGGGAAGTGAGTATTGATGGACCAACTGATTTTGATTGTAAGAGAATTAAGAAGTTTTTTTAATCAAGAGGGAGCAGTTTTAAGAAGTTTCTTGAGATGTTTTCTAATTGAAGATAGTAGATTTGGGGCTGATTTGAAGGAGATTAATTAGGAAATGCTTCTCTAACTGAATAGGGTAGATTTTGTAGCTGATTTTATGGCTTAGTTGAAGAGATAAATTAGGAAATGTTCCTAAATTGAAGTAAGAAATTTGGGGCTGATTTGAGATGATGGGGAAATAATTAAGGAAATAGATAAATTGGGAGGGAGTTAGTGGAGAGTTATTTGGTATTGGTTCTTTTATTGTTTGCTTTAAATAAGTGATTTTCAGAAGTTTAGGGGTATGGGTTGTTTGTTGAAATTAGATTTTTCTAGGTGTATGTGCTCAGCTGACGACAGAGATTTGGGACCTGGATCTTCTCTTTCCAATGAAGATCCACTTGTATCTTGTCTTTCTTTTTATAAAACTTATATAAAAAAAGTGTTCGTGTGTTTTTATTCCTTATTTTTTTGTGTGTTAATTTCTGAAATTGCTGAAATCAGATTTCAACCAAAGCTTTCCTTAATTTCTGCAAGCACTTCCACTATTACTTTGCTCCTTATGATGTTCACTAAAAATAAAAAGGCTTCATCAACTGAGTAAGCTTAATTCATTTACAGTTAACTTTGTTTGTCATGAAGATATATATAAAGAGTACTATTATGGCTCTCTCTACTCTTGGAAGAATTATTGCATGGAAGTGACCAATTATAACTCATTGTTTACAATAATGGAGAATCTGCACAAATAATTTAATTAATTTGATAGGTTTCCAGTAATATAGGATGATCTTAGATATTTTCATTTAAAATTTAATTTTTTGTTGTTTCATTTTGCTTGTTGTAATTTGGTTTTAAGACAACTGTAGTAGAAATGAGAATACCGAAAGACGGGGAGTAAAATTATCTACGGTGTTGAAGTTGAAGACATCTCCTGAGCGAGAGAGGCCGAAATAGGGGGAAGGGAAGGCCAGAAGAAAGAGGAGAGTAGAATTGGGGAACTCACGACCTCATGCAATGACAAAATGACAACGGGAGTCCAGAGGAACGCACGTTATGAGCTGCCGAGGATAGGAGAAGGAAAGAGCGAGTACAGAGCGGAGCTTACCAAGGATGGGAGACAAGATAAGGAGCACCTCTTTCGGCTATTCAATAAAATATGAGGGAGAGTAAATGGAAATTATAATTTTTGAGGAGGCACAGTACCCAACCCCCACCCCCACCAAACAAATTCACCCCTGGTGTGATTGGACGTTTTCCTTGAGGGTGCCTTTTGTTGTGATTGCTTATTTTTACGCACCCTAGATGTCATATCATGCATTCTACACACTACTTTCTTGTCAGTGCACTTTATTTTTTTCTATTTTGCATTGCACTTTATTTTATTACTTTTCATTTGCAGAACTTGAGTCAAAGTTAAATTTTCATTTCGTAAGACAATTAGAATGTAAATAGGATAAATATAAAGTGTCATTATAAATGAGTAATGGTAGATTTAAAGTTAGGTGATCGAGTTGTAGAAAGTAAAAAAATTGTGAAATTAATAAGGTTTCTTGATTATCACATTTATATAGGGCTTTAATAAAAGAAAATGATCCCTCTCTTGAGGGCATTCTCTTTGGAATTCTATAGAAAACCAAAAGATCAATAAGCAAGATGCAATCATATTTAGATTTGCGTCATTCATAGGTGTTAAAAATTTAGACGTGTAGTAGGTGTGGGTTGATCACCTTTCTTTTTAGCAGACTCCAGATTGTACTAGTACTCTTATACACACACACAACATTGCAGTTTTCTTACATGTTCAAAATTTTTTATACATTGTTACAATCATGCTTTGCATACTATGGGACGTAGATCATTTGCATCAGAGGGTAGATTGTTTCTAGGTTTTAGCTGTATGTGTGTGCCCTTGCCTTTATAAGGACACGTATGTTAGACTAGGACATGAGTTTGGTATGAATACCCGAACACTTTACCTATACAGCTTGCATTTTACTTTTCCTGCAACGTACACTAGCCTGGCACACAAGCCAATGAAAAGGAATGTGGGGCCTAAGCGACATGGCCATAGTAGTATTCCAGTGGTATAAGGTCGATTATTTGTTATCGGATTTTTCTAGAAAACGGGACTTATAATATTAGTAAAATTTAGATAGACTTGGAGTCTAGGGTAAAGTCGTGTCAAATTGCATCAGTTAGGTGCATTGAACCTCAGACATATTATAAAATTGTGATTTAAACTAAACCTAAATCCTTGATTTCTAATTAGCAATAACATATCTATGCATGCATGCATTGAACCTGAAAAGCATGGTTTTCAAACTGTGATAGGGGTTAGTGACTATCCACTCCAAGATATAAATCCAGTCTGCAGCACTTTAAAACTTCATTTCAGTAGAATTACCCGATCAACTAATAAACTATAAACGTAACCCTAAATACAATCTTAATCTAACTTATAAATCCCAATTTTAGATAGTTTAGAGGTGTTTCTGCTTGCCTCTATAAACTCGAATTTGTCTCCTTAAGCAAGCATCTCCTAAGTCCACCATGACATTGGATGAAGCAACTAGCTACCATAAGAAACCTTTGGATTAGGTTAGGTCGATTATCACCTCTGACTAATCAGACTAGGATAATGATACACTAGGATGACAGAGCAATAAATCTTGATCGGGTTTCATAACATCATTCCCTCACCTTTTGCTTTAAGTATGTGATAGTGAATTTCAAACCCCACAAATCAAAATCAAATCCTAAAATTTCTGCTACTATATGCCAGATACTTAGTGTCATCTAAGGATTAGCCTAAATTGAAAGTTCCTCTAGTTATTGGTAAGTGTAATAATACCATAGGGCTTGCGCTTGTGGGAAGCTTGAACTTAGATCATAAAGTCTCGCAAAATGAGTGCGAAATATCTTGATTGTGTCTTATTTAATCGAATTTGCTTTTTGAATATTATGTGGAATATTCATCCGTTAAAACTACCTCGGTAAAAAGGGCGGAGAGGTCGGCATTAATTTTTGGAGCCAACAAGCTTGATTGGATTATATGCAAAGTGTTGACTGAAGACTCTGAGTAGTTTCAATCATCGCTGAAAAAAAAGAAGGCAGGATTATCTTAGGAAAATCAATTGTTTAGCATTCTATTAAAGCCCCTTTATAATTTTTGCTATAGATTATTATATGGAATTGATCATTCTTTGTGCACCACAAAGACATTGAATTAGGCTTATGCAATGCAATAATAATGTTTGTTTATAGATATGGGTTTGCTGCTACTTTTCTCGTTATAGAGGGAAAAAAGTTCCTTGTAGTAATGTGGATGAAGTACGTATGCCATGTTTTTTCTACTTGTGTGTCGAGTTGAGCATACCATTTGTTGCAGTGTATTTTTTGACAAATAATTTTTTGGTGTTTTTTTTATGAAGCTTCTAAGCTTCTTATGGCAATAAACCTTACTTATGCCGGCTTTTTAACAGTAGGCATCATGTTATTTTGAGTTTGAATACACTTAAACAATAGCATTATATATAGGACATGCACAACTCCTGAATGGCTTGACAATAATCTCAATGATGCATTCATTTCCTTAAAATATTACATACCTGAAATCGAGATTATATATGTTGAGGTATTAATTAGAGCTATGTCTAGAAGTTCAAAGAATTTGAGAGGGAAAAAGCTTATTTTTATTATACAAAACTATCTCTATTTATAGATCTATACATGATATCTTAATAAAAATAATAATTACATAATACATGCATAATTGCCCTAATAGATAGTTGATATGAGAATTGGAGAGGAAAATCTTTTTTTTATTACATATTCTCCTCTATATAGATCTATAACAATATACATATATAGAACAAATAATTACAAAATAATTCAAATATAATCCTTCCTAAATCAACAGCTCGAATATGGAAAAGTTTTTGGTGTGAGTCTGTGTCCCACGGATTGAGCACTATGGCTGTTGGATTGGTTTTTCTTTGAAAATGAGGATTTTAACACTCCCCCTAAGTTGGGAAGTATGCATCTGTCATTCCCAGCTTGGCTATCATTCTGAGAAGACAGCATGATCCACTCCTGGTAAGGGTATATCTGCAAGTTGTTTTCTTTTGATGTACATGGTTGATACATATGAGTCTACTATCCGATTTTTCTCTTTTATAAAATGTCGGTCAACTTCATTGTGCTTGGTCCTATTATTGTTGGACGGATTGTGGGCTATGGCTTATGCTGATTTGTTGTCACAATATAGTTATATGGGTTTATCCCATTTGATCTTCATCTTCCAAAATATTTGTATCCATAGGACCTCACATATCCTAGGCCATAGCTCTATATTCTGTTATGCATTGTATCTTGCCACCACGTCCTGCTTCTGCTTTTCCATGTGACTAGGTTCCTTCAAGAATGTGCAATACCCAGGAAGTATCTTCGTCCACTGGTATCTTGCATAATCCACATTGTGTATTCCTCTAGATTATTTCTGGTTTCTTCAAAAGCAAATCATTTTTCTTGGGTTACCTTTAAGGTAGTGTAGTATTTATCTACGCTTGCATATGAATTGTTTTGAATTTTGCATAAACTGACTGACCATACTTACAACAAACTCGGGTAAAATGAAGAACAAAATCTCCATTAGAGTTTTGAGTCCTAGGGTGTTGAAGTAGTCGATTTATGAGATAAGTTGCAATTAGAGGGCTTCCCCCAATAGGATTGGGTGTATTGTAGTGAAATAAAAGCTCGGGTGGAGGCTAGAAGGTGACCATTTTTTCTTTTAGCAACCCATTTTGTCGTGGTGTGTGAACATAGGACATATGAATGACCCTTCACTTTGGAAGTAGGGAAAGGGTTTGGTTGAAATAGTCTTTAGCATTATCGGAGCGAAATCTCCTTATTTTTATCCCGAATTGATTTTTGATAATGAATGAAAAATGGAAGAATGGTTCTAACATCAGATTTATATTTGAGAAAATTGATCCAAGAGACTCTAGGCATCATCAATGAAATGATACAATTATCGGCCTCAGGGATAGAGGATTTTTGGTCCCCATATATAAACTATGAATAAGATAGAAAGTAGTATCACATCTCTCATTTTTATTTGGGAAGGAGTTCTTTTATATTAAGCTAACTCATATGTTCACAATGAAAATCTTTATTTTCTAATTTCTGAAAAAGTTGTGGATACATATGTCTTAGGACATCAAAAGCTGGGTGTCCTAACAATATATAATGAAGTCAAATAGTGGAATTCTTATTACTACGGGATATCATAGAGCATCTATTTTTAGATTGGTTTAGTCCTTCCAGGTAGTACAATCTTATTTTCTCCTTAGCATGTCCAATCTTCTTACCCGATCTCTGGTCTTGAAATAACAATAAGTAGGGTTAAATAAAGCAGACAATTATGTTATGTCTCCTTGGCCGATCTACCGTGGTAGAGAATCATCAAAAGTGATGTATTTCTTGTTGTTTAGGCAAGAGTATAGTTATGATGAAGTGGGTAGTGATTGGGCATGTGATATCTGACTCATGAATCAATGATCCATAATTCTCTTTAAATGATTATATAGACGCACTTAAACTAATAGAAATTGGAAACTCACCTGAGAGTGCAAGTGAAGAAGATGCATTTGGTTTTGCAAGAGATATAGGAGTTTGTTTCAGTTTATCATATCTTCTTTATTGAATTCTCCAAGGTTGGACTGTGCTTCTGGGTTAGGTGAATTGTAGTGTTGTGGCATGCGACATGCTCCTTGTTTTAGTTCTTGATTCAGCCCTTACGGGGGTTTTCCGTGTATTTTCCAGCAAGTTTCTTTTGTGTGTCTTGACTTTTGCAATAATTGTACCAGTGAGTATTTGTCTTGAATTTTGAGAAATCTTTACTTTTTTCCTTCCATGATGATTCTTTGTTCATCACCATGTATGAACTTTCAATGACCTTGGGTTCTAACATCACTCCTCGTCAGCTTTCTTCCTCACGGATGAGAGAAAAGGTGTCATTAAGTGGTGGCGTCACTTCTTTGCTGAGAATTTGGACTCTTAAACCTGATAAATCATGAATTAGTCATGCAAGAAAATACATAACTCTATCTTTTTTTAATAAAGTTCTTTTAGGATCACAGCATCTTCCAGACATCTGGTTTCATGCATCTGTAGTGATCAAGTTCTTGCCATAGATTTTGTAGAAGGGTGGCATACTCCGTCACGGTTTTATTCCCCTGCTTTGTGCTCTAACTTGACTTTAATATTCAAAGATTTGAGCCGCATCATGAGCTTTGGAGAATTTCTGTCTGGTAGCATCTCAAATGTCATTTGCAGTGGAAAGCAACATAAATGTTCGCTAATTTTTGGACTCATGGAATTCACACCATGACATAATCATAGCTTCTTCATCCATGCCCCAAAATTAGGATCTCCTCCTTTTGGTCCTCCTCCAAGGAGGTGATGTATTTTTCCTTTTCCTTTTAAGTAGGTCTCCACAAATTAATACCACTTTAAGTAATTCTTCCCATTTAGTCGATAGGAATGTGCTTGCTTTGGAGGTCATCCTTCCTTGGTGCATCATAGGATCCTCATATTGGTCAGTGCTCTGGAGGAATTAATTTATGATATTTTTTGTGTCAAATGATAATAATGAAGTTATTTGTACGCTCGGATAAGCAATGAAGGTTTCCCGAAAAAAAATCCCTCTGATCTTTAGTTATCGCAATAAAGGCGCGATATCTTAATATATTATATATATATATATATAGTTTCCTTTCCTTTTTTTAAATAGACTGAACAACTTGGTTTAATAAATCGAACTGAGCCGAGTCTTTAAAAGACTTGAATCGGACAACAGCTAGGGCGCAAGCCTTCTGCGACAGCATCGGCACAGTCTCTCGCTCCGTCGTATGTCAGCAGGTTCCGTTTGCGACAAGGGTTCATCCGCGTTGTCGTTGCAAAAGCTCCATCCGTGAGCTTCTTCCCCTGGCTAGGCGCCGCCGTTTCTGCTATACCGAGCAAGACATGGAATCGGAGGAGCGTCCGAGCAACCATCTTCAAGCGGCTTCTTCTTGTCTTTCGATGTCCGAGAGAACGTCTTCTCCCGAGCAGCTTCTTCCCTGCCAAAGTGATTCGTTTTCTTCCGTGCGTCTTCTTCCTAAGCTCGACCGAGAGATACGGGTAGGGTACCGAGAGTCGATCGACCTTCTTTGCATCGAGCTTCGGTTCGTCTTTCGCTAGGCTCCGTTGGCTTCGGTAAGACTTCTTCCGCTGCTCGGCTTCCGATGGCTTCCTCTTTGCTTCATTCTTGTCTCTAATACCATGTGAACTTTGGATTGGAGAGGAAAAACTTTTTTTTATTACATGATTTCTCCTCTATTTATAGATATATACAATGATACCTTAATATGTAAACAAATAATACAAAATAATTATAATATAATCCTTCCTAAATCAGTAGCTCGAATATGGAAAGAGTTCTGGCGTGAGTCATGCGTCCCACGGATTGAGCACGTGCGTTGGATTGGTTTGCTCTTGAAAGGCTGGATTTTGACAATAATCCTTCACGAATTAGCCACCCAAATATGGAAGGTGATCGACGTGACCCATGCAAGCCTTCCACAGATACCCATCCTGGCTGTAGGATTAATGTTCAAGGGACGATTGAGATGTTAACACTCCCCTCAAGCTGGGGAATACAAATCTGTCATTTCAGGTTGAATAATTAGTCTAGAAGAGTAGAGTTATCAAGTTCTTGGGTCACCAAGAGTCATCCCTTTAGTTAAAACTTGGGAGAAATTAGCTTCAGACATTACAGCGGCAAATGATAGTGATGAAGGTTATATGATCAAGCCTGGAATGTAGGTCAAGTGAACCCGAGCGTTCGACGAGCTACTCGCGGCTCGGCTCGATAATAGCTTGTTTATGTTCGTTTGATAAGGTAAATGAACAAGCTTGAACAAATTTACAATACTCCGATAGCTAAATAAACAATCTTAAACACCTAGTGTCGGCTCGTTTATGTTCACTAACGTATCCGTTTAAAGTTCGTGAATATGCTTGTTAAGCTTGATTAGATTTTTAAAATAATAATTATTAATTAATATAAGTTATATTATAGTAATATATTATTAATTGAATTTCCTAATTTTAAAATAAAAATAGATTTAAAAAAACCTGCTCATATCTCCAATAGCCGGCACACGTTTAAAAAAATAAATATTAATTGGTTTGTTTATGCTCACATTTCCAAATAGTTTTCCCGCTCTCACATTTTCCCAAAAAAAAAAAAAGAAATAATTCCCGCCCACGCCTATTCTCCTGCCTGCTCCTATTCATTGTTAGTCCCCACACCCAAAAATATTATTTGCTTCACTCTATAAATGGAAAAAAAAAATCAAACCAGCCATTTGAGTTGGAGCGAGGCGGGAGGGCGAGGGAGTGGAAGGTTCTATCAGCTTTTGTTCGCGGCCTGCTCGAGTTATCCTAAACGAGCGTTTCGATAAGGTTTAGTAAGTGAGCCCGATTTTGACATGAACCGTATCTTGAGCATGCTTTTTTTAAACGAGCTCAAGTTCGAACAAATGTTCAAAAATGTTCGTTTCTTGCCGAACCGAGCTCGAACAGGTGCCTAGCAAGCGAGCTCAAACTGAGCAAGATAAAGCTCGGCTAGGCCGGTTCATTGCAACCCTACTGGAATGTGCTGGGCATCAATGAAGGTTGTTGAATAGTAGCCCTCAAGATACCAGAATAACAATAAAGGCTGGTGTGGGATCAAAAAGTGGATTAATTTTCTTTCGGTTCTGTCTCCCTCCAGTTCTCAAGGGAAGGTCGACAATGAAGGCACTGTAGTAGAATTTTTTTTTTTAGGGTTGCCACAACTTCAGGATTAGCGGCAGAAAAATAGGTCTCAAGCGGTTCAAAACTCAACACACAAATCTCCTCATGTTTGATCGAGCCAACTCAACCAAATGCAATCATGTGATCTGACTCTACCACGAATTGATCCCGTACAGGCGCACGCGAGGCCTCTGATTCCTCTGGTTTGATTGCAGGAAGGAGTGCAAGTCTTGCACTCTTGTTTGTCTCGGCCCTACCCTCACAAAGGAAACTCTCAGCTCTTTCCATACGCACGCAAGAGGAGGTATTGGGCTTGAATTCTCTTGTCGGTCTTGGACGCACGAAGGAAGTAGGACCAAATTTATTAGAATTCCAACAAATGAACCTGCAGAATAATCATGTTCCTCAGAATTCAGATAATGAAGGTTGGTGATGGGAAACCTTATTCTTCATATTTCAAGCAATGAAGGCTGGTGGTGGGAATTTGTATTACTCAAATTTTGTCAATGTAGGCAGGTGGTGGGAACATGTATTCCTCAAAATTTATGCAATGAATGTTGGTCGTGGGAACCTATATTCATCATAAATCTGGCAATGAAGGCTGGTGTTGGGAATCTAAATTCCTCAAAATTCCTGCAATGAATGTCGGTGGTGGTACACACGAATTATATCTCTTTATGGCTCTAATGCCAGTTAAATCAGAATTTAAAAAGAAAATGGCTTAATTTTGT
The DNA here is from genome assembly GCA_022539455.1 of Dendrobium nobile. Classification (NCBI taxonomy): domain Eukaryota; kingdom Viridiplantae; phylum Streptophyta; class Magnoliopsida; order Asparagales; family Orchidaceae; genus Dendrobium; species Dendrobium nobile. The sequence continues at coordinate 6,158,160 of CM039735.1, read as the reverse complement.
GGATACAAAACTATTCCCTATTTATAAGATATATACATGATATCTTAATAAAAATACAAATAATTATAGAATCAGCATTATTGCCCTAATATAAATACTCCATAAATCAGCCACCCAAATGGAAGGAGATTGACGTGATCCAGGTGAGCCTTCCATGGATTCCTATACCTGGCCTGGTGATAAAGTGTCAATAGACGGCTGGGATTTAACAGAAATTGGCATGCCCACGGATTCCCATCTTGGCCAGAGATCATGTGTCAAGGGATGGTGGGATTTTAGTCGTGTTCAACTTCATGGTTTTTCAATTTTAATATCATGATTTGGTATAGGTTTTGCATGATTGGAAGATCACTAAAGAAGCTTGCTTTATATTTATTAGTGAGCTATGTACTAGTTTACAGTCTTCATTTTTTAAAAAAATTGGTTATCATTAATTGTGCAGCACTATGTGAAATGCTCAAAACATTGGGTTCATCATGACAGGGTCAATTTTATGCTTATATAGATTAACCGTGCATGTTGGATTTAGCTTGTTTCCTGTAAATTTGCCCGCGCGACCATGCAACATAATAATTTATGGTAGACAAATTTCAGCTCCATCAGAGTATTTTTTTGTTTATTATCTCTTATTTATTTTCCTTTGTCCGAACTTACAGGAAAAGAGAGACAAGATTCTGTGTAAACTGCTACTAATGCTAAAAAGCTGATTTGGTTTAACTTAAAGCAGTCTCTTGCAGAAACACGAACAAAGTTTCAATTTCTGTGGATAGTCCTGAACCATTGTAGGGTTTTGTTCTTTAAGAGACTGTTGTTTTGTTTATATTTTATTTTTCCCAGTTTTGTTTTCCGGCTTTGTTTGTATTTCAAATGATCAATCTTGTAGGCTTAATAAATTTTTTTACATAGTACGACCCAAAATGCTTTATATAACCATTTCATCACGTGGGTCATTTTGGTTCCCTTTGGAACTTGCTGTTGAAATTGCCGACCGACATTGAAGTCCGACCTCTTTTTCTCTCCTCTTTGTTCTATTGGAGAGTTCTTACATAGTAATTAACTACTACAGGAATCCCAAAAAAATACTTGATTTGTAATTTTGGCTAGATAAAGCTAGTTACATTCATAATGTGTATCAAACTTCTGCTCACAGAGTCCTCTACACATTTATCAGATAAATTTGCTTAATGATATTAAGATCTTTAAGTTCTACTCAAGAAATATATTTGATCATTGCTTTTTGGCTTTTCTAGTCAGTAATTAAGAATCAAAGGAGATTCCAAAGCCTTGGATATTTTATTCTAATTATTAGATATTCATTTTCTTAGGAACTCACTGCCTTCTGATTTATAATTAACCGACCCAGATCTTAAAATTATTAATCGACATGTGGTCCCTGTTCATTCACTATTTGCTAACTTTTTCATTATTATCTAAGCTCCTCAAAATAACCAGTGTCCTGATCTTTGATGAATTTACAGAACTTGTCATTCTAACCATTGAGTTCCTAAATTAAACTTATGTAAGATACACATATAATACCTTTTGAAATCAAGCAAATTACATACTTTCTTCCCCACCCAAATAACTTATATTGAGTGATCCGATATATACCTACAAGTTTGAACTGTTTCCACAGGAAGTCACTCGGGGATAGATCCTTGAAGCTGCTTTCTGGTCATGCTATCTTCCACCCAGAAAGAAGCAACGGAGGAGAATAAGCACATTTCTTATGTGATGATAGAGCAAGTAATTGGAGTTGCAGAGGTGTTGGTGGCTGGGCAGATCTTGGTGTTGATGCTGGACAATAGCTAAAAGACTTATGTCTAATGCTGTATCTGCAATACAAGATGAACCAAAGGGCTGATCAATCCTTTGAGGGGTTTAGAAGAAAGCCTACTCTCGTAACTAAAGCTAAGGGATCATCAACGCTTGCATTATTGCTCTCCACCAATCAAGTTAGCTGAATTTTTATTTCAATGCTTTAGCATTAACGGCTATTACCTTTTTTTTAACCCGACAGTAAATTCTAGTGTTCAATGGATGCCACATTAGTTGTTTAAAACAAGTTTCATTGAAAAATATAGACGTGTGGATGAATGCCTTTTGATTTGGTAATAATTAGAGCATATTGAAGCACCAACACTTTAGTGGTCTCCATTTTCTAAAGAATATTCCGACACTACTTGGATCACTCCTTAAAGCTTCCTGGAAATATCTTTGCATATCATGAACATGTGATTTACCTGTTGCAAAAGAACTGTCATTTTAAATAAGAGAATATGATTTACTTTTACCTTTTAGAATTCAAAATAACTATGCAGTGATATAAATATATCTATAAAATATATAATATATATATACACACCACTACATCACCCCAAGATCATAACTCCTATAACCAACTAAATTTCAATGCTAGGTAAATGATGGTGGCATGTTATTAATGCTGCGAAAAGACATTATAACTTTTAGTGTGTACTGGTTTTTAACTGATATATACATGTATACAAGCTACATTTTTTTATACCTGTGCGGACATTCAGTCTATATAGATGGATTTCTCTGTGGGTGGTATCCTTGTATCCTTACTGACTCATTTCAACCTATCCACCTTGTGATATATTGCATGCCATATCGAAACCATTTCCATTTCTGGATATTTTGTTTTAATGTATCCAAGTAGCCGCGTATGTGTTTACTATGGAGTGTTTGGTGATGACCGCCTATATGGAATTTTTACTTTCTTTTCATAGTAACACTTGTTTTATCAAAGCAGCTGATTCATATCAACTAAAGAGTCCCAAGCATTTAGTTCATTTTTAAGAAACCTATGATTACTTTATAAAGTATGTAAAATATTTTTGTCCTGATTAAAATATTGTAAATATTCTTTATTCTACTAACTTTTACTTTGTCCCCTTTTACTTAGGGGATCATGCTGTCAATCTCGGGATATGGATTTATAGTTGTCAGAGAGGGTTGCACTATCTTTCGTTCTCCGGTTCAACAACATGATTTCAATTTACTTACCAACTTGAGAGTGAAAATGGTAGTGATCTTCTAGTTCGGCTCAGGTTAGTTGCTATGCCATGTTTATACTCGCTTACTTGTCTTTCCATTAGGAGTAATGGATTGAATTGTCCCTTTAACTTTTCTGAAGGATAGAAGTTATCAATTTGGTCCATTCACTTTTTAATTATGAACCAAATTAGTTCTTACGTGGGATCATTTAGATACCCATTTAAAAAGTCAAGGGACCAAAATAGGACTTTATACAGTGAACCATTGATCTTTCTAAAAAATATAGGTGACTATTTTTGATTATTCTCATTCCATAATGCTCAATATAACTGAGATTTCAATTGTTTTATAAACAAGTCATAGTTCCATTCAGATTTTAGCAAGAAGTTGTCGTTTTTTGTACATGCTTGCATCTATGTTTCTATGTTGCCGTGGTCCAAATATTTCTGACCATTTATGCTTTTTTTTTTTTCCGAAGAATTTAACAAGATTGCAGATATTAGATGTATCCAGTCTTCTATAGTATATAATGTTGGTCATAGACCTTATATAAATCTATCCATTAACATAGATATAAACCCAATTGGTTGCAGTGAAATTATTTCTTCAGATTTTGGCCTTAATACTATACTATTATTATAAAAGAGCCGCGTGAGTTTTATCCTAAACAAAATCCTACCCTTCCATTTTAATTATTTAAATAAAATCTTGGCCTTTGATTTTATTACATCATTATGATAAATTGATAATTTTAATTATAATTAATAATTTTAATTATAATTAATATATATTTAATATTCATTAGTACTATTCATTGTTAAATTAAGCAAATAAATTTCGGTTATCCCTTTGTATATCACGCACGACTTCGGCTAGCCCTCTTAATTACACTGAATTCTTTTTGGATAATTTTCATTAGTAGAACAAATAGTTTTTTTAATAGTTAATAAAAGCTGGTTAGGCACTAATAAAATTTCCTCTTGTTAAAAAGTCGGTTACGCCTGGTAATAAATTCCTCTAGTTAATAAAGACTGTCACGCCCTACCTTCATATTGTGTGCACGTTTGTCCTTTACCTAGCTTTTCTTCTTTCCGGTTTCCTCCATCTCTCCAGTAGCTTATTTTGGCCTCTTCAACTTCCATATTTGTTAAATTTTCTTGGCATCATTAAATTTTTGGTTGTCATAACATTATAGCTCCTGCGATTACAGTTGCGGAGTGTTTAACTTCTCGGTAAGTTTTCCTCTCCCTCTGCCATATTTACCTCTCTCTCCCTCTAATTGCCTGATATAAATCGTTTATTTTGCATGTAGACATCACAACCACTTTGCATTCCTCTGAGTAAACGGTTTAACTTTATTCCAGTTGGATCTCCATCAGAGTTCATAAAACATATAAATTGCTCACATTTGAAATGAAATTTACATCTACCTGAAGATTCTCACCAGTTTTTCGTAAGCTCTGCCTTGATTTCCCTTTAGTTGTTTCGATTTAGCTCTCTACTCTTTTTGTTCAAAAATAGATAATTTTCTTTATAAATTTATGTTTGCGTATGTGCGCTGATTGTTTTTTTTTTAATTTTCATGATGATATTTTTTATTGCTTTTGGTACTTTTATATGGTAGAGATAGAAGATATCAATTCTGCTATGATTCTGTAAGTTGCAATGTGAAATTGGTTGCCCTCATTTGATTCTTTAGCTTTCTTGGCTTCTTCAACTGTTAGAACAATAGATTAAGTTTTCTTTGCTGGTATTAATGAGAAGGGGCAACCCTTTGGCGTAAAGGGCGACTGTAGCGTGTAATAGGTATTGAAAGTTTTACATTGAGAAGGGGTGAGACCTTCCTCAATTATAGTTGAATGCCGGTAAGATCTACATCATTAGATCCATTTGGTTGATTGCAGATTTAAATATGCGATAAGACCTCAAATATATTTTGTTATTATTAAAGTAGATGTGGAACACGACAAACATCCAAGAGTTTTCAATTATCAAAGCAGTTGTAGATGGACCTTACGAGTTTTTAATCATAATAAATTTATTGCAAGAATTAACATTGTAGTTCAATATTTTTTGTATTTGTTTTAGAAATTCTTATAAATGATATTACCAAAGTTAGGAGCTAGGTGTATGATTTCCTAGCTGCCTGATTTTTGCCATTATAATATATATATATAGTGAGACATCTAATGACATAAGTGGAGAATAGCAATAAAATAATTATTTAGAAGAAATAACTGGAGTTAGTAGAACAAAGATTAAGTATGTGAGGTGTATTTTTTGTGATATAATAATATCAATCAATTTATTAGAAATAAAGTGCTACCTATATATGAATTTATGATAGAATTGAGAATCTATAGTGTATCATTTAGAAGAATGGAGATAATATTAAGACATCACCAATAGAGTTGAGGGACTTAAATTGGAGAAATGCCTCAAAAGTATTATGTGATATAGAGGATATCATGGAGATTTAAGGATAAAATGTTATAAATTACAATTAAGCTGAGATTTATATGAGTTTAAATGTTGGATATAAAAAATCATTGATATCTAAGTCGAGGGTGGTAGAAAACTAGAATGTGAATGCTAAGATTGATGTGTGACAAAAACTTTGAGGAAAAATATAAAAAATTAGTATAATTGGAGTAGCAGTTGGAGTAAATCTATGAAATAAGATTATTGAAAATAGACTTAATGATTTGGGTATTTATATCAATAATGCATCTATGAGATGAGCAGATAATTTTAGTTTGAGGAGGATTAGGAAGGAAACATAGTAGACAATATATATGTATTGCTTCTTTTACTAGATTATCATTGAAATTGGATTTATATTGGATTTATGCTTGGGCTTGGAATTTTCTTAGTTCTTTCATTTTCTGGAAAATATTAGTGAATTACTGAAACTCAGTGGCTCCAGCAAACAATGGCAACGTATATCCACTTTTGCATGCTAAGAGTTCATTCTCTAGTTATTTTTTCAACAGGCAGATTCAACAAGAAAACCTCTTTTCCTCAAAAGAAATCATAAATCTAAAGCTTATGATAAAGGACGACGCACTTTTGGTCTGGTAATGTAGATTACATGATGGATTGATTTGACTAGTTTCGTGAAGAAAAGTCTGATATTTTTTTCTATTTACTTGGCCACATCTTAATGATCTTAAATCAAGGTGGCAAACCAAAGGCAATAGATCAGAGTACAATGAATTTAGCTTTTTGGTGATATTTCTGTGATAGGAAGTACTTGTAAGATCTCATTTATTTCCCATCAATCGTCGGAAAATAGCGAGCTATTCTCTACCAAAACACACAAAACCATAAAAAAACAGTAGATAATTTGTATTTTTTTATGAGAGGGGAAACGGAAAATAACAAGAAAACAAAGTATTTAATGCATACAAATATAAAAGGAAATATATATAAAGAGTCACTACATCAAATTTCCCTCCCAATCCCTAAAAAATCCTTCCTAAAATGCTCCGTTAGCTCCTGCGGTGCGTGCGGCTAAAGCAGTAGGCGGAGAATCCGCCTCATTCGCCTGCCGTCCCGCCTAGTCGTCACAGGTCACGGGTACCTGCGGCCCAGCCCGCGGAAGTGACCGGTCTAACAGTCTGTAAAAGGAGAAATTTTCTGTGTGGACACGGATCGTCCGAAGGTGAATCACACACCACCCGGTACATAGCAGCGGTACACAGTCAAACGGTGACATGGCGCATTCTTATTTGCCTCCAGACGGCATCCGTATCCGCTGATAATAATTCACCTGCAAAAGGGAGATTCGTCGAGGTCAATTCACCGTCATATTTCCAATTTTTTTAAGTTGTCCTATTAACTTGGATGATATTTAATTATGATTATCATTTTTTTGCATCTTTATGATTGACATTAATCACGTTTGTTGACTGGAAGATTATGATATTTCCGTTTTCAATAATAGAATTAAAATCTCTCTACTTTTTCCCCAAAATTAAGTTGATGTCGAGTAAAAAAATAACCTTTTTCGATTTTCAAATGATTGAGCAGGTTTTTACCTTCCCTGTTGAATCCGGCGATGTCATCGTTGGCCGAACAATGGATTATTCGACAATCTGTACAATACAGACATAAATGCCATTGAGTGTCATGCTGTGAGAGCCAGGCTTGGACCGCAGGTGACCGCTCAGAAAATAGCTGCCTTGCTCGCCAGCGAGCTCAAGACAAGAACAGGCAGACGCCATTTTCGACGGCCGCTCAGGACGCCGAGAATCGCTACTATGGAGGCAAACTGGATGATATTACAGTCGTCGTCTGCGTTATGTCACTTTCAACACTGCTTGAGGCTATTTCTTTATTTTCCTTTTTTTTCTTTAAATATTGTACAGCTTTTGTACTAGAGATAGAGGAGAACAGAGCATCAAAGATATAGAACTTACAGACATAATTAGAAAAAAAGAGAATTTCCCTTTTATCTATATTTTATGTTTATGCTTGTAATTTCATTCTGATATCAGGATTAAGGTTCGTTTGTGATAGCTTTTTTATGTTTTTTAAAATAATTTTTTTACTAAAAAACTTTTAGCTTTATACAAAAAAAATTATTTGGAAATGAAGAAATGAAGCCTAAAGTTGTTTGTGTAGTTATCATGAAGATTAGAAAAGTGATTATGATTTCTTATGAATGTTACCTTTGACAATTCTTGATTATTTCCCTGCAAACTAAAGGCCATTGGGTTCCTTTTTATGATTAGGGTATTGAGTGTAAAATAAGGTAAGATTTTAGAATTTGAAATTTTAGGCGTTTGAATGACTAAGGTTTTGTTTGTGATGATTTTTTTTATTGCTTCTTGAAGTTATTTTTTAGTAAAAAAAATTAAATAATATGTTCTAAAAAGTTGCTTTAAAAAGCAGTAAGAAAGCCGTCCCAAGAGTCAAATTAAATTTGGATCAGCACTGCCCTACCCAATTGGATCGGTGATATTTCAGTTATTAAAAATTTACCTATTTCTCCTTTGGATATGCACAGCATGCATGCATGAATACATTTTTAATTATTTACATTTAAAGCTTTTTTTAATTACATTTTATGATATATACTACCATTAGAAATGAAGAAAAACAATAAAAAAATACTTTTTTAGTACAAAAATTTTTAATTTAAAATATTTTTATGCTAAAAAGCTCTATTATAAAATAATAAAAAAATTATCCAAGAAAAATCTAAAAATCAACATTTGAAGACTATAAAGATAATGTAAAGTAAAATCGAAAAAAAAGCTATAAAAAAACTGAAAATACTACTTGGCTATTCATATATACTAAATAGATCCAAATGATCCCTTAAATAAATAAAAATTAGCTATAAGTTATATATAATGTTACCACCAATTTAATCATTCAATTAACAAAATATGAAAACAAATTTGCACAATATGACACTTTTCAAACTAAATTTAATTGCATACAAATAATGAAGATATTTTTTAAGCTTTCCCTTAGAGCAATAATGAATATTATTCCTTATATTGGAGACACAACTCGGACTCCTACTCGTCGTCGGACTTTAGCCCGTCGACGAACTTTCATCGGTCTTCTGCCCGAGGCCGTACTTCTACCCGACGTCGGACTTCTCCTACTCGTCGGACTTCTACTCGTCGACGAACTTTCGTCGGTCTTCCAACATACGTCGGACTTCTCCCCGTCATCGGACTTCTGCTCGTCGACGAACTTTCGTCGGTCTTCTACCCGACGTTGTATTTCTACCCGACGTAGGACTTCTCCCTATCGTCGGACTTCTGCTCGTCAGCGGATTTCTACTCGTCGTCGGACTTCTGCCCGTCGACGAACTTTCGTCGGTCTTCTACCCGACGTTGTACTTCAACCTGACGTAGGACTTCTCCCTATCGTCAGACTTCTTCTCGTTAGCGGACTTCTACTCGTCGTCGGACTTCTGCTCGTCGACGAACTTTTCGTCGGTCTTCTACCCGACGTTGAACTTCTATCCGACGTCGGACTTCTTCCTGTCGTCGGACTTCTGCTCGTTAGCAAAATTTTACTCGTCGTCGGACTTCTGCTCGTCGACGAATTTTCGTCGGTCTTCTACCCAACGTTGTACTTCTACCCGACGTAGGACTTCTCCCTATCGTTGGACTTCTGCTCGTCAGCGGATTTCTACTCGTCGTCAGACTTCTGCCCGTCGACGAACTTTCGTGGGTCTTTTACCCGACGTTGTACTTTTACCCGATGTAGGACTTCTCCCTATTGTCGGACTTTTGCTCGTCAGCGGACTTCTACTCATCGTCGGACTTCTGCCCGTCGACAAACTTTCATCGATCTTCTACCCGACATTGTACTTCTACCCGACGTAGGACTTCTCCCTGTCGTCGGACTTCTACTCGTTAGCGGACTCCTACTTGTCGTCGGACTTCAGCCCGTCGACGAACTTTTATCGATCTTCTGCCCGAGGCCGTACTTCTACCCGACGTCGGACTTCTCCTACTCGTCGGACTTCTGCTCGTCGACGAACTTTCGTCGGTCTTCCAACATACGTCGGACTTCTCCCCGTCATCGGACTTCTGCTCGTCGACGAACTTTCGTCGGTCTTCTACCCGACAGTACTTCTACGCGACGTCGAACTACTAACCTTCGTCGGACTTCTTCCTGTCGACGGACTTTCGTCGATCTTCTCCCTAGCGTCGGACTTCTGTGTGTTGTCGGACTACTAACCGTCGTCAGACTTCTTCCCGTCGACGGACTTTCGTCGATCTTCTACCCAGCGTCGGACTTCTGTGTGTCGTCGGACTTCTGCCCGTCGATGGACTTTCGTCGGTCTTCTACCCGACTCAGTGCTTCTATCTGACACCGGACTTCTTCCTACCATCAGAACTCCACATGATCTCTCGAAGTAGAAAGGGAGAAGGGAATCTCCGGACTTCCTTGCAGAGAGAGGGGCCTTGGAAGACCAAGGGAAAGCCTCAATTGTAAGGACAGAGGGAGAAGAGAGAGAAAGAAGAATCTCCAGACTTCCTTGCAGAGAGAGGGGCCTTGGAAGATCAAGGGAAAGCCTCAATTGTAAGGACAGAGGGAGAAGAGAATAAGGGGAATCTCCGAACTTCGTTGTCAAAAGAGGAGCCTCAAAAATCGAGGGAAGGCCTCAATAGTAAGGACAGAGGGAGAAAAGAAGAAGGGAGAATCTCCGGACTTCCTTGCCATGAGAGGGGCCTCGAAAAACTGAGGGAAGGCCTCAATAGTAAGGACAGAGGGAGCAGAGAAGAAGGGAGAATCTTCGGACTTCCTTGTCAAAAGAGGGGCCTCGAAAAACTGAGGGAAGGCCTCAATAGAAAGGATAGAGGGAGAAGAGAAGAGGGGGAAATCTCCGGACTTCCTTACCAAGAGAGGGGCCTCGAAAAACCGAGGGAAGGCCTCAATAGTAAAGACAGAGGGAGAAGAGGAGGAGAAGAAGAAGGAACAATTTTTCTAAAGGCCTAAGGGGCATATTTATACTTTTTTGAAGATAAGAGGGAAAGTTTCTAGATTTTTCCAGCATTTTCGAATTTCTCACATTTTTCTGAATTTTTTTTCAGAATTTTTTGGAATTTTATGAATTTTTTTTCAGAATTTTTTGGGTTAAAAAATTCCATGTGGGCCCCACAAAAAAAAGAAAAAAAATAATAAAAAAATAAAAAATGCAACCGCCTCTCAAGAGGCGCGCCCCTCCAGCCCACGCATCAGCGCGGGCACTCGCTGGCGGCCGGCGGCTGGTTGGTGTGCCGGCCAGTTCGGCCGCCAAACTCTTCCGGGCTCTGATTTTGAGCCCAGAAAGTCCAAATCGGACGTTTTTGGGGTCCTCGGACACGTTTTTCGACGTTTCGGACTCAATTTTGACACTTTCGAAACTCAACGGGTTCTCTACGATAGAGTTTGAGTAAGCATTTAACTTTTGGAACGCAATTTTTTGCGATTCGACTAATGTAAAATTTTGGAACAAGAATTTTCGGACTTCTGGAGCTTCGACGCCCGAAAATAGGGAGGCAACTGATACGGCATCAAAAAATTATCTTGATCGGGCAAGAATCTCGAGGCAAAAATCAAGTTGGAAACTTCAAAAATTAAATCCGGAAGAACGCGAACTCCGATTTCAGCGAGCTTATAGTCAAACTGAGCGTCTCAAAAATACGAACCCAACGACACCAAATTCAACTCAATCCGAGCCCAAATGGGTCCGAATCATGGACCCAAAGCGTTGTTGGAATGTTCAAACCGCAATTTGAGTTACCAAACGCTCTCCGATTTTGACGAGCTTATACTCGAATCAAACGGCTCGACGAGACAAATCCAACGAGCCAAGATTATTGAATTCCGACATCACTAAGACCCTCAAATGATGAACGAACGGTGCTTGATCGTAGGATTCAATATCGGCCGTCCATTCAACCACTCCCTATTCGCCCCAGATCTACGCTTATTTACGGGCCATGCCACTCCAGAAAATCTATAAATAGAGCCCTAACTTCTCACGAGAGGGGGACTCAAGCAAGAAGAGAAGAAGGAAGAGAAGGAAGAAGCTCCTCCTCGACCACCGCCGGAACCTCGCCGGACCACCGTCGGAACCTCGCCGGACCACCGCAGGAGCCTTGCCGGGCCACCGCCGAACCACCGTTGGAGCCTCGCCGGACCACCGTCTGAGCCTCGCCGGACTACCGCCGATGTTTCGCCGCATCACCATCTCAAGGCCCAACGTTCAGGTCCGACGTGCTACTGAAGGCCTGACATTCAGGCCCAACGTCCTGCTCAAGGCCCGACATTCAGGCCTGACGTCTTCATCTTAGGCCCTCACCTTCTCCAGAAGCTCTCACCTTCATCAGAGGCCCTAACCTTCGCCAGAGGCCCTCACTTTTGCCAGCGGCCTTCACCCTCGCCAGAGGCCCTCACCTTCGCCAGAGGCCCTTGTCTTCGTCAGATTATCATCAAAGGCCGTATGCTCCACCAGAACACCACCTGAGGCCTAGACTTCTGCTAAGCCACTACCTGACGTCCAGAGTTCTACCAAAGTACTGCCCTACTACAACGGTACTTCTAACCTCTGTCGCCTACTACGGTCCATCCGACCTCCATCACCAGACAACGGTCTTTCAGACCCCAGTCTCCTACCGACTACGGTCCTTCAGGCCTTCATCGCCTACTATGGTCCTTCTGACCTCCATCAACAGACAATTTCTGACCCCGATCTCCTGCCGACTACGGTCCTTCCGACCAGACAAACATGTATATGTAATTCTTACTATGTAATGCAATATGTATGATGTACATTTGCTACATCAATCCAAGGCCTTCTCCCAAGTAAGAGCCTCATTTGTAATCGACTACAAATATTAGTGGATTCGTTCAAACTGGGCTAGGCCCCGTGGTTTTTCCCCCTTTTACAGGGGTTTTCCACGTTAAAATCTTGGTGTCTCATAAATGCTAGACCCTATCTCCTTATCTGATTGCGTGCCGGATTTTCGTACAATGCTAAGACGTTAAATATGATATTTCTCTACCGCCGCGAATACTCCTGGACGCAACAAACCTCATCACCCACATGAAGGTAAATTTAAATATTGAAAGAGCTTGAAGATCTGAAGAACTCTAAAGCTTTATCTTATTGGAAAAATATTCTGTGCGGAATAGGAACGTGTTCAAAGACGAATCTAGATACGCCACATTACCGGGGCTCAATATATCCGGTGATGTGACACATCCGAATTAGTCTTCAAATATATTCGGATTCCTACCCCGTGCTAGATTTGCTCTTCGTCCGGTGACAAGGGTGCACCTAACAACTACACGCCTTAATGATAACGTCTCGATCCTGAGCCCGATCCAATGAAGCTTGCTATAACTACTAATTCAGCTTACGTTAACGCTAACTAAATTATAAAACAAAAAAAACTGAACCTCGCATTCCACCCAAGTCATAAATACTCCGCGTGCCCACATAATTCGTGCCGAACGAAGGTGGCCGGCGGTGGCTATTTTACTGGGTGACGTTTTCAATTCCGTCTATAGTTTCCACTTTCCAGTAGTTTCGGATTGCTCATTCTAGGGTTTCTTTTATCCCTAATTCCGCAAATCACCAATCTCTACCATTTGCGCCCCGTCCTCTCCAACAAGCTTTAGGTCGTCTGAAGCACAAACGCCGTGGAGTGTACGTCGTCTTCTTCCCGTCATTGCCGCCGCCTTCGCTGCCTTCGCTGCTAACTCTTTTGTTTGTTTCCACCAGCCGGTGTGGGGAGAGGAGGAGGTGTTTTGAGTTGTGAGATGCTAGACTGAGAAAGCTCAGATTTGAGGGTCAGTGATTGTTTCGAGGAAGAAAGAAATCCTGTTTCCCTTCACGCTATTAAAGGTGAGATTCGTCGGTTCTTCTGCCTTTTGTTTGGTTGTCATGTTTTGGATTGATTTTGATGGGATTATTGCTTTTCCTTTATGTTTTTTTTTTTTTATAATTTTTAATTATAGTATTTATTTTATTTTATTTTATTTTTTGTGTTGGATGCCTTTTAATTTGTTTCGGAAGGTTTCTATTAATTGTGTTTCCTTTTGAGGAGGAGCTTTTGAGCTGTTTACAACTAAATATTTCGTCTCAGAAATCATTTTTCTTGGATGCGCATATTTTCTTGCTTTCTTCGTGTAGGCTATCTGTATTATTTAACAGTGGACTGCTATCATCATTGGTTTGCTCTTCATATTTTTAGTTGAATCTCTGTGGTCCGTTTCTGAATTTTTTTTTTTTTTTTGATAAATTTTTCTTCTTAAGGTTGTGTGCATTGAGAGTTATGAGATTTTATGACTTATGCTACTCTGGTCTCTGGAGTTTGATATCTAGAAGGATTCTTCCTCACTTTCATGGTTAAGATGCCCACATCATTATTTCCAAAACAAAAGGGTTTGCAGACGTCCTCAGAACTTTTGGGGCGTAGCAGGAATGGCATTTTTGGCAGGACTTGGTTGTTCTTGTCGCAACCATTCTCGACTATTGGCCTTTTCCCTCAGTTTGGTGCAAATGCTGTGAAGAATGTGCATACAATTGATCAGAGGGCAATGTTTTCTGTTATTGGTACAATATCTCGCAAGTTTTTTGCTCCTTCAGTGACCGACTTTCTTTGTCAATCCTGTGCAAAGCAAATTGACATCCTGCTCTCCGAGCCCACACAAAAATCTTTATTCACTGCATTCCAGCGAAATGCAATGTCTGCTTGTAGTTATGTAACAGGCAGAACGGAATCAGTTTCCCATAATCTTCGCCCTGGAGAAAAGACTAATGGGCATGCACATGATATGATTCGAAGTGGTATTTGCAATTTTCACAAGGGTCTTGATCATTACAGAATTATCAATGGCAGCCCACATAATGAAGTAGCAGGCGGTAGGAAATTGAGTTACCGGTGTGCATCGTCTGATGCTACTGAATTTTATTCAAAATTTGTGCCATGCTTTTCATTATGGAAAAAGGACTTTCGGCTAGCTTGTACTGCTCAATATTCTACAGGAGCTGCTCGGAATGTTTCTTTCGATGGTGTGCTACAGGACGAGCAGCTTGAAAGCTCTGTAGTTGAGCAGAACAGGTATTTATATTTCTATCCTTTTTTTTTTTTTTGAAACATGTTAGTTTGGCAATATACATGTGTACATTGAATGTCAAATGCATTAATGTAGTGGGATATGAAGTTTAGCTTTGATTTTGAAGCAGGTGGGATTGTAAAATACAGTTCCTTTTTCCTAGCTTTGACTTATTTATTTGGTGAAACTTTTAAGGTGGATCATGTCTAAAAACATAGAATGATATTGCATCGTAAAGTTATGTTTCTACAATGGGGATTTTTAAAGGCCTTATGTTGACTACACATTGAAAATGATTTTCCATGATATCTTGTTTCATGTCATGCTTGATGTGAGGATCTATTTATTGAGGGAACTAATGTGCTGGCCCAACCCAGTTACAACTCCTGAAAAAGGCCCATACAAAGATGGGAGGTCTTGATCAACGATGACTTATTATCTGGTTAGATAGTAACCTTTTAGACTAGTTTAAGTCACAAATATTATGATGGATCAGCCGATTTGATTGTGAGGGAATTAAGAAGTTTCTTAATCAAGAGGGAGCTGATTAGGAATGTTCTTAATCAAAGAGAATTAATTAGGAGATGTTTCCTAATTGAAGATAACAGGTTTTGGAGATGATTTGGAGGGAATTAATTAGGAAATGTTTCTTAATTGAGTAGGGCAGATTTTGTGGTTGATTTGAGGGCTGATTTGGAGGGGATTAATTAGGAAATATTTTCTAATTGAAGTGGGCAGATTTGGGGGCTGATTTGGAAGAGAAATAATTAAGAAAATTGGATAGATTTGGGAGGGAATTAGAGGAGAGCTGTTCGGGTATTTGCTGTTTATTGTTTTCTTTAAATAGGTGATTTTCCTAGGGTTAGGGGTATGGGTTGTTTGCTGAAATTAGATTGTTCTTAGGGTGTTTGGGCTCTAGTCGGCGGCTAGAGATTTGGGAGAGTCGGATCTTCCTCTCCAATTGAAGATCCACTTGTATCTTGCATTTTCTTTCATAAAACTTATAAAAGAAGTGTTTGTGTGTTTTATTCCTGATTTTCTTGTCATTGATTTTTTGAAATTGTTGAAATCAGATTTCAGTCAAGGCTTTTCCTAAATTTCTACAAGCACTTTCTATCATATTGTTCTCAGAGATGTTCGATCCGGGCACTCATGGCTGGAAGAAAAGTAGTAGTGGAAGGGGAGATCGGTCAATTAAAATTAGATTGTGTAGAAAAGATTTCAGATTTTAAAAAGCTATTTCCAACCATCCATGAGAATATCGATGAGAAGTTTGTCATCATGGAGGAGATGATGAGAAAGGTGCTTGAGTTCCAAACCAAAACGGTGTTGCCAGAGGTAAGGGGAGCCACTAGTGACCAAGGAAGAGGTGGAAACCCTAAACTGACAAGGAGATGAAAATATCAGGAGGTGGAAATATTGGGGGAAGAAGAGCGAATCCCACTTTTGGAGCCACCTCTAAGGAGATGAAATGGTGAAAGAGTGAGACTTTTAGTGGAGCTGCAGAATTTGGAAGGAGAAAAAGATGAGGAGAAGTTAGAAGCGGCAAACATGATTCCACCACCCCTACAACAATGCCGAGGGGTGTTCTAGCAAGTTCAAGGGTTGAATCATTCATGTGAACATGAGTATGCTATCATTCATGAAGGAGACCAACCTATCAGTGTTCGTCTATACCATGATCCCCAAATCCAAAATGAAGAGATTGAGAGATTAATCAAGGAGATGCTCGAGGAAGGGATCGTTTGACCTCGTGTCAATCTATTTTTTAGTCCAGTGGTATTAGTCAAGAGTTTAGCAGCTGTTTCGTTCGTTCCACCTTGAGGACAAGGTTACACTTTGGGAGTGGAGTATTGATGGACCAACTGATTTGATTGTAAGAGAATTAAGAAGTTTTTTTAATCAAGAGGGAGCTGTTTAAGAAGTTTCTTGAGATGTTTTCTAATTGAAGATAGTAGATTTTGGGGCTGATTTGAAGGAGATTAATTAGGAAATGCTTCCTAACTGAATAGGGTAGATTTTGTAGCTGATTTTATGGCTGATTTGAAGGAGATTAATTAGGAAATGTTTCCTAATTGAAGTAAAGAAATTTGGGGCTGATTTGAGAGCTGATTTGGGAGGGAAATAATTAAGGAAATATGATAAATTTGGGAGGGAGTTAGTGGAGAGTTATTTGGGTATTTGTTCTTTATTGTTTGCTTTAAATAAGTGATTTTTCTAAGGTTAGGGGTATGGGTTGTTTGTTGAAATTAGATTGTTCTTAGGGTGTTTGTGCTCTAGCTGACGACAGAGATTTAGGAGACCTGGATCTTCCTTTCCAATTGAAGATCCACTTGTATCTTGTCTTTTCTTTTTATAAAACTTATAAAAAAAAGTGTTCGTGTGTTTTATTCCTTATTTTTTTGTGGTTAATTTTCTGGAATTGCTGAAATCAGATTTCAACCAAAGCTTTTCCTTAATTTCTGCAAGCACTTCCTATCTTATTCTTTGCTCCTTTGATGTTTCACTAAAAAATAAAAAGGCTTCATCAACTGAGTAAGCTTAAATTCATTTACAGTTAACTTTGTTTGTCATGAAGATATATATGAAAGAGTTACTTTATGGCTCTCTCTACTCTTGGAAGATTATTGCATGGAAGTGACCAATTATAACTCATTGTTTACAATAATGGAGAATCTGCACAAATAATTTAATTAATTTGATAGGTTGCCAGTAATATAGGATGATCTTAGATATTTTCATTTAAAATTTATATTTTTTGTTGTTTCATTTTGCTTGTTGTAATTTGGTTTTAAGACAACTGTAGTAGAATGAGAATACCGAAAGACGGGGAAGTAAAATTATCTACGGTGTTGAAGTTGAAGACATCTCCTGAGCGAGAGAGGCCGAAATAGGGGGAAGAGGAAGGCCAGAAGAAAGAGGGAGAGTAGAATTGGGGAACTCACGACCTCATGCAATGACAAAATGACAACAGGAGTCCAGAGGAACGTCACGTATGAGCTGCCGAGGATAGGAGAAGGAAGAGGTCGAGTACAGAGCGGAGCTACCAAGGATGGGAGAACGAAGATAAGGAGCACCTCTTTTCGGCTATTCAATAAAATATGAGGGAGAGTAAAATGGAAATTATAATTTTTTGAGGAGGCACATGTACCCCAACCCCCACCCCCACCAAACTAAATTCACCCCTGGTGTGATTGGACGTTTTACTTGGAGGGTGCCTTTTGTTGTGATTGCTTATTTTTACGCACCCTAGATGTCATATCATGCATTCTACACACTTTACTTTCTTGTCAGTGCACTTTATTTTTTCTATTTTGCATTGCACTTTATTTTATTACTTTTCATTTGCAGTACTTGAGTCAAAGTTAAAATTTTCATTTCGTAAAGTCAATGTAGAATGTAAATAGGATAAATATAAAGTGTCATTATAAATGTAGATGGTAGATTTAAAGTATAGGTAGATCGAGTTGTAGAAAGTAAAAAATTGTGAAAATTAATAGAGGTTCTTGATTATCACATTTATATAGGGCTTTAAAAGATAATGATCCCTCTTCTTTTGAGGGCATTCTCTTTTGGAATTCTATAGAAAACCAAAAGATCAAATAAGCAAGCTCATCTATTTAGATTTGCGTCATTCATAGGTGTAAAAATTTAGACGTGTAGTAGGTGGGTTGATCACCTTTCTTTTTTAGCAGACTCCAGATTGTACTATACTCTTATACACACACACACATTGCAGTTTTCTTTACATGTTTCAAAATTTTTTATACATTGTTACAATCATGCTTTGCATACATATGGGACGGTAGATCATTGCATCAGAGGGTAGATTGTTTCTTAGGTTTTAGCGTTGTGTGTGCCCTTGCCTTTATAAGGACACGTATGTTAGATCTAGGACAATGTAGTTTGGTATTGAATACCCGAACACTTTTACCTATACATGCTTGCATTTTACTTTTCCTGCAACGTACACTAGCCTGGCACACAAGCTAATGAAAAGGAATGTGGGGCCTAAGCGACATGGCCATAGTAGTATTCCCTAGTGGTATAAGGTCGTTATGTTATCGGATTTTTCTAGAAAATCTGGACTTATAATATTTAGTAAAATTTTAGATAGACTTGGAGTCTAGGGTAAAGTCGTGTCAAATTGCATCAGTTAGGTGCATTTGAACCTCAGACATATTATAAAATTGTGATTTAAAGTCTAAACCTAAATCCTTGATTCTAATTAAGCAATAACTTATCTATGCTGCATGCATTGAACCTGAAAAGCATGGTTTTCAAACTGTGATTAGGTGGTTAGCTGACTATCCACTCCAAGAAGATAAATCCAGTTCTGCATGCACTTTATAAACTTCATTTCAGTAGAATTATCCCGATCAACTAATAAACTATAAACGTAAACCCTAAATACAATCTTAATCTAACTTATAAATCCCAATTTTAGATTAGTTTAGAGTGTTTCTAGCTTGCCTCTATAAACTCGAATTTGTCTCCTTAAGCAAGCATCTCTCTAAGTCCACCATGTACATTGGATGAAGCAACTCATAGCTACCAATAAGAAACCTTTGATTAGGTTAGGTCGATTATCACCTCTGACTAATCAGACTATGGATAATGATACTCTAGGATGACAGAGCAATAAGATCTTGATCGGGTTCATCATCATTTCCCTCACCTTTTGCTTTAAGTATGTGATAGTGAATTTCAAACCCCACAAAATCAAAATCAAATCCTAAAATTTCTGCTACTATATGCCAGATACTTAGTGTCTATCTAAGGATTAGCCTAAATTGAAAGTTCTCTAGTTATTGGTAAGTGTAATTAACCATAGAGGCTTGCGCTTGTGGGAAGCTTGAACTTAGATCATAAAGTTCTCGCAAAATGAGTGCGAAATATCTTGATTGTGTCTTATCTTAAATCGAATTTGCTTTTTGAATATTTATGTTGGAATATTCATCCGTTAAAACTATTCTCGTGTAAAAAAGGTGCGGAGAGGTCGGGCATTAATTTTTGGAGCCAACAAGCTTGATTGGATTATATGCTAAGATGTTGATCTGAATGACTCTGAGTAGTTTCATCATCGCTGAAAAAAAATGAAGGCAGTGATTATTCTTAGGAAAATCAATTGTTTAGGCATTCTATTAAGCCCCTTTATAATTTTTGCTATAGATTATTATATGGAATTGATCATTCTTTGTGCACCACAAAGACATTGAATTAGGCTTATGCAATGCAATAATATAATGTTTGTTTATAGATATGGTTTTGCTGCTACTTTTCTCGTTATGAATGGGAAAAAAGTTTCCTTGTAGTAATGTTGGATGAAGTACGTATGCCATGTTTTTTCTACTTTGTTGTGTCGAGTTGAGCATACCATTTGTTGCAGTGATTATTTTTGACAAATTAATTTTGGTGATTTTTTTATGAAGCTTCTAAAGCTTCTTATGGCAATAAACCTTACTTATGCCCTGCTTTTTAACAGTATGGCATCAATTTTTTATTTTGTTTGAATACACTTAACAAATAGCATTATATATAGGACATGCACAACTTCTGAATGGCTTGACAATAATCTCATTGATGCATTCATTTCCTTAAAATATTACATACCTGAAATCGAGATTATATATGTTGAGGTATTAATTAGAGCTATGGTGTCTATGAAGTTCAAAGAATTTGAGAGGGAAAAAGCTTATTTTTATTATACAAAACTATCTCTATTTATAGATCTATACATGATATCTTAATAAAAAATAAATAATTACATAATCATGCATAATTGCCCTAATAGAATTGTTGAATTATGAGAATTTGAGAGGAAAATCTTTTTTTTATTACATGATTTCTCCTCTATTTATAGATCTATACAATATACATTAATATAGCAACAAATAATTACAAAATAATTCTAATATAATCCTTCCTAAATCAACAGCTCGAATATGGAAAGAGTTTTGGTGTGAGTCATGTGTCCCACGGATTGAGCACTATGGCTGTTGGATTGGTTTGTTCTTTGAAATGATGGATTTTAACACTCCCCCTCAAGTTGGGAAGTATGCATCTGTCATTCCCAGCTTGGCTATCATTCTGAGAAAGACAGCATGATCCACTCCTTTGGTAAGGGTATCTGCAAGTTGTTCTTTTGATGGTACATGGTTGATACATATGAGTCTACTATCCGATTTTTCTCTTTTATAAAATGTCGGTCAACTTCTATGTGCTTGGTCCTATTATGTTGGACTGGATTGTGGGCTATGCTTATTGCTGATTTGTTGTCACAATATAGTTTTATGGGTTTATCCCATTTGATCTTCAGATCTTCCAAAATTATTTGTATCCATAGGACCTCACATATTCCTAGGGCCATAGCTCTA
Source organism: Dendrobium nobile (assembly GCA_022539455.1). Classification (NCBI taxonomy): domain Eukaryota; kingdom Viridiplantae; phylum Streptophyta; class Magnoliopsida; order Asparagales; family Orchidaceae; genus Dendrobium; species Dendrobium nobile. Next base: position 6,137,179 of record CM039735.1, on the reverse strand, counting down.
TATTCTGCTTATGCATTGTATCTTGCCACCACGTCCTGCTTCTTGCTTTTTCATGTGACTAGGTTTCCTTCAAGGAATGTGCAATACCCAGAAGTAGATCTTCTGTCCACTGGTGATCTTGCATAATCCACATTGGTGTATTCCTCTAGGATTATTTCTTGGTTTCTTCTAAAGCAAATCATTTTTCTTGGGTTACCTTTAAGGTAGTGTAGTATTTTATCTACTGCTTGCATATGAACCTGTTTTGAATTTTGCATAAACTGACTGACCATACTTACAACAAACTCGGGGTAAAATGAAGACAAAATCTCCATTAGAGTTTTGAGTCCTAGGGTTGTTGAAGGTAGTCGATTTATGAGATAAGTTGCAATTAGGAGGGCTTCCCCCCAATAGGATTTGGGTGTATTGTAGTGAAATAAGAAAGCTCGGGTGGAGGCTAGAAGGTGACCATTTTTTCTTTTAGCAACCCATTTTGTCGTGGTGTGTGAACATAGGACATATGAATGATCCCTTCACTTTGGAAGTAGGAGAAAGGGTTTGGTTGAAATAGTCTTTAGCATTATCGGAGCGAAATCTCCTTATTTTTATCCCGAATTGATTTTTGATAATGATATGAAAAATGGGAAGAATGGTTCTAACATCAGATTTTATTTTTGAGAAAATTGATCCAAGAGACTCTAGTGCAATCATCAATGAATGATACAAATTATCGTGCCTCAGGGATATTGAGGATTTTTTAGGGTCCCCATATATAACTATGAATAAGATAGAAAGTAGTATCACATCTCTCATTTTTATTTGGGAAGGAAGTTCTTTTATATTTAGCTAACTCATATGTTTCACAATGAAAATCTTTATTTTCTAATTTCTGAAAAAGTTGTGGATACATATGTCTTAGGACATCAAAAGCTGGGTGTCCTAACCTATAATAATGAAGTCAAATAGTGGAATTCTTATTAACTAGGGATATCATAGAGCATCTATTTTTAGATTGGTTTAGTCCTTCCAGGTAGTACAATCTTATTTTCTCCTTAGCATGTCCAATCTTCTTACCCGATCTCTGGTCTTGAAATAAGCAATAAGTAGGGTTAAATAAAGCATGACAATTATGTTATGTCTCCTTGGCCGATCTACCGTGGTAGAGAATCATCAAAAGTGATGATTTTCTTGTTGTTTAGGCAAGAGTATAGTTGATGAAGTGGGTAGTGAGTGGTCATGTGATCTGTGACTCATGAATCAATGATCCATAATTCCTTTAAATGATTTATAGACGCACTTAAACTAATAGAAATTGGAAACTCACCTGAGAGTGCAAGTGAAGAAGATGCATTTGGTTTTGCAAGAGATATTAGGAGTTGTTTCAGTTTATCAATATCTTCTTTATTGAATTCTCCAAGGTTGGACTGTGCTTCTGGGTTAGGTTGAATTGTAGTGTTGTTGGCATGCGACATGCTCCTTGTTTTAGTTCTTTGATTCAGCTCCTTACTGGGGGGTTTTCCGTGTATTTTCCAGCAAGTTTCTTTTGTGTGTCTTGACTTTTTGCAATAATTGTACCAAAGTGAGTATTTGTCTTTGAATTTTGAGAAATCTTTACTTTTTTCCTTCCATGATGATTCTTTGTTCATCACCATTGATGAACTTTCAATGACCTTTGGTTCTAACATCACTCCTCGTCAGCTTTCTTCCTCACGGATGAGAGAAATGGTGTCATTAAGTGGTGGCGTCTCTTCTTTGCTGAGAATTTGGACTCTTAACCTGATTAAATCATGCATTTAGTCATGCAAGAAAATCATTAACTCTATCTTTTTTTAATAAAGTTCTTTAGGATCACAGCATCTTCCAGCCATCTGGTTTCTATGCATCTGTAGTGATCAAGTTCTTGCCATAGATTTTGTAGAAGGGTGGCATACTCCGTCACGGTTTTATTCCCCTTGCTTTGTGCTTCCTACTTCGACTTTAATTTCAAAGATTTGAGCCGCATCATGAGCTTTGGAGAATGTCTGTCTGGTAGCATCTCATATGTCATTTGCAGTGGAAAGCAACATAAATGTATCGCTAATTTTTGGACTCATGGAATTCCACAACCATGACATAATCATAGTCTTCTTCATCCCATGCCCCAAAATTAGGATCTCCTCCTTTTGGTCCTCCTCCAAGGAGGTGATGTATTTTTCCTTTTCCTTTTAAGTAGGTCTTCACAAATTAAGACCACTTTAAGTAATTCTTCCCATTTAGTCGATAGGAATGTAGCTTGCTTTGGAGGTCATCCCTTCCTTGGTGCATCATAGGATCCTCATATTGGTCAGTGCTCTGGGAGGAATTAATTTATGATATTTTTTGTGTCAAATGATAATAATGAAGATTATTTGTACGATCTTGGATAGCAATGAAGGTTTCCCGAAAAAAAATCCCTCTGATCTTTAGTTATCAGCAATAAAGGCCGATATCTTAATATATATATATATATATATAGTTTTCCTTTCCTTTTTTTAAATAGACTGAACAACTTGGTTTAATAAATCGAACTGAGCCGAGTCTTTAAAAGACTTGAATCGGACAACAGCTAGGGCGCAAGCCTTCTGCGACAGCATCGGCACAGCTCCGCTCCGTCGTATGTCAGCAAGGTTCCGTTTGCGACAAGGGTTCATCCGGCGTTTGTCGTTGCAAAGCTCCATCCGTGAGCTTTCTTCTTCCCTTGGCTAGGCTCCGTCCGTTTCTGCTTATCCGAGCAAGACATGGAAATCGGAGGAGCGTCCGAGCAACCATCTTCAAGCGGCTTCTTCTTGTCTTTCGATGTCCGAGAGAACGTCTTCTCCCGAGCAGCTTCTTCCATGCCTAAGTGATCGTTTTCTTCCGTGCGTCTTCTTCCTAAGCTCGACCGAGAGATACGGGTAGGGTGACCGAGAGTCGATCGACCCTTCTTGCATCGAGGCTTCGGTTCGTCTTTCGCTAGGCTCCGTTGGCTTCGGTAAGACTTCTTCCCGCTTGCTCGGCTTCCGATGGCTTCCTCTTTGCTTCATTCTTGTCTCTAATACCATGTTGAACTTTGGGAATTGGAGAGGAAAAACTTTTTTTTTATTACATGATTTCTCCTCTATTTATAGATATATACAAGATACCTTAATATGTAAACAAATAATTACAAAATAATTATAATATAATCCTTCCTAAATCAGTAGCTCGAATATGGAAAGAGTTCTGGCGTGAGTCATGCGTCCCACGGATTGAGCACTGTTGCCGTTGGATTGGTTTGCTCTTTGAAAGGCTGGATTTTGACAATAATCCTTCACGAATTAGCCACCCAAATATGGAAGGTGATCGACGTGATCCATGCAAGCCTTCCACAGATACCCATCCTGGCTGTAGGATTAAGTGTCAAGGGACGATTGAGATGTTAACACTCCCCCTCAAGCTGGGGAATACAAATCTGTCATTTCTAGGTTGATAATTAGTCCTAGAAGAGTAGAGTTATCAAGTTCATTGGTGCACCAGAGAGTCATCCATTTAGTTAAAACTTTGGGAGAAATTAGCTTCAGACATTACAGCGGCAAATGATAGTGATGAAGGTTATATGAATCAAGCCTGGAATGTAGGGCTTCAAGTGAACCGAGCGTTCGACGAGCTACTCGCGGCTCGGCTCGATAATAGCTTGTTTATGTTCGTTTGATAAGGTAAATGAACAAGCTTGAACAAATTTTACAATACTCGATAGCTAAATAAACAATCTTAAACAACCTAGTGTTCGGCTCGTTTATGTTCACGAACTGTATCGTTTAAAGTTCGTGAATATGCTTGTTAATAAGCTTGATTAGATTTTTAAAAAATAATAATTATTAATTTAATAAGTTATATTTAGTAATTTAATTAATTGAATTTACTAATTTTAAAATAAAAAATAGATTTAAAAAAACCTGCTCATATCTCCAATAGCCGGCACACGTTTAAAAATAAATATTAATTGGTTTGTTTATGCTCACATTTCCAAAATAGTTTTCCCGCTCTCACATTTTCCCAAAAAAAAAAAAGAAATAATTCCCGCCCACGCCTATTCTCCTGCCTGCTCCTATTCATTTGTTAGTCCCACACCACAAAAATATTATTTGCTTCACTCTATAAAATGGAAAAAAAAAAATACAAACCAGCCATTTGAGTTGGAGCGGAGGCGGGAGGGCGAGGGAGTGGGAAGGTTCTACAGCTTTTTGTTCGCGGGCCTGCTCGAGTTATCCTTAACGAGCGTTTCGATAAGGTTTAGTAAGTGAGCCCGATTTTGAACATGAACCGATCTTGAGCATGCTTTTTTTAAACGAGCTCAAGTTCGAACAAATGTTCAAAATGTTCGTTTCTTGCCGAACCGAGCTCGAACAGGTGCCTAGCAAGCGAGCTCAAACTTGAGCAAGATAAAGCTCGGCTAGGCTCGGTTCATTTGCAACCCTACTGGAATGTGCTGGGCATCAATGAAGGTTGTGTTGAATAGTAGCCCTCAAGATACCAGAAATAACAATAAAGGCTGGTGGTGGGATAACAAAAAGTGGATTAATTTTCTTTCGGTTCTGTCTCCCTCTCAGTTCTCAAGGGAAGGTCGACAATGAAGGCACTGTAGTAGAATTTTTTTTTTTTAGGGTTGCAACAAACTTCAGGATTAGCGGCAGAAAAATAGGTCTCAAGCGGTTCAAAACTCAACACACAAATCTCCTCATGTTTGATCGAGCCAACCTTCAACCAAATGCAAATCAGTGATCTGACTCTACCCGAATTGATCCCGTACAGGCGCACGCGAGGCCTCTGATTCCTCTGGTTTGATTGCAGGAAGGAGTGCAAGTCTTGCACTCTTGTTTGTCTCGGCCCTAGACCCTCACAAGAGGAAACTCTCAGCTCTTTCCATACGCACGCAAGAGGAGGTATTGGGCTTGAATTCTCTTGTCGGTCTTGGACGCACGAAGGAAGTAGGACCAATATTTATTAGAATTCCAACAATGAATGCCTGCAGAATGATCATTGTTCCTCAGAATTCAGATAATGAAGGTTGGTGATGGGAACCTATATTCTTCATATTTCAAGCAATGAAGGCTGGTGGTGGGAAGTTGTATTACTCAAAATTTTGTCAATGTAGGCAGGTGGTGGGAACATGTATTCCTCAAAATTATAGCAATGAATGTTGGTCGTGGGAACCTATATTCATCATAAATCTGGCAATGAAGGCTGGTGTTGGGAATCTAAATTCCTCAAAATTCCTGCAATGAATGTCGGTGGTGGTACACACGAATTATATCTCTTTAGGCTCTAATGCCATGTTAAATTCAGAATTTAAAAAGAAAATGGCTTAATTTTGTGATACAAAACTATTCCTATTTATAGATATATACATGATATCTTAATAAAAATACAAATAATTATAGAATCATGCATTATTGCCCTAATATAATACTTCATAAATCAGCCACCCAAATATGGAAGGAGATTGACGTGATCCAGGTGAGCCTTCCATGGATTCCTATCCTGGCCTGGGATAAAGTGTCAATAGACGGCTGGGATTTAACAGAAATTGGCATGCCCACGGATTCCCATCATGGCCATGAGATCATGTGTCAAGGGATGGTTGGGATTTTAGTCGTGTTCAACTTCATGGTTTTCAATTTTATAAATCATTGATTTGGATTAAGGTTTTGCATGATTGGAAGATCACTAAAGAAGCTTGCTTTATTATTTATTAGTGAGCTATGTATCTAGTTTTACAGTCTTCATTTTTAAAAAAATTGGTTATCATTAATTGTGCATGCACTATGTGAAATGCTCAAAACATTGGGTTCATCATGACTAGGGTCAATTTTTATGCTTATATAGATGAACCGTGCATGTTGGATTTAGCTTGTTCCTGTAAATTTGCCCGCGCGACCATGCAACATAATAATTTATGGTAGACAAATTTCAGCTCCATCAGAGTATTTTTTTTGTTTATTATCTCTTGTTTATTTTCTCTTGTCCGAACTTACAGGATAAGAGATGACAAGATTCTGTGTAAACTGCTACTAATGCTAAAAGCTGATTTGGTTTAACTTAAAGCAGTCTCTTGCAGAAAACACGAACAAAGTTTCAATTTCTGTGGAGAGTCCTGAACCATTGTAGGGTTTTTGTTCTTTAAAGTGACTGTTGTTTTGTTTATATTTATTTTTCCCAGTTATTGTTTTCCGGCTTTGTTTGTATTTCAAATGATCAATCTTGTAGGCTTAATAAATTTTTTTACATGTAGCGACTCCCAAAATGCTTATTTAACCATTTCATCACGTGGGTCCATTATGTGTTTCCTTTGGAACTTGCTGTTGAATTATTGACCGACCATTGAAGTACCGACCTCTTTTTCTCTCCTCTTTGTTTCTATTGGAGAGTTCTTACATAGTAATTAACTACTACAGGAATCCCAAAAAAAATACTTGATTTGTAATTTTGGCTAGATAAATGCTAGTTACATTCATAATGTGTATCAAACTTCTGCTCACTGAGATCCTCTACACATTTTATCAGATAAAATTTGCTTAATGATATTAAGAATCTTTAAGTTCTACTCAAGAAATATATTTGATCATTGCTTTTTGGCTTTCTAGCAGTATTTAAGAATCAAAGGAGATTCCAAAGCCTTGGATATTTTTATGTCTAATTATTAGATATTTTCATTTTCTTAGGAACTCACTGCCTTCTGATTTATAATTAACCGACCCAGATCTTAAAATTATTAATCGACATGTGGTCCCCTGTTCATTCACTATTTGCTAACTTTTTCATTATTATCTAAGCTCCCTCAAAATAACCAGTGTCCTGATCTTTGATGAATTTACAGAACTTGTCATTCTAACCATTGAGTTCCTAAATTAAACTTATGTAAGATACACATATAATACCTTTTGAAATCAAGCAAATTACATACTTTTCTTCCACCCAAATAACTTTATATTGAGTGATCCGATATTATACCTACAAGTTTGAACTGTTTTCCACAGGAAGTCACTCGGGGATAGATCCTTGAAGCTGCTTTCTGGTTCATGCTATCTTCCACACCCAGATAAGGAAGCAACTGGAGGAGAAGATGCACATTTCTTATGTGATGATGAGCAAGTAATTGGAGTTGCAGATGGTGTTGGTGGCTGGGCAGATCTTGGTGTTGATGCTGGACAATATGCTAAAGAACTTATGTCTAATGCTGTATCTGCAATACAAGATGAACCAAAGGGGCTGATCAATCCTTTGAGGGTGTTAGAGAAAGCCTACTCTCGTACTAAAGCTAAGGGATCATCAACAGCTTGCATTATTGCTCTCACCAATCAAGTTAGCTGAATTTTTATTTCAATGCTTTAGCATTAACTGGCTATTACCTTTTTTTTAACCCCGACAGTAAATTCTAGTGTTCAATGGATGCCACATTAGTTGTTTAAAACAAGTTTCATTGAAAATATAGACGTGTGGATGAATGCCTTTTGATTTGGTAATAATTAGAGCATATTGAAGCACCAACACTTTTAGTGGTCTCCATTTTCTAAAGAAATATTCCGACACTACTTGGATCACTCCTTAAAGCTTCCTGGAAATATCTTTGCATATCATGAACATGTGATTTACCTGTTGCAAAAGAACTGTCATTTTAAATAAGAGAATTATGATTTTACTTTTACCTTTTTAGAATTCTAAATAACTATGCAGTGATTATATATATATATATATATATATATATATATATATATATATATATACACACCACTCAATCACCCCTATGATCATAACTCCTATAACCAACTAAAGTTTCAATGCTTAGGTAAATGATGTTGTGGCATGTTATTATTATGCATGCGAAAGACATTATACTTTTAGTGTGTACTGGTTTTTAACTGATATATACATGTATACAAGCTACATTTTTTTATACCTGTGCGGACATGCTAGTCTATATAGATGGAGTTTCTCTGTGGGTAGGTATCCTTGTATCCTTCTGACTCATTTCAACCTATCCACCTTGTGATATATTGCATGCCATATCGAAACCATTTCCATTTCTGGATATTTTGTTTAATGTATCCTAAGTAGCCGGCGTATGTGTTTACTATGGAGTGTTTGGTGATGACCGCCTATATGGAATTTTTTACTTTCTTTTCATAGTAACACTTGTTTTATCAAAGCAGCTGATTCATATCAACTAAAGTGTCCCAAGCATTTTAGTTCATTTTAAGAAACCTATGATTACTTTATAAAGTATGTAAAATATTTTTGTCCTGATTAAAATATTGTAAATATTCTTTATTCTACTAACTTTTACTTTGTCCCCTCTTTTACTTAGGGGATTCATGCTGTCAATCTCGGGGATAGTGGATTTATAGTTGTCAGAGAGGGTTGCACTATCTTTCGTTCTCCGGTTCAACAACATGATTTCAATTTTACTTACCAACTTGAGAGTGAAAATGGTAGTGATCTTCCTAGTTCGGCTCAGGTTAGTTGCTATGCCATTTTATACTCGCTTACTTGTCTTTCCATTAGGAGTAATGGATTGAATTGGTCCTCTTTAACTTTTTCTGAAGGATAGAAGTATCAATTTGGTCCATTCACTTTTTAATTATGAACCAAATTAGTTCTTACGTGGGATCATTTAGATACCCATTTTAAAAAGTCAAGGGACCAAAATAGGACTTTTATACAGCTGGGAACCATTTGATCTTTCATAAAAAATTAGGTGACTATTTTGATTATTCTCTTTCCATAAGTGCTCAATTTAACTGAGATTTCAATTGTTTTAACAAGTCATAGTTCCATTCAGATTTAGCAAGAAGTTGTCGTTTTTTGTACATGCTTGCATCTATGTTTCTATGTTGCCGTGGTCCTAATATTTCTGACCATTTATGCTTTTTTTTTTTTCCGAAGAATGTTAACAAGATTGCAGAATATTAGATGTATCCAGTCTTCTATAGTATTAATAGTTGGTCAAGCCTTATATAAATCTATCCATTAACATAGATATAAACCCAATTGGTTGCAGTGAAATTATTTCTTTCAGATTTTGGCCTTAATATCTATACTATTATTATAAAAGCCGCGTGAGTTTTATCCTAAACAAAATCCTACCCTTCCATTTTAATTATTTAAATAAAATCTTGGCCTTTGATTTTATTACATCATTATGATAAATTGATAATTTTAATTATAATTAATAATTTTAATTATAATTAATATATATTTAATATTCATTAGTACTATTTCATTGTTAAATTAAGCAAATAAATTTTCGGTTATCCCTTTGTATTCACGCACGACTTCGGCTAGCCCTTCTTATTTACACATGAATTCTTTTTGGATAATTTTCATTTAGTAGAACAAATAGTTTTTAATTAGTTAATAAAAGCTGGTTAGGCACTAATAAATTTCCTCTTTGTTAAAAAGTCGGTTACGCGGTAATAAATTTCCTCTTAGTTAATAAAAGACTGTCACGCCCTACCCTTCATATTAGTGTGCTACTGTTTGCCTTTACCTAGCTTTTCTTCTTTCCGGTTTCCTCCATCTTCTCCAGTAGCTTATATTTTGGCCTCTTCAACTTCCATATTTGTTAATTTTCTTGGCATCTTAAATTTTTGGTTGTCATAACATTATAGCTCCTGCGATTACAGTTCGGAGTGTTTAACTTCTCGGTAAGTTTTCCTCTCCCTCTGCCATATTTACCTCTTCTCTCCCTCTAATTGCCTGATATTAAATCGTTTATTTTGCATGTAGACATCACAACCACTTTGCATTCCTCTGAGTAAAACGGTTTAACTTTATTCCAGTTGGAATCTCCATCAGAGTTCAATAAAACATATAAATTGCTCACATTTGAAATGAAATTTACATCTACCTGAAGATTCTCACCAGTTTTTCGTAAGCTCTGCCTTGATTTCCCTTTAGTTGTTTCGATTTAGCTCTCTACTCTTTTTGTTTCAAAAAATAGATAATTTTTCTTTATAAATTTATGTTTGCGTATGTGCGCTGATTGTTTTTTTTTTTTAATTTTCATGATGATATTTTTTATTGCTTTTGGTACTTTTATTATGGTAGAAGATAGAAGATATCAATTCTGCTATGATTCTGTAAGTTGCAATGTGGAAATTGGTGCCCTCATTTGATTCTTTAGCTTTCTTGGCTTCTTCAACTGTTAGAACAATGATTTAAGTTTTCTTTGCTGGTATTAATGAGAAGGGGCAACCCTTTGGCTGTAGAATGGGGCGACTGTAGCGTGTAATAGGTATTTGAAAGTTTTACAATTGAGAAGGGGTGAGACCTTCTCAATTATAGTTGAATGCCGGTAAGATCTACATCATTAGGATCCATTTGGTTGATTGCAGATTTAAATATGCTGATAAGACCTCAAATATATTTTGTTATTATTAAAGTAGATGTGGAACACTGACCATACATCCAAGAGTTTTCAATTATCAAAGCAGTTGTAGATGGACCTTACGAGTTTTTAATCATAATAAATTTATTGCAAGAATTAACATTGAGTTCATATCTTTTTGTATTTGTTTTAGAAATTCTTATAAATGATATTCAAAGTTAGGAGCATAGGTGTATGATTTCCTAGGTGCCTGATTTTTGCATATATATATATATATATAGTGAGACATCTAATGACATAAGTGGAGAATAGCAATAAAATAATTATTTAGAAGATATAACTTGGAGTTAGTAGAACAAAGATTAAGTATGTGAGGTGTAATTTTTGTGATATAATAATTATCAATCAATTTTATTAGAAATAAAGTGCTACCTATATATGAATTTATGATAGAATTGAGAATCTTAGATGTATCATTTAGAAGAATGGAGATATATATTAAGACATCACCAATAGAGTTGAGGGGTACTTAAATTGGAGAAATGCCTCAAAAGTATTATGTGATAAGAGGATATCATGGAGATTTAAGGATAAATGTTATAAAATTACAATTAAGCTGATGATTTTATATGAGTTTAAATGTTGGATATTAAAAAATCATTGATATCTAAGTCGAGGGTGGTAGAAAACTAGAAATGTGAATGCTAAGATTGATGTGTGACAAAACTATTGAGGATAAATTAAAAAATTAGTATATATTGGAGTAGCAGTTGGAGTAAAATCTATTGAAATAAGATTATTGAAAATAGACTTAAATGATTTGGGTATGTATATCAATAATGCATCTATGAGATGAGCAGATAATTTTAGTTTGAGGAGGATTAGGAAGGAAACATAGTAGGCAATATATATGTATTGCTTCTTTTACTAGATTATCATTGAAATTGGATTTATATTGGATTTTATGCTTGGGCTTGGAATTTTCTTAGTCTTTTCATTTTCTGGAAAATATTAGTGAATTACTGAAATCATGTGGCTCCAGCAAACAATGGCAACGTATATCCCACTTTTGCATGCATAAGAGTTCATTCTCTAGTTATTTTTTCAACAGGCAGTGATTCATCAAGAAACCTCTTTTCCTCAAAAGAAATCATAAATCTTAAAGCTTATGATAAAGGACGACGCACTTTTGGTTCTGGTAATGTAGATTACATAATGTGATTGATTTGACTAGTTTCGTGAAGAAAAGTCTGATATTTTTTTTCTATTTACTTGGCCACATCTTAATGATCTTAAATCATAGGTGGCAAACCAAAGGCAATAGATCAGAGTACAATGAATTTAGCTTTTTGTGATATGTCTGTGATAGGAAGTACTTGTAGATCTCATTTATTTCCTATCAATCGTCGGAAAATAGCGAGCTTTCTCTACCAAAATCCACACAAAACCATAAAAAAACAGTAGATAATTTGTATTTTTTTATGAGAGGGAAACGGAAAAGAACAAGAAAACAAAGTATTTAATGCATACAAATAAAAAGGAAATATATAAAGAGTCACTACATTCAAATTTCCCTCCCAAATCCCTAAAAAATCCTTCCTAAAATGCTCCGTTAGCTCCTGCGGTGCGTGCGGCTAAAGCAGTAGGCGGAGAATGTCCGCCTCATTCGCGCGTAAGCCGGTCCCGCCTGGACCGGTTCAGTGGACCGGTCTAACAGTCTGTAAAAGGAGAAATTATTCTGTGTGGACACCGGATCGTCCGAAGGTGAATCATCACACACCCGGTACATAGCAGCGGTACACAGCAAACGGGTGACATGGCGCATTCTGATTTGCCTCCAGACGGCATCCGTATCCGCTGATAATAATTTCACCTGCAAAAGGGAGATTCGTCGAGGTCAATTCCACCGTCATATTTCCAATTTTTTCAAGTTGTCCTATTAACTTGGATGATATTTAATTATGATTATCATTTTTTTGCATCTTTATGATTGACATTAATCACGTTTGACTTGGAAGATTATGATATTTCCTGTTTTCAATAATAGAAATTAAAATCTCTCTACTTTTTTCCCTAAAATTAAGTTGATGTCGAGTAAAAAAATAACCTTTTTTCGATTTTCAAATGATTTGAGCAGGTTTTTACCTTCCCTGTTGAATCCGGCGATGTCATCGTTGCCGGAACAGATGGATTATTCGACAATCTGTACAATACTGACATAAATGCCATTGTTGTTCATGCTGTGAGAGCCAGGCTTGGACCGCAGGTGACCGCTCAGAAAATAGCTGCACTTGCTCGCCAGCGAGCTCAAGACAAGAACAGGCAGACGCCATTTTCGACGGCCGCTCAGGACGCCGGATATCGCTACTATGGAGGCAAACTGGATGATATTACAGTCGTCGTCTCGTATGTCACTTTCAACACTGCTTGAGGCTATTTCTTTATTTTCCTTTTTTTTCTTTAAATATTGTACAGCTTTTGTAGCTAGAGATAGAGGAGAACAGAGCATCAAAAGATATAGAACTTACAGACATAATTTTGAAAAAAGAGAATTTCCCTTTTATCTATATTTTATGTTTATGCTTGTAATTTCATTCTGATATCAGGATTAAGGTTTCGTTTGTGATAGCTTTTTTATTGTTTTTTAAAATAATTTTTTACTAAAAAACTTTTAGCTTTATACAAAAAAAATTATTTGGAAATGAAGAAATGAAGCCTTAAAGTTGATTTGTAGTTTATCATGAAGATTAGAAAAGTGATTATGATTTCTTATGAATGTTACCTTTGACAATCTTATGATTTTATTTCCCTGCAAACTAAAGGCCATTGGGTTCCTTCTTTTTATGAGTTAGGGTATTGAGTGTAAAATAAGGTAGATTTTAGAATTTGAAATTTTAGGCGTTTGAATGACTAAGGTTTTGTTTGTGATGATTTTTTTTATTGCTTCTTGAAGTTATTTTTTAGTAAAAAAAATTAAATATTTTGTTCTAAAAAGTTGCTTTAAAAAGCAGTAAGAAAGCCGTCCCAAAGAGTTCAAATTAAATTTGGATCAGCACTGCCCCTACCCAATTGGATCGGTGATATTTCAGTTATTAAAAATTTACCTATTTCTCCTTTGGATTTGCACTGCATGCAATGCATGAGAATACATTTTTAATTATTTACATTTAAAGCTTTTTTTAATTACATTTTATGATATATTACTACCATTAGAAATGAAGAAAAACAATAAAAAAATACTTTTTTAGTACAAAATTTTTTAATTTAAAATATTTTTATGCTAAAAAGCTCTATTATAAAATAATAAAAAAATTATCCAAGAAAAATCTAAAATCAACATTTGAAGACTATAAATGATAATGTAAAAGTAAAATCGAAAAAAAAGCTATAAAAAAACTGAAAATACTACTTTGGCTATTCATATATGACTAAATAGATCCCAAATGATCCCTTAAATAAATAAAAAATTAGCTATAAGTTACTATATAAATGTTACCCCAATTTAATCATTCAATTATACAAAATATGAAAACAAAATTTGCACAATATGACACTTTTCAAACTAAATTAATTGCATACAAATAATGAAGATATTTTTTAAGCTTTTCCCTTGAGCAATAAATGATATTTTCCCTTATTTGAGAATAGAAAATTGAACCAAGTACTGGCTCTTAAAAAATACCAAACCAAATAATTTCTTAGAGATAACAACTACATTGTGCAGTTAAAGTTGGACTTCCCAACTGTTAAGACAACAACTTTGGAACGCTTGATAGCTTGCTTGGTTACCAACCTACCTAAAACTTTATAATTTCTAACATAAATAACAAAGCTCTCTCCTCTCAAAACAAGATAACTAATCCCACATATTACATCTAAAATGGTTTATTAGGCTCTCATTATGTAAATATTACAAAAGTATATTGGTTAATTTGCAATCTTGATTCAGGAACTGCAAGGAAAAAATCGCCGCCGGTTAGTTGTCGCGAACAAGCAGTCAAATTCACCTGGAACTGGGATCAGGATTGCCACCTGGGTGGTAAAGTTTTCCATTCATCTTGGTAGAGGTAGTAGTAGAGCTCAAAGGAATAGTGTCAATATGATCACCAACACCTTGTTTCAAAGTGCTAGAAGATTCTTCTCGGATACTGCTAAGTTCATCCTGATCCAATAAGATCAAATTTTGTTAAATAATGCAAAAAAACAAGGCTCTGTTTGGGACAGCTTTCTTGTTGTTTTTTTAAAGCAGTTTTCTATTACAAAAAATTACATTTTTATACTATAAAGTTGCTTTAAGAAGCAATAAGAAATCTGTCTCAAACGAAACCTAAGTTGTATAAGACGGTTGATAGTTGGGAACAAAATATAATGCAAAAACTAAGTCGTCTAAGGAGTTCTTACAAGCACTATTATTATAGATAACAAATTTAGAAGTGAAAAGGGAAAATAAGCTAACCGCTATGTGCTGATTTTCTGCTTCAAGGTCCCTGCAAACTTTGTGAAGTTGCTCTAGCTCCATTCTAAGTGCACTGTTCTGACTGTTCAGCTCAGCTACCTTCCTAGCCAGTTCATCGCATTCTTGCTGGTAAAAGAAAAGAAGTGTAGATCCGTTACATAGTAAAGATTAAGACTTTATTCCCACATAATCGAACGACCACAAGAAAACAGCTTGCAATAAATACCCCAAAATAGATGAGGGTATAAATATGCATTTTACAGTCTGCACATTATTCAAATTTTGAAAATGATAAGCCAGTGTTCCAGCCTGAGGCAAGCATACAACTAGGACATCTGGCTTTTCGGAAAAGAAGACATCTCTATCATTCCCATCAATCAAAAAGACTAACCTTAAATTACAAGTGAAGCAACCATATATATAAGCCTCATATCTGAGAAATTATTCTGTGCGGAGTCCGGACGTCATCCAGAGACCAATAAAAATGTGTCACGTCACCCCAAAAGTGTACCACGCTCCATACCGAATGCGGTACCGAGCGCTGGTACCAAGCAGTACACCCGTCTGGTGTCCGCGCATAATAATCTCTCCTCATATCTATGGAGAATCCATTAATCTTTTAGAGGAAGCAAATTAACCCTCAAACCCTCTGTATTCAAGCAACTGGTAGAAATGTTTTAAGTAGATAGAGCATATTGCATGCCTCAACTCTCATCACAACAAAACACCACCTAACGCCAATAAAAATATAAAAAGCCTCCATATAGAGTACAGTCCAAAATAGCTTCAATAAAGAACGTAGACATCCCTCAATATCATCCATAAAACCAACTAGATGTTTTAGTAGGATAAAACTTTCTGTAAAGATAATTGCAGACCTGCTGTGAGAAATCAACTTTTTTAAACGCTGTTGTGAGTATTATAACTTTTTTGTTTCAGAAAAAAAGAAGAAAATTTTATTAGCTACCACACCAAAATCAAGAAGATTTGCAGACAGCTTGCAAAACAACATGGCCATTTTTCCATAATCATATAGAACTGGAGTATTGAGATGAAGATTTATAGAAAGGATCATTCTAAAGAGAGCTAAAAACAATATTCTAGTTCCTACATTACATATTAAGATATGTTAGATACCCATTTAATTTCATATAATTGCAATTTTACTAACAAATGATTCATTTTCTTATAAATGAAACTTAAACATGGTTTGCAATTTTACTGAAAACAAAATGTTGATTATGTTTATCAAATTTAACCATTATCCCTATAAACCTAAATAGAAAGATATTTTTAATGGACTGAATCTTAATCAGATATGATTATTATATCATAAACAAAACAGTTACTATAGAAATATTACAAGCATGTGTACCAATCAACAAATTAAGTTGTGTATGCTGCCTTTGGTACTGGATTTTAAGGAAAAATCCACATAAAATAAAGAAACAAAAAAGCTATTACATGAAAAAAAAAACTTATAAGGAAATGCAGATGGTATCCCAAAGAGTCAATTAGATTCATGTACTCTGTATTAGGCAAGCATGCATACTTCCAACGACATTTTTCACTGGAGCTTTTCAAGATTCAGGAGATGCTTACAAAGTGGCATGGCATTAAAGCCACCCAGTGGTTGACCAAAACGCTTACCTTTGAGTCCATTGCATGCTGACTTTCTTGGAAAATTATGTTCTCCAAGATGAAACAAATAATTCCTAGGTAACGAGTTGTAAGGTGTCTTAAATACAATAATATGAAACCTCGAAATATTGATGCTTCTTTTGATGTAACAGGTGATGTTTTATAAGACTCGAAAGTTAGATGGTCTCATGGCCGAGCACTCTACAGAATGAGTAGTAGTTGTGACTACATGATAAAAAGCGACTTATTAAGCCAAAGCATACAAAAATCTTTGTCACAACACAAACTCTCAAATATTGAGATATTGTTTTTTGGGTCTAACACGATGCAAAAATTTGTCACATTGGTGCAAATTCCTATAAAGGGCACCCACTTTACAAAACTTCAAGTTCTAGACCAAATTTAGACAATGACACCATAAGGTGTATTGAAATTTAAGAGTTCTACTCCACTATATTCAAGATATCTCACAAAATCAACTAGTTAAGAAACTATTAGGCCTTATACGTAACACAAAATCACTTTACCATTCATATAGGATTTTAAATGTGGCCCCTACAAGTTTAAGATATGGCTTATGTTATAGACCACAATAACTTAAAAGGTTCAAGAGGTAGTCCCAAAAGTAGAGCCCTCTGTCATACATGACACTGAAATTTCATGATTCAAAAGGTGTATCGTTGATTACCTTTTTCATAGCTGAAATTTTTAATCATAGAGATATTATTCATTTTGGCTTAACATATCTCGTAAGTACACTTCATTTTAGAGTTCCTAACAAAACACCAATTAGTGCACCAAAAGATGCATTGATGTTTCAAAGTTCAACTTAACAATATCTATGAGATCTCATAAATTTAATTGGGATAGATTGTTCGATCACTTTACATGTAGTAATGTGAAACTTTTAAATACAAATGACATTTTTTGATGTGAAACAAACATGCGGTGAAACATGACTTGCACGTTAGAGATTAAAGAGAGTTTAACTTTGCAATGTTAACGATAAAATCTAGCTTACTCAAGTAGGATTCAAGAAAATTTGTGATAGATTATGTTAACGGCAGTGATTACATTTAAGAATTACAAGAGTCTGGCAAAAGATAACCCAAAATAAACTAGATAATGCAAATAGCTACTACTAAAGCCACACGTTTAAAGTTTAGATCGTTCACCTTGAGATCCATCACTCGTTTTGAAAGTGGTGGTTAGTGGAAGAGAATCGAAAGTAGACTTAGCGATGCCACTAATATACAAGTGATCTTGAGAGGACTTGTCGCCGGGAAAGAAGTCGGATTTGGAGGAGCGGGTGGGCGGCCGTCAATGATCCACTCGGAGTCGGGATGTTGCTTGTTGATGACGATTATGAGAGTCGGTAGGATCCGATCCAAGTAGGCTCCAACAGTATCGTCGTCGGAATCAAATCCCGCGTCGAAGAACGGCGATCGTTGGATGTCGAGTTTGCCGTGAGCGTCGAACACAAGTCCCCATTCGAACTCGGGGTCCGCCATGCATGGTGGTCGTTAGAGATGAAGCCAAAGAGGGGGAGAGAGAGAGAACCGTGAGCAAAAGAGGGAGGGGGGGGCCACGGGTTGGAGAGGGGTAGTGGGAGGGTGGAGCTATGGGGGAAGAGAACTTAAAATCTGAATTTTAATTCAAATTTCCGAAATAGGAGAACTCTTAATCTTAATTTCATTTTTTTTTTTGAATTTGAAATTAAGATTAGGAGGGAAGGAATTCATGGATCAATTAAGAAAATTACTAGGGGGAAGAGAGAGGAGTGGCCGGTCAAGAGAGAGAGAAGTGGAAATTAATTTTCAATAGGTGGGGCCCCTGGTTAAGTAATTAAATTCTAATCAAATTCTGAAATAATAATTTCAGATTTAATTGGGACTTAAGTAACTTTTCAGATTTAATTGGGACTTAAGTAACTTCCCAATTTGGTTTAATATGAGAGGGAAAAGAATTTCAAATTTCAAAATAGCTCTAAGTTTCATTAATTACATTGCCTTAGGATGAATGCTTGATTAGGCAGGTAATTAAATCACAGGAATTGGAGTTCACGGCTTGGGCAGAGCTTGGATTGACCGGCTGCAAGAGAACTGCAGGTAGACGGGGGCTGGAGGCTCACGGCTGGCTGTTTAGCCGTGGGGTTGGGAGCAGTAAGGGGAGGGGTAGTTGCATGGGAAGATTACCAGGTCGGCTGCCCAAGAATTGGAGGCTGGACGGGCCGGCGGTAGGCAGTTAGGTGCTCGACGGCTTGGGTGGCTTAGGGCTGAGCGGAGGCAATTGCAAGGGGAGAAAAAGAGGGAAATTGAGGGATTGACTGATTCCAAATTTACTAACCTCGAATGTCTTCTCGTTGAATTTCCACAAGATTAGTTAGCACGAACTAGAACTCACAAAGAGATCTAGTCTTCTCCGGCGAACTCAATAAGAGATCGAGGAGGGTGAAGAACTCACCAAGAGATCTTCTTGAACTCACAAAGAGAACATATAATGGTAAATTTTCATTTCATCCAAAACTAACTATTACATGAGAGAATGACCATATAAATAGGCCTCCAAATGACAAAGAAAGTAAAGTACTAAAATGCCCTTTGGGCTACAATAACTATCAAATACCCATAAGGGCAAAAACGGAAAAACATAAAAATCAAATAAACTACTACATAAAATGATGAAAATAAAGATCATGATCGTGGCCGTCGATCTCCGGCATCTCCTGATGGTACATGTGTCGCAATCTCTGACGATGTCCTCATCATTAGCATACGATTGGTGTTTTGTCAAAAACATCAAAAATTAAGCATTACGAGTGGAAGTACTCCCCTAATACTGGTGACCAAAGGAGTAGCACAAAGAGAACAAAATAATGAGGCCCAAAGAAGAAAATCTATTGATGGATGAGATTGGTTGACATAAGCACATCAAACTTCAAAGGATTTTTTTTATGCCACTTCTAGAACACATAACTACTTTTAATCATTTTCTCATTTATAAAATGGCTCTAGCAGTTTGCAAACTTCTAAAATACTATGATTTGATGCATCACAAATTCTAATAATATTTTGAAGATGAAGATCCAACAAATTTAATAAAGGCTTGAGATTTTAGTGGCCAACATAGTTTCCTCACTCAAGACTTTAGTCATTGCCAAAAGTAAGCATCATTCACATTTGGAGGTAATCTTTTTGAAACCAAACCTAATGTTTATGCAATTGAAGCAACTCCCAGTACTAGATAATTTATCTCAAAAGAATTCCCCCTCATTACTAAAAAGAGATGACAGCACATATATGCACTTTTGTTTGTGGACAACTCTTGTTGTAAAGCAATAAAAAAACATTTTTGTGTGCTAAACTCGAAATTTGTCATCCTTTCTCAATGGTTTATCTTTTTTTCCAATTATTTAGGGTTTGCTAGAAGAATCTACATTTTCCATTTGCCCCTAATTATTGCAAAATGAATGATTAAATATATTCTACCAAATTTTTTTTCTTAACTTCTATTCAAATTAAATTTGATCAATCCTTTTCCCTTCATAATCACCTACCATCCATCTAAAAATCAGGAGAGAAAACCATTTTTGCAAACAACACAATGCATGCATAAATCACAACATGTCAACATTATTGATCCTAAGAAAATTCATACAGTAATGAAAGAAAATTGTTTGCTAATTTATTGTACATTTTCGAGTGCAACTCTAGTACAATGCTGAACAGTAAACTTAGCATTTACACATATATCACGCTTAAGCATTCAGTTATTACTGGAAGTTTTGTTGTATTTTCTACAAACCCCTCCATCCATCCACCCCATCACATTCCACACCTTGGCTGGAGCAAACACTGGTTTCATGCCATCTACAGGAACTGATTGGAACTTCCAGAAAGATTAATCTCAATTTAAAACTGTATTACTGGAAGTATTGTTGTATTTTCTACATAGCTCATTGCACTCATCTAATGTCTAGTAAATTTTCTTGTACATAGAGCATATTCATGAAGTCAAGGCATAAGACTATACAGAAAAACTTGATAAACCTTGTATGTTAGATTCAACCAATCTCCACAAAAATCCAAAACTTCGGTCCTACCGTGCAGCAGGTGCTAACCAACTATTTTCTAAAATTACAGCAAAAGGAAAACTTCATAAAATTACAATAAAACAGAATGCAATTAAATTAAAATGTCCTCATGCATGTTTAATTAACAAATTGGCATTAGAAGTAATAATTTTCTCATCAATATTAACATTCTTTAGCATCCCTAACAGGTTATGACAATAAATGCATATTGGAACCTGGGAAGAATCTCATGGAATGTTTAAAAGCCCAGCATACCTGCTTGCGCAATCTTGATCTTCTCGCAGACTCCCTATTAGATTGCTTCCTTCTCTCTCTCTTCAATTCCCGATCATCCTGCAAGGAGAAACACATAAGGAAAATGTGAGAATAGAATAATAAACAACTCATGAAATAGCATAAATGTAAAAATAGGACCATGGATGCCCAGCAGCACCTGAGCCCATTGATTCTCAACCATCAAAACATTAGCTCCAGCTGCTGATGCAATTGTAGCATTAGGCCTAACCTTCAAAGGGGCAGGCCCAGTGTGAGGTGGATTCCATATGTCCATCCCAATATTCAAGTTAGTTGCAGGGCCAGGCAAGGCTGTTCTCCCAGGTGCAGAAACTGGAAGTTTTGGAGCCCGCTTCCTTGGGGTAGCAATAGCAGGATGTGAAGCTTCTCCTGATCAAATTTCAAGAATAAACTTTTGTGAATTTGAGCAATCTATATATATATATATATATATATATATATATATATATATATATATATATATATATATATATATATATATATATATATATATATAAAACAAAAAAAAAGAAGAAGAAAAATCATTGGAAAACTCACCCTCTTGAAAAGCATCTCCACTGGATCTCTTTTTAGAATTTTCCTGAACAAAAAAATTTGTTAAGAAAAAAGATACATAAAGTTGTTCCATAATAATGTAAGCTATCCATAATCCATACATGCTAAAGACTAATGAAATGATAGGTCAACCCCAAGCTCAACTTTTTACTGATTGTTGACATTATTGTTGGCTGTTCGTGGGTTAACC
Source organism: Dendrobium nobile (assembly GCA_022539455.1). NCBI lineage: Eukaryota > Viridiplantae > Streptophyta > Magnoliopsida > Asparagales > Orchidaceae > Dendrobium > Dendrobium nobile. Next base: position 6,115,608 of record CM039735.1, on the reverse strand, counting down.
TGAGCCCATGTTGTTTTTTTTTAATTAACTGTGGCCATGTTTGGGAAGGCTTTCTTACGGCTTCTTAAAGCAATTTTGTACAAATTTTTGTACTAGAGAGCTGTTTTAAGAAGCAGTAAAGAAAGCCGTCCCAAACAAAACCTATAGTATAGCTCTTGTTTGGTTAATTTTGTCTTCTATTGTATTTTGGAGCTACTTTTGACTGCTGGGCTCATGTAATTTTTGTTATATGAACCTCAATTTCCCCACAAAGACATGGCGCACATAAATACAGTAAGTTATTAGGAATTTAAAAAAGGTAAAAACTTTTAGTCTACTTGGTGCAATACTTGAACCAAGGGAAAATAATGCAACACAGATCAAGGTTTATAAATTTTATCTCTGCGACTAACAAAACTGTACAAAAATAAAACGCTACAACCAAAACAGAACCTAAAGATAACAATATATAATAAAAGTACCTGCGGGTCAGCGCTCTCATTCCCAGTATCAGAAGAGCCCTCTGTTGCACTGCCACCGCTGCTCCTATTCCAGATAAAACCAATCAAAAATTCAGAAAATAAACAAAACACAATCCCCAGCCAATATCAGAGAAACGAAGTCCTCAAAAGAACAAAGCCCCATATTGTTCATACCTCTGCGAATTTTCCTCCTCCCCTGAGCCCGATGCCGCCTTCCCTCCTTCCCCAAACTTCAACAGAGCCCCCTTTGACTTGATGTTCCCGGTATCTGCATTTGGGTAGCCCATGCCCTGCAAAATTAAGCCAAAATATATCACACCCATATCTTCTCACAGACGCTACACACTATCTATCTACCATAACTACCGGAGTCATGGAGGGATGAGCATAGACTGCACCAGGAGCGTACATCGGCGAGTAGGCGATAGGCGTAGCATAAGGAGACATAATATGCTGCAAAGGAAACGGGGAAAGGTTCAGCTGTCACTTAATTCAAAGAAAAGTTTCGAATTGGAGCATCGCAAGTCGATCGAGATCAAGCAACCTGACCACCCCAAACCGGCGGGAAGAAGGCCGTTGGAGCCGCTGCGTTTCCGCTATAATAGGCCTGCACCGAGGCAGCCCATTCAGCGGTGTACGCAGGCGGAGGCGTCGTGGCGGCGGCAAAAGGAGTCGAATTTGGGGGCTTCGCCGGCGTCGAAGTCTCCCCCGGCGATCCCATCGTCGGGGCTTTGGATTTTACTTCAGCGAAGAAGGTTCAGAGTACGGGAAATCGAAATCTTGTCGCTAGGGTTTCGGTATGCCACGATAGAAAGCCTGCTTGCTCTGATTGCATATATTTATAATTCTATATATAAGCAACAGTAGATTTTTTATTCTGAAAAAAAAAAAGTTTGTACTTAAATTTAAATTTTATTTTCCCAAAAAAAAAATTTAATTTTAAATCTGAAATAAAAAATTAAATATTTAGTTTGAAAATCCAAATTATTATTTTCGAATATTGGATCTCAGTTTTAAATTATTTTTTCCGATTATGTTTTGAAATATGAAGACTTCTAGAAAAAATATATATAGAGTGATGCATAATTATTAGTATTGCGTCCAGGAGTATTCGCGGCGGTAGAGAAATATAAAGTTTATCGTCTTAGCGTTGTACAAAAATCTGGCACGCAATCAGATAAGGAGAGAGGGTCTAGCATTTATGAGACACCAAGATTTTTACGTGGAAAACCCCTGTAAAAGGGGGAAAAACCACGGGGCCTAGCCCAGTTTGAACGAATCCACTAGTATTCGCAGTCGATTACAAATGAGGCCCTTCCATGGGAGAAGGCCTTAGCTTGATGTACATCTTATGGAGTACATTACATGATGTAAATACAAAGAGCTACTATCGGCGTATTCGCTTTGTTAGAAGGGCTGCAGTCGGCGGGCGACGTAGGTCAGGAGGACCGTAGTCAGCTGGCAACGGAGGACCGTAGTCGGCGGGCGACGTAAGTTAGGAGAACCGTAGTCGGCGGGCGACGAAGGTCAGAAAGATTGTAGTCGGCGGGCGACATGAGTCAGGAGGACCGTATTCAATGGGCGACGGATGTCGGAAAGACTTTAGTCGGCGGGCGACGTAAGTCAGGAGGACCGTAGTCGGCTGGCGACGGAGGTCGGAAGGACTGTAGTCTGACGACGAAGATCAGTAGGACAGCGTCAGGTAGAAGTCCAGCAATGGAAAGAAATGCATCTTCGCATAGACGTCCAACGAAGTCCGATAACCGGTAGAAGTCCGGCGTCGGGTAGAAACTTGGCGAAGAGTGAAGGTCCGACGTCGGGTAGAAGTCTGACGTCTTTGGTGGCAGAGGAGAACTTCGGCTTCACTTGGGCGGAGTTTCGGCGTCAGGAGGGAGCTCTGTTGTTAATTGGGAAGGATTTCAGCATCACGTGGAAGTTGTGCAGAATTCCTGCGTTTCCTGAAAATCCGGCAGAGTTCCGGCGTCATCAGGCGGCAGGAAGAGCTCCGGCGGTGGTCGAGGAGGTGAGGAATCTCCTTTTCCCCTTTCTCCTCTTCTTCTTCTCTCTCTTCCCTTTTTTCCCTTGGTGTAGAATGAGAGCTCTATTTATAGTTTTTCTGGAGTGGCATAACCCGTAAATAGGTGCGAGATCAAGGGCGAATTGGGAGTGGTTTGAATGAACGGCCGATATCGAATCCTTTGATCATACACCGTTCGTTGGGCATTTGAAGGTCTTAATGATGTCGGAATTCGGTGATCTTGGGCTCGTTGGATTTGTCTCGTCGAGCCGTTCGATTCGAGTTTAAGCTAGTCAAAATCGGAGACCGTTTGGTAACTCGAATAGCGCCCTGAAAATCCTTCCCAATTAACAACAGAGCTCCCTCCTGACGCCGAAACTCCGCCCAAGTGAAGCCGAAGTTCTCCTCTGCCACCAAAGACGCCAGACTTCTACCCGACGTCGGACCTTCACTCTTCGCCAAGTTTCTACCCGACGCCGGACTTCTACCGGTTATCGGACTTCGTTGGACGTCTATGCGAAGATGCATTTCTTTCCATTGCTGGACTTCTACCTGACGCTGTCCTACTGATCTTCGTCGTCAGACTACAGTCCTTCCGACCTCCGTCGTCGCCAGCCGACTACAGTCCTCCTGACTTACGTCGCCCACCGACTACAGCCTTTCCGACATCCGTCGCCCGTTGAATACGGTCCTCCTGACTTATGTCGCCCACCGACTACAATCTTTCCGACATTCGTCGTCCGCCGACTACGGTCCTCCTGACTTACGTCGCCCGCCGACTACAGTCCTCTGTCGCCAGCTGACTACGGTCCTCCTGACCTACGTCGCCCGCCGACTGCAGTCCTTCTAACCAAGCGAATACGCCGATAGTAGCTCTTTGTATTTACATCATGTAATGTACTCCATAAGATGTACATCAAGCTAAGGCCTTCTCCCAAGGAAGGGCCTCATTTGTAATCGACTGCGAATACTAGTGGATTCGTTCAAACTGGGCTAGGCCCCGTGGTTTTTCCCCCTTTTACAGGGGTTTTCCACGTAAAAATCTTGGTGTCTCATAAATGCTAGACCCTCTCTCCTTATCTAATTGCGTGCCAGATTTTTGTACAACGCTAAGGCGATAAACTTTATATTTCTCTACCGCCGCGAATACTCCTGGACGCAACAGTTAGAATATAAAAGAATTAAAAATATATATAGAATTTAAAAGAAGAATTCATAAGAGTAAGGAGTATTTGATAAGGAAATTTATAGATCCATCAGAGAATAGATATAAGCCCGTGGATTCTTATTCTATGGATCTCATTCACCTAATGAATGAGAATATATTATTTTAATATTTGTTGTTGTCTGAAGTGATGAAGCGATGATGATCAACTTTCTCAAATTATTGTGGGAATAGTTTCAGAATAAATGCTTTTATAACCATGAGACATTTTGTAATTTTGTATTTTAGTAAAATGAGCAGATACTACATATGTAAATGAATATATACTAACTTAATAGTTAATACAAATTACAATTTGTATCGTTGGATGATAATATGCTAAATTACTAATGTTGATTGAACTTACATCTCATTAGGTGATTACAGATTTGAAAGGTTTAATATGAGCATCATATTGAAGGTTTATAAATATCTAACTTGTTTTATTACAGTTGATTCTATGTCGTGCTTGAAGATAGATGCTAAACTACTGGAGCCTACAGGAGCATTTCAGCTTTCAAGAAGACATAAACAATTAGTTTCTAAACATTGTAATTTTGCAAACGACCAAATGATATGTAAAATGTAAATATACTTGTTGTTCATTGTTTAATCTGTTGATTGAACTACCACTCTACCTGTTGTAATTATAAATTGTTCATAAATTAATTAAATTGTGTATATTTTATTTTAAATTAAATAAAAAAATTGATTTTAATTTTTTTCGGGTCATACGGGTCGGGTCGGATTGACTCGGACCCAAAGCGGATTGGGTTTGGGTCCAGCGTAACGACCCATTTCAAAAAACGGGTCCAATTCAGATTGACACGTATGTGCCCGAATCAGTTTTGGATCGGATCCAAGCCTGACCCGTAACCCGATTTTGACAACCCTAGTTATAACTAATTTACCCTTCAGCCAAGCAGAGCCATAGACTATAAGCCCTGGACATCGAAAATTCCACTCCGCCTCCCCACCAATCCCTCCAGTTTGAAGTTGAGAATCCTGCCGACAGAGCCATGGCGAGGCGGCGAGTACTGCTTCTGATGAAGCCCTTTGACGTATACCCTCCGAGGCCTAGGGCAAAGGATTCCTCATCCTCCTTTCTTCATCGAACAGTGAATACGCAGGTATTATTTTCGCTTTCCAGCCAGCTCTACATTCCATATAGCACCTTGTAGCAAGCTGAAGAATACTGGAGAGATCGCCTTTATGGGAAATTTGTATTCATTTTGTTTCCAAACAAAATATTTACATGGGAAATAAAGAAGTTCTTCGGATTTCATTGATGTACATTTAATATTGGTAAAAAAAAGGATTGTTAAAGCGCATAACACATTCAGTACGCAGCACTTTTTTGGCTTGATTTATGGACTGTATTTTTTTTTATAATTATTTTGACAAGCGTATTAGTACAAGAACTAGTGTGTATGAAATAACTACAACATTCAAGTTCGATCGAAAAGGAAATAAAACGAGTCTTCATTTAGGTCTATTTTATTTGTGTATGACATGAAAATGATGAGGGTGATGAGAAAGTTAAAAATTTAGCAGATGATATTAATGAGAAATGTTAGACTATTTTGTTGTATGATAATGGTGATGATTCTTTGGATGACTAGTGCATGTTTTAATGATTATGAGATTTATAATCAAATCACTTATTACTCCTTAAGCCTTAAATCTCAGGAAATTGTCCTCTTGAGATGGTTGATTTTTGGATTCGTCTGTATTTTCTTAAAATAATGTCGTGTCAGAGCAATTCTATGCTCTATTTTGTAACATTGGTTGTGTGTTTTTTAAGGTTATTTTCTCTTTATATTGTTGATATTTTAATAAATTATTTCTTTTTTATAATTTATGCTATTTTAAAATAGCTCACACTATGCAATATACTATAGCTCCCTGTCACTCTTGCTGTTAAAAAGCATTATTCGCTATTGAAAAGTATGTGATCGATAACATGTAATTACTGTTGCTGAATCTTCAGCACTCTCTAGTTACAAAGACTTGAGCTTCATTAGGACAATTTATTGAATACTTTTTTGGTATGAAAAATAGCCAATAAAAAGCAATGTCTTTTTGGATGGTAACTTTTTCAATATTTTCCAAAATTTTGAGTTAGCAAAACTGTTTTTGGGAGAATATAATAGAAATTATAGTTAAGAAAGTAGATTTTAATAATAAAAGAAGAAAAAGCATATGCCTTCCCAAGCTGTTTTTCATAGATTTTGGATGCTACTGGAGAGAGAGAGAGAGAGATGGATTGCTTTTTGCTATAGTTTTGACTAAGTGAAGTCCATTCGATGGAAAATTCATCCTTAAGAAGAAGAGATGAGGGACATCCATCTCAAGAGAGAAGAGAAGAATGGAGTACTAACCCTTGAAGAAAATGAAGGGCAAGAAAAACACAGTATACATTATCATCAGTAGAAGCTTCTCATCTTAAATCCTTTTATGATGCACTCAAGTAGGTATAGGAAAGATATCTGGAAGTTTGGTGGTATTAAGGCAAACTGAAGGAATGGCTGATAGACTTATGCTGGAACAAATATCAAGCAGTGATTGGCCAAATCGAGCATACATGTTCATCTTATATAATTTTTTTTTTTTTTTTTTAATTCCATCCATGCATGCATGGCTTACTTGCTTTAGAGTTTTGGTTGATTCATTTAGAAAGGTATGAACAGGTTGATTACAAAAAAAAGTTGAAAATGAAAATATGGAAAGATTTGAAACACTAACCCTAGACAGATTTAGCGTTCTTATTTTGAGAAGATTACATGATTTCCTTATTGAAGATTGGAAGGTGGAAATGTAGAAAGAATGAGGTGATTGAGAAGATTGTGGAGGTAGTTCCTTTAGGCTCAACAGGTATAGGAGGTTGAAATGTAACAGAAAACATGAAGTAAGATAAAAAACTATAATATTAAGTCAAGAAATCAGTAGTAGTACGAAAGTTGAGCAATAGCTGTAAGAAATGACAGAGAGCTGAAAAACATTTATTTTTTCAGATTTACAAGAATTATTTGTGGCTTGAGTTTGGGTTGGATTTTGGTGACTTAGCAGGTTTAATAAGTGGAAGATGGCTTTCAATAGCCCGGATTAATTTGCTCAAGTTTTTTTGAGGGGTTAAGACTATGGTATATGTTTTTGATGAAGGAGAAAGTGAGCCATGTAGGATTTAGAGAGAAGCATAATAGTGGTGGGAAGCTAAGGAATGAGAAGCAGAAAGTGCATCCTTTACCGAACTCATGAATGCATGGATGCTAATCTTTATCAGGGTTCATATCTTCTTCATCATAATGTGTTAAGAAAAACGATTCCTGAAACGAAGTTGGTCTCTGATTCTGAAAGCTATAGCGTTGGATAAAGGTAAATCCTTGATCCTTTGCTTGACACTAAAGGGCACAACGTCTAAATAATTACACTAAAGGAACATGCACTAAAAGACTACAAAAGATGACTTGAACAAAGCATGACTTGAACTGTGACATGATAGCCCATCATCAACTCTGTCGGGGTGCAAAGAATTTTACTTCAAAGAATGTGCATGTTTTTGGAGGATGAATTGGATGATCTTAGCGTAGTTTTGAGGTAGTGAAATCTGTCCTTGTAGAAAATTCATTCCAAGGAAGAGGATATGAAGAGAAATCACCTGAATTTATGTAGAAATATTGTTGACTTTGCCCTATGCCTGAAGTTTTGAAGTTCAGTTTTTAGATTGGAGATAAAGTGTTGTATTTGGTTAATCCCCTTGATTTGTTGAGATTGGTTCTTTTGTCTCTTGGTAATTTGAATTATTAACATGTTTAATTTCCTGTTTATCTTGAAATGGAGATATAGTTGTTAGGCATGCAATTTTTTTTATTTATTTAAGAGCTTTTACTTATAGTTGTTGCAGTGATTTGTATAATTTTACTGTCTTTTATCCACCTCTTTTAATGATAACATTACTTGATTTCGCAAGTATTGTGCTTTTGGTTCTTGTACTTAGCTACCTTGTCACTTCTTAAGATACCATGTTAATTTGTTTATGTACTACTATAAAAATTAAATAATGTTTTTACCTTGTTTGATAAAATATAATAACTTTGGAAGTTGTACATCATTTTGTTATGTATGTTCAATACAATAAATCTCCTTTCCATTCATTCTGCTCGTTAGCTATGAAATACAGTGATGGACTGGCTAAGCCTGTGGGCCCTAGTAGGGTGGGCGGCGAGCAAGAAGAGCAAAGGGGATTACTTCCACTTTAATTACTTACTATAAAAAATTAAAATTGGGAGGGAATTATGAAGGTTTATTTAGGGAAAGATGACGGATTTGAATTCAGTTTTGGGAGGCAATTAAGAAATATTTATTTGGAGAAAGAAGACTGATTTGAATTCAGATTTGAGAGCGAATTAGGAAAGATTTTTTTAGAAAAAGAGGATTGCTTTGAATTAATATTTGGGAGGGAATTATGAAGGTTTTATTTAGAGAAAGCATGTTGATTCGAATTCAGATATACGAGGGAAGTAGGAAGATTTATATTAGGGTTAATTGGGTTGTTTAATTTTCATGATGTGATTTGTGTGTTTGCTGTAGTTTTTCTTTTGAGTTGTTCCTAGCAGCGCTTAGGGTTTGTGGAGAGCCGATCTATCTCTCGAATAGTAGATCAACTTGTATCTTGGTTTGTTCTGTCTATATCAATAAAATTAGCCCATAAGCTCTTTCTTTCTCGCTCATTTGTGCTATGCTTTCTCTTCGTTATTGTTGTTTTTGCTGTGTGGAGATCGGATTCCTATCAAATTGGTATTAGAGTATCTTTTTTGGGACTTATGGTGGCTAAGAAGGTTGATGCGTTGGAGGATAGGCTTGGATTAGTTCTACTTTAATTACTTACCATAGAAAACTAAAATTCAGAAAGTTTATTTAGGGAAAGAGAGTTGATTTTAATTCAGATTTGGGAGGGAATTAGGAAATGTTTATTTAGGAAAAAGAGGTTGTAAGATTGGTTCATGGACCGGTTGAACCGGTCCAACCTGGACCGGTTCAATTCTATTCTAGACGGAATAGAAGTGCCGGCAGCAAGGGGGGCGGACAGCCTTGTGGGCTCTAGCAGGGATAATAGAGATTAATTGCTTTAATTAGGGAAGGCTTTGAGAGGGAAAATTCAAATTAAAGGGATGTTTAGGGATTTGTATTTATGTCTTCGCTTTAAGTAGTTCTTTTCTTCCTATGGTTAGGGTATGTGATGTTTATGCAGAATTTGTGTTTCTCTTAGGTTGTTTGGGCTGTAGCCTTCGGCTAGGGATTGGGAGAGCATGATCTTCCTCTCGAATTGAAGATCCATTGTATCATGTTGTTTCTTTCATTTATTATTCAATCCAGAGTATTTTTCCTTGTTATTTCTCTACAATTTTCCCAAAATCTGCTTAGGATATTACTGAAATTCTGAGTTCAACATCATTTTTATCAGGTTTTATTAATATTTCCTATCAAATTAGTATTAAAGCACTTCGATCTAGGATACTAATGGTCGGAAGGAAAGTAAAAGTGTTAGAGGGAGAATTAGCCAAATTGAAATCAGATTTTGAGGAAAAAAATCAGATTTCCAAAACCAATTTGCATCCGTTCATGCAAAGATGGATGGAAGATTCTGTCGTGGAGGACATGCCGAAGAAGTTGCTTGAAGTCAAACCCAATATGACAACATCTACAACGAAGGAAGCCACCAGCAGTCCAAGAAGAGGAAGAAACCCTAATCCATTTAGGGGAGGGGAGAATCCAGAGGTAGAGATTATGGAGGGAGAAGATGAGATGCCTCCGCTTGAGTCTATTTATAGGGAGGAGACGAGTATTGGGTACGAGTGAAGAGATGATAAGTTTGCAAGAAGAGGGGTGGATTATGGGTGTCAGGGTGCTGATTTTGAAAGAATGAGAGGGGACTTTGAAGAATGGTTTAGGTACGAGCACAGAAGGGAAGATCTGGACATTTGGGGAGCACCTCCCTTTTAGAGAATGGGAGGCTACGGACGATTCAGGGGAAACAAATGTGATCTGAATGTAAGGAAGCCGAAGATGTCCATCATTGAAGGCGAAGACGCACATGAGTGGATATATAAGGTAGAGAGATATTTTGTCGTCAACAGGTTGACATAGGAGGAGAAATTGATGGCTGCCGGTATGTGTTTGGAGGGGAAGGCGTTGGTTTGGTACCATTAAAGAGACATGGGGCGGCTCATTCGAAGTTGGAGGGAGTTTAAGGACCGCTTATTAAAACGTTTACAAACCAGTAGGAGATGGGACTTCTATGAGCAATTCTTCGTATTAACGTAGGAGGGTTCTGTGGTTTAGTATCGTGACAGGTTTGAGTACCTAGCTAGCCGGTTGGATCGACTTTCTGAGATTATGCAAGCGGGGAACTTCATGAAGGTGCTCAAGCCAGAGATTCGAGCGGCTGCTAGAGTGATGAGGCCATGTGACTTGGGAGAGGCTACGGAGCTTGTGCAATTGGTAGATGATTAAAACTTTCTAGAGAGGGGGCCAGAGGCAACATTTTAGGGAGATTGTATAGGATAAGTACCACTTTTTAGCTCCCAAGGGACCAACATCGAAAAGCCTTCGTGAGGTCCCAAAGGAGAAGCCTGGAGGAGGGGGATTCGGGGGAAACTTCACAAAAAAACATTGAGTCTCAGGAGAATCGAGTGAAGGAATTGTGCTTCGGATGTGATGAGAAGTACTCACCGGGGTATAGGTATAAGGATCGAACTCTTCAGGCTCTCACTGTTTGTGATGATGAGGAAGCTGAGGAGGGAGGTGAGAGTGAGGCAGTGGTAGAGGAGGATGAGAAGCTGCATCTTGATATGGCTGAAGTCTCTTTGAACTCAGTAGTGGGGTTCACCCTGAATCACACCATGAAAGTGAAAGGAGAAATAGAAAACAAAGAGGTGGTGGTGCTGATCGAAAGTGGGGCTACCCATAATTTTATCTCCAATCAGGTCGTTAACCAGTTGGTGGACACCGGGGGCTATGGGGTGATGATGGGCAATGAGAAAGTGGAGATTGGTAGAGGAGTGTGTCAGGGAGTTGTGCTGATTATACATGTGGTTTATATGAGGGAGGATTTTCTCCCATTAGAGTTGGGGAGCACTGATATCATTCTAGGGATAAAGTGGTTATAGATCTTGGGAGATACTATGGTCAATTGGGGAGCACTCACCATGGAGCTAGTGGTGGAGGAAGGAAGAATAGTGATTTGAGGAGATGCAAGGTTGTCCAGGGCCATTGTGTCTCTTAAAACCATGGTCAAGACTATACAGGAGGTGGGAGGAGAATTTCTGATAGAAGTGCAAAGCTTAGAAGGGATCAAACTAGAGGAGGGAGGGGGGATTCCTCTCTCAGTACAATCACTCATGCAACAATTCAGTGAGATTTTTCAGCCACCTCAAGGCTTACCACCACCAAGAGAGCAGGAGCACTCCATCATCTTGAAGGAGGGGGTGTCACCGATTAAAGTGAGGCCTTACTGTTACCCTCAGATTCAGAAGGATGAAATCGAGAAGCTGATTTGAGAGATGTTGAAGGCGGGGATCCTCAGGCCAAGTGTGAGCTCTTTTTCTAGTCTAGTCCTACTAGTTAAGAAGAAGGATGGGAGATAGAGGTTTTATGTGGACTACTAGACCTTGAATAAGACCGTGTTGGACAAGTTTCCCATTTCGGTGATTGATGAGCTATTGGATGAGCTATGTGGTGCCGTGGTGTTCACCAAGATGGATCTGAAGTCGGAATATCATCAGATCAGGATGAGGAAGTAAGATGTTCCGTAGACTGCTTTCAGGACACATGAAGGGCTTTACGAGTTCTTAGTGATGCCATTTGGGCTTACCAATGCCTCTGTTACTTTCCAGTCGCTTATGAAAAGGGTATTCAAACCGTATCTCAGGAAATTCGTACTAGTATTTTTTAATGACATATTGGTGTATAATAGATCTATAGGAGAGCACTTGGAGCATGTAAAAATGGAGTTCGTACTAGTCTTTTTGGATGACATATTGGTCTTGAAAGTACTACAGGAGCATCAGTTAAGGGCCAACCCGAAGAAATGTTGCTTTGTACAAACCAGTGTGGAATACTTGGGGCAGGTGGTCTCTTAGGAGGGGGTGGCTGCCGATCAGGCCAAGATTTAGGCAATGTAAAAATGGCCATTACTTAGGAATTTGAGAGAGCTGAGAGGGTTCCTAGGTTTGACCGAGTACTACAGGCGATTTGTGAGAGGCTACAACACCATAGCTTGGCCATTGAAGGAGCATCTGAAGAAAAACAATTTCCTATGGAGAGCGGCAACTACACAGGCCTTTGAGAGGCTGAAAAACGCCATGACCAACGTACCAATTTTGGCACTATCAGATTTCAGTCTAATCTTTGTGGTTGAGACAAATGCATCAGGATATGGTTTGGAGGTCGTGCTTACGTAGACTCACAGACCCATAGCCTACTTCAGCCAAGTGTTGACAGTCAGAGTTAGGTTGAAGTCAACCAATGAGAGGGAATTGCGATCATAGTCTTAGCCTTTCATAAGTGGCGATCATACGTGTTGGGTCTATTAGAGCTAAGATTGAAATACTTGCTAGAGCAAAGGGTGACAACTGAGGATCATCAGAGGTGGTTATCTAAGCTGTTAGGATATGAATTTGAGATCTAGTATACGCTAGGATTGAAGAATAAGGCGGCTGATGCCTTATCGAGATGTGTGGGGGAGTTTCAGGAGATAGCCATTTCAGTACCCTTGATGGTAGATTGGAGGGCTCTAGCCATCGGCTAGGGATTGGGGGAGCCGGATCTTCCTCTCGAATTAAAGATCCATTGTATTGTGTTGTTTCTTTTATCTACTATTCAATCAAGAGTGTTTTTCCTTATTATTTCTCTATAGTTTTCCCAAAATATATTTGGGATATTGCTGAATTTCTAAGTTCAACATCATTTTTCTCTGGTTTTTATTGATATTTCTTGTGGAAGGGTTGATTTGAATTCATATTTGGGAGAGAATTAGGAAATGTTTATTTAGGGAAAGAGGATTGATTTGAATTTAGATTTGAGAGGGAAGCATGAATGTTTATATTAGGGTTAATTTGGTTGTTTTATTTTCATGATGTGATTTGTGTGTTTGCTGTAGTTTTTCTTTGGAATTGTTCCAAGCAACGCCTAGGGTTTGTGGAGAGCCGATCTACCTCTAAAATAGTAGATCAACTTGTATCTTTGTTTGTTGTGTCTATATCAATAAAATTAGCCCATAATCTCTTTCTTTCTTGCTGATTTCTATGTGTTTTCTCTTTATTATTGTTGTGTGGGGATTGGATTCCTATCATACAGATATTTCGAAAAGTCTTTCGTGTTTGCTTTGGACATTTCACACTTTCAACCTTTGCAGAATTTTTGCAACGTACTAAAAAGTGTGTTTGATGTGTTTTATTTCAAAATTAGAGTTGGTCTTGACCAAGGCGTGCCTCAACATGGTTGGACTAGATGCACAAGCTATTTCTAGTTAAATAAAATTTTAGGTATAGAGTGAGGTCGTGTCATCCAAACTTCAAAGTAAAAGCAAAATAACTTACAATGGATTTTATTAAGCCTTTGACAAGTTGAGTTGTAAGTCATAATGCTCTTATTAAAGTTTTAAATGATAATTTAAAAGAAGTTTTTTTTTTTTTTTTCTTTTTGCGGGGGTACTTCGAAATTAATTTGGGCCTTTCAATGAATGTAAGCAACATATCAAATTTAACTTCGACCAGCCCCCATGCTAAGAAGCCCACGAATCAAAAAACACATTCTACAATCGAATCTTATGCTTTAGATATGCTTCTTTGAGTCGAGCTGAAACTCATGAAGAATTGATAGTGTCATGGCTTGCACTTACACGAATATCGTTAAACAAATTTAATCTACCTCAAAAAAACTACCTCGAGTCCTTTCACCCATTGAGGATGCTTGCAGAAGGGGTGCTTTGATCCTTTGTTAGCGTTTATTAAGTAATTATTTTTTAATATCCTTTGTTAGCTGTGCATAGATCTTCCTAAGCTAATTTTATCCTGGGTAACCCAGCAGATCTTAAATCATCTGGATGACCGCTGTAGAGTTCACAATGAAGGGATTACTTTCTGCCAGGATGTGCTAAGACGTAAAAATCTTGATTTTGAACCTCTATTCAGGAACAATATCTCACAACCAATTCATGGCGTGGATCTTGTGGTCACAGTCGGAGGAGATGGAACTCTTTTGCAAGCTAGCCACTTACTTGATAATTCCATTCCAATTCTTGGAGTCAATTCAGACCCTACGCAACCTCAAGAAGTTAGTATTTCACTCTGGTTATTATCCTAATTATCTTCTTTTGTTGCCAGCCTGAATTTTTTCATCAAAATACTGTTTTTTTTTTTAATGTCCATAGCTGATTCTCTAACCATCTGGATGCAGGTCGACGAGTTATGCGATGAATTTGATGCAACAAGAAGCACTGGTTACCTCTGTGCTGCCACCGTGGCAAATTTTGAGCAGGTGATTAAACCCAAGGGCGGAATCAACCTTAATTTTCAGGAGGGGGGGCTTACAAGTAATTGTTGGCAAATATGTCAGGAGTCCAAGGGGGGCGAACAAATTTTGATTTACTATTTCTCTTTATATTTGGTTCATCATTCCCTAACAATAACACCTCTACACAAAGTATTTAATTATACCGGAGGCAATTGTCTAAAGACCATAATATTTTAAAACTTTTAGGGGGGGACAATTGCCTAAAAATTCTTGTAATAAAGGCTAAAAATAGATTGAGGGTGACAAATTACCTAAATAATCATATAAAGATAAAAAAAAGATTCTGCCTATGATTAAACCACTGTCAATGCTTTTATTTTATTTTAAAATAGTCTTATTTTACATTTCTTCCAGATTTTAGAAGAAGTTCTTGAAGGAAAGAATAAACCCTTCGAGCTAGCAAGGATCTCAGCAAAGCTAAATGATAAGCAATTGCCAGCATTTGCTCTAAATGATATCTTGATCTCGCATAAAAAAAAAAAAAAAAAAAAAAAAAAAAAAAAAAAAAAAAAAAAAAAAAAAAAAAAATCTTGATCTCGCATCCCTGCCCGGCGACCGTGTCGCGATTCTCCTTTCGGTACTCCATAGTCCATACTGAAATTTTCTAAAAGATTCTTCCTTCAAATAGCTTAAAATCTCATCTTTTCTGATAGAACCCATTGATTTGTAATTCCAGAGTCAAACATGATGATCAGAAGGGGTTTTCTTTGGTCAATTGTCGATCGAGCGGGCTTCGCATATGCACTGCTGCTGGATCAACTGCAGCCATGCTATCAGCTGGAGGATTTCCTATGCCAATCTCCAGTAGTGAGCTCCAATTCATGGTAAGAGAACCCATTTCACCTAGAGCTGTAGATTTTCCTTTACTGCATGGTTTGCTTAAGTCTAATCAGTTTATGAATATCTCATGGTATGGTAAAGAAGGAACTATATACATTGATGGTTCACATCTATTCTTTCCAATTAGGCATGGGGATATTGTTGAGTTATCAGCAAATGCCCCTCAATTGAAGGTTCATTTGCCTCACTCTCTTATAAGATGATATTAAAATGATTTCTCTCTCTGTCCCCTATACTTCTTTGTCCAGGCGATGTGTTTTCGCACCGAAAGAGTCCTCATTACTTATAGTGTAATATTACGGGAATCAACAATAAGATCTTAGGGCATCTCCAATCGAAAATCTCATTTTTCACTCCAAAATACAGTGAAATTAAAAAATGTCGTGATTTACCTCCAATCGAACTCCATTTTGCGCGTTTCTGCGAAGGTAACCATCTTTCTCCTCTTTCACGTGTTTCTTCGGCAAATCCGGTTGAGACAGAAAAATCGCATTGGTGA
This sequence comes from Dendrobium nobile, assembly GCA_022539455.1. Classification (NCBI taxonomy): domain Eukaryota; kingdom Viridiplantae; phylum Streptophyta; class Magnoliopsida; order Asparagales; family Orchidaceae; genus Dendrobium; species Dendrobium nobile. The sequence continues at coordinate 6,100,012 of CM039735.1, read as the reverse complement.
GCAGTGCAATGCTGATATTAGCGTTGCACTGTTCACCCGTAAGCAAATAGCGGACGATTTGGCGTTCGGTTGGAAGCATGTTTGACGTTCAGTTGGAGATGCCCTTAGAGTCGATGCTTCTACTAAACGGGTTTCTTCTCTCCCTTGAATTGCTAGGGAAGTTAACAATTGATTGGAAGCTCAGAAAGAAGCAAAAAACTGTAAGACTTTCATGTGATTATTTTTAATTTTTATTTTATTTTTCTCATGTTAGTTTAGTTTGTTTTTTAATTGGTTTATATATATATATTTGTAATCAACATCATAATAATTGCATAGGAGTCAAAATTCATCAAATTTATTACTATCTAATGATTCATAACATATTTGAAAATTATGAGTATGATTAGCATGTAGTAGCCCTATTTAAAAAGGCCAACTTTATTTATATATTTCTTCAATCAAAATCATCTTTGACGATTCCATCTACAACTAGAGTATTTGACTCCAAATCATTTGTGTAGCTCTATGGTTTCAAATCACAATCATCTTTTAATGACATTGAAGTCAACCGTTACAAAACATAGATCCTCTTGTTATATATGCAACCCACACAATAAAACTATGGAAGTACTTACATGTCATTAAAACTACTGAAGGGACTATTACATTTGAGTGATTAAGGCCAAAACCCAGGACGATGGAACTATGGGATCTTGATCGGGTCTGTCATCACTCCCCCCACCATTCGCTTTAAGTATAAGGTGGTAAATTTTTAATTTTAAATATTAATTTTTCAAATACCAAATCATGTTGCTACTGTACACTGGATACTATGTATCTGTTTGGCGACTAGTCTTAATCGAAAGTTCACTCTCGTCACTGATAGGGGTAATTAATCATAGGGGCTTGTTCCTAAATGAAACATGAACTCATATCATAAAGTCATCGCAAAATGAGAGTGAAATCTCTTGGTAATGTCATATTCAAAACTCAATATGCCTTTTGAAAATTTACCTCAGAACTTGTTAAAACTCACCTCGACAACCCAAAGAAAATAAAGGACCTGCGAAGAGGTCGGGGCACGAATTTTTGGAGACCGCAGGAGTGCTTCATCAGACAACTAATATTGATCCCCTTAGTTATGGAGCGTTCATTTTGCATTTATGCGCCTCAATGATGCCAGAATTAAGTGATCTTAGGCTCGTTGGATTTGTCTCATCGAGCCACTCGATTCGACTATAAGCATGTCATATTTGGATATCATTTGGTCATCCAATTAATACATTTGGATTGGATTGGACTGGACCGATTTTAGTATGTTTGGGGTTTGTCTTGCTAAGACGTTCAATTTGAGCATAAGTTTGTCAAGATTGGAGTTTGGATGAATCTATATTTAATTCTATAAGTTGTCCAACTTGGATATGCCTTAAGATTCGTGCTTGATCAAGACAATTTTTGACGATGAGTTGCTTAGTGAGCCGATTCAAATTCATAGAATTGAGCTTGAGCTCAAACTCGAACTCAAGTTAGAGGGTCATCGAGAGCTTGTTCCTCAAACTCGACTCAACTGCTTTGCACCTCTAATTTCAATGCCCATATATTCTCCACTTGTGCATTTGGAGATGAAAAAACACTTAAATGTAACATGCTAAGGTTTGGTTTGGAACAGTTTTTTTTATTGCTTACTAAAAAGTTTTTTAATACAAATTTTTTTTTTTAAACCATAAATTTTTGTGTTAGAAAATTACTTTTAAAAATAAAAAGAAAATCAGTAAATTATCAACAAGTGTTTTGTACGTTGAGCTTCCATTTACCCACTACACGTAAAACGGATCATATCAACTTAGCTATTTTTTTATCCTTCGCATGAATTTGAATAGAATGATCATACTCAAAATATTTGTGGTAATTAAAAAAATCAAGCGATAATGCTTAAAATGTGACTTTGAATTAAAAATTAATTTTTTGAACTGTGAGTAAATAAAATTGTGAACTTTCATAAATTATTAATGTCTTACTGTTTTCTAAAGCAAATTTTTAGTATAAAAATTGTTATAATACAAAATTTTTTGAATAATAAATTTTTGTATTAAAAAATTATTTTAGAAAGTAGAAAGAAATCTATACCAAGCAAAATTTTAATGAATTATATTTATGTATTTTTAATAAATCAAATTAATTTTGAGGGAACAAATAAATTTATTCAAAATAAATTTATTTTAAAAAAATTCATACAAATACAAACAACTTACTCAAAACTCAAATATACCCCTTCGCTATGCACAAAAATACAAAATGGTCATTAGCAACTAAACAACTCATCTTGATCTGTTGGTTGGGAGTTTAGGCTATCAACTAACAGGTTTGGGTTTGAGTCTTATGTGTGATGTGTGTGTGAGTCTGCCTTAATTGGCTTAATGTCCATGACATCATTGAATTCCAAAAATTTTGTTCAATGGAGTTGGCTGAGCTTAGAGTTTTATTTGAGACGGTTTTTTTTTTGCTCTTTTTAAAGCACTTTTCATAATATTCTGACGTAAATTAACAATGACATTTGCATTAGAAAGAAAGAACCCAAAAAAAAAAAACTCTTAACAATTTCTTGTGAAGTCATTGTTTCATGACTTATTGAGATAAATAATTTATCCAAAAGTTTTGTACCTATATGAAAAAAATTTCCAATGCAAAAATGGTGATGAATTATTTATTATTTATTTAGTTAAGCCACCACCTTACCCTCCAATATATTAATCTATTTATATCTATAAAATTGCATATTAATGCATACCTTTTCTAATAATAATAATAATAATAAATGCGTGGAGCAAAGAAAATCATGAATGGCTTGTCGACGTGTTGTTTTTTGAGCCGCATACGTGGCAGCCAACTGGACGTGCTGACGTGGCAGAATCTGCTCAGCTGTCAGCTCAAATGTAAGCAAATTTTTTAATAAAATTTTATTTTTTATATTAAAAATTTATTTTAAAAAGCTCTTTTAAAGTCATCCCAAAAAACTAAATTTAACAAATTATCTCATTTGCTATAGCAAAACTATGAAGATTAATTTTAATAAAATAATACTAAATTATTTTATTTTTTATTTTAAAAAATCTTAATGAACTGATACATTGAATGTGAATAATTTAATTGATAAAGATTTAAGTTGATTTGAGAGGCTCAATTGTGTATATTTTGTGAGAAAAAGTGAGATTCTCACATATATTAATATTTTTTTTCTCTTTTTTAAGTAATAAAGAAAAGACAAGATTTAATTTTTTAATAGAATATTGTTATAATATTTAAAAACTAAAAAAGTAAAAAATAAAAAATAAAGACTTGGAAGAATTTAACTACAATTAAAAAAATAATAACTAAAAAAAGTATTGGATCTTATTTAATTGATAATTGAAGTTAGGTCTATTGAAAAAAAATATTGACATATCTTCAAAAATTGATTTAATTGGTCATAATTCTTAAAGTCTTTAAACATAATAGAAAACTCAACGCACTAATTGAAGACCGAATGATTTCTAAATCAAACACATTTATAATTATATTGAATGTCTTGATAAGACGTATCTAATAAGTCTAAAATCATCTAATTCTGACATCATTAAGAAATGTTAATGATGGCAGAATTAACTATATCATGTGATGAAGTGTTCTGAATTTTTGGTTATATTTATAGAGCATGACATTGTAAAAAAAATTTAATTATTTTTGAAATTTTTGTTATATTTATAGAGCATTACTGTAAATTATACATTTTTGTTATATTTAATTTTATTTTTTTTGTTGATTAAAATAGTGCTCATTAAATATAGATTTTCAGAAATAATATTTTTAATAAAAAAATGTAAGTAGCACATAAATGAATGCTTAATATTAGGATTCCCAACTTAAAGTTTAAAATTCTATTTGTGATAATTTTTTTAAAAATATTATTATATTTTTATTTGATTATAAATTTTTGGGACATTTAATTTAATTAAGACAAATTCACATAAATATCGTATACGCAAGACTCAAACTCGAATACCTATTGGTTAGTAACCAAAGCTCCCAACTAATATATCAAGATGAGCTACTTGCGTGAAAAATAAGTAAATAAATAAAAATAACTATTATAAAAGAAGATATTCAAATTATGTCATAACAATCATTAAGATTTTTTAAAGAGAATTTACATAATAGTACATAGTTCTTATCTATTTACATATATTATATTTAAAATTTAATATGTAATATTTTACACCTAAGTTTTCAAATAACATAACAATATCACTTTTATTAATTTTTTATATATATATACTAATGTAATTAAAATATTATATAAATAAATATAAATATTTTATAGGGTAGATATGTAATTTTTTTAATAAAAAGCAATAGGATATTTTGGTGTTTTGTGTTTGGCATATGGAGCAAATCTCCTCTTCCAACCAGCTTCCCGGAACTAATCGAATCTCATGAAAGGGGCCAATGACAGCCTTTTAAAGAAACGTCAGTGCTGACGTCTTTTAGCGTTTGATTAATAGAACTTTGTCTTTGATTAAGTGATTTTTTAAAAAAATATTAACAAAATATAAATATCCCAATGAATAAAATAAAGGGATTTTTACATACATACCACTTTATTACATATATATTACATATTTAACACCTAAAACTTAAATATTACACCAATACCACCTAAAATCAATTCTCATAACAAAAATACCACTCCGTCAGTCCCCATCCATTTTCGTTAGGAACGCCCTAGCTGTCGTGAGCGGCATTCGCCCCAGCTCCGCTCCAGTTTCGTTCGGAAAGCCCTTGCAGACGACTTCTCTTCCTCCCCGCTAGCACCCTGTTCGGAGCGGCATTCGCCCCATCTCCGCTCATCTTCGTCAGGTTTTCTTCTACGCAAAAGATTTTCCTAACTTCAAAGAATTTCCCACACTTCACTCTTGCATTCCCACACTTCAGAGATCGGTTTTGGTTGAAAGTTTTTCGGATATCGGTTTTGGTTTAAAGTTTTTCGCAAACTTCATTTTTTTAGTTGCTGCGAAGCTTCAGATAATTCTTCTTTTAAGATTTTCACAAAATTCGTTTTTGGTGAATGAGTTGCTGCCAAGCTTCAGAGAATTGTTCTGAAAGATTTTCACTCTTGCATTTTTTTGGACTTCAGAGAATTGTTCTTACAAATTCATTTATTCCCATTTTTTTTTTGACAGATTGTTTTAACATTTGGAATGAGTTCTACGAATTCGTCTGGCACGAGGCGCACACGAGCTGAAGTTTATTGTTATTGTCGCCTGAATTGTGTCTTGTATACATGCCACCGTGGTCCTAATAGTGGAAGACAATTTTATAGGTGCGTGAATAATCGCACTGATGACGACTGCAGATTCTTTAGATGGATCGATGACGTAGAAGATGCATATGATGGAACAGAAGATGAACGCAAAGTCTTTCAGGCACAGGTTATTAAGAGGCTTGATTGGATCAGAAATTTGATGAAAGTCTTCATTGCAATTGTTCTTGTTGATGTAGCCATCCGTTTGAGTTTGTAATGTATGTTGCTAAGAAGTATCAACACAGGTTTTGTTGTTTTGTTTAGTCGTCTATGTAAGTTGCTTGTGTTGATCATGTGTATGTTGTTTGGTTATCGAAATTAATGAAAAAAATTTCTTTTAAAAATTTCTTTTATGTTTTATAGTTGCTTGTGTTGATCATGTGCATATATGCAGCTGCCCTGCAATGAAAACTGAGTGTATCCGAATGAAAATTGAGATGTCCTGCAGTGTATGTTGTTTTTATTGATTGCAGTCCACTTAAGCTTAAGTGCAGTACACATACACTGATGTTTAAGTGCAGTACACATACACTGATGTCTAGCTGGTCGAGTATGCATCGCATCGCAGCATTTTTTCTTGATTCGGCCGTGGTCCACTGCAGGACTTGATTGCAGTCCACCGTAGTTTTTGTGGACTGCAGATGCATACGTGCAGTTAAAATGATATAGTGCAGCTGCAGCTAGGAAGTGATTGCAGTCCACGACCTGCAGGACTTGATTTAGGACTTGATTGCAGTCCACGACCTGCAGGACTTGATTTAGGACTTGATTGCAGTCCACGACCTGCAGGACTGTAGCTGCATACATCCAGTTAATATTATTGAGTGCAGTCGACTGCAGGTATTCTCGGAACCATTCAATACAGCCGACACTAAAAGCAGGAGCAATCAGCTTTATGAAACCAGTAATATTGTTATAACCCGATGTGAAACTATGAAACAAAACCAGGATCAACCTCTAATATTGTTATAGCAGATATGAAACTATGAAATATTACAAAAACAACAAAAGTAAATGTAACAAAAACAGCAAAAGTTAATGTAACAAAACATGATTTTAGAAGCCATCTAAATATGAATAATTAAACTCCTGCTGCTCAACGTTATCCGCCACCCGTCTACTTGGCAACTTGTCCCGTCGTTTTCGTCCTACTTCCGTGGCCATCGTCTCCTCGTTATTCACATTTTGCAAAGGATTCTTGCAAGTACTTCGATGATGACCCCATAGACCACATCTTCCACATTTATGTGATCTCTTGTCTTGCTCCAAGAAATTCAAAAGCCTTCTTTTCCTTGGTCTACCTCTTGGTCTACATGTGTTTGGTACACCTACTTGCTCACAATTTACTACAAGTCTCCATTGCTCCTTCCCAGGTAATGCGGCAATTGCTCCATCATATGCTAGTCTATATCTACAAAACATGTTACCTCCAAATTAGTACATGTAATATACATGTAAGCAATGAACAATGAATGATATTGCATACCTTGCTACGTAGTAGAACTCATCAACATATGTGTGCCACAATGGGTGCTCTTTCATACCAATGAAGGCCACGGCATGAATGCAAGGCAAACCTATTAGCTGCCATACTCGACAAGTGCAGTCTTTTCTTTCGATATCAACGATGTGTCTTGAGTGTAATCCTTCCACCTCAGCCTTGAAATTGCTAGCTTGCCGAACAACCAAATGATCTTTCCTTGTTGTTATATCTCTGATATATTCTTCTACATTTGGAACTAATTCTCTCTGCCAAGTCAAGCTAGTCATTTTTCGTTGTGCTCTTTGTTCCATAATCTTTCCCCGCACCAAATCAATGAGGTCAACTGCAGGCTTGGATCTAGCATCAGCAATCCATGCGTTAAATGACTCAGCAAAATTATTTGTATTAGTAGCATGACCTATCCCTATCATGAATTGACTTCTTGACCACTTGTAAGGTAAAGAAATGAGATATGAGTACAAACTTGGGCTCAATTCATGAAGTTCTGAAAGCTTCTTGTCCATCTCTACATCAGTATAGGCATTTGCAGCTGCCCAAACAAGTCCTTGCATTTTTTGCCCATCTTTACATCGGAAATTTTTTTTGATATTCTTCCACAGATGACGAATGCAAATTCTATGCTCAGCTTCAGGATATATTTCTTTGATTGCCTCTCCCAGTCCTTTCTCCATGTCAGATATGAAACTAAGAGGGCTTACATTAGAACTAATAGTCTCCTCCATGTTCTTCAAGAACCAAGACCATGAATGTTTGGACTCAGCCTCAACAACAGCAAATGCTATGGTGAATAAGCCATTATTTCCATCGACCGTGTTGGCGGATAAAAGGACACCCAAATACTTAGATTTCAGATGGCATGCATCTAAACTTATAAGTGGTCTGCATCCATATAAAAATCCATCCACACACACCTTGAAACTAACATAAAACCTTTGGAAAGAATTATCAATAGCATTCAATGTATATGTTATGTGTGAGCCCGGGTTTCTATCAAGTAATTCTGCTGTCATAGTTGGAACCCATTTGTAGTTGGCATCAACTGAGCCAAAAATTGTGTCACGAGCTTGCTCTCTTGCCCTCCAAAGCTTCATATAAGGTAGTGATAAACCAAAATCCTTCTCTAAACCGCTATTTATTTCTTTGGGGGGAATATCTGGATACCTCTTAACCATCTCCTGAATCTGATTAGAAACCCACGTAGATGAAGCTAGGCGATTTCCAGCACGATTAATTCCAGGGCATGTGTGTTCTCCATCAACTCTCCTTACTTGAAAAGATTGAGTGTCTTCACATAGGGAAGCCCGAATTCGCCATTGACAACCCTGAAAGGAACAAGTTGCAATAACTCTTTTCTTATCACTGGCTTTCATCCTCACCCCAAAGTTCTCTCTAATGGCAAATGATCGGAGTGCATTTTTGAAAGTTGTAGCATCATTAAATATAGTACCTACAGTGATATCTGTAACACTAGATTTTTTAAATCTCAAAGCACCATCGTTTTGAGAAATGGACCCATCTATTATATGCTCAAAATTCTCAGTCCCCTTAATCTGTGAGTTTGATTGATCTTCATCAACTTCATACAATGAGATAACTATTTCGGCACGTGAATTTTCATTAATGTGTGAGTTTACCAACAGGCTCACGTCATCATCATAATTGATTATTTTGTACTCCTTGGGTGATGTTCCATTAATGTGATAATGCATGTTGTATTGATGTCCATTCAACCAAAGACATATTCTAGCAATCTCTGTTCTAATCTTGAAAATATTTATATGTCCTTTCACAAGTTTCACAGTCCTTTGTTTGCCGCCAATATATCTCTTTCTAGACTGGTCCTTTGTGTCAACCCAAATTCCTCCAAATTTAAAAGCAATAAACAAATGCTCTTCTTTATCTCCACATAAATCATCTATTTCTTCGTCACAATCACAATCCTGCATTACCGAATTATGCCATGAGGTTGTCATTTCTTTTAACTTCAAGCTGAAATAAACACCACATGACACAGTTAATGAGTGCCAAAAAGAAAAAAAAATGTTTCATAAATATTATGACAAAAGTTTCATAGAACAATAAACAAAGGAAAATGTTTCTTTCACGGCAACAGTGTGGAAAATGCCATTTTTTCGGTAACTTCTTCTCGGGTAAAGCAGCTTCAAAAGTTTCATAAAGCCATAAACAAAGGAAAATGTTTCATCCAACTATTGCAGGCAAGTGTGGATTTCTTTCACGGCAACAGTGTGGAAAATGCCATTTTTTCGGTAAGTTCTGCTCGGGTAAAGCAGCTTCGGTAAAAGCCTCCCAAAACCGGGGAATAAAACAGATTTTCGGGTAAAGCAGAGCAAATACGGTGGAAATCGGAATAAGAACCCAAAGAAAATTCACCTGGTTTGATAGAAGAAATCGCATGGAGGAAATCGGAAGAAATCGGATGGAGGAACAGGTTCCGTAGAAGAGCTAATACGGGCTTCAGGTTCTACCGCGAAAAAACAAGGCGGGAACGTAAAACGGAGTGATATTCGCTGTTAACGGAGTGGTATTTCTGAGGTAAAAATTGATTTTAGGTGGTATTGGTGTAATATTTAAGTTTTAGGTGTTAAATATGTAATATATATGTAATAAAGTGGTATGTATGTAAAAATCCCTTAAATAAATTCATACTATGATTTGGTGTGGCATTGGGTAATATGATCAATCTGCATTAGATTGGCCCAATTTAACCCTAAGTGGTTGCAATGTTACATCAACGCTAAGGCATAGGTGAAAGAGCACATTATTAATATTTTTATATATATATATATTTAAATTTGTGTTCTTCTAAGAGAGACAGGAGCGGAACCAGCCATAATTTTTTTGGGGGGGGGGGGGGGGGGGCAAACTTATAAGCAAATGTTGACATATATGTCAGGGGTTCAAGGGGACAGCGTTCCCGGAACAGATTTTGATTTACTATTTCTCTTTGTATTTGGTTCATCATTCCCTAACAATAACACTTCTACACAATGTATTTAATTATATTGGGGGCAATTACCTAAAGATCATAGTATTTTTAATATTTTTAGGGGAGGGCAATTGTCTAAAAATCCTTGTAATAAAGACTAAAAAATAGATTGAAGTGGGACAAATTACCTAAATAATAGTATAATGAATAAAAAAAATTCAAATGGTTCCGCCCCTTGGGAGAGAGATTATTACGTACAGAGTTTGAATGTAGTTTTTCGTCCTGACTACAATAAGGTGAAGCCATGTAAGTTTTTTTTTTTAATTTTCTCTCTCTTGCACATGAGAGGAAAATAAAGCTACGTTGCTCCACCTGATTGGAGTCAGGATGAAATCCGGACTCCGCGCGTAATAATTTTTCCTTCGCAGGGTTTATTTGATATCATTTTATTTTTTCTTTAAGTTTTTTTTCTCAATATTAAAAAAAATTGATAATTTATGATATTATTAAAAAATTAAAATAGGTAGTCATATGAGATTATTAAAAAAATAATTCAAAATTTTTTCTCTCACTCACTATTAATTTTAGTGAAGCACATCAAGTTTTTTTAGGCGAATTAAATAATCACTTTGATCATAAATGCATAAGTTTGGCAATTATTTAATTCATTTGAATAATTTAAAAAAATTAAAAATTTTATTTTTGGGTGGTTAAAAATGTATATCTTTGCATCACAATGTGATGATTGGATGAAATATGATATGATTTCCTGACCATTAAATCAATAAGAATTTAACTTTATCTGCTAAAAATTTCAAAATTAAAATGAAATTAAATTAATAAATTTAATACTTTCCACACAAATAAATAATCATTTATATTTAACATACTAATAAATAACCTCCCCAAATATCTACAATTTTATAATTCAAAAAATAAATAATGAAAACACCTTTGAATAACCTAGTTACATTTTTTCGGCCTCTACCACCTCATTACAGTCAATTGAGCTATATTACTTTGACTTTTTGCCGTCTAATACTAAAACTAATAAGATTAATATAAATCATCGCCGCAAATTATTGATATTGACTTTGATTTTGTTTGAAACAAATTTCTTACTATTTTTTAAAAATGTTTTAAGAAACAGCAAAAAAGTCGTCCCACACAAAATCTTTGACTCTCAATATGAGCAAAAAATATTGTTGCGTGCTAGAATATACACGGCGGTAGAGTTTGTAAATTCGCGTCCAAGCGTTGTACGAGTATTCAGCACACAAACAGAAAAGAGAATACGAACACCATAATTTTTACGTGGAAAACCCAAAAAGGGAAAAAACCACGGGGCCTCGCCTAGTTGAAAAATTTCACTAGTCTTTTGCAAATTACAAATGACTGATTCGTCCTACAAGTCGGGGCAATCATATTACAATTCGTTTCTTCAAGCAAGTTTACAAAGTTCTGCAAATTCCCGGCGTTTCCCGAAAATCCGGCAGAGTTCCGGCGTCTTCAGGCGGCGGGAAGAGCTCCGGCGGTGGTCGAGAAGGAGCTTCTTCCCTCTCCTCCTCTTCTTCTTCTCTCTCTCTTCACTTGAGTTCCCTTTGTGTAGAATGAGGGCTCTATTTTATAGTTTTTCTGGAGTTGCGTGACTCGTAAATAGGTGTGAGATCATGGGCGAATAGGGAGTGGTTTGAATGGACGGCCGATATTGAACCCTTCGGTCGTGCACCGTTCGTTGGATATTTGGAGGCCTTAGTGATGTCGGAATTCGGCGATCTTGGGCTCGTTGGATTTGTCTCGTCAAACCGTTCGATTCGAGTATAAGCTCGTCAAAATCGGAGACTGTTTAGTAACTCAAATTGCGGTTTTAACCTTCCACCAGAGCTTCGGATCCTTGATTCGGACTCATTTGGACTCGGATTGAGTTGAATTTGGTGTCGTTGGGTTCGTATTTCCGAGACGCTCAGTTTGACTGTAAGCTTACTGAAATCAGAGTTCGGGTGCTCCAAATATTAATTTTTGAAGTTTCCAACTAGGTTTTGCCTCGAGATTCGTGCCCGATCAAACTAATTTTGTAATGCCGTATCAAATATATATGTTGGATTTCTTGACAAAAATGAATTTAATTTTTCTCAACACAATTAAATAATGAAAAATAAATAAATATTATTAATAAATAACAAAGTTCTGAATAGTCACTTAAAATATCTCCAATTGTATAATTTTAAAAAATAGATAAGGAAAATACCTTTGAATATCCTCAATAAAACGAAAAATTTTCTGATTATTTTCCTATTAAAAAAAGCTTTTATGTATTTTTTTTTTTTAGTCAAAGGAGGCAAAAAGATATTTTTACCGCCCACACGGGGGGAAGCAACTAGACGCAGCCAACCGAGTGGGACGGAAAGAGGCCACGTCACCAAAACCGCTGTACGCTGTTCGAGACCACTCATCAAAAAAAATTTTCGTCGTGATTTGGGGATTTTCTCGAGCACGATAAGAGGAGAGAATCAGCATCCGCTTCCCTGACAGAGAGAACCGATTCCTTTTTTCAGCGGCTATCTCGTTGAATTCAGAGAGAAGAACAGAGCGCGAGGAGAAAGGATCAAAGGCTATATTCCCGATTTGGTTGAGAGAGAGAGAGAGAGATTGGGATGAAGATACAGTGCAACGCTTGCGAGAAGGCGGAGGCGAAGGTACTCTGCTGCGCCGATGAGGCCGCGCTGTGTTGGGAATGCGATGAGAAGGTCCATGCGGCCAACAAGCTCGCAGGGAAGCATCAGAGAGTGCCACTTATTGCGGCTTCCTCCTCTTCAACTTCCTCATACAGGGTTCCCAAATGCGATATCTGTCAGGTTTTGCTCCGATCTTCTTTGGTTTTCTTTCAGCTAGCGGGATTGTTTTTACGAATATTTGATAGTAGGGTTTTCATGTTGAGAGGTTAGATCTCGGATTTATGACCCGTAGATTGGGGATATGTTTTTTTATTTTGTCTTGGTTAAGAATGAATCCTGTTTCGAGATCTATATGCATATATTATATCTCTATTTTTGGAGTTTGTCGTTCTGTCTTTAACCGGAGATGTTGACTTTGCTGGTAGTTGATTGCCATTTGCTCACCGATTTTTTTTTTTTAAATTACTGGCACTATGCTGAGACTTGTCCATATTATATTAGTTTTTTAGGGTTTTCAGAATCCCTCATTCGGAGGTTTACTGGCACTGTGCTGAGACTTGTCCATATTATATTAGTTTTTTAGGGTTTTCAGAATCCCTCATTCGGAGGTTTACTGCAAATGTCAGCAGCCTAGATCCATTGCAATAGTCAGTTGGATTAGTAAAGTGGGTTGTTCGGTAAGAATAAAGAGTGCTGTGCATGATGATTGTTGTGGTGCCTAGTTGTTTACATTCTGGTTGAACCGATAAAGTTATGTAAATAATAGGTTGAGGGTGTTGTTAGGGCCTTAGGACTTTTGGGGTTACTTCGCGAATTTTTTTAACTAGGTGAAAAAAATAGAGCCAGGAGCTCCTGACTGGGTGAAGATCTACTGGACTGCTTACTTGAGATGAACATAACCTGAAAATGTGTTTGGAAATTTTGACGGCACTTTTTATCTGCACTAGGTTGACATGTATGCTGCGGTGATATCAACCTTAACATTGTGAGGACCATGCAACAGACCTCTTGTCTGCCAAATATTCTGTAAGGTAGAGAGTTGAATGAGTGGAATTAAAAAAGAACTTGTGTGATGTAGATAAATTATAGAAATAAAGAAGTTTTACCACTGACTTTCGTCGGACTTCCGCGGGCCACCAACCGTTGCTCGACTATGGTCTCTTCGACCATCATCATCTGACTATGATCCTTCCAACCACAGTCACACGTCGACTACGGTCCATTTTGACCAGCGTCGTCCTCCGACAATGGTCTTTCCAACCGTTGTCGTTGTCGTCATCAAATTACGGTCAACTCTTATCACCATCACCTGCAGACTACCATCACCCGCCGAATTTGATCCTTCCGACCACCATCGCCTGTCGACCATGATCCCTCCTACCACAGTTGCCCGCCGACTACGGTGTTTTCGACCTCGGTTACCCAAATACAGTCCTACCGAACAAACAAGCATATCAACACTCTTTTAAGAACAACTACCATGCAACAAGCTCTATGCAATGTGTATTTGCTACATAAAGACTTCCCCCCAATGAAATACCTCAATTGTATTCAACCATCAGTACTATTGGATTATTGCAAACTGGGCCATGCCCATAATTTTCCCCCTTTTTAAGATATTTCACGTAAAATTTTTAGTCTCTTATGAACGTTATACCCCTACTCTCTTATGTATTTGTGTGCTAGATTTTCGTGTAAAGCTAAGTCGTTAAACTATATCTCTCTCCACCGCCGTGAATTTTTTAGGACGCAACAATTACTTACTAGTGTTTATTCAAAACTGCATTACAAATAACCAATAATAAGTCTAATAATATACTTCTGAAAAAACTAAGAAAAGAATAGATGTTATTAGGCACTGAATGATGAATAGGGGGAGAAGTGTTGGAAGCTGAATTTTGTACCAGGTGGACTGTAGAACCATTTGTGTTGTTAACTAACAGTTGTAAAGATAGTGTTTGTTTGATATGGGTGTATACTTGTGAAGTTAATCAGTTTGTTTTAAATGACAGATTGTTTTCAGTTTTATTCAAGAATCGCACCTAGTGGAATTTGAGAGACAATGCTTATTAGCTTGAGGCAGCTTTTCGGCCCAAAAATATTATTGATCTTGCTTCGTTATGGCAAATCTAGTTGAGAAGCAGATGTTAGCACTGTCCTACATTGCCTTATGCAGATAACTTGGCAGAAATTATTCATTTTATCAGTTTCAGTTTAGGTTTGAAAATTGCACTAGACCGTGCAGAGTCCCTTTCCCTGTACTTACTCCAAGTCCATGCCTGATCCTTATACTTTTGTCTGAATCTCACACTTCCTAAACTTGCACTTTTTTTTTGGTCTTTATCGTATTGGCTAAAATTAAACCACAGTTGTCCCTGATAAGTTTTGTTCAAGTCTAAGTATGAATTGACAAATGGGGTTGAGGATGGGGGCAAATTATTAGGTGCGGATACCGGACGGAGAGAATTTTTCGGTTTTCTCTTTGTCTACAATAAAAGCGCAGTCAAAGTGCAGCTGCTACAGTAACTGCGCTTTTACTATAGATAGAAAGAAATTCGGATGGTTCTCTCCATCCTTTGTCCGCACCTAATAATTTCTCGAGGACTGGAGTTTAACGCAAGCATGACTGAAATAAACTGAAAGCTACATCTTTCAAGCAGGATATTTAAAGTTCAGAATTCTCTAGCTAATAATGGTTAGCAAAAGCATCAAATCAGAACACAAAGGCATATATTGAATATTATAATGGAAATCCAGAATGATGTGTGTCTATTTGGACCGGCATAACCTGTACTTGGATTGTGCAGTTTTCAGCACATGCAAAGCTACTCGTAACGTTCTCATGAGCTAAAGATAATGAGCAAAAAACTTCAATGGCAAGATCTTTCCACTATTTTTGTCAATCCAAGAGCATTAACTGTAATTTTGAATTGAGAATCTTGCTTTGTTTATGTAAAATATGTAAGTTTTTATTTAAATTTTAGTCATATTTATCATTTCCTCGAAGCTGACTAAATACTTTTGTTTGATTGTGATATTTGTACCATCACAGTTAACATTCTCTTTTATCTACTTAGGAAGCTTCTGCCTATTTCTTCTGCCTGGAAGACCGAGCAATTCTTTGTAGAAACTGTGATGTTTCCGTTCACACGGCAAATCCTCATGTTTCAATCCACCAGAGGTTCCTGCTTACAGGTGTTCAGGTAGGCCTCGAATCCACTGGATCAGCTCCATCATTCTCAAAGGAACAATCAAGCTCTGCTAAAGGACTTACCGAGCGATCTCCTAAGCGCCCCAAGTCTAGTCCACAAGCCATGTCATATTCTGGAGAGATTAATGAAGTTTATGAAGATGGAATAATGGAACCTCTCGGGACATTTTTTGGAGGAGCTCCAATGGCTGCAAGTATAACTGAATGGCCACTCGATGAGTTCTTCAGATTCACAGATTTCAACCAGAACTATGACTTCACAGATAATGGTTCTTCTAAGGTTAAAAATCTTGTTTTCCTTAAAAGGGCTGTTTGGTAGCATCCTCTAAATCCTCTAAATCCGGATTTCGAAAATCCTGACTTCCTGAGGGGCTTAAATCCTGAAAACTGTTTGGTAACATTCATGATAAATCCTGCAAAATGCAGGATTTCGGAAATCCGGGATTTAGAGCGAATCGGCGAAATTTTCCGTCTATAACGGATTTCGTTTGCTGGTTAGATTTCGATCAAATCCGGCCTAAATCCGGCTATCAAACAGCCCCTAAGAGAACTTAAAAGTTAAAACATCTCTATATGCCATGAACACACAACTTTTCTTACGGATTTGCATTCCTTGGCAGGCTGACAGTGGTAAGCTTGGAAGTTCAGACGGGTCGCCATTAAACCTATCACCTGATGAAGACAGGGAGGCCGAAGAGTGTTTGGTTCAGGTGCCAGAAATCCCATCTCCGCCAACTTCGTCGGGGCTCAACTGGCCGAGAAACTCGCACTATCTTGCGTCAGAGAACGCGGCTTTTGTTCCCGACATTTCCACTCTGCAGAATCCCTACCAAGCTAGAACTAGATTTCCAAAGCGTAGACGGCCATGGCATGGCTGATCTTGCTACCGTATCCTATATAGCCTGTTGCTGTGCAAGCTTTATGGTTCTTCTTACCTTCACTGTGGGAGAAGATATGAGGGACTAAAGATGTTGTTCATACAGCTAACTGAAGTCAGAGATAGGTAAATTTGAAGTCTGAAAGAGTGAGTTAAGATTGTTGTTTTATTGTTTTGATTTGTCTTAACAGTAACCTATCTTTTGGTGCTTTGCCACATCACCGGACTGCGAGAATCTTCCGAGTTTCTCTCTGTCTATAATAAAAGCGCAGTCAAAGCGCAGCTGCTACAATAACTGCACTTTGATTGCGCTTTTACTATAGACTGAAAAATACGGATGATTCTCTCTATCCGATGTCCTTACCTAGTAATTTGTCGTAAATTTGGAAGTCAACTGAGCTTGGAAAACTTCTTGAGTAGATGAAAGGAATTTTGTCACTCTTCTTTCCTTAACCCATAGAAAGCAGTATTTTATATAGGATTTTCCTTACATTATTAAATCAAAAAATCCAAAAAAAAATCTTTATATATATAACAAATCATTGAGCATAGTTGTATGTATGATTATTTGGTATTTTATTTTTTAGATATATTTAAATTTTCATTATAAATGATTTTGACTGCAAGAGATCAATGGGATTTAACACTATGGATAGTATCAAATCTATGGGTTGATAATAATTTTGCATGTTTTGGATGATTTTAATTGATGAAATATATAGATAAAATTATCTTTAAAATGTATTTATGCGCTCCACCAATACTTTTTAGATTTTTTTTTACTAATTTTGTGAATGATCGAGTGAATACAACAAATAATAAAGCTAATTAGTTGTATTTTACATTAAAAGGAGTATCTAAAATTTTTAATTTATATTAATATAATTCATATGTATAAATTTAACGACTATGAAGCTCGTTTAGACACAAAAACATCGTGTTTTTATATAATTTTTATATTGTAAATTATAATCAATGATGTTGAGCTTGAATTTAAAATTTATATAAAAAAAAAATTCCTCTTTCAAATAATGAGCCAAGCAAGCTCATTGAGTCAGTTCTAACTCAACTCGTAATTTATAGTAATGAGCTCGTGTTCAAGCTTAAATTTGACCTCATATACTCTATGAGCTTGAGCTAGACCAAGCTTTGGCAATCAATCTGTTGAGCTGGTTCCATTTATATATATTAGTAAATTGACATTTATGTTAACATAATTAATTATTTTTGTTCAAATTTAAAATAAGAAGTTGAGTCGGAACAAGCTAAGCTTGAGCTCAATCATTCGAGTTAAGCTCTCTTATCCAGCTCGAGCTCAAGCTTCATATTTTTCACTCTAGTCAAGCTCAAGCTCTTAAATTAAACAAGCTACACTTCATTAAATAAGAATTCAACGGACTTGTTCACACATATAGCTCCAATTAACTCAAAAAATTTATCCAAATCGATTATTTATTTATTCAACTTGAATTTCATTAGAGCCAAAATCAAAATCTATAATTTTAAAGGGCGAACTCAGTTCATTATTACCAAAGTCAAAATCAAAATACATGAACTTCCAATAAATATGTTACATTTACAGGTGAAATGAGGAGAATAAAAATGTAATTTTGCCAACATTTTTTTGTTTTTTGTTTTGCAGGAAACATAAGGGGCTGTTTGATATCGAATTTGGCATCAGATTTTAGCAGGATTTAACCTAAATCCACCAAACAATTTTCTGTGCGCCCGTAAATCCCGCAACGACGTAAATCCGTGTAAATCAGGGTAAATCCAAATTCCATTCTTCGACGGATTTAATGGGATTTACAGTTGCGTGAGTTATCTCCCACGGCGCCCGTGTCGCGAAGTTCTCACGAGGTCTTCATGTAGATGGAAGACGCATTTGCTTCACCCTCATACCCAGCCCTAGCCGCTCCAATCCTTGCTCAGCCGGTGTGCTCCTTCACCTGGTATGCATCTTCGACAACATTCTCGTCGGCTACCTCTTAATGGCGTAGGTATCCCTCCACCCCGACTTCCGAAATTTCCTGCTTATTTTTCCTTTCCTGTGATCGACACTACCCAATCGACGTCTGCTCCTTGCGTAAAATAGCAGTAGTAACTAGGCCGAGCGATATCATGTAGTAGTCTATCTAAATAAATATTAGACTATTATGATGTCATGCACTCTTTATGCTTCTACTAGTTTCTATTGCATGTGTCATGTTGAATTTATTATGTGGCATAGAGTTATCTTGAATTTATAACCATATAATTTAATATTATTCATTCATATTTAAATCTCCAACTCTTTTAAATCCTGAAATATATTGCCAAGTAATTTCTCATGATTTAACCGGATTTAACAGCCTCAAGATTTACGAAATCTGAATTTATAGGATTTACTATATCCAACTAAATTTAAATCAAAGAGACCGTAAAGGCGTGAAAAAGAGAAATAGAGCAAAGGCAATGATGCATCGTACATTTCATAATTTTCTAAGGTTTTAACAAATCTCTCGTCTTAATACATTAGATCAAGAAATTAAACATCTTAATTATATAAAATTCCTTTTAAACATCCTTATTCTGCTCGACTGATCAAAAGATTTTCAAATCAAACATCAAAAGCATGGAGTTCTCAACTAGGGTTCAGTAGCAATACCAGTAGTAGGACTCCAATGCTCCTCCAAGCAGAGCTAAGCAAAATCCTTCGTCGTCAGGTCGCAGAGCTCAACCATCTCCCACGATTCAGTCGTCTTGTCAAGCGTATCGGTCTTGCAGAGAGCCAGCGATGAGACTTCGAAGGTAAGTCCGCAGACACTTTCATCAATCTCCTCCGCTCGCTTCCGCGCCCTCTCCTTTTCCTCGTCGCTCAAATCGCCATAGATAAGGCTCACATGAGGCATATAAGCTGAAATCATCAAGTGAAGAAAATAGAATTACGATGTCTAATTAATATTCTCTTGATGGCAGTACTTACGAGTCGATCTCTTGTAACCTAAATGGCCACAGCAGTGAGAGCTGGTTTCCACCACCTAAAAGATCGAAACCCAAATTCATGTTAGGGCTCTGATGGGAATGGTGAAAGTATAAAAGGGAATGTATAAGAGCGTAGGCGTGCCTCTGGGGATGGATGGATGAGGAGATAGACGCACTGATAGAAGAAGGTTCCGTATGCGACGCCGGCGATACGAGCGGTGTAGGGTTTGAGGGTAGCGACGGCGGAGTGGAAGCGAGAGATGGCCTCGTCGCGCCGTAGGCGGAAGTCTCCGACGACGGTGATGTGGGGATCGAAGGCCGGGCCGCCGAACTCGGATCGGAGAGCGGACATTAGAGATTTGAGGCGGTCCTTGATGTCCGACGGTGGGAGTGCCCATACGGAGTAGGAATCTTCAGGCTGATCGCCGCCTTCTGGATTATTTGGTTCTGCCATGGATGAAAAAGGAAGACCCGAGGAAGGGGAGAAGATTGGGATTTGGACGAGGACGGTTTAATTGAGCATATGTGACAGTGGTGAGGAGAGGGAGGATATAGTTTTATAAAAAATTAAATTATTTGATTTCGTGAATTTCAAAATTAAAATTATTTGTTAGTTAATTTCAAATTTATCCTCTAATTCAATTGTGATGCATTTAAAAATAATTAAATTTAATTGATTTTTTAAATACATTGTTAATTCATTGTCATTATCACCGCAAGCTACTGCCAACAACTACCTCTGCAACTATCCACCGCCATCATCACCACTGGCTTCTTACTGCTGCTAATCGCAACACACTGATCATTACTATTTTTGAACTTTATGCTTGATTATGAAATAAAATGTAATCACATATATTTATTTTACACTAATTAAAAATAGGTCAGATTCTCAAATCCAAACCCGACTCACCTAGGGTTTGAGAATCTGACGGATTTTTGGGTTGGGCTCGGGTCTGAGAATCTGACTTATTTTTTAAAACGGGTCGAATTCGAGTCGTGTTGAACGACAGCGGGCCATTGTCAAGTTCGACCCGAACCCGACCCACAAACCGTTTTTGACACCCCTAATGCTAAGCATAAATAAATTTTTTTAGCTCATTTACTTAACAAACCTACCCAAACAACATTTGAGCACATTCAAACTTATTTTACACCCATGCATGAGATCACTATCCTAAAGAAAATACATAACAGATGGAAGTAACTGTGAACCTTTCCATGCATAAAAAGTCTTTCTCACTTAAAAATAAGGCTGAAAACTGATGAGATCTACGTGCAGAAAGATAGATTAAGACATTGACCTCAACAAGTTCATTTTTTATATAATTTTATTTTATTTTATTTTATAACTGTTTTAATTTTACATATTTTGGACATACAACAGAGCCCTGCATTGGGTACTCATACCCACAATTGGGGTATGGGTGGGTGTGGGTACGCTCATGGCCTTGTGGGTAGATATAGGTGGGCATTAAATATCGAGGGATAAATCGATTTACATTGATAATCACCGTATATCTTGCTTATACTACTGCAATCATCACTATGTATTGTGCATCACTTAACCACACTACGAGTACGATAAATTTTGATATACGACATGAAAGTTTGTCATCATAGCAAATGATAATAAGCCTCAAGGCCATCACTCCGTGGCAGACTGAGTTCAAAAAACATGGAAAGTGGGTGGGTATAGGTGGGTACGAAATCCCGGAAGTCACCATGGGTGGGCAAAGCCCGTCTGAGTAAAACATGGGTACCCAATACCCATTGGGTACCCAACCAGGACCTCATGTAAGACTTTGACATACATATGTCTATTGAATTGATTTCCTAATAATATGGAATTCCAGCAATAGTTTTCTACTTATCTACAGTCTATTTGGAACAACTGCATTATTTTATAAAGTGGATTGTGAAGTTATTATGAGAAAACAACTTAATCTATTATACAACAATAACAAGCCTTTATCCCACTATATGAAGTTAAGGGTCAAATTCTCGTCTAAATCTAATAAAGAAAAGGTCGTTTCTAATATTTTCTAACCAAGTCTTTTTAGGCATACCTCTATCTTTTTAAACATAATTCAAATCTAATACATCTACTTTTCTAACTTGGTCATCGAAAGGCTGTCGTTTTATGTGATCAAACCATCTAAGACGACTCTCTATAATCTTACCTTCCACTGGAGCTACTCCAACCTTTTCACGTATATGCTCATTTCGTATTCTGTCTTTAAGAGTATAGCCATTCATCCACTTGTGCATCCTCATCAAAAAAATTTTCCATCAAAAAAATTTCTCGAAGTGAGAAAGTAACAAAAAAGCAATATAAAAATAAAATTATAATTATTATCTAAAAAATGAAGCAGCAAAAAAACTGTCCCAAACAAACTCCAACGACTTTGATGTGTCTTATGAGTATGAAACTCAGTTCAACCTATCCATTGCAGCCTAGTGGTTTCTTCCCTGTGCCTCATTACAATTGAGGCTTTTATTTCATTCACAGATGTGAATATGCTTTTTACTGTTTTTTTGGTCTTAACGTTTTCTATGGGTCGTATAATTCAAAAGAACAGAAGTGCCATAAATAAATCTATGTTTTAAAAGTGGAGAAAGATTTAAGTTTTGTTTGGGATAGCCTTTTTTACTATTTTTAAAAATAATTTTTTAGTACAAAAAATTTTAGTTCAAATAATTTTGTACTAAAAAATTGATTCAAAAACAGTAAAAAAATTATCCCGAATGAAAACAAAATCAAGAAGTTAAAAAATATAATAACATATTGTCAGCTTTCCAATAATTTTTCAATGCCATAATCTGGCTCAAAACTATAAGCATACCGCTACGGAAGTATTTAATTTTCCACTAAGCTATTTAGGCCTTCTCCAGTCGAATGTCAAACATGTGTATAACGTCATTTGGTCGCTGCAACAGAACGCCAAACTTTTCGCAAGCGAACAATGCGATGCCAACAGTTCACCGGATATATGCTTCTTTTTTTTATAAATATAAATATATGATTAAAAATATATAAAATAAAGTATGTGAAAGAATACACTAGGAATATTTTTTTTTATGTTAGAAAATCAAATTCAATTGAAGACGAGTTTCTGTATTTTGATGTATTACTGTATTTTGGAGTGAAAATTGAGTTTTTCGGTTGGAGAAAACTATTTAGGTCATCTAATGTCCTCTCTACCATGGTTCACATAAGCAAACAAAAGATGTCATTCAGCTTAAAAGAGAAAAGAAATACCAGCATACAATATTGACAACAGGAGCAAAAACAATAACAAGCATGCAAAACATCAAAAACATCATATCAAATATTATAAATCTCTCAAAAAAAATTGCCACAAAGAACTCTTATAAACACAAATTATGTGTGTCAAAGACATTAAGAACTGAAAATACCTTGAACTGTCATCGAAAGCCAACGCCCTGCTTGTAACTTCGGATTGGATTGAAGGAATCAAATGTCCTCCACCCTCACCAAAAGCCGGCTGCTGAAAACTCAAAACTGCATTGTTTGAAGACGACCACTTTCCTGTAGAGGTATAAAAAAACAACCCCTATTATACGTGTATATGAATCTAAACCCATCAAATCAAATGAGGAACCACTTCGGTCAAAGATATCAGGCATAACACCATTTACTGGTGATAACAGGCATATATGAAATATGAAATAAAAGTCTCGATGCCATATCCTCCTTCCCATAGTTGGCAGGGGATATTGAGCAGTGTCCAGTGGCGTTCGCTCGTGGATCCCGACACTTGGGTTCAGTGTAGGCGAGCTTAGGCTAGGACTTTAAGTGTGGCATTGTTGAGCCTAATATCGATGTTGTGTTCTAGGTGCGGTAATGATGGGGAGAGGAGGTAGCAGTGTGAGAGCGAGAGACGAAGGAGTAGAAGAGAGGGTGACGCTGGTGATAAGAAGAAAGATGGAGATGAGATGATTGTTAGACCGATCCCTGGATCGGTCCAGCTGGTCCATATGGGACCGGCTCACATAACAAAGACGGACAAGGTCCGCGCCTCAAAAGAGCTGCACACTCCACCCCTATTGGCACCAGGAATTAGGAAAGATTTTGGAGGGAAATTTCAAAGTATGGGTTGTTTAGAGATTTCCTTTTGAATTGTATGTATTAAGTGTTATGTTTTGCTAGGATTAGGGCATCTTGAATTTGGCCGAAATTTGAGATCTCTTAGGTACTTAGTCTCTAGCCGCCAACTAGGGATTGGGAGAGCCGGATCTTCCTCTCAAATTGAAGATCTATTGTATCTTGCTTGCTTTTATTCTTCTTTCATCAAATAAAATTTATTTCATTGTGGTTCGTCTACCTTCTTCTCAAAAATTGTTTGCAAATGGCTGATTTTCTCGGATTTCAGCAAGGGTTTTCTTAGTTTATACTAGTGTTTCCTATCAATTACAATAACAACTAGGGAAAATTTTGAGAGGCAAAGGTGGTGACGCCCGCTCTCCGATACTTGTCTAGGAGCAAGGGTCACGAAGATCTGTGCATTGCTTGCTCCAAGAAATTGAGTGCGGTAGTGTTTCTCTTCTCCTTTGGACCATTCAAATACCATGCAAGGATATTTGGATTTTTCAATGCTATCAAAAAGGTGGAACGTTATAACCCAATTTTTACCGTGCATAGCCCTTCCACGGTTAGATTCTGGAGGAGCCGAAGGTGAAGTTTTGCTAAAGCAATATCCAAATGGCTAAGAATTGCCAAAAGAATGCTTTTTTAGGTAAAAACAAGTAAAATATGGAATCCAAGCGAAGCCTACAGAACATTGAACCAGAAAAAATTCTAAACGTTTAAAGAAAATAGTAATATGCCATCAGAGGTGATGATAATGCAACTTTTTTCATTGCAACTTGCAAAGCAAAGTGCTCAAAGCCCTTGCGCAATATCACATCATCATTTGACAAATTGGGTTAATAGAGGCTAAAAAAATATACACCCAAATTACTCATTTATCATTTCAGGAGATTGCACATGCAACTCTCTGAACTATATAGAAATGTAATCCAAAACAACTTCAAGAATATCAAATAGTTTCTATAGAAAAGCTGAAGATTGTGTTTCAAAAAACTAGTAACTAAATTATGATAAAGCCATAAATAACAAATCTTGAGATCGAATCAGTATTAATATGTCATGCATTAATCCTAATCACACAGCAAAGTTTACGTACGGCTAAAAATAAGATTAGAACAATAATTTTTTCCTTTATAAAGGTCATGCAAATGAAAATGGAAGAAAATTTAGCACACGCATGCATGGTGCCTAGAAGCAATATATGAGAAGAGGAGAAAGGGCATTTAATAAAATGGATGGGCTAGACAAGCTTTGAGATGGTGAAAGTTTGGAGTCTTTAGAGCCAAAAAATACACACTTCACATAGAATTTTTTCTAGCATGGTTCAAAGGCTTAAATTGGAAAAGCTTTGCCCTAGCACCGAATTAGGATTAATTATTGTGTGGATGCCAAACGCCGTTCGCCACGTCACCCCTGTGCTTGGTACCGCTGACGTTGCACTTTTTGATTGATCTCCGGACGGCGTTTTGCGTCCGGCCTCCGCACAGAATAATTTCTCATCAAAAGGTTACAGAGGCTGCCTAGATTCATCAGAGCAACTGAGTTGAGCCAACATGGTAATTTCTTGCTATATATAAAGAAAACGGATTCAGAAATAAAATAGTAAAAAAAATAGCATGTTATTTATGTTATATTCAATATCAGTAGAGACGAATAAATGGAAACATACATACTCCGAGGCAAACTTCAACGAACTAAGCAGGGAAGAATAACTGCGTAATTGTTGAACAGAACATCAGGATAATTGAAGTTAAAAAAATTCCTTAATTGAGAACAACTGCAACTCTGTTTCAGCCAAATTCAAATAAATAACTGCTCCATGCCTGCATAAGCTTATATTAAAAAAATTACAAATAACTTCAAAAATCATAAAATCAACTTGCTTTGATTTTAACGCCTCAGATAATTACTCAATGAAAAATCAACATGCATGCTTTACAAATTGAACAGTCAAGTTCCAAGATTATGAAGAAACAAATAAGTAAACTATTTCATATAGAGTAAATTAATTTTCCTTCCTCCAAGTATAATGAGATTAAAGCACAGCCCCACGAACTTAAATTCAGCAAAAAGGCTCGAGACAAGTAATCAAATACTTTGGTAAAGATAAAGGTCTATCTCAACTATGGTTTGGATAGAAGGCATCAATGGTGCTTGATATTTTTATAGTGGAGTTTGGGGTTCAGAGGCAAACAAAAATGAAGAGGAGAAAGAGATGGATCCTATGGTATAAGTGAATTCACCTTCCCTTGATGAGAAAGACCAAGAGATCTCTTGCCTGGATTGGATATCCCCTAGCCTTCACCTTGGTCACATCTTGCCTTCCACAATGGAGAGAGAGAGAGAGAGAGAGAGAGACATCTAGAAAAGGTCAAGAGAGCAGGTGCAACCAAATGTGAAGGACATTAAGAGTAAATAATATAAGCCACTTTGTATGCTTATGTCTTACATGACTCTCCAAAATATATAAGTAGGAATTGGGCCTACAAAAATTTTAATTTGATTAATTAGAACTACAAGTGCTTAGATTGTTAGACACCTAATTGGATGGCTTATCCAATTAATTAAAGGGGATAAGGATTAAGGAGGGAGATTAGAAATGGCCAGCTCCATCATTCCAAGGAGCAAAGATCAGCCAACTATAGTGCCCATGGATTTATTTGATGGCTTCTCCTCCTTGATGGTGATGAGACATCCTACATGCTTACACCCTTCTTTTTAGCCATCCCTTATTCCTCTTGCATTTTTTTTTACATGCCACCCCTCGTGTTATTTCATGTATGGAACTTTTCTTGGCTAACCAATAGGTCATATGAAGCAATAATAATTAATTCACGTAAAATTTAGATTTTGTCTGATATGGTTGGTAGAGACCAACTATACCAAAAGGGTAAGGAATCTCCGGGATCAACAATTAGGCACCCCTGAAATCAAATTGCCCCAACTTTTGATGTATGCCTAAAGCAATAAGATCTCGATTTTCTCTTAAAAGCACTCAAACCAAACTGGATTCAACATATCCCAACACTTGTTCAATATGTATGTGCCAGATTATAACTATCCTCAGGTACAATTAAAGGGCTTTACTTGACTAAAAAATAAAGTTAGCATCCTCACACTCCTTTTTTACTTCACACTCACGTCCATCATCTCCAGATGTGAATACAAAAGTTTTTCACTATAGACATCCATTGTATACAATTCTTACAAATAAAGATAAAACTGACTAAACAAACACGGGACACCTCGGCGATATACCCAGAGCGCCTCAGTGATGACTCCTCTATCATAAAACGCCTCTGCAACACCATAACGATGAACCTACAACACAACAAGGTTGAATTCACAGCGCCATGACGTTGGAACTACAATGTTGCCGCGTTGTGTTATCTATCTCCGAGGGTTCTACAACGCCTTAGCGCTGAATTTACAATGCTGCGGCGCTATACAAAAATCTTTTTTCAAGGGGATTTGCCCCGGAGTAGGGGGTGGATTACCCCTGCGAACCCCCAACGAGCTCGAGTCAATAGTACAATCCAATTGATCGACACAATTAAATTCCACAGATAACTAAAAGATAAAACAAAAAAAAGCAATGATAAAACATCAAAAGCATAAAAAAAAACTTATATCGCCAAGATTTGAATGTATAAAATTGTACACGCCGAAAAAGGACAAAGGAGGTCACAAACCTATCATGGAAACATTGCAGAATTGCATCGATGACATTTTTGAGAAACACAGACGGGGGAAAAAAGACCGTTGGTTGCCGACAATCAGGAAGAAGAAGAAGTAAGATGGATACAGCATTGATTAACGCCTTTGGTTGCCGTCAAACGACAAGCAACGGCGGAGGAGCATCGTCTGCTAATCGGCGGCTAGGTCTTTGCCATGTATTTGCGGGAACTAGATGAAAACTATGCTCTACAGAACTAGGGTTAGAATATAAAGCCAGAGTTGGAGAGAAAAAAAAGGTGTAGAGGCTGTCCGAATTTGTTCGTGCTTGTATTTTTAATACTAAAATAATATTAGAATTGATTTTAGCTGAATTTATTTACGTAATATCCAATTTTATATCATTCAAATATTTAATATTTAAAATTTATTATTTACATTTTATATATATATATTTTCAATTGTTGCCATGTCAACAATTTCATCCCTAACAATTCTCTTTTGCATGCCATCACCGAAGCAAATCACAAACTGAAACTTCATCACCAATCTTATTGCCATTCACACGGACTTTTATTTGGTCTGGTAAACGTACGCAACTCTACGTTCGGCCGCCAGTAGAATCGCGCTACGCGTTTTCATTATTTACCGTGCGCCCTGACAACCCGACCCGGAACGGACCCAAGCTTGCTCGGTATTTGCTAGGTATTGGTCGATTTTGCTCGGCAATAACCAATACCGAGCAAATACCTAGCAATACCGAGTTGTACCGAGTTTTTTCTAGCAATACCGAGCAAATATCGAGTGTACTCGGTACAACTCGGTATTTGCATGACATTGGTCTTCACAGAGCGGTATTTCTCGTTTTTGCAAAGCAATACCGAGCAAATACTGAGAAAATCGCGAACATAGCATTATTGGGTTCCGCTACGCGTCAAGTCGTCAGGTCGTGCAGTAAAGAGTAAGAGCACGTGGCGACATGTTATTGGCGGCTGAACGTAGCTCTACGTCCGGTCAGAGGACGTAATAATTGTTCCATTCACACAAGGATGAGCTCTTCGTCTAGGAATACCCCGATGGTTACGACAAGCTAATTTGTGTAAGTTAATAGAGTGCTATATTATGTAAATAGCAAACTTTTGGTTATAAATTTAAATAAAATGATTTTGAATGCTATGTATGCTAACCCCCCTTTATTATATTTTGGTGAATTTACGTACATATGTCACTCCAAAAAATATTGTAGAAGAATTATTCTTAATCATAATTAGTCTCATCATTAAGTAAACTCAGAGCCAACTAAATCATTCAATTACAAGATAAATATAAACAACTCATATTTCATCAAAAGAGTTATATAATCTAATTCATCTCGTCGGTCTCACATATATGAATGACTAGATTACAAAAGAATAACTCTAAAAATAACCACGTACCTACATGATGAACTTTTGAGCTTATCAGTCTTATCTAATTAGCTGATGTCTTTTCCTTTCCTGAAATCACTTAGATTGTTGCTTTTACTTTCCATAAATAACTTGTGAATAGATAGAATGAGCAAACTGCTTGTTCGGTCGGCTGCTAGAGACCTACTGAAGAATTCAATATTCATAATTAAAATAAATTGCATAAGAATAAATATGATGTGTTTGCAATTTAATTAAGGTAAAGTGGAATTTATGCAATGTTCTACTCATAGCATGATTTTAGTGGTACACTTATTACATGCATGCACATGTTTTTATCACTACTGTATTACACATAACATAAAACAACTTCCACTTATATTAGTTTATTTCATCACATGAACATAGAAGCATTAGTCTATTCTACATGTATGAATGACATTTAACAAAGTGTACGCATACATGAAAGTAGCACATGTACAACAACTTCAGTAGTATGCATGGGGTAGAACTTGTATACACTTAACAATAATAATTTAGAAAATTATTCACAAGAAACATTTAAAACATAATTTTATGAATTTTATTGTTCTATAACATTTATTATTAGAATCTAGATAGGTAACAAAGCACATAAAAAATCACAGTGAAAGCCACACAGTGAAAGATTGAGTTTTTTTTGTGTGAAGTTATTTAGAATTATCTATTTTATATATAACATACCAAAAGTTATACTGTGAAAAATTTTCCAAACTTAATGAAATGAAATCAAACCCAATATATTCAAATTGTAAATTGAAGTAGGGTAATAAAAGCCTACCAAAAGAAGAGCAATTTATTTATTTGGTCTGACAGATGAATCCAGCTCCGCAACCTTCAAACTCTAGCTTTTTCAATATCTTTCATCTTTCTCCTCTCTAGCTCCTATCCCAACATTTTATAGTAAATGGAAATGAAGGATGGGTGAATGAGTAATGCTCTTAGATATTTATATAAAAATCTCAGAATTGACTTAACGTAGCAACGTTGACCTCCTTAGCGCCGCTACACTCCTAATTGATTTTTGTTTCTAAAAAGTTTCTCACAAATAAAAACCTCAGTGCCACAACACCACTATCTCCCATCCTACCACCTCAGAACTCCTAAGAAAAATTTTAGTTAAACACTTTTTATTAAATTCAAATTCACAGGAGTCATAATTAATTACAAAGACAGACAATTCTTAGCATGTTCACTTCAGGTTATTGCAGATGAACTCAGTATTGTAGCAATGGATATTGTGACATCTCAGTTATATCATTTGTATTGGGATATTCTTAATTATTTAATGAAAATATCAAGATGTAAACAATTCTAAATAGAATTGATTATTTAAGTTGCTATGTATTCCTGGATTTTCTTTGGTCGAGTCCAATTATATTTGGCCTTATTGGAGTATTTATATATCAAACATAAGAAGTTGAGTTTGTCAAAATCAAGTATTATTTGTATAAAAATCCGAATTTCTGAAAATAATTGAAAGTGAAAAAAAATCCGAATTTTTGTTTGAATTGCGGTGCAGCGGAGAGAAAGGGAGGATACCGACTTTTATTGGCCGACTTGGTTTGCCACTTTTGTCAAAATTTCTCACATCACTCTAGGTGATTCTATTCTTATCTCTATTTTCAAAATATTTTGATTTTAACTATTTGTTTCTCCCATAACTGCTTTTATTACATATTTTTCAGATTTATTGAGCTTTTATTGTACAACATTTTATATTTTATCATATTAATTATCCTGAAAAATTTGACTGTAACATTTATTGAATTTCTCCGGATCAACATAAATTACTGTATTTTGTACTGCTTACAATTTGCCCCAGGGATTAGGTGTGTCAATTTCGGGTTCATGTCGAACCCGGAACTGACCCGACACTATTCTGTTGAAACCGAACCCGACCTGCTTTAGGTTCTGATCAACTCAACTCGACTTGCGGGCACGACAACGCTGAGAGCAGCGGCGAGGTATTTGTGGGCCAGCGGTAGCTGCAACCGCCAATGTTGTCACTTGACTCGCAAAATAGCGGGCAGGTGGGTCAGCGCCTCGGGTAGGCCGACGTGATGCGGGAGGACAACGGGGATGCAACGTGATACGGGGGTTGCCTCAGGGTGCAATGCAGGCAGCTACGGTCAGGCGGGTTAGCACGAGTAGTGGAAGTCAATGGGACAATCTATGTTATTTCAGGGCTTTCGGGTTAACCTGAACCCGACCTCGATCTTTGAAATCGGTAGGTTTGTTGAACCCGAACCCAACTCATTTTTCAAATGGGTTGACCATAACCTGAAATTTTCAGGTCGGTGTCAAGTCGGGTTTTCGGGTCGTGCTAATTATTGACACCCCTACTAGGCTACTAGGGATAATAAGGAGAAAGTGTCATTGAACTGAACTCACTATCGAGATCAATTCATCTCATGCACAATAATTGACTTAGGGCTGCAAGCGAACCAAACGTTCAACGAGCTACTCGTTGTTCGGTTCGATTAAAGCTCGTTTGTGATTGTTTAATTAACTAAACAAACAAACTTGAACAATATTTTAAATACTCGATTCTTAAATAAACAAACTTGAACACTAATATGTTCGACTCATTTATGTTCGTGAACAACATCATTTGAAGTTCGTGAACAAGCTCGACATTAAGCTTGATAAGAAGCTCGATTCGTGTTTGATTTTGAACTTGTGAATAAGCTCGATAAAAATAATTAATATTTGACTATATAATTAAAAAATATAAGTAATCATTGCCTTTGTTACATATACAATTGCTTTTATTATAAATGTGTTTGTTCATAGATATATTCATGAATGTGTTTGTTTGATAGTTAGAAAAAATTTGTTAAATATGTTCGTGAACAAGCTTGACAAGCACTAAACGAACGAACATGAACTGAACATGAACATAACATGAACACTCATTAATTTAAATGAACCAAACATGAAAACAAACAATAAAGCTCGAACAAACACGAATCAAACTTGAACAAGTTGATATTAAATGAACACAAACATGAACACTCACATACTCGGCTCGGCTCGGTTCGTTTGCAGCCCTAAATTGACTCTTGAATCCATATTTTGTCATCTCAAGTATCTTTTCAAAATTGATAGTGTTGTTAAGCATAATGACAAACCTAGGCTTCATTTGGGACGTCTTTTTTACTGCTTCTTAAAGTAGCTTTCAATTATAAAATTTTTATTTTTTAAACTAGAAAGCTATTTTCAGAAGCAATAAAAAAATCGTTCCAAATGAAACCTTAGTTCCAATCTCTGTAAAATACAATATTATTGTGAATACTTTATCAATATTTCTTTAGGGCACATCATGAGGTTTGCACTCATCATATGAAAATGAATATCATGATAAATTTTAAAATTGATAATTATGATGAGAAATCTTTATGAGTTGCTAAGATTTGTAGAAGAGTTGAATTCTTAGATCAAGTTGAAAAAATTTAAAACCATCGTGTGAAATAAATTTTAAAATTTAATAATATAAATCCGAATGTCCTTCTTATGTTAGATCCTAATTGCAGGAAGACAAATTTTTAAAGTATGCATAAACTAACAAATTAAAATTAGATAAAATTGTCTCTTTAATAGAATTAATTATTATGTGTGGATGTCAAATGTCGTTTGGAGATCAACTAAAATGCGTTAGGTCACTCCTTCGCTCGATACCGCGGCTCGGTACTGCTCTGACCGCGTCTCGGTGCCGCGGCGCGATACTATTGATGTGTCGTATTCTAGTTGGTCTCCGAACGAAATTTTATGTCCGGCCTCTACACAGAATAATTTCTGGTTTAATGTGGGGTTTACAAATCCAGTCAGCTGTCCAATTAGCATAAAATTTTTTAAAAATATTCAGCAGCAAGTTATCAGTTTAACGGACAACTTTACATATTTTTTAAATTTTTTTTAATATTTAATTATATAATTAAACTCTAATAATACCTACTTAAAAAATTTTCCGTTTGCAGAAGCAGCCGCTAACTGGAATGGCGACGCTTTCTCTCATTCCTCTTGCAAAAATCTCTCCGCAATCACGACGGCTGTCACGGTGCGATGTCGTTCGTTTTTCCTCCCCGTTTACCGGAACACTGAACCCAATCACAGTGCCCAAATCTGTATCTAGGGTTCCGGCGATGGTTTCCCCGCTGGAAGCCATCTCTTTATCCAACCTGTCGGGATTCCCGGCCAACCTGCTGGATCTCCTCCGTGCTTCACCCGCTACTTGGGAGTCCTCAATTGCAAGCAATCTCGCCATCTTCACGCTTGGATCGCCTCTTCTTTTGTCCGGGCTTTCTGCATTGGGGATGGGGTCTGCATTCTTGCTGGGGGTCTTGACGTGGAGAGCCTTCGAAGCACCAGGGTTCCTCCTCGTTGCAACCTATTTTGTTGTGGTAAGTTGAATTCTTCTAGTTTTTTTGCTTGAAATGTATGCAAGCTGTATATGCTTTGTCCATTCATGCGCGGAGTGGTGGTCATCTCGTAACTTGTAACGTATGGAAGTTAAATTGCTGCGTATCGACTAGTATCGGTGAAAACGAGGTGGTTTTCTTTTAAGTTTTGTTTGGTGGTTGTATTAGATTTTAGATGTGCAAAAATGCTGGTCATATTCTTTTTTTTTTCCTAAACAATATCCAAGGAAGCTTAAAAATGATCCGACCGATAGGTTCGGTAAAGCTTGGTGATTGATTTATGGATTTTTTTGTTAACTTAAGTTTTGATTACTAAAAATGTTAAGGTTACCTTAGCTGTGAAAATTATCGCATATTTATGTGCAAATTATTGCATCCGGTCACCGGACACGGAGATAGGTCCGGATATTAATAAAATATTATTTTAAATTAAGCGCGTCAAAAGCGCAGGTAAAACGCAAGTATAGTGCAGGCAAAATGCAGTCAAAATCGTAGGTAAAGCGCATCTAAAGGGCAGTCAAAGCGCACCTAAAGCGCAGTCAAAAGCGCAGGTGACGTGGCAAATTTTTATTGGATGTCCGAACCTATTCTCCGCGCCGGTGACCGGATGCAATAATTTGCCTAATTTATGACAGTGATATATGCAACATGCTCAACGTAAAAATGCAAGAACTATATGCTAGAAGCTTAAAGTAAAAACATGACTACCAGACTAATTTATAACATATGCATATGTCATAATAAATGTGATAAATGTCATGTAGACAATAAAACATGTGATATTGTTTACAACACACCACATATTTTTATGTGATTAAAAAAGTAGACGAAAAATAGATAAATGTATGAGATAAAAGAAGAAGATATAGCAAGTGTGATTTTAAACGATCCGATGAAAATGTTGGATCTTTAAATGCTGAATGGGGAAAACAACCAAGTTCAGGATGGAAGATGGCCACAAGTCGAGATTGTAAGTGATGGTCAAGATCCTTGGTGGATCTCAAGTATGGAGGGTTGTTGCAAACTAAAGTGGGTTGACTTAATCCTGAGCAAGTTGAAAGTAGTAGAATTTTACAGTTAAAAGTCCTAGAATCATGATCGCTTCAAGGAGGAGGAGGAGAATCTAACACAATTTGACTCAAACATTTTAGAGAGATGACAAATTGGGCCCAAAAGAAGTTGACTAAGTAGTTATGAAGTTCTAATTGTTTAAGAATAGAGAAGATGAATATTATAACATGCTTAAAAATCATATTAGCTTTGGTATTTAAAAAAGCAGTGTCCTCAATCTAAAGTAAAGAAAGGTGGATTGCTCTTAGCAAGTGGCTTTGATTGGCCAAGCTGCTAAATTGTGGCGCAAGGAATTGAGGCGCCATCCATGCACTAATATTGCTAGTGGATGCAACCGCATGAACCACATTCTTGACTCCTAATGTGCCAAATAGAGATTTATGTATTAAGTAAGATGAAAGAATTTGAGCATTGCAACAAAAAGATAAAATCATGATAACTATACAAATTTAAATGTGTTTGTGAAACCACTGTATAATTTCCGCTAGTTAGGGCCCTTACTCACCAAGACTTCTGTCCTTTTTCTTCTTTTTTCACTGTGATCTCATTGATTTGGGGATCCCTATTACATACTCAATGATCCGTGGATCAATCCCTATTGCTTACTGTTTAACTTGTGGAAAATTGTAATTATTTTAAAATTATTATTTAGCCAATATATCAATCTGTAAACTATTGTAACCACCTCTTTTATTCTTTTGTTGTAGCATGTTGCATCAAATTACATTGCTAAATTTTTCCTTTACTATTTTTTCCTGTGAACAGAAACACAAATTCTCTCTCCATAGACAATAGTAATAATACCCACATATCCTTGGCCTTGACTTCTCTTGGAATTGAGGGATGTAATCTAAATTGAATGGGAGAGTTTCAAAACATCTAATTAACATTCCGTTTGAATAGAAAAAAGTATCTAACGTGGTCTCAATTGATTCACAGGTTCTTAAAGGGGAAAAGAAAGTTGTGTTTTTACAAGGCGCAAAAAGATAAAAATGACTTGCGATGAGCACCTATAACAACATCTGTAGTAGGTGCTTATATTCAATCATTCTTAGGTATTACTGCCTCTTATCATGCCTTTACAGTCTCAAATTATATGGTCAATCTCTTTCATAAATTTATTTCATATCCCTCTTATTTTAGCAACAAGAAAATAATTATGGTTGAAGGATCCTTTGCCATCATGTCTAGTGAATGAAATATTCTTATAAACAGATTCCTCACAGTTTGAAATGCCCTTCAAATGCCTAAATTATTTACCAATTTTGTATCCATTCAAGAAGAGGCCATGAGAAGGATGCATGTGAGTTCTATGTGAAAGGGCATGCAATTGGAGGGAAATCTGAGTTTTTTTTTATTTTTTTTCCTTCTTGAAAATCTAATGGTAGAGCTACAGTGCTTTCTAAGCTATCTTCTGCTGATGGCACACTACATGGGTTTTTTGGGGATGAGGAACTGAATGCATCAATCTCCTTGGAAGCACTGTTCACAGAAGATATATTTTATTAGCTTCCCTATGTTGAACAGTAATGTTCGTTCTGTTTTCCTTATTGGTATAATGGAGTTCTGGTCTGAGCTTTGCTATTTTTGTTGTGTGGCTTGGGGTTGGGTTTGTGGCCTTTTATGCCTTATTTAGTTTTGTAACTTCTCACTGAAATAATGAAAGTGGAATTTTCTAGAAAAAGGATGGAATTGAAAGGAGTTAATGTTTCACGTAGAACCAATTTGTTTCAATGTAAGTGTTAGTAGTTTGTTTCCAAAAATCAGTGTCATTTATATTTCTTTGTTTTGCATGGATCAATTATTGCAAATTTAGTTTCAGTGTTTGTTTGGATCGTAATGATTTTGTTTTAAATTTTACTGGTCATTCCATCAATTTTACATTATTTTATTGCTATCATGAATTAAAGTAATATTTTGACCCATCATCTCTTTAATGTTTGGCTATTTTATTGTTATGTTTTGAAAAAATTAAAAATGAAGGTGAGTTCCTAACGCTCACAAATGGTTTTTTTTTTCTCAATTTTTTGAAGGCGAGTTACAAAGTTAGGAACACATTTTCATGAATATTTTATCAAACAAACGCTAGAATTATATATTTTTATTTCAATCGCTTGGAAACACGTACTTTGAAAGAAACTGCCCCTAAAATATTCTTTATGTTCTCTTCTATAATTATGTTAAAGCCTATGTTTGACTTCATGTCATTGTCAACTCCCTGATCTATTATTAAAACGGCTTTGAAGGATCATTTTACTTTGTGATTATGAATCTTTTCATCCGTTGTTATATTCTTTTATATTTTCCTTAAAGAGAAAATTTTAAGTCACGAAATTCTGTAGCATTTATGCATATCAAGCGTGTAACTTTTGTATTGTTTGATTTGATTGAACCATGGAATCTCTCTATGGGAGCACTAGATGGGGTCATGATAAAATTAATTGGTGTTTGACTTTTTACTATTACCTACGGAATTTCTTGCAAAGCTGTTCCCATGAAGTTTTACTACCATTTCAGTTCCTTTTCATATCTTTGCTGACCTGTGAGATTTCTTACCCTTGTTGAACATGATACATTCAGGGAACAGCAGTTACCAAGTTGAAGATTGCTCAAAAGGAAGCTCTTGGTGTGGCTGAGAAAAGGATGGGAAGAAGAGGTCCGGGTAGCGTTATTGGATCCAGTGCCGCCGGTTGTGCTTGTGCCTTATTATCAATATATAGCGTGGGTGGATCTGCATTTTCAGAAATTTGGCGGCTTGCTTTTGTGGCTAGCTTCTGTACCAAATTAAGTGATACCGTTTCTAGTGAAATTGGAAAGGCATATGGGAAAACAGCGTAAGTCTTATTTTTCAACACTATTTTTTGAATTTCTATGCATTCAGTGGATTAATTATGCAAGCATTTAAGTTTTTTTATTCCAAATTCTTCACAGTAATTGATGCTTGGTATCACTTTTCAAGTTGTTTGTCAATTTGATCACTGCTGTCAAATGTTTTGAAGGACCATTGACAGCTGATTTATCCTTTCTGCTGGTTTTATGTACCTTCTTACGCTACCCAAGGATCATTTCGCCTAAAATCTCAACAACAACATCAAGCCTTTGTCCCACTATGTGGGATCGGCTACATGAATCCTTTTTCTCCATTGTGTCATATTAAAAGTCAAATTCTTATTTAAATCTAATAAAGATAGATCATTTCTAATATATTTTTAAACCAAGCCTTTTTAGGTCTAGCTCTGCCTTTCTTAACATAAGTTAAATCTAATACCTCAACTTTCCTAACCGGGTCATCAGAAGGCCTCCGTTTAATGTGACCAAATCAGAAGGCCTCCGTTTAATGTGACCAAATCAGAAGGCCTCCGTTTAATGTGACCAAACCATCTAAGGCGACTCTCTCTAATCTTATTTTCCACTGGAGCTACTCATTTCGTATCCTATCTCTAAGGGTAAAGCCACTCATCCACCTAGGCATCATCATCCACCATTGCAACACTTAACTTATTATTATGCTTCTCTTTTAATGGCCAACATTCGACACCATAAAGCAATGCAGATCTCACCACCATCTTATAGAATTTTCCCTTAAGTTTGAGGGGGACTTTTCTATCGCACAACAAGCCCAATGCATTCCTCTACTTCAACCATCCAACTTGAATTCTGCTGATAATATCCCCATCTATTTCACCATCACTCTGAACAATAGATCCAAGATATATAAAACGTGTACTCTTATTAATGACTTGATCGCCCAAAGTCACAATCCCTTTATTAGGTCTATTGCTACTAACATTACACTCCATATATTCAGTTTTAGATCTACTCAAGTGAAAATCCTTAGACTCTAAGGTTGACCTCCGTAATTCAAGTTTACCTTCAACTTCCTCTCTAGTCTTATCAACAAGAAGAATATCATCAGCAAAAAACATCAAGGTACATTAAGTGAAAAATTATGATTTACTTCTCAATCAAGCCCATGTACACTCCCATGTACACTTGTCAACTTTACAACTTTCTTTTAGCTAAAACAGCGAAGTAGGATTTTTTTGTATGGGATCAAGATCAACCTTTACAAGAAGATATATTAAGTGAAAAAAACTTGAAGTGCTAGATGCACTAGCACAAATATATAGAAATAAAATAAAACCCCAATAGGGAGCTCCACGGACTTGCCAGATTAAGAAACGACCTAGTTGTTTTGGAAACCAGGAAATACTTTTTAGCATGAAAGACAATAGAGAGCTTCAAATTACTTCCAACTACATAGGCCAATAGATCTTTAGAACAGTTCAAAAGAATTCACCAATATAGAACTTTGAATGGTTGCCAGAGAGGCAGAACGAAGGCAGATAAGTTAGCAAGTACAAGTTTTGAATAATTCTGTTTTAAGAAGTAAATCGAGTCTTCAGCATGGAGGGTATTTCGAGGCAAAGCAGCTAAGGTTGGTTGGCGAAAATAGAGGGAAATGGTAGGTTCTAATTTGAAATTGTGGAATATTATATTTGGAAGCATGCGAATGTATGGGCAATGTTATATTCTCATTTTATCTGCATGCCGTGGGTCATAATCTTTAGTATCTGTTCTTGATGCATTTATATTTTGGTTTATTTTATTTTGATGTAATTTGAACAATATTAGTTGTGTTTTATATTTTTTTTTAGCTATCCAATGATGGAGAACATCCAATGATCATGGTAGGATGTGCTTGGGCATGACAAGGCTTGGATTTGCTTGCATTTGGGTCATTTTGTCCTTGGGCTGTTTGCTGTATTTCGGTTTGGGCCTTGACTTCTCTCGGGTTGGGCTTTGGCTACTTGGTTTTAAGCTAAAAAAGTTGGGTTCTACTCGGTGCTAGCTCATTAATGCTTGAGCTGAAATTTAGCTCATTATTTGGAGGAGTAATTGCACTTCATAGCTCATAAATTCATAAATGTATGTGGAGTGGTTCTTATCTCTTCCCCTTCTTGTGTCTTTTTGGTTCCTTTTTTGTGTTGTTCCCGTGAAACAATCTGGGTATTTGTGTGGGCTCTTCGGTTTCTCCCCCTCTGGCTGATTTCCTGTGGCTCCTCTGTCCCGTTTTCTGTGTTGACTCCTCGGGTCCCTCTCTGGTTGCTTTTCCATGGCATCCTGGCTGTGTTTCCCGTGGCTTTCCTTCCTTTTTTCTGTGCAGTTTTTGGGGGTTGTTGTGGTATCTTTTGGCCCTTCATTTTCCCGAACCTGATTAGTTTTGGTTGGAGGTGGAGTGGCTGTTTGACTTCTTTCTTTTGCTTATAAATTGAAGAAGTTTTGGAATGAAGAAGGTTGTTGAATATTTGAGCAAAGTCTCTACTAAAAACCTGAGGGTTTCTTCTCTTGGAAAAGTTTGTGAGCTTGTTCCACCCCCTTTCCTCCTCTTTATTTCGTTTTGACTTCTAACCTCTTCTTCTCTACGCAAGTTCCACTCCACCTGTATCCTTCTTCTAGAGCCTTTGGAAGTTGTTTGTTGGCTGATTTTGGGAGACATTTGCCGGAGGAGTTTTGTAGAATGTTGGACCCTTTTGCAGTGGTGGACCCTCGGTTTGCAAGCCTAAGCACTATTTCTCATATATTTTCCTACTCTCGTTGCATGTGAGGAAACCGCTTGACGATTTTTCTGAGGATAACATTTTTATGTTATAATTTTGTTTTGTTTGATTTGATTTTTCGTTTATCTGGATGTTTGTTTGGATGTTTGCAAGTTAAAGTGAATCGAGTTTGATTTTGTGTCCTTGTGTTCTCCAACTTGGCTTTTCTATCTAGTTTGCTTGCATCAGTTCTTAACCAATGAAATTGTTTTAAGAGTAGTTCGATAAAAAAAAAAGTTTTGGGTACAAGAGAGTAAGAGATCAGGTGAAAGTAAAATCATCTTAAAATCTTGACAATGCATCTGTTAACTCTATGAATATGCTTGGTGATGTCGGACAAGTTGGATTTTTTTTTTGAGACAAATTTTTTTTTCCACTATTTACTCAACACAAAACTCACTAAGTTATGACTAGCTACTAGTTTTAACTAATATAAGATATTATAAGTTCAAATAAAGATGATATTTATGATATTTTTATATAAGAACAAGAGTGACAAACTAGATAAGAGGTATTATAAAAAAATGAAGAACATTGAAAACATAATAAAAATGGAATTCTATGATGGAAACTAAACTAACCATTAATGTAATATATATGATGGATTATTTTTATGAGCAGTCTTAATTGTGATCTTCCTTTCTTGAAAGTTTGTCGATTTGGGATGTACCGCTCACCCTCAAGAAATAATTTACTTTTGGAAGAGAATACAAGAAGAGTAGAAAACTTACAAAATGATTCTTCAATCTATAATCAAGTGCTTAGCATTACAAGGAGACTCCCTGTTTAAAGGAATAAAAATGGAGAGACTAAAATACACTAATCTACCTCCAAATTTAAATATATCACCAAACTTTACTTATTATCGTTATTTTATCTACCATTATCATCACACCTACCATCATTATCATATATACTACTAATCCTAATAACATTAATCCCTTCGTAGGCCATGACATAATGGCATAATATATAGACCAATAATAAAAAAACTTCAGCATCAACATGCATAAAAGCAATCATCATCCTCTCCAGCTTCATGGAATTTTACGCCATCGAATGAACCCCAAGTACATAAGGGAGTTGATATGGAAAATTAAGTTGCAACTGTTCAAAGTCATTCCTAATCCTGAGGGATGAGATCTCTAGATAGAGTAAACTTATGGGCTCTCTATTTTGCATCAAATATTAATGGCTTACTCAATAACGATAGCAATATTGGTGATGAAGATGTATTCATGGGCACTTTCTGCATGTTAGTAGGCAAACTAGAAGGAAAAGCATGGACAATAACATTAGAAATATTTTAATGTCATAAAGTTAAGTTTACCACACTTAATGCTGCAAAAATTCTAGTATTATATGAAGTTCAAGTTCATATGTGATGTGATACAAACATGGGGAAACATGAATTGCAGTTTAGAGATTAGTGAAAACTTTAACTTTGCAACATTAACAATAAAATTTAGCTTACTCAATTAGGATTCAAGAAAATTCGTGAGAGATTAAGCGGTAGACATTGACTACACTTGAGAGTTACAAGAGTCTTGCAAAAGATAACCAAAAGATAACTAAATAATGTAAATAGCTTTCACTAAAGCCACACGTTTAAAGTTTAGACCATTCACCTTGAGGTCCGACAATCTCTCTTTGAAGTGGAGGTTAACGGAAGAGGGTTGCAAGAAAACTTAGCGATACCACTAAGACACATGTGATGCCAAGAGGACTCGTCGCCGGGGAGGA
The DNA here is from genome assembly GCA_022539455.1 of Dendrobium nobile. Classification (NCBI taxonomy): domain Eukaryota; kingdom Viridiplantae; phylum Streptophyta; class Magnoliopsida; order Asparagales; family Orchidaceae; genus Dendrobium; species Dendrobium nobile. The sequence continues at coordinate 6,058,445 of CM039735.1, read as the reverse complement.
AGTGGGAGTTGGAGAAGCGGGCGGATGACTTTCGATGATCCATGTGTAGTCGGAGAATTGGTCGTTGAAGGCGTCCACTAGTGTCGGTAAGATCCGATCCAAGTAATCTTCGACGGTATTGTCGAAGCCAAAACCCACGTCAAAGAAAGGCGATCTAAGGACGTGAATGTGGCCGTAGGTGTCAAGTTCGATTCCGTAGTCAACGGCGAGATCCGCCATGCACCATGAACTTGAAGACGAGGAATCCCCTCAATGAACCAAGAGAGAAGAGAGGGGCCGGTTTGGAGAGGAGGGAGGGGCCGGCGGTGGATCTAGGGGAGAGGAGAGGGATTTCAGTTTTAATGGGTTTGGGAGGGAAAAATTATGAAATTTGAACTCCCAATTGAATGCAATTAATGCACTAATGGAAATTAAATTAGGTTGAGATTAATGGGGGCCGGCGGTAGAGAGAGAGGGGAGGGAAATAAAAAAAAACTGAAGTTATTTTCAGTTTTGGCACAATTGGAGGAGGAAACATTTGAGAATAATTGGAATTTCAAATAGGAGGAAGTATTAATTTCCTCCTTAATTGAATCCCACAAAAAGGGGGCCGGCGGCATGGCTAGGGGAGGAGTTAGGGAGAGGGGGTGATGGGGTTTCCAAAGTTACACGATGACTAGGAAAATGTTTTAAATTAAATCCAAATCCATTTAATTTGAATTAGGATTCATTCAAAACTTTCCATAAATAGAATTTCCAAATTAGGAAAGAAATTGAAATTTGAAATTCAAATTTCAATGTGAGGTGGAGGAGGGAGATATGAGGAGGTGGTGGAGAGGGAAGGAGGCCGGCGGCAAGGTGGCCGGCAGGTGGCCCTAGGGATGGCGGCAACGAGAGCTTGTGAGGGATTTTACTTCTTCAAACGATTAGTCTTCGCTTGCGAGAGACTATGGTGGAGGCGACGAACGTTGCAAAGGATCACTTGGAGAACTCACTAAGAGATCTCTAAAAGAAAGAACTCACTAAGAGATCTATAAGTTGGAACTCACAAAGAGAACGCAAGAGAATAAATTTTTCATTTCAATCATCATCATCTATTACAAGAGAAGGGCCATATAAATAGGCCTCACAATGACAAAGAAAATCAAAAGACTAAAATACCCCTTGGGCTACAATAGCTACCAAATACCCATAAGGGCAAAAACAGAAAAACATAGAATAAAATTAAACTACTACATAAAATGATGAAAATAAAGATCATGATCGTGGCCGTCGATCTCCGACATCTCCTGAAGGTACATGTGTCGTAATCTGATGTCCCCATCATTCTCCCCAAGTGGGAGAAAACTCGACCCCGTCGAGTGAGTGTCTCTAGAAGCCTCGTACCACTTCAGCAAGTCCAGGTCCAATCTCTGTAGCTCATCTCGGTCGATCCACACGTTCTCCGTCTCCGGCTTTCCTGCCCATTGAACCAGATACCGTCGGCGACCACCGTCGTTAGTGGAAATTATGTCGTCGCTAAGTATTGCTTCAATCCTCTCCGCGGTAGGTAATGTGGGGATTTTTGGGAGTGGAGGTAGGCTGGGGATCTCACCAGGTGGGGACTCACAAGGCTCATCATGTAATGGATTGGTGGGGGTTAAACTCTGGCCCCTCATAGGTTACAAGGTCTTCAACGTTAAAGTGAGGCTAAAGTTAAAACCTTCGGGAAGGTCTAGCACATAAGCATTACTGTTAATTTTGGAAATTATTTTGAAAGGCCGCGCGCTTCTTGCGTGTAATTTCTTAACGGTTCCTTGTGGGAACTGCTCCGGACGAATCCGAACCATCACATAATCTCCCATTTCAAATTCGTTAAATCTTTTATTGAGGTCTGCATTAAGTTTATAGCTAGCATTGCTCTGTTTAATTCTTTCATTAATTTCTTTGTGCAATTCATGTAAATGTGATGCAAATGCAAGAGACCGAGTGTGCAAGATGATTGACAAGACTCATGAGCTTACAAAAGTTTAAAACAACAGACAAATTAGGAAGACAATAGGCTACAACACTCACACAACATACTAACTCACACGAACATGATGCTAGAACAGGTGGACGAGTCACAAAAGAGGGGTCTAAAGTGTTTGGTCTAATGGAACTGGTGTGGGGGGAGCAATGAAGACATCCTTAGCTAAAAGGGCTTCTCCACAGAGCATCTCAGCTCGGGTCACAGACAGTCTCCTAGCGACGGCAGGGTACTCTATCAAAGTCATCCAACTAGGAGAGAGAATATCCTTACTAGGGAAGGACAAAGATATCGAGGGCATAATGTATGAATCAGGAATATGATAATACGATGGGTCATGACTTACTACCATAGTAGGATAGCCCAAAGAGTGACTAGCGGGTAGGGGACTCAAGAGATGGGGTAGGGTTTCCCTAACAGAATTGGGCACAACTGTTAGAAATGTGACCTGAAAGTATGGGCTACGACTCTCTCTGACACCAAGGTCGGTGATATAAGTCCAATCACGAGAGGTATACTCTGTCAAATGCACCTCTAAAGGAGCAACTCCTAGAATAGAATTCAATAAGACAAAAGGAAGTTCAGGGTTCAACTTAGGCTCATAATCTTTCAGATTCACATTACTATCTTCCAAGCTCACATTATTATCCTCAAAAGGATCAGGTTTGGTTATCACCCTAAGATCACTGAATCCGGGGTCACTTAAGTCAAGGTTTAAGTCAGGTATTAACTTCAATTTCCTCATTTCCAATTTGATATTATCCACATTGTCATCAGAATTATTCAAAATTAAATCAGAATTATCAAAATTATCCGGAGTCATCTCAGTAGGTGTTACAACTAAATCAGGATCTTCCAAATTCAAATTCAAAGTGTTCGATGTCCGATTAGCTCCTTTCGATGTCACATTACTATCATCCAGGCATACTTTGTCCAAAGGCTTATCCTTGAGGAGAGTAGGATCGGGGTGGGTTAAGGTGTCGACGTTTAAAGGTTCCAGCTCTCCTAGCTTAGGGTTTAAGTCATTCCGTGAGTCTGATTCAATCTCTTCAGTTTCATCCTCAAAGAATTCTTCGTTATTAGTGATATCATTAGAGCATCCACGAAATGGATGCACTCAGTCTCAGGTTCAGGGGACCTCTTCTCCTTAATGTTTTCCTTTCTTATAATCATATTTGTAGGGTCAAGAACTGGGGAGGCTAAAGGTTGACTGGGATGGCTAGAAGTAGGTCCAAGCGGGGAGTCATAAGAGATTGGTCTAACAGAAGGCCCAGTAGAGGGTCGGCCACCATGGTTAGGTGAAGACCTATAGGGTCGGGCAGCAACCATGATGTTACTAACATATGTGTGACCATAAGTAGGGGAAAGGTATTTTAATCCAAGTTCTCGTCTCATGTTTTTCCAATCGGAGGTAGGGTATTCGCCACGAGACTCTTTATGATCTTCTATCCTCATCCAAAATTGGAGAGCACTACCGCTCAGGTGTGACCTAGCAATGCTAAACTGGCGAGAATTAGGGATTTCATGTGATTCAAAATAGTCCTCTAATTGTCTAACACATTCCCTAAAGTAGTAAGGGTCCGATAAACCTTCAAAGGTGGGTAGACGGCAATGTGGCTCAAAGTGAGTTCATTGTGGCTTAAACTCGGGTCTAGGTTGAAAAGCAGAGTGAGACACATAATTCAAGTGGGGATAGTCAATAGGTTTCTCCGTCATAATTTTAGTCATATTGCCCACTAGGTTAACGATGTCATCTAAACTCTTTTGGAGTCTTATCGGGTCCATTGGGAAGCGTCAAGTGACACTCAAGGATGATTGGGTGTAAGGGACAATACTCTACGAGGAGGAAACATAACTATGACTTGCTATAAAGTGCAGGAAAATAATGGGCAGCAAGCTACACTGGTGGTTTAAGAAATCTAGGCAGTTAGGAAGGTGGTAAAGTTAAGGACAGCACCTAAACTCGAAGAAAACAAGCTTCTAACGCCTCTAAATGGTGTAGTTAATGAGTGGACAGCAAATTACAGCTGTGGGAGAAGTTGTCCAAGCAATTAGGTTAACGTCTAAGGTGAGGATAGCACTTACAACTAAGGTAGGAAGCTCCTAAGGCTCCTATATGCTGCTGGAATGCTATGGACATCAACCTAACACAATGAATTAAGTCGTCTAAAAGTTAGGGGTAGGTTTACTTCACTGGACAGCAACTTTGGACAGCTTAAGGGTCACTTAAATGTCTCTAAAAGTGCAGGAAACGTTCTGGACAGCAGTGTTTTCAGGTGTGGTAAGTATTCTAAGTGGTTGGGTGAGATGTAAAGGCTAAGACAGCACTTAGATGAAGTAAACTGCTAGTGTACTAGGATGAAAACATGCAGGAAATTGCTGGACAGCACACAAAAACAGGAATTAAAGTTATCTAAATGATGCTATGTATGCAAACACCTAAAGACAAGTTGAAATAAATTCCTAGGATGCATCTAGCACAAGTAAAGCATGCTAACCATGCTCTAATACCAAGATGATGTGATACAAACATGGGGAAACATGAATTGCAGTTTAGAGATTAGTGAAAACTTTAACTTTGCAACATTAACAATAAAATTTAGCTTACTCAATTAGGATTCAAGAAAATTCGTGAGAGATTAAGCGGTAGGCATTGACTACACTTGAGAGTTACAAGAGTCTTGCAAAAGATAACCAAAAGATAACTAAATAATGCAAATAGCTTTCACTAAAGCCACACGTTTAAAGTTTAGACCATTCACCTTGAGGTCCGACAATCTCTCTTTGAAGTGGAGGTTAACGGAAGAGGGTTGCAAGAAAACTTAGCGATACCACTAAGACACATGTGATGCCAAGAGGACTCGTCGCCGGGGAGGAAGTGGGAGTTGGAGAAGCGGGCGGATGACTTTCGATGATCCACGTGTAGTCGGAGAATTGGTCGTTGAAGGCGTCCACTACTGTCGGTAAGATCCGATCCAAGTAATCTTCGACGGTATTGTCGAAGCCAAAACCCACGTCAAAGAAAGGCGATCTAAGGACGTGAATGTGGCCGTAGGTGTCGAGTTCGATTCCGTAGTCAACGGCGGGATCCGCCATGCACCATGAACTTGAAGACGAGGAATCCCCTCAATGAACCAAGAGAGAAGAGAGGGGCCGGTTTGGAGAGGAGGGAGGGGCCGGCGGTGGATCTAGGGGAGAGGAGAGGGATTTCAGTTTTAATGGGTTTGAGAGGGAAAAATTATGAAATTTGAACTCCCAATTGAATGCAATTAATGCACTAATGGAAATTAAATTAGGGTGAGATTAATGGGGGCCGGCGGTAGAGAGAGAGGGGAGGGAAATAAAAAAAAAACTGAAGTTATTTTCAGTTTTGGCACAATTGGAGGGAGGAAACATTTGAGAATAATTGGAATTTCAAATAGGAGGAAGTATTAATTTCCTCCTTAATTGAATCCCACAAAAAGGGGGCCGGCGGCATGGCTAGGGGAGGAGTTAGGGAGAGGGGGTGATGGGGTTTCCAAAGTTACACGATGACTAGGAAAATGTTTTAAATTAAATCCAAATCCATTTAATTTGAATTAGGATTCATTCAAAACTTTCCATAAATAGAATTTCCAAATTAGGAAAGAAATTGAAATTTGAAATTCAAATTTCAATGTGAGGTGGAGGGGGGATATATGAGGAGGTGGTGGAGAGGGAAGGAGGCCGGCGGCAAGGTGGCCGGCAGGTGGGGCTATGGTGGCCGGCGGGTGGCCCTAGGGATGGCGGCAACGAGAGCTTGTGAGGGATTTTGCTTATTCAAACGATTAGTCTTCGCTTGCGAGAGAGTATGGTGGAGGCGACGAACGTTGCAAAGGATCACTTGGAGAACTCACTAAGAGATCTCTAAAAGAAAGAACTCACTAAGATATCTATAAGTTGGAACTCACAAAGGGAACGCAAGAGAATAAATTTTTCATTTCAATCATCATCATCTATTACAAGAGAAGGGCCATATAAATAGGCCTCACAATGACAAAGAAAATCAAAAGACTAAAATGCCCCTTGGGCTACAATAGCTACCAAATACCCATAAGGGAAAAAACGGAAAAACATAGAATAAAATTAAACTACTACATAAAATGATGAAAATAAAGATCATGATCGTGGCCGTCGATCTCCGGCATCTCCTGAAGGTACATGTGTCGTAATCTAATGTCCCCATCAATATGCATTAACTCTTATGTTCCTAGCAATTATCCAACTTCTCTGACAATCATCTTTTGATTGGAACTTGCTCAGATCTTATTCTTATCAAGAACACATATCCCTTTTCAAAATCAATAGATTCTTTATGTAAATTAACACTAGATTTATGTTTACAATAAATAGGTTAGTTTTTGTTGAATTTTTTGGTGAAAATGATACAAGATTTACACAAAAGATGTAAACTGATTTGAAGAATGTAAACATACAGTTTTAATATATGGAAGGCCAAAGATAAAGTCTTTAATCAAATGCCTAAGTATAAGGGGTATGTCTTGAAATTGCAAATGAGACCTACTTTAGCAATGTTTGTACTTTCTCATAATTTTTTTTTTCTAAAGTGGCTTCTTGATGTCTGAACTCTTGTCGTATATTGTTACACAAACTATCCTTGACGTTGCCTCACACTGCCATTTCTTCCATCAACCATCAGTATAACCTATCTCGTATAATTCATGACTAACAACTCCTGAGTTATTTTTTGAATGAGCATTTTGTGACTGCAAGTTCCAACAAATTAAAGTATGGTGGTTTAATTTAAGTTTGACAAACACGATTTTTTTAGTAGTATTATACCTCTACAAAATAAAGTATGTCTCTAATTGATCAATCCATGGGTCAAGTTTTTCTGTCTTTCGTTCCATGTGTCGTTCGTCCCATCATAAGTGATACGTCCTTGAAAAATTATCTTGATCGAGCATGAATCTCGAGGCAAAATCAAGTTGGAAACTTCCGAAATTAAAATTGGGATCATCCGAACTCCGATTTCAGCAAACTTATAGTCGAATTGAACGTCTCGGAAATACGAACCCAACAACACCAAATTCGACTCAATCCAATCACAAATGGGTCTGAATCGAGGACTCAAAATGCTATTGGAAAGTTCTAACCACAATTTGGGTTACCAAACGGTTTCCAAACATGACGTGCTTATAGTCGAATCGAGTGGCTCGACAAGACGAATCCAATGAGCCCAAGATCACAGAATTTCGACATCACTAAGACAATCAAATGTCCATCAAACGATCCACGATCAAGGGATTCAACGTCAGCCGTCCATCCAAGCCACTCCCCATATGCCCTTGATCTCCCACCTATTTACGAGCCATGCCACTCTAGGAATTTATAAATAGACCCCTCCTCCCTCTTGAAAAGGGACCTGAAGCCCAAGAGATTCAAGAGAGAGATCAGAGATCGCTCTTGCCTCTTTTCTACTCCTCGACCACCGCCGGACTTCTGCTCGACCACCACCTGAGGTCTGGACTTATGTCGGACCACCACCTGAGGCTCAGACTTATGACGTACCACCACCCGAGGCCCGAACTTCTGCCGGACCACTACCTGAGGACTGGACTTCTCCGGACCACCACCTGAGGCCCGAATTTATTGGACCACCACCTGACGCCTGAACTTCTGTCGGACCACCACTTGACGCCTGGACTTCTGTCGGACTACCACCTGACACTTGGACTTCTGTCGGGCCACTACTTGATGCCCAAAGTTCTATCAAAGTACCGCCCTACTACAACAGTCTTTCTGACCCCGATCTCTGGCCAACTACGGTCTTTTGGACCCCTGTCTCCTACCGACTATGGTCCTTCCGACCTCCGTTGCCTGCTACGGTCCTTCCGACCTACATCGCCAAACAACGGTATTTCTGACCTCGGTGTCCTGCATACTACGGGCTTTTCAACCTACATCGCCGGACAATGATCTTTCTGACCCCAGTCTCCTGCCTATTACGGCCTTTCCAACCTCTATCCTATCAACTATGGTCCTACCAACCAAGCAAACATGTATATGTTGATTTTTGTAACTTCCACCATGTAATGCGCTCTTTATGATGTACATTTGTGACATCAAGCCAAGACCTTCTCCCTAAGAAGGACCTCATTTGTAATCGACTGCAAATACTAGTGGATTCATTCAAACGAGGTCAGGTCCCGTGGTTTTTCCCCCTTTTCAGGGGTTTCCACGTAAAAACTCTGGTGTCTCTTATGAACGCTACACCCTCTCTCTTATCTGATTGCGCGCTGGATCTTTGTGCAATGCTAAGATGTTAAACTTCATGCAGAAAGTATCAACGCCAAATTATAAACATACTTAGAGGTTGGAAGTTCAATATAGCTTTTTTGGGACTATTTTGGATGGTTCCTTGAACCTCTTGGCAAAGATCATTGATCAATTTTTACGAGAGTATATTTGAATGATGACCTTCACATAGTGACAAATCATTTAGCTGCAGACAAATGAGAGCATCACAAATGTAGGTCATTACTTTCCGCTTAAGCTAAACAAGAAGTGGCTCTAGGTGTTGGGGCCGTATTGCATCTGGCTTTTGAAAATATTACTAGTTTAAGGAGTTGCATTACACATCGTGGCAAGAAATTGTCGAGAAAGCAATCTTTGCTTGGCTGTTTTGTTTCTGCTGCTGGATTTTTTGGGATCCATTTAAGTGGATATTTTGATTTAAAGAATTACCAATCTCCATTATCTTAATATACATGAGTCTTTATAGAAGATGGATTTATAAAGCTAACCTTAAACTGTTTGATTAATGCTAATGATGATGAAAGTATTACCACTGGCAAGCTCAAATTTTAATAAAAACTAAAACCTCCAACATTTTGGTCGATTAGTTGTATAACGCACGCACAGATCACACCTTGCAACTGTTTTTGACGTGAATTCCATGCTATGGCTGTCTGTTTAACTTTTTATATTTCCTGTTGAATATGTGATATTTTATTTGAAAATAAAATTTAACAAGCCAATTAAACTATATCCTATGTTAGTTTTTTTTAGATAATTATATTTAGTTGCTTAGTTACTGACTTTTGATTCCATAAACTATTTATACGCTAAACCTCAGACTGACCTTTATTAACAAATATGCACGGATAGTCAGTGATTTTGTTAGTTATTCAGTTATGGCTATTTTGTTTGTTTAAAGGCAGGTATCTTTTAACAACATTTAAGGTAGTCCCACGTGGCACAGAAGGTGCTGTTAGTGTTGAAGGGACTATTGCTGGAATTTTGTCTTCGGTTCTTCTTTCTACTGTCAGCTATTTTATGGGCGAGGTAATTTTCCTTTGCTTGGCTCTTCTTAATTATTGTTAATAGATAGAATTTCATTTTTTTTTCTTTTTATTAGCTTTCACACTGTTGGGCTTGAGGAGGAAAGCATGCTTTATTGGTTATGTATTTCCCAACCCTGATAAACTTAAAATTCTTGTATCATGCCATCTTTAAGTTGGCCATTGTTAGGAAATACTTGAGTTCGCAAGTAATCCTATCGAATCTACTTGAGTTCGCAAGCAACCCTAATACAAATTTGATCGAAACAGCGATAATAACCAAAATCGGGAAGAAATGGACAATTAAACAAAAGAGAGCTTTATTGAAAACTCAAAGCAAAGATACAAGAGATTCTCTATTCGAGAGGATGATCGTTCTCTCCAAATCTCTAGACGCGATGTCTAGAGCCCCAAAACATGCCCTAACCCCTTCATCCTTATCCCTATTTACTTTCATGCTGGCCCTAACGCCCCCCCCCTCTCTCTCTCTCTCTCTCTCTCACTAAAATACATTATTTTTATTAACTCAAATAAGCTTGCACCTCCCCAAAATACAATTAAATAAAATAGGCAAATAGTCACCTCCTTCCCAAAATACAATTTATTTAATTAAATCAAATAGGCGTGGACCCCAATGCTAGGTGGCAAACCAAGGGAGGCGGTTTGCACCGCCTCTTGTAAACATGTGCCGGCCCAGGTGGGGCCGGTTGGGTCGGTTCGGGAGGAAGTGAGGAACCGACCCTCCCCAGGTCGGTGTGGCTTGCACCGACCTATTAGCCATCTGGTTTGCTTTTCTATGTACTACTAAATACAATGCTGATGAGCATCCGAAACTATTGTATTGTATAAATTGTTTTATAAAATGCACTTGTTCTGGTTTTCCTACCCTGAATTAAAATGATGAGCAGCTGCAGGATTTATAACTATGCAATAGAGCAGTAGGCAGTTCGTGTTTCTTTTGGAATTCACAAGTGAGGTTTAGTTGCACAATAAGGATAATTTTTTTTTTAATAATTTTTTATTTGTTGATTTATTTATTTTTCTTGTGTTCAATAGAATATTGGTAATAGAGTAAGGAAATATATATACCGAACAACTAAGGAAAAAGATAAGAGGCTACAAATTGTAATCAAGGCACAATTAGGGTAGAAAATTATAAGCTATTTTAAGTGAACACTAGGAAATACCGAAATACAGTTTTGAGAAATTATTAAATATAAGTTTTAAGAAAGAAGTTACATTTGATCGAGATACAGCTTTTTATCTCAACATGTATCAAATTAATTATCATGGTATTAGATCAAATGATATCTCAAAGTTAATAAAACCCATTTCAAGATCCTTTCTTTGCTTCCTATATTTTTTTCATTCATTGTCTCAACCAAAAAAAAAGTTTTCATATCTAAGCTTTCTTTGATTCTCGAATACTAGCATAATTTTTTAAAGTTCACATGCCATTATTCTCTCTCATAATGTCAATGTACGGCACACAAGCTTGGATTCTTTACAATTAGCACGATCATGAATGTCCCGTATCTCTTAAATATTTAAATCAAATTGCTTCTTCTCTAATCATTTGACATCTTCTTAACCTTCAATTTTTAATTAAAAAAAAGTATTCATCAAACAACTGTATTATCTCCTAATCTCAATAGGTATCTCATTTACATATAAAATTTCACCTTTATGAATCTTCTTCAAAGCCATGATAATTAATTTGATACATGTTGAGATAAAAAGGTACGTGCTAAAGGTATGTTTAAGACTTTAAGTTATATATATATATATATATATATATATATATATATATATATATATATATATATATATATATATTAGAAATAGTTGTTGAATGATCATAGAGTTTCAATTCTAGTAGAATTACATAACGGGCGAAGATTGAGGCCTTATCTTTTTGTATTGATATTTGAGATGCTTAAAAATGATTTTCAAAATGAAGTTCCTTGGTATCTGTTTCCTATAAATGATAGTTATAATCATTGAAACGATTCTTGAACTAGTGAAAAATTTGAATAATGGAGAAAATATTAAGAAGATAGAGAGCTTAAAATTATTAGAACAAATGTTGGGTATATGAAATACAATTTCAGCCTGTGTAATATTAACAATAATTAGTCAATAAATATAAAGTGATACTTTTTTTTTTCTAAATATAAAGTGATACTTCAATGTGATATATTCAAGTATTTGACATTTATTATATATAAGAAATGGGGGTATGAATGTATGTGTAACTTATTGAGTGTGGGCTCCCTCATTCGTGGAAATTGATAGAGGAATTCCTTTCAGGAGGTAGATTATGCAAATGAATAAAATATTACCCAAAGATTTTACTCTACTCATAAGAAATTATTATTCTTGGATTGACGGTTTCTTATAGGCCCAAGCTACTATAGTTAATTAATCTCCTAATCATGGGAGATTACTTTCTGTCAATGTTAGTCATATGGCTCTCAATAGGTTTAGTGTTATGATGGATTCTCTTGAATTGCTGCATGATTTTGTTATAGGTTATCCCTCTTAGGCTCATAGAAGATTGGGAGAGGGGGAGGGAAATAAATGATAACAAATTTGATCAATATCTTATGATTCTATCAGTTTGGATTTGTCAGGGACCTTTGATTAGAGCAGGTAGTTGACATAATCTAACAAAATGATCTTTTTTTGGTTGCCGACTAGAGTTCCTCATAAACATAGAGTGGAAGCTTGCAAAAAGGGGCAATTTCTCAGACAACTATAACCAACAAGGACTTTATGCTCAATCAGATGCATTAAGCGAATCAACAACTTGAATTCATGACCATTGTGGAATAGATCAAGCTTTGACTGTGATTATAATATTGTTGTTCTGTCGCAATTAGAGTACCTGCTCGGTGAGAAGTTAAATTCCATGTTTTTATTAGTGAATGAGTTTTGAGCTTGATTTGCTCAACTACATTGATACATCACTAGATCCTTTATGAGCTTATGTCGAGCTTAAAATTGGCACCCTTGGCTAACTTGACGAGAGGGCAAAGGAACAATTGTGTTGGGCATAGAGGTCAATTTGTTTTCATATGGGTTGGTGTTGTATTTTATTTTTGGTATTTTAATATTACGTCGGGGCTGGATTTCGAGGATTGAATTTGAATACTAGAGATCTCCCTAGTTGAGATTTTCTATTTGAGGTTAGGGATAGTGGTGATGTTATTATGTGGGGACCTCAGATTTGAGCATTCAAAGTTTATTCTTCAAGATCCCCTTTAATTAAGATTTGCTTGTTCAATTCCCATTGTTAAGAATTATAGGTTGAGTTTTGAGGTTGGTGTCACTTGGTCCTTATGGACCTGGTGGTGATTCTATTAGGATTGGTATACATTGCCAGACAGTGGGAGTTTGTCATTAGCTCAAATGGAAGATAATGCTAATTAGGCGAATTTTGCGGTTGAGCTCAATTAGCAAAGGTTTTTGGGCCTAATTAAGCATATTGAGTGAATAAACGGTTCGAATGTCTAGTCATTAGGAATAGATCAAGCTTTCACCATTATTGTAATATAATGATGCTATTGAAATTTAACCAGCCACTAGTTTGAGGATACATGTCATGTTTTTATTGACAGAGATTTAGAGCTTGTTTAGGCTAGATTGCATTAACTTGGCATTGGCTTTCAAATCTTTGATCTTGCGCCTTCATTGCATGAGGTGAAAGGAATATTGTTGGCTAATTGGTTGTATTGTGGATCATTTCAGTCATGATAGTTTTGCTTGTTTGGCTATCAATGGGAAAGGCAAAGGCCTTCTGTATCTTGTTGGTACAAACATAACTGACAGTAAGGTTGACTTTAGTTAGAATTTTTGGTAGCTAAATCCATCTTTTGGATCGAAGGATCCTTAAGTATTCATCTTTTGACTTGAGAGTCATTTTCTTTACTTTTGAATGTTATGATAGTGGATTCATTGCCTATTATTTTTTTGATAATCTTGCCTCTTCTTGAGTTGGAAAGCATAACATTTGTCTTTGGCTTGTGAGTGTAATGACATTTTATTTGTGTGATTATGATTTTTTTTATTACTATACCTACCATTAGGGATAGAAAGTAGCCTCTAACGGGGATAAATTATTGAAAAAATATGCTAGGAATTGATCATGCTTCTTTTTTACTACGGCAAGGTGACTGAGTGATTAAAGACAGTTAACTAGTGTATGCCTCTAGGGATCCAACTAGCTCAGTGTGGTTTACAAAAAAACCCAAGGCACATTATTTATATCTTTAAAGTCCCGAGGTGTCACAACCTCGTCCGGAAACTCGAATTAATGAGGTGGGAACAGACGGTTGAACAATTATTACAATTCTTTCAATAATATTAACTGCTAAACGGACTAATATCTAAAATACAACTAAAGAGCCACTGACAAAAAAAAAATCTATTTTAATTTTGAATATATAATAAACCAATTGTTACCTATTTTCATTCGATCCTCTTTTTTTGTACATAAAATTTTCTCTTTCAGTCATTTAATTAATAAGAGATTTTCTTGACATTTTAATTTAACAATTTGAGTTTTCATAATAAACTCAGCGGACAATTAGAGTTTATAGTATATCAAATAAAATGTATATAAATAATCATGTTCATTTGTCACACTTTTCTTTTAACATATATATGAATATTTAATGTATATGTAAATTCAAATTCTATTCCTTTAAATAAACTTTGTTCCTTTTCTCTTTCCTTTATTCCTTTCCCATTTCATTTATTACAAGAGTACCATCAAATTTTCTACCAATGAAGGTACAACCATTTCCATTTATATTTCATTTTTCATTTAATGTACATGGGTTTGTTGCATCCCCAACCAGTACCATAAGAGGGTGAACTTCTAGTTTGCATGCATATACCTTTTCCATTTTAGTAATCATCCTTTCATGCTAAAATTTCCTCTTTTACTTTCAATTTCCTCTTCATATGCATTGTAATATTAATATAATATAATTACTTTTAATAAGTTATGTCTATCTTTCTATTTATAACATAGAAATTTATCCAAAACGTATCCATAATAATATATAAAATTATTTCATACTTCACTTTGAATGAACTATCAAATATATATATATATATATATATATATATATATATATATATATATATATATTATATATATATAATATATATATATATATAAATTTTCATAGTAATAACTACACAAATTTTAAATGATAAAACATTGTTATACTATAAACATAATTACCCACTTTAATTATTTTTGTTCGTTCAAATTATTTCAAATGCTCGAGCTTTGAAATAACTTTCCTTGATGCAACACCTAATTTCCTCCAAGAACCTTTGCAAACTTCCATTGTACAAAATTAACATTAAATATCCACCAAAACAACGTCGGATACTTCACATTATCAATTCAAATTTCTAACTAATTGAAGATGATCAAACATTTTGTTTAAATATTTTTCATAGTTTACCTGAAAAGTTCTTTGCTAAGTCGAGATTTTCACCAATGGAATTTCTTCATACTAAACAATCATATACTACTATTTTAGTCAAAATAAAGAAGTGTACGTTTATTTCTTTTCTAAATTTAAACAGGAAAGTTTAAAATTTAAATGATTTACTCCGTTGTCAGAAATGGAGATTCAATTCTTCTTCCTTCTGTCATTACTGTTGTTGCTCGTCTTCACTACCACTAGCTCTTTGTCGCTAGTGAATTGGCTACAATGTTAACCTCTTGGTTGAGAGCATTTGCAAGATGTGCCGCTTGCTTCACTATTGTTGTTGCATTGGGCTCGCTGTCAATTGCATCTTCCTTTGTGGACACCTTCCCGGATTTGAGTGCTTCCTTAAGTTGCACTTTTATAGGTGGGAGGTGTCGCTTTCTCCTAGTTTGGAGCAACCAAATCTAGTCCAGGTTGGTTAAAAAGATGAAAATAGGAAGGTTTAGGGTACTTACAAATACATTAAAATGATTGGAACTAATAGATTTTCTTTTTAATAATTATGTTAATTGGATGATAAAAAGATGAAGCATTGTGACATGTAGGTAGAATTTGTGTGAGATATGAGTGCGTAGAAAAAAAAAGTTGGTCTATCAAATACATATAAAGTTGCACAATAGATATGTATGAATATATTCACACATTTATAAGTTACAATAATGAAAGAAAAAAGAGGATAGTTGACTCCAAATAAGAAGGATACGGGTAACGATTTCAGAGCTGATATTAAATTCTATTTCTCATTCAAATAAGATTATTAGGGCTTGTTTGATGTGCGCGCGCGCGCGCGCGCGCGCACACACACATATATATATATATATATTGGACAACATATTCAATTAGCTTTTTTGTAAGTTTTTTAATTTCAATATTTTAAAATAAATCAAGTTATTTTTAAAACATAGGAAGTGATTTGTAGGTGTTTTTAGTGTATTTAATAAGAACTCCTAACTACCCGCCTTGCGAATCAGGTGGGCTAACCCCACATGACCACATCCATTGTAAGCTTGCCCCGTGCCCACCGCCGACCATCATGGGTACATCTGTTGTTCAACTCTGAGTCGAAGCCGACAACATCTTCGTCTCTGCCAACACCTCTAGTTGCGACGCCATCATCATTTTCCAAACCCCAAAAGAAGTCGACTTATGCATCAATTACAAAAATTTATATTTGAGATAGCAAATATATTTTAATTTTATATCAAAACATAAATAAAATAAAATAAAACAAGAACAGGAAAACAAATAATGATCCCGAGGCCCTAAAGAATCTTCTTTGAGTAAATCATTAAATGTTTAATCCATCAAGTTTTAATTTTTTTTGTAAACTATAAAAAAAAAAAACTTTGTTCATTTTTCTTTTCCGTTTTTGTGTACATAGTACCTACTTTTGTTTATTCTGCATGATTGCTACTGCAACTTTTCTCTCACAGGTAAGTGCACCTCAAGCTGCCATATGTGTTCTAGCTTCACAGATTGCGAACATTGGTGAAAGCTTTATAGGTGCTGCATTCCAAGAGAAAGATGGTTTCCAATGGGTATGGTGAAATTTGAATTTTTTCTGGAAATTTTTTTTTTTTTACATTTAATTACCATTTCTGAATGATGTTTTTTGTTTCATTTTATATTTGTTTTGTTCTAATAGCTAACAACAATTAACTTTTTGGGAATTTGTAGCTCAATAATGATGTCGTTAATGTACTCAACATCTCCATTGGTAGCATCTTGGCAGTTCTGATGCAGTTACTCATATTTGATGGCTGGCGCTGATGAGTGATATACAACAAATCCACATTTTCTGTGTTTCCCTTGCCTTTTTGGTTGTGCTATCTCGGTGAGTTGTTTTCTTGGAAACTTTGTAAACAGAACAATTAAATTTATGATTTTTGGAAACTAGGGTTTTAACGTATGTATATTTGAGTGTTCCAGAGATGATTTAATTGTGCTAAAGATGAGGCTCTCTAATTGCTTTAAGCATTGCATTATTGATATAATTAATTTTGTCCTAGAAAAAACACGTAGCTAAATTTTTTTATTTCAATGTACTTCTTAATTTGAGATACTATTTTTGGAGAAAGTTGAAGGTCACGCCCAGCCATTTCTTTAATAAAACGATATTACATGGCAGTTTATAAAGTGTCATTAGCCCCTAAAATTATAAAAAATGGGAACCTTGAAGAAAATTATCATTAAACAGAACAAAAGTAAAAGTTCCCAAGTTGAAAATAAGACTAATACAAAAAAGAGAGCTCATAGAAGACCCAATTCGTTATGCACACGTAGAAGTGGCTCTGCACAAGGAAGCAGTGATCTTTCTGTAGTATCTGTAATTCTCGGGCAAATAATTTGACATTGATTTTGTTATTAGGATATGGAACCGGTGGAGAGTACACTGATATCACTTATATGCATGTATTCACATTAGGGCATTAATGATAAACTTAATATTTGTTCTATGCCCTTGTTTGCCTAGGTAACATTGTCACCATCAATGACGTTAAGTTGAAAGGATCATAATATATTTATAAGATTTTATGGTAATCGCCCTTGCTTTGAAATGAGTGGATTCATATCTTTATCTAAAAAATTTTGAATTATTTTTCTTGTTCATCAAAAGATAAATTATATGGAGTTTTATAGAAATATCCTCATTAAATGGTAAACCAATCACTTTTGATAAGCAAGAAAAATAATTTCAAAAGTTTGTAGGTAAGTACAATAATTTATCTCATTTCACAAAGGGCAATTATCATAAAATCTGATATAATGTCAAACTAGGATTTCATAGCCCTAGTAATAATATCATATTGGAGGAATTTTAAAAAAGCGCGTACTTAAACTATGATTAAGAAAAAGGAGCGTACTTAAAAACCAAAAAGTTTTCCTAACATTTTAAATGGTTGGATCAAAGCATGTATTGAAAATGTAAACATTATCCCATTTGCATAAATGACACTCTTGAAGGTTTATTTAGCTCCTCATGAGGGTTAAAAAGAAGGTCGTTCTCTATCTTTTTATCTAACTGTATTGTTTTGGATGACCTCTCTAATCTATTTGAAAGAGCTATCTTGATGAATTCCCACTCAACTATTACAATGAGAAATCAACATTTCTCTCAGTTGCTTTGTGCAGATGATTTGTTAGTTTTTGGGAGTGACAATCTACAAAATATCTAAGCTCTCACTGAAATTTTAAGCACTTCAAAGAGCTCTTGGGGTTACTCTAAGCTTACCGCCAATCAAAATGAGCTTTGTTGGGTCCTGAATTTTTCTAGAGTCAATACTACCGTTATTCTGGGCATCCCTATATCAACTAAAAGGCTGCTAATATTTGATTTTTTTTCCATTAATGAACAAAGCCTCTCTTTTGTTAGACTGGAAAGCTAAATCTTTTTTATTCAGTGTTAGCTTGAAATTCCTGAGATTTATCATATAGAACAATCAAAATGAGCGTTGTTGGGTCCTGAATTTACCTAGAGTCAATACTACCTTTATTCTGGGCACCCCCCCATATCAACTAAAAGGCTGCTAATATCTGATTTTTTGCCATTAATGAGCAAAGCCTCTCTTTTGTTAGACGATTGGAAAGCTAAATCTCTTTTATTCACTGGTAGCTTGAAATTCCTGAGATTTATTATATGGAATATAATAGGGGGACAATCATAATTATGGGTTGCTGTAAATGCTTAAACAAACTCTGCTCTAGATTTGTGTATCATGGTGATATTAATTTTGGGAAACTGCATCTTGTTTCCTAGTTTAACACTTGTAAACCTTAAGGACCTAGGGGGTCTGGGTATTCCTGCTTTATCTGCTTTAACATATGCTTAAAATTGCTTCAATATCTGGCACATCCTTACTTACAACGGGCTTCTTTTAAAAGGATTGTTGCTAATGAGATTAGAAGATTTACATCTTTCTAAATAGGTTAATGCAGTAATATATCTCTTTTCTAGGATCCTGCTATAACGGTAAATATTTAAATGAGATTTTTGGCATTACTTCTTGATGTGAAACGTACATGTGATGGAGTTACTTTAAGAAATTAACGAGGGCAATTTAAACAAATAACCCCAAAGTAAAATTATCATTTATAGCAAAAGATTGATCTTTGGAATTCGTGGTCTTTAACTTGGTTAGGCAAAGTAGAGCAAGATCAATCAACCAAACAATTCAAGAAACACAAAGATAATTGTAAAACTACGATGGTAACAAGAGTCCACAATTTAATAATGAATACTTTCACCTTTGGAGTCCATACGCTCGACTTGTTAGGCTTTAGCGGAAGAAGGGTCTCCACATTAGAAAACGAGGTCACTCCGAGGAAGAAGGAGCCTAAGATTGTCGTTCTGGAGAGGTGGCCGGAGAGGTGGAGGATGGCGGTCGTCCAGGGATGATCCAACTGGCGGGACAGCAGGAAAAGATGCAGAATTTCTCTGGACAGCAGTCTTTCAGGTGCAAAACCCGTTGGAATGTTCTTCTTGGCTGCTAGGAATGTGGGACAGCAAAGTGGTCTACTGAAAACAGCTGTTATAAGGCTTCCCGTTGCTGTGGATGCAATGGCAAAGGCTGGAATTTTCTGGCTGCAGGTTTAAGAGGTAGGAAACTCCATATTTTAAGGAGTGGGAAGGTTTAAGTGGAGGGAGGGGGTCACGGGCTGGAGAAGGGCTAGGTACGGGTGAAGCTATAGGAGAAATGAACAAAAATCTGATCTGTATTCAGATTTTGAATAAAGAAAATTAAAAGGGAATTGATGGGGAGCATAGCCGGCCTTGTGTAGAGGAGAGAGAGCAATCAGATTAATTGCATGGCTTCTCATGAGGAAATCACGGAATTAATAAATCTGACAATTGATTATCAGATTTACTAATACAAGAAGGTTTCCTAATGGCTTGCTGTTAATCACGCTGGAATTCTTCCGTTAATGGGAAGAAATAAACCAGCAACTTTTCCTGATAAAGGGAGTTGTATAATAGAAATAGAATAACGCCTTGGCATGGGATTTCAAAAATTTGAAAAACATGGGATTTCAAAATTCCAAGTAACGGCTGGTTAAAGGAGCAATTAATCCAGCATTAATTGCTTGTTTTCCACGGATTGGGCAAATCAGAGAGAAACGGCAGCAATGGGCTGCAGAGAAAATTATCTCTGTGAGCTGGGGCTCACGGGTTGGGGCTGCTCACGGTGGAGTGGAGGGACGGTGGAGGGGAAGAGGAAGTTGGCTGCTCGGGAGGGCTATTGGCCGACGGCCAAAAGCCTGGAGAGTGGCTGGCCGACGGGAGGAGGAGCAGCCAAGGTGGCCGGCGGCTTGAGCAGCTCAGGTTAGGCGGCGGCAAAAGCAAAGGGGAAGAGAGAAAGGGAAATTTTAAGGATTCGAGCGACTATAAAATTACTAACCTTAATTATCTTCACTTTGGATTTCCACAAGATAAGATGGTATGAAAACTAGAACTCACAAAGAGATCTAGTCTCCTCCGGCGAACTCACTAAGAGATCTTGGAGGGGGGGAACTCACAAAGAGAACACAAAATATTTTTCATTTTATCAAAAACTGAAATTACAATGCATGAGGCCTCATATAAATAGGCCAAAATGAGAAAATAAGAAAAGACACAAATGCCCTTCCGGGCTACATAATCGACTAAATGCCCATAAAGGCAAAAGTGGAAAAAACATCAAAATAAATACGCTACTACATAAAATGACAAAATACAAGTCATGCTCGTGGCCGTCGATCTCCGGCGTCGACAATGCTGACGATGTTCTCATCACTTCTCTTCCTCCTAGCTTGGACTTTAATGCACCTCTCTCGGCCATCATTTGCCAGGTCAATTGGCGTTTCCCCGCCGCTTCATGTGATATTATATCTGCAATGCTGATTTCTTATGAATTTGGAGACAATATTCTTTGATTGGGATCTAATAAACCTCATTTCAGGCTTTTTGTTAATTAATATTATTCCGATCTCCCCTGGAGCCTTGGAGCAAATTTATATGGCACAAAAAGTACTCTTTGAGATATTTAGTTTTTTCTTAGTTAGCCATTGTAGGTGGATTGAAGACTGTTGATGCCTTAATCAGTTGAAATATTCCAATTAAGGTTAGATGCAATTTCTGCATTCTCTGAACCTGAAAGCATAAGGCACTTGTTTTTTGAATGCGATTATACTTTTGGCATACTTTGCAACATTCTTCCTTTATCCTCCACCTTTCTGCTTATACCAAACATTCTTCAGTTGTTTTAATATATTGCTGAGGTGCATGAGGCTTCTCGGGCTGTTAAAAATGTTACATATCTTTTTATTTACTATGTGATATGTTATTTGTGGAGAGAAAGAAACAACAGGAGGTTTGAGAACTAAATTCAATGCCAATCAACCTTGTATCACCATATCAAGAAGGCCATTAATGCAAAAAATTTTGTGCTAAAAAAATTATAAAAAATCAGAGGGCTTGTATTATGATTGATGGAATCAAAGTTGCAATATGAACGATGAGGAATAGGTGTTCTATTGTTAGACCGGTCCAGCTGGTCCAGCCGGTCCACACGGGACCGGCCCATGCGAGTAGGCGGAGAAGTTTGCCTCTCCTGTACGTAGCGCGCAAGCCGCCCGAGTCCAAAGAGCAGATTTGGAAGGAATTTTGAGGGATTTGAGAGGGAAATTTGAATGTAGGGACTGTTTAGGGATTTCTCATGCATTAAATAGTTTGTTTTCCTAGAGTTAGGGCATCTTGAATTTGGCTGAAATTTGAGATCACTTAGATCTAGGTTTTCTTTGGGCTCTAGCGGCATCTAGAAATTTGGGAGAGATTGATTCTCATCTAGAATAGAGGATCAATTGTATCTTGCTGTTTTTCTTCGTCCTCTAGTGAATTTCAAGTGATTTTCTCATATTTTCCTACAGTTTTCGCAAAACCTGAACTTTAGCTGCTGTTTTTTTCTGAACTCGAGCAGTTTTCTGGATTTATAGTGGTTGTTTCCTATTATCTACCTATCCGTAACTTCGAGCATGCACTCCCTGAATGGCCTTTTGGGCAACCAGGGGTGCTATGGGCCAGCATCCGTCTTGTACATGATTAAATGGGTATGTTTTTACCGTTATAAGTCCATGAACCGTTATGAGTCCAAGATTTGAACTTTTGAAAATCTATTTTAGCATTTTCCTATTTCATTCTTATATTTTCAGCATTGCTAATTTTTGTTGCAGCTCATGTGTTTCTTTGACATTCATTTTGAGTTGTATTTTGGGTGTATGCCTTTTTGTAATTATACTTTATAGTTAATAGGATGGGCTTTCTTCTCAATTTTCTTACAACAACAATATCTAGCATTTATCCCACTATGTGGGGTCGGCTAGATATTTCTTCATTTTGTCCTCTATTTACCAAAAACGAAAACTTTTTTTTTTCAACTTTGTTGAATTAAAACTCCCAGAAAATAATAGATTCCTTTGACATACGCCAAAATCATTTCAGTCCATTGCTCATAATTTATCACTAGCTTTTATCTTTAAATTTTCCCCAAAAAAAGCTTAAGTTATGTCTAACCTAATCTAGAGGTATTAGGTTCTGAGCCAAATAATTAAACATATAATATTTTTTTGTAAATATTGGAATAAGATTAAGTATATTAATGCATTTAAATCCTACATTAATAAGAGTTTCCTTATCCGGGTATGGATTTTTCTTTTATCGTTTAAAGCATTTTCAAAATGCTCCATTTAGTTGTGTAACCACAGCTTTCTAATCGGACATTGTCAGTTGCAGAAGGACGATTCAATTTGTCTCATATTATCTTCATTTTCGTGATCTTCCAGTTATCGCCGAAGGGTTTACTTCTTAATCAAACAGCTCTAAGCATGCAAATTTAGTATATTTGAGGGCTCTAGAGAATATAAAAAGAAAATTAAGTTTTTTTGGCCAAAAAGGTATGTAGTCTAAGGCAATAAGTAGCCTGTTTGAACTTTGAACTATAGATTGTGAAGAAATTTTTGTAGGTTTCTGCTGTATGGGAGTCTCATAAGACCAGCTGACTGGAATACTATTGTTCTCGCTGCTACGCTTCTCTCAAACCACGTTGTTGTACAGTGGCTCTGCAAATTTGTGTTCAGACACTTTCTTTGTTCGGTCAAATCTGCCAGTTATGTCAGGTGCTGTTAGATTCTATTACGAGCATTTTTTTGATAGTATAGCCAGCAATTTATTACTGCTTACATGCTTTGATGACTAAACAATTATAATGGCTTTAGACTAAAATGCACTGTGCACCCTTCCACTTTTTTATTGGATGTAATTGAAGTTTCATAGGAATTAAATGTTATCAGAAATGCTATACTATTAAAAAAAAATCATTAAAAATTTTAGTCCTTTAACTTCTCTAAATAAAAGTGTCAACTTAATTTATGTGTATATTAGAAAATGGGGCTCCAACACTTTTTTTTTATATATTATTTTAGTAGTTGTGAAAAATGCTTTGTTGCCAAATTAACAGCACACAACTCATCTTAGTATGTTGGTTGGAAGTTTAGGTTATCAACTAAGAGGTCTTGGATTCAAGTCTTATGTATGTGATGTGTGTGAGTCTGTCTTAATTGGCTTAAACGTTCCAAAAAATAATAATAATAGCCAAAAGAAGATTTGATTTGCTAGCAGTTACATACACATTCTAGGAATTTGGGATGTGTGTGGGGGCTCTACATTCAACAACAATAATAACATCAATATCAAGTCTTTATCCCACTACGTTGAGTGAGTTTTTTTTTTTCAATGTGTCATATTAAGAGTCAAATTGTTATTTAAATCTAACAAAAAATATCATTCCTAATATTTTTTGGCCAAATCTTTTTAGGTCTACTTCTACTTTTCTTTACATTGGTCAAATTTGATACATCTACTCTCCTAATAGGGTCAGCAAAATGCTGATTTTTTATGTGTTCAAATCATCTAAAACGACTCTCTCTACACATGCATTGAGTGTAAATGTTTAGTAAGGTTTGGTGGGGTTGATTATTAATAATCTGCGCATCTGATGTACTCTGCAATCCCTTTTGTTTATAATAATATTTATTTCTATTATTCAATCATTTGTATCAATGTCATAAAATTTATTTATTAAATAACTATAATTCTTACAAACAATTATGTCTTGGGTCCAACAGTGCGA
Organism: Dendrobium nobile; assembly: GCA_022539455.1. Classification (NCBI taxonomy): domain Eukaryota; kingdom Viridiplantae; phylum Streptophyta; class Magnoliopsida; order Asparagales; family Orchidaceae; genus Dendrobium; species Dendrobium nobile. The sequence continues at coordinate 6,034,462 of CM039735.1, read as the reverse complement.
ATACTACGGGCCAATACTCCTATACCATTGAACATCGAAGATTTGTTTTGCTAACAATCTCTGGAATTTGTAATGGCCTCTCTCTCTCTCTCTCTCTCTCTCTCTCTCTCTCTCTCTCTCTGCCTTTTTCTCTCATAGTGGGCTACAACATGATTTCTTGAGAATGAGAAGTATGAGAATACAAATATTAGTTAGATGGGGGATTTACACATACATCGTAATTTATATATTTACATATTTAATACTTAAATTTTTAAGTCATATAAAAATATAAATAATATTAAATTTTTAAAAATGAATTATGTATTTTTATGCATATATTTTGATGTGATTGATACATTAAAGTGTTAGATAATTAGATATGGAAATTTAGGTGTCACATTTAAAAAATTATGTGATGTGCATGTAAATGCCCCAAATAAGTTAGTGTAAAGTAATAACTCAGCGATATATTTGAGTTTTATGTAAGCCATGTTTAGTTTGGGATATATTAACATAGGAACAGGAATCTTTGCCGTCTCCTGGCTCCCCTTTCAAACGTCTTTCCAAACTCTGACCCTACCTATTTTACCAAAGAACCCTCTCAAGCTCAACAATACCCCATCTCCATTATTTCCATCACATCAACACTCTCTCTCCCACTTTAATCTGTAGATCAAAAAAGACCCGCTAGAATATTTCGTTCCCTAACTCACAAACACTGAAATTCTCCTCTTCTCCTCCTTTCTTCTATCTCCAAGAACTTCCTCACTCTCCTCAATAATGCTGTTACTCCTATCTCCTTCCTTTCCCAAACTGATAATCCTTCTTCTTCTTCTCTTTTCCCTCAACTTCATCTCTTCCATATCTGCTACTACCATGGACAAGTTTGAAAAAGAAGCTCTCTTCTCCATCATGGATTCCATGTCCCCTGATAGACACTGGAGATCCTACAGCAATCAAGATCCTTGCAATCCAAGCTCCTCATGGCCTGGCTTAGAGTGTAAACCTGGTTTAGACAACCATTTCCATGTAACTAAACTTGTCTTTGGAACTCATCCCAATCCAACTTGCAGGAGCTCTGCTACTTTCCCTTCTCAAATCTTTACACTTCCATTTCTTCAATCTATTCATTTCCTCAACTGCTTCAAGACCAGGAAGACAACACTCGTCTTACCTCATTCAAACTTCTCTTCTCTTCAGCAGCTTAGTCTTAGAGCAAACTCAGCTCTCATTGGGCCTATCCCACCTCATATCTTCTCTCTTGAATCACTCCAAATCCTTACTCTTTCACAAAACAATCTCCAAGGTGAGATCCCAGAGACAATCTCTGCTTTGAGCTCTTTGATTCATCTTGACCTTAGTTATAACGCATTAACAGGCAAAATCCCAGCCCAAATGGGGAAACTGAGCAGCCTTGTAGACCTTGATCTTAGCTATAACTCTCTTATTGGACCAATCCCAACATCTATTGGAGAAATGGTAATGCTCCAAAAACTGGACTTGAGTTCTAATTCACTCACTGGAAGCATTCCGCTTAGTATTCAGAATCTAAAACTATTACTTTTCCTTGCTTTAAGTGACAATAGGCTGAGCGGATATCCTAAGCCTCCCAATGGCCTTACCAATCTTCAGAGCCTTCAATACTTGTTCATGGATGGCAATCCGATGTTCGTTCCATTGCCGCCGGAGCTTGGAAGGTTGCGAAGGCTGCAGGAGCTCAAGCTGGCGAACTCCGGATACTCGGGGCGAATTCCTGGGAGCTTCACCTGGCTGAAGAACTTGACTGCTTTGTCACTGGAGAACAATCATCTCAGTGGTGAGATACCTCCTGGGCTGGGTGGACTTAGTAGGATATATCACTTGAATCTTAGCAGGAATTTGCTTGATGGAGTGGTTCCTTTCAATGCTGAGTTCCTTAGTCGGCTTGGGAGGAACTTGGATTTGAGTGGGAATTCTGGACTTTGTTTTAATGGTAGTTCTAATGTTTTCAGAGAGAGTTTTGATGGAGTTGGTGTTTGTGAAAGTAGACCTTCTTCTTCTTCTTCTACTTCTAATGTTTTTCAGCCATTGGAGAGCTCCTCTGTGGCTTCTTCATCTTCTAGCTATCATTCCACTCAGATCTTGCATTGGGTGTTAGGTTTCCTGAGTTTCAGTGCCATATACCTTTGTATTTGCCTTATTTAGGTAGGCCACTGGCATCGGTTTTCTATTGATTTCTTCTTTGTTGCTTCAGTCTCTGACTTTCTTGTTCATCTTGCTATAAACAAATAATAATTATGAGTTTGATCATATCTATAAAAATTTGAAGAAAGATTATATTTGCATATTTTGGGTGTAATTGTTTTCTTCTTTTTATGCTTTGTATAGCCCCTATATGTAGAGAGATTATTAGGTGCGGAGTGCGGACGAGGAGAACCATCCGCACAAGCACTATACCCAGCTAGGTACCGGCACTCAGTACCGCTGGGTACCGCTGGTACCCAGTGCTTGTGCGGACGGTGCACACGCCGCACCTAATAATTTTTCCTATATGTAACACTTAACGATGCACTATGATCATGTTAGGTTGATCAACCACATTGAGGTTATGAGACATTGTTCCTAAGGGCATACGAGTTGGTCAATTATTCAAGATCTTTTCGAAATAACATTAGATTATTGTTTCGTTTGGGATAGCACCTATATGGTTCCGCCCCTGCTCTTTTCAACATTACTCATATAACCCTTCCACCATCTCTACAAGAGAATGTCAATCAAGCTATTGCCTTCATTATCGAGTTTTTTGGGAATGTTCATGTAAAGGAGACTAAGGGTTTGTATCAAGATGAGTTGAGAAAGGGTTCATTTTAGAAGATTATCAAACATTATGTCTTTGATGAAATAGTTGACATTGATAATCGGTAGAATAGCACAATCACATGTTGAGAGATCAAAACATTTTTAAACTAACAATTTAATAAAATAGTTTGACATATATGATTCTATAGAAATAAAATATTATAAATTTAAATTTAATTTTTAAAAATGAGATTTATGATGAGATATATATATATATAATTAGAAAAATATATTGGTGATATTATTAGGTCCATATAGACCCAATTTCTCTGAGAGATTGTTTGAGATGGTTACAACTGTTGTAAAAGTGATGGTAAAGTTATTATGAAGAAAGCACTTTTTAAAAAGTTGAAGTAGAAAGCAGTTTTATTGCACAAAAATTTATTAAAAACAGTAACTAAATAAAAATTATGATTGCAATCTAAAAAATAAAACAGTTAAAAAATTATTCCAAACAAAACCCGAATTAAGTCCATATTAAAATTCTTACATCATTTGATTTCAATAATGAAGTGGGTGCGCTAGATTTGTTTCATTGTTTGTCTTTTTTTTTTGGTTGAAATTTAAGGAACTAGCCCACTTTTCATGTCATGTAAAAGAAGCTACAAAGAACAATGTACAACTCAAGAGGTATAATAGTAACTATAGACCTGTAAACATAAACTGGAATACTCACAATGTGTAAAAGATAGAAACAAAAATAAGCAAAACATAAAACAAAGGAAACACAGATGAAGAAACAAGTGCTAACGAAGGACTGGATTAGGGGTGTAAACGAGTCGAGTTAGTCGAGTTTTAACACTAACGATCTCAACTGGTTAGCCGGAAAGCGAGCTCCAGCTCGAGTCAATCTCAAAAAACGAGCTCAAACTCGAGCTCGTCCCATTAAAATCGAGTTCGAGCCGGCTTGCAAGCCCCGCTCACTGGACTCATATGGCAGCCAAAACTTGCCCAATCATAAAAAAACAAGAGAACTCCTCCTAGTCTTTGGAATAGTTAAAAAAAAAATACTTTCTTCAAAAACAACTTTATAATCACCTCTATAAAAAATTATAGCCGTCTTAAACGGACCTGAATCACTCAACTATTACTCTAAACATACAAAATAAAATTCAACGTGAAATAAGTATGGTCAATCAGGAAGGGATATATATTTAATACATGCCATGAAGAATTGGATAGCAATAGAGTTCTGTACACATCAAAGATAAAATATATATATATATATATATATATAAGAAGAAAGTGTGGTAACATTGTAACAACCAACTTTGAATCTCTTCAATGACTGCAAAAGATTGGACTCTGATGATCAAATAAAGGAGAAAGATTTGACAATTAAGAGAACCCCATGGACTTGTTCAATGGGGTTCTCTAAGAATAATTTAGAGTGCATAAAGGAAAATAGCACTAGACCTTTTTGTCTTTCTGATCGACCTGAAGTGTGGGCATCATCCATTCTCGAAGATTCTCGCATTCGATTCAAGGAGATGAAAACTGTGCCTTGCTTAGAAGTCAAACTACGGATATGCAGCCCGAAAACCCAGCTTTTCACAGCACACAATCTTAATGTCTTTCCCTTTTACCACTGGACGACTGGAGCCCTTATTTGTGATTATATAGTGAATGGTGGTTGGAACTTGCCTGTATTGGCTCTAGTAATGCTGAGATTTTAGATTGGGGTGAGGTCTCCATTCCTAGATTTCAAATTTTTGAAATATTTTTAAAAAATATAGCGGCCAAACAAAAATTATAATTGTAATCTGAAAACATTTTTTACTATTTTGTAAAATTATCATAGAGAAAGTAATACTTTAAAGTTGTCGTAGAAAGCAACTTTTTAGCACAAAAATTTTATAAAACAATAAAAAATAACGGCCAAATAGACATTACAGGTGCTATCTCAAAAGTAAAATAATAAGAAAGCTAATTCAAATGAAGGGCTTCGTTTGGAGTAATGTTTCCGTCAGGTTACCGAATGCATTCGGAACCCAATAACAAAACGCCACGTCACTAAAGTGCTCGGTATTGTGCTCGGTACACTCGGTATGCTCGGTATTTTTACCGGACGCAATAAAAATTCGCTTCGTTTGAGACATCTTTCTTATTGTTTTCTAAAACAGTCTTTTAATAGTCCTAAAAAATTCTTTAGAAAATAGTAATAAATTTATCCCAAACAAAATCTAATTTGTTAGTATTTTCCTACATAATAAAGTACTAATGAAATGAAAAAAAAAAAAAAAGACATTTTCAAAACAACGCTTTCCTTGGGATCTTAGGCATTTATTTCAATTTTCAAATAGATAGGCATCTTTACCATAATACAAAACTTCATTAATTAAAATAATTAAACAAAGATGAACCGGTCGGTCCCCACAACAATTATTCCATCCAAATCCTCAGCAATTGATATATTGCACGCGAAGCCTATAATAATTACATTTTGCATCAAACTCTTTGACTTTGCAAAAAAAAAAAAAAGATAAAAGCAATCCATGCTTGCATCATCCATCCATCCATCCGCCCGCAGATTCACACGACCTTCACAGCTGTACGGCGCAGATCGAATGTTAATAAAGAGGCCCTCGGCCGCGGCTGCCGTGGGGCACCGCCGATGGCATCTCTCGCCGCCGCCGCCGGCGTCGGTGGTGAAAGCCTTTCGCACGTGTGAAACCACTTGGAGAGCATGTATTCTTGTTTCCTCCAAGGCGCCATATGCATTTTGTTCTCCTTCAGACAACGCTTGGCCGCCCGGCACATTATTTTGACCACCGATTTAAGCTTTTCTGTTTTTCCGACGAATATCTCCGGCAGCCGCGCCACCAGGGAGTTGTACTCCGGGCTGGCTCTCGCCATCTCGAATTCGGCTTTAAAGTTCGGCTCGATTACTATTCGGGTCGGGTCTTTCAGCCCGCTTCTCGACCCGATGAGCACGTCAACGTAGCTGTGTTCCCCTGCATTTATTTATTACCCACCTTTCATTATTAGTTGAATTTGAAATAAAAATTGAATTTTTATGGAAATTTTCAAATTAAGTAGTCTGATTAATGTAATTCATGCAGCTGTTTTTTTTTAAGAAATTATAAAATATTTATTTAAAATTTTTGAAGTTATGAAAATTTTAAATAAAATGGTACATATTTTTATTAGTTATTTGTAAAAATTTAAAAATTTTATCGCATAAATCTAAGATAAACACTCATAAAATTAAGATAATTTTAATTTACAACAAGTAGAAATGCAATTTTTTTAATTTTTATTAATGCAAATTTGATCCAAAATTATTTTGAGATGATTATAATATATGATCAATAAATTAAAATAAATTTAAATTGTATTTCATGGCTATAAATTAATTATAAATAAATTTTTAATATGATTATTTATTCAATTATTTAATTTTTGTATATAAAAATTTTAATGATCTTGACCAAGTGGTTAACTACCACGTTGACTCTGATCCTTTACATTTCTCCAACGTTATCTCCTATTTGTTTGATTTGGGAAAGCATACAATTAACTTATCTGTAACTTTGATTACATTTGTGCTAAGGATTATTATTTATTTTAAATGACCAAATAAAAAATTCCTAAACCTATCTTCTCATTAAATTTCTTCTATATGTAAATATAATTATGTAGTAGATCTGATAAGATCTTTAACCTACCTATCTGCATTCATTTTTTAATCCTTCAGGTCCTACCAAAGATTAAAATTTTGTTTGTGACAACTTTTTTGATATTTTATAAAACTTATTTTTAGTATAAAATTTTTAATTCAAGAAATTTTTATATTAGAAATCTATTTTAGAAAGCAGCAAAGAAGCAGTCCCAAACAAATTAAGGCTTCGATTGGGACGTCTTTTTTATTGCTTCTTGAATCAGCTTTTTAGTATAAAAATTAAAAAATTTGTATTAGAAGGCTACTTTAAGAAGCAATAAAAAAGCCGTCCCAAACGAATCCTAAGTCTAAGATTTTATTTGGATGGCTTTCTTACTATTAGAAGCAATTTTTTTAGTAAAAATTTAAAAAAAATTATCAAAAAAACTGTTTTAAAAAGCAGAAGAAAGTTATCCAACTAAAAGCTAAAACTTTGTTATAAAATAATGATTAATGGGGTGTGATATTTGGGCTAAGGCATTATCTCTCGATATTATTTTTTAACAAGTTGATTTCTATGCAATTAATTTAATAATTTTAAATTTATGTAGATTGATCACCTAAAGGCCAAAAGGAAAGGAAGATATTTTAAAAAGATAACTATTTTCAATTCAAAACTTCTGAAATAAGAAAAATTTCAATTGAAATAATAACATTTTCACCAATTTAAGAGATATATAAATATATTATAACTAATTAAAAAATAATCATTTAATTGATAAGAATATTAGGATTAAATTCTGATTATAATGAATCTTTAAATTATTGAATTTGTTTTAATATAAATATGATAAAAAAAACAATTAAATTTATAAAATATTCATATAAAACTAAATTTGCCTGTTTTTTATCAGATATCTTAACACAATATTTTTATTTTTATTTTTATTATTTTACATTAAGCTATAGATAGGATAAAGTATATTCTAAATCACCTGAAGGAATCTCCGGTGATCGTTGCCACTTAGACCTACAGACCGCGCTGTCATAGCCCTTCTCCCGGAGCCTCTCAGCGATTACCCTCAGCACGCAACCGCGGCTACCGTCGCTAGCGCCGGCGGCGGCAGAGGCTGCTGCGACGAAACCACCGCCGGAGAAATCACACAAGGCGGCGCCTTCCGCCCTCAGTTTTCTTACCGCCTCCTCCACGTTTCCTCGAATCCTCGTTTCCGTTGACCCGGTTCTCATCAGCGCCTCCTATACCACAAATCTCATCCATCAAAATCTCTCTTTTCTAATAAAGAATTAAAATTTTAAAAATTAATTTGGGAACTTACTTGGAGGAGCTGGTCTTGAGATTCCCAAAACGCCCTGGCCTCAGCGGCGCCTCCGCCAGACTCCGCTCCATCCCCCTCCCCGGCGCTAATCCAACCGTCGTCGCTTCCCGAACTTCCGGCGGCCCATTCCTCCTCGAAGAACCCCAAGACCATATCCGCTAGGCTCTCCGCCATCTCTTCTTCTCCCTCTCCTCTGCTGTCTCCGGCGAGTTCAAAGGGCTACGGTGCGGGCCTTATATTATATGCGGCGAACTGGTTGGCTGAGTGGATATGCTTAGGGAATGGGACAAATTGGATGGGGCCCGTGGTGGTCTCTGGATGAACGTGGACGCGGCGAACGAGAGAGGGAACGGAGAGGGGCTTGGCGGTTCGGATTGGGTCCCACAACCAGCGAGGATCCACGTCTGCTTTGATCGCCGCAGAGCAATTATTACTGTGGGCCCATTCTCTTATCGGGTTTATTCGTAAAACGGAACCATTGGATTCCCATCGCCTAAGTAGATGGAACTTTTAAATTATTAATTTGTTTTTTTTTAATTTATCTATTTAATATCATTATTTCTATATTTAACGCCTAAAACTTATTATTTACTCATATGACACTCATTAATGCCCTTCTTATTAGAAAAATCCTATCATAAAATTTTCAAATCTTATCCATCTTTCATAGTTTTGGGACCGCACTTATTGCCAATTCTGTCGATGACCTTCCTAGCAAAGTGCTATTGCTGGTTTTTTTTTCTCATTTTCGTTTTATTGTCGAGAGTTTCGAGCCTGTATAAGCTGTCGGTCTCGTCGATTTGCCTTTCTCCGTAAGATCTTATCATCACATCCTCTCATACTCTTTTGCAGGAGAGACGAGTTAATAGAATGATAGATTACTTAAATCGTAAATTTTAGATGTTAAAAATGTAATCAAGGATGAGGAGAGGTTTCAAAAGAAGCCTCATGAGAGTTGTAAAAATATAAAGGTAAAAAAGTAGCTCAAAATAAAGAAATCTAACTAGAAAATGAAAAAATTTAAACCAATTATCAACCACCACAAAATGAATACATGCTAAAACAACAACAACATAAGGCTTCGAATGAGAAAAATGAAGGGTTGCATTAAACAGTCGATAGCCAGTGTAAAAAATTATCGAATAATCATTACATAAGGGATAAATAGAGTTAAATAATTTAGTAGTCAAATCCCTTAACCGATAAACCAAAGTGAGCTGAATAATGCAACGTAATTCATTAATGAATATTAGAATGTAACTTCTATTTAAAAATGGATTAATTTTACTATTTTTAAACATACTATAATTTTGTTCTCACTCGTTGCAATCCATCATTGCAACCACCTACTATCACTCATCACCGCCATCAGCTACTCACTCGCTCACTACTGCCATCATCGTCATAAGCTTGTATGATCAAGCTTACATTGATTTTATTTTGCTTCAAATCACATACAAAAAGTAGCCTACGATATTGATTTTACACCCAATCAAATAGCTACTAAGTAGCTAGTACTCGATCGATTGATGAATCGATAAAATCTTGAATAATTTCGAGATAAAAACTCTATAAGAGATAGCATTTAATAGGTGTAATTAGGTGAGATGTTGAATTTGAGATCCATCTATGTCATGAACATGCTTGACAGTGATATTTTTTGGGACCACCTAAAACACATTTAATTCATGCTATTCATTTAAATAAAATATGCAAAATAGATTAAAAATAATAATTTTCAAATGATGAATAAGTTGGGCATAATTTTTTTCACAATTAAATATGCTAATTAAAATCAAAATATTATAAGAAAACTATTTCATATAAATAACTTTTATTTTAAAGATTCATTTGAGATGCTTGCAACTGTTTTTTGTAATTAATTATAAGAAATATATGATTTTCTTATATCTTTCACATTCGAACTGATTTAATTATGAAATATTTTTCATCACAAAAATAAAATAAAAAAAAACTAATTAAAATATTGTAGGACTATAAAATCAGTTTGCAAGAAAATAATAAGTGTACGTTTGTAAGACAAATTTGTTCACTATTTTTTCTTTAAAAAATAATTTTTAAATCTGTGATTGAGAAAGCTAAAGTTGCCCCAAACAAAGCCATAAATTTGATATTGCTGTGGTTTGTTATTGTGTGTTGTGTCATGCCATGCAAGTGATGAGAGAATAAAACTATTTGAAAAAGCTGTTGTCTAAAATACTATAAAAATTACAATTATTTGATCAGAATTATTGTAACAATAGCCATTAAAGGCGACCAAATAATTGAAATAAATAGATTATTATAAAGTTAATACCTATTTGATAAACTTATTGCCTTAGGTTTCGTTTGAATAACTTTTTAATTTTTTTTTAAAGCAATTTTTAAGTACAAAAATTTTTAGGTCAAAAAAATTATGTACTAAAAAATTGCTATTGAAAGCAGTAAAAAAGAATGTCTCAAATGAATCTTTAATAGATCATCTAAAAAAGTACTTTTCTAAAAAAATGATCTAAATTATCATTTTAAGAAATTTATTTTCGGGTGGTTCTTAAATGATCCTCAAACCTTGTAAACATATGGCTATTGGATGCAACACAAAAAGCTATAAAATTTCGTCAGTGTGTTGGTTGGAATCACCAACTCATAGGACTAAGGCTCCATTTGGGACGGCTTTCTGGCTGCTTCTTAAAGCAGCTTTTTAGAACAAAATTTTAAATTTTTGTATTAGAAAGCAGCTTTAAGAAGTACCAAGAAAACCGTTTGGAAGCTTAAGTTAATCGCTTCATAGAAAAAAAGTTGCCGACTTACTAAAAATCATCGACTTATATGAGGAAGTCGTTGATCTGGATGGTTGTCAACTCGTGTGAGAAAGATGTCGACAAAATCTAACTCTTGACTCCCTTATGAGTTTAAATTATATATAATGAGCTACAAAATTCATTAGATCATTAAATCCAACAATTGAACTGAAAGCATAATAAAGAAACAGAAAGTATGTCGTTAGTCAGTTTATAACAGTTGTAGTCAATATGATTATGAATCTGTGCAGAAACAGTAAAATGCATATATGAAATGTAAAATTTGTATAGTAGTAGAACAGCACGATATAGATGTCAGTAAAATAATACAGTGCATAAACAATAAAATCTATAAGTCAATAAATCAATAAACCAGTATGAATGTCGAATCAATAAATCCTTAAATAATCCTTCTTAAATCATACGTCTTAGCAGTTTTATTAAATTAATAAGAAAATTAAATCAATAAAACTAAAACATGTATAAAAAAATCTTAGAATCATATCAATGAAGTAAAATCGTATAAGAGTAGACACATGATATTCAACTATTTTATATCAATATCAAATCAATATTTTATATTATTTGTTCAGTAATAGAAATCACTACCCAACGCCGCAATGTTATATGTTAAATTCAAAACTACTTTAGAACAAACCTTCAATATATAATGTTGTGTCAGCAACTTCTAGTGCCGCTACCCTCTCAGTCCGAATGCCGCAGCGTTCAAATATTTTTCTTACATAATTTTACTTCGCCAAAATAGGAGTAATTAATTAATTATTACGTCCGGACAAAAAATTGGAAATCCGGACGTAAACCGAGCAATACTAAGTGCTCAATACCGAGTTTTAGGTGACGTGGCGACTTATTATTGGTCTCTGGATGAGTCAGGTGACCTGACGTAATAATTGCTCCCAAAATAGCGTGCGTGGAATATGGACCATGTAGTGGCCAAATTGTGGAGCGGTCGGACCAAACCGGAAAATTGCTATGTTTAATATAATATCTTGGTGGACCCACCCCCAAGTAATCAAGAACCAATGGAATTGTGCTCTATTTAACCAACGGATGAGATCCACGTATTTTGTGGTCCCATTCCTATTCAGCAGCCCGGAATTTACATAAATATCATTTTATTTCATATTATTATATATCTAATACCTAAATTAATATTAATATTACATATCTACCACCTATAAAATAAATATGAATGTATGAAATGAAATATTAAAATTTATAGGGTGATATGTATGTATGTAAATCCCCCTTTTTATATATTATTAATAAAACACAAGTACTTATATATATTATGAATTTGTAAAATACTCGCATTAAAGTTTCATTTGAGATGATTTTTTTACTGACTTGTAAAGCATTTATAAAGAAATTATTTTTTTAAAACACTTGCAGAAAGCAATTTTTCAGTCTAAATTTTTTTTGGAAGCACTGAAAAAACAGTGACGAAATATAGGTTTCGTTTGGGTTGGCTGTCTGATTGCTTCTTAAAGCAGATTTCTAGAAAGCTACTTTAAGAAATAGTTAGAAAGTTATCCCAAACGAAACTATAATTTATGATTAAGATTTGAAAAGCAAAATAATAAGAAATTTGTCTCAAATAAAACAAAAGTTTTATATAAGTATTCATTAGGCTGATAAAATTTAGCATTTTAAACAATTGGAATAAATGAAAGAAGTTATTGCATGTGATAGATTAGAGATAAAGAGAGGGCTGTCATAGACATCACAATTGCAGCACCCAACAAATGCATATGACCATTTAATTAAGCTCTATTTATGGTCCAAAACTTAGGCACATGTCCATAGTTAAATGGCATGGGAAACTAAAATGAGACTGTGAAAAAGCATGGAGAAAATTAAGGGGCCACTCAACTAACCAAAGGAGCAATGTCAAGTTTGAGGTTTCGATTGCTTCGTTTGGGACGGCTTTTTTATTGCTTTCTAAAACGGAGTATTAGTACAAAAATAAAAAAATTTGTACTAAAACTCCGTTTTAGAAAGCAATAAAAAAGCCGTCCCAAACGAAGCTGAGACAGCTTTTTTATTGCTTTCAAAAGCAGCTTTTTAGTACAAACTAAAATTTTTTGTGCTATAAAGTTGCTTTAAAAGCAATAAAAAAAGCTATTCCAAATGAAGCTTGAGTCAAGTTTTTTGGAGAAGCATAAAATGATCTTAAGTAAGTGATCTTAAAAAAAGCTTATGTACAAATTAAAAAAAAAAATGATGATATCTTATGCTTTGTTATTTTTTTATTGCTTCTTAAAACAGAATTTTAGTAAGTTAAAACTCTATTTTAAGAAACAATAAAAAAGTCATCTCAAACGAAGCCTTAGTCACACATCGCAAACTTGATTTGCTAGTAGAAAAAAAAATAATAAGAAAAACACATTATCTCTATCATATTTCTGTCGCTTATTTATTTATATTATTGTCACTCATATAATAAGCCTTTATTTAATTTTTTTTTTAAGCCTTTATTTCAATTACTCTCATATCATGTGAGTAAAAATATTTATTTCAGTGTCAAAAACTAAAATTGAATAGCTCAAGCTCTAAAGTGACACCCAAAACTGTATACACTTTTTTTCCATTCATGCAAATGGGTAATCCATAAGTTTTTTTAGGACTTCTGAGCAAATTAAAAATAAACTCACACACACATCAGATATACAAGCTTAAAATATAATATCTCTTAGTTGGGAGAGATTATTATGTGTGAACGATCGATGAACGCATCCGAAGGCCAATCAGGAACCACCGCTATACGCAATGCATTATGCATTAGATGAAGGACAAAGAAAATGTGAAAAAGCATGACAAGATCTTGCTGGTAAAAAGTATCCGTAAGATCGAAAATGGCAACGAGATATTGCTAATGAAGTTCAATTGGAGTAGCGGGATACGACTAAAAGAGGGAGAGTTTAATGATGATATTATAAGCAAGAATGTGAGTAAATTATTACTTTTTAGTTTTTATATTATTTAAATTTTTATTTGTTATGTGAATAAATAATAAATTTTATATGCTAAATATATAAATATAATAATTTTAAATGCTCTAATGTAAATCTCTCAAGAATAAAATATTTAGCTTTTCATTTTTTTTTTACTCAAAAGACAAGAGGGTTAAATTATTATTTGAATTTGATTATTGATATTTATTATAGCATAACTTCTTTAACACTTAAATACTGGACATCGCATGTGAGTAAATTAAATAAATAAATAAATAATTTTTTTTTTTAACTTTTTTATGGCAATTAAATAGAGGAAGAATAAAATAAAGAGGGCCATAGAAATATAGAACTAAATCCAAGCTTTTGATGGCCCATTGTCAAAGAATATAAATTTGTTTTCCCATGTGAACTTTCCAGATAATATTCCAAAAACAAATTTAGGGTCCTTTTAGAATATTTGGAAGTATTGTAAGAAAATTATAATTTATAAAAATAGATGTGATATTTCTTTTAAAAACAAATCTTTTTGGCAAAATTTGTTATTACTTTTTTTGTAATATTAGAAATCCAAGGTATCATTATGTAAATCCTTTAGCAGATTCTCACAAATTGGAAACTTTTGTTACACATTCTATAGCAGCAAAATAACAATTTAAAATAGAAATAATGTATCAAATTGTATAAAAATTAATAGGCATGTGATTATTTGTAGGAAATAAGCTTAGTAGATGAAAGCTATTGACTAAGGAATAAAGATAAGGACACAAATATGATAAATGAAATTGGCAAGATTGATAATGAAATATTATATTCATAGGTTATGATGCATGATGGTAGATCCAAGGAGGCAATAATGGATGCTTAAGGGCAGCACTAATAGTAGGCTAAACTATATGAGTCATATGAGATTAAGACGAATGTAACTTTTATAAAAGTGATTATAAAATTATTGCATAAAATAGTTTTCTAACACGAAAATTTATTAAAAGCGGTTAAAGAGTAGTGATCAAATAAAAATTATGAATGTAATCTGAAAAGCAAAACAATAACAAAGTTATCCCAAACGAAACCATGGTGATCATGATGAGCCCAAAGGTAAGAGATGTGGAAGGGATTGGTAAGCTTATAAACTCTTTACTAAATCAAATTTCCTTATGTAGATTGTTGTTTGATAGAATAACAAGATGAGACTGAGGTTTTAGTAGGAACGACTTTCTTACTGATTCTTAAAGCTGCATTTTAATATAAAAGTTTTAAATTTTGTAATAAAAAAAATTGTCTTAAGAAGTATTAAGAAAGCCATCCCAAATGCAACATGAATGGAGATGTCTGGGCCACACAAGTTGAGAGAGTTGTATTTCGACTAGACAATAGTTAGATAGAGTAATTATAAGACATAATAGGTCATCCCTTACCCATCAATGGTTCTTAGCCTGCCTCGTGGCTCAACTCTACAAGTAGATTTTGAAATCCTTGGTTGAAACTTGAAAGATTAATGTTTTTAAGATTTCGTTTAGAATAATTTTCTATAGATAAATATTAAAAAAATAATGACCGAAAGTTATCTCAAATGAAGCTTAAGACTAGATAAAGATGTTGCTAGACTGGTCAGTCTGAATAATAAATGGTAAAAAGGGCTTTCTAGTACTTTGTGCCAAGATTTAGGTTTGAAATCATGATTAATTAGAAGTAATCATTCTTAGAACTTTTCAATATTTATGATTTTTTAACTCCTAGTTACTTTTTGTTGTTAAATAACATGATTATGAATGAAAAGAACATGAACTCCATGATCATAATCAACCAAGTTTATATGCATTATTACATGGTATTTCCATTTGTCATGTTGAGCATTTCATAATTTGTCTGTAATAAATATCAATTGGGTTATCATCAAAACATCTGTAACAAAGCTATTTAAAGTGAATATGTAGATCCTTTGTAGATAATTTAATTGTTAAAGTATATTACAAACTTTGATTATATTACAAATATTTTAATATTAGCATCCCACTGTTCACAAACTCATTTTTTTAAGAAATTTGAATGGAGATAAATTACAGTTTGATATGTCTAGGGGGTATCAATATTTGACACAACAGAAAACCCATTTAAATCCGACCTGAAATTTTGGACTCAGGTCAATTTGAACCCGAATCGGGTCAGGTTAGGGTTAGAGATTTCTAGAAACCCGAAATCGATCCATTTTTAATTAATTTAGGATTGTTTTAAAAGATTATTATGAAATAAGTAAATGTTATTTCTAAAAAATAATAAACCATGTTAAACAAACTGAATAAAGCTTGATTTATTTTAAATTGATTGAAGTAAATATTAACTTAATTTGATTTAGGATTATATAAATCGAATTAAATTATAAAAATCGGTAAAATATACCCGAAGCAGGTCGGGTTCGGGTTCAAAAAACCAACCCATTTGCAAAAAACGAGTCGGGTTCGAATCAGATCGAACAGTGTCGAGTCAGTTCCGAGTTAAATCCAAACCCGACCTATGGCCCCATTTTGACAGTCGTAGATATGTCCATGTTTCATTTTGAAGTGAAAAATGAGTTTGTTCAATTGAAGAAGACCTAAAATAAAGGAATTCATGTCGATTTCATTCATAATCATGTATGAATTTTTTTTATTTTTGTATGATTATCCAACAAATTATTAAGAATTAGTTGATAAATATAAAAATTATCTTTCCTTTTTTTTTTTCGAAGAATGGCCTTACCAACTTTCTTTCTTCACCGAGGAACTATCCTTGGTCTTCCCGCCAATGGTAGGCAGCAGCGGAGGAATGCTAACGAAGAAGCTAGAGCTCCTCCTCCACCCCGACCTCTCCATCTCCCTCACTGCCTTCGTTTCTTCCTCCGAGATCAAAGCCACTCACGCACACTTCATCGTCACCGGGCGCACCACCAACACCTTCGCCACCTCCCGCCTCCTCGCCGCCGCCGCAATCCCTTTTACCAGAGACCTCAAGCACGTTCGCTCCCTCTTCGCCTCCCTCCCATCACCCACACTCTTCTCCTACAACACGATGATCCGAGCTTCTTCCCAAAGCCCAGAACCTATTCATTCCCTCCACCTCTACGTCCACATGCTGCGCTCCGGCCTCTCACCTAACCACCTCACTCTCCCATTCCTCCTCCGCTCCTGCGCCTCCCTTCGCCTTCTAAACCCCGGCACTTCCCTACACTGCCACGCGACAAAGCTCGGCCTCGACGGCGACATCTTTGTCATCAACAACACCATCACTATGTACTCATCTCTCCCTGACATGGCTTCAGCCCAAAGGATTTTCGATGAACATATCGGAACCACCGACGTTGTCTCCTGGACGGCTCTAATCACCGGGTACTCCAACACCGGAGCAATTGACGCCGCGCGATCACTCTTCAACCTTTCCCCGAGCCGGAATCTCGTGACGTATAACGCAATGCTAGCCGGCTACGCGCGGGCCGGGCGAACACCAGATGCACGCCACCTATTCGACGATATGACCGAACGAAACGCCGCCTCCTGGAGCTCCTTGATTTCAGGCTTCGTCCAGGCCGGCCTCACCAAGACGGCGCTCGCCGTCTTTCACAAGATGGCGCGGCAAGGCGTCGAACCCAACGAGCCTCTGCTCGTAAGCGCTGTATCGGCTTGCTCGCAACTCCGAGCACTGGAGCATGGCCGGTCCGTCCACCGCTACATAGAAACCCTAGGCATCCATACAGGCGTCATTCTCGGCTCCGCCTTAGTCGACATGTACGGCAAATGCGGTGGAATAAAAGAAGCCATACAAGTCTTCAACACAATGCCAGAGAGAAACATCTATACCTGGAACTCAATAATCACCGGTCTCGCCATGAACGGCTCTGGAAGCCAGGTTTTAACGCTCTTCTACAAAATGAGGCTCGCCGGAGTATTACCTAACTCCATAACATTCATTGATCTGCTCAGCGCTTGCAGCCATAACGGGCTTGTCGAGGAAGGCCGAATGCTGTTCGACGAAATGACAACGGTGTATAACATAATCCCTGAAGAAGAGCATTATGGTTGCATGGTGGATTTGTTGGGCCGTGCTGGGTTGATAAAAGAGGCAATGGTTTTCATTGAGAAGATGCCGATTGAGCCGCATCCGGGAGTGTGGGGAGCCCTGGCTGGAGCTTGTAGGATCCATGGCGAGATGGAGCTTGGTGAAGAAATTTGCAGATGGTTGATCGAGCTTGAGCCATGCCATGGTGGAAGATACATCCATCTGTCTAATATATATGGGGATGGGAGAAGGTGGAACGAGATGGCAGTGGTGAGGCGGCTATTAAAGGAGAGACAGGCGGTGAAACCGCCTGGAAGTAGCTCAGTTGATGCACAAGTTAATTTTTTAAATATCTGATCCTTGATTTTTTAAATTGCATTTATATACATAGCATTGAAGGTATTTTTTTTCGCATCTCCAATCGAACATCTTTCGCCTTTATGCAATTCGAAGGTCATCTCCAACTGAACGACAAACGAGCGTATGCCGTTCGTCAGTCGCTCCAACCGAACGTAAAAATTTCCGTCATTTACTTGCAGGTGAACAGTGCGCGCGAAAGGGAGAAGATGATTACCTTCCGAAAAACACCTAAAATGGCGTTCGATTGGAGCAGCACCACGCCATTTTGAAGTTCTGCTTTATTTTGCCATAAAATTTGGAGTTCTCCGTTGGAGATGCCCTAAAAAGCGCCCAACCGAAACGGCAAATGGAAATATATTTTTGTATTTTATCTCAATATGAACAGCACTATTCAAAACGTCATTTGCCCGTTTGCCACTTCACAACATAAATGAGAAAGAATATACTCCTTTTTATTTAGTGTTAGAAATTGAATTCCTTAGGAGATGAACTACTGTTACTTCAATTTGAAGTATAAAAAAAAATAAGTTTTTCAGTTGGAGATGCTCTTAAGTAGCTAAATTTTAGCCTTCATTCACCTAACATCTAAAACTTCAAATAATATTAAAAATAATACTCTTCTCATCCTCTTTGTTATTAGTCTGTTGTCGCCGCCGATCATGTCGCCCTTCTCCTGTTCATATGCTTGAAATCTCTTCTCCAACCTTATCCTGATGTTAATCTTAAGATTTTTGTTTTGTTAATTTTTCAGCATGTGTGATTTTCTTCAACTTCTAATTGATTGCGCATGTGCAAATTCATTAATTTGTTTGTGATTGTGAATCACACTCTTTAACATCAGAGAATTGTACAATCTCTCCTAAGGATGTAAGCATTTGTAATTGTTATATTAGAGTATCATTCATGAAAAAAAGGGGGTCATATTGAATCCAATCTAATATGTAATGCATATCGACCCTTGAAGGAAATTTTTCATTTTATATTTATTCTATTAGTATGCTGAGAAAAGACATGAGATTCAACCACTTCAAATTTATATATATATATATGCGCATGACAACCTCCTGCCTCTTAAGGCTCAACTCGACCAACTTACCAAGGTCAAAATCATCCATCTTGAGTGAGAGTCATAATTACAAAAGGAAGGAGGAGCTAATGTAGTAAATAACGATAGTGTGTGGGGTGAAATCAAAGTCATTACAAGAAATCTACGTTTACAATGCTACAATAGATTCAAGGCAAAAACTTCTATTTTAGTCTCACTTTATACTGTTTGATGATAGCATCAACTACTTGTCTTTGATTCACTTATTAATTTAATAAGTCGCCCTTCAAATAGTCTAGCGAATATGAGAACTAAATATTACTCATACATGCAAATATAAGTATTACACAGGTATCTAAAAAGTACTTGAAGGAAACTATGCCCCAACAATCACGCCTCTCATGAGGATGCTAGCCCCAAAACTGACCTAGCTAATGTGATCATCAACTCTATCTAATGCTACATTAGCCAATTCAAAACTCTCCAGAGCTTTGTAATTTTGTTCAGCCCTTCAATGTGAAAAACAAGGCCTGAAGTACAAGCGTTTGCTCTAAACTCAAAGCATTCATCAGCATTAACAACGAGGACCTTTTATCAAAAAATAATCTAAGTAAAAGAACTCTAAAGTTGGACATAAAACTGATTAATTTAGAACAATGAGATCCTTCGAATTAAGGCTTCATTTGAGACGGCTTTCTTTTGCTTCTTAAAGCAACTTTCTAATATAAAAATTTTAATTTTTGTACTAAAAAGCTGCTTCATAAAGCAGTAAGAAAGCTCTTTCTAATATAAAAATTTTAATTTTTGTATTAAAAACTATTTTATGAAAAGCAGTAAGAAATATGTCTCATACAAAACTTAAATCAAATTACAGCATTGATAAAGATTACCGACAGGCTCGCTGGCACTTCTGGTGCTTGTTTACTGTGGCAGTTGCGACAATTTAAGATCAACGGTACAAATGGTTCAAAATTGTGAGAGTTGGGGGAAGGAGATGAGGACCTATCCCAAGTTGACAGGCCGATGTTCTCCTAATGCCACTCATCATGTGTAAAAAGTTCTTTGAAGAAAATCAAAATTCAGAGGCTGTAAAATATATCATCCGACTGATTTGGTTTTCTGACGAGTCTCTTCCTGCAAAAACAAGAATTTATAATCTGAAAATTGTAGAAAAGCATAGTCATGTAATTTGTTCAGTGAATATCCGTAAGAACAATTTTAGAGTTGGAGCTCTTCAGTGCTATCATGGAAGATGAAGTAATCAGGAACAGAAAATCAACAAAAACATCAAAGGGTATAGTACTTATCGAAATCCTACTCCAGTATGTTAGCTTAAATAGAGTACCTTTGACATGCAAATGATACTCTATCTGGCGAAGTAATTTAGCATGTGGAGTATATTAAGCTGTAAAGCCTACCTTCTACTAAGTACATAACACAGTAATCAGCTGTAGTCGCAAGTAGACCTTTGTGATAAGTCATTGTGGGAGCTCGGGGTTCAAGGGCAAAGCATTTTGAGGGATCTGTTATTCACGGGATATTTCATTGAGGTTTTGAGATTTTTTATGTATTTTCTGCTGGCTCAATTTTTGTTATAAAGAGAAGGGAGGGGAGTCTGTCTTCAAGCTGTACCTGTGAAATTAAAATTGTAATTCTCCCCAACTAAAATTGTAGTAAAATCTACAGTAACGATAACCGGATATAGCTATAAATTTAGGCTTCATTTGAGATGACTTTCTTGCTACCTTAAAACAGCTTTCTAGTGCAACAAATAAATTTTTTATACTAGAAAGCTGTTTTAAGAATCAATAAAAAAGCCATCTCAAACGAAGCCTTAGTAAACATGGAGGAAGTTTTTATTTTTTTAACCATTTTTTTTTTATTTCGTTCTATCGTTCTCATTATTTAAATTAGGTTTCGCCTATTTCCCAACATTGCTAGTGCTTAGAGCAGTATAATCAATATAGCAAAGCATGCGGGTAAAAACTAAAATGGTTAAAAGAAAGCAGAAAGAGCCCACATCACTTCATTTTCATGTGAAGGAAAAATATAATACAGATGCACACGCATAAGCTGCACTTTCCAGTGTCTCCGATTAGTATAGAACTTGAAGCCACAGTTGTAAGGTCAATATACCGAATTGTAATATAAGCAAGTACCTAACCAACAAACCAAAAAAACAAAAACAAAAAACTAAATACAAACTAAGATACAATATTAAAATTTAAAATTCACAGACTGACTCGGCAAATATAAAATAACATTATATCAAGGAAGTGAGATGTAAACATTCAATTTTTATCGTAAAGAAGATCAAGCATCATTCAATTATATGCCCATAGCACCCAAACCTAAGCAAATCACATTCCTGACATAACCTTCTCGACATTAATCAGGAATCTTGAAATCACTAGGCGGGAACAGTATGAAAGAATTTCAATGCGTAAAAGAAAGTGCATAAGTTCAAAGCACAAAACTCTCAAATCTGTGGTGGTAGTCTGCCAAAAGACGAAAACTACTGTAAACTAAAGATTAAAAAACTTTTCAAAAACCAACTTACAGAACTACTTCATCTGCTGCCTGTGGAACATAAATATTGAAGCGTGTACTCATTGGAGGAACATACATCCATCAGATCCTGATGCAATT
Organism: Dendrobium nobile; assembly: GCA_022539455.1. Classification (NCBI taxonomy): domain Eukaryota; kingdom Viridiplantae; phylum Streptophyta; class Magnoliopsida; order Asparagales; family Orchidaceae; genus Dendrobium; species Dendrobium nobile. The sequence goes on along the minus strand of CM039735.1, from coordinate 6,012,842 downwards.
TTGTGATTGACTTCTGTAATGATCTTAGGGCCGGAAGCAAGTTTCTGGAATTTTGTCTAATGAAATGTCCATGGCGCTTACAGAGCTCCTGCACCAAATTACTGATAAGTCAAGTCTAAACTATTTCTCTTAGGTGCCCAAAACAGAATAGAATACCTGGCACCACTGAAGAATAAATTCTAGATGCGGACAGCTTTCAAGGAGATCAGAAAACACTTCCATTAGTCTCTGCAAATATTTGACGGGTATGGATGAAGCAATGGAGGGTATATCTGATGTCTTCACAAAAAATATGCATTTCTTAATTAAGGATTCTTCATTTAGACGAAGACTAAGCAACAATGCCCTCTGATGCTGAGCCTCTGAAAGAGCAGAATCTACAGCCTATGAAAAACAACATCACTATATAAGGATTTGCCTGATTAAATCATAATTATAGGCATTCTGGCGCTAGGAACAACAACATTTATGCAGCTAAGAAAGACATTGCTTAATTAAGAAGATGCTGAGCAGGAAGTCTCATACTTCAGCAGCCATTGCGATCACAGAATATCTAATAATGGCATTGTGTCGTACGGAGGTTCTGGAATAAAAAACTACTAACAGATATGACTGAACAGTAAGTCCATGGCGTACTAAATATAAGTAATGGCATGATAAACTGAACAAAAGAAAATATAATAAATCACCTATGAAATATAAAAGAAAACAAACCTAACAAGAAAACTAAATGGCAACAGGGGCTTCAAAACGATACAAAGAAACAAACCGGAGCAATTGAGTCATGCAGCAATGCCAAGGTAGTAGTTTTAAAACTCAATAAGTAGGGAAAAGTCAGAGCAAGTAATTTTTAAATCATACAAGAAAACCAAGGCTCAGTCCTTTTTTGCTTTCAATGCCCTTTATTTGCCAGAAATATATTCCCTCAATAAAACAACGGGTAAAAGTGTAACAGAGAAGATCAGCAAAGATAGTTACATGTAGTCAGAAGAACATCCGGCTAACACAAGCAAATTCTTAATCAAAAACAAACTTCTTGCCAGCATTTAAATTAACTCCCCTAAAATTACAAACATCTTTTATATTAAAAATGTACACGAACAATAACATCACAGTTATTACCGACATACCCAATGAACTATGGCCGGCTTTATGAAACTTCAATCTAGATTCATTTTTATCGAGTATTAGTTGATATGGTAAATCAATATTGTGCATATCTATTTGGACTTATTGTTCAAATTATATTTGATCTACAATTTTTTTTTTCCTTTCTAATATTTCAATATAAAATTTATGTACTGATATTATTGATGCTTCTTCTATCATTTGTTGAACTCACTAACATCATATTACAAAATACAACATGGACATTTAGCAACAGGTAAATCCCCCATTGCACCTTTCAACAACTTCATGATGATTTTAAAAACAAATCGAAATGGCCTCTTGATGATTATCACTTTCTTGCATGATCATATTCCTCTTTAGTGATTAGAAAAATGAGCTTTAGAGAGCAAAAAAAAGCAAACTTCAAAACAACGCAGTTTCAAAATGCTTCAAAACATGATCATCAAACTATATGTAACATGAAACATATGCTTTTTTATGTGGAGCATAAACTTCATGTTGGTTATTTCATATCCCATTTTTCTTTACGTGCTATTCTCGACCAGTAGCTAGAGAATTCATTTCTAATAAATACACTAAGAAATTAGATACCATAGCCCCAGTTATTTCTCTTATTGGATCAATGTCAAAAGCTCGATTTTGTACTGTTCAGCGAGTCAGTTGGCTCTTTGCATGCGTCTTACATATAGATCACGAATGTTATTCATAACACTTTCCAACTATGATAAAACGAGCCCAACAACGTGGAATCGACGGAGCTGCTAACTGTGATGAATGTGCTAACTATGTATATAATGCCGAAAATAGACTGATTTGATATCACCCTTCAATTTAAATTAGCAAAAATAATGTCTCCTTGCATAATATAGATTCCAAATGATTAGATTATAGACATGAAAGAGTAAGAACTCAACAAGGCCTTACCCCGTTGAGTTCTTACTCTTAGAGCATGGCTCAAGAGGTAGTTCGAGAGGAGTTGTTAGGCCACTCAAGCAAGGCAACATATTTTACCTAAAATCGATCGAAGTGATGGAGAACCTTTTTGTGGTGATAAATGACCTACTTAACCCAGTGGTTAGAGTATTGCGTTCATATGACAGGTGACAAAGGTGGAGTGTTGGAGTCTTTCTATCAATCGGTCATATCATATAGACCCGAGTCATACATCAAATTGCTTCGATTGGAATTATTGGAGGATACCTTCTATATATCAAACTGGAAAACTTATTATTCTTTTCTTTTGACATATCTTGTATTTCATCATATCCTAACTATATTCTTTTTTCCATCAACCTTACACATTTTCAACTATTTATTTGCTTCATTATTTATATGAGGTATTTATTGTATTCACTTCTAAATGTATTCCAAGTACAAGAGTATTTTTTATTAGTCTCCTCTATTTTAATAGTGAAATAGACCCCTAATTTGATGATTTTAACTTTGACTTGACAGCATTTACACTTGTAACTTATACCTAAGTTTCCTCCATAATGCAGATTCATTGTAATAATGATATTTCAATATAAATATAAGTTACATAACAAACCTTGTATTAATTTGATTATATTTTGTGTTCATTAATAAGACTAGTAGAAAATGGTAAAACCTTATATTTAAGTATGGGAATTCTAATTTTAAGTATTTCTTTAGTTTGATATTATCGTAATACATTTTATTTTATATATATAAAATAAAGTTTATTTTTTAATGCTTATGCTCCATTCTAGATAGGGATTAAATAATTTACTTACATTTTCACTTTTTAAAGCATTCTTCTTTTCAAAAACCTCTTAAATTTTCCTTTGTTTGCAATCTTCTTCTCATTGAATTCAACTTTATAGAAAAAAGGATAAATTATGCATGGGAATATGGTGTTCATGGAGGAAGTGATGATGAAACTAGTTCATGAGTATCACTGAGCATGTATAGTCTGACACAAATGTATAATCTGGAGGCTTAGAATCCAACTTTTCCATATATCATACCACTTTGTTTAATAAACACCATGAAATGAGATTCTATAATCCAATGGAGAGGTGGCAATGGTAACACAAACTTAACCCTATCATAGAGGAAGAATTTGACAGCAATAAAAGAATTTGCAGATAAACATTTTTCTTGAGTTCAGATTCAATGACAGGCTCAAGCTCGATCTCAAATCTAGGACTGATTATCTATACTACTATATAAGTGTGGCTTTAGAATCCACCCATAGCAAATCTTAGCCATTCATTTTATTTCTTTTTAAATTATCTTGACCATCCATTATAATATAAATGATTAATAATTCAAAAAAACAATACTTATATAATTTAATGCTCTTTATGTTGACCTCATTCCATATTAATTTTTAAACTTTTTAACGTTTTAATTTCCTGTCTTACACTCCGCCGCCACCTCCATTTCATGTTTCTTAATTTATATGTTTCCCCATTTAATTATATAAATATGTTTCTTAATTTAACCGTTTCCTTAATGACCTTAACTAATTTAATATTGCCACTTCATAATTTATCCGATCCTTCCATTTTCAAATCTTACTGTTCATATTCTGTAACCTTTCATATTCGCTTGCGGCCCTTTGTTTTTCTCATAACCTCTCAAAAACACTTCGGATTCACCTGCAACCCTTCATTTTCTCACAATCGTTACTCTTCCTATAATATAGATATATATTACCTTTTTTATTTGTACCATAACTTCCGTGAGAGCAACCCAACGGCAAATTATTGCATCCGGTTACCGGACGCGGATGATAGGTTCGGACATCTAATAAAAACTTGCCACGTCACATGTGCTTTTGACTGCGCCTTTCACTTGCGCTTTGACTAAGCTTTAGGTGCGCTTTAGTTGCGCTTTACTTGCGCTTTACCTGCGCTTTTCTTGCACTTAATATAAAATAATATTTTATTAATATCCGAACCTATCTCCCCGTCCGGTGACCGGATGCAATAATTTGGCCAACCCAACAGCTTGCTACCAAAACAACTTCTACATCTTGCGTGCAAACAATGCCTGCATATCCATCTTGTGTGCTATCTCTTTTAGAGAACTCAAAGCCTAGATGCAGCTACTTATGGCACTCGATTGTTTGGGACAAGTTCAATATGTGAGTTTAAGACAAGTAACACTTCTACTTCTTTATCCTCTTCTTAACTTGTTATATTTATTTAAGTAGCACTTCTGCTTCTTTATCCTCTTCATCCAACTATTATATTTTGATTTGTCTCGGAGCTAAGGTTGCTGGTATCTCTCTTCAGTGATCCTTTCCTGCAATGCATCTTCTTCTTTTTTTTATGTTTCCGCTTCCTTTAGCTAACTTTTCTTTGCTTTCTACTTAGAAATGGGCAGTCGATCTTAAAGAAACTGCATACCAAAGTCTAATGTCAAATCATCCAGAAGTTCAGGTAAGCTTCATGTCCATGTACTACATAAGTTAAGCTTCATTCGATAATCTGATAAGGACTTAAAAATTATGCTTGCTTGAATAGGTTAGGAATGAGAAGGTTGATGACTTTCCAGAGTTATTGAAGGAATGGAGTATCATAGAAGTATTTTGAAATTTGTCATGTAATTTATGTTCTCTCTAAGATTCCCTTTCTTTCTTGTATTGAACTAATCTCCCTCTTATGATCTTATTTCCTCCTTGCAGAGAATTCACAGCCTAGTTGTATCTGCATATGCGCTTGTTTGAGATCAGTTCACTTTATAGAGTTTGAGATAAGTAACCCTTCTACTTTATCAAATTCCCCCATTGCTATATTTAAGTAACACTCCTGCTTCTTTATCCTCTTCTCCAGCTGCCATATTTGAATTAAATGTATCATACACATATTTACTAATTTGTTATTTAATTTATGCTTTCTATATGATTCCTGTCTTTTTTGTATTGAACTAATTTTTTTATTTTATAATTTGATTTAATACAACGAATAAATCTTTTTATAATTATAAAATTCCTCATTTAAATTCTACTCCAAAGAAAAAAAAATTATTGAAGTACTAAATAAATGTTGAAAAGATAGATTGGACATAAATTATATATACTATATTTTATTGGATATAAATGTTTATTAAATATATTCACTAATAAGGTTTATTGAATTTGATGTTATGCTGGCAACTAAGAAGTTCAAATATTGTGACATTGTTCTTGAAGTAGGGATAAATTGAACATACTATTCTCTGTTATTGGCATCAAGTAAAGACAAGCTTCCAATGAATTATGAAGAATATGGACAAACCTTTAAAACATGGGAAAGCTAATAGACTTGCTTCAATTTTAACAGTTCGAAAATATTAACTTGCAAATTTAACAGTCTAAAAATACTCACAGCTTCAATCACATTGAATTCTCATCATCATAACATGCTCTATTTGATGAATTTATGTTGATATTGTCTTAGAAGATTTATTAATTTGAACTTCCTACTCTTTCAGTTGCTTTGAATTTTTCCTTAGCTTCAATATTGGAAGACAATTTTCCTCAAGGATTCTCATAAATTTTAACTTACAATATTCCCACACAACTCAGTGTTTTGCAGTGCACAAATGTCATGTCCTTCTATCATGAAAAATAATATATTATTATATTAATCAAAAGTACATTTAATAGAAGTTGTGTATTGTTTTCTTGATTTTTAGTATCTTGATTACATATGTTTTCATGTTTTGTAATTGTATCATTTATATTGAACTTTGAATTAGTATTTGTATTATTATAGATTTAAGAAGAACATACCATAAATCTAAGGGCTCATTTGGCTGGCAATATAGATTTTAATTACATTAAGCAAAAGGATGGTTTTTACAAATTTCATGTTTTTTTTTTCGAAACAAAATTGTATTTGATTTATAGAACATCAAGTTATTAAAATGTTGTGATTCTAAAATCAATTCAACAATGTAGTTGACGTTAATTTTATTAAAATTTTCAAATTTATTACTTGATTTAAAGTAATTTGACAAATTTAGTTATGATTTATGCTTTGCTCATTTTCCATGTGATTATAAAAATCTTATCTTTCTAAACTTTTTAGATTTTCTTATAAACTCTTTGATTTCAAATTACATTCACCTATAGTTAATTTCATTTTTTCTTAAAATATGTTTTTTATTTGCAAGAATTCAAATAACACGATCTTAACATCGATATAAGGCTATAGAAATAAGAAGCATATATTCAATACACATATAATTCAAATAAATTATTAGATACGAATCCTCCTCGCTCACGAATGTAAGCATCCTTGCAAGTTCAATCCTCGGCAGTAGCAGTGTTGGGATGACGAGCCGGTCATCCCAATTTGTTGATATTTTCTACTTTTATGACAGTTTTCCCTTTGGGTGAATTGGCATATGTGTACTACAATTGTATTTTTTAGAGCTAATAATTTAAAAAAGCATTAGAGGTGTTTTATTGTTTTGCTTTCTTCTTTATTGCTCAAAGTATTGTGAAGAACTGTCAACTTCATTAGTTTTCATTTTTCTATCATGCTTAGAGTCTTCAATTATTACAAAACAAACCATATCTTCCTTATTTTTTCATTCTAATATTGTTAGTTAATTTTGATTGAATGTTGATGTTAGCTCCCTCAATGCTACATTTTTTGCTCTCTCGATGCACAAAATATTTGCAGTAATATGATTAGGAGGTGTTAGGAAAGGTTCCTGACCTTGCTGACCATTGAAGGTGCTATGATAATTTTTTTCATTTAAAGAGTTTCTCTCTCACAATATGTAGACACATTCTAACTTTGTTTTTTTTTTTTTTTTTCTTTTTTTTTTTTGTCATCTTGTCACATTGTTATCAAAATATTAGGCAAAATTTTTTTTTCCATCATGTAGGTATTTCACTTTATCGCTCATCATTTAAAATTTTGATAAGATTAAATATAACACTTGTTTGCTTCTTTTATGACATGATTGCATTATCTCCATTCATTATATCAACATTTGAGGGAAAGGTGGATTTTATCAAATAAATGGACAAATATGAGCCTAATATCTATCATTAATCTCTGAGTTGTTTTTAATCCATATGATGGGTACATTTTGCCTTAGCTTATAATTTATATGAATAGATAGTTTATTAAATATTAATAAAATTTTAAAATAATTGTATTATAATGTGCATAAATTTTGAAATTTTATAATCATATTGTTTTTTAAAATCCTTGCAACGTGTGCAAATATACTAGTAATAATTAAATATAAAATAACTTTATAATCATATTCAAAACCACAAATTAATCACTAATTAGCTTTAATATGTAATTAATGATAACTTGCATAATTACTTTTACAATTATTAACAGCTATTATAGAAATAATTATCACAATTAAACACTGTTAAACCTTAATGACCTAATTATAACTAACTAATCCCTAATTAGGCTAATTAGTTTCTCAAAATCTCAATTAATCTAATAAATCGCATGATAAGTGTATGATTTCTAATTTTTCAAGTAGCTAAACCTTACTCCACTTACAGGTCAAAGGCAACACCATTAAGGCACACACCCGAGGGATCATTAAAACAATACTTGTCCTATGAAAATTCAAAGATTATGTTTTAAATGCATTAATCTCTCTTCACAGTAAACTCTTTATTTTAATGAAGCATTTTATACGGATTATAGTTAGGATTAGGGTTTTGAATTTTTGCATGAGAACCTGGTGGAAGGCTGTGTCCGGTAATAAAATGTTTTGGGTGGGATAGGGGAGTCAAGTGCGTAGGCAATGGATTTTCTGAAAAGAAAGAGCTTTTTAGTGGGTGGTTAATTTAGTGGTTGTGCAAAGTTTATAGCTTGATATGCTGACCTCCCTCACCACCAATCACCGCCACAACCACCAACCACCGCCGCCACCCAACAACCCCCGTCAGGCACCACCGCCACTACTGATCATCAATCACCACCATCTTTGGACTTAACACTGCATTCATTTTACTTCAAGTCAAACAAAAAAAAATAATCACCTACATTTACTTTTCACTTATTCAAACATCTTCAAAGTATTTCAAATACAATACATTTTTTTTACACAACATTCCTTTTTCAGCCAACAAACATCCCCTTAGTTCATATGGGGTCTATTTCGAATTCACCCAAATCGGGTAGATTCTAAATACGTGTCATGACTACCCTCTTTGTGACAACAGCAACCTTTGCGACATCAACAAAAGACCATGGCAAGGCATCCCTCCGCCTCCCACCCCCACCCAACACCAGCAACTTTCACCTCCATCTTAGCCTCCACACACTATGTCACTCACTTGATTGTTACACACTGTGCATACACTGCTTGGCTCCGCTCTAAATCTATTTTCCCCTATTTTTCATATCTAGATTCATTGTAATTCAAAATAAACACAAAAAAGTAATCTCTTGAATTTGTTTTTTAGGTAACCATAACTCAAAATAATTCAAATACATTGCATTTGAATTACACAATATTTAAAATGCTTCTAAATTCTAAATACTAGCAAATAGAAAGCCCCTTAAAGGAATTGTTTTTCTAGAAATCATAATAGAAATTGCCTCAGTTTAATTTGATGTTTCTGACACTCATTCACTTGGATTTCTATTTATAAATGAAAAAGAAAAACATGTTTATTTAGCAACTGCATGCTTCCTTCTTTTGCCATAGGTTGTTTAGCATACATAATGTGGAGTAGGCTTAAATATCCAATTTCATGCTTGCGGGTTATGAATAAAATAGCCAGTCAAATAGAATGGACATCACTCTGTAATTGCTAAAAACTAATGATACTTCAGCATTCAACATATCTATAGGAAGCTTTTCTTGTATTTTTAGTTCCATTCTAGTAGAAGATTCTTTTTCTTCCACCAGTTGTACAAACTGACTTATGTAAGTTGGTTCAGTTTAAAAACACATTGAAAAAATGGAGGTATTATGTAACTGAATGTGAGAAGAAAGTAAGAATTGAATGCATTTTTCCCAATAATGATTCTTTTTTTTTTCTACATTGCTTTACTTTGTAATCTTTCACAACAGAAAACTTATTGTTAGATTTGTAGTTATAAACTATCGCATCATATCAGCATAAGAAAGTGTAAATTTGCATAAATCTCTCCAAAACCTTTATTTTAATTGTTCTTAGTCATACGTACATACATATTGAAGAGAAAGGGAGGGGAGAGAAAGAAGGAACTAGGTCTATTTTAATTGTAAAGAAGGCTATAACAAAATATGTGGTTATAGCTGAAACATTCACCTAACTATTGCAAGAGAGATAAATGTAACAGTGTCATGTTCAAAATTATCTTTTAGTAATTTACCTCATTAAATGTTTTAAAATTAAATGAAAAGCATAATTTCCATACCTCAGGAGTTACGTCAATATCAAGGTCTGTCGGATCAAAAATGAATGACTCATCAATAGAGTACATCAGCACACCCTCTGTAGTAGCAGCAGCCCAACTCCTCCCGGTTGGAGAAATTTTCAAACATTTCATACGAGCAATAGGACGACCAAGATTAGTAATCGCTCCAGGCAAGCCTTGCCCTAAATTTCCTCGCCTTTGTTGATCAACGCCTACCTCCACGTCGCTATTCTCATCATCAATTAAATCTAATGGACCATCATCTGTCATTCTTTTAGAATTCAAAAAGTCAAGAACACCATCCAAAGAGAGATTGCGGGTTATTTGAAACCTCCTCAATAGAACCTGGCATGAATTGAAACGTGAAATTATTGAGTTTTCAAAGAAGTTGCAAGAATTATTTCAAAAGGACTTCACATATTTGTATTTTAATGAAGATAACCAAGAGCAAAAAGAAATATAAGAGTGCATAGAATGACCTGATCCGCAACATCATACATGCAAATGTACTTGCTACTTCCACCTGCTAAAATATAGCTTCCATCAGCAGAATAGCACAATGTAGTGAAGTACTTTCCTGAAGTTGAATTGGCAGCAGATCTCCTGTCCGTCATGAGACGCCCACCAGCAATGTCCCTTCGACCTTCAATTGTATACATGAGTATTCCATCTAAAGGATCCCAAAACGTTATTTGACCATCCAATGTGCTGCAAGCAAGTTGCTTTCCATCTGGACGATAACTAACTGTGAGAACATCATGATTATGTTGAAAAGTCTCAACTGCACCCTTTCCTTCAAAAACATCCCAAATTCGAACAGTTTTGTCCCAAGAAGATGAAGCAAGAACACCCTATGTTAATGATAAAATTGAATCTTTTGATCAGAACAAAGCAACCATCAAGAGAGGTGTGATTAAGAGCTCGTGTTAAAACATTAATCACAATATAGAACTACGAAAATGCATATGAACTTTGATGCTTCCACTAAACAAATTGGTTCTAACATTCTATCAACAACAACAACATCAAGCCTTTATCCCACTACGTGGGGTCGGCTACATGAATCCTTTTTCTCTATTGTGTCCGGTTAAGAGTCCAATTCTCATTTAGATCTAATAAAGAAATGTCATTTCTAATATTTTCTAATCAAGTCTTTTTAGGTCTGCCTCTACCTTTCTTAAACATAAGTTCTAACATTCTATCCATGGCGCACAAAAGAAATTTCCTTTTGTATGATAAGCATCCTAAAAGCCTATTACATTTCTCCATTGTTCATCGTGTTCTTAGTTTCATGGATCTTTTAATAAGCATATTCACAAACATCATATTGATGTAAAACTATAAATTGACAAACTAAGAAATATAAAGAAATAGCTAATTTTCATAGAAGAAAGCAACTAACTAAGGAAGATTTTGTCCTTGTTTAAATTTGATTATAACGCTTTCCGCCGCATACATTTAAGAAGCTCCACGCATGAACATGTGTTCTTAAAAAATTAGGTTCTAATGCAATTTTTTATTATTTTCCACCCAATTTAAACTTAACTCGCATTATTTAAATTGGAATCTAAAATGTTATTAAGGTTTTTTAGAGTTATTAATACCTTCAATTTTAAAAAGTAGAGCTTATGCTGATGCAATTAATGTTGATGTCCATGATCTTCTATCTACCACCATAGATGCTAAAAAATGTGATGTCGAGCAAAATAATCATTCCTGAAATCACCATAAGTGCTTCAAGAAATTCACATATACTTGACTTGCTAAAAAAACTCTCCTGGTGGAAATTCTTAGACCATACAAAAAAAATAATCAAGATAGAACCTCAACTTCTTGAAGATTACAATAATTTTGACTCTCTGGAGGCAAGTTCTTTAAGGCCCAATGAAGATGTGCAGTACAAGGCCCTCAATAAACTAGGGCAATCACAAATATTATACTCAATTTTTAATCCTACCACATTCAAACCATGCTAGCCACTGATTTCTATGGTATTATTATATTATAATTCTTATTTCAAGATTACTGTGAAAACATAGAATTGTAATATATATATATATATATATATATATATATATATATATATATATATATATATATATATATATATATATATATATATATATATATATATATACATCTAATCGGAATGAATTATCCCTTTCATGGGGATATTATTTTAAATTTAAATCTATTGGCATTTATTAATCTAACACTATTTTTCCACTAATTGGGATACGAAGCTCAGCTAGTTATCCTCTAGAATTGAATCTAAAGTCAAATCCCTCTTTACCCCCTTTCTCTCTCCTCTACTCTTTCTTGATTTCCTCTCTGTAGGTTGAAACTCTGAGGTTGTAAAGCTTCTCCTCTCGGTTTCACCTCATGGCCAATCTCCACCCTATTCCCTCTAAAGATTTCTGCATCCATACACTTAATCAATCTTATTATCCTCAGAAGTGTTGAATCAAAGAGAAAATAGCCTATCAAAAACAATTAATAGAAGGAAGAAAGAATTTTAAGAGCATTGAAGATTCATCAAGGAGTCGTTATGTTTAGTTGTAGCACATTATAATCCTGACTAAACAAAAGATTTTTTTCCCATTGCAAATAACTTGAAAAAAAAAACAATTATGCTAAAAGTTTTAAAACTCATTACGGTGCATGTTTATTAGAATGACTAGTAAAGGAACAAGTATTTATCAATTGTAAAAAACAATATTAGAGAAATAACTTCACAATACTATTAAATTGTAGATTATAGTTTCAATCACAATTAACATTTTTGGTAGTGCAAAATTGAACCTATCTTTTAAGAAAATAACACTTACCAACGACTAAGTACTTAGGAAGATTCGTTTGAGGTGAGCAACCAAAAATTCCATTCCTCCCACTTTAACCTACAAAAGTGGCTTTTGCACATAGCTCAAAAACATTCAAAAGCGCCCCATTTCTACCGCTTACAATTTAAGGTTCAATTACACGAAGCCCGAAGCAGGCATAGATATTTCAACTTTAAACCCTTGGAACAAAACAAACTTAAAATTTTAAATGGCCCGCTTCCCCATGTGAATCAATGAGTAATGTATTCCAATGACAACCCTTAGAAAAAAACCTTGTAATTCCCAATTTTAGAACAATTTCAATCAAAAATCATATTGAAATACAATTTACAAATTTGCATGAATGTATATTTGCATTGCATCTCTACTTGTGTTTTTACTATGACACGCATCTATAAGTGTAATGAAATGACAAACCCACATGTAATACAAAGCAATATATGAAAATGTAGCGATAAATAAGATATGTACTAATCATGCAAGTCTTAGTTGTAAAAAAAAAAAAAAGAAGGCGTGCAGTTATTTCCAAAAAACATCAAACAAAATGTCCACGATAATCATAAAATATTCTTTTCCATGGTAGGAAAAAAGGCAATGCCAAAACTCACATTTGTAGGTGAGAACATTAAACCATGGACAGGCCCCTGATGACCACTGAGAATATCAAGCAAACGAGTAGTCTTCATTGACCAAACAAAAATCTGAAATAACATTTTTAAACATTGACAAAGCATTAGTAATACTTAAATGCATGAAATTAGATGCCGAAGCACTTACACTAAATAAAATTACCTCAAATGAGTCAATAGTCCCAGCACAAATTACTTCTCCACTTTGATCTACAGCCAAAGAAACAAATTGCCTGGGTGAAGGAGTGGTGAATGTTCTAAAGTTCCGATAGCGAAATAAATCCCACGCTCGAACTGTTCCATCAAGAGAAGCACTAAGAAGACAATGATTATTATTCATAAAACTTAATGCAGTAACTGCATTAGTGTGTTCAGAGAACGTTATGAAACAGAAGCCTGATGAAACTGTCCAAACCTGGAGAAAAGACAAACATAAGCATAAGAGATTAGACAATTGTCAATTGTTAACAAGGTAAAAGTCCTAACAAATATTCAAATACTTCAAATTTCAGATTAACATAACTTCAAAAACAATAAAGTATGAATTTCGCATCAGTGAAAAGGGGCCATTATCTTGTGCTATTCACCTTGACTTTGTTATCATCAGCACCAGTGGCCAACATTTGTGAATCAGGCGAGTACGCTAGGCAATTGACATCAAAATAGTGCCCTTGTTGCTTCAGAATATAACTCTCAGAGCGCCATTCCCATACTAGCAACTGCCCAAGCTTTGCACAGCCAAACGTTAACCAATTACCAAGCTTGTTAAAGACTGCTGTTGTGATCTTCTCCCTTGATATGGAAAGTAAGTGAATGCAGACAAAATCCGGCATTTGATACAAACCAAAAACCCCGTTGGAAAATCCAACAACCACCATATCAAGCTCCCTATGGTAATCGCAGGTTGTCAATCTTGCAGGAGCTTGCATGAAGAAATCCTTCTTCAATAATTCCCATTTCATTATATGCAAAGGAATTCCCGATGTATCTGCATCAACATCATCCAAACACTCCCTTTTCCTTTTCCGATCCACAATGGCCGTGCCAATTTCATCCGCAGTGACCTTGTTATTATCATCAGATTCTCCTTCCCAATTTCTTTGTTGAGGAGGATTGCAAATGCTCCCTCCAGCATTATCCTCAGAACTGCTAATTTCATCTAAATTCCACGTGAAAATTGCCCCGTCCCTAGAAATAGTGTAAACTCTACATACTCTACTCGTCTTCTTCTCGGTGCCGAAGAAAACTCCGACAACCGGCTCCCTATGGCCTAGAAACAGGAAAGGTCTAGTCCGAACCTTCGTTTTCTTCAGACAGAACAACCGAACCGCCAAATCTTTTGATCCAACGAGAATATAGTCAGAGTTAGGGCTCCAGTCTAGCGAAGTAATTGCAGCGGCACAATCTGAGAATGTGCGAACAAGCTTGAAAGGAAAGAACTCCTTACGGAAGCTGGGGGATCGCCAGATCTGGAGGAGCTTGCCGAGGCCAACGGCAATGAGTGAGCCATCCGAGCTGAAGCGGAGTGCAGTGACTCGCTTCTTAAAGGTAATATGATGCAGGACCGTTCGGCGTCGAAGATTGACAAAGAGGGCGCGGGATGAATCGTCTACGGCGAGAAGGAAGTCCCCATCGGGCGAGACAGCGATGCGAGATACATTTGACTTGGCCTCAAATGGGAGTGTCAAAGTATGGGACTTAATGAGATCGGTTACGGAAATTCTGTTGCCTACTGGAGAGAGAAGGCTATCCCCGGATATCACCACGTTGCCGCCACGATAAGCAGCGCCGAGGAGATTTTGGAAGCGAAAGTTCATATCTGTCAAGTCCCAGGCAACGACTAGCCAAGTGGATGGAAATAAGCGAGAAAGAGAGAAGCGCAAAAACACTATGCTGCGGCAAGGAAAAACGCTAAATCCCGGATTCAGTAAGTCCTCAGCGGACTTACGGTATTTGCCCAAAGAAGCGCGCCAAAGGGAAGAAATAACGAGAAATTCGCAGCGAGCTCTCGTTGTGTTTTCCCCTCCGACAGGAAGAGCGTCGTCGGAGAACGCGAAGTAGCTTCCTACGGCGCTGTTTGGCAACAGGATTTATGCCGGATTTGAGCAGGATTTAGCATAAATCCTGCCAAACGGGATTTGAGCGCCCCGTAAATCTCACGGCCGAATAAATCCTCCGTTTCCCTCTTTTTGCCGTAAATCCCGGATTTACTAAATCCTGTGTAGCTCGGCGGATTTGGCCGAAGAAGCGCACGAAAGCGAGCGAGCTCCCGTTGCTGCTTCCGATTAAAATGTCGTAACTTCCGAACCGACAGGAAGGGACCGTCGTCGAAGGAGCGAATTTGAACGGCAAAGAAGGAGCCGAAGAAGCAACTCGTGCAATCTCTACACCTCCTGCGAAGCAACGAAGCCGAACAGCATCACCAAAAATCAAACCCTAGATGCCTCTAACATATTATTGATTAAATTAATACAATTTAAAATATTAAATTATTAATAATTAAGTAAATTAATTCAATAATTAATAGTGTAGTTAGTGCATAAATTAATTATATAATTTATCTTAAGTAAAGTACTTCGTAATATAATTAGTAATTAAAAATAAATACAATTAACATAAGTAATTAAATTTAAAATAAAAATTAATAAATGTATAATTAATACTTAATAGTGTAAATAATAATTAAATATTTAACGAGTAATATAATTTTTATGTGATTAATGAGATCATTAATAATATAATTTATATTTAAACTAACTAAATAAGACTTAATTAATTAATTAAATTATTAATAGGATTACTAATTAAAAAATTATTTATTTCAAAATAATTTCAAATAGAATAATAAATATTTAATATATAATATTATAAATGATAATTAACACATTAATTAGTAGTAAGATATTTAAATGACTAATGAATAATTAACTAATTAAATAATAATTTAAAATTAATTAAATTATTAGTAGGAGTATTAGTTTAAAAAATAACCAATTAATTATATTAGTATTAATATAATTAGATAACAAATACTTATTAACACATAAATAAGTAATTTAATAAATAATATTGTAATTTGTAATTAAATTATTTTAATAATTAAGTTAATTTCTAATTAAATAAATTTTCATTATAATTTGTTAACAATAATTAAAATTATAATTAATATGTAACTCATTTTTAACATGTAATTTAATTCATAAATTATAACATATTAAATTTATTTTTTAAATGAATTAGTCGCCTTAACTCCTGGATTAAGTTGTCAAATAGATTCATAGGATTTAACAACTATTTTTATCAATTGTATTTAAGATTTAACAAATACAATATTTATTAAATCCTGAATTTATAGGATTTACCGATTTACCATATCCTATTAAAATTAAATCCTACTTTTGCCAAACAGCCCCTACGATATTTTGCCACTCTTTCAACATTCGAAGCAGGCGACAATGGAGAAGAGGAAAAGCAAACCCTATTGTGGACGAAAGAGAAGAGGAATTCTCGAAATAGATTAAAAAAAATTGAAAAAAAAAAAAAAGGAATTCTCGAAATAGCCAGGGAATGCAGAAAATAATACCTCGGACAAGTTCTCTATTGCGTTGCTCTGTGTAATTAAAAATATAATATAATTAATAAATAAATATTTTGTTAAGGGAATTGATAATTAATTATTCTTTTAATAAAATTATTAATACTTTTTAATTATAATTATAATTTAAATTAATAATTTACTCTATAATTATTAAAAATATCATCAAAAGTTTTCTCGCTTGTTTCTAAAATAACTTTTTAGAGCAAAATTTTCTCAAATTAAAAAAAAAAATTCTAAAAAAATTGTAAGTGTTGCGTGCGAGAATATACGCGGCGGTAGAATTTGTAAATTCACGTCCTAGCGTTGCACGAGTATTTCGCACACAAACAGAAAAGAGGAAGTGAACACCAAGGTTTTTACGTGGAAAACCCAAAAGGGAAAAAACCACGGGGCCTCGCCCAGTTGTAAAGTTCCACTAGTGATTTTGCAGATTACATATGGCTGATTCGTCCCACAAGTTGGGATAATCAGAATACAATTTGTTTCTCTCAGGAATTTTACAAAATTCTGCGAATTCCTGACGTTTCTCGAAAATCCGGCAGAGTTCTGGCGTCTTCAGGCGGCAGGAAGAGTTTCGGCGGTGGTCGAGGAGGTGAGGAATCTCCTTTTCCCCTTTCTCCTCTTCTTCTTCTCTCTTCTGCGAATTCCTGGCGTTTCCTGAAAATCCGGCAGAATTCCGGCGTCTTCAGGCGGCAGGAAGAGCTCCGGCGGCGGTGGTCGAAGAGGTGAGGAATCTCCTTTTCCCCTTTCTCCTTCTCCTTCTCTTCTTCTTCTCTCTCTTCACTTTAGTCCCTTTGGTAAAGAATGATGGCTCTATTTATAGTTTTTCTGGAGTGGCATAGCCCATAAATAGGCGTGAGATCAATGGCGAATTGGGAGTGGTTTGAATGGACGGCCGATATCGAATCCTTTGATCATGAATCGTTCGTTGGACATTTGAAGACCTTAGTGATGTCGGAATTCAATGATCTTGGGCTCGTTGGATTCGTCTCGTCGAGCCGTTCGATTCGAGTATAAGATCGTCAAAATCGGAGACCGTTTGGTAACTCAAATTGCGGTTTGAACCTTCTGACAACGCTTTGAATCCTTGATTCGGACTCATTTGGGCTCGGATTGGGTTGATCTTGGTGTCGTTGGGTTGGTATTTCTGAGACACTCAATTTGACTATAAGTTCGTTGAAATCGGAGTTTAGGTGCTTCCAAAATAAACTTTTAAAGTTTCCGACTAGCTTTCGCCTTGAGATTCGTGTCTGATCAAGATAATTTTTTGACGATGTATCAGTTGCCCCCCTATTTTCGGACGTCGAAGCTCCAAAAGTCCGAAAATATAAGTGTCAACATTTTGCATTGGCCAAATAGCAAAAATTGCGTTCCAAAAGTTAAATGTTTGCACAAATTAAGTCATAGAGACCTCGTTGAGCTCCGATAGTGTCAAAATTGAGTCTGGAACGTTGAAAAACGTGTCCGGGGACCCAAAAAACACCCAATTTGCTGTTTTCGGGACGAAATTCGGACTAGGAATAGACCGGGCGGCCGAACCGACCAAATCCGGTCGGCCGCCGCTGCCAGCACCGAACCGCGCGCTCCAGCGCTCGGGCCCCGTCGAACCAGCTCCGCGAGCAGCTCTGTGGGCCGCTCCGCGGGCAGCTCCGTAGGCCGCTCCGCGACCTGCCCAGCCTGCTCCGCGGCCTGCCCAGCCCGCTCCGCGGGATGCTCCGCGGCCAGCATGGCCGCTCCGCGGCACCCAGCCGCCGGCCGCCGGCTGGCCGGACTGGTTGTCCATGAATGGCCCGCGATCCGCGTGAAATAGTCGCGGATTCAAGCGCTGTTCGCGCCGTTTCGACTGCGGCGAGGCGCCTGTTCGTTCCACCGCCTTTAAGTGGGTCCCACTACCTTTAAAAATTTATTTTTTATTCGTTTTTTGGCCCAAAAAATTCCTAAAAATCTCAAAAAAAATCCAAAAAAAATTCAGAAAAATTTAAAAAATTGGAAACTCTTGAAACTTCCTATATTCTCTCCAAAAAAAGTATAAATAGGCCCCTAGGGCCTTTAGAAAACTTGTCTCTTCTCTTTCTTTCTCCCTCTGGCTCTCTGGCGGCTGAGGCTTCCGCTATTTTTGAGTGGGAAACTTCCCCTGCTCGAATTAGCGCCCCTCTTCGCGCGCAGGAGTTACGGGATTTTTCTTTCTTCCCCCACGGCTTTCTGGCCGTTGAGGCTTCCGCTATTTGCGAGCGGAAAATTTCTCCTGCTCGAATTAGCGCCCCTCCTCGTGCGCAGGAGTTACGGGATTTTTCTTTCTTCCCCCATGGCTTTCTGGCGGTTGAGGCTTCTGCTTTTTGCAAGCGGGAAATTTCCCCTGCTCGAATTAGCGCCCCTCCTCGTGCGCAAGAGTTACGGGATTTCTCTTTCTTCCCCCATGGCTTTCTGGCGGTTGAGGCTTCCGCTATTTGCGAGCGGGAAATTTCCCCTGCTCGAATTAGCGCCCCTCCTCGCGCACAAGAGTTTCGGGATTTGAATGCCATTTGAGCGGCAGTTTGCTGGCGATGGACGATCGAGTTGAAGCCCATTAGCAGTCAACAATCGAGCGTGGAGCCAAAGGAGAGAGTTCGAGGGTGCGTTGCAAGTAGCATTCGAGCGAGAAGCAGATGATGAGTAGCAGTCTGCCGACGAGGAGAAGTCCGACGACAAGGAGAAGTCCGACATCGGTAGAAGTACGGCCTTGGGTAGAAGACCGACGAAAGTTCGTCGACGGACAGAAGTCTGACGACGAGTATAAGTCCGCTGACGAGCAGAAGTCCGACGATGCGTAGGACTCTTCTGATGAGCAGAAGTCTGACGACAGGAAGAAGTCCGACGTCGGGTAGAAGTTCAACGTCGGGTAGAAGACCGACGAAGATTCGTCGACGAGCAGAAGTCTGACGACGAGTAGAAGTCCGATGACGAGTAGAAGTCTACTGACGTCGGGTAGAAGTACGGCCTTGGGCAGAAGACTGATGAAAGTTCGTCGACGGACAGAAGTCTGACGACGAGTAGAAGTTCGCTGACGAGCAGAAGTCCGACGATGCGTAGGACTCTTCTGACGAGCAGAAATCTGACGACAGGAAGAAGTCTGACGTCGGGTAGAAGACCTATCCGATGTTGTATGTCAGAACATTTGTTCGATGACATTAACCTGTGTGGAAGAGGTCGAGAGAATCTACCAATGATGTAAGACCTATCCGAGGTTGTATACCGGAGCCCTGCTCGACGACGTTAACATGTCTGGATGAGGTCAGGAGAATCCACCAAGGAAGTAAGACCTATCCGAGGTTATATGTCGGAGCCCTGCTCGACGACGTTAAACTGTGTGGATGAGGTCAGGAGAATCCACCAAGGATGTAAGACCTTTCCGAGGTTGTATGTCGGAGCCCTGCTTGACGACGTTAACTTGTATGGAAGAGGTCGGGAGAATCCACCAAGGATGTAAGACCTATCCGAGATTGTATGTCGGAGCCCTGCTCGACGATGTTAACCTGTGTGGATGAGGTCGAGAGAATTCACCAAGGATGTAAGACCTGTCCGAGGTTGTATGTCGGAGCCCTACTCAACGATGTTAACCTGTGTGGATGAGGTCAGGAGAATCCACCAAGGATGTAAGACCTTTCCGAGGTTGTATGCCGGAGCCCTGCTCGACGACGTTAACCTGTATGGAAGAGGTCGGGAGAATCCACCAAGGATTGTTCATCTGGTGACTGAGCTAAAATAACAATTATGTATTTGTTCGAGTCAAGGATATTAAAGTTCACAATTTTTGTGAATTTATCAATACAATTTTATTTGAAGAAGATAAGGAAATAAAGTCTTACTACATTAAACAAAAGCATAGCTCCCTAAGACAGCTTAAGGATGGAGAAGCTACAAACACCACAAATAACATTCAAAATTAAAAACAGACAATACCGAAGTCACACAATACTAAATATATACGATACTTAAAATAAGTAGCACTATTGTGCTCTACGCAATTAAAACTCGGCACGACGTTGATATGTCCCCAGCAATGGTTCCAATTTCCCCCACTATTTGGTGATTGTTTACCGACGGCCTTTGTTATTGATTCTGCCCCCCAGTCGGATCAACTTCATCTCGGGCTGGTGTATTCTTGATGAATTCTCGGAGATATCCTTGTCGGATCAGTCTCTCAACTTCTTCCTTGAGCTGCCAACATGCTTCAGTAGTGTGCCCACGGCCACGGTGGAAGTGGCAATATTGCTCCTGGTTTCCGACATTGGGCTTCAAAGGGTGTGGCCATTTCACGTTCTCCTGATCCCGGATGGCCATTAATACATTTGCTTGGGATGTATTAAGTGGTGTGTACTCCTTTTCTTGGCGAGGTTCTCGTCGTGGTGACGGTGACCTATGAGGTAGATTATTCTTCCCATGCTTTTTCTGCTATGAGAAAGAATTATCCATCCCAGGTGCACCTTTGCGCTTCCCGCTGATTTGCTCAAACTGTTTCCTGTGAGCATTTATAGCTTCATCCGCAGAGATTTGTGCCTCTACGCGATGGATCAAGTCAGCGTATGAATGGACGGTGTCTCGCATAAGGGCTGAATAGAAGGGGCCAGGACGAAGACCTCCAAGAAAGACCCATCTGAGTAATTCAGGGTCTACTCCTGGAATCTGTCGTGCTTCAGTGGAAAATCGTTGAAAATACTCCTTCAACGATTCTCCCTCATTTGGCCACAAATTGTTCGACGAATATTTTGGCCAATTTGACAAAAGAGGGGATCGTTCCAGGTGGAAGCGAGTAGAACCACGTTCGGACTTGTCCTTTAAGGGTGGTGGGAAATACCTAGCAGAGGAGCGCGTCTGATGCTCGTTGAATATGCATGATGGTTCTATAGTAGTCAACATGCTCATACGGGTCGGTCGTCCCGTCGTAGGATTCAACGTTAGGCACTTTGAATCCGACCGGAATGGGGTGCTGAAGAATGGCTTCAGTTAGAGGTGATGACTCATGGAAATTCCTCTGTCGGAGAGCATGCCTCACATCTCCTCGGGGGAACTCTTCCCATACCAATTTTCGCAGTTCGCGACGCAGGACATTCTGAGGGAGTTCCGCAATGTGCGGTTGGGGAGAGCCTTCTGGGAGATCCGAAAAAATGTGTGGATGTGTTGAACTTGCTGTATCAGCAAGTTCATCTTCCTATCGTGATTGAGGATGTCTCCTAGGTGGAGGAAGGTGAATTTCTTCTTGACGATGCTCGAATTGAACATCTTCAACCCTTGGTGGATCCCGAGGGCGAAGGACCTCCTCTAACGTCGGCTGTCGATCATCTCGTAGGAGTTGGAGGATCTCGTTCTGAGATTCTTCCATCTTCCGGATTCTTTCTTCTAAAGAAGGTCCCGAGATCCCTTCTCCGACAGCATTCTGCCCCCCAGGGTGAAAAGGGGCAGATGTTGGGCGTCTGTGATTTGCAGACTGATTTTTGGATTGGTGGGAGTTGGAGCGAGAAGCTCCAACGATGCGACTGCTACGTCTGTTAACCATCGCAGCGACACTTGAAGTTTGTGGGATAGAAGTTTCCCACAGACGACGCCAAACTGTTGCGTGCGAGAATATACGCGGCGGTAGAGTTTGTAAAGTCGCGTCCTAGCGTTGCACGAGTATTTCACACACAAACAGAAAAGAGGAAGTGAACACCAAGGTTTTTACGTGGAAAACCCAAAAGGGAAAAAACCACGGGGCCTCGCCCAGTTGTAAAGTTCCACTAGTGATTTTGCAGATGGCTGATTCGTCCCACAAGTTGGGACAATCAGAATACAATTTGTTTCTCTCAGGAATTTTACAAAATTCTGCGAATTCCTGGCGTTTCTCGAAAATCCGGCAGAGTTCCGGCGTCTTCAGGCGGCAGAAAGAGTTTCGGCGGTGGTCGAGGAGGTGAGGAATCTCCTTTTCCCCTTTCTC